>JARQOC010000003.1:288878699-290363349 GCA_033576535.1 Allobates femoralis
GGATGTCATCAGGGCTGGAGGCCAACTGTATTTTCTCCGATGGTTTGGACTCCTGCATAGACTGTACAGCTTTGGTTAGTTCAGCCATACACTTTGTCAGCTGCTGCACCTGCAATTGTAAGGCATCAGGAGCAACAGTTTCTAGAGTCTGTGCCCTGGCCCCCACTGTAGCCAGGGAAGAGGGCGCCACCTCCGGGTGATACGTTAGAGCCAATTACTGGGAGGTTGCTGTGCTACTGGCAGTTGGTTCTCGCAGCACACGAATGGACTGGTCTTTAAATTGCGTAAAGTTCAGGTCAGGGTTTTGTAGGAACAATATATGTAGCTGAGTCCGGTGGGCCTGAGACAAGAGCCCCTCAATAAACTGCTCAGTCAACAGCTTGTCCTCATCTCATGCACAGTCGGGGTCTACCTGCTTCATGGCCCTGATGGCATGACTAGCGGGTGCCACGGCTGTGACCAGGTGTACGGCTGGGGCTGTGGCGTCAGCTTGGGCGGCGGCCTCGTCTTGGGCTGCGATTGGATCCACCATGGGCTCCCTTCCCTCCGGCTCGAAAATCTTTCTCCCCCTAGAGAACCAAAGCCAGGTTCTCAGTCTCTCTTGACGTAACAGTCTATCGCTCCGCAGGCGAGTGATCAAGCGTACAGGGGATTTCTGGGTCAGGGCTTCCTGCGTCCCACCGGCTGACGTCAGAGCACAGGGCAGGGTTTCTCTTTGCGCCCTTTCTAAGGTTCAGCCCACGGCGATACACCTCTTTGGCTTCCCGCATGCCACATAGTAATGATGGCAATCACACATTTCAATAAAGTCAATGGCACACAGTACACATCGATACCAAGCACGAAATGCTGTTCGAGATGCCAGGAAATTGATACTCCCCCAAGGCCGTGGGGTACTCAGAACCGGGCTTTGATACTTCCGGGGAGTCACAAGGGTCGAGACCCGGCTCCATGACCTGGGCATCAATTTAAAAATTTGGGGGATAAGGATTTGGGAATGGTTGTCATGAAGCCACCCATAATGTTCAGCTATTGATGGCCGAACCTCTAGGGATGATGGAAACACAGCTAAGGTGGTATCGCTCCCCATGGGTGGAGCGATTCCCCAGAGCAACCGGTATAGTCTATAGCAGTGGTAGGCTGTTGTGGTGCAGGACTGAATGTTTGGAATAACCAACAGAAACGCATTGCATAGGTTTCTTTACCTTTACTAGTAGTTCCAGGTTGAAGCCAGGGTACTGTCCACAGGTGATGTTGTGAATCTGGGTGGCCTGGAAGTAAGTTGGGGATCTCCTCACTCGGTGAGTTCTGAGGCCTCCCTGCTGAGCTCCTCTTTGCTAGTCCTGGCTGCCTGTAGCTAAGCTGCGACCCTCTACTCCTGCTGGAAAGTCTCTCACCCGTATGGCAGGCAGCTCGAGCCCTTCCCAGGTACCACTCCTCTGACAACTGTCCCTGAGCTCTCGGATGCTGATGTACCTCCAGGTACTTTGTTGTGGCCGGGTGACATGGAGTCTCCCGTCCTCCGGTTTTGGCTGCTGAGCCTGCAGTACCCTCACAACCTCAGACTCCAGTGTCCGTTTCTGGTGCTCTGCTCTGGGGTGAGTCGGTAACTGGCTCCACTCCCCAGGCCCTCTCCTTTCCTTCCTCAGACCCTCTCCTACGGGTCCTTCACGCTTGCTAGTCATTATTCTCAGACGAACCTGGCAGTGCTCCAGTCCGCAGGATGTCTTCACAGTTCTCTTAGGAACTGAACTAAGTAACCCCGCCCCTAGGCCAGAATTTATAGGGGAGCTCCCCTGAACTCGGGTTAGAGCTCCCCCTTCTGGTCTGGAGTCAGGAAAGCTTTGTGTGGCGCCCCTCTGGCTAGTCACCACAGGGAGGTATTGCACTTTAACAACAATGTGATATCTCTGTAAGTTGTCAGTTCAGGGTTTAACTTATGGAGTCTGTTTTTGCAAACACACCTAGGATAAGGCAAGTTAGAATAGGGAGAATCGGTAATTTAGTAGGTCCCAAAAGGGGGTGGAGCTTAGGGTAGTATAGTGGGACAGACTGACAGTTTTAGACAGACAGTGTTGGGAAGGCAGTCAGGAAGGACAGGCCTGACAGTGCCGTGGACAGGAGGGATCCCCATCTTTAAGTGGGAGCCCAGGACAGCAGGCAACGGACCAGGACTGGTTGGAGTTGGCTGGTGGCGTTGGGGGAAGCACCGGCAACGCGGGAAAGCCGAGGCGGTCAAGAGTTCACCTCTGACCGCAGACCGACGACCTGCGGACCCATAGTAATCGGGTTGCCTTTAGCACCACAAGGACATCTCACCCCTCCGGACTGAAACCAGTTGAGGGCACTAGTGGTTGTGGACTGAATTCCGGTGGCAGGAGAAATTGTGCGCTTCTGCTGCTCCCATCCAGACCGGTAAGAGACCAACCTGAGCGGCTAGTGACCGACCGTAGGACTGGTGGGAGAGCGCTGTGAAGGTGGTAGAGACTGGGAAGAATAGAGTTGACACCGAAAGACAAAGAGTGAAAACACCTAGAGACTCCATAAGGGGGACCCTGAGCTGGCAACATTCACCCGGTAAACCAAACTGTATCGTGTCCGGTTTAACATCTGCCGGTACCCAGTAAATTGGAGTTAAACTTGATTTGGACTCTGTTGTTCTTCCCGCCAGCGCCCGGAGGGCTTCATCACTATCACCAGCAGCTCATCAGAGGGGTAGGAACTATCACTAAAACTCCCATCATCCTAACCTTTACCGCTGCCCTGAGGTAACAGCTCCACCTGTGGGGAGCTGGACCACTCTCTGCTGCACTCACCATCATCTCAGCGGTCGTCTTGCAGCGCCGGTATCATATTACCGGGAACGGGAACTACAGGTGACGGCAGGTTTCCCTGTAAATACTCCCCTCTCCCCACCATCTACTCAAATGATAACCAGGGCACGGAACCGGGATCCCGACCACCCGTGATCTCCCCATTCAAGCAGCATCAGTCCCTGTGTCTGAGTACCCCTATCCCTGGTCACATCATTTTCTGGCATCTACGAACAGGATAGAACCAGCCTGGTGGAACTAGGTAAAGTGCGCCTAAAGGACTTTATTAACCGTTTCTGAACTGTATAACCGGTCCGCCGATACAGAAATTGTTCTGCGTCACAGAGCGGGTAGAAAAGAGTGGAAGATAAGCCCCGTCCCTCCGCTCTGCTGAGGAGTGATGAAGAGTAGTGGCGGGCTCCGGAAAGGCCCGAAGGACTCGCCTATAGGACTCTCGTGGTGGGCTGGCCTACGAATGTAAAAGAGTCTATGTGCTGGCCCAGGGGCGTGCCTCGGCCCCTCAGCATATATGGGCCACCCAAGAGACGCCAAAAAGTCTCCCCGCCCCCCTTGCTATCAAACAACCAAGGGGGCGGGTCAAGCGCCAGCCCACACCAGTTTGGGACTATAAGAATTAAGCAGGGTGCGGCCAGAAGCAAAAACAAGATACCTGGTCAGGCTCCGGACCCGTTACCCGTGTGCGGCTTGGAAAAGATGGCAAACCTAACAATCTCCGACCTAGTTAGAGAAGTCGAGGATAGGATGAGAGCCGAATGTGCTGCCCGAGGATTCCAACCCTAGAAACCGAGCGTGGGAATGTCGAGTTTTGGGTAGAAGCGGTGCGAGAACTGCATATGCGACTTCAAGAGATCGTGGAGGGGACCGTCCGACGCTGGAATACTGAGATGATCCCGGAGCTGAGCCATAGAATGGGACAACGACGAGAGTCTGAGTCAAATCTGGGATCGGTTACTGTGGTTGACCCAAAAACCGGGCTCCCGGTAACCAGTGAGAACTACGTATCCTCAGAACCGGGCTCCACCACTGAGAAAGGCACCGGATCATCTGAAACCAGTGTTGCACCATCTGAATCCAAAAGCTGTGAGCCCCGTACTGATGGGGTTGAGATCAAAGAAAGAGCAATCGGCGGTGAGGGGCCCCGCGAGTTATGGTGGGCCAACCGCAAGGGACAGCGACCGGACCGATAAGAGGATGCGGCAGCAAGGGTCCAGTCCTTCTACAGTAACATCATATTCCTGGTCACCTGTTGAAAGGCCCATGTTCCTGCCGAACATTGAACATTCCCTCCTGCAGGGTCACCCAGAGTGTGATCTGTATGGGGATGAAAAGATCATCTACAAACACCATGCAGGTCCCCAGGGATGGTATACGACCAGGGTTAGCAGAGGAAAAGAGTGATGAACAGTCCTGGTCGCGTATATCTATGTAAATAGTTAAATGTCTTTTCTTTTGCAGCCCTATTATAGTGCATATTGTCTTATTGTGTGCTAGTATATGAAACGGGTATAGAGCAGGTAAAATCCGGTACACAATAGCAAAGAGGGTGTAAAGGGCGTAAGGAGATGTGCAGGGAGAGTAAAATCTTTGCCAACCCAGTGACCCCAGGGCCAGGAGGCCTACAGTACTTATAGCCAAAAGAGACCCCTGCAGTACCAAAGACTCCTACGCCATAGCACCAATGGTTAATGTTTATGTGTATTGTGACTTTAGCCGTCTAGAGAAACTTTACCTGCTGGACTGTGAAACTTCTAAGTGAGAACTTTTATGCAACAGCCTGATAAACTTTAAATCAGAGACTTTAAACCTGGTCCCTGTTGGGCCAATAAGGACTAGATTATAGTCAATGTTAATTGCAACGTTACAAGAACTGAGCCTCCTGCAAGGGAAGAATATGAGTGAATATAAAAGTTTTACTGTTTATACATGTTTGAAAGTTACCAGGTTAACCTGTTAATAAAAATGCCAACTTACACCAGGTTTGGTTTAACACCCGCGGATGGTGTGTTTCACCAAGGGGGTGTGTGGCGCCCCTCTGGTTAGGCGCCACAGGGAGGTATTGCACTTTAACAACAATGTGATATCTTTGTAAATTGTCAGTTCAGGGTTTAACCTATGGAGTCTGTTTTTGCACACACACACCTAGGATTAGGCAAGTTAGAATAGGGAGAACCGTTATTTAGTAGGTCCCAAAAGGGGGATGGGCTTTGGGTAGTATGGTGGGACAGACTGACAGTTTTAGACAGACAGTGCTGGGAAGGCAGTCAGGAAGGACAGGCCTGACAGTGCCGTGGACAGGAGGGATCCCCATCTTTAAGTGGGAGCCCAGGACAGCAGGCAACGGACCAGGACTGGTTGGAGTTGGCTGGTCACGTTGGGGGAAGCACCGGCAACGCGGGAAAGCCGAGGCGGTCAGGAATTCACCTCTGACTGCAGACCGACGAGTTGCGGGCCCATAGTAATCGGGTTACTGTTAGCACCACAGGGACATCTCACCCCTCAGGACTGAAACGGGGTGAGGGCACTAGTGGTTGCGGACTGATTTGCGGTGGCGGGAGAAATTGTGCGCTCCTGCTGCTTCCGTCCGGACCGGTAAGAGACCAACCTGAGCGGATAGTCACCGACCGTAGGACTGGTGAGAGAGCTCTGTGAAGGTGGTAGAGACTGGGAAGAATAGAGTTGACCCCGAAAGACAAAGAGAGAAAACACCTAGTGACTCCATAAGGGGGACCCTGAACTGGCAACATTCACCCGGTGAACCAAACTGTACCGTGTCCCGTTTAACATCTGCCGGTACCCAGTAAATTGGAGTTAAACTTGATTTGGACTCTGTTGTTCCTCCCGCCGGTGCCCGGAGGGCTTCATCACTATCACCAGAAGCTCATCAGAGGGGTAGGAACTATCACTACAACTCCCCTCATCCCAACCTTCACCGCTGCCCTGAGGTAATAGCTCCACCTGTGGGGAGCTGGACCACTCTTTGCTGCACCCACCATCACCTCAGGGGTCAGCTTGCAGCGCCGGTACCATATTACCGGGAACTACAGAAGGCGTCACGTTTCCCTGTAAATACTCCCTTCTCCCCACCATCTACTCAAATGATAACCAGGGCACGGAACCAGGATCCCGACCACCCGTGATCTCCCCATTCAAGCAACCATCAGTCCCGGTGTCTGAGTACCCCTATCTCTGGTCACATCATTTGCATGCTGTGGGCTTACCTGGTGTGGATACCCTTCTTGCTTTCAAGCATAAAGTCACCCCCCGAATTAAGCAATGTCACTGTGGCAACCGGACTCTGAGGTGCCACACACATACAGCATTTTGGATGCTGCAGCAGCTGCTCTTCTTCTGTGGGATGGGAGTGCATTTCATGCTGACCCCACTCACAAAATATGCCCTCATTCTGGTAAGCACACAGCATTCAGCAACGAACATATAGCCTGAGGTATACATCACATGGGTGGTACACTGTCTGAGGTATACAGCACATGGATGGTATATGGTGCTTGAGGTATACAGCCATAAGTGGTACATGGACCCTGAAGAATATAGCACAGGGTTGGTACATGGAGCCTGAGGCATACAGCAAATGGGACCTGATGTATACAGCACATTGATAGTGCAAGGATCTTAAAGTATACAATACATCACATGGGTGTTACACAGAGCTGATGTATACAGCACATGGATGGTACACGGGGCCTGAGGTAGACAGCACATGGGTGGTACACAGGTCCTGAGGTATACAGCACATGGATGGTACATGGGGCCTGAATTATACAGCACATGGATGGTACACAGAGTTTGAGGTATACAACACATGGATGGTACAAGGAACTTGAGGTATACAGCACATGGGTGGTACACAGGGCCTGAGGTATAAAGCACATGGATGGTACATGGCACCTGAGGTATACAGCACAGGGCAGGTACATGAACCTAGGTATACCGCACATGGGTGGGTACATGGAGCCTGAGATATCCAGCACTGTGCATATCTCAGGCTCTGTGTACCACCCATGTGCTGTATACCTCAAGTTCCATGTACCATCCATGTGCTGTATACCTCAAGCGCCGGGCGCTGGCGGCTGCCACCTGGTGCCAGCAATTGGTGCTGAGTGCTGGTGGTTGCTGCCTGGTGCTGGCGCCTGCCGCCTGGTGCCGGGTGCTGGCGGCTGCTGCCTGGTGCCGACTCCCGGTTGCTGGCCGCTGCCGGGTGCCACTTGGTGCTGGGTGTTGGTGGCTGCCTGGTGCTGGTAGCTGCCACCAGGTGCTGCTGGCTGGTAACGGCGAGCGGGAGACCAGGAGCAGAAGAGGAAGAAGCTGCCGGGATCTGGGATCAGGAGCGTGGAGTCAGGTAAGGCGCTATTATAGCCTAAGATAACAACCTGAAGGGGACAATGGAATGGATGGATGGCAGCAGCAGTCTCTATTGTGTATTCTCTATTGTGTGTATAGCCTGCAGCCGTCTCCATTGTCTATAAAGCCAGCAGCCATCTCCATTGCCTATACGACCCACAGCCATCTCTATTGTGTTTACAGCTAGCAGCCGTCTCTATTGTGTATTCTCTATTATGTATACAGCTATTGTGTATTCAGCCCACAGCAGTCTCAAGTGTGTATTTGTGTAATATATAATAGAGAGAGAGTGTAAAAAAAAAGGAAAAACAGCACAAAAATATATTAAAAAGTGGACTTTTTTGCCCAGTGGCGTGGCCACACATTGGACAATAAAGTCCATTTTTTCTTTTTTGTGCTGTTTTTCCTTTTTTTTTACCCTATTGTAAGGAACTATCTGGACTGCTGGTTGGGAAAGCTTTGCACATAAATTGAGGTAATTTTTCATGCTGTTCTAATTTTTACTATAAATATAATGTATGATTGGGTGGAGGTGGAGCATGGGTGGGGGTTTTGTGGAGTCTCAGGGGGGCCCCAAAATGTTGGCAGTAAGGGCCCCGGAATTCCTGTGGCATCCCTGACAGCACATGGGTAGTACATGGAACCTGATGTATACAGCACATGGATGATACACAGAGACTGAGGTATACAGCACATGGGTGTTAAATAGAGCCTGAAGTATACAGCACATGGGTGTTAAATGGAGCCTAAGGTATACAGCACATGGCTGGTACATGAAGCCTGAGGTATAAAAACACATGGATGGTATAAATGGAGCCTGAGGTATCAGCACATGGGTGTACAGACCTGAGGTATAAACACATGGATGGTACATGGAGCCTGAGGTATACAGCACATGGATGGTACATGGGGCCTGAGGTATACAGCACATGATGTACAGAGCTGAGGTATACACACATGGATGGTACATGACCTGAGGTATACAGCACATGGGTGGTACACAGACCCTGAGGTATACAGCACATGCATAGTACTCGGAGCCTGAGGTATACTGCACATGGGTGGCACACGGAGCCTGAGGAATACAGCACATGGGTGGTATACGGAGCCTGAAGAATACAGCACAGGGTGGTACTCGGAGCCTGAGGAATACAGCACAAGGGTGGTACATGGAGCCTGAGCAAAAAGGAGATGTATCCAGAAACACATCAATATTTTTATCTCCCTCTCTTGGATGTGTTGCTGGATGCATCTCTTTTTTACTTATCTCCATTGCTGCAGACACATTCCTTGCACCAGCCGGAAATTATGTGAGTAATTAAGAACAGAAAGCTTTTTCTTACCCACACATGTACTGACCTAGGAGGTGGAAAAAATTATGACCACATCCACCCAGTGCCGGCAAGAGATGATTTACAGTTCAGTAGCTCGAGGGAAGCTGGAGAGCATGGCGCATCAGCTCCTCCCACACCCAGAACACCCAGACTCTGACACTCGTGCACCTTGGACATTATATTGCTTGCACCTGTGGTGCCAGTGTTGTTTGACTGCCACAGGTGGTATTTCTTCACCATCGATTGGAATGCCATGTCTAAAAAGAATTGGAACTCCCTCTGCTGGAAGTCCAAAGCATTCACACACTGCCTGAAGGCTAACCAGTAGGTTGAGCACAAGGACTTGATTTCTAGCTGTATCTCAATCTATGGTTGAGGGGAAGGGTTAGTTTCAGTTCAGTATTTTAGTAAGACAGAGAAGAGTGAAGGAGAAGGTTTAGCGGAAGGCAGCAAGAGCTGCTTTTAAAGGAACATGCTGTTAGCAGGGCACCAGTCCCTAGGCTACTCAGGGATTACAAAGCCTGGTGCCAGAAGCTGGAGGCTAGGGAGTTCCATGCTCACCAGCCACTTCAGTGGAGCTTTCTGGGGCATCAGCAATACAAAGGGCTAAAGAACTACTGGAAGGTACAGCTAATTACAGAGTTCGCATTACCAGCCTGGCAGGAGTTAATCCACATTAGATAAAGAGGGAGTAAAGGACAGCTCCAAGGCACCTAGAAACCTACAATTTACAGAAATCAGCAGGAGGCTTTATTTCTCACCCAGCAGAGCGGACTACAGTTCCTATCAGACTGGCCATACCACATGCCTGGTAGTGCTTGTATTATTCTGGACACTGTGCAAGGACTTCAGTGAAAAGGTAAAGCAAAAGACCCTTTCCTTCTGTTTATTTCACTGCTACTCTGCATCATTCCTACCACTACCCTTATCATCCTCTGAAAGACGACCTAGTTGGAAGGGTTTAAATCTTTACTGCCACTCATCTATCACCTAGGGATTATCTGCAGTGTCAGCCACCCTACTGGTGTCACAAACTTATTATTTTCTAATTGCTTTTATTTCTCCATTTTTCCTTCCTCCCTTTTCAATCTGAGCCAGGGTCATAGCACTGGCCCTGATCCTGACTACTGGCTGGGCTCGTGGTAGTCTAGTGCTTAGCACTCCACACACCTTTGAAGAATTAAAGGGCCTGCAGTCAAAGAACAGGCAGACTGGTTGTGGGCCTCACTAGATGACCTTGCAGGCTGGACTTTCCCCACCCATCATAGAGGACTGGACATTTACAATCCAGGACTTTATGATAGCTATCAATTCTCAGCTGTCATTAACCCCTTTTATTACCCATTTGCCACTTCACCAGGGCAGCAGGAAGGGTCAGATGAAGAGCCTGGAATTGGTCCTTCCAATGAATGCAGTAAATCTGGGTCAACTGCGGGCTGCTATTCTTACCTGGGGGCATTAATTATGTGAATCCTCAGGGTGAGAATACCAACTCCCAGCAGTCGGCATTATCTTGGCTGGTATCAAAATTGGGGGACCCCATGGCAATTTTTTCAATTATTTATTTTTACACTGCACTTCAGGATTCAGCGACTGTTTATGGCAACCAATCACAGACTCCAGCAAAGAGGGAGAGTGGGACAAAGTCAGACTTTAACTGATCACGGGAGGAAGCAGTGAATATGTACGAGGTTAATGAGTGGGCCCTGAACAGGGTGATAGCAGCATTGAAGCTTAGTAAATCTAATGGTTTAGGAAGGTAATGGTTGTGCCAAAACAGTGGGGCTCCACTGTAAACCAGTTTGAGCTGTTTTGGCAGTTTTTAGGCCCCCATGAAAGTGTTTTCTTTGCCTTTGATTTTGCCTCCCAATGGGGATCGCAATGTTAGTTGAACTGTCCAGTGAACACATGAAAATTCTGTAAACTGAACCTGAACACTAGCCAGAAGACAGTCACACACAGATTATACTCACCAGCCGCAAGTGGCTCTTCTTCTTTGGTAAGGCTAGGGTCACACTTGGGGGGAGCTTTTTTGGGAAGCCTGCGTTAATGCTAGACGTTTTTTTCTGTTGCCATTTTGAGGCAAAATTAAAGCTAGCGTTAACACATGGTACATATATATATACCATGCATTAACGCATGCGTTTCCCATAGGAGCTCATGTTAAGAAAACGCATGCATTTTTGCAAAAGCCACAAAAAATGCTACTAGCAGCGTTTTTTTGTGGCTTTACCAAAAATGCATAGCGTTAAACACATTGCACTTTTGCAATGCTTTTTTAACATGGGATCCTATGGATGTGTTAAAGCTAGCATTTTTCACAATTTGCAATTGTGAAAAACTTTAGGTTTTATCGCTAATGTGACCCTAGCCTAATTTTCTGTTTGTACTGTGCATGGCAGTCTGTTTAGCACTTGCGCAGTACAAACTTCTTAACAAACAAAGGGTGGGTTGGCAGCATCTGACGTCACTGCTGTCAGACATGGCTGGCCCCTTCTGCTGCGGCCATACGTGTTGTAAGTAGCTGCGAGCTGCAGAGATGACTGGGGCTTAATAAAGCGCAAAATAATTACCCCTGGGCACTGGCATGCCTCTTCAAAGGGCCTCATATACCAATAAGGGCAGTAATGCCCTGATGGCGGCCCCAGCCGGGGGTATGCATATTGCATTCTTGCAGTCACATGAGAATCCTGATAGCATACATATGTGCGATGTGATGATTTACAAGGCAAACTATGAAAACCCCTTAAGCGGTTAAAGACAGTATTGAGCTTTTTTATATGTAGATCAGTCAAAAACACATATCATATGTAAGGAAACCTAAACAATAACACAAAGGTAAACTATATATTATTTTTCTTTGCTGAAATGGTCTAGTTTCCTCAGAATCTAAATATTTAGGACTCAATATACAAAGATAACCCTTTTATAAACTTGGTTCTTAAATGCTCCTTGCTTAAAAATAGTTTTGGAGGGAAAAAACTAGATGAAAGGCTTCTTTATTGCACTGTACTATACTCTGAAACATCATTATATGTTGGTATTGGTGACCAAACCCTTCCAGTAAACTTAGACCTTCAATTATATGGAACGAAACAAACATGCTGGCATTGTAGGGACGTTTTTCTGTAAACTGTGTGGCCATCTTAAGTGTTGATATTACAGGTTCTTCTGGTGAAAAAGCGCTTGGTGATGTCACTCCTGTGGTTTGATTGGCTAGAGACAAACAATGAGGGAGTTTATATTGCAACATGTCCAACATATCCGTCAGGCTAAATCTGTGATCTTCACTCTGAGCTTCAGAACATTTTCCAAACGGTAAGAACTACTTTGTACATTTTCTAGAATTTGTACTCTTCTTTTCTATTTGTTATTTTACATGTTAAATATTTCATCCGTATGTATATTTTACAATGAATTAAAGAGTAACTGAGCTAGTAGTAAATATATGGATTGAGTAGATTTTGGACACCCAACTTGTCCAACAACATTGACATTCTAAATTCAATGTTTGACTTTTAGAGGGAGATCTAGCTGATATACAGACTGAAAACCATATGGTACTTACATCTAAAAAATTGTCTTCTTTTGCTGAATTAATATGATTATTTACTCTGATGTTTTTATGTTATTACAATTATAATGGACCACTGAAGAAACATCTTCGTAGACTGTGAACCCTCGTGGACAGGGTCCCTGCCCCTCCTATGCCTGTACATCCTGATCGCCTAGATTTAGTGCACTTGTTCTTGTCTCCCTTATCCTCATGTAAAGCGCCATGGAACCTAATGGCGCTATATAAATAAATAATAATAATAAAAATAATTAATAATAATAATCTTTGAAGACTTCTATGGACCAAGGGCGTTAACATACAAATTCGTTATCCCAAGCTAAAAAGCTGTCTTTTTTCTGCAAATTTTAAGGGAAAATGCACTCAATCTTGATTGAAAGTAATCATGTATGCAATCAATATGGGACCACCATAATCTTGTAAAAGATATGGCTGTAACAAACTTTTGAGCGCTAAAACCTAAGATACAACAGATGTAACACTTAGTATAGAGCTATGTAAACCAAATGTATCACCACAAAGGGGAAATGTCCTGCTATCTGGTCCTATCACGCATCATGTGCTTTCTTACTTTTTAATTCACGGTTTAAATCGTAATGGAATACTTAATTCTTAATTACTCTTCTTAGAAGGATGATAGGCAATACATTTTATATGGCAAGATGAAGACCATGCTGAGTACATTAGCTTTAGTGTACACTAGGGATGGGCGAATCTACTCGCTATTACTCGCTTCCCCATTCATTAACATTGGACTCGCTAGACTCGCAACGAGTAGCGAGTCCCAGGCTCGGACTCGCTAGAGTCAAGCGATTCCAAGTAATTTAGGATTCGCCCATCACTAGTGTACACTTTTTTGTCATCAATGAAATTAACCTAAGTAGTTTACAACATGTATTCATAGTGGAAATAAAATTTGTCTCTAGAAGTTGAGGTAGCTCCATATCAAAACATAGAATGGGGCACCCATTTGACACATTGTCACCAACATTCCTCTTTAATAACCTCAGTCTTTTTAGTATATTCATTCCCTCTTCATGATATTTGGTGTATTGTCCCACACCGTTGCTTGCTAATGTTATATAACCAATGGAGAGATCTCTGTACAAGTTCTGGCAACCTACTAACAGAAGGAATGCAGCAACCGAGTTAAGGCCTTGTTTCTCCAGTGGACCAGTAGCAGCCACATGTGTCATCTATATGGGACGGATACCTTTGTAGAGGGACCTCCATTATGAAATATTTTTCAGCAAATCATGGACGAATATTAGAATCTGAGAGTCCTCAATGCTTGATAGCTTTTAATGGCTAACTGAAAAGATGGTAATAAATAGCAAGCTCTCAAGACTACTGGGGTCTCTTCATCAGGCTCATAATAATACCAAAGCTGAATAGTCACAAATTTATACACAACAGGACATACGATAGTGCACTACATAAGACAAGTGACGTTTAGTAGAACACAGAATGGTCAGTGGGGGACGGGGGGGACAGCTGGGGCAGTAAACTGTGCCTCAGCTGCTTTCCCATATATTACTCATATAATTATGTGAGTTCAGAATTTGTGTTATTACCAGCCTGATGAAGAAACCCCTGTAGTCTCGAAAGCTTGCCATGTTTACCATCTTTTCAGTTGGCCTTTATAAGGTATCAACCACTGAGGACTCTCAGATTTTAATATTTTCTATCTACTGGCTAACACAGTACAAACATATATTTAACCTCAGCAAATCATGTCACACATTATGTATCTATTTAATCCATAAGGCCATTAGTCCTTTGTTACGCTTCACATTAAATCCTAAGTATTAGTAAATGAGCTTCATTAGCCCTTACTAGGTTATCAACTTTACAAGGTATGTTTCCACTTCTATTCAGTGACTAGAAAATAGAATGGTTTTCCCAAATAGATTTTTATATTTTCCATATCATAATCTTTCCGCCCATAAATACTTTTGTTTCATTGACAGGAAAAATGAAGGCAGCGCTCGTATTTATCTTTCTTTGGGGCCTCAGCAGTGCATTCTATGTAAGTAATTATAAGTAGGAAATTATATTTATATATAACTATATTATATAGCTAGCGCCATTCCAGTGTCTCCAATCTTATATCACTCTTTTTAAGCTTAAAAAATAAAAAAAAATGGACATATATTATATTGCAATCAAGCATTTTCGATTTATGCAATTTCCTAGTTGATTCACACTTATGAGATGTTACTTTATTGTAAGTCAACAATGTCCCCGATAAAACTGTCAATTCTCCTCTTCCTTCTATATGACCCTCTTAATCAGGGAGTAACAGACATCACATTTCTATGCCAAGGGCAAAAGCCAAATGTTTTATTCTGCATTCAGCATACATATTTGATTTAACACAACATCTTCTACTTATATAATCGGGAGTTGGGAATTCGGGCGTTGTCGCCGAATCCCAGACTCCTTAGCGGCACTGCGAGTGATGACGCGCAGCGTCATCACGAGCCGCAGCCGCTCTACAGTTAAAAAAAAAAAAAATCCTCACCTCTCCCCGAGCCCCCGCCGTCTCCCGCCATCTTCCGCCAGGCTCCCGGTGGCTCCTGCAGGCTCCCGCAGGCTCCCGGTGAGCCAGGAGATGAGCGGCGTCTGCGCCACCGGAAGTACTGGCCGCCATATTGGAACACCCAAGGCGGCCAGTAGCGCTGCCGCCACCCGCTCTCCCCGCTGCTCGCTCTTCCTCCTCAAACGCCGCTCCGTCCTCCCCCCTCGCCGCTCTGTTATCCCCTACCCGGTGTTCTTATCATTGCAGGCTCCACCACGCAGAGAATTTGTGTAAGGCGGGTCATGTGACAGCCCTGTGTGACGTCACATCAGCCCGCCCTGTGATGTGACCCGCCTTACACACAATCTCTGAGTGCATGGTGGAGCCTGCAATGATAACAACACCGGGTAGGGGGACAACAGGGGCTGAGAGCAGAGGGCAGGACTTGGGCTGAGAGCAGAGGGCAGGACTTGGGCTGAGAGCAGAGGGCAGGACTGGGGCTGAGAGCAGAGGGCAGGACTGGGGCTGAGAGCAGAGGGCAGGACTGGGGCTGAGAGCAGGACTGGGGCAGAGGGCAGGACTGGGGCTGAGAGCAGAGGGCAGGACTGGGGCTGAGAGCAGAGGGCAGGACTGGGGCTGAGAGCAGAGGGCAGGACTGGGGCTGAGAGCAGGACTGGGGCTGAAAGCAGAGGGCAGGACTGGGGCTGAGAGCAGGACTGGGGCTGAGAGCAGAGGGCAGGACTGGGGCTGAGAGCAGAGGGCAGGACTTGGGCTGAGAGCAGGACTGGGGCTGAGGGCAGGACTGGGGCTGAGGGCAGAGGGCAGGACTGGGGCTGAGGGCAGAGGGCAGGACTGGGGCAGAGGGCAGGACTGGGGCAGAGGGCAGGACTGGGGCAGAGGGCAGGACTGGGGCAGAGGGCAGAGGGCAGGACTGGGGCTGAGGGCAGAGGGCAGGACTGGGGCTGAGGGCAGAGGGCAGGACTGGGGCTGAGAGCAGAGGGCAGGACTGGGGCTGAGAGCAGAGGGCAGGACTGGGGCTGAGAGCAGGACTGGGGCAGAGGGCAGGACTGGGGCTGAGGGCAGAGGGCAGGACTGGGGCTGAGGGCAGGACTGGGGCTGAGGGCAGGACTGGGGCTGAGGGCAGGACTGGGGCTGAGAGCAGGACTGGTACTGAGGGCAGAGGGCAGGACTGGGGCTGAGGGCAGAGGCAGGACTGGGGTTGAGGGCAGGACTGGGGCAGAGGGCAGAGGGCAGGGCTGGGGCAGAGGGCAGAGGGCGGGACTGGGGCAGAGGGCGGGACTGGGGCAGAGGGCAGGACTGGGCAGGGGCTGTTTCTATGGCACCTCTTCACTTCACCGCACTCCCGATGCGATAGCATCGGGCCTATTACTAGTGAAAATATATTTTACAGAGATGTTGTTACAACATCCGCGTTCTGCGGATGGGAACCGCCATGTGAGCGCAGCCAGCGCAAGCCCCTATGTTTATAATGGGGACGCACGGTGCTGCGCTTGACTGCGCATGACCATGTGCTCCCATTCACTGCAATATGTGATTCGTACGCAGGCGGACGCCTGCGCACAAATCACACAGTCTCGTCTGCACAAGGAATGCAACATGTCGCGTCCCTGGTGCGGATGAGAGTGTGTGATTTGTGCGCGGGCATCCACCTGCATACGAATCACATATTGCAGTGAATGGGAGCACATGGTCATGCGCAGTCAAGCGCAGCACCGTGCGTCCCCATTATAAATATAGGGGCTGGCGGTGGCTGCGCTCACATGGCGATTGTTCTGCGGAGGGGAACGTCAGTGTGAAACCAGCCTTAGTGAATACTGCGTCACAGTGACAATAGTCCCGTATTCACACTGGTGAATCAATGTGATAAGGTTTTTTTTTTTTTTCTAAATTATTGTCCTTTGTAGGCTGAAACACACACAACCTATGGCTAGAGTGGCACTACTTTATGAAAAACACTATGAATCAAAGGAAAGACAAGAACACATAGGATTTTTTCTGGAGGGGTCCTAATACGGTACCACTCACCTTGTGTGGTTGTGTGAGACACAACCACTAGTAGAACCTAGAAGATAGGAGACAAGGCTACGGCAAATGAATCAAGAAATTTCGTTACCATGTGGGGAGAAATCCGGACCAGTGAGCTTAGAATCGTGCTGAACCCAAGAAGAGGCTAATCCAAGGTGTATTAGATTATCAGTGAATGCTAGTTAAACGCGACGCGTTTCGTGTGCAGCAGCACACTTCATCAGGAGTAAAATCACGTTACCTTTCCTCCACACGTGGTAATGTGATTTTAACTCCTGATGAAGTGTGCTGCTGCACACGAAACGCGTCAAGTTTAAATAACATTCACTGATAATCTAATGCACCTTGGATTATCCTCTTCTTGGGTTCAGCACGATTCTAAGCTCACCGGTCCGGATTCCTCCACACGTGGTAATGAAAAAACCCTATGCAACTTTTTCTATTATCATTCAACCCTGTCTAGTTAACGAGAATCTGTCAGCAGGTTTTTGCTTTGAGCAGTATTTTTACTTAAACTAATGCTTTATGACCCTGTGATTAACATTGCAGGACTAGAAATTCACGTGCATGGCTGTCAGACATGTTTCCTGCTGTGATTGACATTTCACTGTCAATGCAGAATCTCTATTGAGAGCCTGGTGTGGGCGGGGACAGCTCTCTCAGCTCTGCTGTGTTCCTGAAATAAATTATTTGATAGTGACCACATAGCTTCACCCAGTAATCTATGTAATACATAGTTGGATTCAGGTTTTCTTTCCCTACGTTATGCTTCCATCAGATGAGACAGCAAAAACCTGCTGACAGATTCCCTTTAATAATATCTTTACTCTAAAATCTATAGCAACCCCATATCACAAATACCGGTAGGTTTTATTAGCAAAGTTTGTCATCTTTCTGCTGCTATGTGAATTGCTCTTCTTATAGTTCAAGCTGCTGTAGCAGCAATTATTGGCTGTGACAAAGAATTTTGTTCTACACTGTAAACAGTTGTAAAGTTACAAAAATTATTCAGCAAAAATTACAGGAATATAACAATATTTTTTTTTACTTTTAAGATAAACCGCTTCAAAGAAAATGGAAAGGAGATGATTCTGATGAAAAAGGGGTAAGCATTTTATGTTTATTGAGAAGTCATCACTAATTTAATGTATTAGATATGTTTCAATTTCATCTCACACAGTACAAATACCATCAATCCACTAAAGATATAAAGGATTGCACAGCACATTGGGTGGTAGAGTTACTGTATGTGCTGTTCCATGTGCAGTGCTGAATCTTGGACAATGTTTGTACATTTTAAATTTGCAGGTTGGCCAATAGTTATTCACTCAGACCCCCCATCCCACAATATATATAGGTGTACTACAGGGGCTGACTGGCGAAGCAAAACCTGGGTGGCAACATTTTTCCGGCAGCCCTTGGGTGAGGACCGGGGGGGGGGTGCTGTCAGAAATTTTCCGCGGCCCGTCTTTGGTGCGCCCCCCCCATCGCGGCACGCCCCCCTGCAGAGAGAGGTGTAGCTAAGGGGAGCCTAGAGGTTCCCATTATGGTTGGAGTAGTGGATGGTTGCTAGATGACCGCCAGGAAGGAGGTGTCAGTCATGTTTTGGGTGGGTCGCAATCATGTGGAGAGAGCTAGTTTGCCCCTATAGGGTCCATGAAGGCGTGAAAAGGACCACGGCAAAGTATATATACTTTTAGACTGACCACTTTTTTTTCTTCGTACAAAATCATCCCCATGCATGACAATGCACCATCTCTTGGTACAGAGCATAGCCCTGAGTAATTGGCTGCTATGGACATAAAAGTAGAGAAAACCATGGTGTGGCTACCAGTCTTCCCTGATCTCAGCCCTATTGAGAAACTTGGAAGTACCATTAAGCAAAAAAAATCTAAGATGCTGTAAGACATTAACCGTCAAACCAGCAGCTCTGGGAGTCAATTCTGACATCCTGCAAACAAATGCAATCTTAAAACATCCAAAACCTGACAAGTTCAATAAATGCAATATTTGTGAAGGTGATATCAAAGAAAGGCGATATACAATATGAGACATACTGGTAGGATGTTTTCATTGTGAGCCCAAATGGGGACAGTGTTGATGATGTATGTAAAGTGCTGTGGAGTTCATAGTGTAATATAAATGTAAAAAAATATTTCTTCATATGTCGTCACAATACCGGGATCTGAGGATCTTCTATTTGGAGGTCAGGGGCTCTCTGATGCCATGTCGCTGCCTGTCTCGCTGTCTTCCTCTTTTGACACTGTAGTGCGGTGGACAAGAGAGCATTAACTGGTTAATAACGAGAAGTATGGAGTGTGTACTGAGCCATAAACCTCCCCATACCATGAAGTATGGTGTGTACTAACTGAGCCATAAACCCTCCCCATACCATGAAGTATGGTGTGTGTACTAACTGAGCCATGAACCCTCCCCATACCATGAAGTATGGTGTGTACTAACTGAGCCATGAACCCTCCCCATACCATGAAGTATGGTGTGTACTAACTGAGCCATACACCCTCCCATACCATGTCCAGCAGACATTGTAGGATTACTACATGGATTTTATTATTAGGGCACGGACACACTGGGGTGAAACTTGAATAAGTGCAATGTGTGATTTTATCACAGTGCAGTCAGTTAATCAACGTCTGAAACACATTGGCGAGTGTCGGACGCTTTTTTCTCATCCAGATTCTGGATGGGAAAAAAGTCACAACATGCTGCAACAGTATGCGATTCATGCGCGAGACTCACCAATGCAAGTCTATGAGTTCGACAGCACACGGACCATCCGAGAGGCATCAGTTTTTTTCACTGATACATTATCATTCTTCAGCTGAGACAACTGTAAAATGCTCCTGTAAATGATTCTACAGTAATAGCTGCTGAGAAACAAAACAGATTGCACATGGATGTGATCTAAGAAAACTGTCGGACACTCGCACAGCATTTGGATGTCCCAGTGGCCAGCTACATAGACAGCCCGCCACAGCCACACACAGAGCCACTACCACACAAAAACAGTCAGCCACATAGACAGTTAGCCACATAGACAGCTACACAGACAGAGAGAGCCACACAGAGAGACACAGCCACATAGACAGCCACACACAGAGCCACAGCCAGCCACACACAGAGCCACAGCCAGCAACATAGACAGCCATAGCCAGCCACACACAAGCAGACACAGCCAGCCAAACACAGACACAGCCAGCTACACACACACAATCAGCCACACACATACAGCCACACACAGCCAAAGCTAGCCAGCCACACATACAGCCACACACATACAGCCAGCCACATAGACAGCCACACACACAGCCAAAGCCAGCCACACACAGGCGCAGCTACCCACACACACACACACAGCCAGCCACACACACAGTGAGCAATATAGACAGCCATAGCCAGCCACACACAGACATACAGCCAACCACACAGCCAGCCACAAACACACAGTCAGCCACACACAGCCAAGCAGCCCAGCCACACACACACAGTCAGCCACACACAGCCAAGCAGCCCCAGCCACACACACACAGTCAGCCACACACAGCTAAACAGCCCCAGCCACACACAGCCAGCCACGCAGCCTCAGCCCCAGCCATGCAGCCACAGCCACGCAGCCCCAGCCACACACAGACATAGTTAGGCACACAGCCAGCCACATAGCCCCAGCCACATAAAGACACAGACACACAGACAGCCACATGCAGCCACGCAGCCCTAGCCACACAGTCAGCCACACAGACACATTTTGCCACACACAGCAAGCCACGCAGCCTCAGCCACACAGACACAGTCAGCCACAGACAGCCCCAGCAACACAGACACATAGTCAGCCACAGCCACGCAGCACCAGCCACAAAAAAACACCAGCCACAAAACCCCAGCCACATACGGACAAATAGTCAGCCACACAGACACAGGCCCACACACAATCAATCATACACACAATCAATCCTATACACACAATCATACACACCTAATCCCATACACAATCCTATACATGCATACACAATCATACACACATTCAGACATACACATATTAAAGTGCTGTACAAATCATGTGAAAAGGATGACAGAAAAGACAGTGTAATCAGCTAATCCAATCTGCATACAGTGCACTGCTGCTGAAATAGATATGGCACAGAGAAATCAACCTGTCCAATATGCTAAAATTGCACCACTACCACTATTAATGACAGATACAGCTACATCCAGATGAAGATGATAGTTACAGCCCAATTATATTGACAATGCAAATCTCCTGTAATAAATCCCTTCCCATGTATGGGGGGTTTGATGCTCAGGGACACTGGCCGCACATCTCCCACCTTTCTTGTTGCCCAATGTGAACAGTAGATTGCGGTTTCCTTTTGGCGGGAAGCACGATGTGGATGGAGCCTCGTCAGTATTGGCTATGGCCGGCAGCCACACACAGCCCTCACTGCTGAGATGCCGGCACTGCACAGGTAGCCGCCGGCCGCATCCCAGTACAGAGAGGCAGAGGGGCCGCCAGCAATCATGCTGCCCCGGCCCGTATAGCTGTCCAGCCCGCCCCTGGGTACGAGGACTACTTTGCCCCAGGAGGCAGTGTTCCAGCCAGGGCCGGACTGGGACCAAAAAGCAGCCCTGGAAAACAAGCCCCACCAGCCCACAAACTATAACACCTATCAGCCTCGATCAGTGAAATTTGCTTTTACGTTGTCATGACCTCATCACTTTCGCAGGCTGCTTTCACATCAGCGGTAAACTGATGTTTGCGGCCAATCCAGCAGGTGGCACCACATCTGCCGGATCAGCCGACTTGCAGCCCAGATGCGGCAAGCCCCATGCATATTGTACGGCAAGTGCTGTTCTGCCAGGTGCAGCAGATCCGCCACTTGCGGCGGCGAAAAAAAACCCACCGCTTACAGCCACGTTTCTTGGGATCGTGGGGTCCCAGTGGTCAGATCCAGAGCGAAGGGCAAGTCACCGTCTGTACAGAAGAGAAGTGATGACTTCCATATTGGGGATAATTAATTTAAACAACAGTTAAATGCTGAAAATCAAAGTCCAATACCGCCTCTCTGACAACAGGACAGGAGAAGTGGTACTGTGCAGTGTATATATACGGAATAATACAGATACTGAGGATTACACCCAGTATACAGGACAGGAGAAGTGGTACTGTGAAGTGTATATATACAGAATACAGATACTGAGGATTACACTCAGTAGACAGGAGAATTATACCCAACATACCCAGGAGGCTGTGCTTTATAGATAGGATGCTGTGGTATATAGATAGCCAAGACTCAGCCTGATCCTAAAGATGGGTAAAGATGAAAGGTGGAGGCAAAAAGTCCAGTGCTAGGCGCAGAGAGAACAGAATTCATGGAGACACCGGGAAGAACACAGAGAGAGCTCTCAGGAAAATTTTCTGTTGCTGCACATTACAGACTGCGGGCCGTATACACAACACAGACTGTCCGCTGTGTACACACTAGAAGCTGCCTGCTGTATACACGTTACACAGTGCGGGCTCTGGCACGTTACACAGTGCGGGCTCTGGGCACGTTACACAGTGCGGGCTCTTGGCACGTTACACAGTGCGGGCTCTGGGCACATTACACAGTGCGGGCTCTGGGCACGTTACACGCTGCGGGCTCTGGGCACGTTTACACGCTGCGGGCTCTGGGCACGTTTACACGCTGCGGGCTCTGGCATGTTTACACGCTGCGGACTCTGGGCTCGTCACACGCTGCGGACTCTGGGCTCGTCACACGCTGCGGACTCTGGGCTCGTCACACACCACAGCTGCGGACTCTGGGCTCGTCACACGCTGCGGACTCTGGGCTCGTCACACGCTGCGGACTCTGGGCTCGTCACACGCTGCGGACTCTGGGCTCGTCACACGCTGCGGACTCTGGGCTCGTCACACGCTGCGGACTCTGGGCTCGTCACACGCTGCGGACTCTGGGCTCGTCACACGCTGCGGACTCTGGGCTCGTCACATGCTGCGGACTCTGGGCTCGTCACACGCTGCGGACTCTGGGCTCGTTACACGCTGCGGACTCTGGGCATGTTACACGCTGCGGACTCTGGGCTCGTTACACGCTGCGGACTCTGGGCTCGTCACACGCTGCGGACTCTGGGCTCGTTACACGCTGCGGACTCTGGGCATGTTACACGCTGCGGACTCTGGGCTCGTTACACGCTGCGGACTCTGGGCATGTTACACGCTGTGGACTCTGGGCTCGTTACACGCTGTGGACTCTGGGCTCGTTACACGCTGTGGACTTCGGGCTCGTTACACGCTGAGGACTCTGGGCACGTTACACGCTACGGACTCTGGGCATGTTACACGCTGCAGACTCTGGGCACGTTACACGCTGCGGACTCTGGGCACGTTACACGCTGTGGACTCTGGGCTCGTTACACGCTGTGGACTCTGGGCTCGTTACACGCTGTGGACTCTGGGCTCATTACACGCTGTGGACTCTGGGCTCGTTACACGCTGTGGACTTCGGGCTCGTTACACGCTGCGGACTCTGGGCTCGTTACACGCTGTGGACTCTGGGCTCGTTACACGCTGTGGACTGTGGGCTCGTTACACGCTGCAGACTCTGGGCACATCTGAGACTGTTGGTTATATCTTGCATACACAGCACTATACTGTATATACAGGTCTCCACACTATATATGCACAGTATATAGGCACACTAGTACAGCATGTATGTGGGACCTGTATATACTGTATAGTGTTGTGTAGAGACAGAGAGACACACAGACACTGTCAAACACACAGATAGAGACACCCAGACAGACAGAACAACACTCAGAAAGACACACACAGATATGATACTCACATATACCAGTAGGACCTGTGATGATGTCACATGGAGGGGAGGCATCCGGGATCACATGATCATCTCAGAGAGAGATCAGGAATGTGATGAAGATGGTGGGAGGGCTTGGGACCTGCCCCTGTTATCCTGACTGCTGAGAGAAGGGCACTGCTTTGGGGAAACGCCCCCCCCCTTCGCGTCCGTGGCCCCGCCCCCTGCATGCCGTGGCCGCTCGGTGACAGATTAAAGCAATGCTGAGGCTGGAGGAGCGGGCGGCCCCTGCACCCCATAAGTGGGTGGCCCAGTGCGGGCCTGGTTCCAGCCCTTGCAGTTGAGGGAGGGGGGGCTGTGGCTGCTATCACGCAGCCCGCACTCACCATGCTTCCTGCCGGGCATGTCCACTGTCGGCTGCTGTGCAAGCAGCTGCGGCCGCAAAGCAGCGCCGCCGGGCCGTTTCAGTATGGGCGGCCCTAGATGAGGCAATTCCACCAGCCTGGGGGGCACTTGCCCCCCAGCCACCTGGGCCAGTCCGCCCCTGGTGTACTATATGTACAGTATATATACAGGTGCATCTCAATAAATTAGAATATCATTAAAAAGATCATTTATTTCAGTAATTTAATACATAAAGTGAAACGCCTATATAATATAGAGTCATTATAAACAGAATGATCTATTTCAAGTGTTTATTTCTGTTAATTTTGATGATTATAGATTACAGCCGATGAAAACCCAAGAGTCTCAGAGAATTAAAGTAGGGAAGATGAAGGGTCTGACAGATAAAATATTACCTAAATAGATATCAGAGCCTTCACCTTGTGTGGTTGTCACAACTACTATTAAAGCATATTAGCTGCTGCAGTCCCCAGCATGATGCATATAGAGTAAGGAGGATGAAGGGTTAAAAGCAGCGCTGCCCTATTCCACAATGCATCAATATAATATATATAATAATGATTTATTAATCAAGGCCTTTCAGGTCTTCTTGGCCACTTCCTCGGTCACATCAATATCATATAGCCATATTTCAGGGTGTTACAAGGAGACCTGAAACGCGTTGACTAATAAATCAATATTATATTCACCCTTTGATGTCTCGTAGAGTACGGCAATGTGATTTTTAACCCTTCATCATCCCTATGTTAATTTTCTGAGATAATGACCTTTGGGCTTTCATTGGCTGTAAGCCATAAACATCAACATTAACAGAAATAAACACTTGAAATAGATCACTCTGTTTGTAATGACTCAATATAATATGAGTTTCACTTTATGTATTGAAATACTGAAAAAAATAACTTTCTGATGATATTCTAATACATTGAGATGCCCTAGTATATATATATATATATATATATACATATATATATATATATATTATTATAACAGTATATATATGTATATATATAATATGTATATTAGTATATATAGTGTAGCACCCCAGGGCAGGGGTACTCAGAACTGGGCCCTCTCTTCAGTCTGCGGGGGATTGTCATGGCGACGTGACCCGACTCCGTATTCCCAGGTACGGAAATAGAAGTAATATAAAAGAAAAGGGGGAATAAAGTTTATGTGAAGATAGTTTGTGATGCCACCCATGGTTTGTGGCCAGCTGTAGCCACCGCTGCAGTCGAGTCCTCTGGGGATGATAAGAGTTTCAGTCAGGATGATGCGCCCTCCACGGGTACTGCTGGTCCCCAGGGCTTCTGCGTAACAGATGCAGATGATAAGTAAGCAAATAGTCAATTTTCCCGAGCAGCCTCCGGCTGCCAGCTCACAGTAATGATCAGCCCCTTCCCAAGCACACAATTAAAAGTCACACACAGTTCTGAGCCTTTACCGGATTTTAGTTTTTGCTCCACAGTTCTTAAGGCGCACAGTCTATTCACTGGCGGCTCTGTTCACAAATTAGTAGCTGGGATGGCTTGTCAGCAGCAACCCCTTTTCAAGTTCCGTTCGGGCCTCTGCTCTCGATACCGCATACAAAGTACAGTCCAGCAGTCACAGGCTTTTCAGTAGTCTCCCTTCCGGGCCTCCTAGCCCTAGTTCGATGGCCTTCCCTTTGTTGTGACGGGGTTGGGTCCGGGACATAAAGACCCCCACACCCCGCCGGAGTTCGTGGTTGGGGCATGCAGCTTCCCTGCCACTTCAGCAGAGGTTCTTCCTCACAAATGTTTCAGTATCTCAGCTTTCAGGGTGTTTCTGCTTAAGAGCTCAGTTCCTCTCCCTCCACAAATGCCAGGAACTCAAACCTGAACCTCCTGTGTCCCTCTCTCTGGGTAGATTCGGCTACGGGGAACTGGGTCCTCCTAACTTAGTGTTCCTACATTTCAATCTAGTTCCTCCACCCCTTTCCCGGGTTGTCTACCCTCCACTCAGCTCCCCCCACTATCCCCTGCTTGACATGAAGTACTAGGTCTAGGGATTGGGGGATGTGTTGGGTGTTGGTGTGGGGTGGCTAGCTTACCTGTCCCAGCTGTTGCACCTTTCTGTGGCCACTGGTGCGCTGGGGCGCCACAATAGTCTATATATATTAATATATATATTAGGGATGGGCGAGTATACTCGCTACTATTCGGCACTCGCCAAATAGTAGCATTATTCGTGTACTCGCTACTCGCCGAGTAAATTAGGATTACTTGGGAGTAGCAAGTACCGAATACTTTTGCAGTGTATCAGTAGATACACTGCAAAAGTCCTATAAAAGAGAGAAAAAGTTGTTAAAAAATAAAAAAAACGGATACTCACCTTAACCGACGGCTGTACCGGGATCGGCCGATGCACGTCTATTCATGGAAAAGGACCTTTCCCTCTCTCAGCCAATCAGATGGCTGGGAGAGATCTGGCCAATCAGATGCCGCCACGTCACAATGACATAATCGCTAGCAGCCACCTGATTGGCCAGATGGAAAGGTCCTCTCAGGTACACCGAGGACCTTTCCATCTGGCCAATCAGGTGGCCGCTAGTGATTACGTCAGTGTGACGTGGCGGCATCTGATTGGCCAGATCTCTCCCAGCCATCTGATTGGCTGAGAGAGGGAAAGGTCCTTTTTCATGAATAGACGTGCATCGGCCAGTCCCGGTACAGCCATCGGTTAAGGTGAGTATCCAATTTTTTTATTTTTTAACCACTTTTTCTCTTTTGTACAGGACTTTTGCAGTGTATCTATTGATACACTGCAAAAGTATTCGGAATCGCTATACTCGCAAGGAGTAGCGAGTACCGTTACCTACTCGTTGCGGGTATAGCGATTCCGAATAGTAAGGTATTCACCCATCCCTAATTTTATCTAATATATAAAGCTGAATGTGTGTGTGTGTATGTATGTGTGTATGTATGTATGTATATCCGGGATTGGCATCTACACCGTCGCAACTACAGCCACAAAATTTTGCAGAGTCACACGTCTGGACCCCGACAGCATCATAGGCTATGTTGTGAGGCGAAATTTTAACCCTGCGCGTTCCAGTTCACCAAACAATTTTGCCCCTTCCTACATAATGGGAGGAAAAAGTGAATGGAAAAGTGTTGGAGGAAAATCGACAGCTGTCAGCTATAGCAACAAAATTTTGCACAGTCACACGTCTGGACCCCGGGAGCGTCATAGGCTATGTTGTGGAGGTGAAATTTTAACCCCGCGCATTCCAATTCACCAAACAATTTTACCCCTATCTACATAATGGGGAAAAAGTGACAGTTACTAGTTGACAGTTGTGAATGAGAGGGGCTTAATGATAGCGCCAAAGACTAACAGCACATACCAGCATATAGTCACTAAGGTGGGGCCCCAACATGAGATATTCACCACGCACGGGGACATGTATACACACCACATGCACACAAAGAGTAACAGCAAGTGTATAGTCGCTAAGGTGCAGCCCCAACATTCTCACCACGCGCCCGAACAAACACACACACCACAAAGAGACACACACAACACAGAGACACACCCCCCCCAAGGGGACACACACACACACCCTATAGCGACACATGCACTCACCCCACAGGGACACACACACACCACAAAGAGACACACACAACACTGACACACACACCACACAGACCACCCCCACAAGGACACACACACATAGTCACCCCCCTATAGGGACACATGCACTCACCCCACAGGGACACACACACACACACCACAAAGAGACATACACACACCACACAGACCCCCACAGGGACACACACACATACACACCCTATAGGGACACATGCACTCACCGCACAGAGACACATACACACACACACAAAGAGACACACACAACACAGAGACACACAAACCCCACACAGACACCTCCCCCACAGGGACACACACACATACACACCCTATAGGGACACATGCACTCACCCCACAGGGACACACACACACACCACAAAGAGACACACACAACACAGACACACACACCACACAGACCCCCCACAGGGACACACACATACACACCCTATAGGGACACATGCACTCACCCCACAGGGACACACACACCACAAAGAGACACACACAACAGTGACACACACCACACAGACCCCCCCCCACAGGGACACACACACATACACACCCTATAGGGACACATGCACTCACCCCACAGGGACACACACACACACCACAAAAAGACACACACAAAACTGACACACACACCACACAGACCCCCCCCACAAGGACACACACACATAGTCACCCCCCTATTGGGACACATGCACTCACCCCACAGGGACACACACACCACAAAGAGACACACACACACCACACAGACCCCCCCACAGGGACACACACACATACACACCTATAGGGACACATGCACTCACCGCACAGAGACACATACACACACCACAAAGAGACACACACAACACAGACACACACCACACAGACCCCCCCACAGGGACACACACGCATACACACCCTATAGGGACACATGCACTCACCCCACAGGGACACACACATACACACACCCCAGGGACACACACACCACACAGACAGACACAGATGTGCACAAATCACCTCACACAACTCGCCTCATATGTGTGCTATCTTTAATTTCCAAACATAAACATCTGATTAAAAACAGCCAATGTGCAACACATGTGCCATATAGGGAATTAAGGCAGATGTCAGTCACATGAGCTGTCTATTATGTGTATGTGTGAGGTAACATATACTGCCCAGCCAGGGGGAGGGTTTACTGTTGGCTGGAGATTTATCAGGCTGCCTATAGCAATCAATCACAGCTCAGCTTCTATTTTCTTACAGGTCATTAATATGACATATTCAAATTCTATTTTGTTATAGCTAACATCAGTTATTTATTAACCCTGGCGTAACCGGGTACTACAGCTAGTGTATATATATATATATATATATATATATATATATATATATATAAATAATACACCCACTGCTGACATCTCCTCTTTGTGGGAGACAAGTCAGGAGGTGCTGCAGTCCATGGTAACTGTCACAGGGTCCTTTTCCGGTATCCCACAATCAACAGAGCGAGAGATGCGTGATCAGCCCAAGAACCTTTATTGCTTGAAAAACATAAAATTCCATAAAATAATCCAGTCATATATTGAATGTCCATGTAATCCAAGTTTGTCTAAATCCCTTGTGGAGCTGGTCTGAATTCAGCTTCGCACCCACACAGACTGACTGAAATCACACTCTGCTTCTCCTCCCCCAAACCACTATCCAAAACCAGTTCTCCAGTTCTATTGATAATCGGGGGGGGGGGGGGGGGGGAAGGAGATGTGGTACAAACCATTACAGACAAAGGTCTTGAATGACCAAATCAGTACATGGCCACAGTAATTCAATTATCAACTCAGGAGTGTAATTTGTACACAAGAAGTGCGGAAGGACGGAACACACAGTATTGCAAGAACAAAGCACCTGAAAAATGCAGTTACAACATAACCCACCACACCCACCGTCACAGTAACACATTAAGGAGACCGAGACTGCTCATGGTACCATGAGCATCATGTGGCCTGTTTTTGGCCTGTTAAAAAAAAGTTCCTGGCAAACTTTGGAGAATTGACCATATCGTTTGTTCAATAACCAAATTAATATAATGCTGAGCTGATAGTGTACCATGAGTAAAGACTAGAGGGGTCTGGCTACCATATATCATGCCATCCCCCACCATAATCCCTGGGGTAGGACCAGTGTAATGTTACTTTGTGAAGGTGTTTTAATGGTGCTGCTCATGTTGTCTCCAGACTAATTTTTAGTTATCATCACATCCAAGACAAAAAGCAGGGCTCAAAGCTGAAAAGAACAGATAAACCTTCATTTCAGCTTCCATTCCTGTCTACCTCTGCACCATGAGAGCCTTTGACAGCAGTGGCACGAGGTCAACAGAACACCTGTAGCTGGATGTCTATTTCATATGCCAATGATGTTCAAGCAACTTCTGATTTGTGTAGAAATTGGTGCATTTGGATTTGTATGCGACATCCAATTTTACTTGCAGTACAGAATGGATTAATCATACTGCTGGTCATGCGTGATCTAGGAGCCCTTTTGCAACACAGATTCAAGTTGCTAGTGCTACTGAGAGCAGCTTATGTGAAATAAACCTTCTACCATGACCTGCAACTTCTCTGGACTGTCTTCCATCAGACACATCTCGGATGTAATTGGTTAGCAAACGGAGCTACCAATAGCAGATCTTGATGATTTGAAGGCCAGAGTGCATTCAGCGTGACAATTCTCAGATCATGATCAATGACCTCATTGATTGCATGCCAAGGCATGTAAGTGTATGTATTTCTGCCTATGCTACTCATACTCAATATTTATATTTTACCAGAATAGATGACTAAGGGGATTAATACTTGTGCTAACAAACCAAAAACATCCCATTACAAACTATTTAGTTTGATCAGATATGCATTAAAATTACTTTGCATACAAAAATAGAACAGACCAACATATATGACATAGTTCAGATTGGAATACCACCTGGGAATACAAAGGTGGATGGTTGACAAGATGCCACAGCAAAAAAAAATCCCACTGATAGTACTAAAATAGCCCTAAGGCTAGGGTCAGACCTGCGTCCACCCTCAGGCTGTCGATTCTGTTTAAAACTTAGTTTTTGTCTGTCTGAGCGCATAGCATTAATGACATGTAACGCTATGCGCCGGCTGTGTATGGCATCTTTATGGTTACCTGACGCTTAGCGCAGCCGCCGACACCACTCACAAGGACTGGATATGCGCTATTGCTGAGCGCACAGGAAATGCGTTTTGCAGCATTATCCTGTGCGCTCTGCAATAGCGCATATCCGGTCCTTGTGAGTGGAGCCGGTGGCTGCGCTAACCATGAGGTAACCATAAAGATGCAATACACAGCCGGCGTATAGTGTTACACGCCGTTAACGCTATGCGCTCAGGCAGACAAAAACTAAGTTTTGAACGGAATAGTCAGCCTGATGGCTGACGCTGGTCTGACCCTAGCCTCCCTGGCCATGGAGGTTGGTACCCTAATAGAAAGCATTATAGATGGCACCCTTGCTCATTGTCATCTTTCCCTGTTAAGGTACCTTTACACGCGGCAACTTTTCTAGGAATTTCACTGCCAACTTACTGGTTGCAGTGAAATCATGGAGACATTGTTCCATTTGTACACAGCAGCAAGATAGAACAATGTCTCCATGATTTCACTGTAACCAGTAAGTTGCCAGTGAAATTCCTAGAAAAGTTGCAGCGTGTAAAGGTACCTTTTAAAGGTATGCCTAATGGCCGCTTTACATGTCCCGATATTGTCGTCCAACTTCGATAAAAAGTCACGTGGTTCGTACATTGGCGCCGATATCGTTCGTGCATTGTGTGGTGTGAATGTGCAATTCGATGCAAGAACGATGTCAAAATGATATCGGGGGAGAAATGAGCAGGCTCTCCAACTGCCCGATATTAGATGGACGATCTGGCAGGATCGTGCTGTGTGAAAGCCCAACAACGACTTGGAGAGCAACTTCCCCTATTCACTCCCATGTTAAATGGTCGTTCCTGGGTCGCGCGTACAAGTGGGCATATACATCGCAGTTGTGTTGCCTGCCGATATCTCCCTGTGTGACAGCTCCTATGCGATCTTGGGTTTCAGCCAAAAAAGTGTGCGCTCCCGTGCCGTTGTATACAATATCGAAACGATGTTGGGACGTGTAAAGTGGCCATAAGTGATAATGTCCAAAACGTATGTACCACAAGAATTAAAAAGAAAAACAGTTATAATAAACTGATTAAGTAATTGTAAAGCTAGTTTCTGGACAAAAAACACAGCCCATTGATGATAAAGTGAATGACAGAAAACACGGCAGTAGAATTGTAGATGAAAGAGGAAAAGGAAAAGGGACAATGTATCCCCCTAAGGGACACCAAATGTAAACTAGCTAGAGCAATGGTCCCCAACCTTTGTGACCTTGAGAGCCACATTCAAATCTGAGAGAGAGTCACGAGCCACATCCAGCTCTCGCCCCTTCACAGTAGAGGCACCTAGAGCCCCCATTACTGGTATTATGCAAAAAAAAAAAATCAAAATAGATGGTTGCGCCACACTGCAAATTTAGGGGTATAAAATCCCGTTACACTGTACGTTTCACTCACCTAAGTTGGTTGTGCCCTCTGCACAACTAGATTAACCGCAAGTAGGTGAGATTTTTTTATACAGGATCCCTGTCTTCATCTATTGCCTGTCTCCCCTTTGCACCCAGGTCTGTGCTCCGTCTCTCACACGTGCACCGTCCCGTGCACGTGCAGGGGCCAGGTTTCTGTTTTCTTCAGCAAGGTCCTCTCCCAGAGCTGCTCGCACCACTCTCCCCGAAGGGAGAAAGGAACGTAATGCAATAATAAATGTGGTATATAGAAATGAGCGCTAGGGATAACGGAACAAGCCGAACGCTTTTGTAGACATTACCTATTAGTTTATTACGATAAACACAGTACAGGTCCTTCTCCCACAACGCGTTTCGACGCTACATGCGTCTTCCTCAAGTGGATCCACTTGAGGAAGACGCATGTAGCGTCGAAACGCGTTGTGGGAGAAGGACCTGTACTGTGTTTATCGTAATAAACTAATAGGTAATGTCTACAAAAGCGTTCGGCTTGTTCCGTTATCCCTAGCGCTCATTTCTATATACCACATTTATTATTGCATTACATTACTGGTATTATGGCAGACAAAGCTTTACCACAGAAATCACACCAAAACAGTATGCCAAGATCCAGGGGCCACCGTAATACCCATCAAGCACTCCCACCACACTGTCACATCCAGGTACTTCTTCTTCAAGTATCATCCTGTCTCCAGCCTATTATATACTTAAGTTATGTCTAAACCCCCACGGCCGTATATGGGCATCCTTATCTTTTCTTCAGTGTGTGGCTACACACATAATTCACCATCTAAAGACCTGTTTTTCATAGCTATGTTGAAATTCAGGTGCTAATGCAACAAGTTGGCAGACGGCCATGAGCCACACACACACATAAAGTTCAACTGATACTGTGTGTTCTTTGTGGACTCACTAAACCTTAAGGGCCCCGCTACACATAGCAATGTTCCAGCGATCCCACCAGCGATCCAACCAGGCTGGGATCGTTGGAACATCGCTGTGTGGTTGCTGGGGAGCTGTCAAACAGGCAGATCTCCTCAGCGACCTGTGGAACAACCTCGACATTGTGGAAAAGAATATAAACTATTCTTTTCCATGATGTCGAGGTCCCGCTACTGTATTCTGATAGGCTGGGGTAAGCGGGGAGAACGCTGGTAACCAGAGTACACATCGGGTTACTAAGGAAAGCGCGCTGTGCTTAGCAACCTGATGTGTACCCTGATTACCAGTGCGGTGTGCTTAGTAACCCGATGTGTACCCTGGTTACCAGGGAACACATCGGGTTAGAGGGGCATCGCACACGCCGATGTATGCTGGCCGGCGGGAGACCGGCGACCAAAAAATGGTCCTGGCCATTCTGCACCGATCAGCGAGCTCATCGCTGGTCGCTGCAGCATGTCCTGTGACATTGCAGTGACATCGGTAGCGATGTCATAGTGTGTGAAGTACCCCTAAGCAACCATCATGATATCTGAACGTACCATCAGATTAGTAATAAGGAAAGGCAATACTTCCTTTCAAATGACACCTTACAGCATGGCCCCAACACGTTCCCCTCCCTGTTAGGGTTCATCAGGAGGCCAGGAGAAAGTGGGTAGGTTCCCAATTTCTATGAAATGGAAATGCTGCACTAAGTAGTTTTTAATAAGGATAATTTCTGTTTTTAGAACTATCATACTCAACACTAAATAAATTGAGATGCTTTGAAAATGTTCTTTCCTTTTTTCACCATACTTATTATTAACATGTCTTTCTATCCTGTAATTTCCATAATTCTGAGAGTTTTCCTTCTTGGTGTCGCAATTCATTGAGGATTTTATATACTGTACTAGTAAAAAGGCCCGATGCAATTGCATCGGGAGCGCGGTGAAATTAATTGTGTGTATACAGGCGGGTGAGTGGCTAGCAGAGTATATATGGGGCTCTGTGGGTAGCAGACTATACAGGCGGGTCTGTGGGTAGCAGAGTATACAGACTGCTCTGAGGGTAGCAGATTATACAGGCGGCTCTCTGGGTAGAAAAGTATACAGGCGGCTCTGTGGGTAGCAGAATATACAGGCGGGTTTGTGGTTAGCAGATTATACAGGGCGGCTCTGTGTGTAGCAGAGTATAGAGAAGGCTCTGTGGGTAGCAGAGTATAGAGGCGGCTGTGTGGGTAGCAGAATATAGAAACGGCTCTGTGGGTAGCAGAGAATACAGGCGGGTCTGTGGGTAGGAGAGTATACAGGCGGCTCTGTGGGTAGCAGAGTATAGAGGCGGCTCTGTGGGTAGCAGAGTATACAGGCGGCTGTGTGGGTAGGAGAGTATACAGGCGGCTCTGTGGGTGTCAGAGTATAGAGGGGGCTCTGTGGATAGCAGAGTATGATGTGGCGGGAGGCTGGAGGAGTGAGGGGAGCAGAGGCTGGAGGGGTGAGGAGAGCAGAGGCTGGAGTGGTGAGGAGAGGTCCAGATGGAGGGGTGAGGAGAGGTCTGGCTGGAGGGGTGACATCACCGCTCGGCGGCAGGACGTGGCTGCGTGCTGGGGCTGATCGCAGCCCCAGTCACACGGCATTGTCCTCTGCGGCGGGTTGGGTGATGCAGAGAGGGATCAGTTCTTGCCCTCAGGTCACACATGTGACCTGAGCGGAAGGAGCGGATTGGGCGGTGTGTGGTAAAGACAGGACGGTCATCCGATTGGTCTAGGACGCCAAGTCCTGGGCAATGGGATGGGCGTCCTGTGTGTACAACACAGCGCCCAATCCGCTTGCAGGGGCAGGCAATGGGAGTGAGCGGGGCGTGTCAGGCTTTGCAGGCTGACACGGTCCGCTCACTCCCATTGGCTGTTGGCGGCCACAGGACGACGTCCCTGGCTCCCGGCACCCGGCCACAGCCCGTAGACCGCTACTCCAGCAGCATGGCGACATTGAGAGCCCAGCGGTGAGAGAGTGGCGAGGGGCGGAAGGCTTCGGCGGCATCCGGGCAGCATGGACCTCGCGGAGGGCGCGAGGGCAGTGGCGATGGTGCGGGGCCGACGGTTGGCAGGATGGCAGCGGTGTCAGGTAGTGCGGCTGAGGATGGAGGAGGGTGAGAGGCTGGAGGAGGCTGTTAGGCTGTGAGGATGGGGAGGCTGTGAGGCTGGAGGAGGGTGAGAGGCTGGAGGAGGCTGTGAGGCTGGAGGAGGCTGTGAGGATGGGGAGGCTGTGAGGCTGGAGGAGGGTGTGAGGCTGGAGGAGGATGTGAGGCTGGAGGAGGCTGTGAGGATGGGGAGGCTGTGAGGCTGTAGGAGGCTGTGAGGATGGGGAGGCTGTGAGGCTGGAGGAGGCTGTGAGGCTGGAGGAGGCTGTGAGGATGGGGAGGCTGTGAGGCTGGAGGAGGCTGTGAGGCTGGAGGAGGCTGTGAGGCTGGAGGAGGATGTGAGGCTGGAGGAGGCTGTGAGGCTGGAGGAGGCTGTGAGGCTGGAGGAGGCTGTGAGGCTGGAGGAGGCTGTGAGGCTGGAGAAGGCTGTGAGGCTGGAGGAAGCTGTGAGGCTGGAGGAGGATGTGAGGCTGGAGGAGGCTGTGAGGCTGGAGGAGGCTGTGAGGCTGGAGGAGGATGTGAGGCTGGAGGAGGCTGTGAGGCTGGAGGAGGCTGTGAGGCTGGAGAAGGCTGTGAGGCTGGAGGAAGCTGTGAGGCTGGAGGAGGGTGTGAGGCTGGAGGAGGGTGTGAGGCTGGAGGAGGGTGTGAGGCTGGAGGAGGCTGTGAGGATGGGGAGGCTGTGAGGCTGGAGGAGGCTGTGAGGCTGGAGGAGGCTGTGAGGATGGGGAGGCTGTGAGGCTGGAGGAGGCTGTGAGGCTGGAGGAGGCTGTGAGGCTGGAGGAGGCTGTGAGGCTGGAGGAGGATGTGAGGCTGGAGGAGGCTGTGAGGCTGGAGAAGGCTGTGAGGCTGGAGGAAGCTGTGAGGCTGGAGGAGGATGTGAGGCTGGAGGAGGCTGTGAGGCTGGAGGAGGCTGTGAGGCTGGAGGAGGCAGTGAGGCTGGAGGAGGCTGTGAGGCTGGAGGAGGCTGTGAGGATGGGGAGGCTGTGAGGCTGGAGGAGGCTGTGAGGCTGGAGGAGGATGTGAGGCTGGAGGAGGATGTGAGGCTGGAGGAGGCTGTGAGGCTGGAGGAGGCTGTGAGGCTGGAGAAGGCTGTGAGGCTGGAGGAAGCTGTGAGGCTGGAGGAGGGTGTGAGGCTGGAGGAGGGTGTGAGGCTGGAGGAGGCTGTGAGGATGGGGAGGCTGTGAGGCTGGAGGAGGCTGTGAGGCTGGAGGAGGCTGTGAGGATGGGGAGGCTGTGAGGCTGGAGGAGGCTGTGAGGCTGGAGGAGGCTGTGAGGCTGGAGGAGGCTGTGAGGATGGGGAGGCTGTGAGGCTGGAGGAGGCTGTGAGGCTGGAGGAGGCTGTGAGGCTGGAGGAGGCTGTGAGGATGGGGAGGCTGTGAGGATGGGGAGGCTGTGAGGCTGGAGGAGGCTGTGAGGATGGGGAGGCTGTGAGGCTGGAGGAGGATGTGAGGCTGGAGGAGACTGTGAGGCTGGAGGAGGCAGTGAGGATGGGGAGGCTGTGAGGCTGGAGGAGGGTGTGAGGCTGGAGGAGGCTGTGAGGATGGGGAGGCTGTGAGGCTGGAGGAGGCTGTGAGGCTGGAGGAGGCTGTGAGGATGGGGAGGCTGTGAGGCTGGAGGAGGCTGGAGGAGGCTGTGAGGATGGGGAGGCTGTGAGGCTGGAGGAGACTGTGAGGCTGGAGGAGGCTGTGAGGATGGGGAGGCTGTGAGGCTGGAGGAGACTGTGAGGCTGGAGGAGACTGTGAGGCTGTGAGGCTGGAGGAGGCTGTGAGGCTGGAGGAGGCTGTGAGGCTGGAGGAGGCAGTGAGGCTGGAGGAGGCTGTGAGGATGGGGAGGCTGTGAGGCTGGAGGAGGATGTGAGGCTGGAGGAGGATGTGAGGCTGGAGGAGGATGTGAGGCTGGAGGAGGCAGTGAGGCTGGAGGAGGCTGTGAGGATGGGGAGGCTGTGAGGCTGGAGGAGGATGTGAGGCTGGAGGAGGATGTGAGGCTGGAGGAGGATGTGAGGCTGGAGGAGGCTGTGAGGCTGGAGGAGGCTGTGAGGCTGGAGAAGGCTGTGAGGCTGGAGGAGGGTGTGAGGCTGGAGGAGGGTGTGAGGCTGGAGGAGGCTGTGAGGATGGGGAGGCTGTGAGGCTGGAGGAGGCTGTGAGGCTGGAGGAGGCTGTGAGGATGGGGAGGCTGTGAGGCTGGAGGAGGCTGTGAGGCTGGAGGAGGCTGTGAGGCTGGAGGAGGCTGTGAGGCTGGAGGAGGCTGTGAGGCTGGAGGAGGCTGTGAGGATGGGGAGGCTGTGAGGCTGGAGGAGGCTGTGAGGATGGGGAGGCTGTGAGGCTGGAGGAGGATGTGAGGCTGGAGGAGACTGTGAGGCTGGAGGAGGCAGTGAGGATGGGGAGGCTGTGAGGCTGGAGGAGGGTGTGAGGCTGGAGGAGGCTGTGAGGATGGGGAGGCTGTGAGGCTGGAGGAGGCTGTGAGGCTGGAGGAGGCTGTGAGGATGGGGAGGCTGTGAGGCTGGAGGAGGCTGTGAGGCTGGAGGAGGCTGTGAGGATGGGGAGGCTGTGAGGCTGGAGGAGGCTGTAGGAGGCTGTGAGGATGGGGAGGCTGTGAGGCTGGAGGAGACTGTGAGGCTGGAGGAGGCTGTGAGGATGGGGAGGCTGTGAGGCTGGAGGAGACTGTGAGGCTGGAGGAGACTGTGAGGCTGTGAGGCTGGAGGAGGCTGTGAGGATGGGGAGGCTGTGAGGGTGGAGGAGGGTGTGAGGCTGTAGGAGGCTGTGAGGCTGGAGGAGGCTGTGAGGCTGGAGGAGGCTGTGAGGATGGGGAGGCTGTGAGGATGGAGAGGCTGTGAGGCTGCAGGAGGGTGTGAGGCTGTAGGAGGCTGTGAGGATGGGCAGGCTGTGAGGCTGGAGGAGGCTGGAGGAGGCTGTGAGGATGGGGAGGCTGTGAGGCTGGAGGAGACTGTGAGGCTGGAGGAGACTGAGGCTGGAGGAGGCAGTGAGGATGGGGAGGCTGTGAGGCTGGAGGAGACATTTACTGTACTGAGCATGCTCAGTACAGTAAAAGGTCTCCAAACAGGAAGGCAGGGGTTAAAAAAAAAAAAAAGTTAATGCTCACCTCTCCCGAGCCCCGCCGTCTCCTGCCGTCTTCCTCCAAGCTTCCGGTGGCTGCCGCAGGCTCCCAGTGTGTGCAGAGCTGTTCTAGTGCAGTTCAAGGACCTGCGGTGATGTCACAGTCACGTGACACCAGGTTACCATGGAGTAACCTGGTGTCACGTGACTGTGACATCACCACAGGTCCTTGACCTGCAGTAGAAGAGCTCTGCACACACTGGGAGCCTGCGGCAGCCACCGGAAGCTTGGAGGAAGACGGCAGGAGACGGCGGGGGCTCGGGGAGAGGTGAGCATTAACTTTTTTTTTTTTTTTTTTACAGTAGTGCGGGTCTGCGGCTCGTGATGACGCTGCGCGTCATCACTCGCAGTCCCGCAAAGCATGTTGGGATTCGGCGACAACGCCCGAATTCCCAACTGCGGATTATATAAGTAGATACATACATTTTATAGAGCCAGGGAATGTGAGTTTTAGCAGTGAACAGGAAAACTGTTATTTTTTAGGCTGGTGGAACAAATGCTGTAAGTGTGTATGTGTGGGATCACTGACTATATATGTTTTGGCAGAGAAAACCTACAATTACATAATTATAGAGAACACCACATTCACCCCCTGTACTTTGGAAGTCGCACAGTGGCTGACCATTAAATTGAACACATAGCCCACTAAAAATGTGAGCCACCTTATTTTTCAGGCACACAAAATCCATTTTGAAAGCTGTCAGCTGCTTGACCTACTATATAATTTGTGCTTGATAAATGATTTGATAAATGATTCCTTCTCTCCATAGCCATAGTCAATTTTTTTAGACCTGTCAGTAATCCAATATCTATAATGGCCACTTTACACACAGCTACATTTCTAGCTTATCCACAGGTAACTTACTGGTTGCAGTGAAATCATGGAGACATGGTTCTATCTTGTTGCTGTGTACAAATGGAATAATGTCTCCATGATTTCACTGCAGCCAGTAAGTTACCTGTGGATAAGCTAGAAATGTAGCCGCGTGTAAAGTGGCCATATATGATACCAGGTGAACAGTAGCCCACCCCAGTTATACACAGGACACTTTTACCTATTATGCTGAGCTTTGTTATATACTAGTCTGTCCACACAATATGATTCGTTTTCATAGACTAATTAAGGGGGAAGAGTTCTTTACAAGTTCAGTAAAATGTGTTCACTGTGATCAATCATATATTTTTTTTTCCGTCCTTTAGGCACAAAGACATAGATACAACAACAATGTCTTCAGACGTGTTTACTTTCAGGCTCCTCCAAAATATATAACTTATGCGAAGGTAAGAACAAGCTCTCCTGTTCATTTAATGTGCGTAGTTTATTATTCAGCACTGCTGTACAATTATATTCTGATAAAACTATATTTATTAGGCCAGAGACACAATGAGTAAGACATATGTGAGATACTCGCATGAGTCTCGCATGACTCACCCAGAAAGGGCGCCGGCTCTCTGGACGGGAGCGTGCCAGCTGCTTGTGCTTCTATGCAGCTGACGCACTCCCATCCGCAGAGCTGGCGCCCTTTCTGGGTGAGTCATGCGAGACTCATGCGAGTATCTCACATATGTCTTACTCAGTGTGTCTCTGGCCTTAGAATGTTTTTCAAATTGATTTGTAACAGAATTCTGAATTCTGATGTAATTGCTTTGATGAGTTGGGTTTTGATTTTAGCAAACTGATTTAACCATTCTTGACAACATAGTGGCAAAGTCATTAGGAAAGTGTCTCTTCAGTCAGGGGTGCACATACAAATCCCTTAGTTCTAATTACCCCATAACCTCCCCAAAAGAATAAATAAGTAAATTAACATTCTTCTGAGTCACTTAAGGACTCATCTCACAATTTTACATCCCTTACAATGTAAATTTTCCTCCTATCAAGTCCCCTTGATTTCACTTTCACTGCCCCCATAAAGTATGATGCTAATAAAATGGTCCCACAAACACTGTATAATTCTTCCACACGTACAGCATGAGGACCGTATTGTACCCACCTCAGCCACCCTAGCAAGGTATGGTGACCCCCTCACAATGTTCTATGCACTATAATGGGACTATATACAGTATAATGGCCCCCACTAGCTCTTCAAATAGTTTAATGGCCCCCAACACACTCTTCCGCACAGTATGATGGACCCCACTTCACACTAAATAATTTTATAGATCCTCAATGACTCATAAAGTATAAGGGCTCCCTCATTGCCCGCCAAATATTATTATGGCCCTTGAAATAGTATATTGGCCTCCCATGTCATGCATTGGGATTCAAACCCTTGAATTTGTGCTTAGAGGGCAGCTTGTCTGTCCACTGAGCCACAGCAGATAAATTTTTTTTATCTGTGTATTATCTGTTATCTTTCTTTAGTCTTTTAGGTTAACAACAGGTGTTTTCACTTACTCATTTCATCTATCCAGTCACTATATAGGTGTGGCTATAAATACCTACTTTGTGCTGTTATTATTGCTGGTGATATTCTCATTTGGATGTCAAGCCATATTGCCATTGTTTATGCCACATGGCCTCCACATAGACCCTTCAAATATTATAATAGCCCCAGATAGCCTTCCATATAGTATAACTGGACCCCATAGCCTTCCATCCAGGGGCGGACCTACCGTGGTGCAGCTGGTTCAGCTGCACCAGAGCCCCAACCGGGTAGGGGACCCCTCAAGCCTGCAGGGGGCCCCCAGCCGACCCCCATGTCCCTGTGTCAGAGGAGAGGGGGTTAACTGAGGGGTGCTTCCTGCTTCCCTCGGCTGATCCCGCCCCTCCTCTCCTCTCCAGCCCCGGCACACAGACCTACAACCTGGCGCAGGTAAGAGCCACAGCTCCCCCCTGCCAGCACAGCACAACTCCTCACCTGACACTGCCAGCACCCACAGCTCCTCGCCTGACGCTGCCAGCACCCCCCCCCCGGTCCTCGGCCGACGCTGCCAGCACCCCCCCCCCCGATCCTCAATCCTCACCTAAGGCTGCACCAGGGCCCGGCAGGCTGAAGGTCCGCCACTGCTTCCATCTAAATATAATGCACAGTGCACACATATTTATGATCCAGTCTGCCCTAACAAGCATGTTTTTACCTCCTGATTTTGTGTTGATCAACTGGATTCATCAAGCAGAAGTAGAATTGTATAATATATATATATAATATTATGTTATATTTCTGAAAAAGTTAGTGTTTTGAATAGTTTTGCTGTGAACCCCTCTGCCACCATCGTTCTACAGATCACAAATTTATGCAGAGGACCTGATTTCTTGCATCGCAGTAGAAATCCTCTTGTTTGAGGGTTTTATGCATCGCTTCGGTTTACCAAAATTTCTGTGCACCGTCACATTTGGTACATAATTTATGTTAATTATTGGATAAATCAACGCGTAGTAACATTAAAAAATTAGCCGCAAGGCTGTCAAAACCGGCGGTCCCCAGCGTCCGTTGCTACCCCAGTTCTAGCGGGTTAGCAAAGAGACATGTTGTAAAACCCGGTTTGCACCGCGCTGCCAGTCACCAAACAATTTTGTCTTCCACTGCATAATCGGCGCAGAAAGCGCATGGGAAGACCGCGGTACGCAACCGCTCCGCAGCTCATAACCCAGAAACTTTGCACAGGCAGCGCGTGCTTCCCTGGCGGGGCCGTCCATAGTCCGGGATACGCCGGATGTTGTGCCACTCCTTAAAGGGGGTAAAATTTAGACTTATAATCATATATTTTGGATAGAATTTAGTTGGACATAATATAAGTTATTCAGGCAAGTGATTCTCAGATGAAATGAAAGATACTTTGAGGTCTCGTTTCTTTGTACCTCTGGTAGTGATAGCAAATTTAAGATGATGTACTTTTTAAACCAGGCAATTCATTATTATATCCAAAATTGCCCTATTAATTGATTAAATGGATTGAAAAGTCGATGACAACATTCTCTTTCACAAAGAAAGGATCCTAGTGGATCTAAAAGTAGCGCAATATACAGCACATACGCATTGTCCATAAGTGGGCACAACAGTTTGAGAACATACCTGCATCTGAGAGGTTACAGTCATACACCACACAATGAGTTAAGCAATATTTCCCTAAAAATGTATGACACCCAACATTGGTACTCGGACCAGGCTAACTCGAAGATAAGCCCAATAAACCAAAGAGACCCCACAATGATGAAATCTTAAAGCATTACTCTCAAGGCCAAACGACTTTGGACCCAAGGCTCTCCCCAGGCGCGACAGCAACCCCGCACCTAAAAATGAGCCCGACCAGACACAAGCTCCCAAGGGACCACATCCTGATAGGCCCATGACATTGACATGTAGAAATCACATAAAGGGATACAACTAAAAGACCAGCGACAACTACTCAAAACTCCCAAGGGAAGGCACACTCATCACATGAAAATGGCTACAATTGTCACTTTAGGGAACACAAGACTACCAAAACAGACATCCACAAGCAAGACACACACACCTCTACCGAACACCCCCACTGTACATGCTCCAACTATCGACAAGACTCGTTCCCACAGTTTACACACACAAGGCACCAAACACACAGTAGTCGCATTGATCCAGAACAATTGCAATCCCCAATCAAATTGCGGCACTACCTTACCAACCCTGCATGCGGACATGGTATGACCACCTATGGGTAATCGACATAACCAGGACAAATGTACAACAAATATAAGGTCCATTCTCCTCGGCCCCACAGCACAGTGTGGAACAAAAAAACCAAGGTCTCACTTACCTCCACAGCAGATCACACTGTGCACACTCAAATGCTCAATACGTGTGCTATCTTTATTTTCCAAACATAAACATCTGATTAAAAACAGCTAATGTGCAACACATGTGCCATATAGGGAATTAAGGCAGATGTCAGTCACATGAGCTGTCTATTATGTGTATGTGTGAGGTAACATATACTGCCCCGGCCAGGGGGGTGGGTTTACTGTTGGCTGGAGATTTATTAGGCTGCCTATAGCAATCAATCACAGCTCAGCTTCTATTTTCCTACAGGTCATTAATATGACATATTCAAATTCTATTTTGTTATAGCTAACAGCAGTTATTTATTAACCGGGCGTAGCCGGGTACTACAGCTATTATATATATAAGTATTTATGTTATTATTTTCTGAAAAAGCATCTAGGCCCTTTTTGAAACCATTGACCGTTTCCTCTATGAACCCCTACTGCGGTACAGTTTTACAGATCATTACTTCTCATGGTAAAGAGGACCTGAGATTTTTTTTCCACAGAAGGAGAAAATCCCCTCTTATTTTTAAAGGGGGGGTTACATGAAACAGCTTTTAACCATATTTTTTTGTATAGGTTATTTTTATGGTTGGACATAATATAATTTATTTTCCAGGCAAGTGATTCTTCAGAAGAAAATGAAGATAGCTCTGATGAGGTCTGTGTCTTCCATTTTTACTTTGTTACTGTTTGATATGCAAATTTACAAGCATAGATGTACTTTTTAAAAAATAAATCTTTATTATATCTCTAAAATAGAAATATTAAATTGGATTAAATAGTTTGTCACAGTCAATGACAACATTCTCTTTTCACAAAGAAAGGTCCTACTGTGGATCACTAAAAGTAGACCTGTCTCAACTCTTAACATGTCTGTTTTAACGAATACTTGCATTCTCTATGAGGTTACAGTCTATACCATTTTTACATATTTCCCCCTAAAAATGTATAAATAAATGTACTACTGGGGACAGTGGCGTAACTTGAAGATAATGGGCCCTGATGTGAAAGCTCCAACAGAGCCCCCAATGATTGGAAATCTTTAATAGCATTAGTCTTTTTCTATAGGCCAAATGGACTTCTGGGGCCCCCAAGGCTCTAGGGGCCAGGCGCGATCGCAACTCCTGCACCTAATGTAGTTACGCCCCTGACTGGGGGTGACCAGCTGAAGGTATGCCCCTACATTCTCTGATATGGCTCAATCAAAGTTGACAGTGGTAGAAAATAAATAAAGGGTTATTAATAATGCCTAGTTGGAAATGTATTCATAAATGTTCAGGAGGAATGGCACATGCATAGAGTTATGAGAAATGCTAAAATTGTTATTTTATTGGGAATACAAGAGTTTACCAAAACAGACATGCCAGGAGTGGTAAGGTAACAGCTCCTCTTTAGGCTGGAAACACAGTCACCTACTTACATGCTCCAATCTCATCCGACAAGACTCGTTTCCACAGTTTAGACACATCAGGGGCCCTGCAAACACGACATGGTGTCCGCTATTGATTCCAGACAATTTTGCATTCCAAAAGTCAAATTGCGCTCCTTCCCTTCCAAGCCCTGCCATGCGCCGAAACAGTGGTTTATGACCACCTATGAGGTATCGGCGTACTCAGGAGAAATTGTACAACAAATTATAAGGTCCATTTTCTCCTGGGGCTAAAGCAACATTTTTGTGAGAAAAAAATAAAATGTTCTTTCTTTCCTCCACATTGCTATAACTCCTGTGATGCTCCTAAAGGGTAAATTATCTTCTTGAATGTGACTTTGAGAATTGTGAGGGGTGCAGTTTTTGGAATGATGTCACTTTTGGGTATTGTATATCACATACGCCCCATAAATGTGTGATACCTAAAAAATAATTGGTTTTGCCAATTTTGTTGGAAAAATGAGAAATTGATGTTAAACTTTTAGCCATTCTCACTTCCAAATGAAAAAAAAATACGTTTAAAAAATTGTGCTGATGTAAAGTAGACATGTGGGAAATGTGACTTATTACCTATTTTGTGTGATCTCACTATCTGGTTTAAAGGCATAAAAAATCAAAGCTTGAAAATTGTTACATTTCGACATTTTTTGCTAGATTTTCAATATTTTTATAAATAAATGCAAATAATATTGACCCAAATGTAGAGCTAACATGGAGTACAATGTGTCCTGAAAAAGAGTCTCTGAATCACTGGGATATATTGAAACTTTCTAGAGTTACTAACTCATAAAGTGGCGCTAGCCAGAATTGAGAAATGATCAGTCATTAATGCACAAAGTGGTTTGGTCGTTAAGGAGTTAAAAATAATCTTTTATTTTTCCAAATCCATCTACAACATGATAAAGCTTTTTAAATGCAAATGTTCAATTGACTAACTTTGCTGGTCTAGAATACATAACAACATAGTGTGCAATCTGCTATCCTGTTTTTAAATCCTGCGGTTTTATGACTCATTATAAGGATCATTTCCCAGCAATATATTCTTGCTTCTAAACCATCATAGAGGAAGCCTCAAACACAACAAAAGGCCAAGATACTCAGTCCTGGCGGAATACATTCCAGATGACTTTTCTAGGAATTAAGACAGAAGCCTCAATAAATACTTGGAGAAAGGCAGAAGTAGTTATGTCAGCAAGGAATAAACAGCTGTAAAGGAATTTGGTAAAATAAAGACATTCATTTTTTTTAGTGTAATATCAGTAATTTAATATATCTGATTATAGCAGGAGGAATCAGTGGATGCTGGTAAAAATGGAAACAATGCTGCATCAGAAGAGACAGGAGCAGAAGGGAAGGGGGCCGAGGAAGAGGCTGACTCTGAAGGTGCCGAGGAGGAGAATGGAGGAACTTCAGCTCCAGAGGTGACAAAATATCATTACATTTACTGGACATGCTGTTACCAATGATAGGCAAACTGATTGCTGGCTTAAAGAGAACCTGTCAGGTAGTTTATGCCCCCAAACAAATCACTACCTGTCTCTGCAGCTTCCTAGTACATCCCTAAGTATGCCTGTCTGACCTAAATGTGTACTGTTATCGCTCAGAAAAATGATTTTATAACTTACAAGTTTGTATGTTAATTAGGATGGTGTCTTCGAAATGCAGACAATCTGGGCATTGCCTCTGAGTCCATTTTCCCCACTCATTATGTGGTTTTCACGTCCTGGTGGGCATGATAGACAAATTGCCAAGCGCACTCCTGAAGTTTGACATCTGTGCGCTCCTTCCCGGTATGAAGCTGCGGCACATGATTTCCGGTCCTGCGCAGTGTGGGGGGTGTATTGGGTGTACTGGCCGGCTAAAGAGCATGCAAACTGACAATGACTGTTCCACATCGGCCTTCAGGTATTTGAATATTTGACATGGTGTTTATTCCACCATTCGCACCAACCTTCAAAGACATCTCTTGTCACTTTTCCTTTTTTCCCCCAAGTCCAGGGAAGTTCTTGATGGTTCTATGCTTGGCAAACTTCTTAATAACATTGTGCACTGTTGAAAATGGAATACCAAGTTCTTTCGAGATGGCCTTACATCCTTTGAAAGTCTTGTGTTTGCTAATAATAGCAGTTCTGATGTCCTCAGACAGCTCCTTTGTCTTCACTATTGTGAAAAAGGAACAGGGCCTAACATGTGGCTTGTTAAAGTACTGAAATCATCATTCATTGACTAATTCATGTCACATGGGCACTGACAATTTATCACAGGTAATTCTCATTTGTATACAGCATATAAATGAAGAGGATCCAGCATCAATTTCTGCTTCTTATGTGTTTTATTGACACACAAATAAAACCATCACATACCCCATAGGGTCATGCTATACGCGTTTCAGGGTTCTCCCCTTAGTCGTTAGCCAACATCTAAGGGGGAACCCCCGAAACGCGTATAACATGACCCTATGGTGTATGTGATGGTTTTGTGTATCAATAAAACACATAAGAAGCAGAAATTGACGCTGGATCCTCTTCATTTATATGCTGTATTCTAAGGATGGTTCCCATGCCATTGATCCAGTGTCTAGAGTCCAGGGAGTGATTGTCTGTGGAGCCGCCTTCCTTCCCCCTTCCCTAAATCATTCAATTCTCATTTGTGCTTTACCACAGGTTGAGTAAAAATGTGTTCCCATACTAATTAAATGAAATGGGTGCCAATTCCAGTGTCACAGCAAGATTTAGATTTATCTATTTTTCCCTCCCTTTGTTTTTTTGTTTTAAATTGTTGTTTATCATTTGCTCTTTGGTATTTAACCAAAGTGCTCTATACAAAAAAGCTGTTTCACTTGATTCATTTTTTTCATGAAACATTCCACATTATGTACTTACACTTCATGGGTGTCAATAACGATGAATAGGACTGTATGTAATGTGGTGTAAAGGTGTTAATATACTCACCAATCGCCATCTTCTCTGGTCTCCTGTCATCTTCTCAATCACATGATTTCTATACCAATTTGCAAGATCACGCTAGTGTTTGTTTGAGGAGGTCGCTTTTACAATGTAAGTCTACGGAGCATCAAAATAGGGTTCCTTAGCTTACATCATAAACCTGACTTCTGACTCACAAATAAACCCTCAGTTTGATCTCAATTGACTCAAAATTGCAGTCACATCAGTAAGATGAGAATGGAGCGGCACTAAAGACTCAATTGGTTAGTATATTAACACCTTTACACCACATAACATATACATTTTTACAGATTTGGGGAATAAAAAGCTTCATTGGTATTCTTTAAGTGTGCTAGAAACTAAATGACAGCTATCAACTAACTCTCACACTGACTTGACCATATTATACAGTATGAATATACTCTGTCTTGTTTTCTCCTCTTAATAGGTTGAAGAAACTACTGCAAGCCAAAATGAGACCACAACTGATGACGGACAGTTAAGCACCGCTCAGGAGAGCAGCACAGAAGTGCAGCCCACACAAGCTGGCACCATTGAACCTGCAACACAGCAACTTAAAGCTGAGCTCCCTAAGAACAGTGATTATGACAACTTAGGTGCTGAGGAAGGTAGCAATGGCGGTGCCGGCACTGCTCATGTCTATGAACCCGAGAATAATGGGTATTATAATGAAAATTATTATCATGGGAATGAAATTGATCCTAGAGGAGTAAAAGGAGATACCTATGGAAGGTATGAAGATGATTATCACTATAGAAATCAACTCTATCAGTTCTACGCTCAACAATATCAACAGTATTACAATCAATAGTCGAAAAGCAATGAGAGTGAATACATTTTGATCATGATGACATCATTTGTTTATATGTTTGTCTTAATTATTGAATTGCCATACGTTTAGCACTTAAAGATCTAAAGCTTTGAAAAACTCTGTTAATCATACTGGTAAATATTCATTGGACCAGTCTAATGTGATTGTCCAACTCAGGTATCTTCTTTTACTTTTTTGAGAGTATTAGTTCTTCTATTACTGGAAGAGCTGAGAGTAGAAAGAAATATGTATTATGTACGTAGCCTCAATAGATAACCTTATTATATGGATATTTTCCTCTAAAATTGATACAAGGACTTTTTGCACAGTTTTCTTTGGGATAAAGACAGGAAATAAAATCATGACTTCTGCGTGACAAAGAACTTTGCCAATATGGAGAATCACATATCAACCATTTTTGTGAAATGTTGGTGGTGAACTTTTCTGAGCCATAACCAATAGTAAGAATATAAAATGATGTCTCGTTCTAAAAACTATCTTCATATCTGTGGATAACTGAAAGCCCAGAGTGACATCGTCTTCATCTTATTGAAATCTAATGAAGTGTTATATGAACATATACAGTAAATGTACATTTGCTGCTTCAGATGTATTCAATGAAATATGTAAAAATCATAATAAAATATTTGCTTTCTATTAAAGAGTTGTGTTTGGACAAGATATAAATATAATTAAAGTACAGGTTTTTCAATGGAAAGTGATGACAATTTTCTGGAGTGACTATAGTTAAATGGAATCTGTAAGCAGGTTTTTGCTTTTGAATTTGAGAGCAGCATGAGGTAGGGTAGAGTGACCAATTCAAGCAATATATCAGTTACTGGGCTGCTTGGTAAAGTTTTGCTAAGATACCTTTAGATGTAGCTGTCTCGTACCAAAGGCTTGGGGTACTCGGGTCTCGGGCATACGGGTACGGGGATGCCACGGGTGGTCGTTGCCCGAGTCCATGCCCTTGGTGACAAAATAAAAAGGGGATATATTTACAGGGATTAAAGTTATTGTCAGTTGTAATGCCACCTATAGATCAGGTGATGGTATCGGCGCTGCTGGAACCCCCGGGGTGATGGGCGGGCAGCAAGGTGTTGTGGCTCTCTACAGCAAGAGCGGGTTCCCCGGGGCTGTAGGGTATGATGGTGGAATAGGGCAGCACGGTTGGGATGGGGCAGCATAGTCGTTGTATTGTGGGACAGGTTGAAGATGGGACACGCACACAAATAAGTCTTTTTCTGCACCTTTTACTGATGGAAAACAGATACACGTTCCGGGTTGAAGGATGCACTTCGGGATCACCACACGAGTAAGGTATAGGCCTTCTTGTCCTGTCCCTTCTCTTGAGTCTGGAGTGTGTGAAACCATGCCTGACCTTTCTGTGTCCGTTACACCCGTGTTGCTGCACCGAGGGCTCTCTCTTTGGCTACCGCTATCTCTCCTACGGTCCCTGGGTCTCAAATGTGGGTGCTGCGGGTGTCTGGGACGATAAGCCTCCTCGGTGTTCTGCATTCTCTGCTGGGCTAACTTCTTTCCCTTCTGCAGACTCGGACTCCAGTGACCGGTGTTCTGGTGGGGTGAGCCGGGATGGCTCCTCTACCCCCTTCTGTAGTGTTCCTCGCCTCTGCCTGTCATCCTCACTCTCTCTGAACCTCACGCTGGCTCTGGTGGTATGCTGGTTTTGGGCCTAGCACGGCTCCGGTAACTAGTCCTGCACACTAGGCACTGAGCTGACCTTCACAGTTCTTCTAGTGACAGCACACTCTGGCTAACTCTGTCTCCAGCACCTGTATTTATAGAGGATCTGCCTTAACAGCAACCAGTGGAACTCCCCCTACAGGCCTGGAGTGGAAGGTGTTGGGTGTGGGTAAGGTTAGTGAACTTGTTGGTTCTGTGGCTTACCTGTCACAGGGCACCACATAGCAGTGGTCAGAATGTTGTGCTCTGCATATCCCCACTTACATCCCTGATTGGTAGCTTCTTGTACACCCTTTAAATAGCAAGCTGATAATCAGTGGTTGGGGCATCATTATACAGGTTATCTGCACTGGCTGGCATGTGACATGATAATCTGATAAAACACTGACTTAATAATAATAATAATAATAATGGCACCATCTTATTGAAGACAGTTGGACCGTAGAAGCACCCTGTATATTCATTGCTCCTCACGTCCATAATACCGGGTAGGGGTGTAGCAAATATCCTGGCAGCTGACGTCGCTTACACACAAAAATCAGTTGCCGCCATCAGAGGAGGACACCGCACAAGGAGGGAGCTGTGGGAAAGCGAGTAAGTAGAATCATTTATTTTTTTATGTCTGTGTCATGATAGTGTGGTGCCCTGCTCACGCAGGTAGCCACAGTATTCCCTACTGTGGCGGGGGTAGTGGGAAATCGGGCTGTCAGGCAGCGGGGAGTGCAGAACTGAAGAAGAAAGCCGGCAGTGAAATCTTCTCACTGCCTGCTTTCCCGCTGGTAGTTTCAAATGAACAGCTGATTCTGGTCAGATGTTCATTTGAAGTAGTGATGCTGTCAGGGTTCATGTGAGTTCATGCTTGCCTGCATAAACTCACATGAACTTTCCCACGCCCGTGTGCACAGCTCAGCCACATCTCTGGTAGAGGTTCTGGAATCCGCAGCGCAGGGAGGCCCAAGCTTCCTGGGCACCCTCTGCTGCGAATTGCAGCCCGCTGCCACCCCAGAAGATGGCGCGTTCATTGAAGCGCCGTCCTCTGGCGTTGTATCCAACTCATCCAGGGCCCTAGTGCAGTGGCTTCTCTTGCTCACTTATGGCTATTTACCGTGTGCAGTCATGCTGTTCATGCTATTTCTCAAGCAGATATCCTGAGCCCGATTTCATAGATTGCTGGGTCAGGAAATTGAACCAGTGACAAGAACAGTCCCAGTTTTTATTGGCATACAGTCATATCCAGCCTAAAATATTTGGGTATTCATTGCAGCAAGTGGAGGTCAGTCTTGCACAATCAGATCAGGTTAACATCTGCAAGCTTGGAAAATGTTAGATTTAATAACATTTATAGACATAGATCAAAGCCAACTCCACCTATGGCTAATGCCAATAGTAAACAGCCATTCCATCTGTGTTGAGAATCTTAGTCTTTGCAGGGTTCACAAACTGCTACCAAAATAGGGATACCGTATATACTCGTGTATAAGCCGAGTTTTTCAGCCCAAAATTTGGGCTGAAAAGTCCCCCCCTCGGCTTATACACGGGTCTATACGGTAGACCCGTGTGGTGGGGGCTGTGGAGGCTGGAGGAGGCGGGGGGGGGGGCTGCTGTATGAGCGGCCCCGTCACGTGGGGCTGCTCATTATATATGCACTGCTCCCCCTGTCAATCAGCGCAGGGGGAAGCAGTGCATATGGCCCCCCCAAAAGCTGGCACTGTCCCCCCTTGTAAGGGCCCCCCCCCGGTGCTTATACATTACCCTCCCGGTGTTCTGATCGGCGCCGCTCCTCGGTGCTGCGTCGCCGTCTTCATCCTCCCGTCCGCGCTCGCTGCATCCATCCGGGTTCTCCGGCGGTCGCAGCGATATGACGTCATCGCGCGACCGCTGGAGAACCCGGATGCAGCCAGCGCGGGAGGATGAAGACGGCGACGCAACACCGAGGAGCGGCGCCGATCAGAACACCGGGAGGGTAATGTATAAGTAGCGGGAGGGGGAGGCCTTACAAGGGGGGACAGTGCCAGCTTTTGGGGGCTGTTGGTACCCCCAGGGGGCTGCTGGGTACCCCCTGGGGGCTGTTGGTCCCCCCAGGGGGCTGTTGGTACCCCCTGGGGGCTGTTGGTACCCCCAGGGGGCTGTTGGTCCCCCCTGGGGGCTGTTGGTACCCCCAGGGGGCTGTTGGTACCCCCAGGGGGCTGCTGGGTACCCCCTGGGGGCTGTTGGTACCCCCTGGGGGCTGTTGGTACCCCCAGGGGGCTGCTGGGTACCCCCTGGGGGCTGTTGGTCCCCCCTGGGGGCTGTTGGTACCCCCAGGGGGCTGCTGGGTACCCCCTGGGGGCTGTTGGTACCCCCTGGGGGCTGTTGGTACCCCCATGGGCTGCTGGTACCCCCATGGGGCTGTTTGTACCCCCAGGGGGCTGCTGGGTACCCCCTGGGGGCTGCTATATGTACCCCTGGGGGCCTGCTGTATACCACTGGGGCTGCTGTATACTACCACTGGGGCTGCTGGGGCTCCTGTATACTACCACTGGGGCTGCTGGGGCTCCTGTATACTACCACTGGGGCTGCTGGGGCTCCTGTATACTACCACTGGGGCTGCTGTATACAACCACTGGGGCTGCTGGGGCTCCTGTATACTACCACTGGGGCTGCTGGGGAATCTGTATACTACCACTGGGGCTGCTGGGGCTCCTGTATACTACCACTGGGGCTGCTGGGGAATCTGTATACTACCACTGGGGCTGCTGGGAATCTGTATACTACCACTGGGGCTGCTGTATACTACCACTGGGGGGCCTGTATACCACACTGCTGGGGGCTGTATAACTGTGCTGGGGTCCACCCTCGGCTTATACACGAGTCAATAGGTTTTTCCAGATTTTTGGGGCAAAAGTAGGGGGGTCGGCTTATACACGGGTCGGCTTATACACGAGTATATACGGTAATTTTTATACAACGCTTGTTGACAATTTATTACTTCTTCACTTTGAAAAAAGCTAACCTTTTGCTATTCCCTAAAGATAATTTTTGGATGACTTGAAAAAAGTCTTTATAGTTGTATTGTTATAATGATAATAACAAACCTATTGGGGATCACAAAAAAGGATATTTTATTCCCTACTAATTGAGAAGCCATTTGCTTCTTCACATTAAAAAAAAAAAATAAATGTCTGTTTCGGTTCCTAAAATAAAAAACATTTTTGGATGGCTTGTGATAAAGGACAAGGCTCTTGATGTTCCCCAATTAGGGGGATCATAAAGCCACATTTTATTCTGTTTGCATCCCCTGTAAATAAACAAAAGTATGTCTGGCAACTACCCCATAAAAGGGATCAATTTCATGCACAATAATTCTAATTTGAAAATACCAAACCTTAAAACTGATACTTGAAAGTACAAACCACAAAAATATACATGTAGAGATATAATATTTTTTGCATATATACACATATACTTACCAAAAACCAGGCAGCACTCCAAAAATTCATCTAAGATGACAGCTTTAATGTAGCCCCTTGTGGTGCAACGTTTCAACCTATATCAGGTCTTTTTCGAGCATAGTTTATGAGTGACTATAGTGACTATGCTTGAAAAAGACCTGATATAGGTTGAAACGTTGAACCACAAGGGGCTACATTAAAGCTGTCATCTTAGATGAATTTTTGGAGTGCTTCCTGTTTTTTGAGAAGTATATGCTTTGCATTGGACATTGCAATTTTCAGGATTTTTGTACCCGTTACTTGAAAAAGAGTTTGTGCTGATTTCTTTTTTTCTACTTTGTTATATACACACATATATATATATATATATATACACATGTACATACACACTGATGAGCAAAAGGGTAACAATTAGTGATGAGAGAGTATGCTCTGCGCTGCTCGGTACTCGCACGAGTATCACTGTACTCGTGCTACTCGGCGAGCACCGAGTAATCTCGCGATACTCGTGCTGTGCTTGTGGTCCTCATCCCTGCATGTTGGCGCTCTTTAGAGAGCCAACCCACATGCAGGGATTGGCTGGTAGACCACTGCAATGCCACAGCCCTGTTAGTTGTGGCATTGCAGTGATTGGCCGGCCTGCACAGCGTGACCGAGCCTTTATAAGACCCGGCCGCGCTGTGCTTTGCACACAGCCATCCAGACAGTGAGTGTAGGGAGAGTGTCTGCTGCTGCTTAGGGACAGATTTGCGGCCCTCATAGGTAGATCCGGAGCAGGGCTGCAAACTGCTGCTGACCACAACAGTCCTTCTCAGGACTAGTCTAGGAGGATATAGGCAGGGTGATCCAAATCGGAATCCAAGCTTTTCTGTGAACATAACAGTCACCAGACTGTTGTACTTACTACCTTGATACAGGTTAGGGACTAAAATCCTTCTCTCCTGTGACCATAACAGTCACCAGACTGTTGTACTTACTACCTTGATACAGGTTAGGGACTAAAATCCTTCTCTCCTGTGACCATAACAGTCACCAGACTGATGTACTTACTACCTTGATACAGGTTAGGGACTAAAATCCTACTCTCCTGTGATCATAACAGTCACCAGACTGTTGTACTTACTACCTTGATACAGGTTAGGGACTAAAATCCTACTCTCCTGTGACCATAACAGTCACCAGACTGTTGTACTTACTACCTCGATACAGGTTAGGGACTAAAATCCTACTCTCCTGTGACCTTAACAGTCACCAGACTGTTGTACTTACTACCTTTAAACAGGTTAGGGACTAAAATCCTACTCTCCTGTGACCATAACAGTCACCAGACTGTTGTACTTACTACCTCGATACAGGTTAGGGACTAAAATCCTACTCTCCTGTGACCTGAACAGTCACCAGACTGTTGTACTTACTACCTTGATACAGGTTAGGGACTAAAATCCTACTCTCCTGTGACCTGAACAGTCACCAGACTGTTGTACTTACTACCTTGATACAGGTTAGGGACTAAATCCTACTCTCCTGTGACCTGAACAGTCACCAGACTGTTGTACTTACTACCTTGATACAGGTTAGGGACTAAAATCCTACTCTCCTGTGACCTGAACAGTCACCAGACTATTGTACTTACTACCTTGATACAGGTTAGGGACTAAAATCCTACTCTCCTGTGACCTGAACAGTCACCAGACTGTTGTACTTACTACCTTGATACAGGTTCGGGACTAAAATCCTACTCTCCTGTGACCTGAACAGTCACCAGACTGTTGTACTTACTACCTTGATACAGGTTAGGGACTAAAATCCTACTCTCCTGTGACCATAACAGTCACCAGACTGTTGTACTTACTACCTTGATACAGGTTAGGGACTAAAATCCTTCTCTCCTGTGACCATAACAGTCACCAGACTGTTGTACTTACTACCTTGATACAGGTTAGGGACTAAAATCCTACTCTCCTGTGACCATAACAGTCACCAGACTGTTGTACTTACTACCTTGATACAGGTTAGGGACTAAAATCCTACTCTCCTGTGTCCTTAACAGTCACCAGACTGTTGTACTTACTACCTCGATACAGGTTAGGGACTAAAATCCTACTCTCCTGTGACCTGAACAGTCACCAGACTGTTGTACTTACTACCTTGATACAGGTTAGGGACTAAAATCCTACTCTCCTGTGACCTGAACAGTCACCAGACTGTTGTACTTACTACCTTGATACAGGTTAGGGACTAAAATCCTACTCTCCTGTGACCTGAACAGTCACCAGACTGTTGTACTTACTACCTTGATACAGGTTAGGGACTAAAATCCTTCTCTCCTGTGACCATAACAGTCACCAGACTGTTGTACTTACTACCTTGATACAGGTTAGGGACTAAAATCCTACTCTCCTGTGACCTGAACAGTCACCAGACTATTGTACTTACTACCTTGATACAGGTTAGGGACTAAAATCCTACTCTCCTGTGACCTGAACAGTCACCAGACTGTTGTACTTACTACCTTGATACAGGTTAGGGACTAAAATCCTACTCTCCTGTGACCTGAACAGTCACCAAACTGTTGTACTTACTACCTTGATACAGGTTAGGGACTAAAATCCTACTCTCCTGTGACCATAACAGTCACCAGACTGTTGTACTTACTACCTTGATACAGGTTAGGGACTAAAATCCTTCTCTCCTGTGACCATAACAGTCACCAGACTGTTGTACTTACTACCTTGATACAGGTTAGGGACTAAAATCCTACTCTCCTGTGACCTGAACAGTCACCAGACTGTTGTACTTACTACCTTGATACAGGTTAGGGACTAAAATCCTACTCTCCTGTGACCTGAACAGTCACCAGACTGTTGTACTTACTACCTTGATACAGGTTAGGGACTAAAATCCTTCTCTCCTGTGATCATAACAGTCACCAGACTGTTGTACTTACTACCTTGATACAGGTTAGGGACTAAAATCCTACTCTCCTGTGACCTGAACAGTCACCAGACTGTTGTACTTACTACCTTGATACAGGTTAGGGACTAAAATCCTACTCTCCTGTGATCATAACAGTCACCAGACTGTTGTACTTACTACCTTGATACAGGTTAGGGACTAAAATCCTACTCTCCTGTGACCTGAACAGTCACCAGACTGTTGTACTTACTACCTTGATACAGGTTAGGGACTAAATTCCTACTCTCCTGTGATCATAACAGTCACCAGACTGTTGTACTTACTACCTTGATACAGGTTAGGGACTAAAATCCTACTCTCCTGTGACCTGAACAGTCACCAGACTGTTGTACTTACTACCTTGACACAGGCTAGGGACTAAAATCCTACTCTCCTGTGACCATAACAGTCACCAGACTGTTGTACTTACTACCTTGATACAGGTTAGGGACTTAAATCCTACTCTCCTGTGATCATAACAGTCACCAGACTGTTGTACTTACTACCTTGATACAGGTTAGGGACTAAAATCCTACTCTCCTGTGACCTGAGCAGTCACCAGACTGTTGTCGCTGTATACAGGCAAAATGCACAAGGGCGTTGGCAAGGGCGTTGGCAAGGAACAAGGAAGTGCACGTGATGGTGGTGCAGGCAGAGGCCGAGGTCGTGTGCAAGCACTAATTTTGCAACAACAAAGTGGCACATCTACTCGCTCGCACGTCCTGTCCCAAATTCTTGGGGCCCGCAGCAGTACACCGCTCTTGAACAAGACCAGTGTCAACAGGTTGTTACTTGGATAGCGGATAATGCTTCAAGTCAGATGGGCACCTCCACAAACACCCTGTCTTCCACACAGTCAAGTGTCAGTAGCCGTGATACTGCACCGCACATTTCCCAACCTGATCCTCCTTCCTACCACCAGGCCGAGTACACGTCCACGGACATTACTGATCCCACACTAGGACACTCGGAAGAGCTGTTCACGTATCCATTCGCAGAATCTGGCCTCTCGCCAGCTCCTGTTGAAGTGGGTGATGAGGAGATGGTATGTACAGATGTCCAAATATTTGAGCAGCCACGTTCTCACGAACGGAACGTTGGCAACGTGTCTCAACAAGGGGTGGACGATGATGAGACACAATTGCCAGGAAGTCAGGAGGAGGATCAGGGTGCGGAAGAGGAAGACGATGTGGTGGATGATCCAGTAAGCTGACCCAACATGGCAGGAGGATATGCAGAGCGAGGCCAGCAGTGCACAGGGGGAGGGAGGCGTAGCATCCCAACAGGCAGTACGAAGCAGGGTCGTGTCCGCAGGCAGAAGGCAGGCAACCGTTCCCCGGAACAACAACACGACTCAAGGTGCCTGTGCAAATGTTAGGTCTTCCCGAGTCTGGGAGTTTTTTAAGTTGGCTCCAGATAACTCTAAAAAGGCCATTTGCAACACCTGCCATGCCAGTATCAGCAGGGGTACGAAAACTAGCAGCCTGACCACCACCAGCATGATCAGGCACATGTCAGCCAAGCACCCGACTTTGTGGGAAGTACAACAGAGTCGAGGAGCGGTGCTTGCTGATGTCACTGCTACGTCTTCGCGTGTTGTGCGTGTGAGCCAATCCCCTGTCCATGCTGGCCGCGAACAAGCCTCCGGCCCTGCACCTGAAGTTGCCCACGCACAAATAACACCACCATCAAGCACGTCCTTGTCCCAGTGAAGCGTTCAATTATCCATTCAGCAAACATTTGAATGCAGGCGCAAATACGCTGCCAATGCCCCACATGCCACAGTCCTGAATTCTCACTTTTCACGACTCATAGCGCTAGAAATGTTGCCTTTCCGGCTGGTGGAGACGGAAGCATTCCGCGACCTGATGGCGGCTGCTGTCCCACGTTACTCGGTCCCCAGCCGCCACTATTTCTCCAGATGTGCCGTCCCCACATTGCATAACCACGTGTCCAACAGCATCACACGTGCCCTGAACAACGCTGTTTCAGCCAAAGTCCACCTAACCACAGACACGTGGACAAGTGCTTGTGGGCAAGGCCGCTACATCTCCTTAACGGCACACTGGGTTAATATTGTGGAGGTTGGGACCCAATCTGAGCGAGGGACGGAACACGTCCTTCCCACACCAAGGATAGCATGCCCTACCTCTGTCAGGGTTTCACCGACACTCTACAGCTCCGGAATGTCATGCTCCTCAGCCTCCTCCTCCTCCTGCGCATCCTCATCCACTGTACCCTGCACACCAGTCCCAAGCTGGAAGCACTGCAGCACTGCCTCTGCGAAGTGGCAACAGGCTGTGCTGAAGCTAGTCTGCATAGGTGACAAACCCCACAATGCAGAAGAGGTGTGGACAGCTCTGAAACAGCAGGCAGATCACTGGCTCACACCTCTGAACCTAAAGCCAGGAAAGGTCGTGTGTGACAATGGCCGGAACCTGGTGGCAGCTTTGAGGCGAGGCCAGCTGACGCATGTTCCATGCGTGGCCCATGTGCTCAACCTGGTGGTTCAGAGGTTTCTAAAGTCATACCCAGAGCTGTCTGAACTGCTGGTAAAAGTTCACCGTCTGTCTGCACATTTTCGCAAGTCACCTGCTGCTTCAGCCGGCCTTGCCGGCTTTCAGCGCCGTTTGCGTCTTCCGGCCCACAGACTGGTGTGTGATGTCCCACGCATTGGAATTCAACTCTGCACATGTTGGTCAGGATATGTGAGCAGAAGAGGGCAGTTGTTGACTATCTGCATCACCTAAGCCGTCGGGAAATGGGTCAAACTCCACACATAACACCTGAGGAGTGGAGATGGATGGTCGACCTATGTACCGTCCTCCAAAACTTTGAGGACTCCACCAAGATGGTGAGCGGCGATGACGCCATTATTAGCGTCACCATACCACTACTCTGCCTTCTAAAACGGTCTCTGCTGAAAAACAAAGAGGATGCATTGCAGGCCGAGCGCGATGACTTGGAGCAAGAAACAGTAGTGGGTGTGGGTGAAAACACACAGCCCAGCCTCATCTCATCACAACGTGCAGTGGAGGACTATGACGAGGAGGAGGAGGATGAAGACATGGAGCAACTCTCTGGCCAAATTGAGGATAAGACATGCACACCAGTCATACCCTCGATTCAGCGTGGCTGGCCAGAGGACAGGGGAGATGAGGAGGAGGAGGACAGCATGTCCAGTCATCGTGTTGGTCTGGATACTGAAGTGATGGCTGTTAAGAGTCTGGCGCACATGGCTGACTTTATGGTAAGCTGCCTGGCTCGTGACCCTCGCGTTCAGAACATCTTGGCCGACAATCAGTACTGGTTGGCAACACTGTTAGACCCACGCTACAAGGAGAACTTTATGTCTTTCATTCCTGAGGCGGAGAGGTCAGCCAAAATGCAGCAGTTCCAGAAGGCCATAGTCATGGAAGTAGGCAAATCATTCCCCTCACAAAACGCTAGCGGCATAGGTCAGGAATTGGTGGACAACCAAGGCGTACGGCCGAGAGGTGCACAAGTCCAATCCGCCAGAGGTAGGGGAACAGCCTTTACGATGTGGGACAGTTTTCTCAGCCCCTCACGTACCACAGCCCCTGAGGTGCGGGGTAGTGCCACAAGAAATGCTAAGTTTGGCCAGATGCTGAAGGAGTACCTTGCAAATCGAACAACTGTACTGCGAGATTCCTCTGTGCCTTACAATTATTGGGTCTCCAAGCTGGACACGTGGCATGAATTGGCTCTCTACGCCTTGGAAGTCCTGGCCTGCCCTGCCGCTAGCGTTTTGTCAGAGCGTGTTTTCAGTGCCGCAGGTGGAATCATTACTGATAAACGCACCCGCCTGTCAACTGAAAATGCTGACAGGCTTACTCTGATCAAGATGAACAAGGGTTGGATTGGGCCAGACTTCACCACACCACCAACAAATGACAACTGAATTTAAATTTTGTTATGGGAATTTGCCATGTACCTCCACTCACCCATGGGTACACACTTCTGGACTTTGGCTAATCGCTGGACTGCTCCTCTTTCTCCTCATGTGCCACCATGATGACCGTTACAATAGTTAGGCTGTTGTTTCAGGTATACCCGCAGTGGTACATTTTTTCGCCCATTCTTTTAGAATGGGCATTACAACGACAGGAGACCCCCTCCTTTTCAATGGGAAAAATGTTTTGAGGCCCTCCTGCACGTCTCTATCCAGGGACAATGTGGAGCCTGCCAATTTTTGGCTGCCCTGTGAAGAGCTATACTACAATACACCCACTTGAGGTTTACAGGCCCTACTGCATGTCTGTATGCATGGGTCATTGTTGAACCTCCCAATTTTTGGCTGCCCTGCCAAAGGGCTATACTACAATACACCCACTTGAGGTTTACAGGCCCTACTGCATGTCTGTATGCATGGGTCATTGTTGAACCTCCCAATTTTTGGCTGCCCTGCCAAAGGGCTATACTACAATACACCCACTTCAGGTTTACAGGCCCTCCTGCACGTCTCTATCCAGGGACAATGTGGAGCCTCCAAATTTTTGGCTGCCCTGCCAAAGGGCTATACTACAATACACCCACTTCAGGTTTATAGGCCCTCCTGCACGTCTCTATCCTGGGACAATGTGGAGCCTCCCAATTTTTGGCTGCCCTGCCAAAGGGCTATACTACAATACACCCACATGAGGTTTACAGGCCCTACTGCATGTCTGTATGCATGGGTCATTGTTGAACCTCCCAATTTTTGGCTGCCCTGCCAAAGGGCTATACTACAATACACCCACTTCAGGTTTACAGGCCCTCCTGCACGTCTCTATCCAGGGACAATGTGGAGCCTCCCAATTTTTGGCTGCCCTGCCAAAGGGCTATACTACAATACACCCACTTCAGGTTTACAGGCCCTCCTGCACGTCTCTATCCAGGGACAATGTGGAGCCTCCCAATTTTTGGCTGCCCTGCCAAAGGGCTATACTACAATACACCCACTTCAGGTTTACAGGCCCTCCTGCACGTCTCTATCCAGGGACAATGTGGAGCCTCCCAATTTTTGGCTGCCCTGCCAAAGGGCTATACTACAATACACCCACTTCCTTACAATGGGCACTTCAGGTTTACAGGCCCTCATGCACGTCTCTATCCAGGGGCATTGGTGAACCTCCCAATTTTAGACTGCCCTGGCAAAGGAAAATACTACAATAGACGCAGTTCCTCAAAATGGGCACAATATGTCAAGACAGGGCTTCATGTACGTCTCTTCTCAGGGACATCGGAGTGCTGCACAATGTTTTCACGTAAAATCTTTCATGTAATCACAAAAAGTAACATACACCAGCTGTATCTCACTATTGGGTATGTGCCCTTAACATTTCCACCCTGAATATTCATTTTGGTGTCATTTTGGAAGGTTTTCTGGTGACTCCGTAAAATTGGCGTGAAACTCGGACAAGATTGTTCACAGCTGTGACTTTTGAGTGAGAAATGCTTCCAGGGGTCTTCCCCATGGTGTTGCCATGTCATTTCAGCACTCTTCTGAGACTTTTGTGACATTTTTAGGGTTTCTACATGCTGCCCGCAGTCATTTCATAAAAATACTCGGGTCTCCCATAGGATAACATTGGGCTCGGTACTCGGGCCGAGTACACGAGTATCTCGGAATGCTCGGCCCGAGCTTCGAGCACCCGAGCATTTTAGTACTCGCTCATCACTAGTAACAATGTTTTGAACATTTGGCTTTTAGGCTCCGTATCTCACCGTCTTTTTGGTTAAATCTGTTTTTATTTAGCAAGAGCGTAACAGTTACATTACAATACAGAGAACTACTAGTTTTCACTTAGAATATATTAATGTTATATTATATGTTATATTAATACAGAGAACTACGCAGAGAACTATTTATAGGCAACACAGGCCTCATAATCGGACTAATGCAAATGATTCTACATGTGATTAAGAGGCAGAAGTAATTGCAAGATGACGTCATACCCTACCTCAGACAAGATGCTGTAGGAATATAAAGAGCATATCAATCATCAAGGCCTAATTGTGGCCATAATTGCACAAACTGTAAATCACTCTGAATGAAAATAAACTAGTTTTAACTTATTTCCAATTATTAAGGTAAAACTACAGCCAAACCAACACAAATCTTTATAAGAGAAAAGATTTGTGATAAGAGTAGAAAAGAAGGAAAGGGAGAGAAAATGTGAACAGGAGGAAGAGAGAATAGGGGTGAAGTAGAAAAGAGAGTCTGAGTGGACCACATTCATCGGATAACTTAGTTCAAGATAACTTACGACAAGGTATGATTGGGGCAACCAGGCGGCTAAATCAGGAGAGTCCCTGAACATGATCCAGGAGGCCCGCAACTCACAATATATACTACAGTATGTAGGGATGAGCGAGTGCCGAACTATTCAGACTCGCTATACTCGCAACAAGTAGGTCCCGGTACTCGTTGCGAATATAGCGATTCAGAATACTTTTGCAGTGTATCTATAGATACACTGCGAAAGTACCCTAAAAGTGAATAAAAGTTGTTAAAAATAATAAAATTACATACTCACCTGTCCGACACCTGCACCAGGACTGTCCCAGAAGACCTGCGATCACCGGACCAGGACCTGTGACTTCTAGCCAATCAGATGGCCGGTAGCAATCTGGTCAATCAGATGGTGACATGTCACAACCACGTGATCGCTAGCGGCCACCTGATTGGCCAGATTGCATGGTCCTAGATGTACTTCCAGGACCTTGCAATCTGGCCAATCAAGTGGCCACTAGCGATCACGTGGTTGTGACGTGTCGCCATCTGATTAGCCAGATCACTACCGGCCATCTGATTGCCTGGAAGTCACAGTCCTTGTCCGGTGATCGCAGGTCTTCTGGGACGGTCCCGATACAGGCGTCGGACAGATGAGTATGTCATTTTATTATTTTTAACAAATTTTATTCACTTTTAAGGTACTTTCGCAGTGTATCTATAGGTGCTGTGAGGTAGCAACCGGGGAACCCGCTTGCAAAACGATAACAAACACGTGTTTATAAGGTAACCAATGTCTACCCGTTTATTTTCACATATTAATAGCATAACCCGGGTAGCATGTTTAACACATATCACATTGATTACAAACACTTCACATAAATACCATACATTTACATATAACATTACATAATACATACATTGCACATAACGCTAATAGTAACCCGGGACCTGTAACCATCTCTCTGTCCCCATTGGAGCTCTACTAACAGCTCCCGTGGTGGCTACGGCCTCCGGCCTATATACACTTTACACATACATTTCTTAGTTCACCATATGTATATTTATCCACGATGATTCCTCCGGGTTCAGAACAGGGATTGAGCAACCTGAGTCACGGGCACTCCATGCCTCGCCAAGGGGCTCCTTCCTGGACGTGTTTCACCCCACGTCCAAGTCAGCGCCCACCTGGTTCAACCACAGTTTCCCCACTCTAGGAGCCCTTCTAACCCCTGCTTCTGACCGTCGCTATATCCCCTTCAACGGGCCCTGTGGGTCCCAATGGCGGTTCCTGCCGCCTGGCTTTAGTCACCCAGCCTGATAACTCCATATCTATATATCCCATAGTCAGGATTCCTGCCTGACCGGGTCCTTACATACCGTATGTGATCCATCATTCAAACATCCATGGATCACACACATCCTCACACCTGCTCACAGCCCATCATACTACATCCATGGACTGTGGCTCCTCCATGACCATAACAGGGACCTGGTCAACCTTAGTATCCGGGCTAACCATCCGTTACCCTATTAGGAGCCTTCATGACCCCTGTCTCTGGCCACAGGCACACCCACACCATTAGAGGTCGTGGTTGAGGGACAGGTACCCACTGCAAGCAGCAGGCAAGCCTCCCTCTCGTCCCACAGGGACGGAACGCCTCCAACATCATCCACTCCAGCTGGGGCTCTCCCACAGACTCCGCACATGGCCTTTCTATCTAAGCCATCATATACATATTGTTTACAACAGGTCCCTCACGGACTATCTAGTCGACCTCGGGCCGCTATGCCCGCCGGGCACCTTTCACGCGCCGGGTACACAGTTCACACAAACTTTCAGGAACTGCTTTCTTACCGGGCTCGGATCCGGGTCTCGCTACCTGTGTAACGGGTCCACCAAGCGTCCCCCAAGGCTCCTTTCCCGGACGTGGTTCACCCCACGCCCGGACCAGTATCCACCGGGTTCAGCCACGGCTTCCCCACCAGGTGCTATCACAACCGCGGACCTCGGCACCGGCATGGAGCTAGCATGCTCCCTTTATTCACACAGAGCCTCTGGACTGCTCTGCACTTGGCTGGTCTCAGCACCATCTCCAGTCTCTGAATGAATCTCTCAGCACGAGTCTCCCAATCACTCAGCTGGCTGCCTCTTATCGTGCCAGCCACTCCTAAATGGACACACCCCCTTAGCTGCTGGTAATCAGCCTTTCACACAGCTCAGGTTAACTCCCTATGTTCCGGGTTGTCAGCACTCAGCCCTCATTCCTTAGGGCCTCCTCGATCTCATCCCACTCTCACTGCTGCTCATTAGGCTCATGATTGTATCACGTCTATAGCAGTCACTCACAATTAACCCCTTGTGTTCCGGTTGAGTTCACACAGCCTCATCACAGTAAAACCGGCCAGTGTGCACAGGATCATACCTTGATCCTGCATGTGATGCGCCCCGGCCATGAGGACCATGCCGGCGGTGCCTCACAGTACATTGCGAAAGTAATCCGACTACTCGCTATTCCCGAGTACTCATAAGATACTCGGAGAGTGGCGAGTACACGAATACAGCTACTATTCGGCGAGTTCTGAATAGTAGCGAGTATACTCGCTCATCCCTAATACTATGATTTATGATCATAGTGTTAGTCATTAGTTCCTCAATTCTGCAGATGTCGTAATTTCAGAAATTAGTTCTGCACAAGATGGGCACGGTGACTTTTTCCAAAATTATGGAATCAGTCTCCTTGCCGCCATTAAAAAGTGACGTAGAAAATTTTTTACATTTGGAGAAATATATATTATCAAGGTTAAGGAGGACTAATTCTGAGTTAAAGTTAGGCTTTCAGAAGTGACCCTGTGGTATAAATCATTCACCATCTTCCAAAAGCATTGGATAGGGGGAACTCCCACCAGATATGTAGGTATGAACCCCTACTCCTTACACCTCCAGTACATGTCAGGGGCTGAGGAGTAAATTGCGTCAACATCTCACTGCCACCTTCTAGTTCTTTTCCTGGGATACAGAATTTATGGAGGCCTTATGTGTAAAGTGGAAGATTTTTTCACCTTTCGAGTCCATGAGCAATTTCCTGAAATCTCTCTCCCATATCTCCACATACGCAGGAGAATAATTAAGAGAATTATTTAAATCTTCCTGGAAGAGCCGGTATAATAGTGAAATCAAATGTGGCATGGGTTTCCTTTCAAGGTATAACTGTTAAAATGCCGTCGGCGTAAGAAACACATCCGGGGAATTAACAGATTTAATATAGCTACATAGTTTGGCATAGAGAAAGCACACGTTAGGAGGGGTGTTTGTGTTGCGATAAAGGTCGTGCATATCTCTTATCCCTGAACTTGTAATATAATTAGATATTGTAGAGTGGAGATGTTTTGAAATATTTAAGAAGGAAAAACTGCCCGAGTCAACTGAGAATCCAGAGTTCCGAAAGATAGGAGTCAAAAGACCCGGGATGATCATCATGTTAAGAAGTCTATTTTGACGTCTGAGAAATAGAAAAAGGTGTTGTGTAATGTATGGGCAATCCTTCTCTGGGGGTAAGTGAGGAGACCAAATAGTGGAGAGGGGAGAAGAAGGTTTTTGGGATGTCTCTACTGCTACCTATTTCTTCGGGCGTTCCAGTTGGAAAAGGTCTAGTAAACATTTACTAAGGGCAGCTGAGTAATAAAGGTGAAAATTAGGTAGACCAATCCCCTCCCTCTCCACCCACCTGCTGAGCATGGCGTAAGACAATATCGGTCTACCATGTGACCATATGAATTTGAATAGCATGCTCTTCAGCCTAGAAAAATACGAGGTGGGCAGGAGAAAGGGGATTGTCTGGAAAAAATACAATAAGCGTGGGAGAAGGTCCATCCTAATGGTGTTTATTCTACCGAGCCATGATGAGGAAAGTTTGTGCCATTTGGATAGATCTGACTCAATACAATTAAGAGTGGAGAAATAATTAGCTCGATATAAGGGTGAAGGATCCAGGGTCGGACTGGGGTGTCTGGGGCCCACCAGGGAAATTGATTTCAGGGGCCCACCCACCCTTCAGCTATATGTAAATACCTGGTAGCTGTTATTATACCCATTATATTGGCGGCTCCCGCACATCACTCTGCGCTCAGCAGAACTGCGATGTACAATTATTGTACTTTATATTAAAGAGATTCTTTGGTGAAAACAAGTTATCAGTGATCCACAGGTTCAATAGGTGATCACTTATTTATTGGTGGAATCCGACCTGTGGAAACCGTATCATCAGAAGAATGTGGGACTTATATCCCAATTATTAAAGGGGTTTTCCCATAAACAAAATTAATTTTAAAGTTCATTTTAATCAATAGATTTCGGAATAATAATTTCCATAATTTGAGGTGTTTAAATATAATGTTCCTGTGTTGAGAGAATCCCTGTACGGTCAGACACATCCATTACACAGTACACAGCAGGGACACATATATAAGTTTATCTCAGCCCAGGAACATTTTCTTTTAAACACATCCAATTGTGGAAATTATTATCACTACAGGGTCTACTTATTATTAAGATGAACTTTAAATTAACCTTGTTCGTGGGAAAGGCCTTTAAAATGCAGCGGCTGGTAATGATGTAAGTATTGCGCATGCGTGAGGTGTACTTTACCACAGCTCATCACATGAGCTGCCGTAAAGTATACCTCACACATGCGCAATGCGCAGCTTGAGGTCTGTCGATACACCGAAAGGGTGTATCGACGTCAGCAGCGCCTGAAATGACGCGATTAGCGTCTTATGGGCTGATCCGCCCATTGCGGAGGTCGAGGAGGATTCAAATGGTTTATCACGCCCATCAGGGCGTGAATACAAGCACTAAAGGCGGCGAAAAGAAGTCACAGGGAACGCCCTCTGCAACTTCTCAGGAGACAAGAAGCCGTAGTTGTAGAGGTATCAAAATCACTTTTTGAAAGTTTCAAACTACACAATTTTTACACAAAGGGATAGGTAGAATAGCATAATGATGGTGCAGGGACAGGTATTAATAGGATGGGGGGTGATTTTTAGGGGTCAGGTTCCATTTAAAGATTACAGCATCCACATGACTACATCACCAGAACCACCGTCAATACAATTACATATCACTAGAACCACTGTCAATACAATAATACCTCACCAGAACCACTGTCAGTATATCACCAGAACCATTGTCAATACAGTAATACATCACCAAAAACAATCAATACATCACCAGAAACCCCATCAATACAATAATACATTATTATAACCCTGTCAGTACATAACCAGAACCATCAGCAATGCAATAATACATAATCAGAACCACCGTCACTACATCACCAGAACAGTACGTTCCCTATATAAATGTGCATGCAGATTAAATGTCCCATACTGTTCATACTCCTTCCACATGTCCCATACTGCTCATCCTCCTCCCACATGTCCCATACTGTTCACCCCCGATGTGTCCCATGCAGATCATCTTACATCCATATGTTGCATACAGCTCAACCTCACCCCCATTCCCCTGAATCCCATGTTGCTTATCCTCCCCCAATATGTCTCACGCAGCTCATCCTTCCCCACCATCCCCCTTCCAGGTTACACGCAGCCTCTCACCTTCCATGTTCCACGCAGCCTCTCCCCTCCCTTGTTCCACGCAGCCTCTCCCCCATCCCTCATCCATGTAGCTTCTCCCCTCTCCCATGTTCCATGTAGCTTCGCACCCACATTCCATGTAGCTTCTCCCCCATCCCCCATCCATCCATGTACCTTCTCCCCCATCCACCAAACCATCCATTTTCTCCCTCTTTTTCCATGCCAGCCCCCATCCATCCATCCAGCTACTCCCCCTTTCTATGCTGCCCCTATCCATTCATCCATCCCGTTCTCCCCCCTTTTCTATGCCGCCCCCCTATCCATCCATCACGTTCTCTCCCCTTTTCCATAATGCCCCCCACACATCCATCCCATTCTGCCCCCTCTTCCAGGCCACACCATCCATCTATCCATCCATCTATCCCACTCTGTCCCCCCCAGACTACTATCTTCGGCTGTAACAGCGCCTTACCTGACTCCACATTTCTGATCCTGGATCCCGGCAGCTTCTTCCTCTGCAGCGCTCGGTCTCTCGGTTACCGGCACCAGGCAGCTTCTTCCTCTGCAGCTCCCGATCTTCGGCACCAGGCAGCTTCTTCCTCTGCGGCTCCCGGTCTCTGGCACCAGGCAGCTTCTTCCTCTGTGACTCTCGGTCTCCCGCTCACCGGCACCAGGCAGCTTCTTCCTCTGCGGCTCCCAGTCTCCCACTCGCTGGCACCTGGAACCCGGCACCAGGCACCCGGCAGCCTCTTCCTCTGCAGCTCCTGGTCTCCGGCACCAGGCTATGGGGGTCAAAAACACGCTGCTGCTATGGGGGGGTCACAGACATACTGCTACTGCTGGGGGTGGGGGAGCACAAACACACTGTTACTGTTGGGGGGCACACACATATTGCTGCTGGGGGGCACACTGATTGCTGCTGCTGGGGGGCACACATATTGCTTATGCTGTTGGGGGGGGCACACATATTGCTGCTGGGGGGCACACTGATTGCTCCTGCTGGGGGGCACACATATTGCTTATGCTGTTGGGGGGCACACATTTTGCTACTGCTGGGGGGGCACACATATTGCTGCTGCCGGGGGGCACACATTATGCTGTTGCTGGTGGAGACATATTGCTGCTGGGGGCTGGGCCGGCTCCAGGTTTCTGCGTGCCCCGGGTGAAGGTCTCAGTGGGCCCCCTTTAGTACATGCTGCTGCATCATGTATGTATAATATATATATATATATATATATATCCAAGCAAAAGAGACGCTGGGCACTAACACACATTAATAGCATAAGCCTGTGTCATGTTTCTGACTAAAGCCTGAAGTGTAGCCTTGCGGTGCTGGCTTAAACAAGATCCAACAATGTCCAGAAAAAAAATTGTAAAATCAAAAGACTTTAAAATTGTTTAATATAAATACAGTGATTTGTATATTGGTTACCTAAGTGTCCACTCGTCCCTTGCAGTCGTTTTTGGGCTACATTATTAGCGAGGAACGATGCTTTGTGCAATTGATGCTTGTAGAAATATAACGCGGATAGTAGGTATACTATGGTAAGAGCTTTGTTAAATTGCCCGCCATGTACAAGTTGTACGGTAGTTTCCTGGGAAACGAGACGCGCACGTAAGCTGACAACAGATAGACGGCAGTGCTAACGTGAACGTGCATTGGTATAAGTTACAATCTGAATTATACAACAGTGGATGTTCTAGTAAATGTTGCATTATACTTTGTATTAGTTGATAACTAAGAGTATGTGTTTTAATGTATATCACATGTTTTTACTACGGACGGTAGTGACGCCATGCCCGGGTGGATTTAAATCCAGACATGACGACAGACGCCGTAGAGGACCCGTAGAAGCGGTATACGACCGCGAAACGGTGAACCGTCGTCTGCCTCCCTTGCACTCCCCTCCCTGCTCCACATGGTCGCCTAAATTGGATTTGGACTATGAATAAAGAAAAGATCAAATGCCGGTGAGTGCGGTTTTTTGCCTTTTTTTCTGGATATATATATATACATATACATATATATATATATATATATATATTTATTATTGCGGACTATAGTTTTATATATATATATAGTCTGCAACCTATATATATGTATATATAAATAAATCCCTCGCAAATGTATTCCCTACCATGCTGTCTCTCCGATCCTGTGCATATCTCTCCCCTTGTGCGGTCTCTCCTCTCTATGTGCAGTCTCTCTCCCCTGTGCGCTGTCTCTCCCTTGAGCCTGTCTCTTACCTGTGCTTGTTCCCCTCCCTGTGCACTGTCTGTGTCTCTCCCCTACACTTGTCTCCCCCTTTGCCTGTCTCTTTCCTGTGCGCTGTGTTCCCCCTGCGCACCTATCTCCCCCTGTGCACCTGTCTTCCCCCTGTGCCTGTCCCTTTCCCTGTATGCTGTGTCTCCTCCCTGTACCTGTCTCCCCCGCTGGTGTAATTTGCCCCTGACAGGGCCCCGAGTGCTGCCCCACACTGCACCCTCGGGGGCCCTGCGCTGCCCGACACCTCACCCTTGGGGGCCCCTGAGTGCTGCCCCCACAACGGGGGGCCTCAAATGCTTCCCCCACACCGAGAGGCCCCAAGTGCTTCCCCCAACACCAGGGGGCCCCTGAGTGCATCCCCCACACCAGGGGGCCCCTGAGCACTTCCCCCCCAACACTGTGGGGCCCCTGAGTGCTGCCTCCACAGTGGTGGGGCCCCTGAGTGCTGCCCCCATACCGGGGGGGGCCCTGAGCACTGCCCCCACACCAGGAGGCCCCTGAGCGCATCCCCCACACCAGGGGGCCCCTGAGCGCATCCCCCAACACCTGGGGGCCCTTGAGCACTGCCCCCACACTGGGGAACCCCTGAGTGCTTCCCCCAACACCAGGGGTCCCCTGAGCACATCCCCCACACCAGGGGGGCCCTGAGTGCTTCCCCCAAAACCGGGGGGCCCCTGAGCGCTGCTCCCACTCTGGGGGGCCCCTGAGTGCTGCCCCCACACTGGGGGGCCCCTTTGTGCTGCCCCCACACTGGGGGCCCTTGAGTGCTGCCCCCACATTGGGGGCCCCTGAGTGCTGCCCCCACACTGGGGGGCCCCTGAGTGCTGCCCCCACTGGGGGGCCCCTGAATGCTGCCCCCACACAGGGGGGCCCCTGAGGGCTGCCCCCACACTGGGGGGCCCTGAGCGCTGCACCCACACCAGGGGGACCCTCAGGGGCCCCTAAGAGCTGCCTCCCTTCTAACCTTGAGGCTGCAGCCGGTGATCTCTCAGACTCTCATCCTGTAATGTAGTGTCGCTGTGAGCTGCCTGCAGCTGCTCTATTTCCTGTGTGCGGAGATACAGGAAATAGAGGGCTGCAGACTGCAGTGATCTCACTACAGGTCAGGGACAGGGCGACAGGTTGTCTGTGGGGGCAGTGCTCAGGGGCCCCTGAGGGCTAGGGTCACACTTGCTTTGTGACCCTAACCTGATGCCAGTATTGTCTGCTGCAGCGCATAGCGTTTTAATGCAATGCGCTGCCTGGAGCCCATAGAAACCCGCAGTTTACCTTGCCAACCACTGGTTGGCAAGGTAAACTGCGGGTTTCTATGGGCTCTGTTGTCTGGCAGCGCACAGCATTAAACGGTATGCGCTGCAGCAGACAATACTGGCATCAGGCTAGGGTCACAAAGCAAGTGTGACCTTGGCCCTCCCTAAGCAGTCTGGGCCCTGGACTCGGCACTTGCCTGGGAGATCCGGGTGCTGACGCCGGACCTGCCGCTCGCCCGCTCTGTTCAGTAGGGGGTAGTGAGAGGCGGGGCTAGATGGGCGGAGCCTCTAGCCCTGAGGGCCTCCCATGACTTTTACCCGGTTACCCGCCAGAGCAGTCCGAGGCTGGAAGTATCTGGTGTCAACTTGATACCGAGGTAATTCAAAGAATCTGGGAAAATTTGATGTGAGGAGAGTGACCACAACACACCTGAGAGGGAAACATTAAACATATCCGATTTGTTGGTATTATTTTTTAAAATTGCTTAACCAACCAAAGCGAAACAGTTCAGATAGAATCTTCGGGAGACTGATAAGAGGGTTCGTAATAAAGAGGAGAAGGTCATGCGCGAAGAGGGCCAATTTATGTTAGCCCTTATCCATTTTAACACCATGGAAAGAGGGGTTCCCACCAAGAGCCAAGGCCAGGGATTCCATACAAAGGATGTATATTAGCGGGGGTAACGGGCATCCTTGGCGAGTGCCATTTTTGATGTGGAATGGCTACGAAGTCTAGCTGAGGGGCATGTGTATACGGCTTCAAACCTATGCCTCATAATTTTTCCTAAGCCCAAATGTTAGAGAGTAGAGAAGATGAACTCCCAGTGCACCCTGTGAAACACTTTTTCTGCATCTATAGACAAGATGCACATGGGGTCTACTCCCTTCGTTGATTTGTCATTTAGAGCAATTGAGCGAATTGTGTTGTCCCTGTCCTCCCTCCCAGGGATGAACCCCACCTGGTCCATGTCTATGACATCGGGGAGATGAACATTCAATCTATCTGCGATCATTTTTGAGTGAAGCTTAATATCTAAATTTATTAGGTGCTTCACAAATTAATGAAAAAAGAAAATTTTTGTGGAAAAAAAGTACTTTTTCATTTTTACGGATCAATTTGTGAAGCACCTGGGGGTTCAAAGTGCTCACTATGCAATAAATTCCTTGGGGGGGGTCTAGTTTCCAAAATGGGGGCACATGTAGGGGAGCTCCAATGTTTAGGCACACAGGGGCTCTCCAAACACGACATGGTGTACGCTAATAATTTGAATGGAAAATTAGCTCAAATTGTTAGCGAACACCGTGTCGTGTTTGGAGAGTCCCTGTACCGAAACATTGGAGCTCCCCCACATGTCACCCCATTTTAGAAACTAGACCACCCACGGAACTTATATACATGGGTGGTAAACATTTTGAGCACCCAGGTACATCACAAATGAATCCGTAAAAATGAAAAAAGAAGATTTTTGTGGGAAAAAAATACTTCTTCATTTTTACTGATCAATTTGTGAAGCACCCGGGGGTTCAAAGTGCTCACTATGCATCTAGATAAATTCCTTGGGAAGCTCTACTTTCCAAAATAGGGTCACTTATGGGGGAGCTCCAATGTTTAGGCACACAGACTCCAAACGCGACATGGTGTCTGCTAACAATTTGGAAAATTAGCTCAAATTGTTAGCAGACACCGTGTTGCATTTGGAGAGCCCCTGTGTGCCTAAACATTGGTACTCCCCCACAAGTGACCCCATTTTGGAAACTAGACCCCCCAGGGAACTTATCTAGATGGGTGGTGAGCATTTGGAACCCCCAGATGTTTCACAAATTGATCTGTAAAAATGAAAAAGTACTTTTTTTTCACAAAAATGTTCTTTTAGCCTTACTTTTTTCATTTTCACATGGGCAACTGGATACAATGCATCCTAAAAATTTGTTGGGCAATTTCTCCTGAGTACATCGATACCTCATATGTGGTCATAAACCACTGTTTGGGCGCACGGCAGGGCTCAGAATTGAAGGAGCGCTATTTCACTTTTTGAATGCAAAATTAGCTCCAAAAGTCAAATTGCGCTCCATTTTATCCTGTTATCCATGTGAAAATGAAAAAATTGTGGCTAAAAAACATTTTTGTTAAAAAAAATTAAAATGGCCATTTTTTCCTTCCACGTTGCTTTAGTTCCTGTAAAGCACCTGAAGGGTTAATAATCTTCTTGAATATAATTCTGAGTAGCTTGAGGGGTGCAGTTTTTGGAATGGTGTCACTTTTGGTTGTTTTCTGTCATGTACGCTCCTCAAAGGAACTTCAAATGTGATGTGGTCACTAAAAAAATGGTTTTGTAAATTTTGGTGGAAAAATGAAAAACTGCTGATGAACTTTGAACCCTTATAACTTCTTACGAAAAAAAAAAATTTATACCAAAATTGTGCTGATGTAACGTAGACATGTGGGAAATGTTATTTATTAACTATTTTGTGTCATATAACTCTGGTTTAATAGAATAAAAATTCAAAATTTAAAAATTGCTACATTTTCTAAATTTTTGCCAATTTTTCAATTTTTTCACAAATAAACACAAAAATTATTGACCTAAATTTAATACTAACATGAACCCCAATATGTCACAAAAAACTATCTCAGAATCGCTAAGATCCATTGAAGCATTCCAGAGTTATTACCTCATAAAGGGACACTGGTCAGAATTGACAAAAATGCCAAGGTCTTTAGGGTCCTGAAGGAGTTAAGAAGGGCCAACAGGGGTCTTAGGCCTCTCCTCTGTTGTAGAGTATGCCTGGCCAGGTCGGGCATTGATGTGCCCATAAAGGTGATTTGCCCCTGATATCTTGCAGCAGACATTATTCCCTCCTTGATGGTAAAAAAATGGATCCTGCATATACTGTCTCAGGGCATGACCTCTACTACCGGTCTTGGGGATAAGGCCCTGTGGACTCTGTCTATATCAATTAGAGATGTATGATCTTCCTCCAGGATTTGTTTGAATAGTTACTGAACTTTTTTTTCCAGGTCTAGAGGTGTGACAGATTCTGGGAGGCCTCTGTTGAGAACATTATTCCGCCTGTTGCGGTTTTCTATGTTCTCCTACCTGTATAACAGATCTTCAATAGCGTATGTATGGGAGTCCAGTAGAGCTCTATGGGCCTGGATTTCATCCAGGATCTCTTCCTGGGCCCTCTCTTCCTCCTCCACTCTACTTTTAAATTCCGTTTTGAGGGCTTGGATTTCTCTTTTATAAGACCTCTCTAAATGTCACGCAAGCCTCTCCAAGTCTCCCTTAGCAGGTAGAGTTTTCAAATGCCTACTGATCTCCGATGTGCTGAAGTCCTCCATATCAGAGCCAGAGGCCGTCTCCTCCCTGCAAAGTCCTCTCTGTCCCTTGCACTAGCCGCCTCTCTTTTCTCCCGCGCTGTCGCGCCCACCTGCTGAGCCACCGACACCATCTTTGATGCAAGGGAGCTGGTTTCGGTGCAGCACGTCTCACTCCTCATTGGCAAGCCACGCCCCAACTCACCATCTTTTTCAGCTTTTAGCGTGAGACTACCATCATTTTATAGACAATCATCTGGCTATTTCATGCATAAATAGCAACTACATAGCGTCTGATTAGTTAGGCAGATTCTTCTCATTTCACAACATTGTAACTTTTTTGCTCCTGGTGTTTAAAAAAAATCTTTTTCTTCTTGTAAACAACAAAATTACAATCTGTGTACACATTCCTTAATAGCTCAGTCTGTTATTATGTTGATTCCCAAGTGAACTAATTTGCTGGTTTGAATCGGATAGAAGGAAGAAATGAGGGTTTTTCTTCTGCACCAATTATATGCGGTTACAGTCATTGTGATTGTCACAACCATAAAAGGTGAGCCTAACCTGAAATTGGTCCTCATTTATATTGTTGGATAAGACCCTATTTGCGTTTTTTCTTTCCTTCCAGTTCATCTAGTTTGAATCAGGGATCAGCCATGAAGAAGGTATCCAAAGAAAAAAGAAATAGTATCATCCACCTTACTGATAGTGTTCTCTTGGTCAAGAAAACTGTGAAACTGCATCATGTGAGTGCCATGACAGTTAGAAGAATATGAATTGAAGTCGATCCATCCTTCAAAATCCGAGAGGTTGAGATCCAGGCAAAAAGTTGGCTCATGACAAGGTCTATCAGTTCTGGCATGACAAAGTGGAGGTGGCTCACTCATATGCTTTGTAATGGTGAGATCACTAATGTCTACGCAAGCACTGTGTGAGACACGTTATTCAAGTCTAGATCTGTGGCCCAAAAAAAGGTGAAGAGACCTTGTCTTCAATATCGTCATAAGAAGTGTCAGCTCAAGTTTCCAAAAAAGTACGAATAGTGGACTGTGGCAGATTATAAAATGGGTTGTTAGAAGACAAAAGTGAATAGATTGTAAGAATATGATTTAGCGGTCTTGTAGAAGCGCTACTAAAGCTCAGGCACCAGGATGATAAGGTTTATGAACAGCAATCTTTATTTTCCCCTCACAGCTCCACAACATGTTTCAACTGCTCAAGGCACTCTTACTCAGGTAGTGAGGTCGTGCACAACCAAAACAGGTGAGTGGCCACCTGTAATAACGCCATATTAACTGAGCTATAGTGATCCTACACATGCGCCCCTTCTCTCCCTTTTTTTCTTAAAAGTGAATAGATGACACTTATGTGTGCAAATACTGTAAGTCTGAAAGAAACAAGGGAGAAAGGAACTAATGGATCGAGAAATTGCAGGAACTGTGAAGTTTGATGGAGGAAGCCTGATGATATATACAGTTGTGGCCAAAAGTATTGACACCCCTGCAATTCTATCAGATAATACTCCGTTTCTTCCTGAAAATGATTGCAATCACAAATTCTTTGGTATTATTATCTTCATTTAATTTGTCTTCAATGAAAAAACACGAAAATAATTGCCTTAAAGCCAAATTGGATATAATTCCACACCAAACATAAAAAAGGGGGTGGACAAAAGTATTGGTACTGTTAGAAAAATCATGTGATGGTTCTCTAATTTGTGTAATTAACAGCACATGTAACTTACCTGTGGCACCTAACAGGTGTTGGCAATAACTAAATCACACTTGCAGCCAGTTGACATGGATTAAAGTTGACTCAACCTCTGTCCTGTGTCCTTGTGTGTACCACATTGAGCATGGAGAAAAGAAAGAAGACCAAAGAACTGTCTGAGGACTTGAGAAACCAAATTGTGAGGAAGCATGAGCAATCTCAAGGCTACAAGTCCACCTACAAAGACCTGAATGTTCCTGTGTCTACCATGCACAGTGTCATTAAGAAGTTTAAAGCCCATGGCACTGTGGCTAACCTCCCTAGATGTGGACGGAAAAGAAAAATTGACGAGAGATTTTTTCAACGCAAGATTGTGCGAATGGTGGATAAAGAACCTCGACTAATATCCAAACAAGTTCAAGCTGCCCTGCAGTCCGAGGGTACAACAGTGTCAACCCGTACTATCCGTCAGCGTCTGAATGAATAGGGACTTTATGGTAGGATACCCAGGAAGACCCCACTTCTTACCCCGAGACATAAAAAAGCCAGGCTAGAGTTTGCCAAAACTTACTTGAGAAAGCCTAAAACATTTTGGAAGAATGTTCTCTGGTCAGATGAGACAAAAGTAGAGCTTTTTGGGCAAAGGCATCAACATTGAGTTTACAGGAGAAAAAAAGAGGCATTCAAAGAAAAGAACACAGTCCCTACAGTCAAGCATGGCGGAGGTTCCCTGATGTTTTGGGGTTGCTTTGCTGCCTCTGACACTGGACTGCTTGACTGTGTGCATGGCATTATGAAGTCTGAAGACTACCAACAAATTTTGCAGCATAATGTAGGGCCCAGTGTGAGAAAGCTGGGTCTCCCTCAGAGGTCATGGATCTTCCAGCAGGACAATGACCCAAAACACACTTCAAAAAGCACTAGAAAATGGTTTGAGAGAAAGCACTGGAGACTTCTAAGGTGGCCAGCAATGAGTCCAGACCTGAATCCCATAGAACACCTGAGGGAGGGATCTAAAAATGGCAGTTTGGAGAAGGCACCCTTCAAATATCAGGGACATGGAGCAGTTTGCCAAGGAAGAATGGTCTAAAATTCCAGCAGAGCATTGTAAGAAACTCATTGATGGTTACCGGAAGCGGTTGATGGCAGTTATTTTGGCTAAAGGTTGTGGAACCAAGTATTAGGCTGAGGGTGCCAATACTTTTGTCTGGCCCATTTTTGGAGTTTTGTGTGAAATGATCAATGTTTTGCTTTTTGCTTCATTCTCTTTGTGTGTTTTTTTATTGAAGACAAATTAATGAAGATAATAATACCAAAGAATTTGTGATTGCAATCATTTTCAGGAAGAAACTGAGTATTATCTGACGGAATTGCAGGGGTGTCAATACATTTGGCCACAACTGTATGGATTGAAGAGAAGCAACACTCACTGGATCAGGTACAACACAGCTTTATTTGCCAAAGATTTCCAGGCTTTACATCAGGGGGGCTTTAGTGAGGAGGGTGAGGGTCTTTAAAACGACGGCCGTTTCATGCACCTACTCAGTGCTTCCACGGGTTCAGACAGACACATTGCAGGCACCATTAACTTCCTTTTTATCAGCCTGCATACATCATCATCATTAATTAACCAAAATATGGGGGAATACAAAAAGTATAAAAATGCACATAAAACTATAGCAGAAACCTCTGAGCCTTATGATCCAGTTTTTTGTCTTTTTGCAATAATAATTTGTGTGTGTTTCTACCCTGGGGGGGCATTTCCAGTCTTCCTAACCTTGCAAAAGTGAGAACTTTATAATCACTGTTGTGCTCAACTCTATTATGTTCTATTAGTCTGGGAAAGCACACGCCAGACATAATAGAATTACAATCTTCCCTGAAGTGTACATGTGGCGCCCCACTGGTCAGTGCACCACTATAGGGGTACTGCACCCAGAACAGTGAGTGTGGTATCCCGTTCACCCGAGGATGTGAATGCTAACCTGAGGCCCTCATCCCCGCATTCACACACCTAGAATACGGAGACTAAAGGGTTAACCTGTTTGTCTGAGAAGCCCAGCCCCCGGTGGGAGGAGCTTAGGTGAGCAGTGGAGAGCTGGAAAGAAAGCTAAGTCAGAACAACAGAGAAACTCTATAGAAAATATATTTCTGGCACACCACTAAGGATTAGTTGAGACTTGAAAAAAAGTTTTCTTTTTTATGCTTAGTTTATTGCTTTACATAGATCATGTATAACAGACGTTTCGACCCATCAAGGGTCTTTTTCAATGTTAATCTACAATAAATGTATACAAGAAAGAAATTGTCCCATATAAACAGTGTACTCATTTTCTTTCTTGTATACATTTATTGTAGATTAACATTGAAAAAGACCCTTGATGGGTCGAAACGTCTGTTGTAAGTGATCTATGTAAAGCAATAAACTAAGCAAAAAAAGAAAACATTTTTTCAAGTCTTAACTAATTCTTACTGGTGTGCCAGAAATATATTTTCTACAGATTGATTGTCTGTTTTCTGAGCACCCTCACTGGTGAGCCACGCTTCATTTTTGAAGAACAACAGAGACAGACCATGAGGGAAGGGCCGAAAGGAGGACCCTGCAAGAAGTGCAGAGGAGGGTGCTTGAAAAGGAAGGCAACCCAGACAGAAGGGGGATCCCTGACATGAGAGAGATCCCAGTGTCGGGCCATCCTGATAACCGAACCGGAGAAAACCCATTCCAAAATGGAGTACCGGCTCCAAGTGCGGTGCAGGAAAGTTCAGCTTAGAGCCGCCAAACCCAGTGGGTCAAAGGCCTTCCATATAGCCCCGACCTAGTCCGACACGCACGTCCCCACTAGGAGCACTAAACTGGGTTGAGTGCCTTAGAGAGAAAAATGGTACCTCTATATACCCAACGGGCCTGATAGTAAGAGGGTTCCGTGCAGGACAGCGCACGGATAGTAAGGAGAGCACAGTGAACAGGACAGAGAGTGAAACCTGAAGGAACATCACTGGGGGCTTCAGAGAGACTTTGCATTCTTTGGTGACTACCCGACCAGATACCTGACACTGAGACTGTATACCAATGAGAACTGCCTTGACAAGTTGCCAGTAAATACCCGTGCAGAGCAAGAAGGTCTCCTGTGTCTCATTTCCATTAAGCTGGTAAACTGCAGTCTCAGCGAAGAGACTGTGTCATTCTCTGATCCTGCTGAGCTGCTGCTGTGAGAACAACCATGGCATATAGTACTACAGAGAGCTGCCCTGGGGACTCTGCTCCACCTGTGGGGAGCAACATCATCTGGCTGCCTATCCATCATCCCAGAGGTCTTCAGCAGCACTGGTGTATTCACCAGACACCATAGGTGGTGTCACAAATTTTTTATTTTATTATTTTTACTTTCAACACTTTTCAATGACCACCAGGGCCATGGGCCCAGGCACCGGCCACCAGTGACATCAACCGTAATCAACGCCTGGGTTCTGAGTACTCTCCCAGCCCTGGGATGGGTCATACATATAGGCACCTGATTGCTTTTCCTACATAACACCTACCGCAGGGACAAAAAATGGCATATACAATACTTTGACTTGCAAGAAATACATTGTCTAACATTGTGATAAATTGGACCAATTTTTAAAGGTTTATTAACAATATGCTGGGTAAATAAACGACAGTTACCATAATGATGGTTCCCAATGGAGCTCAATGTCTGCAACCGGTTTTTACTGGGTAAAGTTCTTTTTCTGAGTACCATGTCCACAAGTTTCCGACATCTCCTATTTGTGACCAACAGTTTACGGAAAGCTACCTCCCTTAAATGCCTATCACTCTCAATTAAATACCAGTTCTTATTGATGGAAGTACGGATTGCCTTATCTATTGAAGCAAATTTAAAATTAAAGATAAATATTATGTTTATCTCTGTCCTTCCTATTCTTCCACCCTTCTTTCCACATGGTATTCACTTTCTGATGCACCTCATTAACCATCTTATTGGGGTAACCCCAGTGTCAGGCAATTTTCAACTCAGAACAAGTGAAATAAAGCACCCCTGATGTAAAGCCTGGAAATCTTTGGCAAATAAATCTGTGTTGTACCCGGTCCGGTGAGTGCTGCTTCTCTTCAATCCATATATTGTATGTGACTTTAAGCTGGAAGTGTGCACCCAGGGAGCCAGGAAAAGAACACAGTAGGAAGCCATCCATCTGATCAGCAGTGCTTGCCCCGCCGGAGCTGCAACTCCAGGAGCGATACAACGATCACGAGCGGTGGTGCCCGACCACTTTCTTTTAACTGTGAGTGAAGCCTGATGATATGGTGTTGTTTCTCAACCAAAGGTGTTGAGTACCTGCCCAGGATCAATAATGGTCTCAATACTGAACTATATGTGAATATTCTTCAAGATGAGTTACTTCATACACTTCAGTACTATGGGCATGAAAAGGGCGACAGCCTAAAGCATACTCGTACGTCAAGATTGGCATACAAATGGTTTCATGACAATGAAGGAGAGGTGCTGAATTGACCCCAAGGTCCCCAGACCTCAACGCAATCCGACACTTTTGGGTAGAGTTGAAGAAAAAGTTGTATACATACCCAAGTGAGTCCATCAGTATGCACCAACATTGGGAACATGTAGAAGAGACCTGGGATCAGATTTTATTCAAGAGATGCTTGAATCTAATCAAAAACATGCCCAGAAGAATTCAGGCAGTGTTAAAAGCCAAAGATGGATTTACAAAATATGAACAAATTAATAAAAAGGTAAATTTAGATTTTTAGGAACAAAACAGTAAAAATGCAGGGACATAATAAGAATCTGCATATCTATTATATTCTTAATTCTGTATGGCGGCCGTCACATGCTTCAATATCGATAGCGATATTGTTAGCGAACACGTGCACGCGCGATCGCTAACAATATCGTTCACATCGCTGGTGAGCTGTCACACAGGCAGACTCACCAGCGATGTGGACCAGCGAGATCGCTGGTAACTATGGTACACATCGGGTTACTAGGCGCCGCGCGGTGCTTAGTAACCCGACGTTTACCATAGATACCATCTCCCAGCATAGGCTTTGCCGCTGGGAGATCGTTCATCGTGGTGTCACACACCACGATGATGCAGATTGATCAAGCGTTTATCGCTTGATATGAGCTCCGGCTCACCAATCTGCAATCTAACGATCAAGCGATTTTACATTGTAAAATCTCTTGATTGCACGCAGCGATGCACAAACGATATCGCTTAAGCGATCAAAAAGCAGATCGCTTAAGCGATATCGTGCAGGAAATTGAAGCGTGTGACGGCCGCCTATGAGATATCCAAGAAAATTGTCTATAAAATAAAGGTTGCGTGCTCAAAGCTGTAGTGGATGGTGACTTATGGAGCCTTTAAAGAGGACCTGTCACCAACCATACATGGTGATTTAATTACTGCACTGAATGCAGCATGTCTGCTGCTTTCAGGCAAGGGGTCCCCCAGCTCTTGAGCCCCCCTGTACCCGAGATAATACACTTTGAAAACTTACATAGTGGAGTCAAATAGGAGGTGGCTTGTGGCTAGAGCCAAAGGGCAGTTTCACACCCCCTGTATGTTTAATCCGCCCACCGCCGCCTCCCTGATGCCCATCATTGTCTCCCTCGCCTGCTGCATAGTACACAGAGCTTATTGCAGTGCTGGCCGATTTGCCCCGCCTCCTGTGGTGACTTCACCGCTTATACCCGCCCTGCTACATGGTTAACATGGAGCAGAGCGGGTATAAGCGGTGATGTCACAGCAGGAGGCGGGGCGGCCGGCCTCCTGCTGTGACATCACTACCTTTCCCTGTGCTGCTCCATGTTAACCATGGAGCAGGGCGGGTATAAGCAGTGAAGTCACCGCAGGAGGCGAGGCAGCTGAAACACGTTGTATGTGTACAAACAAACAGCTTTGTAATATAATATATATCATCCTCCTTGCCATCCGGGTGCGCCGCTGATTGGAAATTCTCCTTGTTCTATTACTATACAATTTTCATTAAGGAGCTTTGATGATTCATGCATGTAGCATTTCTTTTAGACCTGCATAAATCCTTTAGCTCATTTATTTTGGTGTTAATTCAACAAGCGGCACAGTAGGCAAATTAGGATTATTTTGTAGTTATTTGTTTTGACAGGCCAGCACACAGAGCCTGTCATTCTACCAGCAGCTCTACTCAGTGCCTAACATTCACTTAGAGCTCCAGTCTATTTAATGATTTGAATTATTTTTGTACCATTTTTACAATATAGTATGTCAAGAACACATGGTTATTTCTAAGGGCCCTTTTACACGCTGCATCTCTCCAGCAATCATGACCACGATTTGACCTGGTAAGGATCGCTGAAGCATCGCTACATGGTCGCTGGTGAGATGTCAAACAGATCTCACCAGTGATGCAGCAACGATACGGTAGTCGTTAGGACCCTGTCACTCTCGGGCGTAGTATTAAGATCATTGGTAGTTGTCCCTGTCAAACACAGTGACGCACGCTGCCCAGCGGGAGCGCAAGGGCCAAAAAATGGTCCTGAATGATTTGTAACGATCAGCGATCTCACAGCGGGGGCCTGATCGCTGCTACGTGTCACATATAGCGAGGTCACTGTTACTTCACAAAACCTGTGACGTTGCAGTGATATCGCTAGCGATATCGTTGTGTGTGAAGTACCCCTAAGACTGTGTTTGCAATGAAGTGATTAAAAGGTGTGAATAAACCAATAGAGTACACAACTAACATTGTAATACAATGATCAACAGTAACATTACCTTAAGCTTCTGGGTCACAGTGCAAAATCTTTAACAGGTCATCACTTATCATACTGGCAATCTCCTATGTATTAGAGGAGCTTTTTTGGTCCTCATTTTGGCTCCAGGGCAAAAGTACAAGAATTAACTCTCCTTCCTCTATAAGTATGCATATTCAATTATTTCTGCCTTATATGCTTCATTTATTGGAGGAATGGGGGAATTTACTGGGCACTTAAAGGAATTCTATAGTTTTCTTTCTTCAGAAGCACACAGCTCTTTTGTCTAGGAGCTTCCCAACTGGTGGGGTCAGGTGCAGAGTGACACACCCACCAGGACTGTGGGGTACTCAGAATCGGAGTTCTCTGGGGAGGTCATAGGGTTGTGACCCAGTTCCGTGGCTCTAGTTGTGTCAATAAAAAGGAAATATTGTATGGGAATTAACGTGGGCTTCGGCAATTGGGATGGATGGCCAATGCTGCAGTACAGATCCCCTGGGGCCGATGCTAATGCAGCTGAGGTGGTTCTGCTCTCCACGGTTAGAGCAGAGAACCCCAGGGCAGTTTACACAGTCTATGGTGGGGTGCAGGACTGAGGGCGCGGTGAATAATTGCAGGACACGATGAAACTTTGCTTTACCTTTACTTGGTAATTGCAGGTGCAGTCTGGGGCACTTGTTACGGATGGTAATGGAGGTCCGGGCAGCCGGGAAGCTATTGGGGTATTCATTTAGGTGGTTATAGAGGCCTTCTTTCTGCCCGGTATTACTTGGACCTATATGGCTAAAGCTGTGCTGCGGCCCACTTCCTGCGTGTCTAGTCTTTCAGCATCCCCAGTGAGGGAGGCAATGCCACAGTGGCAACCAGACTCCTGAGGTGCCACACAGAGGACAGTTGAACTATGTTTATGTCTAATGCTGCTAGCTGAGGCAGATTTCCCTCTGTAGCTAAGGGGATAGGTGCACTGAATCTGGTCAGAACTAGCTGGCCATTAATGGAGTGTTCCCAAAACCAAATTATTTATTCCCAAAGATTAAGAGTCTGCTGAAAACCCACAGCTTTGACTCCCGCTTATGAAAATCGGTCAGCATGTCCTACACTTGAAAAGGAGTGACAATTGAGCACGCATATTGTAACCAGGGGCTGGCTGGAGCCCCGGGTGGCAGATTTGCCCTGCCGGCCCTGACTTGAGAAGCGGGGTGGGGGGGGGGTGCTGTCAGGGCTGACTTGAGAAGCGGGGGGGGGGGGTGCTGTCAGGGCTGACTTGAGAAGCGGGGGGGGGGTGTTGTCAGCCCTTACCTGATCCGAGACCTCCAGCGTCATGTACTATCGCCGTGCCGGCCGCAAAGCAACTCCCGCGGCCGGGCCGTTTCGCGTCATGTGCCGGCCGCAAAGCGACTCCCGCGGCCGGGCCGTTTCACGTCATGTGCCGGCCGCAAAGCGACTCCCGCGGCCGGGCCGTTTCGCGTCATGTGCCGGCCGCAAAGCGACGCCCGCGGCCGGCCCGTTTCTGTAGGGGGCGGCCCTAGATGTGGACTATACCACCAGCCCAGGGGGCACTTGCCCCCCTGCCACCTGGGCCAGCCCGCCCCTGATTGTAACTCCATTGAAAGTCTGTAGGAGTGATGGACATAGCCAAGAGCTATATTTGTCTTGATTAAACTCAAGAACTTTGATTGGCGTGGTTGCCATATTCAAATGGTGAATGCAGAATACCTGTTGTTGTAATCAGTGGTGGTCATATTGGTGTGACTCCCAATGGTCATATTGGTGTGACTCCCAATAGTCAGATACTTTAATGTAGCCCTTTACTGCATCATTATTGTACACAATAACATTATTTTTTCAAAAATTTCCCAAGATTAATTGCCTTTTATTATGAATATATTGGTGGCATTGTGTATATTTCTAGCACAACTTTAGACCACAATAGTGATTGCAGACTATAAAGGAACCTGTGATAAGGTAATATGCCTATCATCGAAGGACTGTTTTTATAGCATGGGACAATTACAGGTTTATAATTAATTAGGTCATTAGTTCAATGTGAATGATAGCTATAAATAAGGATTTGCTTTCTTGAGTAAATATTTTCTAACCAGAAAAAGTAAAATGAAAACTATCACATCATTTGTTTGTGATTGTGGTTCGTGCCCTTCAAATACGAGACTATAATTAAGATTTTCAGGAAATGATCTTTGTGTATCTGGGAACGTAGTTCAAAAGAAAAAAGTTACATATTTTACAGACCTTTAATTAATAAAATGTGATTGGAAAAATGGAAATGTAACTGGAAATCTTATTAGCTATGCAAACACCCCAGATTTCCACTTTTCATGTGTGTAAATATAGTAAATTATTGAGCGCACTTTCCATTGTTCTGTGGTGCAGTAGACCACAAGTATCTCTATGTATCACTGTGGTTAGCACTTCTTGCATTCTCCAGCTCATCTTCATCTGCAGCGTCTCCAAAGGTCTTACGTAAAGGAAAATTTCCCCATTTGATATTAACAAAACACAAAAATTTAGGTCTAAAAATAATCCAATCATTTCTTTTGCACAGGCTGTGAAATCCCCTATTTTACAATACGCTGTTTTGTTTTCTTTCTAATTCTTGTCACCACAGACCTATTTTTAAGTATAAATAATCCCGTCACTTTTGTGCACGCGGGTGACTTGGACGTCTGGAACACAATACTCTGATTGGTCGTCCTCATGGTTAAATCTCTGAAATAACATTCAGTCTACAAATTCAGAAGGGATAAAGCAATCAGAGATGACAGGTAAAATATGTGTTATATCTGTTTGCATGTTGTTGTAATTTATTGATATAGTTACATTGTAGTATGTTAGTATTAGATTACATTAGCCCTCTTGATTAAAAATTGAATAGTATTAGCATGAAAACATCTAGTATTTTTACAAGTATACACCTCAAGGTAAAAAAAACTCCAAAAGCCAAATATATACTTATTTTTTACTTGAAGAATTTGCTAAAAAAGTGTCACTGTTTATTAACTCTCTATACAATTTCATTTTACTTTACATTATTTCTATTTGTTTTCTATTGACTACAAACTTTTATTTTATTGTGCATTTATTAGTTAATTTTTTTTACTAAATTAACTTTATGAAAAGGTAAAATTCTTGCAATGTAAATGCCACAATCATTTTTTTAAACCTTCCCATGTACAATTGGCTTTTATTAGGAATGTATTAGTGGCATAGTATATTTTCCATGCAGAACTTTAGACCAATAAGGTGGTCTGAACTGTGGACAGAACGGTATAGAGAAGGAAACGTTGAGCAGAATAATATTTAGTTTGTTCAAATAGATTGTTATGTTTTATTAATTGAAATCGCTTTTGCTCGTATGCATGAGTCCAGTGGGCGGTTCTACTGAGTGATTGACATCTATCCCAGCATACACAATCATACAGGAAAGGCTGTAAGTCACTGTGTAGGACGGCCCACTGGAGTCATATCCCTAAATAAATATATTGATGAATAAAATGCAAGTTTTCCTGAAACTTTCCCATAAAAATGTATATCAATCTGATCAACTCTTTATAACATCCTGTTCTCATATTGGATACTTTTTTTTTAATATGACAGGTTCCCATTTAATGAGCACTTTGCGACTGCTTGATTTTGAGAAATAATGTGCTACATGGGTTAAAAGAAGAGAGTTATTATTATTATTATTATTATTATTATTTTTATGAAGCTTTCCCCTTCTACTTTGCCCGCTATACATGAAGCAGGTTTACTAATTCTGTTACATTTTTAGAAAGTGTAAACCTAAATTAATCCATCTGAAAAGACACCAAACTCATAGCTGGAACTCATTCTAGATTATCTATTTGATAACCCTTTGAACATTTTGGCAAACTTCACACCACCTTTTGCACCTCTTTTTTGCATCAAAACGTTGGCACAATTTGATGTATATTGCTGCATTTTAATTTGTTAGTATAGCCATTAAAGGAGTTTTCCCATTAACAAAGTTCATTTTAAAGTGTATTTTAATAAATAGATTTTGGAATAATAATAATTTTCACATTTGGATATGTTTAAAAAAATGTTGCTGTGCTGAGATAATTGTGGCGCTCCTGAGGGTCCAGTCACCACAGAAGTACTGCACCTCAGCCAGAAGTGTGGTACCCAGCTCTCGGGTAAGGAGAGGGCACTACCTGGTACCCACACACTAGCATCCAACACCATACCATTCCAAGCCAGGGGATTTGGGCGGGACCCATTCGGGCTGGAGAAGGGACTAGGTAGAGAGTGTGGGTGGAGGAAGCAGACAAGGAGAGCACACTAGGAAATAGTGAAGGAATTACTGACAATGGAGGAAGTACGTTGGGAATGTAGGGAACGTGACTGACGTCGGGCAGATGAGTAAAAAAGTCGAGAAGAATACAGTCAGTGAGGAGTTGGTGACAGGAGTCTGTCATGAGTGGAGCGGAGGGGAGATGTCCTGGGGACTGGAGCAGTGAGAGGCTCCTCCAAGGAAAAGGAAAGGAATGACCCAGGAGCTGATGAGAGGTTCCAGAGACAGAGAAGCGGTCCCAGGGGCACGGGAAGTGAGGAATCCACCCGTGGCGCCTGTATCCATGCCGACCCTGATCGGAGACGGGTGGAGGGACCAGGTCACAGAGGGGACCAGCCCCAGACTAGTGAAGAAACTGTAGAACTCAGCTAGCAAACAGGAGGCTGTGGTATCTTCATGTGCAGCAGCCAAATCCACACTTAATCACTGAAAAGGCAGTCGCATAGGGTCAAGGGGACTAGGAAGACGTCGCCCAACAGGACCCGAGGCTGCTGGCTTGGGACACTGAGTGTGAGGTGCAGGGCAGGAGGGTTACAGCCAGCACAGAGAGATGACCTGGGACATTACACCAGAAGGTGGTCCCAGTAAAGTGCACCTAAATTATCTGAGAGTTGGCTGGATCCCTGACCCTGAGGAGACAGCACCTGGCTGGTTGTTGAAAACCTGGAGAACTGTCAGACCCGTGAGTAAAATGTGAAGAATGCACCCTGCTGTGTCCTCAAATTATTTACTCTGTCATCTAATAGACTTCACAACTGCCCTGGGGCCTCGCTCTACCTGTGGAGAGCTGCAACATTTCTGCTGCATCACCAACCGCCCTTGTGGATCTGAACTGCAGCGTCCGCCATCCAATTGCTGGAAACCACAGGTGGCGGCTCTAATTAATTCCTCATATAAACTTTCCCCCATTTTTATGATGCGGCCAGGGTCACGGAGTCGGGTCGTGCCACCCTGACACATCCCCTGAAAGAACTGTTTGTCCCGGTCCCGAGTACCCCATTGCCCTGGTGTCTGGGCATGTTATAATCTTATACATGTGTCCCTGATTTGTACTGTGTAATTAATGTGTTTGAAAGTACAGGGACATGGTCTGATCACACCACATCTCCTATGCTGAGATAATCTTATATATGTGTCCCTGCTATGTACTGTGCAATGGATGTGTCTGACCGTACAGGAACATGGTCTGATCACACCACATCTCCTGTGCTGAGATAATCTTATGTATGTGTGAGGCGGTCGACAGGGTAGGGGGTACTCAGGTACTGGGACTGATGGCGGCTTTGATGGGGAATCACGGCTGGTCGATCCCAGGTCCCGTGCCCTGGACCCTCAATGGCGGGGAATGGTGGGGGATAAGGGAATTGATAACATGACGCCACCTATGGTACCTGGTAATGGGTGTACCAGCGCTGCAGTCGGCCTCTGAGGTGATGGTGGGAGCAGCAGAGTGTGGTACAGCTCCCCACAGGTGGAGCTTTAACTCAGGGCAGCAGGTATGGATGAGGGGAGTAGTAGTTGCGTCTTTGCAAACAAGGGGGTGAATTGTGGCGGTTAAGCAGGCAGACAGATACACAGTGATGGTTGTTTTGGTACCTTTTACTGGTGACAGGGTAACAGGTACAGTCCAGAGTAATAACCAGGTCCCCGCTGCAACTTGGGACTTCCACCTTAGAAAGTTATGAGGCCTCCTCTGTCTTTGCGCTCTGTGGTTTGGGGTATATCCTGCCTGAGCCTGAACCCACTGCTTCTTCTCCCTCTCTGGGCTTTGCTCTGAACTGACTATGAGGTCCTTCTGCGGGGTCCCTGTTTCTCCTATGGCCCCTGGTCCTATACTTGATCAGTTTTAGCGTCTCTTACTTGTTCTCTTCAGGGCTGAACTTCTCCTGGGTCTCCCGGGCTTTTGCTGTAACAGTAAATGGTATCAGCGTCGGACTCCGGTGTCCGGGTGTACTAAAGGGCTATAGCAACTGGTTTTCTTTTCTTGATTCCCTGCTTCTTCCACTTGCCTCCGACAGTTTCCTTAGGGTGCGACACAGCGGTCCGTGGTCCCTGGTTCTGGTCCTGGATTTCTCCCAGCGACCAGCTCCTCACCCTATCTCCCTCCTCAGACACTAACTTCAACTAACTTCTGGGACTAACTAACTCCTCCCCTTAGGCCTGGATGTTTTTAAAGGGGATCTGACTTAAGGCAGCCAGTAGAGCTCCCCCTTCAGGTCTGGGGTGGGAGGTGTGGTGTGCTGTGCGAACCAAGGTGTAATTCCCTCCTTGCACCGGTGGATCCTGTGGCAATCTCCTGCAGGGGTGCCACATATGACCCATCTACGTACTGTGTAATGGCGTTGTCTGACCGTACAGGGACATGGTCTGATCACACCACATCTCCTGTGCTGAGATAATCTTATATATGTCCCCTGCTATGTACTGTGTAATGGCCATGTCTTACCATGTGCAGAACATGGTCTGATCATACCACATCTTCTGGGCCGGGAAGGAAGCAATATAGTATACACACATGACAGCAAGGGATCACAGCTTTTTCTTTTTTTTTTTGAGGTGAAACATTTTCCTGCCTGTTTTACCTCAAAGAAAGAATAATTTGTGATCCCATTTTATGATATCTGTATGCTGTTTTACTTCCTTCCAAGCACTGGAGATGTAGTATGATCAGACCATGTTCCTGTACAGTCAGACATGACCATTACACAGTACATGAAGCTTAGGGAAGAGAGGTGTACCACAGTCCGCGCTGCCAAGTTCACTCACATCAAAGAAAACGAGTGGACGATGTCCAGTTCAATCCTCCTTTATTCTCCTACGCGTTTCGGCGCCTAGCCTGGCACCTTCATCAGGGATTCATCAGTTGATCCCTGATGAAGGTGCCAGGCTAGGCGCGAAACGCGTAGGAGAATAAAGAAGGATTGAACTGGACATCGTCCACTCGTTTTCTTTGATGTGAGTGAACTTGGCAGCGCGGACTGTGGTACACCTCTCTTCCCTAAGCTTCTGGTTTCGTCTTCACGTTTGTGAAACCGGTGGAAGTCCAGCAGCAGCCATCAGGATATTTATCCAAACAGGTCTACAAACCAGTTGTGGGTCTCACAACTGGAACAGGTGAGTGTTTCACTTTTCTCACCTTAACACAAGCTAGTGTCTAGTGATAAGGGCACTATTGCGCCTCTTGTCCCCCCCCCCTCTTCTTTTATTACACAGTACATAGCAGGGACTCATATATAAGATTATCTCAGCACACGAGATGTGGTATGATCAGACCATGTCCCTGTATGGTCAGACACATCCATTACACAGTACATAGCAGGGACACATATCTACTTATATAATCGGGAGTTGGGAATTCGGGCACTATAGCCGAATACCAAGCTCCTTTGCGCGAGCCGCAGCCGCACTACTGTTTACAAAAAAACCCAAAAAACATATGCTCACCTCTCCCCGAGCCCCCGCCGTCTTCCGCCGTATTCCTGCAGTGTCCCGGTGGCTCCCGCAGGCTCCTGCTGTCTGCACAAGTCTTCTACTGCAGTTCAGGACCTCTGGTGATGTCACAGTCACGTGACACCAGCTTACTCCATGCTAACCTGGTGTCACGTGACTCTGACATCACCACAGGTCCTGAACTGCAGTAGCAGACCTGTGCAGACACCGGCAGCCTGCGGGAGCCACCAGGACACTGCAGGAAGACGGCGGCAGACGGCAGGGGCTTGGGAGAGGTGAGCATACCCTGTCCCCTGTCTCCACACTCTGTATACCCTGTCCCCTGTCTCCACACTCTGTATACCCTGTCCCCTGTCTCCACACTCTGTATACCCTGTCCCCTGTCTCCACACTCTGTATACCCTGTCCCCTGTCTCCACACTCTGTATACCCTGTCCCCTGTCTCCACACTCTGTATACCCTGTCCCCTGTCTCCACACTCTGTATACCCTGTCCCCTGTCTCCACACTCTGTATACCCTGTCCCCTGTCTCCACACTCTGTATACCCTGTCCCCTGTCTCCACACTCTGTATACCCTGTCCCCTGTCTCCACACTCTGTATACCCTGTCCCCTGTCTCCACACTCTGTATACCCTGTCCCATGTCTCCACACTCTGTATACCCTGTCCCCTGTCTCCACACTCTGTATACCCTGTCCCCTGTCTCCACACTCTGTATACCCTGTCCCCTGTCTCCACACTCTGTATACCCTGTCCCCTGTCTCCACACTCTGTATACCCTGTCCCCTGTCTCCACACTCTGTATACCCTGTCCCCTGTCTCCACACTCTGTATACCCTGTCCCCTGTCTCCACACTCTGTATACCCTGTCCCCTGTCTCCACACTCTGTATACCCTGTCCCCTGTCTCCACACTCTGTTTACCCTGTCCCCTGTCTCCACACTCTGTATACCCTGTCCCCTGTCTCCACACTCTGTATACCCTGTCCCCTGTCTCCACACTCTGTATACCCTGTCCCCTGTCTCCACACTCTGTATACCCTGTCCCCTGTCTCCACACTCTGTATACCCTGTCCCCTGTCTCCACACTCTGTATACCCTGTCCCCTGTCTCCACACTCTGTATACCCTGTCCCCTGTCTCCACACTCTGTATACCCTGTCCCCTGTCTCCACACTCTGTATACCCTGTCCCCTGTCTTCACACTCTGTATACCCTGTCCCCTGTCCCCACACTCTGTATTCCGTATACCCTGTCCCCACACTCTGTATTCCGTATACCCTGTCCCCACACTCTGTATTCCGTATACCCTGTCCCCACACTCTGTATTCCGTATACCCTGTCCCCACACTCTGTATACCCTGTCCCCACACTCTGTATACCCTGTCCCCACACTCTGTATACCCTGTCCCCACACTCTGTATACCCTGTCCCCACACTCTGTATACCCTGTCCCAACACTCTGTATACCCTGTCCCTACACTCTGTATACCCTGTCCCTACACTCTCTATACCCTGTCCCTACACTTTGTATACCCTGTCCCTACACTCTGTGTCCCCTGTCCCTACACTCTGTGTCCCCTGTCCCTACACTCTGTGTCCCCTGTCCCTACACTCTGTGTCCCCTGTCCCTACACTCTGTGTCCCCTGTCCCTACACTCTGTGTCCCCTGTCTCTACACTCTGTGTCCCCTGTCTCTACACTCTGTGTCCCCTGTCTCTACACTCTGTCCCCTGTCTCTATACTCTCTGTAATGCGTGTATACTGTGTCTATACTGTGTGTATAATATGTGTAATCTCTGCATACTGTCTGTCTATACAATGTCTCATGTATGTATATACTGTGTGCTTCTCTCCTCACCCCTCCACCACAGACACCCATCTCTCCTCACCCCTCCATCACTGAGCCGCATCTCTCCTCACCCCTCCACCACAGAGCCGCCTCGATACTCTGCTACCCACAGAGCCGCCTCAATACTCTGCTACCCACAGAGCCGCCACTATACTCTGCTACCCACAGAGCCGCCACTATACTCTGCTACCCACACAGCCGCCTGTATACTCTGCTACCCACAGAGCCGCCTCGATACTCTGCTACCCACAGAGCCGCCTCGATACTCTGCTACCCACAGAGCCGCCTCCATACTCTGCTACCCACAGAGCCGCCTCCATACTCTGCTACCCACAGAGCCGCCTCCATACTCTGCTACCCACAGAGCCGCCTCCATACTCTGCAACCCACAGAGCCGCCTCCATACTCTGCTACCCACAGAGCCGCCTCTATACTCTGCTACCCACAGAGCCGCCTCCATACTCTGCTAGCCACAGAGCCGCCTCCATACTCTGCTAGCCACAGAGCCGCCTCGATGCTCTACTACCCACTGACCCGCCTGTATACTCTGATACCCACTGACCCGCCTGTATACTCTGATACCCACTGTCCCGCCTGTATACACAATTCATTTCACCGCGCCTCCCGATGCAATTGCATCGGGCCTTTTTACTAGTACTGTATAAGATTATGTCAGCACTGGAACATTCTGTTAAACAGATCAAATTGTGGAATTATTATTATTCCAAGATGTATAGATTATAATCAACTTTAAAATTAACTTTGTGGGAAAAGCCTTTAAGCCACACCCCTTATCTAATGGACCACAAAAAGTGTCTAATATATGTGACTAATCAGTATGAAGTTAGATATGCTCTTTGCAACAAATTGTATAACATTGTGGGACGTTGTTGGAATGGTTCATCACATTGTTTAGCTAAACGTACATAAAAAGCCTCCTTAATGTGAAAACAACTCTAACATAAGATTAATAATGTTCAATGTCGCATATTTTTCTTTAGAATAGTTTTACTGAATATTCTTCAGTAGAGGATTCAATAAAATAATTACATTCCTGAATTTTCAGAACGGCAATTTTGTTTTAAGATGTTAATGTTTTGCTTTGAATTTTGGATTCTATCCTCATATGAATATCATTGTTGTCATAGGTTCATCTAAAAATTACTGAAATGGTCTAGAGCTATTTAAGTGCTTGTATCTTGCATGTAGTGGTGAAGTGTTAGGTTATTTGTTCACCAGTTTATTTTTATCATTCCCTTATTTTCTGTCTGCAGTCCTCAAATAGAGTAGGCCTAGGTGTTCTTTCTGTAATTGGAGCTATTGCTGAAGGTGTTAATCTGTGTATTCTCTCAACTGCTGATTTAGTACCAGAAAAAGATTGGCCTTAAATTGTCACTTGTCTTACACTAAAATAGTAGTCTGTACAAATAATGAGAAGGTGATGTGAAAACTTGGACATTTTAGAAAATGTAGAGTAACAATTAGTAAAAATGTCTCTATATTCAAGGAAAGAAAGATAAAATGTAAATGCATCAGCATTTAACTATTGTGATCTGTCCACAGAAATATCCATGATGAAGCTTATTCTTATATGGATCTGTCTTATATCTGAAGCCTTTCTATTGCCTGTAAGTAAATATGGTGCTTTGTGTTTTATTTATGAGATGGCAAAAAAATCTATCTATATGCTCTACTTCTTTAAAAGGAATGTTTGCTATGTAAGTTGAGGACAGCATGCTGCAAGGGTTAAAAAAACAAAAAGCAACTGTGCCTCTCTTATCAAGATGTGTGCTATTGTTCATGTAAACTAAAGGCTTTATCACCTGGTGATTAACATTACTGGACTATTTATTGTCTCATACATTGCAGTCCGACATGCCTCCCGCTGTGATTGACACCTCACTGACAATGCTCAATCTCTATTAAGAGCCTTGTATGGGTGGGGCAGCTTCCCAGCCTAATGGTGGGTTTACACGCTTCAATCTCGTACCGATATCGCAACTCAATGGCGCGGGAGCGCGCATTTAGTGCACGTTTCTCCCGCATCGCATTGGATGTTTACACGCTGCGATATTGGAATACAACGTCCGTGCGATGTCTACGCCCCCAACCCAGGATCGCACACTTAACATGGGAGTGAATGGTGACGTTTCAAATCGCATCGTAGTTGGGCGTTTACACAGCATGATCCGGCTCCAATCTTCCTTCAATATCGGGGCGTTGAATAGCACGCTCATTCAATCCCCGATATCGCATTGACATCGTGCCTGCATCGTATTGGACGTTCACACCATACAACGCAGGCACGATCTCGGGTCCAACGATTGAACCATGTGACTTTTGATTGAAATCGGACTACGATATCGCAACGTGTAAACCCGCCATAAAACAAATGCTTTGATTGTGTCAGAACGGCTGCATCCAGTAATCTATGTGATACATGTTGGATTCAGGGTTTCTTTACCTACATTATGTTGCTGTCAGGTCAGGTAGCAAAACTGCTGACTGATTTCCTTTAAAGAGGAATGTGTGGCACACCTATAAGTGGTGCTCAGAAGTAAAATAGTTCAATCTCAAAAGCAAAACTTCGGCACACACCTGTGTAGTTTAGCTACTAAGGCTTATTTTTCTGCTGCATATTTACATGTGGAAACCATTTAGTGCATTACAGTTCCAACAAAGTTTATGTATTTATATAATTGTTATGCCTATTGTGCTCTATTCTTTTTGCAGTATAGAAACTGACCTATAGTGTGATTTTGTATTCTGCAGAATGACAATTTCCCTTGGTGTAAATGTGTTTTATTTGTAGATTTTCTCCACCTGAAAAATCCGCAAAATGGACAAAAAATGCTTACAAATTTTTATTGAGTTTCCACAGCAGAAATGAACAAAAAATTCATATAACCTGATGTGAACTGATCTTTATTTCTTTGTGACTCCATTGTCAAAAATTACATTATCTTGTATATGTGACAACAGCTGTCATGCATCATACATATGAGACCTACAGATTCATCTCAATGAATTACAGTATTTTTCAATCTATAACACACATCGGACCATAAGACGCTCCTAGATTTTAGAGGAGGAAAATAGAGAAAAACAATTAAGCAAAAAAATGTGGTTATGATGCACTGTGCTGCTGACAATTATGGGGGTAATGTCCCCATCCTGGGCCCCTTCCAAGTAATATATGACCTCGCCATCCCGGTATATAATCGCCATCCTGGATATTGCCCCCAATCCTGGTATATAGTCCTTCATGCTGGGATATATCCCCAGTCCAGAATATGGCCCCCCATTCTGGTATATAACATCCCCTATCCTGGATATGGCCTCCCATCCTGGGATACCGCCCCCAATCCTGGCATACAGCCCCCCATCCTAGTATAGAGTCCCCCATCCTGGATACGGCCCTCATCCTGGATATATCTCTTCCAAGAATTGTCTAGCTAGTTAAGGAAAATTGCACCTTAAGATCTTAATAAAATTTCCATTTATTGGTATCCAGGTAAAAACAGGTTTCTTTGCATGTAAAAACACACATATCAGTTTATCATGTCTTCAGGCAACATGTTTCGGCTAGTTTGTAGCCTTAGGGCCCTTTCACATCAGCGTTTTTTTTTAAATCGCGGCAGATGCGATGAAAAAAACGCATCTGCCGCGATTACCGCATACCGGCTGCACTTGCGGCGCGGTTGCGGTTTTTGCCATGCAAAGTATAGGCGAACTTGTGGCAGGTGCGGCAAGTGCGGTTTTGCACTTGCGGCAGGTGCGGCCGCGAAAAAAAAACGCGGTCAGCCGCGGTTTTTTTCGCGGCCGCACCTGCCGCAAGTGCAAAACCGCACTTGCCGCACCTGCCGCAAGTCCGCCTATACTTTGCATGGCAAAAACCACAACCGCGCCGCAAGTGCAGCCGGTATGCGGTAATCGCGGCAGATGCGGTTTTTTCACCGCATCTGCCGCGATTTAAAAAAAACGCTGATGTGAAAGGGCCCTAACTCATGATCTGACTTCAAGGCAGAAATAGTAAGCTTAAATAATACATTTAAATGATGATCTGGCAGTCTTTCCTGAAGGATTATTTAAATTTACTATTTCTGCCTTGAAGTCAGATTATCAAACTTGCCGAAACATGTTGCCTGAAAACATGATAAACTGATCTGTGTGATTTTACGTGCAAAGAAACCTATTTTTACCTGGATACCAATAAATGGAAAATTTATTAAGAACTCAAGGTGCAATTTTCCTTAACTCGCTGGACAATTCTTGGAAGTGATTTGCATGCAGCTACAGCTCGCTGGAGTCCTTGCTGAGGAGGAGAAAAACTGGAGAGAGAAGTCAGGTGAGTGGCCCCTTTTTTCTTAATATAATGTGCATCCTGGATATAGCCCCACATTCTGGGACACAGTCCCTCCAACCTGGTATATAGACCCCCATCCTAATATAGCCCCCCATCTTGGCATACAGCCCTCCACCCTGGGATATAGCCCCCCATCCTGGTAAATAGACCGCATCCCTGTATACAGCCCCCCTGGGATATAGCCCACACCATCCAGGATCATTACTCCCCATCCTGGATATGCCCCCCCATCATCCTGGATGTGCCCCACTGTAATCCTGGATATGCCCCCCCATTATCCTGGATATGCCCCCCATCATCCTGGATATGTCCCCCCATGCTGCCGCACACAAGAAAATAACAAACAATGTAAAACTCACCCTCCAGAGCTTTCCTCCATCTCTCCCAGCTGCCAGCACTTGCAGTCTGAATCCTTCTGCATCCCGGGGGCAGCCGGCCATGTGATCAGCACAGCAGAGTGACATCATCACTGTGCACCCCAAACACATCATTGGGTGCAACCGAGATGCAGTAGGATTCAGACTGCGAGTGCTGACAGCAGGGAGAGATGGAGGAAGGCGCCAGAGGGTGAGTTTTACATTGTTTGTTATTTTCTTGTGTGCCCAACATGGGGGGGCATATCCAGTATGATGGGGGTCATATCTAGTGATGGGGAGGTATATACTTCACTTAATTTAATATGCATAGCATCCCTTCACCATCTCTCAGTGCTGCTTTAGCACTGAGGTGATGGACAGCGGGATGCAGTGCATATTAAATGATCATAATGAGTGGGAGCATGTGACCTCCCACTGCATCAGCAGCAGCTTCTTCTCAGCCTGCTTCAGACCTGCAGCACAGCCCCACAGCCACACAGGTCCTATATTCGGACCATAAGATGCAACCCCCACTTTCCCCCAATATTTAGGGGGAAATAAGTGCAATCTTATAGTCTGAAAAATATGGTAGAATATCATCAAAAAGTTAATTTATTTCAGTAACTGAATACATAAAGTGAAACTAATATAATACAGAGTCATTACAAACAGAGTGATCTATTTCAAATATTTATGTTTGTTAATATTGATGATTATGGGTTATAGCCAATGAAAACCCAAAGGTCACTAACTCAGAAAATTAAACTAGGGAGGATGAAGGGTCTGAGAGATAAAATACTACCTAAATAGGTATCAGAGGCTTCACCTTGTGTGGTTGTGAGAGTCACAACCACTATAAAAGCGTATAATGGCTGCTGCAGTCTCTTCATTTTTATAAGTAATTTGGCCATCTCTAACTCTCCTTCTCTTCTATATTTCATTTTTTCATTTTTCTTCCTTGGTTTTATATATTCTAGGTTTTTATATTGGCCCACGGGGATGGACGCAACAACCTGTCCACATTGACGCCCTGTCATGCTCCTTGATTTATTTCTTACAGGACCATTGAACTGTGCTACATATCATTATGATGCGAGATCTCATCTTCCTATTACAGGAACCTATTGGTTAGGTGTACCTAAAAGAGGACTTTCATATATGTTGAGAGTTTCTCAAATCATTGTTCGCAAGTATAATGTTCTTTTGCCGTGATGTATGCTGGTTTGTTCTGATCCCTGCAGGTGCTTCCATCTCTGCCGTGCTGCCGGGTCGTCATGGTGATGCGACCAGGACCCTGGCACCTTGGCAATTGTGAGCGGAGGTGATGCGGCCGCAGGGGGCATGGACTGACAACTGCGCATGCACTGGTGATGTCAACGGCACCCGGAAGTGCCGATCCCGGCCCCCGAGATTAGCGTACCTTATAAGGGGGCCTGTGAACGGGGGCCTGTGAATTTAGCTGTGTCGACTACTCTATACCACTTCCCCCTGAGGAAGCCAATAACAAGACGTGCGAAACAAGTGTAAGGGCTTTATGTAGGACTGGTCTCCTATTGGGAATCTCCCCCCTTATTGTGGCTGTTGACAAGGTATGAGGTTTTGGCATCTGATGAAATAACTCTGTATGCACTAGCACCTTATATCCCCTGGCTTACTAGGCCGGGATTTTCCTTTGGTATTTTTCCCATGCATATGTCTCTATATTTACTATGTAACAGACAATGGTCTTTGTATGATGCACTTTATATTATGACTAGCTGTAGTACCCGGCTACGACCGGGTTAATAAATAACTGCTGTTAGCTATAACAAAATAGAATTTGAATATGTCATATTAATGACCTGTAAGAAAATAGAAGCTGAGCTGTGATTGGTTGCTATAGGCAGCCTGATAAATCTCCAGCCAACAGTAAACCCTCCCCCTGGCCGGGCAGTATATGTTACCTCACACATACACATAATAGACAGCTCATGTGACTGACATCTGCCTTAATTCCCTATATGGCACATGTGTTGCACATTGGCTGTTTTTAATCAGATGTTTATGTTTGGAAAATAAAGATAGCACACGTATGAGGCGAGTTGTGTGAGGTGATTTGTGCACATCTGTGTTTGTCTGTGTGGTGTGTGTGTCCCTGGGGTGTGTATGTGTCCCTGTGGGGGGGGGGGTCTGTGTGGTGTGTGTCTCTGCTGTGTGTGTCTCTTTGTGGTGTGTGTGTGTCCCTGTGGGGTGAGTGCATGTGCCCCTATAGAGTGTGTATGTGTGTGTCCCTGTGGGGGGGTCTGTGTGGTGTGTGTCTCTGTTGTGTGTGTCTCTTTGTGGTGTGTGTGTGTCCCTGTGGGGTGAGTGCATGTGTCCCTATAGGGTGTTTATGTGTGTGTCCCTGTGGGGGGGGTCTGTGTGGTGTGTGTGTATTTGTGTTGTGTGTGTCTCTTTGTGGTATGTGTGTGTCCCTGTGGGGTGAGTGCATGTGTCCTTATAGGGTGTGTATGTGTGTGTGTGTCCCTGTGGGGGGGGGGTCTGTGTGGGGTGTGTGTGTCTCTGTGTTGTGTGAGTCTCTTTGTGGTGTTTGTATGTCCCTGAGGGGTGAGTGCATGTGTCCCTATAGGGTGTGTATGTGTGTGTCCCTGTGGGGGTGTGTATGTGTGGTGTGTGTGTCTCTTTGTGGTGTGTGTGTCCCTGTGGGGTGAGTGCATGTGTCCCTATAGGGTGGCTAGGTGTGTGTGTCCCTGTGGGGGGGTCTGTGTGGTGTGTGTGTTTGTGTTATGTGTGTCTCTTTGTGGTGTGTGTGTGTCCCTGTGGGGTGAGTGCATGTGTCGCTATAGAGTGTGTGTGTGTCCCCTTGGGGGTGTGTGTGTGTCTCTTTGTGGTGTGTGTGTGTTTGTTCGGGTGCGTGGTGAGTATCCAATGTTGGGGCTGCACTTTAGCGACTATACACTTGCTGTTACTCTTTGTGTGCGTGTGGTGTGTATACATGTCCCCATGTGTGGTGAATATCTCATGTTGGGGCCCCACCTTAGTGACTATATGCTGGTATGTGCTGTTAGTCTTTGGTGCTATCATTAAGCCCCTCTCATTCACAACTGTCAACTGGTAACTGTCACTTTTTCCCCATTATGTAGATAGGGGCAAAATTGTTTGGTGAACTGAAACGCGCAGGGTTAAAATTTCGCCTCACAACATAGCCTATGACGCTCCCGGGGTCCAGACATGTGACTGTGCAAAATTTTGTCTCTATAGCTGACAGCTGTCGATTTTCCTCCAACACTTTTCCATTCACTTTTTCCCCATTATGTAGATAGGGGCAAAATTGTTTGGTGAACTGGAACGCGCATGGTTAAAATTTCGCCTCACAACATAGCCTATGATGCTCTCGGGTCCAGACGTGTGACTGTGCAAAATTTTGTGGCTGTAGTTGCGACGGTGTAGATGCCAATCCCGGATATACATACATACATACACACATACACACATTCAGCTTTATATATTAGATGATATATGTAGTATATGGAATTTTGTAACATGTGTTTAGTCCCGGCCCACCCTTATCTGCAATATTGGGTGATGCGTATTTGATGTTTTGTAAGTTTCTCACCACAAGAGGGCGTACAAATTCCCTGAATACTTTATTCTCCTCTTTTTTCATGAATTTTTAAACAAAAAATAAAAAATACAACATTTTCTGGCAAAATACTCCTTGTGCTTCTCCTATATAATAATGGTGCATATAGAGTAAGGAAGATGAAGGGTTAAAAATAACGCTGCCGTATTCCATGAGACATCAAAGAGTGAATATAATATTGATTTATTACTCAACGTGTTTCAGGACTCTGTGGCCCCTTCCTCAGGAATAATCAATACCATGTAATATTGCCATATTACAGGGCATTTCATGGAGCCCTGAAACGTGTTGACTAGTAAATCAATATTATATTCACCCCTTGATGTCTCGTGGAATATAGCAGAGTGGTTTTTAACCCTTCATCCTCCCTACTTTAATTTTCTGAATAATGACCTTTGGGTTTTCATTGGTTCTAAGCCATAATCATCAACATTTAAAGAAATAACCACTTGAAATAGATCACTCTGTTTGTAATGACTCTATATAATATATGTATTTCACTTTTTGTATTGAATTACTTTAAAAAATTTACTTTTTGATGATATTCTAATTAATTGAGATGCACCTGTAAGTGTAGCAGAGCCTTCTGAGTATTCTTGATATTTCTTGTCTACCACCGAATGAAAATACAAGAAAGAACAAGGTTTACTTAATACAGTTATAACCACTAGATCAGATGGGTGTCCGATTCTATCGCATCGGAAGATTGTGGAATGTGTGCAATTATGTACTAGATGAGGGGTGCAAGGAGGGTCGATGCCCCCCTTGCATGATTATAGTGGGATTGCAGTAAATGTTGACACACCCACCAAAGCCGGTCACACCCACCAATGAAGACAGTCATGCCCACTCACCTAGAAGCAGCCCATACACTACTGCACATGAGCGGGTGTGCCCATATGGCGCCACGTATATAGTTGTAATGAGTGGGGGGACCAATATAAGCCACTGCTACACTCAAAGTGCTACTGCGCATGAGCAGATGTGTCACTATTGCGGCCACATTAGTATATGACGGTACTGCGCAAGAGTCTGGAAAGACTGTTTTTTCCTGCAACCTAGCCAATCAGCATACACCTGGGTCTGCCTGCTCTGTGGCCAGTGTCTCAGATGCCCCCCATGTCCTATAGGTGGTGCTATTTCAGGGGCAAATTCATACTTATCGACGGGATAGAGCTTTTATTATTTTAGATGATTCGTCTTCTTCTACTTTTACACTTTTATTAATATTTGTTATTACTATTGTAAAAATATGTTGCTGTTACCATTATTATTATAATTAATAGGATGGTTTATTAAAAATTGGAATTTATTTTACCTGCACATGTGGCAGTGGATAAAATCACACAATGGAATATCTGCAGGACAACTTTAAATCTTCCCTGATTATTTTTCTTGCATGTCTTTGTGAAATTATATTCGTTGGCTTTCCGATGATTACATTGTAGCTGTTGGATTTTCATTTTTGCATCTACAATTGATCTACAATGACTCAAGTGTATGTAAACCAGCTATGGTCATTGTCAAGATATACTCCAATAACATCTCATTTTTCCTTTTTTTACATGAAGACCCAGTCTCCTGATGCGGATGATACAACCACTTCCTGTGCGCCAAACCCAAAAGTAAGAAGTTATATCATATTATAGTTTAAATCAGCAGATTGTGAAAAGCAGCCAATTCATGTCTAAGTTTAATTTTCCGGGTTGATTTATTTTAAATCTTTGTGTATTTGCTTCCTTTATTCGATGTATGTTTAGCTGTATTAAAATCATAATGTTGGGTTCAGATGAGCATATTTTAGGGTCTGTATATATCAAATAGAGAAAGAGAAGTTAAAAACCGCCCTGCTATTGAAAGAAGACTAAAAATGAATCCGGGGCAGTGATTTATTCTATGGTTTTAAAGCTTAAAACTCCTTCTTCAGGAAAGAAAAATATTAAAATACGAGAGTCCTCAGTGGTTGATACCTTTTAATGGCTAATTGAAAAGATGGTAAACATAGCAAGCTTTCGGGACACTTAGGTCTCTTCGTCAGGCTGACTATGACACAAATTCTGAAGACTCACACACACATATATACATAGGCAAAGTGAGATAATGCAGCAAATACGACAGGTGACGTAAAGCAGAGTCAGGCTAGGGAGGGGGAGAGGAGCTGGGAAGAATACTAAGATAAGAGGAATTGATTGTAAACTTTTTCTTCTAAATATTATTGCTTTATGACCAGTGGTGTGTGGAGACCGGAAGACCCCTCAGTGAGTTGTAGAGGGCAAATAAATGGAAGGGAGACAGTTCACATGAGGTGTCAAAAGTTCATTGTTCTCTAACTAGAGTCTGTTGCAAGATGATATCTTGAGACTTGAGTCTGCTATCCCCAAATGCCCTTTCATTTTATATAAAAACCCATGAATCCATTTGAAATATTTAATCCTGTTTTGAATGTGTCAAAGGTCATTATTAATTTGTATTCCCAAATTCTTCTCTCTCTCTGTGATTTGAAGTTGCATTTTAAAATGAGCAGCCTCATTTCGGTTTCAATGCAGTGGTCGGGGTTGCAAAAATGCTTTGCTACAGGTAGGTCCATACGCTTTTCTTTTACCGAGTGACGATGAGAATTTATTCTTGTTTTGAAGTTTAGTCCGGTCTCCCCTACGTACATGCCACCTGTTGGACATTTGGTACATATAATTGTGAAACTCTGAAAAGTGCAGAATAAACCAACAATTTTAAAACAGAAGATGTGGCACTCATCCAGGTCCAGGTTGCTCTGCGGTTTTATTTATACAAGCATGCGGATACATGTAGAATAAATCACTATCCAGGATACGTTTGGTCTTCTTTCAATAGCAGCACAGTTTTTAACCCCTCTTTCTCCATTTGAAGCATCATCTGTCATTTTGGGTCTGCTGCAGCTGTTATTATGCCATACTTGTAGTTCTGCCTTACACAACCTACCCAGGTGAGTAATGGTGCTGTCACACCAGGCGACGTTGCTAGCAACATCGCCGGAAAAGTGACGTACCAGCGATGTCGCTAGCGACGTCGCGCTGTGTGACAGCGCGACGCGACCGCGTTTTATCGCTAGTCGCAGGTTGTCAGGTTTACGGGAAGAACTGTAAACCTGACAACCTGCGACCTGCGATTAGGCTGGATCGCGCCGTGTGACATCGCCAGAGCGATGTCAGCGGCGATCCAGCCTATACCGCAGCGTTGCTGTGGATCACTCGCTGGGCTGAGCCCAGCCCAGCGAGCGATGTCACCGCCCGCATCGCTGCGGCATCGCCGGCCGCAGCCGTGCTGTGTGACAGCTGGCCAGCGATGTCGGAACCGAGCGGGCACCCGCGCATCGCTTCCGACATCGCTGGCCAGGTTGTGCTGTGTGACGGCACCATAAGTCTTTGCTCATTTTATCGGGATTATCTCTCGGATAAACCCCTATTATGCTATTTTTATCTCTCCTACAATCAGGGTCTTTTTCAGGCAGCAATGCCAGGACTGAGCACGTGTGGTTTTCATGATACTGTTTGATCTCTAATGTTCTGAAACAAACTCCGAGGCTTTCACAGGACAGCTGTAGTTAAAGGGAGAATAAATTACACAACAAGTAGACTCTATTTACTAATTAGGTGACTTCTGGAGGCAATTGGTCACTTAGGATTTCATTTTTTAGGAGTATTTAAGAAAGCATGTTTCTTCTATACTTCACAAATACTTGATACTTTGTGTTGGTATATTACATAAAATCACAATAAAATACATTTAAGTTGGTGGCTATAATGTGAAAAAATGTGGAAAAGTTCACATGGTATGAATACTTTTTTAAGGCATCGTAGTTGTAGTCTGCATGTAAATAACATTTAAATTCTGAGTGGCCAACTTACTGGAGCAGTGACAAAGGGAGAAAATGAGGTTTTATTCTCGCTGCAGCTGCTCATTTCCAGTAATCTACTACACAATGATCACACTGTAATCACTCTCCAGCACATTGAGTGAAAGCCAACACTGCAGCGTGTGTCAGATGATAGGTTCCCTTTAAAAACAATTAAAAAAAACATACACTACCGTTCAAAAGTTTAGAAATTTCCTTATTTTTGAAAGAAAAGCACATTTCTTTTCAATGAATCAGAAATATACTCTATACCAGGGGTCTCAAACTCCAGGCCTCGAGGGCCGCACACAGTCCAGGTTTTCAGGATTTCCTTGGAATTTGACAGTTGGTCATTTGATTACCAACTGTCAAATGCTATGGAAATCCTGAAACCTGCACTGTGTGCGGCCCTCGAGGCCTGGAGTTTGAGACCCCTGCTCTATACAATGTTAATGTGGTAAATGACTATTCTAGCTGCAAACGTCTGGTTTTTAATGCAATATCTACAGTACATAGGTGTATAGAGGCCCATTTCCAACAACCACCACACCAGTGTTTTAATGGTACATTGTGTTTGCTAACTGTGTAAGAAGGCTAATGTTTACAAAACCCTAGAAAACCCTTGTACAAGTATGTTAGCATAGATGAAAAAGGTTTGGCTGATTAGAGAAGCTATAAAATTGACCTTTCTTTGAGTTAGTTGAGAATCTGAAGCATTACATTTGTTTGTTCTATGAAACTCTCAAAATGGCCACCAAAAAGAGTACTTTCATGTGAAAGTCGACAGTCTATTCTTGTTCTTAGAAATGAAGGCTATTGCATGCGAGATGTTGCCAAGAAACTGAAGATTTCCTACAATGGTGTGTACTACTCCCTTCAGAGGAGAGCACAAACAGGCTCTAACCAGAGTAGAAAGAGAAGTGGGAGGCCCCGCTGCACAACTGAGCAACAAGACAAGTACATTAGAGTCTCTAGTTTGAATAATCGACTCCTCACAGCTCTTCAGCTTCATTAAATAGTACCCACAAAACGCCAGTGTCAATGTCTACAGTGAAGAGGCAACTCCGGGATGCTGGCCTTCAGGGCAGAGTAAAAACTCACCAAAAAGACAGCCTTGAAAAACATCCATTGCACTTAGCAGGAGGCTGTAAGCTCCACTGAGAGGCAACTCAGGTGTCTTAATACTGGTGCACAATCTCCTGCAGCCAGCCAAAGCATTGAGGGCGGTTGTGTCACCTGTGACTAGCCATGCTATGGGAGAGGTTATTGGTGGAATTTATAGACACAAGGTTACCATAGGGTGTCAGTCACACAAGCACATGTAACGCATAGTGTCAGTATGCAGCCTATTGATCATGCCCTTACCATTAGATTAGGCTGGCTGCCCCGCAACATCTACATGCATCACACAAATGACAGACGCCCCCCAGAGGGCTCAGTCGCACACTGCAAAAGATAAAAAAATGCAAAAAAAATTAGGATGATGATGTGAGGTAGATATTTTGGCCAAAATACATAACCTCGTAACTCACCGTCAAGGGTCCTCACACTTACGAGTCCTAACCATATGTCTGTTTTAGCAGAATAAACACTAGAGGACAAAAAATTCAGAACAAAATCACCAAAAAGATAGCCATCTTGAAGGCAGAGTGGCAAAGGTAAAGCCATATCTGAGACCAGCTAATAAAAGGAAAAGATTAATAAGGGCAAAAGAACACAGACATTGGACAGAGGAAGATTAGAAAAAAGTTTTATGGACAAACGAATCAAAGTTTGAGGTATGTGGATCACACAGAAGAACATTTGTGCGATGTAGAACAACTGAAAAGGTGCTGGAAGAGTGCCTGACGCCATCTGTCAAACATGGTGGAGGTAATGTGATGGTCTATGGTTGCTTTGGTGCTGGTAAAATGGGAGATTTGTACAAGGTAAAAGGGATTTTGAATAAGGAAGGCTATCACTCCATTTTGCAACGCCATGCTATGAGTATGCCCTGTGGACAGCGCTTGATTGGAGACAATTTCATCCTACAACAGGACAATGACCCAAAGCACACCTCTAAATTATGCATGAACTATTTAGGGAAGAAACAGGCAGCTGGTATTCTATCTGTAATGGAGTGGCCAGTGCAGTCACCAGATCTCAACCCATTGAGCAGTAGCGGGTGCAGCTTGACCGTATGGTATGCAAATGTGCCCATCAAGCCAATCCAACTTGTGAGAGGGGCTTCAGGAAGCATGGGGTGAAATTTCTCAAGATTACCTCAGCAAATTAACAGCCAGAATGCCAAAGGTCTGCAATGCTGTAATTGCTGCAAAGGGAGCATTTTATGACGAAAGCAAAGTTTGAAGGAGAAAATTATTATTTCAAATAAAAATCATTATTTCTAACCTTGTCAATGTCTGGACTATATTTTCTATTCATTTTGCAATAAATTCATTTGATAAACAAAAGTTATGAGTTTTCATGGAAAACACAAAATTGTCTGGGTGACCCCAAACTTTTTAACGGTAGTGTACCTTTCAATAATAACCATGAGGCTGAACTCTGATAAATGCCCTGCCCCAGATAATCACATGAAACAATAATAATAACCATGTAACCCCCTAGAGATGTATACTTAATAAGATAGCAAATAGGATTATACAAGTATATCCAAGACACAGTAATAAGAGCAAGTGAATGCAACAATTAAACTAATACAAAATAATACAAAAAAAAGCAGACCAAAGGGTTCCTAGGCATGCAGAAAAACCACATGATGCCCCATCAGCAGTGGCTTCAGAGGAAGCCAATGGAAAAATGTCCTTTAGGCTGCGTTCACACATTTGCATATTTTGCTGCACTTTTTTGCACGCGCTTTTTGCCGCGTTTTTTTGGCCGTGCAAAAAAGTGCAACAAAATACGCAGGGGCTTTCACACACTGCGCTTTCTTTACTCCAGAAAGCGCAGTGATGTCACAGAGGGGAGGAAGAATCCTGCTTCCTCCTCCCCTCTGTGACATGTATGACAGCCCCATTAGATTTCACAGTGTATTAAACAAAAGCAATTGTATGAAAAATAAAAAAAAACAGAATGTGTCACCTCTCCAACGCCTTTTCCCGCTGTCCGGTATCCGGTTCCAAGTGAGATGTCTTCTGCCAGGACCTGTGGTGACGTCAGAGGGGCGTTCCCGGCGCTGATTGGCTTCTCGCAGTCATGTGATATGTATCACATGACCGCGAGTGCCCGGGAACGCCCCTCTGACATCACCACAGGTCCTGGCAGAAGACATCTCGCTTGGCACCGGACACCGAACACCGGGAAAAAGCGTTGGAGAGGTAAGTATGTGATTCTTTTTTATTTTTCATACACTTGCTTTTGGTTAATTTAGATTTCGCAGTGTATATTAATACACTGTGAAATCTAATGGGCGGTCACAGGTGTCACAGGGGGAGGAGGAAGCAGGATTCTTCCTCCCCTCTGTGACGTCAGAGGGAGAAAACGCAGGAGCAGCTGCGTAAAGAATTGACATATCAATTCTTTATGCAGCTGCGCTTTCTCCCTGAAAACGCACTGCGTATTTTTGCGCAATGTCTGCACTGCAAAGCGAATTTCACAAAAGGCACATTGCGTATTTTGAAAAGAACGCGTAAAAAAGCACAGCAAAATACGCAAGGTGTCAATGTAGCCTTATAGTCTCCTTCGCTATGATGAACTACATAATAACAAACTGTACTTTGTGAATAAATATTTCTGCTTTAATGTTTTTTTTGTATTGAATCAGTTTAATTCTTACCTTATGTGGGTTTGTTGGTGGGTTTTATCCTTTTCCTTAGCTTATTTACCAAGGTCGTGAACCCAAAACAGGCATTAATGTGTATGTATATGAATTCCTACCAGGAATTAAACAAGCCAAGGTAAATATATATTATAACTTTTAAAGCAAATGGAAAATGCTGTTTGTGTTTTGCATTGTATTGTGACACTTTGCAAGAGAATATTTAATACATAATAATATTGATAACATTAAACAATAAATCAAAGCAGTAGCAAGGGCTTGGTTATGTGAAAGCAGTAGCCAAGGATTGGTTATGTGAGAGCAGTAGCCAGGGTTTGGTTATGTGAAAGCAGCAGCCACGGTTTGGTTATACGAGAGCAGCAGCCAGGGTTTGGTTATGTGAGAGCAGCAGCCAGGGTTTGGTTATACGAGAGCAGTAGCCAGGGTTTGGTTATACGAGAGCAGCAACCAGGGTTTGGTTATGTGAGAGCAGTAGCCAGGGTTTGGTTATGTGAAAGCAGCAGCCAGGGTTTGGTTATACGGGAGCAGCAGCCAGGGTTTGATTATGTGAGAACAGTAGCTAGGACGTGGTTATGTGAGAGCAGTAGCCAGGGACTGGTTATGTGAGCGCTGTAGCCAGGGCTGGGTTGTGTGACAGCAGTAGCCAGGGCTGGGTTATGTGAGAGCAATAGTCAGGGCTTTGTTATGTGGGAACTATAACCAGGGTACGGGTATGTGAAAATAGTATCCAGGGTATAGTTTTGTGAGACCGGTAGTCAGGGCTTGGTTATGTAAGAGCAGTAGCTAGAACTTGGTTATGTGAGAGCAATAGCCAGGGGTTCATTACGTGGGAGCTGTAGGCAGGGCATAGTTTTGTGAGAGCAGTACACAGGGCTTGGTTATGTGAGAGCAGTAGACAGGGTCTTGGTTATGTGAGAGCAGTAGACAGGGTATGGTTATGTGAAAACAGTAGCCAGGTTATAGTTATGTGAGAGCAGTAGCCAGGGCTTGGTTACATGAAAGCAGTAGATAGGACATGGTTATGTGAGAGCAGTAGATAGGGCTTGGTCATGTGAGAGCAGTAGTCAGGGATTGGTTATATGAGCGCAGTAGACAGGGCTTGGTTATGTGAGAGCAGTAGATAGGACTTGGTCATGTGAGAGCAATAGCCAGGGCTTGTTTAGTTGAGAGCAGTAGCCAGGGTTTGCATATGTGAAAGGAGTAGCCAGTGCTTGGTTATATGAGAGCAGTAGCCAAGGCTTCATTATGTGAGAGCAGTAGCTAGGGGTTGGTTATATGAGAGCAGCATTCAGGATTTGGTTATGTGAAAGCAGTATTTTATTATTATTATTATTTATTTATACAGCGCCATTAGGTTCCATGGCGCTTTACATGAGGATGAGGGAGACAAGAACAAGTACACTAAATCTAGGCGATCAGGACGTACAGGTACAGGAGGGGCAGAGACCCTGTCCACGAGGGCTCACAGTCTAAGAGGTGCGGGTTAGGATACAGTAGGATGGGGGAATGTCAGGCACGGGGCGGTCGCCTGGGTCTCATGGCAGGTTGTAGGCTTGACGGAACAAGTGAGTCTTCAGGTGACACTTGAAGCTACTCAGGGTAGGAGAGTGTCTGACGTGTTTGGGCAGGGAGTTCCAGAATAAGGCAGATGCCCGGGAAAAGTCCTGGACTCGGTTGTGCAAAGAGGTGATGAGGGGGGAGCAGAGGAGGAGTTCTTGGGAGGAGCGGAGGTTGCGTGAGGGTAGGTATCGGGAGACCAGGTCGGAGATGTATGGTGGGGCCAGGTTGTGTATGGCTTTGTATGCCATGGTTAGTGTTTTGAATTGGGATCTCTTGGAGACGGGGAGCCAGTGAAGGGCTTGGCAGAGGGGGGAGACAGGGGAGTAGCGTGAGGACAGGCAGATTAGTCGGCAGCGGAGTTGAGGATAGACTGGAGAGGTGTGAGGGAGTTAGCTGGGAGGCCATTGAGAAGGAGGTTGCAGTAGTCAAGGCGGGAGATGATAAGAGCATGGATGAGTGTTTTAGCAGTGTTGTGGGTGAGGAAGGAGCGGATCCGTGAGATGTTCTTGAGCTGGAGCGGGAGGGATGTGCTGAGGGCGTCGATGTGGGGCTTGAAGGATAGGGAGGAGTCAAGGATTATCCCGAGGCACTTGGCTTGGGGGACTGGGGAGAGGGCGCAGTCGTTTATGCAGATGGATAGGTTGGGAAATGGGGTGGAATTTCTTGGGGGGAAGACTATGAATTCAGTTTTGTCCATGTTGAGTTTAAGGAAGCGAGCAGAGAAGAAGGATGAGATGGCGGAAAGGCATTGTGGGATTTTCGAGAGTAGGGAGGTGATGTCAGGGCCGGACAGGTAGATTTGGGTGTCGTCGGCGTAGAGGTGGTACTGGAGGCCATGGGACTCAATGAGTTGACCTAGGCCGAGAGTGTAAACGGAGAAAAGTAGGGGTCCCAGGACCGAACCTTGGGGGACTCTGACAGAAAGGGGGTAGGGTGAGGAGGAGGTGTGGGAGTGGGAGACGCTGAAGGTCCGGTCTGCTAGGTATGAGGAGATCCAGGAGAGGGCAAGGTGGGTGATGCCAAGGGATTCCAGGATCCGGAGAAGAAGGGAGTGGTCAACCGTGTCGAAGGCGGCAGACAGGTCAAGGTGGAGGAGGATGGAGTAGTGGTGTTTGTTCTTGGCGGTCAGTAGGTCATTGGTGACTTTGGTCAGGGCTGTTTCGGTGGAATGGAGGGGTCGGAAGCCGGACTGTAGGCGGTCGAAGTGGGAGCACGAGGAGAGGTGAGAGGACAGTTCGGAGTGGACGTGCTGTTCAAGTAGCTTAGAGGCAAATGGGAGAAGAGATATGGGGCGATAGTTAGAGACAGAGGTAGGGTCAAGTGAGGTTTTTTTTAGGATGGGCGTGATTAGGGCGTCTTTGAAGGCCGAGGGGAAGGTACCAGTGCTAAGTGAAAGGTTAAAGAGGTGGGTGAGGGCTGGGATGAAAATGGAGGTGTGGTTCGAAATGAGGTGGGATGGGAGTGGGTCGTGGGCGCTGGTGGTGAGGTGTGATTTTGACAGGAGGGAGGAGAGTTGGTCTTCAGTTATTGGGGAAAAGAGGCTGACGGAGGAGGAGGGCAGTGTAGGTGGGAAGGGGAGTTGTGGGGATAGTGGACTGAAGCTGCTTCTGATCTTGTCGATCTTTTCCTTGAAGAAGGTCGCAAAGTCTTCAGCAGAGATGAGGGGAGAAGGGGGAGGAGCAGGCGGGCGAAGTTAGGAGTTGAAAGTTTTGAAGAGCTGTTTGGAGCATGGAGAGTGAGGGGGGCGGCTAGGTCGAGAGTGTTCGTTATGGTGGTGTTGTATAAGGTGGTGGCAATGTCAATGTCGTCAGCGCAGGGAATGTCGGTGAGAGGGAGGAGTGATTCAGAGAATAAAGGAAGATCAAGATCTTTTAGGTTTCGGCGAGGGTGATCAAGGTTGTGGAGAGGGGGTAGTGTGGCAGGGGAGGAGAGGGCGGAGAAGGTCAAGAGATGGTGGTCGGACAGTATGAGTTCCGAGGTTGTGAGGTTAGAGAGGGAGCAAAGGCGGGTAAAGATGAGGTCAAGCGTGTGGCCTTGTTCATGGGTGGGAGAGGAGGACCATTGGGAGAGCCCTAGGGAAGTGGTCAAGGAAAGAAGGTTGGAGGTGGCTGAGGAGGGAGTGTCAACGGGGATATTGAAGTCGCCCATGATGATGGAGGGGATGTCAGTGGAGAGGAAGTGAAGTAGCCAGGTGGTGAAGTGGTCAAGGAAGGAGGCGGTGGGTCCGGGGGGGGCGGTAGATGATGGCTATTTGGAGGTTGCAGGGGGAGAAGATTCGGACTGAGTGGGCTTGGAAGGAGGGGACAGTGACGGATGGGGGCTGGGGGATAGGGCTGAAGGTGCAGGAGATGGACAGCAATATGCCGACTCCACCGCCGTGTTTGCCAGAGGGACGGGGGGGGTGGAACAGGCTGAGGCCGCCGTAGGATAGTGCAGCAGGGGAGGCCGTGTCGGAGGGGGTGAGCCAGGTTTCGGTGAGGCCAAGGAATGACAGTTTCCTGGAGATAAAGAGATCATGGATGTCGGGGAGTTTGTTGCACACTGAGCGAGCATTCCAGAGTGCGCCGGGTTAGAGCGGTAGGTGGGGCATGGGTTGGGGGAATGGGTCTGATGTTGGTGGGGTTGCGAGGGCTAGTGGTAGTGAGGTTGCGAGGGTTGGCAGTGGGTCGTGGGATGAAGTTTGTTGTGGGGATGTTGTGGGGGGGGGCAGGATTGGGGGAGATGTCACCGGCAAGGAGGAGGAGTAGGCAGAGGGTTAGCAGGTGGGAGCATGAGAGCTTGCGAGGCGGGCGTGCTTGTTTGGTGATTGAGGATTGAAAGTGAATGAAAAGGTTGGTGAAGTGGGTGAGGTGGTTCGGCAGGATGGAGGGTGAGAGCAGTATTTTGTTCCTGGGAGGGGGGATAAGTGGGGGTAGTAAGAAGTGGAGAAGGATGGGAGTGAGAGTGAGGAGTAGCGGGAACATTGCATACGGAGAACAGGGACTGAGTGTGGCAGTAGGGGTCAGAAGCAGAGTGGGGAAAGTTGTGGTAGTGGGTGAATAGTCATCAGTGGGGAGTGGTCACGGGATGAGGTGATGACCGGGGATGAGATGCAAGGTAGGGGGTCGGATGGATGGGTCAGATGGGGAAGTTGGGGGATCAGTCGAGGCGGTCGGGGTTGATAGAGGCGATTGCGGGGTTGGCTGATGGAGCAGCCGTGGGACAGGTGAGGCATCCAGGGTTCAGTCCGGGGTGGAATGCCATCAAGATATGAGCTACAGTCCAGGGAAGATGTGGCTGGGGATGAGATCTAGCAGTCCAGGACAGGATGGTGGAGCCGAGGACAAGGTGATGCAGCCAGTATGGGGAGAAATAGTAGTCAAGAGGAGGTAAGATGGCTGGGGAGGAAGGGTGGACTGATGACTAGTTCCTTATTTGTGGAAGGGATTTAAGGAGTTAATATGAAATGAAGTAGTAAGGGTGGTAGAGATTAGAAGGGAAACATTGTGAGGGCTTTATATTCCTTTACCTGCCAGTCTTTTCCAGTCCATTTCTAGTCTATTTCTAAGTATTGTACTTAGAAAATGTACTTTGAAAGATGTAGTTTGAAAGTAGCCAGGACTTTATTATGTGAGAGCAGTAGCCAGGGCCGGGTTGTGTGATAACAGTAGCCAGGGCTTGGTTATGTGAGAGCAATAGTCAAGCCTTTGTTATGTGGGAACTATAACCAGGGTATGGGTATGTGAAAATAGTTGTCAGGGTATAGTTTTGTGAGACCAGTAGTCAGGGCTTGGTTCTGTGAAAACAGTAGCCAGGTTATAGGTATGTGAGAACAGTAGCTAGGGCTTGGTTATGTGAGAGTAGTATCCAGGGCTTGGTTATGTGAGAGCAATAGTCAAGCCTTTGTTATGTGGGAACTATAACCAGGGTATGGGTATGTGAAAATAGTTGTCAGGGTATAGTTTTGTGAGACAGTAGTCAGGGCTTGGTTCTGTGAAAACAGTAGCCAGGTTATAGGTATGTGAGAACAGTAGCTAGGGCTTGGTTATGTGAGAGTAGTATCCAGGGCTTGGTCATGTGAGAGCAGTAGCCAGGGCTTGGTTACATGACAGCAGTAGGTAGGGTTTGGTTATGTGAGAGCACTAGCCAGGACTTGGTTATGTGAGAGCAGTAGCTAGGGCTTGGTTATAGGAGAGCAGTAGCCAGGGTTTGGGTATGTGAAAGGAGTAGTCAAGGCTTGGTTATGTGAGAGCAGTAGTAAGGGCTTGGTTATGTGAGAGCAGTAGCCAGGGATTGGTTATGTGAGAGCAGTAGCCAGGACTTGGTTATGTGAGAACAGTAGCCAGTGCAAGGTTACATGAGATCAGTAGCCAGGGCATGGTTACATGAGTGCAGTAGCTAGGGCATGGTTATATGAGAGCAGTAGCCAGGGTTTGGGTATGTGAAAGGAGTAGTCAAGGCTTGGTTATGTGAGAGCAGTAGTAAGGGTTGGTTATGTGAGAGCAGTAGCCAGGGATTGGTTATGTGAGAGCAGTAGCCAGGACTTGGTTATGTGAGAACAGTAACCATTGCAAGGTTAAATGAGATCAGTAGCCAGGCCATGGCAATGTGGAAGGAGTAGTCAGGACTCGATTACATTTGAGCAGTAGCCAGGGCTTGGGTATGTAAGAGCAGTAGTCAGGGCTTGGTTACATGACTGCAGTATATAGGGTATGGTTATGTGAGAGCAGTAGCCATGGTTTGGTTATGTGAGAGCACTAGCCAGGGCTAGGTTATGTAAGAGCAGTAGCTAGGGCTTCGTTATGTGAGAGCAGTAGCCAGGGTTTGGGTATGTGAAAGGAGTAGCCAGGACTTGGTTATGTGAGAGTAGTAGCCAGGGATCAGTTATGTCAGAGCAGTAAATAGGGCTAGGTCATGTGAGAGCAGTAGCCAGGGCTTGTTTAGTTGAGTGCAGTAGCCAAGGTTTGCGTATGTGAAAGGAGTAGCCAGTGCTTGGTTATATGAGAGCAGTAGCCAGGGCTTCATTACGTGAGAGCAGTAGCCAGGGCCGAGTTGTGTGATAACAGTAGCCAGGGCTTGGTTATGTGAGAGCAATAAGCAGGCCTTTGTTATATGGGAACTATAACCAGGGTATGGGTATGTGAAAATAGTTGCCAGAGTATAGTTTTGTGAGACCAGTAGTCAGGGCTTGGTTCTGTGAAAACAGTAGCCAGGTTATAGGTATGTCAGAACAGTAGCTAGGGCTTGGTTATGTGAGAGTAGTATCCAGGGCTTGGCCATGTGAGAGCAGTAGCCAGGGCTTGGTTACATGACAGCAGTAGATAGGGTTTGGTTATGTGAGAGCACTAGCCAGGACTTGGTTATGTGAGAGCAGTAGCTAGGGCTTGGTTATATGAGAGCAGTAGCCAGGGTTTGGGTATGTGAAAGGAGTAGTCAAGGCTTGGTTATGTGAGAGCAGTAGTAAGGGCTTGGTTATGTGAGAGCAGTAGCCAGGACTTGGTTATGTGAGAACAGTAGCCAGTGCAAGGTTACATGAGATCAGTAGCCAGGGCATGGTTACATGAGTGCAGTAGCTAGGGCATGGTTTCATGAGAGCAATAGCCAGGCTATGGCAATGTGGGAGCAGTAGCCAGGATTTGATTAAGTGAGAGTAATATCCAGGGCTTGGGTATGTGAGAACAGTAGCCAGGGATTGGTTATGTAAGAGCAGTAGGCAGGGCTTGGTCATGTGAGAGAAGCAGTCAGGGCTTGTTTAGGTGAGAGCAGTAGCCAGGGTTTGGGTATGTGAAAGGAGTAGCTAGGGCTTGGTTATGTGAGAGCAGTAGCCTGAACATGGTTATGTGAGAGCACTAGCTAGAGTTTGGTTATGTGAGCACCGTAGCTAGGGCTTGGTTATGTGAGAGCAGTAGCCAGGGCGTAGGTATGTGAAAACAGTAGCCAGGTTATAGTTATGTAAGAGCAGCAGATAGGGCTTGGTTATGTGAGAGCAGCAGCCAGGGCTTGGTTAGGTGAGAGCAGTAGACAGTGCATGGTTACATGAGATCAGTAGCCATGGCATGGTTACATGAGAGCAGTAGCTAGGGTTTCATGAGATCAATAGTCAGGCTATGGCAATGTGGGAGCAGTAGCCAGGATTTGATTAAGTAAGAGTAGTATCCAGGGCTTGGGTATGTGAGAGCAGTAGCCACGGCTTGGTTGCTTGACACCAGTAGACAGGGCGTGGTTATGTGAGAGCAGTAGCTAGGGCTTGGTTATGTGAGAGCAGTGGCCAGGGTTTGGGTATGTGAAAGAAGTAGCCAGGGTTTCGTTATGTGAGAGCAGTAGCCACGGCTAGGTTATGTGAGAGCACTAGCCAGAGCTTGGTTATGTGAGTGCAGTAGCTAGGGCTTGGTTATGTGAGAGCAGTAGCCAGGGTTTGGGTATGTGAAAGCAGCAGTCAAGGCTTGGTTATGTGAGAGCAGTAGTAAGGGCTTGGTTATGTGAGAGCAGTAGCCAGGGATCGGTTATGTGAGACCAGTAGCCAGGACTTGGTTATGTGAGAACAGTAGCCAGTGCACGGTTACATGAGAACAGTAGCCAGGGCATGGTTGCATGAGTGCAGTAGCTAGGGCATAGTTTCATGAGAGCCATAGCCATGGAGCTGGGCCATAGCCACCGTGACATCCCGGAACATTTGCCGGCCCTGCTACCGAGTACCACCCAGTCCTTGCGGCTGACGCATATGCTAATTTCTGCACATTCCGTTTCACTGCTGCACACTTTCTAAGGACTTCTATAACATTTATCTCAACAATTATACATGGAATCATTGGAGTAAAGGTATGATTGCACTCAGTATCCCAGAGTCTGTAAGGTAGTGGCCTCACTTTATAGACCTAAATCCTGCTGGTTGGTTCTCTTTAAAGTAGTACTGTCATACCTTCAAGATCAGGATTGGTAGAAGTCCCTGCAGTTGGACCCCCTTGCAATCACAAAGTGATGACATATTCCAGCAATAAGGCTTTATTTTGTGTGATAGGAATTTCTTCAATTTCTGTTGTGTATGTAGATTTGCTACTATGTAGATTTTTGCTCTATTAAACGTTCAGTGTTATATGATGAGTCCAAAATTCCAAAAGATAATATATAAAATGACTGATATGTGTGAAACACATGTCATAAAATTGCATTGTTGCAGCCCTGCAAGTCTGGACATCCACCAGATTTCAAAATTAAGTTAATATATTGATCTTGGGGAGAGCAAAACCCCTTTGGCACAACTTCAATGCTAATCTCAGCTATCATGATGGCTAAGAACAGCCACAAACATATCAAATTTGTAATAAAATATCTAGGCTGTGCTGAAAGGGTTCCAACTCTCAAAAAGGTAAAACAGGACCCCGATGTAGAAAAACAAGACTAGAATCCCATATCTGATATATATATATAGAAAGTATATGTAAATATGTTCCACATAAAGTGTATCAACATCTGCCAAAATACAAACGTGTCCCTTATCTTTTATGGTCCCAAGAGGTGTAATGGTCACATGGCATTTGGATGTAGATTGGTATGTTTCTTCTGCTTTTCCAACAAAGAGACCTTTTTACAGCCATTTAAGAACAGGCATTTTATCAACATTTTGTGTTTCATATTACCTAACTGAAGGGCAAAGTTGAAGACCCAACAATGAAGAATGACTTTCATAGTAACAGAATTGTAACTGAAAGTACAAAAAATGGAGAAAACTTTGAAGATACAATTATTCCAACCAATAAACCCTACAAGCATTCTTGCCAAGAAAAAGACTCCAGATGCCGAGCCTGGAACCATACACAATACTAATATGCCCAATTTAATGTTTACTACAGTAGGTGCAGCTCAAAATGACATTGAAAGGTATGAAAACACAAATGGATTTCCAAAAGGAACTTCAAACGTTAGAGAGGTGCAAAAGACTAGTGGACATAGCAACAGAGACGTTAAAGAAAGTACTGCAACTGACATTCCAAGAAACAGAAGTACTGAAGATACAGTTAATGTCATCAACAAACCTGCAAGCATAAATGGCAAAAATGTCTTTCATAATGCAAAGACTGGTACCAGAGACAATAGCAGCACACCGGATTTAAACATTGATGCTATTACAAGTACAGTAAGTGTAGCTCAAAATGATATTGATATAAATGAAGCTAGACGTCTACTTGCCAATGCTGCAGAGGAACTTCAGACAGGAGGGACACACAATAATAAAGTGAGGAAAACGAGTGGATATAGCAATGGAGATGATTACTATGTTACTGAAGGTAGTACATTTCTTGACATACCTGGGTTCAATGACACTGATATGGGTAAGCAAAGAGAAAATACAGATTTCCTGGCAAGCAATAATGACTCTAATATTAAGAAATATATTTTTGTCACACAGCCACCAACACAAAATGACTTGTTCTATTCCAAAATAAATATGGATATACCTGATAGACACACAAAGGAGGAAAAAATTATCATGAAACCAACAAAAACAAACAAGCGTAAGGGTGAAATACAAACTAGTAAAATATATCAATACAGAAATGTAAAAAGACAAAAGAGTGAAAGCAAGAGACACAACTCCAGACACAGTTCATCAGAAAGTAGAAGTGAAAGTGAAAGTAGTCAAGAAGATGATTAACTGTTTGAATCATTAAAGGGAATCTGTTAACAGGTTTTTGCTATGTAATCTGAAGACAGCCTGCTGTGGGGGTTAAAACATAGATTTCAGCGGTGCCTAAATTGCGTGGATCCTAGTAGCATAGTGTTTGTGTTAGTTCACACAAGTGTTACAGTAGCATTTCATAAAATGAAACATGTGTAACAGCCCTCTTTATTTTCCTGATATAGTAGTGATATTATCCTTTTCTTGCTCCACACATTAAAAATGTAATAATATTCCCTATATGGCCCCACATATTTACAATGCCCCTATGTAGTCCAATGCATTAACAACATCCTCCATGTGGGCCTGATCTATTATATAATTGCGAATGGGTTTTTTGCCCCTTCTGAGTCCACTCGCAATGCGAGTCGGCGTGGTCATGTGGATACGCCCGAAGCATTGGCCGCGCAGCGGCCATTGCGAGCAGTTCTAAGGCGACTCGCTATGCCCGCGCAGCGGGCATGGCGAGTCGCCTTAGCAGCGCGAAGCATTGGCCGCGAAGCGGCCATTGCGAGTCAGAGACTCGCTCTTCTAGAATCCCGATGCATGTGCATCGGGCACCCAGCTAGTATAATATAAATAATAATGCCCTACTTTATGACCTCTAAATATTAAAAATGTTCCTCTATGTTGCCCTCATATAGTCATGTCCCCTTTGTGGTCCCCCTATAGAAACAATATTCCCCAATTCTGGCCCTCATATAATTATAATATCCCCAAATTATAGTCTCCATAATTTATATCCCCACATTGTAATAATGTCCCCCAATTCTGGCACCTTTAAATTATGTTCTCATAAGTGAACCCCGTACTTTAATAATGTGTCCCAATTCTGGCCCCCATTAGTTATGTCCCCATGTGGCCCTCATATTGTCATAATGTCACCCAATTCTGTCTGCCACATAATAATATTGCCCCCTTGTGGCCCCTATTTTGCCCCTGTGGTCTTCACCACAGTGCTTTGCTATTTAAGAAAAAAGAACCAGATTTCTTACCTGCCACTACCTCAACACAGAGTCTGTCTTTTTCATCATATCGCATTTACGGCCCCCTTGCAGCCCAAGCACAGTGTCTGCTCTATAGCAATCCCATATGGGGGTGCATAATTAACACGCCGGTGGCGAGGAGAAGCAAGAAAGACCGCCTTTTGCGGTTTCTCAAATAATGAGAAGCTGCAGATCCACAGGTAAAAAAATAACTTTTATAAACTTTACAATAGCGCTTTATAGACACAAAGGGATGGATAGAAATGGATTACAATGGTGCAGGGACAGGTTAAAAGAGCCAGGGGGCTCATTTTTAGAGGTCAGGTTTCCTTTCAGACATGTTTGAAACCGCACTAAATAGAACTATTAGTCAAGACTCACTAGACAATTTGACAATAAATATTTGAGTGAAAAAAGGGGGATGAAGGGAAGCACTCTGAATCATAAACCATTGGACGTGAATCTTTTGCAGTCATGGACAAAGTGTTGGCACATTTGAAATTGCTCCAGAAAATTAAGTATTTCTCCCAAAAAAATATTGCAACGGCACAAATTATTTTGTCATACAAATTATATTTCCTTTTTGTGTATTGGAGCAACATAATTAAACTGAAAAAAGGCAATTAGAACATAACTCCTCACAAAAACTCCAAAATGGACCGGACAAAATTGTTGACATCTTTCCAAAATTGTGGATAAACAACTTTGTTTCAAGCAGGTGATACTTACTCAAACTCAACTGTGGCAAGTAAGAGGTATGGGGAATATGAAAATCACACCTGAATCCAGATAAAAAGGGAGACATTGACTTAATCTTAGCATTGCCTCTCTGCACCATACTAAGTATACAAAATAGAAAGAAGAGAACTGTCTTAGTACCGGTACCTAAGAACCAAAATTGTTAAAAATCATCAACAGTATGAAGGTTACAAGTCCATCTCTAGAGATTTTGATGTCCCTTTGCTCACAGTGTGCAACATAATCAAGAAGTGGATGTTGACGGCACAGAAAAATTGATTAAAGGTTGAAACACAGAATAGTTCCAAGTTCCCACAAATTAAAGCTGTTCTGCAGACTGAGGGTACATTAGTGTCAGCATGGACAATTGGTCAACATTTGAATGTAATGAAACACTATGACAGGAGACCCAGGAGGACGTCACTAATGAAACAGAACACAGTAAAGCTAGACCAAAGTTTGCCAAAATGTTCATCGGTAAGCCAAAATCCTTCTAGGAAAGTGTCTTTTGGACAGATGAAACCAAGATAAAGTTTTTTTGTAAAGCTCATCATTCTACTGTTTACTGAAAACAGAATGAGGCCTACAAAAGAAAACAACACAGGCCTACAGTAAAATACGATGGACATTCAAACAGGTTTTGAACTTGAGTCTTTCAGCAGGAAAATGACCCTAAACATACTTAAAGAAGCACCCAGAAATGGTTGGAAAGAAAGTGCTGGAGAATTCTAAAGAGGACAGCAATTAATCCGGATCTAAATCCCATTGAACACTTGTGAAGAGATCTGAAAATTGCTGTTGGGAGAAGGCAGCCTTCAGATACGAGAGACCTGGAGCAGTCTGTAAAAGTATATGGCCCAAAACTCCAGTTGAGATTAGTAAGAAGCTTATGATGGTTATAGGAAGTGATTGATTGCAGTTATTTACTTCAAAGTTTGTGCAAGCAAACATTAAGTTGAGGTTGCCAACAATTTTGTTCCGGCCCATTTTTATTGTGAACTTATGTTCAATTTGCCTTTTTTTTTCTCAGGTTTTTTTTGTATTGTTCCAAAACACACAAGGGAAATAAACATGTGTATGACAAAACATGTGTAACTGCCATAATTTTGTTAAGAAATACTTCATTTTCTGGAACAATTTCAAGAGTGCCCACACTTTCAGCCCTGACTTTGTGTGTAAAAGCTTGGTAGTCTGCCAGTGCATTGTCATCTATCGGTTGACCATTATTTCCTTATTAAAAATATTAACATTTAATAATGACTCATAAATTCACATTCCACATATACACATATTTAAGATACACTGTTTGAGATTTGTAAATATATGACTATTATAATAAATCTAGTAATGCATCACAGTTTGCAAATAAATTCACCTTGTGTAAAATATAAAATTACAATGTGATATTGGTGTGTCATTTGATAATTTGTTTATTAAACCATATGTTAATCAAATTGAAGTGGCAATCTCTTTATTCCATAGTGGTACTTCATATTTTAAACACCCACTATTATTCTACTGTTTAAAGTGCCATTACAATAAGATCCTGGTGCCTTAAAAACATGGTTCCTATATTACACAGGACTTATCTTCATGTTTCTTGCCACCTTTACCTAACCCCAATCAAATCCACTTGTTACCATCTCAGTCAACCCTTTCACACAAAACTAATGCATAAAGGCTGTATGATTTTAATAATACAAAGTGGAGTAAATGAACCAATTACAAAGTGTGATATTAACTTAATAAATGTATATTAGTTGTATGTTACCTTATTTAATTTATGGATTCACCGAAGTAGGACATAAAAAATCTAAAAAACTCACCAAAATTTCGCCACTTCTAATACCATTGCACCTAGCAGGAGGCTGCTGGCTCCTCTGAGAGGTAGCACATGTATCTGTATACCGGTACTCAGTTTCCTGCAACCCAGGCATGGGGGCGATTGTAGCACCTGCGACCAGCCATACTGATAGGGAGGAGACTGGTGGCATTTAAAGACAAATTACCTTATTTAATTTATAGTAATATTTCTGGGTATGTTCAATTGCAAAATAAACATAATATATAAATTATAGGGGAACACAATTTTTTAGGAGTTAGGTCAGACAACTGTTCTCAATTAATTTTTGGATGCTAAATCCAGAAATGATCTCAGTTTTTTTCACGTCAAGTTTTTGAACTATAGGATTTTTGTCTTCTCAAAAATATGTAAACTACTGTACCTAAAAATGTTTTTTTTTTTTTAAATAGTACAAATATGAACAAAAAATGAAATATATAAGAAATAGGCATGACAAATAAGTTTTTTAACACTTCATGTTTTTTACAAAGGATATATATATACAGTTAGGGCCAGAAATATTTGGACAGTGACACAAGTTTTGTTATTTTAGCTGTTTACGAAAACATGTTCAGAAATACAATTATATATATAATATGGGCTGAAAGTGCACACTCCCAGCTGCAATATGAGAGTTTCCACATCCAAATCGGAGAAAGGGTTTAGGAATCATAGCTCTGTAATGCATAGCCTCTCTTTTTCAAGGGACCAAAAGTAATTGGACAATGGACTCTAAGGGCTGCAATTAACTCTGAAGGCGTCTCCCTCATTAACCTGTAATCAATGAAGTAGTTAAAAGGTCAGGGGTGGATTCCAGGTGTGTGGTTTTGCATTTGGAAGCTGTTGCTGTGACCAGACAACATGCGGTCAAAGGAACTCTCAATTGAGGTGAAGCAGAACATCCTGAGGCTGAAAAAAAAGAAAAAATCCATCAGAGAGATAGCAGACATGCTTGGAGTAGCAAAATCAACCGTTGGGTACATTCTGAGAAAAAAGGAATTGACTGGTGAGCTTGGGAACTCTAAAAGGCCTGGGTGTCCACGGATGCCAACAGTGGTGGATGATCGCCGCATACTTTATTTGGTGAAGAAGAACCCGTTCACAACATCAACTGAAGTCCAGAACACTCTCAGTGAAGTAGGTGCATCTGTCTCTAAGTCAACAGTAAAGAGAAGACTCCATGACAGTAAATACAAAGGGTTCACATCTAGATGCAAACCATTCATCAATTCCAAAAATAGACAGGCCAGAGTTAAATTTGCAGAAAAACACCTCAAGAAGCCAGCTCAGTTCTGGAAAAGTATTCTATGGACAGATGAGACAAAGATCAACCTGTACCAGAATGATGGGAAGAAAAAAGTTTGGAGAAGAAAGGGAACGGCACATGATCCAAGGCACACCACATCCTCTGTAAAATATGGTGGAGGCAACGTGATGGCATGGGCATGCATGGCTTTCAATGGCACTGGGTCACTTGTGTTTATTGATGACATAACAGCAGACAAGAGTAGCCGGATGAATTCTGAAGTGTACCGGGATATACTTTCAGCCCAGATTCAGCCAAATGCTGCAAAGTTGATTGGACGGTGCTTCATAGTACAGATGGACAATGACCCCAAGCATACAGCCAAAGCTACCCAGGAGTTCATGAGTGCAAAAAAGTGGAACATTCTGCAATGGCCAAGTCAATCACCAGATCTTAACCCAATTGAGCATGCATTTCACTTGCTCAAATCCAGACTTAAGACGGAAAGACCCACAAAAAGCAAGACCTGAAGGCTGCGGCTGTAAAGGCCTGGCAAAGCATTAAGAAGGAGGAAACCCAGCGTTTGGTGATGTCCATGGGTTCCAGACTTAAGGCAGTGATTGCCTCCAAAGGATTCGCAACAAAATATTGAAAATAAAAATATTTTGTTTGGGTTATGTTTATTTGTCCAATTACTTTTGACCTCCTAAAATGTGGAGTGTTTGTAAAGAAATGTGTACAATTCCTACATTTTCTATCAGATATTTTTGTTCAACCCTTCAAATTAAACGTTACAATCTGCACTTGAATTCTGTTGTAGAGGTTTCATTTCAAATCCAAAGTGGTGGCATGCAGAGCCCAACTCGCGAAAATTGTGTCACTGTCCAAATATTTCTGGCTCTAACTGTATATATATATATATATATATATATGCAGAAAAAAATTCTCTGCAGCACTCAGCTACTACCAATGATGTACATATGCTAACAAGCTATATATATTTGAGAAAAAAGTTTAAAAACTTAAGTTTTTTTCAAAAAACTCAAAATTCTTATTTTATTATTTCTGAAGTTCTTGGTACATACATTGGCCAATGTCTGTATGCTCATCAACTGCGACAAAGTGACTTCAGGTCTGATGAGTCCTAACGCTGACATCCCTGTCCTCCTTGTCCACCCCCCACTTCTCAGTGGGCGGACACCATCTCGACTAGGGATGGGCGAATCTACTCGCTAGGACTCGTTACTCGGCGAGTAGTAAGGGACTCGCAGGACTCGGTACTCTGCGAGTTTCCCAATGATTACTCGCACGAGTCCAATGCAAATCAATATTAATCCTAGTTTTGTCAGAAACGCTGACAAAACTAGGATTGCCATTGTTTGCATTAGACTCGGCTACTGTGCCAGTGATAGCAGGGAAACTCACAAAGTAACTGCTGTTACATTGCGAGCCGAGTCCAGCTGTCTTCTCTGTGTGCAGGCTGCCAGCTCCAGGGTCCTAGAGCCTGCCTGCTCACAGACATGATGTAGCAGTGCTGAGATTGTTCTCAGTCTGCTCATTCTATGTGCATAGACATCTATCTATGCACAGGGGATGTAGCAGAGAGGACATCGCGTTTTGGACTACGTCGGACGGAAGAGGATTTTTTTAATTAAAGATGGAGTCCCCAATGGCTTTTTTTTTTATTTCAAATAAAAAATTTTCTCTGTGTTGTGTTTTTTTAACCCTTTATTGGAGATTCTTAGTGGCTGGGTCAAACGTGGCCTGACATTAAGAATCTCGGGCTTAATACCAGCTTGTATAAAAAGCTGGTATTAACCCCTTTATTACCCAGCGTGCTACCGCCACCAGGGCCGCTGGAAAAGCGGGGTTCAGCGCCAGAGGATGGCGCTTCAATGAACGCGCCATCTTCTGGGGTGGCTGCGGGCTACAATTTGCAGCGGGGGGTGCCCAGAAAGCTTGGGCATCCCTGCGCTGCGGATTCCAGCCCCCAGCTGCTTAGCTGTACCTGGCTAGACATAGAAATTGCGCGGAGCCCCACGCATTTTTTTTTTATTATTTCATGAATTTCAGAGTCAGAGTCTCAGAGTCAGAGTCTCAGAATTTCATGAAATAATAAAAAAAAAATGCGTGGGGCTCCGCGCAATTTCTATGTCTAGCCAGGTACAGCTAAGCAGCTGGGGGCTGGAATCCGCAGCGCAGGGATGCCCAAGCTTTCTGGGCACCCCCCGCTGCAAATTGCAGCCCGCAGCCCCCCAGAAGATGGCGCGTTCATTGAAGCGCCATCCTCTGGCGCTGAACCCCGCTCTTCCAGCGGCCCTGGTAGCGGTGGCACGCTGGGTAATAAAGAGGTTAGGGCCAGCTTTGTATTATCAGCTGGCCCTAAGCCCGAAATTTATGGCGGTCACGCCAATATTAGACATGACCGCCATGAATTTCTATTAAATTGTTTTAAAAAAAACACAACACAAAGAAAATTTTTTATTAGAAATAAAAAAAAAAGCCATTAGGGACTCCATCTTTTAAATTTAATAAAAATCCTCTTCCTCCCGGCAGTCCAAAATGACAGACTGAACAATCTCAGCTCTGCTACATCACTCTGTGCATAAATTCAATGTCTAGTGCACAGGGAATGAGCAGACTGAGAACAATCTCAGCACTGCTACATCAGGCAGCAGGCAGGCTCTAGGACCCTGGAGCTGGCAGCCAGCACACAGACCAGACAGGACTCTTATCTGTGCGAGTTTCCAGCGATTACAGTTGCAAAGTAAACGAGTCCAATGCAAATAAATGACAAAACTAGGATTGCTTCAGGCTGAAGCTTCCGAGACACATCTGCGATTTGTAAATCTCACACTACTCGCTATTACTCGCTTCCCCATTCATTAACATTGGACTCGCTAGACTCGCAACGAGTAGCGAGTCCTGTGCTCGGACTCGCTAGAGTCAAGCGATTCCGAGTAATTTAGGATTCGCCCATCACTAATCTTGACCCTAGATCACCTGTAGGTGATGAGGGTGCAAATTGCAGCATGGAGCCAGCAACTCCATAAGATACAAAACTTGAGTTTATTGAAAAAAACGTAAGTTTTTAAACTTTTTCTCAAATATATATAGTTTGTTAGCAATTGTACGTCACAGGTAGTAGCTGAGTGCTGCAGAGAATTTTTTTCTAGTTATTTGACCCAGCATCCCTGCTGGCGCCAGTTCACATTTGTCTGTGAGTGCTGTGCAGTTTTTTTTCTGTTTTATATATATATGCAAGTATTTAAGGTAAAAATGTACATTTATAGCTTTTTCTGGAGAGTTTTTAACTTGAGCACAATCACGTTTGATGCTCCAGCAATAGTCAGCCATCATATGTACATCCCATCTTCCCTGGTAAAGGTCTTCCATAACCTTCAAATCTTGGTGAAATCGTTCACCTTGCTCATCGCTAACAGCACCATGATTTTCCGGAAAGTTGGCAAGATGGCAATGCAGAAAATGTAGTATAATACTCATGTTGCAACCAAGCGCTTTGTAGCTCTCCAATAGTTTCTGAACAATTTCTTTGTAATTACTTGCACATGTATTTCCAAGAAAGTTCTTGACGACGTCTTTGAATGATAACCAAGCATTCTTCTCAAGATCTGACATAGTCCCGGTGAAATGTTCATCTTTGATGAGCTGTTGAATTTGTGGACCATCAAACACACCAGCCTTGATTTTTTCAATGGACAGTCCAGGAAGTGCCAACATGATGTACTTAAAACAGTCGCCGCCAGTTGGCAATGCTTTTACAAATTGCTTCATGAGACCTAGTTTTATGTGCAGAGGTGGGAATAGTATATTCTTCCTGTCAACAAGTGGCTGATGTAGAATGTTAGGATCTCCAGGTTTAAGACCAGATCTTGGAGGCCAATTCGACTCAACCCAATGCTTTTTCTCGAGCTCTGCTATCCCACATACAGAGAAAGCAGGGATACTTTGTGTACCCACGTTGCTGACCAAGAAGGAAGCAAACCATTTTAAGGTCAACACAGATGATCCAATTGTGTGTGTCATAACTCAATAACTCAATAACTCTCTTTACATCTCCATGTTCTTCACGAAGAGAGACAGAATGCCCAATAGGGACTGCACCAAATAAATTGCCATTGTGTAGAAGGACACACTTAAGACTCCGCTTTGAGCTATCAATAAACAGTCGCCATTCATTTGGATTGTACATTGAAAGCCCTAATTCTTGTAGTAAACCAGGAATATTATGGCAAAACACAAAACCGCTGTCACACCGAAAGTACTGCAAAAATGTACTTTCTCTAGTACGAAAGTATGATGCCTTCGCTCTTTGTTCAAGTAACTGTTTCTCATTCAGCCTTGATGCTAGTAATTCTGAAGCTTTTTTTGATAAGCCCAATTCACGTGCTAAATCATTTAACTCGTTCTGATCACATCCCTTACGAACTGAATCCTTGTGAATTTCAAATTCTGCATCATTGCTGTCACTGTGTTCGTCAACATTACTCAGAACTTCTAGAGATGGTAGCTGTTCGAAAACTGGCACTGGAATTTCAGCTGAATGAGGCATTGGTCTGATAGCTGACGGTAGATTTGGATATTCTATTTTACTTTTATTTTTCCTGTTAAATCCTGATGTTTTCACTAAACAGAAGTAACAGTCTGTGGAATGACCTTTTTGCTCTCTCCACACCATGGGGATACCAAATGCCAACTTTTCACGTGTTCCTTTGGTCCACATCTGTAAACTCTCGACACATTGCTTGCACACTAAGTGAGGGGCCCATGGCTTATCTTGATCACCGAGTTTTACTTTAAAATATGCAAAATATGATTGTTTGACAAATGCACTGATGTTTGCCGTTTGAACTGGAATGGTGAAAACACCACAAATATAGCAGGAGTCAGGGTTGTTTAGGCATTTACGACGAGAGGAAGAAGGAGCAAACATGATCTGAAACAAAGGAAATATGTACATACAGTTAGGGCCAGAAATATTTGGACAGTGACACAATTTTCGCGAGTTGGGCTCTGCATGCCACCACATTGGATTTGAAATGAAACCTCTACAACAGAATTCAAGTGCAGATTGTAACGTTTAATTTGAAGGGTTGACCAAAAATATCTGATAGAAAATGTAGGAATTGTACACATTTCTTTACAAACACTCCACATTTTAGGAGGTCAAAAGTAATTGGACAAATAAACATAACCCAAACAAAATATTTTTATTTTCAATATTTTGTTGCGAATCCTTTGGAGGCAATCACTGCCTTAAGTCTGGAACCCATGGACATCACCAAACGCTGGGTTTCCTCCTTCTTAATGCTTTGCCAGGCCTTTACAGCTGCAGCCTTCAGGTCTTGCTTGTTTGTGGGTCTTTCCGTCTTAAGTCTGGATTTGAGCAAGTGAAATGCATGCTCAATTGGGTTAAGATCTGGTGATTGACTTGGCCATTGCAGAATGTTCCACTTTTTTGCACTCATGAACTCCTGGGTAGCTTTGGCTGTATGCTTGGGGTCATTGTCCATCTGTACTATAAAGCGCCGTCCAATCAACTTTGCAGCATTTGGCTGAATCTGGGCTGAAAGTATATCCCGGTACACTTCAGAATTCATCCGGCTACTCTTGTCTGCTGTTATGTCATCAATAAACACAAGTGACCCAGTGCCATTGAAAGCCATGCATGCCCATGCCATCACGTTGCCTCCACCATGTTTTACAGAGGATGTGGTGTGCCTTGGATCATGTGCCGTTCCCTTTCTTCTCCAAACTTTTTTCTTCCCATCATTCTGGTACAGGTTGATCTTTGTCTCATCTGTCCATAGAATACTTTTCCAGAACTGAGCTGGCTTCTTGAGGTGTTTTTCAGCAAATTTAACTCTGGCCTGTCTATTTTTGGAATTGATGAATGGTTTGCATCTAGATGTGAACCCTTTGTATTTACTGTCATGGAGTCTTCTCTTTACTGTTGACTTAGAGACAGATACACCTACTTCACTGAGAGTGGTCTGGACTTCAGTTGATGTTGTGAACAGGTTCTTCTTCACCAAATAAAGTATGCGGCGATCATCCACCACTGTTGTCATCCGTGGACGCCCAGGCCTTTTACAGTTCCCAAGCTCACCAGTCAATTCCTTTTTTCTCAGAATGTACCCAACTGTTGATTTTGCTACTCCAAGCATGTCTGCTATCTCTCTGATGGATTTTTTCTTTTTTTTCAGTCTCAGGATGTTCTGCTTCACCTCAATTGAGAGTTCCTTTGACCGCATGTTGTCTGGTCACAGCAACAGCTTCCAAATGCAAAACCACACACCTGGAATCCACCCCTGACCTTTTAACTACTTCATTGATTACAGGTTAACGAGGGAGACGCCTTCAGAGTTAATTGCAGCCCTTAGAGTCGATTGTCCAATTACTTTTGGTCCCTTGAAAAAGAGGAGGCTATGCATTACAGAGCTATGATTCCTAAACCCTTTCTCCGATTTGGATGTGGAAACTCTCATATTGCAGTTGGGAGTGTGCACTTTCAGCCCATATTATATATATAATTGTATTTCTGAACATGTTTTTGTAAACAGCTAAAATAACAAAACTTGTGTCACTGTCCAAATATTTCTGGCCCTAACTGTATGTAAATAAAACACTGAGATGGAAAGTTAGAAGCTTTGAAAACTAACAAAGAAAAAAATCATAGAAGATATATAAATTACAACTAAGCGCCCAATGTAAAGAGAAAAGCTATCACAAACCCTATTTATTCCTACTATGATACATTTTTTGTGTAAAGATATTGATAATTATGACGTATTGGGAGCTGCACACACCTCTCACCACACTGTCTCAGTTGTGACTACTCTTACAAGTTGCCACGTAGCTCTATACGAGTCGAATTGTAATCAGATAACAAGTCTTATTACAGATATCAGTGCAATTGTGCTTCTCTGGCAGGTAAGTTGTGGAGGAAAAACTTGACGTGCTAGAAAAAAACTGAGTACATTTTTGGAATCAGCATGCCAATTTTAGTATAAATCAGCTCGAAAACCTAACTCAACAGAAAATGTTTTTCAAATTGTTTCCCAGTGTTATATATATAATACAATATTTAACCAATAACACAGTTACAAATCTTTTTACTTTTGCTTAACCCTTTTATTAGGATCATCACCCACATGTTGTTTTATTCATTCTATACATGTGGTGTAGATGAATTTTTAACAATATCAATGTAAAACTGGAGAGTATTACAAGTCAAAGACTAACATTGCATTTGTGCAGCAAGAGCCCAAAAAAAGTGCAAAAAAATCTACAATACCTCAAATTGAATTTGTCCACAGGTTTTCATTATGTAATTGAGAGCAGCATAATATTATGTAAGAGAGACCAATTCCAGCGATGTCACTTACTAGACTGCATGGTGTTATCTTGATAGAATCCTTGTTTTCTCTGTTGCAGATGTACCATTGTTCAGAATGCGGAACCATTATTAGCAGCTTCCTGTGTGCACTATACATTGCGCAGTAAGATACTATTCAGTGGTGGGGGTGTGGTGACACAGATTAGCAGGTCTACTGGGCGTCATTCCAGCAGTGTCGGTAATTGAGTTCCCGGGACTCAAGTGACATTGTTACGTCAAATGAACCCCACATCTAATCACTGCTGGCTTCTCTCTACCTGCCTTCAGACACAAGAGCATTCAACAGGAAGTGTGTGGCTGCGGCAACGCTCACTTTCTGTTGGTCTAAAGAAGGAAAAACAGTAGCCGGCGGTGGTTGGCTGCGAAGCTCACGTAATGTCGCAATGTCACATGAGCCCCAGAAAGCCAAAAATGCAATTATGACACCACTGGAATGTCGCTAGCTTGGGAGGTAAGTATAGGTTTTTTTATTTTACCTGGTGAAGACATGTGGACTCACAAGGGATTTTCCTAAGTAGTGGACAAGCCTTTTAAATAGCAAAAACATGCTGACAGCTTTCCTTAAAAGAAGACCTTCACCTGTTTGAATATGTTAAATTGATGAAATCATGGAACATTGGCTGCAGAATTGAATACCACATAATTTTTTACATTTCACTTCTTTGTTGTGCACATATTAGGTAGCTAAGTGTATCTCCTTTTAAGATGCTAATTTCTGCAATTTAGCCAAGGGAGCATTAGCAGACAGTCTCCATTGAGGGCATTTATTTTATTCCCTGCTTTGCATTGTCCAATCACTAATCATATCAGTAGCATTAAGTAGAGAAAAAAAAAACTCTCCAGCAGAAGTATATAACAAGCTATGTGCTCTCTGGCAAGCAGTAGCATAACTAGAGTCCGATGGGCCCCGCTGCAAAATGTAGATCTGGGCCACCAGCCCCCCTCCTACCCCGCATGTTAGTCAGATGTATGGACCACTATATCGTTCTTCTAATCCTATAAAGGTATAATTTTGCCCCCCCCCTTCATTTTGTAGTAATGTCCCCCATCCTGGGCCCTACCTGGTAAATATGTCTTGGTCTATAAGTCCCCTTGGCTTCTTTGTGGTATATATGGTCCTTATCCTAGTACACAGTATATTTTCCCCCATCCTAGTAAAAATGTCCCCCCATCCTGGTTTTTAAAGTCTCCCTCCTGAACCCATCCTGGTATACAGGATATCACAAAAATGAGTACATCCCTAACATTTTTTTGTAAATATTTTATCTCTTTTCATGGGGTAACTCTGAAGATATGACACTTTGATACAATGTAAAGTACTAGTGCCTCTCCATTACCATAGACGAGGATGTAAGAAGATTGCCAACATCCTGAAACTGAGCTTCAGCACGGTGTCCAAGATGATACAGCAGTTTAACAAGACAGGTTCGACTCAGAATAGGTCTTGCCATGGTGGACCAAAGAAACTGAGTGAACATGCTCACAAGTTTTGTTTTCCCAACTCATATTATTTGCCTGCGTTCACCATTGGAGCCAAATCCTCCACTAAATTCCATGCAGAAAAGAAAGAAAACTGCCTTTAAAAGGTGCAAAAGAAGGGGTCAATCAAATATGTATGGCCTTGTTCACACACAAATTGCGTTTTTTTAGCACTCCTAAAACCACATGCGTTTTTTTAGGAGTGCCCTAAAATGTCTCTTGTGTGTCTGAAAGGAAATGCAGCCTTTTTGGGCTTTGTAAATTTTTCCTCAAAAACGCAAGCGTTAACGCAGGGTGCATAAATGTGCCATTTAAAAACGCATGCGTTTCCCATAGGGCCCCATGTTATAGAAACGCATGCGTTTTTTAGAAAACGCATGCATTTTTTTAACATGGGGCCCTATGGGAAACGCATGCGTTAACGCAGGTGCCTATATGTGCCCTGCGTTAACGCATGCTTTTCCCATAGGGACCCATGTTAAAAAAACGCATGCGTTTTTGGAAACAATAACTGCGTTTTTTTCCAGCACCCAAAAAACGCTGCATGCAGCGTTTTTTGGACTGGGGGAAAAAAACGCAGGTGGAGGTGAAAAACGCATGTACACTCAAATGTACCCTGCGTTAACGCACCTGCGTTTTTTTTAACACACCAAAAAACGCAGAGATGGTCAAAAAAACGCATGTGTGTGAACATGGCCTATATCTGCTGCTAATAAGCATCAAGCAATCCGCCATCTGAAAGTCTGGCTGGTCACTGTAGAACATCGGACTCCAACCTTTCTGTTCTTTGGAGCCATATCCAGCTTTCACACCCCCTCATGGTAGTGACACACAGAACCGCCATTAGTGGTAGAATTACAGCCAAACAGAAGTCACAGCGAGGCAGCGTACTAAGATCCAGGGGTCCCCACAATGCCACCATTGCGTATTCTTGAGTCTAGCACTCCCAGTACACTGTCACATCCAGCCTCAAGCATCCTCCTCTGACAGGTAGGTAGCATCATCATTCAGTCTCCATAATTAAATGATCTGATCTGTAATAGCCAGCAAGGTCAGTATATGGCCACCGAGAAAGAGATCTGCTCTTCTGTGCATGGCTACTCACATAAATCACCAGATGGAGACCTGCTCTTCATAGCTGTTTCTTAGACCTGGTTCTAATGGAACAAACTGACAGACAACCTCAAGCCTTACATCATGGGCCAGCCCTATCAGTCAGCCACATGTGGCTCTCAACCAGAAAATGGAAACCCCTGCTTAGACGAAAGGCACCAGATCCTAGGCTGAGGGAGCAACCCCTTACTTTATTCTCTTTTCCACTGTCAGGTATTATTCCAAGCCGTTTGCCTGGTTTCAAGTAACTAACAACACGGTGTGTGGCACCCTGGCACCTGTTGGGCACCACAGAACTCCTTGGGCATGAATGGAGCTAACAGCAAAGCAATACTCACAAACAACACAAAATCACTTACATCACCTTAGAACACCTGGTTTCACCCGAGCCTCTAGGGGGAGCTCCACTGGTCACTTTGAGCCAGTTCCACCTATAAATAGGGTCTTGGAGGGAGAAACACCAGGTGTGCAGACGCTAGGAGAGCTGCAGGTTGTGTGTGATCTCTGCTTATGAAGAACATCCTATCTAGCAAGTGAGGAGACCCTTGCAATTGGGGTCAGAGGAAAAGGAGAAGACACCTCTCAGGGACATCAGAGTTACTTAACTCTTTCCCTTGCCATCCGGTTACTGGAACCGAGCTGTGAGAGCTACCCAGCCACCACAGAGAACCAGCACGACTAACAGGAGGTTTAGCCACCTGTTCCACCTGAAGCACTCATCTACGAGAGCCCAGGGAAGAGTATTGATCCTGCTCAAACCCTTTTACAGTGCCCTCCGTGCTGCTACCCAGGTGAATTACGTTCCATCGAACGCACAACCCGGTCCGGGCAGGATTCCACATCCACCCGACCACACTAGAAGTAGAGAGAGAGAGAAGGAAGCCTACCCTGCTTGCTGTGAACCTCCAGGAGTGTCAACTTCACTATCCCGGTCTGAGTGTACCTGCTTTCCACCAGTAAAGGTACCTAAAAGGACTTTAACGTGTCTGCGTTTGATTCCTGGACTTAACAGCGTGATTACTAAGCTGCCTCACAACATCTTGTTCAGCTCCTGGCTCTGGGGACTCCCGCTCATCCTGTGGGGAGCGTCCCATCTTGCTGCATAACATCCCCCGGAGGCCTAGCAGCGCCGGTGAAATCACCGGAACACCCGCAGGTGGCGTCACGAAGACTACTAATCCCTTACTGTTCAGCCATCCCCCTTATTGATCTGGACCACCGGGCCCCACAGCCCCACAGCCGCAGTTCGTTGACAAGGAGAGTCAACGCCTGCGACGTGCAGAACCCGGCTACGGTGAGTCAAGTGCAGCAGCTCGTAACCGACGGCCCAAAACATGGAGATGAGATTGAAGGCTTGTGTGCAATTGATCGCCACACCCCAGGGAGCTCAAGTCATATCTTCCCCCGCCTAGTGGCCATGGTGCCCCCCACCCCGCACTGACTGACTGACTAATGCTCAGCATTAGAACATGCCGTCAGTCAGTGCAGGGGGGCGCAGTTAAAGCCACTACTCTCCATACACAGAGTTGTGACTGAACAACAAACACTGCTGACTTGGGGGATAAAAGTCCTTCTCCCCCTGGGAATCAGTGTGCAGGCGTCGGGCAGGTTTCGAATGCTAGCATGCAACGGCACAACACATAGAAAGGAGATTGATGACTTGTGTGCAATCGACCAGCACACCCCATGGAGCCCTGCTCCCATCTGGCGGTCTTGGACCATGAACTTTAAATGCTGCTGTCCGACACGCACTGTGGAACGCAGCCAGCATGTGCCAGGCACGATGGCGGGTCCAGTTCCTGCACCAGCATCAAAGGAAAGGACTCGACAGTGACTGTAATGGTGGGTTTACACGCCGCGATATCGTTTCGATATCGCAACTCAATGGCCGCGGGAGCGCGCAATTAGTGCACGTCCTCCCGCATCGCATTGATGTTTACACGCTTGCGATATCGATACAACGTCCGTCATGTCACCCCGCCCGTCCCAACCCAGGATCGCATCGTTAACATGGGAGTGATGGGGTGACGTATGAAATCGCATCGTAGCTGGCGTTTACACAGCACGATCGGCTTCAATCGCATATGCAATATCGGAGCATTGAATAGCACGCTCATTCAATCCCCGAATCGCATTGACATCGTTCCTGCATGTATTGGACGTTCACAACCATACAAAGCAGGAACGATTTCGCCTCGACGATTGAACCACGTGACTTTTGATTGAAATTGTACTCGCCATATCGTGACGTGTAAAACCGCCATAAGAGTACGTCCAATGTCACGAGGAGCTGGATTAAAGGAAGCTGACACGTGTAAAAACTATATAAACTTTTTACAGGCCAACATTCCCAACTTGGTAACGTGTGATATATCGTTTTTTTCCAAGATGTCTTAAATGACAATACTTATAATTCAATAAATATAACTTACTTAGGCATGCAGTTTGTGCAATCAGTATAAAAACTTGGATGAATTCATATAATTTGCTACGTGAGATCCCAAAAGTATATTGAAATTAAACATTTTCATGAAAAATTATTTCAGACATCCTGTAGATTATGAAGAAAAAATAAAATATTGAAGGTCTTCCTGTGGGACTTGAAAAGGATTTTATGTGCTCATGACATGTCCCACAGAGCCGTGGGGTACTCGGAACAGGGCAACAGTTCTGCTGGGGAGTCATGGGGGTCTCGACCCGGCTCCATGACCCTGGTGGTGTCAATAAAGGTTCAGGGAATAGGGTTTTGGGGATGATTGTTGTGACGTCACCTGTGGTGTTCGGCTATTGGGGCCGACGCTGCGGTGCGGGACCCCTAGGGATGATGGGATTGCAGCAATGGTGATATCACTGCCCATGGGTGGAGCTGTTCCCCAGGGCAACCGTTAAAGTCTATGGTGATGGTAGGTCATTGGGGTGCATGACTGAGGGCATGGAATCACCGACAGACACACAGTTGTAGTCTGCTTTACTATAGTAGCAGATTTAGACCAAGGTACCGTCCACAGGAGATGTTAGGAATCCATGTGGCCTGGAAGCAAGTTGGGGATCTCCTCACCCGGTAAATTCTGAGGCCTCCCTGCTGTGCTACTAATTGCTGTTACTGGCTGCCTGTAGCTGAGCTGCGACCCTCTCCTACTGCTTGTAAGTCTCTTATCCATATGACAGGCAGCTTGAGCCCTTCTCGGGCACCACTCCTCTGACAACGGGCCCTGAGCTTTCTGATGCTGCTTTGCCTTCTGGTGCTGACTTGGAATCTCCCACCCACCGGTTTTGGCTTCTGGGCCTGGAATACCCTCACAACCTCAGACTCCGGTGTCCACTTCTGGCGTTCTGCTCTGGGGTGAGTCGGATCACTCCCCAGGCCTGCTTCTCTCCTTCCTCAGACCCGCTCCTTCCTCAGACCCTCTCCAATGGGTCCCTCACGCTTGATGTTCCTCACTCTCGAGTCTACCTGGGACGAGCTTAGCACTGCTCCAGTCCACAGGTCGTCTTCACAGTCCTCGTAGGAACTGAACTGACTAACCCCACCCCTGGGCCAGAATTTATTAATTCCTTATCTATACACTTTATTATGTCTTTTTAACAGCTTACGGGGGCTAGAGACATGGGGAACCCATTCCCTGAATGCAGCAAACACACTGCATTCAGTGCTGCATTCAGTTAGCATAGCACCAGGGGGGTGACAGGTCCTCTTTAAATTAAAGGATCCAGAAGGTGCAAAAGTTCATACAGTAAGTCCTGTAACCATGGTACGCTTGGTGGTTGCTTATTTACATACCGTGTTTCCCCGAAAGTAAGGCCCTGTCTTACATTCTTTTGGGGGCCAAAAGTGGCCCCCGGCCTTACTTTCGGGGGGGGCCTTACATTGGGTGCCCCAGCAGTGTGGCCTACAGGCCCCCTCCTGCTGGGACACTGCGGGAGCGGGTCGCACGTCACGTGCGCCCGCTCATTACATATGCACTGCATCCCCCTGTCAATCAGTGACAGGGGGAGCAGTGCATTATACTGTATATATGGGCCCCCTATTGCTGGCACACTCCCCCCTGTTATGAGGCCCCCACCGCTGCTGCTGCTGAAGACATCTTACCCTCCAGGGTCTTCTTGCAGCAGCCAGCGCGCGCGTCCGCCCGTCCTCTGTACTCGGATCCCGGATCATGTGACCGGCCCGTCGCAGTCGCGATGACGTCATGCGCTGCGACGGGTCACATGATCCGGGAGACCGCCGAGTACAGAGGACGGACGGACCGCGCGCGCTGGCTGCTGCAAGAAGACCCTGGAGGGTAAGATGTCTTCAGCAGCAGCAGCGGTGGGGGCCTCATAACAGGGGGGAGTGTGCCAGCAATAGGGGGCCCATATATACAGTATAATGCACTGCTCCCCCTGTCGCTGATTGACAGGGGGATGCAGTGCATATGTAATGAGCGGGCGCACGTGACGTGCGACCCGCTCCCGCTCCCCCCCCCCTCCGCTAGCGGCCTTACATTGGCCCCCCCGGTTGTAAGGCCTTATAATCGGGGGAGGCCTTACATTGGCAGGCCCCCCTTTACCCCCAGGCGGCCTTACAATCGGGGGGGCCTTACTTTCGGGGAAACACGGTAGTTACATGATAAACAAACCATATTTACACTTTTAAAACTGGTTTAACTGTCTGTGTAACTTTAATAACAATCCCTATAATGGGCTGGGATCTGACCTATGTTACTACGAGTAGATCTACGCAGTACAGGTACTTCTGTTTGTCTGCTCTGGTTTCTAGTGTCCTCTACAGGTGTTGTGGGTACACTATCCACTATTCTACATGTAGACCTACGTAGCACGGGTATACCAGAGTGTCGACTTAGACTCACCATGGGACTGACAGATAACAGGGGGTAGACTCTCTTGCTCTACTGCAGCTGGTGGTTCTTCAGGTCTTTCTGGAGTTTCAACTGGATCAGGTATGACAGGATGGGGAAAAGTCAATACTGGGACTACAATGGCGTCATTTATTTGAGTTCATGTTTTGGGAAAGTCTCCAAGAATGGTATGAATCATCTCTTCTTTTAGCTCTTGGGGGTTGAGGTATATCTGGAACGTATTCTAGATGTCTTAACTGTTCAGGGCATACTTTTAGATGGCCTCTTGAAACTGACGCTGAGGTCCCTCCTTAGTCTTTACTGATTAAGCAGACTTTGGTGTTGTCAAAGTTTGAAGCTAATACAGTAATGTTTCTGCCTCCCACTAGTCATCCAGTTTTTTGGTTCGTCATTTTCTCTTAAGGATTGTTCTCCTGGTGTTAAGGGAACTGCAGGTGTGTGTTTGTTATAGGCTCTTTCTTGCCTTTCTCTTGCATGAGACAGGTTTCTTTTAACCACCTCTTGCACTTGATGTACCTCTGTTTACATCTGTATCTAAATCTGCTTCTGGTAGATTTGTCTCAGGTGTCAGGACTCTCATGTCTAAGTCTATGGGCAGCTTGCCAGGTCTTGCCCTCATCAGGAAGGCAGGAGTACAGTGTGTGGAATTCACAGGAATATGGTTGTATAAGACCACTAGATCTGGCATCTTCTCTGGCTACATACTTCTTTCTTCCAGTGCAGTGTCTTCAATAGGGCTATAACTACCTGGTTCATCTTTTCACACATGCCATTGGTGTGTGGATGGTACGGTGTTTTTCATATTTTCTTGCACCCATCCAAGTTGCAAAACTCTTGGAACACCTCTGCCTCAAACGCTGGACCCTGATCTGTAAGGACCTGTCAGGATAGCCATGGGGTCTGTACAAATGGACTTGAAAGGCTCTATGCTGTCCTCGCTGTTAGGTCTTTTACTGGCACTACTACCAACAAACGGGAATAGTGATCTACAATGGTGAGGGCGTAGACTTAGCCAGACCGGCTCGGGGTCATCTTCACATGGTCCAAGCCAACGAGTTCAAGTGGTTGCCTGGTGACAATAGGCCGTAGAGGAGCTCTCTGGCTGTCACGATCCTTCCTCCGCAGGTTGCATGGGCCACAGTTTCCATATCAGTTCTCGATGGCCTTACTCATGCCAACCCAGTAGAAGCCTTCTCGTAACAGAACCTCTAGCTTCTTCCACCCGAAATGCCCTGCCCAATCGTGGTACGCCTCCAGGACCATCTGGACATCTCTCTTTGGGACCACTATTTGCCAAACCAATTCATGGATTTTTGCATTGATGTGCCGCCTGCACAGCTTACCCGCATAGATGAATAACTTGCTCTTCTCTTTCCACAGTGTTGCGCCTCTAGCGGAGCATCTGGACAGGGCATGAGTCGGCTTGCTTCACATCTCTTTGACTAGGCAAATGGCTGGGTCACTGTCTTGCATCTCTGCCCAACCATGGTGGGGTAACAGATTGAACATGGCTTCTTGCAGAACAGGCCGCTTGTTTTATCACCTCATGGGCATACTGGGACACACTGCTGAGGTGAAAAGCCAGTAGCTCTATCTCTTCCAACTCCTCCGGGTCTTCTCCCGCATCTGGCAGGTGGGGAATCCTTGACATCTTGTTGGCGTTGTTATGCCCTGCCCAGTTCTTGATGGTAAAGAAGTAATTGGACAGCCGGGCCATCCATTGCTGTTCCAGTGCTCCTAACTTCGCGGTTTCTAGATGAGTCAGCGGATTATTGTCCGTATAGATGCAAATTTGCTGAAGCCAAGTAATGTTTAAAGCGTTCAGTCACAGCCCAGGCTATGGCAAGAACTCTAGCTTGAAGGAGCTATAGTTGTCAGGGTTCCTTTCTGCAGGATGGACCTACCTGCTGGCATACGCAATCACTCTCTCTTTGCCTCTCTGCACCTGGGATAACACAGCTCCCAATCCAAAGTTGCTTGCATTGGTGTAAAGCAGAAACGGTTGACCATGGTCAGAGTGGGCCAGGATCATGTCCCCCGTCAGGGCCACTTCAAGTGCTGAAGGAGTCTTCCACTTTGCCGTCCATTCAAACGTAGGACTCGGGTTCTTAGCCTTCTTGGACTGGCCCACCAGGAGGTCTTGCAAAGGCGCTGCTATCTTCATGAAGCCCTTGATAAACCTCCGGTAGTAGCCTACCAGTCCCAGGAACTGTTGTACTTCGTTGATGGTCGTAGGCCTCGGCCAGTCCCTGAATGCGGTGACTTTATCAGGGTCTAGTGCCACACCTTCAGCGCTGACCATGTGTCCTGGGTACTGTACCTTGGGCTTCAATAAGTGGTACCTCAGCCTGGTGCTTTAAGTGGTCTTCATAAATCTTCAAATAGACTATGACATCATCTAGGTACAGCAACACGGTTTAAAAGTTTCTATGCCCCAGGCAACACTCTATCAACCTCTGGAACGTTCCCGATGCATTACAGAGTCCAAACGGCATGCAATTGAACTCACAGAGGCCCATCGGTGTCGTGAACGCCGTCTTTTCTCTGTCCGCCTCTGCCACGGGAGCCTGCCAATACCCACTGATGAGATCTAAGGTGAAAAATAGTTAGCAGTTCTCAGTGCAGCTAATGACTCTTCAATTTTGGGTAACGGGTAAGCATCCTTATGTGTAATGCGATTAATCTGCATATAGTCAACACACATTCTCATTATACCATCTCTCTTCTTTACCAGGACTAGTGGAGCTGCCCAGGGCTACAACTATCTCTGATCACACCAGACTCCTTCATTTCCCATAACATCTCTTTGGCACCTTGATAGTGATCTGGTGGTACAGGCTGCTACCTCTCTTTAATGGGCGGATGGTCTCCAATGGGGATGTGATGTTGTACCCATTTCACCTGCCCAAAATCTCAAGGATGTTTACTAAAGACCCGTTCATACTCTTGAACTACCCAGTAAACTCCACTGCTTTTGGTGCAAAGGCGTGGAGTCAGCGCTTACATGTAGCTTCAGACACCAGTCCTCCACCTGCCCGCGGAGCCGTTGTCCTCTGCCTGGTTGGACAGATTCAAAGGTTCCAGTGCGTGATGGGTTGTTACTGTAGTGTACAGCAATGGTAGCATACCGAGGCAGTTTGACCCCTTCTTCTCCACAGTTCAAAAATACTTACAGCTACCCTCCCCTTGCAGACATCGACTACCCCCCTGCTGTCAGGACAGTGGGCCTACTGTCTGAGTACACGGGCTCTACCAGGGCTTGGTAATCTTGACCCCCGAAAGCCTATTGCTGCCCTACACCTGATTTATTTGGGGTGATGACCGAGTCACTTACTCTTACACTGCCGACGTCTCTACCAGACAGCTCCACCTGCTGCCTCTGCATCAGGGCCTTTAACTCTTTCTGCAGGACTCTATGCTGCCTGGTGTTGGCAGTCTCAGCAACCTGTTGTAACAAAACAATAATCTCTCCTAGACAATTTTCAATAACATTAGTGCCTAGAGTAATCATTGGGTGACATTCTGCTGATCAACATCAACAATTATCATTCCCTGGGCGGTTAATTCTGCATGCCCCACCTTAATGGTAACCTCTTTGAACCCCATTTGCGGCAGAGTTTGGCCATTGCTGGCGTATATTGTAAAGCTTTACACTGAGTGACGTCACAGTTGGCCCAGTACCGTTTATGAAGGATATGAGGCATCGTTGTCACCTGCGAACCGGTGTCCAATAAAGCGTTCATGGGGATGCCATAAAGCATGACAGGTAGGACTGGCCATCCTCCCACATACCTGTCGTGCCAGTTCTGTGGGCCAGGTTGTCTCATTTCTGAGGGTGGCCCGCTGCCCCAGGGGATTCTCGTTTAAAGTACAAAACCTTGTGATGTGGCCCGTCTCGTTGCAGCGGCGGCAGATCGGTTGTCCTGTAGCATCATAGTGATCGCTGGCTCGTCCTCTGGTTGATGGATACCTACTCTGACATAGCTACGGATGTCATCAGGGCTAGAGGCCAACTGTATCTTCTCCGATGATTTGGGCCCCTGCATAGACTGTACACCCTTAGTTAGAGCCAATTGCTGGGAGGGTGCTGGGCTGCTGGCAGTTGGTTCTTGAAGCACTCGGATGGCCTAGTTTTTAAATTTGACAGAGTCCAGGTTAGAGTTCTGCAGGGCCAATATACATAGCTGTGTTCGGTGGGCATGAGACTGGAGCCCCTCGATAAACTGGTCAGTCAACAGCTTGTTTTCAACTCGTGCACTGTCGGGGTCTACCTGCTTCATGGCCCTCAGCGCCTCTTGGAGGTTTCATGCACAGTCCTGTATACTGACCTGCACCCCTTGTTTGCACACATAAAACCTCATTTTAATTTCCGCTGCAGTACGAGTGTCAAAGGCTTCTTTCAACCTGGCGAAGATTTGTTTAACAGTTCGTTTGTCAGTATCTAGTCAGGACTTTACCTCTCGTTGGGCTGCACCAGTCAATTGTCCCTTTAACATAGTCACTCTCTCATCCTCAGTCATGGAATACACTCCAAACAAACTTTTCAGTCTGTCTTTGAAATCGGTCAGGGTATCTGATTCTCCTGTATACTGAGGTAGCCAGGTCGCTCTCAGAATATATGGCATCGTGAATGGCATGAACGGCACTGCTGCAGGTGCCATGGCTGGGGCTGCTACTAGGGGCTCATCCGGGACTGCATTAGTGGCTGGGGCCTTGGCATCTGTGGTGCCCCACTGGTCGGGACGCCATGGAGGGGTACTGCACCCAGACCAGAGTGTAGAGTATCCCTGTGACCAGGGGACTGGGATGTCAATCAGGGACCCTCAGCACACGCATCCACCTTAGCTCAGGGGACCAATAGGTTAAGCCATTGCTAGGGAACTGGTCCCGGTGGGAGGAGCTTAGGTTTTAAAGTGAAGAGCTGGAAAGTCAGGAGGAGTTGGAGAAAGTCGTTGGAGGGGAACCCTGCGAGTAGCGCAGTGGAGGGCAACTCAGGAGAGGTGACCTGGGAACCGAAGGGGATCCTAGGGTATCAGCTAACACCCGAATCCATGCCGGTATGTCTATCAGATGGAGGGATCCGGTCCAACACTGGAGGACCGGCTCCGAGGCAGTGCGGGTGTTCATCCCCGAGCTGCAGAAACCGGACAGCACGCACCTCTTCAGAGGTCGCGACAACCTCGGCATAATTCCCTAAGGCCCCGGGTAGGATCGTGGAGGCCCGGAGAGTGATAGACTCCAGGAGGGGAGCCAGAGGCAAAGTCTCCAAGAGGAGGCCCAGAGGTTACGACTCCACAGCGGAGGCTCCAAAAGTGTCAGACTCCGTAAGAATCTATGTGGATCGGCGGTGGGCTCTGTGCGCGGGAATGTCGGACAGACAAAAGGCAAAGTAGGCACATCATGGAGGGTGCCCTGTAATACATCCTTGTTCAAATATTTTTATGAATTAATAAAATGAACATCAACTGGTAATTGATTAACAATAACATTTTTCAATAGAAATTTAAGTTTTTCAATATCTAAGTCGGTAAACTTTAGTTAACAGTAGAATTCTGATAAACAACAATAAGGTCAAAGGAAGAGATAGTAGTGGGGGGGGGGGGAAAAGTAGGGCACGATGGGGGGGGGGGGGGAAGTTTCCAATTCATTAGCTAAAGCTGTTCGTGTTCCACTTCAAGATGGTCATTATTCGTAGGAAATGCTTTGTTCCAAGGTGTCCATTTTTTTGCATATTTCTTCAGTAGATTATTTCTTGCTGCGTGCGTCCATTCGTATGCGTTGTGTGTCGCTATAGTATTAATCAGGGTGTTAAAAGAAGGTGGAGTGGTTTCCTTCCATTTTTGTGTTATTAGATTTTTGGCAGTTAAAATTATATGAGTAACTAGTGCTCTTGATTGTATACAAACTTTGTTTATGCCTATGAAAAGTAGAGTGAATTCCGGTGTTAAATAGATCTCTTCTTCGGATATTTCGTTTATGAGTAATTGAATTTTCCCCCAGTATTCTTCAAGTGAGGGGCAACTCCATAGTATATGCTCTAAAGTTCCTAAGTTATCACAGTTCCTCCAACACATAGGGGAGCCTGTAATACATCCTAATCCTCTGGTGACTACCCAGGCCAGCCGTACCTGTGAACTGTGTGTGTAAAGAACTGTTTTGCTGCCTGAGTCACCAGTAAAACCCAGTTCAGAGACAAAGACCATGTGGTGTGATTATTGCTTGGGCTGGAGGAGCCATACTACTGCTCACTGACACTGTCAGCCTGCAGCTCCACCTGATGAGCAGCCTCCCTGTGTGAGTTCTCCATTTTTCCATTACTGCCCCGGGGATCCCGCTCCACCTACGGGGAGCTTCACCATCTAGCTGCCCCATCCATCATGCCCAGAGGTCTGCAGCAGCACCGGTATTATTACAGGATACCGTGGATGGCGTCACAAACATTTTACTCTTTTATTTTTATTTTCAAACCCCTTTTTAGTGACCAACAGGGACACGGGTCTGGGCACAGGCCACCCATGACATCTCCAAGTAAATCAATGCCCGAAACTGGGTACCCCAAGGCCCTGGGATGGGTCACATCAGCTTGCCGAGCTCCCGGAGTGAGGTAAGCAACGTGGGGGTGTCCCAGTGTTCTGCCTGATTTCATAAAACCAAAGCGTCCATTTTGGCTTCATTCCAGTTTATGTGAATGACGTAGCAACACTCTGTGATACGAGGCCGGAATCCTAACCCATCTCCGAGGTGATTTCCGCCCACTTAACCTCCACCGCACAAAACAGGTTTTAGTCTTCCTTATTTTAATTCTTTTTATGTTAATAACTGTAATATCCATATATGTAAATTGTCTCTTTTGTAATATCTTGTATATCCTTTGTAAACACTGCCAACCTTTTGGGAGTAAAATATTAATTTACTAGTTACGTTATTCTTGCTCTATGAGCGAGCTCACGACGTTCTCCTCCCTGTTCTTCTCACCAAATAAGTTACCAAAACAGGTGACCGATCCACCTGAAAGAGATCGGTGGTGGCGTCATAATGTTTTTGTATTTATGTGATAGTGTGGGCCTGAGGGTGACTGGATTGAGGTATATATAAGTTCCTGGCATGAACTGGTGGTATATATACATCCTATCACATCACGTGCCGCAGTAGACGACATAAATTAGGGCAGCTGGGCTCCTTTCTTATCCTCTGGCAATACCGGATTTGTCCAGCAGGGTAAGGGGGCGCCAGAGAGCTGCAAGTCCTGACTAAGTCTTCGTGACACTGTGTTTTACCTTCTAAATTATTTTTTTTTAAATGGGCTTCCCTGTATTTTGATTGCCAGGGGAAAATCGAAAATCCCGCAGAGTGCTATGCAAACTTTTGTTAAATTATTTATTTATTTTTACAGTACTATATGTGTGAGGGGCCCAACAACCAATCACAGACGCTGTCACAGAGAATGGGCATCTGTGATTGGCTGCTGGAGTAACCTCAAACTAGTCTATTCTTCCATACTAGAATGTATGGGCTGATTCCAGATTACTCCAACAGCCAATTACAGATGCCCATTCTGTGTGACAGCATCTGTGATTGTCTGTTGGGTCCCCCTGCAGTGAATATCCCGGAAGTTAATAAGTGGCCCGGAAGTAAAAGAAGCAGGACAGTGAGATGCTAGTAAGTATGCTGATGATGTTTAATAACTATTTGCCTTATTTTTCAGCCCCCAAACCTGAACCCAAACTCAAATTTTAACTCCCTGTTTGGGATCTGTGCCCAAACACTAGGTGTTCAGTACGGACCTTGAATTTTACAGTTTGAGTTCGCCCATCACTATTCATGCCCAATAGCCAATGCAAGAAGTGTCTTACCTGGGCCATGGAGAAAAAGAACTGGACTGTTGTTCAGTGGTCCAAGGTGTTTTCAGATGAAAGTAAATGTTGCATTTAATTCGGAAATCAAGGTCCCAGAGTCTGGAGGAAGAGTGGAGAGGCCACAATCCAAACTGCTTGAGGTCTACTGTAAAGTTTCCACAATCAGTGATGATTTGGGGAATCATGCCATCTGCTGGTGTAGGTCCACTGTGCTTTATCAAGTCAGCATTGCCGTCCAACAGGATAATTTAGAGCATGTCATGCTTCTGTCGAGCCCACCGGGACGAGGGTACTCGGTACCGGACCGGGTCTGCTACTGGGGAAGTCACGGGTGGTCCTGGTCCGGACCGTGTCCCAGACCCTGGCAATAATAAGGGTGTATTTACAGTGGAAATATCAGTCGTGACGCCACCCACAGTGTGCGGCCAGTAAGGGGCTGCCGCTGCTGCAGAACCTCCTGGGATGATGTAATGGGAGCAGGGATGGAATAGTTCTCCGTGGGCAAAATTGTGTTCCCGGGGCAGTGATGATTAAAGTCTGTTGTGTAATGTGCAGGCCTGGTGCTGAGTGCAGTACACTTACTGTCCAGATGCTGCAGGAATCCTCCTTCAGCTATGGAGCCAGCAAGCTGTGGCTCTCCAAGTGGAGGTCTTCTGCAAACCTGTATGGAGGGAGTCGTGTTCAGGCAGAGACATACAAGGGAGTCGTGTTCAGGGTTCACCGTGTTTACTTCTCCAAAGCTCTTAAGTACAGTTTACAGTTCAGTTACAGTTCTTAGTTCAGTTCTCAGTTACACGGGCACACTTTCCCATCCGGGTTCCCTTCACTCTCTGCAGCCAGGTCTTTCTTACTGTGACCCCTCACTCTGTCTCTGTGTCCTTCTCAGGCTGTTGACTCTCTCTGGGTTCACTTAGTTGTGTGTGACTCCGGACGGTATGGCTCAGACCCCTGTGAGCCCTCCGGGTTGCCACTGAGCTGCCTGTCCTTCGGGGTAGGAACCCTAATGTGTAGTTGTGGTCCCCCGTCGGTTGTCTGGGGATGCCAGGAGAAGCTACGGTCCCCTGTAGAGCCGACACTCTACTTCAGCCTAGCCTCCAGCAGTCCTCCCGTGTGAGGCTCTACCAGGCTCTCTCTACTGTGTCTTTGGGTAATATAGGAGGGCTACACCGCCTGCAGTCTGCCGTCTCGACCGTGTTGCTAGGGACCAGTATCACTGTCCCTCTCTTCTCTCACACTCCCAGGGTGCTGGCTTCGGATGTGCTTTCTCTCTGCGGCTCACACTGGCTCTGTTCAGATTCTGCACTCCTACACCCCACTTTGCCAGGACGTGTGATCTCAGTCTTTTCATCTCAGCCTACCTCGGCCTACTGACTCCTTCCTGCTCCCCCTGTTCTATATCTACCCTCTGTCACCTGACTACGTGTTTGCCCACCCACTGCTCTAAACCCACCACCCTTCGCCTGCCTAGAGTTCCCAAGCTCTGAGCTGGGTGCTGCCATCTACTGTACGTGGGTTGTGTGGGCAGTGAGGGTGTTGGTGTTCAATTGTCGTCCTACCTGCCTGGCTGCAGTTCCCTTTGTGGCCTTCTGGTCGCAGGGGCGCCACACTTCCCTCTGCCGACAATCTTTTTGGAGATGGAAATTTCATTTTCCAGCAAGACTTGGCATCTGTCCACACTGCAAAAAGTACCAATAGCTCAATACCTGGTTTACTAACCACAGTATCACTGTGCTTGATTGGCTATCAAACTCGCTTGACCTAAACCCCATAGAGAAAGATGAGAGACACCAGACCCAACAATGCAGATGAGCTGAAGGCTGCTATCAAAGGAACCTGAGCCTCCATAACACCTTAGCACTGCCACAGACTGATCACCTCCATGCATTGATACAGTAATTCATGCAAAAGGTGCCCCGACAAAGTATTGAGTGCATTTTCTGCACATACTTTTCATTAGGCCAATATTTATAAGTTAAAAATCATTATTTCAGTTGGTCTTATATAATACTAGATGTGGGCTCAATGCTGTCGCATCGGGAGGTCGGTGTCTGTACGCTGTCTATTCCTTGTGTGCTGTCTCTCCCCTCTGTGGCTATCTCTCTCTGCTCTGTGGCAGTCTCTCTCCCCTCTATAATAGTCATATTTAAACCGTGGCACACGTCAAAAAATGGAGGACATGATGGTTGCTTTTCAAGTGTTTTTATTTTTCTTGTGCAAAAAATGTATGGTTTCCAAAATACCAACGTTTCGACTAGGGTATGAGCCTTCGCCAGGACACAATCTCTTAGGAGAGATGCTGAAGTTCTGATTGATATATATATACCCTCGGAGTACCGGTCACAATGTATTTGATATATTGGCAGGAGTTCTTTTGGATTAAAGATAGTTACTTTTAGTCCATATGTGTGCTATATTGCCTTTTCATGAGCCAGCTAGGGAGGACCTGGAAGAGGGACCCTTATGGTTGTTCTATTAAAAGAGCTATAGTACCAGATTAATGAGATTGGTAAATATCATTGTTCAGATGAAAGAAGAAGATAAGGTTGCTGCCTTATGGGTGTAGAAGCGATGCTCTAGTTCTTAGCTATGGTAGTAGGGATGGACTTTATAAGTCTTTGTATAGCTCCCAGCCTCCACACAAACAAGGACACAGGGGGGACCCACAAGCCAGCAGTAGCATAATTACATGAGAGATATATAAAGCCCAAGGTGCACAAGAAAAATGAAAACACTTGAAAAGCAATCATCATGTCCTCCATTTTTTGATGTGTTCCAGGGTTTAAATATAACTATTAGGGTACCTTTACACGCCGCTACAACAAGGTGGAAACAACTGGGTGCTTGATGTGCACGAGCACGCAGCAACGGTTACAAACGGTACTCGCATCGCCTTTATACGCCGCTACCTCGGGTTGATTTGGTGGTGCAAGATACATTTCTCTCATCAACCCGGTTGTTTCTACCATGTTGTAGCGGCGTGTAAAGGTACCCTAATTGATTAATCTGTTACCCTTGAGCACCTAACAGTGGTTGAGCTTGATTCTATCCTCGATAGTTTCTCCTCTCTATGGCAGTTTCTCTCCCCTCATGGATGTCTGTCCCCTCTGTGACTGTGTATCCTCGTGGCAGTCTGTCCCCTCTGTAGCTATCTCTCCCTTCTGTGGCAGTCTGTTCCCTCTGTGGTTGTCTCTCCCTAATGTGGCTGTCTCTCCCTTCTGTGGCTGTCTCTCTCCCTTCTGTGGCTATCTCTCGTCCCACTGCTGCTGTCTCTCTCTTGTGTGGCTGTATCTGTCCTCTCTGTAGTTGTCTCTCCCTTCTGTGGAAGTCTCTCTCTTCTGTGGCAGTCTGTCCCCTCTGTGGCAGCATGTCCCTTCCGTGGCTGTCTCTCTCTGCTGTGGCTATCTCTCCCCTCTGTGGCAGTATGTCCCCTCTCTGGCTGTCTCTCCCTTCTGTGGCAGTCTGTCCTCTCTGTGGTAGTCTGTCCTCTCTGTGGCAGTCTCTCCCCTCTGTAGCTGTCTGTCCCCTCTGCAGCTGTCTCTCCCCTGAGCACCTGTCTCTCCTCCCCCTCCTACCCTGTACCTTGCTGAGTGCAGTGTAGGACTGTCCCAGACCTGTAGTGATGTCACAGTCATGTGATCTTTTGCATTTGATGTAAGACAGCGCTTCACAAGCCAGTTAATTAATCCATCATATCTTTATTCCACCACAGTGCAAAGTTTTGATCCATCATTCTGGATCATTATCAAGATCAAATGCAAGTATTACACTCTAGGTTGACCTGGCTGAATGTATGTGTGTTGTTATAAAGGGTGAGATGCAATACCCTGATACCTTTGGGGTGCTGCAAATTACTGAGTAAATGTACAGTCATGTGATCAGTCACTTGACTGTGACATTACCAAAGGTCCTGTAGGCAATGAGAGGCCACGAGGTGAGTCGAAGCTGACCCGCCCCAAGGCCTTAGGAGCTCAGATCATGGGGTTGATTACAGTTGCTGTCACTGGTGGCCGGTTCCCGGGTCCGTGACCCTGGTGGTCGCTGAAAAATGTGGAAAGTAAGATAATAAAGGTGTAATGTTCGTGACGCCACCTACGGTACCTGGTGAATGCACCAGCGCTGCTCTCAGACCTCCAGGGATGATGTTGTTGCAGCCAGATGGAGTTGCTCTCCGCAGGTGGAGCGGAATCCCCAGGGCAGTGTTGTATTATTTGTTGTAATGGTCGCAGGCACAGGGAGGCAGCTCTGCAGGTAAAAGGCTGAATGATTTCTTACAGCAAGAAAGAATAACATACCACATGTTGCTGAGTCTATGTACTGGTTTACTGATAACCGTCAGGCACTAAACAGGTTTACAGTCTCGGGTAGCTGGCCTGGGTAGATACCAGTGGATGAGATGTCTTTCCGTGGCTTTTAACAGTGTTTCTTTCGGCTTCACCCTCTAGCCTCATTTTCTCTGCGCTGCTCATACTTCCCTAGCGTGGCAATGCAGTGATCCACTTGTTCTGCACCAGGCCCATGGGTCTGCTAAAGGTTACCCTTCTCTCTAAGGGGTAGTTACCCTTGGAAGGGGCTCAAACCCTGGACGGAGATCCTGGTGGGGATGTGCGTTAGACCGGGTTGCGTCCGCCTGAAGACCCACAACCCTCCGGTGTTGGCGGCTCAGGGCTGAACTCTCCTGTACCACTCTTAGCCGGTTTTCCGCTATTTGGACTGGGATCCCCCCCCAGTCCGAGTATTAGGACGGTCTGACGCTGGGTGTTACCAACACCCTTGGGCTCCCCCTTCTGTCTGGGTCACCGCTCTTTCTGGGTGCCCTCCCTCAGCGTCCCTTGAAGGGTCATCCTCGACTTCGCTCCTTGTGACTCGACCCAAGGCCGTGGGGACTCGGTGCCCTAGTGGTTACTGTAAGGGAATGTCACTGGTGGCCCTGGTGGTCGCTTAAAAAGGGGGGTTTGTTTGAGTAATAAAAATAAGAGAAAAATAAATAAAATCTTGAGATGCCACCTGTGGTAACTGGTGATGGCACCAGCGCTGCTGGTGTGGCGCCGCTATGGCAAGGCGCCACAAGGAGGTACTGCACCCCAAACAGCAGGTGCAGTGCCTCCGTAGCCGTAGATATGGAGGATCCTACAGAGTCTGAACCCTGTACCCATACAGTAGGCCACTTTAATACAGGGGACCGTATATTTAGTAGGTCCCAGGGGGTGGAGCCTAGAGAGCGGGAGACAGGGAGTGACAATAGTGTCAGGCAGACGGTGTGAGACAGCGAGGAAGGCAGACACAGGGGACCCTGGGGCTGCAACCGGAGGGCAATTCTTGGGAGAGGGGTGACCCAGACTTGGAAGGGGGTTATTCCAGGACTGGTTGGAGCCAGCTGGAGACCCAGGTCACCACCGGCATACCGGAGCCGAGGCAGCTAGTAAAAGGTCTAACCCTAACTGCAGACCAGCAAGCTGAGGGCCCGACACAAGGGAGCCACAGCACTCCTAAAGAAGCCCAACATCAGATCCGCAGCTGGGTCCACAACACCAACAAGTAAGAGACTTTAGGTAACAGACCCCGAGGACTAGAGACTTGGCTCAAGAGGGGAAAGCACAGAGAGAGACAGAGAGACTGGACCAGGAACGCCATATTAAGGTCACCACTGCCAGACTCTGGAAAGTCCTCCAAGATCTGTGGCTACCAGCCCCGTTTAACCAGACTGTATCGTGTACCATTTCCCACCTGGTGCAAGTAAAGAACCGTTTGAGCTGATCTGGTGTCTGGTCTCCTTCCATCCGCCACCAGGAGAGATCTCTACTCTCCTCATCCACCCCGCTGCCCTGAGGTAAAGCTCCACCTGTGGGGAGCTGTACTACAAAGCTGCATTTACATCACCTCAGCAGCCGGCCACAAAGCTGGTAAGCCTATTACCAGGTACCACAGGTGGCATCACGTTACCATTCCCCCATCATCATCACCCCCACCCCACCATTGAGGGTCCAGAGAACAGAACCGGGAACCGACCAGCCGTGACTCCCCCCACACACCGAAGTAACCACCTGTCCCAGTATCCGAGTATCCCCTACCCTGTCGACCGACTCACTAGCAGACCTCTGGGGACGATGGGTAGGCAGCCGGATGTTGTAGCTCACTGCAGGCAGAGCTGGGTCGCCAGGGCAGTATCTGGTAGCTTGCTGGTCTGCGCCTCAATAAAAATAAAACACTGGAGACTTGCTGGCTCTGTACAGATGTTTACTGGTAACTGGACACGGCAGATCTCAAGTATACAGTCACACAGTTTCGGGTAGCTTGCCTGGTAGTCACTGAAGGATGTAATGTCTCCCTGATGCTCTCTTAGATGTTCCTTCCACTTTTCGATCAGTCCCTCTGTGTGCTTCCTTGTGCTCTCCTTCCTTTCCGTGCGCTGCCCTGCACAAACCCTCTTCCTACCAGGCCCGTAGGGTGTAATGAGGATACTCTTCTCTACCTAAGGGGCTCAACCCGGTTTGGAGCTCCTGGTGGGGCTGTGCTTTGTGGACAAGGTCGGGCGCTGCTTGACGGACCTGCAACCCACTGGTGTTAGCAGCTCAGGGTTGGACTCGCCTGTACCACTCTTGGAGACGGTTCCCCAGTTCGTGACTGGATCCCCCCAGACCAGATAATGGTACGATCTGGCGCCGGGTGTTCACTGACACCCTCAGGCTCCCTCCTTCTGTCTCGGCTGCCGTTCCTTTTTAGATGCCCTCACTGCGACTTCCCTCTAAGACTCGCTTTCCACTTCTCCTTTTCCCGCTTTTCTCCACTACCCTAAAACTCCTCCCATCAGGATCGGTTACCCTGGTAACGGATTGGCCAATTGGTCCCCTCGTTCTAGGTGTGGGGATGCTGGGGTGAGAGCCTCAGTTTAACATCACATCCTCCAATAACTGGGGCACCACTCTACTGTGGCACACTGACCCTAGTGGGGCGCCACAATTGCTACTAATCTCTTTCCCATTCTTCATTACCCAGTTATATAACCTCTCACCGGGAGCGGTTACCCTGCTAACAGGTTTAACCAATTGGTCCACTGGCTCTAAGTGTGTGAATGCGTAGATGAAAGCCACATGCGAACCTCCCCATCCACTGGCCACTGGGATACCACACACACTGGTCTGGGTGCAGTCCCCGTTCGTGGCGCACTGACCAGTGGGGCGCCACAGAGACGTGCGGGGGGGGGTTGGCGGCGGAGACCGGGAAGATTGGACAGGGAGGGGTAGAGCGTGAACGCCTGCTGGGAGCGGGCAGGGAAGCACGCAGCAGCACTGCTAGTGGCCGCTATATTGGTGTGCGGTTACTGTGTGGATGCGTCGGCAATGGGGCCGTTGGCGGTAGTGAGTGGCATAGAGAGCTACCGGACGCTATATTGTTACACCCATAACTTGGGTGTACAAATATGATGTGGCTGGAAGTGGCATAAGTGGATAACCTGACAGAAGTGGATGAGCCACTTCGCAATTATATAAATAGATTCTAATTTTCTGAGAAAGTGAATTTTGGGTCTTCATTGGCTGTAAAACATAATCATCAACATTTACAGAAATAAACACTTGAAATAGATTGCTCTGTATGTAATGACTCTATATAATATATGTGTTTCACTTTATGTATTAAATTACTGAAATAAATGCTTTTTGCTTGTATTCTAATTTATTGAGATGCACTTATATATGATTTCACTAACATAGTTCTATATTATCAATTTGTGTTTGATTTCAGTAATCTACTTGCACATTTTCACCTTTAATTATTTTTCATATATATTTTTACCATACTTTTGGATTTAAATATTGATGCTTTATTTATTCATTTTGTGATTTATGATTACTGACTTTTTTAAGGATTGGTATATATTCTTTAGCCTACTAGTTGATTGTTTCCTTGCCCCTCACTTGTTGACTTTGAGCCCTCGAAGGCAGGGTCCACTTCACTCCTGTACCACCTGTGTGTGCCTTGTATAGTTCATGAACATTGTTCTTGTCCCTTTTTACATGTAAAGCGCCACGGAATAAATGTCGCTATTATAATAATATTAATAATAATAATAATAATAATAAAAAGAAATTGGTATATAGCTATGTATCACTGTATAACTATGCAGTTTTTCAACTGTTTCTTAGAAGAATTGTTCTGCCCTCTAGTGGCCATTTATTATATTCTACATTTGTATTCATTTTATCTTGTACCTATATATTTTTCACAATCTGTGTCCTAGGATGTAGTCTGGTGTTTCTTGTATTTCTTCTCTCATTTAAATTGATTTTGTATGTAATTGTTTTTAATATTATGTATAAATAAAATGTAATATTATGACATTTTTCCATTAAACATTGTGCATTTTGTTTATAGGTTAAGAGTAATTTTTAATGCAAAACAGTAAATAATTATGCTTTTTGGTATCACCTCTAAGATGGGAAAAGGACCAATGAAGTGGAGGCCAAGCTATGCTTAGAGCAGGGTACCATTTTTCGTGGACACCCACAACAGATCCCCAACCACTGATATACATCAAATATCCAAAATATGCAAAGACTCATGGTGGGACAAACATTCACTTTCCTGAATTTAACCAATTAGTTCAAGGGTGGATAACACACAGGCGCGGACACAGACTGTAGTGGGCACCTGTGCAAGAAATTTTTCGGGCCCCCCGCCCCTCATAGTGCAACAAAGTTATGTACTATTAAATAAGCAATATGTAAGTTAGGGTGCCTTCACATAAGCGAGTTTTTTGCAGCCGGTGAGATCAGGTGAAAACTGCATCTGACTTGATATGCTTTCACACTGGCATTTTTCGCCACTAGCAGCAGATCCGGCAGATTTCCGCACCTCTGCTGCCTAACGGGCGACTTGTTGCACCGATCTGGCAAGCCCCATTCATTCTCTATTTGGCTGCAGCTGTGCTAGATCCGCGTTACATGGTGCCACTAAAATATACAACGGCTAAGCTGCGTTTTTTTAGTGCAGGGAAATCTGCACCATGTCAATTTTTGCTGTGGATTTTCCCACCGTAAATGTACTGTATATCTAATATTGGGGCTATGCAGGGCTGGACATAATATCTGGAGGGTGCTGCTGGGCTGTATATATTATTTGCCAGTTGCAGCTGTCGAGCCCAGGTTTTGGGGTACTCGGGTGTCAGACGGCAAAGGGTTAACTGCTGTGTCACGGGGAATGGCGGCCGCGCCTGATCCCGTGTCCTGGGCCTATCTTTGGAGGAATTTATATACAAGGGATTATTTACAAGTTTATTGTCGTGACGCCACCTGCAGTTCCTGGTGAAGCAGCACCAGCACCGCCACAGTCCTCCGGAGGTCGGTGGTATTGTAGCTGAGATGGTGTAGTCCTCCGCAGGCAGGGCTGGGACATCCAGGGCAGCAATCCTGTGAAAAGAATAAGTTAATGCAAAGGAAGATGCAGCAGAGTCAAGATCACTTCACTCCGGGTACTTTACAGAAAAACTTTAGCAGCATTCGTTACAGTTCTCAGTGCAGTAAGATGTTCAATGACAAGTAACTAACGGGTGGCTGCAAGCAGATGCCAGGTGGTAGGATGGAACCCTCAGTGTGTGCCTTTCCTCCGTCAATTATTCCCTGCTTCCCAATAGTTTGTGTGAAGTCTGACCCCATAAAGCGGATCTGGCCTCCTGCTGTCTCTCTCTCTTTTCGCTCCCGTCAAGTTACTTTCTGCTGGCCACCGCCTGCTCCTTCAGCGGTGCCTGGTACCCTCTTCTGGTTGCTTAAGAGTCTGGGCAGTACATAGATATACTCCTAGTTCGCCGGATTTTCTGTGGTCCTTGGAGGATCCCACAGGTGCGGGCTCTGGTGCCCGGTAAGCTGACTGGGCTGAACTCCCTCGAGTTCCTCTTCCCTTCAAGCTGTCTGCACCTGGGATCTTTCCTTCTCCCACTCTCCTGGTCCCTCGGCCGAGAGACCCTCTCCTTGCTCCTAGTTTGCCATTCTGCTCAAAGACAAAGACAAAAGACCTCTTTGCTCCCCTTGGAGGTGACTATATCCCCTCCCCGGTTCCCTTCCACTGTGTGATCTAGTGTGGGGGTGCTTGTGTGTAGGTTCCACCCATCAGCTGTGAGGCACCCCCGGCATGATCCTCATGGCCGGGGCGCGTCACATGCAGGATCAAGGTATGATCCTGTGCACACTGGCCGGTTTGACTGATAATGCTGTGTGAACCAACTTTGGACAGGGTTTCATGAGCCTAATGAGCGGCAGTGAGAGTGAGATGAGATCGAGGAGTCCCTAAGGAATAAGGGCTGAGTGCTGACAACCCGGAACACAGGGAGTTAACCTGAGCTGTGTGAAAGGCTGATTACCGGCAGCTAAGGGGGTGTGTCCATGTGGGAGTGGCTGGCACGATAAGAGGCAGCCAGGTGAGTGATTGAGTGATTCAGATTGAGATTGATTCTGGAAGCTGAGATCCTGCTGAGAGTCATCCAGAGATTGCCAGCCTGAGAGCGTGTGGGCTGAGAGCAGCCTGGGTGCAGAGCGGTCCAAGGCTCGGTGTGTGGACACGGGAGCATGCTAGCTCCATGCCGGTGCCGAGGTCCGTGGTCGTGTCCGCACCTGGAGGGGGAAGCTGTGGTTGACCCGTGGACGCTAGATCGGACGTGGTTCACCTCACGTCCGGGAAGGAGCCTGTGGTGATGCCTGGTGGAACCTGTGACACAGGTAGCGAGACCCGGATCCGTGCCCGGTAAGAAAAGCAGTTCCTGAATGATTGTGGGAACTGTGCACCGTGTGTGTATATCATGCTAGGCGAGTATAGACCGCCCTTGGGACCGACTCAGTGGAGTCACATAAAGGTGCCTGATGAAACGGAATGAAAGTAGCCCTTCGGGAGGCGAATGTATGTAGCCTTTGGAGGCAATCGTATGTAGGGTGCCAGGCGGGCATAGACCGCCTTTGGGTCCGAGTCAGAGGGCTCAGTTAAAGGAACCTGATGAAACAGAACGTGTTTAACTATGTGTATGAGGGCTTAGGTAATGAATGAGAGATGATGGCCTATATGTAAGACCCATGTATAATGATGTGGGGAGAGAGTGACCCAGCTAGTATGGATGATGTTGGAGGCATTCCGTCCCTGTGGGACGAGAGGGAGGCTTGCCCTGCTGCTTGCAGAGGGTACCCGTCCCTCAACCACGACCTCTAATGGTGTGGGTGTGCCTGTGGTGCCAGACACAGGGGTAATAGGGCTCCTAGTAGGTATCGGATGAGGTTCCCGTGTACTATGGTTTGCCAGTCCCTGTAATGGGCCATGGAGGGGCCACAGTCCATGGATGTGGGCTGTGAGCAGGTGTGTGATCCATGGACGTTTGAATGATGGATCACATACGGTATGTAAGGTCCCGGTCAGGCAGGAATCCTGACTACTGGTGAATGTATATCATCATGCTGGGGGACTAAAGCCAGGCGGCAGGTACCGCCATTGGGACCCACAGGGCCCGTTGAGGCGTATGTAACGAAGGTCAGAAGCAGGGGTTAAAAAGGGCTCCTAGAGTGGGGACACCATGGTTGAACCAGGTGGACTCTGACCGGGACGTAGGCGGAGATGCGTCCAGGAAAGAGCCCCTTGGGGATACATGACATACCCGGTACTCAGGTTGCTCAATCCCTGTTATGAACCCGGAGGGGTCATCGTCGTACTGTAACGTATGTATAGTGTAAGTAGGCCGGAGGCCGTAGCCACCATGGGAGCTGTTAGTAGAGCTCCAATGGGGACAGAGATGGTTACAGGTCCCGGGTTACTATAAGATGTTATGTGCAATATAAGTGTTATGTGATGTTAAATGTAAATGTATGGTGTATTTATGTAAAGTGTTTTTAATCAATGTGCTATGTGTCAAACATGCTACCCGGGTTCTGTTGTAATATGTGAAAATAAACGGGTAGACATTGGTTAAACTTATAAACACGTGTTCTTGTCGTTTTGCAAGCGGGTTCCCCGGTTGCTGCCTCACACAGCCTAAAATCTACTTGCAGCTGGGATATCTGCACCGCTTTTATGGGTGCAGTACCCCTCTGTGACGCCTGCTTTGCGGTGCGCCACACAGCCTTCAAATTATATATAAAGGCCCACACAGCCTCCAAATAACATATATAGCCTACTAACGCACCATTGCCTCTAGTTAATATATACAGCCCATCACAGCCTCCAAATAAAATATACAGCCCAGCATAGCCTTCAGTTAATATATACAGCCCAACACAGCATTCAGGTGATATATAGCGCCCAGCACAGACTCCAGGTAATATATACAGCCCAGCACAGCCTCCAGTTAATATATATAGCCCAGCACAGCCTTCAGGTAATATATACAGCCCACCACAGCCTCCAGGTTATATATACAGCCCAGCATAGCCTCCAGGTAATATATACAGTCCAGCATAGAATCCAGGTAATAGATACAGTCCAGCATAGCCTTCAGATAATATATACAGCCCAAAACAGCCTCCAGGTAATATATGCAGTCCAGCATAGCCATCAGGTAATATATATAGCCCAAGACAGCCTCCAGGTAATATATATAGGCACCCCGGTTTCCCTTTGTTTCATAATGCTCTCCCCCATATGCGGTCCACTTTCGGCATAGTGCTTCTCGCTATATGTGGCTCCCCCAGTTTATGCTGCTTCTCCCCATTTGGCCCCTCCAGTTTATGCTGCTTCTCCCCCTATGTGGGCCCACCGATTCATGTTTCTTCTCCCCTCATGAGCCGCCCCATTCATGAGCAGCCAAGGTTCTCCCCCAGGGCCCCCCCATTCATGAGATGCCATGCTTCTCCCCAGGGGCCCCCCATTCATGAGCAGCTAAGGCCATGCTTCTCCCCAGGCCAGGGCCCTGCCCCCATTCATGAGCAGCCAAGGTCATGCTTCTCCCCAGGCCAGGGCCCCGCCCCCATTCATGAGCAGCCAGGCCATGCTTCTCCCCAGGCCAGGGGCACCCCCATTCATGAGAAGCCAGGCCATGCTTCAAGTTCTCCCCAGGCCAGGCACCCCCCCATTCATGAGCAGCCAAGCCATGCTTCTCCCCAGGCCAGGGGCCCCCCATTCATGAGCAGCCAGGTCATGCTTCAAGCTCTCCCCAGGCCAGGGGCCCCCAAATCATGAGCAGCCAGGCCATGCTTCAGCTCTCCCCCAGGGCGGAGCCCCCCAAATCATGCCTGCCATGCTTCAGTTCTCCCCCAGGACTCCTGGGGAGAACTGAAGCATGTCAGGCATGATTTTGGGGGGCTCCTGGGCCAGCCCCCCAAAATCATGCCTGCCATGCAACAGTTCTCCCCCAGGAGCCCCCCAAAATCATGCCTGCCGGTACCAGTCCCTCAGTCCTGCTCAGCTCCGTTACTCTTACCTGGAGCAGGCAGGGCAGACCAGACCAAGAGGATCACCCATCCATCCACTGTCTGTACATGAGCTGCAGCGTTATGGGGCACAGTCAGTGTGTGACTTCACAGACACACACACACTGATGCTGGTGCTGCGGTTGCAGTCACCATCCGGACGGCGCAACACGCACAGTGAGTGACAATATTATCACTCAGTCTGTCTCCTCCTCCCCCACAGCGGCAGGCCGGCAGCGCAGCACAGCACTGACACAGAGGCTGAGCTCACCTCAGGGCTGGCTCCTCGGCACCGGTACTCGCACAGTTGCACTCGTCTCTCTCAGGACCCGTTCCCGCAGCGATGCTCTCCTTGCGCCTCGGCGCTCCACATGGCTAATTTAAATAGGTAAATAATTAGCCATGTGGTGCTGGAGGCTGGAGGGGCCCCCTCCAATGAACGGGTTGCACAGGTGGTAGGTCTGCCCCTGATTACACACCCCTGTATACAACTGGTATTGTTCTGTTTGTTCATATATATAGCCAGAAAAGTGCTATTTTTTATGTTATTCGCAAATAAATCAGGTCCAGGTTTAAAGAGAAATCCTATTCAAGAACCCCTGATAGCGTGCTACAGACCCGATACAAGAAGATCCATTAGTACTGTGATACAATTATGCAGAGCCAGACTGGGATCAAAAAGCAGCCCTTGCACACAAACCCCACTAGCTCACATACGTAACACCCATCAGGCCCAATCAGAATTTTTATTTGCCATCTTTTCCACACAGCACACGTCACATCACATGCTGCAGCCGGTGTCATTATATCATATATATATATTTTGGCCACTTTACACGCGGCAACAGGAAGATAGAAACCGGCAGGTGTCGGAGACAATTGTACCTTTTACCTTCAAAACACCTTGCAGATACCTGAATTACACGCAGCCACTTCAAGGTGTTTTGAAGGTAAAAGATACAATTTTCTCCGACACCTGGCGATTTCTATCTTCCTGTTGCCGCGTGTAAAGTGGCCATTTGAGTTTTTGACATGTATAGTATGTAATTTAATGGATAGATACATGACAGATAATAGATAGATGATATTAGATAAATAGATAATAGATTATTGATAGGTAGATGTGAGAGATAGAGATTAATAAATACATAGATCGAAAATAGAATAGATAGATAGGTAGATAGATAGGTAGATAGATAGATAGATAGATAGATAGATAGATAGATAGATAGATAGATAGAATGATAGAATTAAACACAAAAATAAGAGCCGCACTTCCTTCTGATAAGTCGGGTGCAAAAATGAGTCCAGAGTGGGGTTCAGTCACTCCTATATACAGACCATAGAAAGAAAACGGACTGCAGCACTCCTTCAAGATGTATTCAACCTTTATTTTGGCTTCAGGCAAAGTTGTGAAGTTTCAGTCACATGGACTTTCTTCCAGCAGCCATCCATTACAAGTGCTGGGCTTTATATTCATCTCATCTAATTAACATAATAATTGCAAAATTATATACATATCTTAGGTAGAGATGGGCGAGTCCTAAAAGACTCGGAATCGCAAGACCCCAACGAGTCCGAGTCAAGGACTCGGGACTCGTTGCGAGTCCAGCGAGTCCAATGTTAATGAATAGGGAACCGAGTAATAGCGAATAATGACATTTACAACTCGCTGATGTGTCTCTGAAAGTGTGCGAGTCCAAACTCGCTGGTTTTTCTCTTAGGCTATGTGCACACAGGAAGGTTTAGTGAAGGTTTAGGAGCGGAACCGCCGGTCGGTTTCCATCAGGTTTATGCAAATTTATGTTAATCCAAAAGCGGCTTTTGGATCAACATAGAAACCTATGGAAACCGACACCCGGTGTGCACACACCGGCGGTTTCCACATGCTCATCCGTTGCTAACCCGCTGGGTCCCCAGCGGGTTAGCAAAGAATGTGCATGTCCTATAAACCGGCCGGTTCTGCAGCGGCTGCAAGCAGAATCATGTGCTGCTTCCAGCCGCTGCAGAACCGACGCCACTAACCCGCTGTGCACCGCCGCACACCCGACCGTCTTCCGCAGCACGGACCCGACAGGAAGCCGGTGGACGGCTCCGGAGCTTCCTGTCGGGTCCGCCCAGCCGCCGCCGCCCCTAACCCGCCCCCGTGTGCACATAGCCTTATTTGGAGGCTTGGAGCCGATGATGATGCACACTACACTCCCTAAAAAAATTGGTTTTAAGTGCGCACAGCCACCCAGATGTGGTTTGGTGTTGCTGTATGCGTCACTTGCTGGCGGGGTAAGTGTGCGCGCTCACACTTGGCAGTGAAGCCGCACACTACACTCCCTAAGGTGGTGTACGTGCTATTTAAAGGTAGGAGAGCAGCAACGCACTGGTCTGCCACAGAAAAAATAACGCTCTATGGCTTATTAGGAACAAAAATCGATCTGGTGCAAAAACAAAAAGGAAACAGCACCTCAGCTAAGCCTCTGACTGCAGCTGTTAGCAAAGCTGAGTGAGTAAGCTAAGCTATGAGGTCCGTCCTGTGTGCACTCTAAGGCTTCTCCTTCCTTCCCTCCCTGCCTGCCTGCCTACACAGCACTACTCTGTCCTCCTCCTAGCTCTCAGAAGAGCTTTTTGGGTTAATATAAGGAATCTTCCCTACACTGACAATCCCTGATCTGCTCCAGCATATATCTCTCTCTCCCTATACTAGGTCAGATCGTCTCAGGAATGTGGCCAAAATGGCGGGGACAAGCCTTATATACTGCCTTCCATGTCATACATGACATAGGCATCACGATGGACAGCAGCCAATCATAGTCCTGACACAACCAACTTTGCTATGCCATTACTGACTATGATTGGCTATCTTCACAAGTTTTCTGACCTAACACGCACGCTGTGCTGACTCGGAACATAACAGATTCTGTATTCGAGAGTCCGACTCCCGAATACAGTATACAGGACTCGGAATCGTAGACTCGTAGGACTCGGAATCGTAGACTCGCTCAGACTCGCTGCTGACAGCGGGTATCTGTGAAGAGTCAAGCTTATTGCCATTGAATTCCATTGGACTCGTCACTGTGCGAGTCCAAGCTGGAAGATTCGCCGAGTAACGAGTCCTGCGAGTACCTTCAGAATCGCCGAGTCCCGAGTCCTAGCGAGTAGACTCGCCCATCCCTAATCTTAGGCTACTTTCACATAACAATTTTGTCAAATCCAATGCTGTCCGATATAAATCGGACAGCATCGGATCTACACTGATCCCTGCAATCGGATGCCAAATAGGCATCCGATCCGACATTCTGCAGGATCAGTTTGCCGGCTCCTCCTGTCACCTGTCAGCTGTTCTCCCCTGTGTGTCCCCCTCTTCTCCCCTGTGTGTCACTCCTCTTTTCCCCCCTCATCACCCCTGTGTGTCCCCCTCATCTCCCCTGGTGCTCCCCCTCTTCTCCCTTCTGTTTCCCCCTCTTCTCCCCTGTGTGCCCCCCCCCTTCTCCCCTCTGTTTCCCCTTCTTCACCCCTGTGTGTCCCCTCCTCTTCACCCCTGTGTCCCCCCCCCTCTTCTCCTGTGTGTCCCTCTCATGTCCCCCAGTACTCCCCTTCTTTCCCCTTTCCTCCAGAATAAAAAATAAAAAAAATCTTTATTCTCACCTGTCCACGAGTCCCACGGCGCTTCCAGCTGTCTTCTTCTGATCCTAGGACCTCTCGTGATTTCACAGTCACATGACCAGTTACCGCGGTAACCGGTCATGTGACTGTGACATCACGGCAGGTCCTACAGGCAGGAGATGCTGGAGACGCCGAGGGACTCATGGACAGGTGAGCATAGATGGTTTATTATTTTTAACCCCTGCCTTACCTAATTTTACTTCCGCAATGTATGTATATACATTGCGGAAGTAAAATTAGATGGTTAGGAGCAGTTTTACTGTACTGAGCATGCTCAGTACAGTAAAAATCGGGTCCGAAGACACATCAGATGTTTCCTCGGACCCTGCTCCATAGGGCCCCATGTTAAAAACATCGGACAGAATCGGATGTGCACTAAATGCCATCTGATTTGGTCCAATCCGATTTTGTCCGATTTTTGCACCGATAAAATAATCGGACAGAATCGGATCGGACCAAATTGGATGGCATTTAGTGCACATCCGATTCGGTACAATGCCCATAGGGCTGCATGGGGGCCAAAATTGGTCCGATGCTGTCCGATTTTTATCGGACAGCATCGGAAATGAAAAATCCATAGTTTGAAACCAGCCTTATACAAAGAAATTGTGAAAGGTATCAAATTCATTTCTGTGCTGTGCATTATAGTGTAACATACAATACCCTTATACTGTTGGTGATAAGACACCTTATTATGGTCGTATTGTATGTCTCCCAAGGTTAATTAGGTGCCTTCAACACAGTTGTTTGCATAACACTGGGGAACACAATTTTTTAGGAGTTAGGTCAGACAACTGTTCTTAATTCATTTTTGGATGCTGAATCCAGAAATGATCTCAGTTTTTCTCTATCACGTCAAGTTTTTGAACTATAGGATTTTTGTCTTCTCAAAAATATGTAAACTACTGTACCTAAAAAGTGTTTTGTTTTTTTTAAATAGTACAAATATGAACAAAAAATTAAATATATAAGAAATAGGCATGACAAATATGTTTTTTAACACTATCATGTTTTTTTACAAAGGATATATATATATTGTAATCAGATAACAAGTCTTATTACAGATATCAGTGCAATTGTGCTTCTCTGGCAGGTAAATTGTGGAGGAAAAACTTGACGTGCTAGAAAAAAACTGACTACATTTTTGGAATCAGCATGCCAATTTTAGTATAAATCAGCTCAAAAACCTAACTCAACAGAAAATTTTTTTCAAATTGTTCCCCAGTGTAATTAGTATACAGTATATCCTTACCAGGGCCTGTCCATTACGTGTGTGTCGGTCGGAGTGGCGTTGCGGAAGTGGTTCCGCGCATGTGCAAGCCGCTCTCTGCATCAACGTTGCCATGGATATCCGGAAGCAGATCTACCGCCATATTTTTCCTCCGCACATGCGCGTTCAGTATTTTACTTCCCGATCGCCATTTTCCTACACTCTGGCGTATATCTAGTTCTCCTACTTAACCTTATCTGTTCATCACAAGTTTTTTGTTCCTTCTATTAAGGATACATATGATATTACTATAATTAACTTGAGGACTCTTTTGACCATATTAATAAGTACTTTTTAAATTAAAGTGCAACTGTGCAAATATATACAGGGAATTAACTCTTTGTGACTGAAAAGTATGATATGCTTACATTATTTCATTAGTGGCTTACCTAATTAAGTCAAGACGGGATTAACCCTTTGTCACTACATTTCTTATGTGCTCACATTATTATAATGGTGGTTTTACTAATAAAGTCACTTAATATATAATGGAATTAGGAACACTGGATACACCACTCTAGTCTTATTCCTTCTGAGTGCTGACATATGGGTATGAAGCCCTTTAGGTCCTCCTCCAAAGTGCGCCTTATCTCTGGGGTATCGCACTGCCCTTGTCAGTACAATGATCCCAGGGTCAACAACCCCTCCATCTCCCCCTGCCCAAAGGAATGGGGGGACTTCAGGCTCAATTTCCCCTTTAAATTAAACCTTAGTGGGTATACTGACTTTATATAGTTCTCCAGTGTACTTTGCCATTTGAATAGATCTGTGCACTCAATTGTTTCTCTTTAATATATGGTCCAAATAAAGGCTGAATACATCTTGAAGGAGTGCTGCAGTTCCTTTTCTTTAGATAGATAGATAGATAGATAGATAGATAGATAGATAGATAGATAGATAGATACAGGGCCTCACCAACCATTAGGCAAGTTGAGCTGGTCGCCTCAGGTGCACTATTTACTGTTAAACAGGGGGGCAGCAATGCGGCAGGCACCCTGCACATAGCGACTTCTATAGGGCCTGCTGCCCGCCACCAGCCACCTGTGCACTGTGCTGGCCGCTGTCTCTGCCTTCACATCCCGCCAACAGCAGCTCTGCACGGTGGGGAGCGATGACTTCATCACTGAGCGTCCCGCTATGCAGAACGCAGGACACATGCTGAAGAGACCGGTGGTGGAGCAGCAAGGATCGAGAAGAGAGGTGAGTATCCCTTTATTTTTTTTTTTAATCACTGACAATGAAGTGCTTTATAATATAAGAGTACTATGGGGGTTGGTGCACTGTATTTGGCGGGGGTGCTGCATTGTGTATGGGGGTGCTCCATTATATATGGAGGGTGCTGTATGGTGGGTGCTATATTGTACATGGGAGGGTGCTGCTGACTATTATATATGGGGGTTGCTGTATTGCATATTGGTTGCTAACTATTGTGCATGCGTGGCACTGTATGGGGGGCATTATACTATATGGAGCACTATGGGGAGTGCATTATACTATTTGGAGGACTATGTACAGTCCTGTATAGTATATGGAGGGCTATGGGGTGCATTATACTATATGGAGGACTATAGAGGAGCATTATGGTATTTGGAGGACTATGGGGGTACATTACAACATATATAGGACTTTCGGCATGCAATATATTATATGGAGGACTATGTGTGGTGCATTATACTATATGGAGTACTATGGTGGTGCATTAAACTATCTGGAGAAATCTGGGGGTGCATTATACTATCTGGAAGACTGTGGGGGTGCATTATTCTATATGGAGGACTGTGGGGGGTGCATTATTTTATATGGAGGCAATGGGGTGCATTATTCTATATGAAGTACTGTGGGGTGCATTATTCTATATAAAAGACTGTGGGGTGCATTATTCTATATGGAGGACAATGGAGTGCATTATTCTATATGAAGGACTGTTGGGTTGCATTATTCTAATATGAAGGACTGTGGCGGTGCATTATTCTATATGGAGGACTGTGGGGGTGGATTATTCTGTATGGAGGACTGTGGGGTGCATTAGTCTATATTGAGGACTGTGGGGGTGCATTATTCTATATGGAGGACTGTGGGGGTTCATCATTTTATATGAAGGACTGTTGGGGTGCATTTTTCTATGTGAATGACTGTTGGGGTGCCTTATTCTATATGGAGAACTGTGGCGGCGCATTATTCTATATGGAAGACTGTGGGGTGGATTATTCTGTATGGAGGACTGTGGGGGTAGATTATTTTAATATAGAGGACTGTGGTGGTGCATTCTTCTAATATGGAAGGCTGTGGTGTGGCATTATTCTATATGGTGGGACTATATAGGAGCCAATTATACTATATAGACGACTATGGCGGTGCAATATACTGTATGGTGGACTATGGATGATGCATTATAGTATATGGAGCCAATTCTACTATATGGAAGTCATTATAATATTTGGAGAGCTCTGTAGTAGACATTATAATACTTGGAGGGAGTCTTTATACTTAATGGAGGGCTGTGTTTTTGTTGCCATTATACCGTGCAAAGAGATGTGGGGGTCATTATAATGTATGGAAGGCTGTGTGGTGGTCATAGTTGGGGATCATAGCGTTCCAGGGTAGTTAAGGGAGTACGGTAGGGTCATCATACTGTGTGTGTGTGGAGGAAGTCACTGGGGGTGGGGGATCATTCAGTGTTTGTGGGACACAATGTTGGCATCATACTTTATGGGGCAATGAAAGAGAGATGTAGAGGCTTCAATAGAGGAAATTACTTTGTAAGGGCTGAAGATTTGTGAGATATGTATGTATCTATGTGACCCCCAAAAATATTATTTTTGGGGGTGTGGGGGAGCAAAAAGGACCTTTGCTATGGGGCCCCATGATCTCTATGTACGCCCCTGGTGCATGATGCATTGTCCCTCTGCTGCAGGACTGATTGGCCATAACTTACACACCAGGTCCAGTGCCGCCACTTGGTACATACAGGCATCCAGCCATGTGTCTCCTGAGCGGCGGTTGGTGAGTGGTGCTCCTCCCCTTTCCCGCTCCCAAATCCTTTGCTCAACCCAATTGGAAGGCCCTGCTTTTAGCGCCGGAGAGCCCCGTATGTGGTGCTTGTGATTGGCTAAACATTTTTGGAGAAGGTATAGTCTATTGGGGAAGATGCACCATTTTACAAGCTTAGTGTAGTGGCAGCTTATTGATGCTCAGACTGCAGGTTGTTGCATGTGGTGTGTGGACGGTGCTGCTTGATGGGCATGTCTGACTAGTTAGCCAATAGGTTGGTAATCAGTGCTGCCTGCTGTGCTATAAGGATGCAGGACTATGTCTACAGGACCACAGCTCTGCCGCCATCATTGTGTGTCTGTAGCTTGTTTCCAATTGCCATTAATGATCCTTGATATGGATTCTTCTGCGTGGTTCATGTATGTGCGTCTGATGGCGCTGACATACTTGCTTTTAGACATCTCATTTCTAAATTAAAATTCCACTAATGTCCTCAATATTACAGATAGACGTAATCTGTATGAACAGATTTATTTCTACCAATTGAAAAAAATTATAGCGGGGGGGTGCACGTTTTACAGTCGCCTCAGCAGCACAGAGGCTAGGTTCACCCTAGATAGATAGATAGATAGTAGATAGATAGATAGATAGATAGAAGATACTAGATAGATGATTAATGGATACAATCAAAGTAAAAAATTGGACAGCATTCTTCCTAAAAAGGTGGTTGCAAATCAGTCCAAGTGGGGTTCAGTCACTCCTGTATACAGACATATCAAAGATCAAAGAAAGGACTGCAGCACTCCTTCAAGATAATTAGCCTGTATTGCCCTAGGCAAAGTTTCCAACTTTGCTGAAGACCAACAAAGGCTAATTACATCTTAAAGGGGTGCTGCAGTCCTTCTTGATAGAATAGATAGATAGATAGATAGATAGATAGATAGATAGATATAGATAGATAGATAGATAGATAATATGTAATAGATAGATACTGTAGATAGATAGATAAAGATAGATACTTATGAAAAAGCAGCCGGCTATTTTCTGGGTGCAATTCAGTCCAGCTCCTCTCCCATCCACTATCTTCAATGTAAATATCTATATCATCTATCTATCTATCTATCTAATCTATCTATCTATCATCTATCTATCTATCATTAAATAAATCGACTGCAGCACTCTTTTTCTTTTTCCAGTCTGCCTTTATTGGGCCATCAGGTGTACAGCAACGTTTCGGGAACAAACTAGAGGAAGGGAGTTTGTTCCTAAACGTTGCTGTACACCTGATGGCCCAATCAAGGCAGACTGGAAAAAGAAAAAGGAGTGCTGCAGTCGATTTATTTAATGATAGATAGATAGATAGATAGATAGATAGATAGATAGATAGATAGATAGATAGAGATAGAGTAAAATGAAGAAAAAGACTGCAGCACTCCTCTTCCAGATGTATATTCTGCCTTTATTGGGCTACAGGTATGCCTTGTGACGTTTCAGTCTCCCAGGAATTTTTTCTAGCAGCCTCATAGGCGGCCGTCACACACTACGATTTTGTGAGGGATCTCAATAACGATGTCAGTGGTGTGCGCTGGTGCTCAACATGTTAGTGAGGCGTCACATGTATAGATAACATTCAGGACCAGCAGCGATGTTACGTGCAGGATCGCTCACACAACCAGCGAACGATGCTTGTCAATGATGTGAATAGGAGAAATCGGTCAGGAGATCGGTTATGGCGGGGTCACACAGAACAATGCTGCAGATTGGATGATCGACATCGTGTGATATGGGGTCAGGTTCCCATATCTGTACATAACGATCTGACCACTTATCGCTAGTCAGATCGACTGTCAAACGCAACGATGTCGGAGGAGCGATGCTAAATCAGGAACTTTCCAACGACATCATTACATATATCGTAGCGTGTGACGCCCACCTTACTGCTATTACCGGTCTTTTTATACATCTCAATTAATTTACATTCATTTTCCAATTAGTTACCTGTGTGTCGAGCCCACCGGGACGAGGGTACTCGGTACCGGACCCGTCTGCTGCGGGGGAAGTCACAGGTGGTCCTGGTCCGGTCCGTTTCCCGGGCCCTGGTAAATAAAAGGGGGGTGTATTTACAGGGGATTGTCAGTCGTGACGCCACCCACCATATGCGCCAGTGATGGAGCGCCGCTGCTGCAGAACCTCCGGGATGATGGAATGGCAGCTTAGGTGTAATAATTCCAGTGGGTAGAACTGCTATTCCCCGGGGCAGTGATGGTATAATCTATAATGGATATGAATGGTGAAGACGGGTTAAAGGACACACACTCACGTTTAGTAGTCAAAGATGCAATTCTCCTTTTCTCCTGATTGCTGCAGCTTCTTGTAATCTGTGTGCAGAGCTGACAGGCTTGTAGCTTTGTAGGTGGGAGCTCTCTGTTACTGAATGTAGGGCAAAGGTTGCAATCAATACACAGACTCACAGTTTTGCTGTTTTCCAAAGCTTTACTGCAGATGTTGTTGCAGGTTATATCCACGGAGTCTGTAATGGGGCTAAGCTCTCTTCCCACCCTGTCCGGGTCGTCAGCTTCCTCGTGTTACACCGTGTGTGTGTCCTGACTGCTGCGTCTAGCTAAGCTGCTAGGACTTCTCACTCTTTCTCTGTGTTCTGCTGGTACCACTTGGCTAGGCAACTTGAGTCCTCTGTGCTGGCTGACCCCTCTGTGTTGCTTTGCACTGGTACTAGGGGCATCTAGAGATCCCACTGTTCCTGGATTCACTGTGCTGTGGGTGCCAGACACAGTACCGGATCCGGTGTCCGTTCCGTGCACTGGGGCAAGTGAAAGCGTCACTCCAGCTCCCAGACGTGTTCCTCTGTCTGTAGTTCTCCTGTTCCTCTGACCCTTGCTAGGTCTGCACTGAGCTAACTCTGCTCTAAGTGTGCTCTTCACAGCCCTGCTCGACTGAACTGAGCTCTCCCTCATGAGCAGGAGTATTTAAGGAGCAGGTGGTGCTCCCCCCTGCCATGGTCTAGTGTTTGTGAGTGTGTAGTGGGGAGAGAACCTATGTGGTGTTATTGTGGCATATTAACCCATGGGGTGCCACATGGTATCCATAGTGTTTTTGCATCTTAATGATTATCATCCAATATTCTTATTTGTGATGAACCCAAGGGCCTATGGGGACTCTGTACCCGGCATGGAGTAGCAGGGATGTCACCGGTGGCTCGTCTGGACTGTGGCCCTAGTGGTCAGCCTAAAAATTGGGGGAGTTGTGAAAAAGGGAATAAAGTTTATCGTGCCGCCACCTGCAGATTCTGGTGATGGTCACCAGCGCCGCTTCAGACCTCCAGAGACGATGGTACTGCAGCTTGGATAGTGCAGCTCCCTGCAGGCGGAGCTGAGTCCCCAGGCCAGATCAGCACTGCACTTGTTGTCATATATGGAGTAGTGCAGCGGTTCTGATGAAAGGAGACACTGAGGCTGTATGACTCTGTACGAGTACTTTTCCTGGAACCAGTTTAGATGAAGTTTAGGTTACAGCTTTTACAGTCTTTCGATAGGTAGCTGGCCGTGTAGTCGCAGAAGAGGTTAAAGTCTCTTTGAGGTTCCCTTAGTATACCTTCTTTTGTCAATCCCACATCCTGCTGTTCTGTCCTGCGCCTCCTCACTTTCCTTGCGCTGCCCTGCACGTTTTGAACAGGGATGTCGGGGCTGCTGAACAAACCCACGACGGCCGGAGTCGACGGCTCAGGGGGTGAACTCGCCTGTACGTTCCTCGGAGCCAGCACTCCGTTGGTGGACTAGGATTCCCCCGGACTATGGACGGTTCGATACGGGGTTTCCTCATTCTTTTCCTGTAAAAAATAAAATCCAATTTGTGCCATACTGTGTTTACAATAATTTACCCTCGGTATACTTTTTGTATTGCTCACCTTAACAGTTGTGCCGTCCGCACAACTGGATTAACCTGCACACTTGCGATGTCTTTGAAATAATGAATTTCACTCTTCTGGTATGGTGTGAATAATGGCGTCTCGGCGTTTTCCTCGGTTGCCCAGGATCACGTGACAGCTCAGGAGGATTATCTAAATGATGTAAGCCAGGTCCTATAGCCCAGAGCAGCTCCACATCCCCTCCCCGCAGGGAGGATATGTAAGATAATGAAGAAAGGATAGAGTATGTGGTAAGGCTAGGGAATAATAACAGCTCCACGGCCAGTAGAAAATTACCTTTAGGCTTTAATAAAAATGTGTACAAACGCGTGTCCGTTAACCACGATGCATTTCAACTCAGTATGCGTCTTTCTCAAGTGTCAAGTCATTTGAGAAAGACGCATACTGCGTTGAAATGCATCGTGGTTAACAGACCCGCGTGTTGTACACATTTTTATTAAAGCCTATAGTAATTTTCTACTGGCCGTGGAGCTGTTATTATTCCCTAGCGCTTACCACATACTCTATCCTTTCTTCATTATCATTCTTTTCCTGGGCTGTCTTTTTCTCTCAGGCCCTGTCCCTGGGAGACCCTTTTCTCTCTTGGGCTCCCACCTTGCTTCGCTCCTCAGACCAAACTAGAGCTGTCTGTTTGACTTCCCGCCTCACCTATCTCTGCCCCTCTGGGACTGGGTCTCTGCCCTAAGATTTAACCCCATCATCCTTGGCTAGTGTGCGTGAGTGCTAGGCTTTGAACTTCATGTTGACTTTACACTCCCTTGCGAATACTGCACACTCTATTGTGGGTGAAGTACCTCTACTATGGCGTACTGAACAGTGGCGCCACATTCCCCCTTGGTGAAATACACTTGTCCCCAAGTGTATCTACCCGGACCTGCTACACAGCCTTTTTATATTTTTAATAAACAATAATGGTACCTTTACACGCCGCTACAGAAGTTAGAAACAACCGGGTGTCGGAGACAATTGTATCTTGCACCGTCAAAACACCGCGAGGTAGCGGCGTGTAAATCAGGTTGTTGCCACCGGTCACTGTCGACACCTGTTTTTCAGCAGTGCTCAAAAACAGGTTGGTTTCAACCCGATGGTAGTGGCGTCTAAATGAGGAACAGGAAGATTTTTGCGACACCTAGTTAACTCCCTGGGGCGTAACACAGCCTCCGGGATAACGCCCCCCTTCAGCGATCATTGGTGGAAGCTCCTGCGTTACGATCGGTTGTCCCTGCATAGGGCGGCATATTTAAGGAGCTGACCAGTCACACTACACAATTGCAATAGCATCATGTATTAGCCAGCCTTCCTGCGCTGGCTGGCCAATCATGATGCTATTGCTTTGTCCAATCACCGTATGAGCGTCTCGTAATCCACAACTCTGGCAGGCCTATGTGTTGTCCCTGCTGCCCCAGGTCCTCCCATATTCCCTTCTGTAGCGGCGTGTAAATGAGGGAAGGTGCTCTACATAAGTAACCTTCGGCACTCGTCGGTGCCTCCAGGGATAGAAAAAAACCTTCTGTAGAGCACCTTGTAGCGGCGTGTAAAGGCGGTATCAGGTACCGTTACCAACCGTTGGAACGTGCTCGTGCATGTGAGACAGCCGGTTGTTTCTAACCTTCTGTAGCGGCGTGTAATGGTACCATAACAGGTAACATTTGTATTTACAAACAATGCGCATCATGTTTCTTCCCTTTATGGGAGGCACTTTTCTTTTAACGTTGCAAACTTAACATCGGCCTAACAGGGTCGGTACACACATTGCAGACCCAGCGGTAATTGTCCTCACCAAGCAAGTGTTCTTTGTCACTGCTGGGCTACTTCAAATCACACAAGAGTCTCTGGCTTAACTGCTTCAGTCCAGGCTCAAACAAAATGAAAAAGGGAAAAGGGCAAAGTTGTCAATAATGTCCTTGAGTCTCCGAATGGGTTAAATTATGCTGTTTCACATTATTACTATTAACTATATACATACAGTGTTGGCCAAAAGTATTGACACCCCTGCAATTCTGTCAGATAATACTCAGTTTCTTCCTGAAAATGATTGCAATCACAAATTCTTTGGTATTATTATCTTCATTTAATTTGTCTTCCATGAAAAAAACCCAAAAGAGAATGAAGCAAAAAGCAAAACATTGATCATTTCACACAAAACTCCAAAAATGGGCCAGACAAAAGTATTGGCACCCTCAGCCTAATACTTGGTTGCACAACCTTTAGCCAAAATAACTGCGATCAACCGCTTCTGGTAACCATCAATGAGTTTCTTACAATGCTCTGCTGAAATTTTAGACCATTCATCTTTGGCAAACTGCTCCAGGTCCCTGATATTTGAAGGGTGCCTTCTCCACACTGCCATTTTTAGATCTCTCACCTCACTAGCAGTCCAGAAGAGGAGCCGGAGTGGTGGTGGTGCCGCCGCATGACGCTGCTGCAGACGGCATGATTGATGGCAGGCGGCGGGGACATTTTGTAGGCTAAGGCTCCGCCGGCGGTACAGTTGCCTGGTGGAACAGCCAGGACCTGTGATGACATCACACACATGTGACTCGGGTGGGCGGAGCCACATTTTGCCCGGCAAGAAGAATTGTCAACAGATTAGGAGGAGCTGGGACTGACTATTCAAGGTACATGGAGAGGGGTGCAGAGGACATGGAGGGGGGTGCAGAGGACATGGAGGGGGTGCAGGGGACATGGAGGGGGTGCAGGGGACATGGAAGGGGGTGCAGGGGACATGGAGGGGGTGCAGAGGACATAGAGGGGGTGCAGAGGACATGGAAGGGGGTGCAGAGGACATGGAGGAGGGTGCAGAGGACATGGAATGTGTGCAGAGGACATGGAGGGGTGTGCAGAGGACATGGAGGGTGTGCAGAGGACATGGAGGGGTGTGCAGAGGACATTGAGGGGTGTGCAGAGGACATTGAGGGGGTGCAGGGGACATGGAGGGGGGTGCAGAGGACATGGATGGGGTGCAGAGGACATGGAGGGAGGTGCAGAGGACATGGAGGGGGTGCAGAGGACATGGAGGAGTGCAGAGGACATGGAGGGGTGCAGAGGACATGGAGGGGTGTGCAGAGGACATGGAGGTGGGTGCAGAAGACATGGAGGAGGGTGCAGAGGACATGGAATGTGTGCAGAGGACATGGAGGGGTGTGCAGAGGACATGGAGGGGTGTGCAGAGGACATGGAGGGGTGTGCAGAGGACATGGAGGGGTGTGCAGAGGACATGGAGGGGGTGCAGAGGACATGGAGGAGTGCAGAGGACATGGAGGGGTGCAGAGGACATGGAGGTGTGTGCAGAGGACATGGAGGGGGTGCAGAGACATGGAGGTGGTGCAGAGGACATGGAGTGTGCAGAGGACATGGAGGGGTGTGCAGAGGACATGGAGGGGTGTGCAGAGGACATGAGGGGTGTGCAGAGGACATGGAGGGGGTGTGCAGAGGACATGGAGGGGTGTGCAGAGGACATGGAGGGGTGTGCAGAGGACATGGAGGGGTGTGCAGAGGACATGGAGGGGGTGTGCAGAGGACATGGAGGGGGGTGCAGAGGACATGGAGGGGTGTGCAGAGGACATGGAGTGGTGCAGAGACATGGAGGGGGTGCAGAAGGACATGGAGGGGGTGTGCAGAGGACATTGAGGAGTGTGCAGAGGACATTGAGGGGTGTGCAGAGGACATTGAGGGGGTGTGCAGAGGACATGAGGGGTGTGCAGGGACATGGAGGGGGGTGCAAGAGGACATGGAGGGGTGCAGAGGACATGAGGGGGGTGCAGAGGACATGGAGGGGTGCAGGGGAACATGGAGGGGGTGCAGGGACATGGAGGGGGGTGCAGGGACATGGAGGGGTGCAGAGGACATGGAGGGGTGCAGGGACATGGAGGGGTGTCAGAGGACATGGAGGGGGTGCAGAGGACATGGAGGGGGTGCAGAGGACATGGAGGGGGTGCAGAGGACATGGAGGGGGGTTGCAGAGGACATGAGGGGTGCAGAGGACATGGAGGGGGTGCAGAGGACATGGAGGGGGTGCAGAGGACATGGAGGGGGTGCAGAGGACATGGAGGGGGTGCAGAGGACATGGAGGGGGTGCAGAGGACATGGAGGGGGTGGCAGAGGACATGAGGGGGTGCAGAGGACATTGAGGGGGTGCAGAGGACATGGAGGGGGGTGCAGAGGACATTGGAGGGGGTGCAGGGGACATGGAGGGGTGCAGGAGGACATGGAGGGGGGTGAAGAGGACATGAGGGGGTGCAGAGGACATGGAGGGGGTCAGAGGAACATGGAGGGGTGCAGAGGACATGGAGGGGTGCAGAGGACATGGAGGGGGTGCAGAGGACATGGAGGGAGGTGCAGAGGACATGGAGGGTGCAGAGGACATGGAGGCGGGTGCAGAGGACATGGAGGGGGTGCAGAGGACATGGAGGGGGGTGCAGAGGACATGGAGGGAGGTGCAGAGGACATGTTGGGGGGTGCAGAGGACATGTGAGGGGGTGCAGAGGACATGGAGGGGGTGCAGAGGACTGGAGGGGGTGCAGAGGACATGGAGGGGTGCAGAGGACATGGAGGGGGTGCAGAGGACATGGAGGGGGTGCAGAGGACATGGAGGGGGTGCAGAGGACATGGAGGGGTGTGCAGAGGACATGGAGGGGGTGTGCAGAGGACATGAGGGGGTGAGACAGAGAGGACATGGAGGGGGTGTGCAGAGGACATGGAAGGGGGTGCAGAGGACATGGATAAGTGAGGGTGCAGAGGACATGGAGGGGGTGCAGAGGACATGGAGGGGGTGCAGAGGACATGGAGGGGGTGGCAGAGGACATGGAGGTGTGCAGGACATGGAGGGTGCAGGACATGGAGGGGGTGGCAGAGGACATGGAGGGGGGTGCAAGGACATGGAGGGGGTGCAGAAGACATGAGGGGGTGCGCAGAGGACATGTAGGGGGTGCGAGAGGACATGAGGGGGGTGCAGAGGACATGGGGTCAAGAATAAGGGTGAGGACATGGGGGAACATGGAGAGGCGCAGGCAGGAGAATGCCAACACACCTCACAGCATAACCGTGTGAGAAGGTAGCATCCACCTGAGATAGAGACTCATGAGATTGAGGAGGGGTGTGGAGGAGGGGTGGGTAAGTGCAGGTAGACAGATATAGGTGAGCAGGGAGGAGGGGTGCAGAGGACAGAGGAGCTGAAGCAAAGACAGAAGGGGGCCAGAGAACAGGAAGGGGGCAAGCTGGCAGGAGAAAGGGGATGCAGAGGACATGGAGGGGGTGCCAGAGGACATGGAAGGGGTGCGCAAGGACATGGAGGGGGTGCCCGAGACATGGAGGGGGTGCACGAAGACATGAGGGGGTGCGCAGAAGGGCATGGAGGGGGTCGCAGAGGACATGTAGGGGGTGCAGAGGACATTGAGGGGTGCAGAGGACATGGTGGTACACATACAGAGCTGAGGACATCGTGGAACACTGGACAGCACGGAGCTGAGGACATGGTGGTACATTGTCGTGCACAGCACGGAGCTGAGGACATGGTGGTACACTGTGCACACACGGAGCTGGGGACTTGGTGGTACACTGTGCACAGCACAGAGCTGAGGACATGGTGGTACACTGCACAGCATGGAGCTGAGGACATGGTGGTACACTGTGCACAGCATGGAGCTGAGGACATGGTGGCACACTGTCTGTGCACAGCACGAGCTGAGGACATGGGTACACTGTCTGTGCACAGCACGGAGCTGGGACATGGGGTACACTGTGCACAGCACGGAGCTGAGGACATGGTGGTATGTGGCGCCCCTGCGTCCAGGAGGCCACAAAGGGAACTGCAGCCAGGCAGGTAGGACACTTGTTGCACAACAACACCCTCACAGCCCACATAACCCACGTGTAAGAGAAGGTAGCATCCAGCCCAGAGATTAGAGACTCTATGAGATTGAGGGGTGGTGGATTTGGAGGAGTGGGTTGGGCATACACGTAGTCAGGTGACTTGACAGTATATAGTGAAGGGGGAGGAGGAAGGAGTTCAGTAGGCCACAGTGAGCTGAACAGCAAAGACCAAGAACAGGCCAGAGAACAGCGGAAGGTGGAGCTAAGCTGAGCAGGAGAAAGCCACACATCCTGGAAGAGTGAGGGCATAAGGAGCGCAGAATCTGTACCGAGCCAGTGCGAGCCGGAGAGAGAGAAAGTCTATCCGGAGCCGGATCCCCAGGAGTGTGAGAGAGCAGAGAGAGACGGTGATACCCGGGCCCTAGAACTACAGCTAAAGCAACCGACCGCAGGCGGAGTAGCCCTCCTATTATACTGAGAGACGCAGAAGGAAAGGAGCCTGGTAGAGCCTCACACCTGAGGACTGCTGTAGGCTGGGCTGAAGTAGAGTGTCGGCTCTAGAGGGGACCGTGGTTTACCCGGCATCCCCAAACAACACGACGGGGGGTCTTAATTCCAGATTGGGATCCCTACCCTAAAGGACAGGCAGCTCAGTGACAAACGAAGGACCCACAGGGGCCCGAGTCACCGCCATACTGTCCAGTGTCGCACAACACGAAGTAAAGAGAGAACGTAATAGCCCAGAAAGGACACTAAAGACTGTGTGAGGGGTCACAGAGAGAGGAGCCTGGCTGCAGGGAGCAAAGGGAACCCGGAGAGGGAGAGTGTGCCCGTGTACTTGTACTGTAACTTGTAAGAACTGCACTGAACTGCAAATAACTTGTGAACTGTCTGAACAACTAAGAGTAAACACGGAAAACCCTGGAATTGCTTCCCTTGTGTTTCTGCATGAAAGTGATTATCTCCATACAGGATACAGCCTGTCAGCACCAACAGAGAGAAGAATCCCTGCAGCGTCTGCAAAGTAAGTGTGCTACACACTCCACAATAGACTTAACCCTTACTGCCCCAGGGAACACAGTTCTACCCACTGGAACTATTACACCTAAGCTGCTATCCCATCATCCCCGAGGTTCTGCAGCAGCGGCGGCCCCATCACTGGCCGCACATAGTGGGTGGCGTCACGACTGACAACCCCTGTAAATATCCACTTTTATTGCCGAGCCAGGGACACGGACATGACCAGGACCACCCGTGACTTCCCCAGCAGCTGACGGTTCGGTACCGAGTACCCCCGTCCCAGTGGGCCCGACAACCACACTGTCTGTGCACAGCACAGAGCTGAGGACATGGTGGTACACTGTCTGTGCACAGCAGGGAGCTGGGGACATGGCGGTACACTGTGCACAGCACGGAGCTGAGGACATGGTTGTACACTGTATGTGCACAGCACGGTGCTGAGGACATGGTGGTACACTGTATGTGCACAGCACGGCGCTGAGGACATGGTGGTACACTGTGCACAGCAGGGAGCTGGGGACATGTTGGGACACTGTGCATAGCACGGAGCTGAGGACATGGTGGTACACTGTATGTGCACAGCACGGAGCTGGGGACATGGTGGTACACTGTGCACAGCATAGAAAGAGAGAGGGGAGGGGGACAAGATCCCTGATGAAGGTGCCAGGTGGCACTGAAACGCGTAGGAGGTGAATAAAGGAGGCTTGGATCAAAACTCGTCTTGGGTCTTCCTTGATGTTTCTGCAGCGCGGACCGTAGCACACTTTCTTTCCTGAAATTACTGTGCACAGCAGGAGCTGGGGACATGGTGGTACACTGTGCACAGCACGAGCTGGGACATGGTGGTACACTGTCTGTGCACAGCACGGAGCTGGGGACATGGTGGTACACTGTGCACAGCACAGAGCTGAGGACATGGTGGTACACTGTGCACAGCACAAAGCTGAGGACATGGTGGTACACTGTCTGTGCACAGCAGGGAGCTGGGACATGGTGGTACACTGTGCACAGCACGGAGCTGAGGACATGGTGGTACACTGTCTGTGCACAGCACAGAGCTGAGGACATGGTGGTACACTGTCTGCAAAGCAGGGAGCTGAGGACATGGTGGTACATTGTCTTTGCACAGCAGGAGCTGAGGACATGTTGGTACACTGTCTGTGCACAGCACAGAGCTGAGGACATGGTGGTACACTGCCTGTGCACAGCAGGGAGCTGGGACATGGTGGTACACTGTGCACAGCACGGAGCTGAGGACATGGTGGTACACTGTATGGGCACAGCACGGAGCTGAGGAAGTGGTGGTACACTGCTGTGCACAGCAGGGAGCCTTGGACATGGTGGTACACTGTGCACAGCACGGAGCTGAGACATGGTGGTATGTGGTGCCCCTGCGTCCAGGAGGCCATACACACTCCGTACTTCTTGATGTTAACCATTTAATGCTCTCTTGTCCACCGCCCTGCAGTGTCAAAAGAGGACGACAGCGAGACAGGCAGCAACACCGCATCAGAGAGCCCGTGACCTCGAAATAGAAGATCCTCAGATCCTGGTATTGTGACATCATATTAAGGGCCACGTCACACACATAGATATCTGTGGCAGATATTGTTCGCAGATCTCTGGTTGCAGTGAAATCATGGACACATTGTTCCATTTGTGCACGGCCACAAAATGGAACAATGTGTCCATGATTCCACTGCAACCAGAGATCTGTGAACAATATCTGCATAGATATCTATGTGTGTGACGTGGCCCTAAGAATAATATTATTTGCACTTATATTACACTATGAACTCCACACACTTACATACATCATCAATACTGTCCCCATAGGGGCTCACAATGTAAATATCCTATCAGTATGTCTCTGTATTGTGGCTGGACAAACCTTTTATATGTACTACATGATGAAATGTGGGGGAAGAAGCTACAGAAGCTTGTGGGGGAAGGCCGCGACTAGGGGGAAGATTGTCCGTGATGGGGGGAGGGACTGCAACGGGGGAGCTGTGATGGGGGAGGGGCCATGATGGTGGAGTAGCCGTGACAAGGGGGGGTGGCGACCACTGACAGTGCCTAGGGCAGCAGGAACTCCAAATACGGCCCTGGGAAGGTAATGTATCCTCAGGGAGGGATTTTTTCTTTTTTTAAACAAACAGAGGTAATAGAATAGAGAAAGAATAGGGAATAAGACTCCCATGCCATCAGGGCTCCGATCGGCTCGGATCCGATGCTGTCCGATTTTATTCTCGGACACAAAAATGCAGCAGGCTGCGTTTTTGTGTCCGTGCTTAAATCGGACAGGATCAGATGGTGCCAAAATCGGATGGCAAAAGGCACACATCTGATCCGATCTGAGCCCATTAGGGATACATGGGATCCGATTTTGGATCCGAGTGTATCCGTTTTGAAACGGATACACTCTGAAGCTCCAAAATCGTGATGTGAAACCGGCCTAAGGATATCGTTAACGATATCCTTGTGTGTAAACCCACCATAAGATCGACCTGTCACACGCAACAATGTCGTTAACACGTCGTTGGAGCGACTGAAAATCAGTGAGGTTTCAGCGATATATTTACAGATATCGTAGCATGTAACGTCCCCCATAGGGCAGCTTTACACACACCAACTTCTGTGTCCAACTTCTGAACAGAACTCTGGTTGCAGTGAAATCATGGACACATTGTTACATTTGTACACAGCCACAAAATGGAGCAATATGTCCATGATTTCACTGCAACCAGATATCTGTTCAGAAGTTGGTCACTGAAGTTGGTGTGTGTAAAGCGGCCCATAGGTAGATGTGTGAGATAGAGATTAATAGATACATAGATGTAAAGGCCAAGTTACACACTCAAACAATTGTGCAGAGATTGTTCGCAGATGTCTAGTTGCAGTGAAATCATGGACACGTTGTTCTATTTGTACACGGCCACAAAATGGAACAATGTGTCCATGATTTCACTGCAACCAGAGATCTGCGAACAATCTCTGCACAATTATCTGCGTGTGTAACTGGGCCTTAAGATAGATAGATAGATAGATAGATAGATAGATAGATAGATAGATAGATAGATAAACAACAAAAGGGACTGCAGCACTCCTTAACCCCTTCCCGACCTATGACATTGTACAACGTCATGGGCCGGCCGGTAAGGGGGGTTTGATGTGGGCTCCGGCGCGGAGCTCACATCAAATAGCCGACATCTCAGCTGATCTCATCAGCTGAGATGTCAGGTTAACAGCACCGATCAGATCCGAGATCTGATCGGCGCTGTTAACCCCTTGTATCAGTGATTGACAGTGGGATATAAGGCGGCCGAGGCAGGGAGCGCGGTGTTCCCCGCCTGCTCCAGAGATCCCACAATGCCAACCACAACAGGTACGCGATTATGGGAGATACTGATGAGCTGCAGCTCATCGGTATCTCCCAGAAGCAATCGGACTGTGCAGCAAGGTGCCTCTAAGGCCACTTTCACATCAGCGTTTTTTTCAAATCGCGGCAGATGCGGTGAAAAAACCGCAACAACAACTTTTGTTGTTGTAGTATGCAGCTTTGCCTGAAGGCCAAATAAAGGCTGAATACATCTTTAAGGAGTGCTGCAGTCCCTTTTGTTGTTATAGTCTGTATACAGGAGTGACTGAACCCCACTCTGGACTGATTTTTGCACCTGTGGCGCCCCACGTAGTCAGGCATCACAGAGGGGTATTGCACCCTTAAAAGAGGTGTAATTTCCCCAACTGCAAGTGGACCCTAGGTTGGTGGGTGGGCCCCATTCCTGCACTCCCACATTAGCTGAGCAGTGGAGGTTACCCGGGAGGGTATATATTCACCTCTAGGGGGACAAAGGAGGTGAGCAGCAGTAGTGAGTAGGAAAGAATAGTCAGACAATGGACGTCTGAGAGAGAGGAGTAGTCGGAGGAAGAGAGGAGAAAGAGTGTGGAACGAGGTGGAAGGGTTACCCGGACAGCTCCATGCTGATCCGGAGGAAAGAAGAAAGAGGGTCTTGAGGAGATCCTGAAAGAGGGCGCCCGATGAGCAGAGTCTGGGCCATAGAAAGAATGGGGGAATCCCAGTGTGGAGGGACCATACTCCAGGGGATTCTCAAGTCCACCACGGGAAAGCTGGGCCTGAGGATCCAGCCAAGGTCTATCTTTGCAGTCAGCAACCGGCTGCTGTGGTCCGTATATCACCACAGCACCCTGCCAGAGGGAGCAGTCTGCCTGCTTCCTCACAACGAGGGAGAGGACCCCCAATACTACCTACACAGAGCCATTGGGTATAGACTCATCCTAGGTGGGAAAGAAAGGACACGGGTTCGTCAACTAAGGTACACCACAGGTCCCACCATAGCACCTGGGATCCACTTGCAGCCACATGTAGAGCTATCTGTTACTTTAACATCTGATGCTGAACTGTGGACTTTGTATGTTGCTGCTAAAGGTTTACAGTAAATTACCCGGGAGAAAGTGACTTGGCCTGTGTGTGGTTTTCTCCATCATCCTGCTTGTTTTCAGGAACGCTGCCCCGGAGGACCAGCTCTACCTGTAGGGAGCTTGGCCAACTCAGCCGCATTACCATCGGCCTCTGGAGGACTGTGGCGGCGCTGGTGACCCATCACCAGCTACTACAGGTAGTGTCACATGACAAACTTTTATCCCCTGTAAATAACCCCTTTTTAAAGTGTCACCCAAGCCACGGGCTCAGGCGCTGCCACCCGTGACATCCCCCATGGGAAGCATCCCACAGAGCCTGATACCCAAGTATCCCAGGGCCTAGGGCTCAACATATCTTTCTGGCGTTCACGAACAAGATCTCGTACCCGGTATTACCGGGTACTGCGCGCCTTGGACAATTGAAACAAACTTGTCCCGCCATTGCTTGGCGTGAAAAATTGGTTCTCGCCATCACTGCAGGAGGACCCAAGAAGACGCCGTAGCCATGTACTAGATACCATGTGTAGGCCTTGGGGTGTGCCTCAGCCCCTAGAAGAAGGAGGGCCAAGACAGAGGCCACTGGCCTAGTGTGCATGAATGCTAGGATGGGAGCCTCATGCAGACTTTACACGCCCTTGCGAGAGGAATACTGAACACTCTATTGTGGGTGCAGTACCCTTACTGTGGTGCACTGACCAGTGAGGTGCCACATTCCCCCTTGGTGAAATACACTTGTCCCCAAGTGTGTCTACCCCGACCTGGTACAGAGCCTTATTATTTTTTTAATAAACAATAACGGGTAACATTTCTATTTACAAACAATATGCATCATGTTTCTTCCCTTTATGGGAGCCACTTTTCTTGTGACATTGCAAACAGTCTTCATGAAAGTCTATGAAGTTACGGCAAAAAGCAGCATATGCATACATTTTCAACTTAAGCAACTATATACATGACAGGGTTTTGCAGTCTCTACTCCACACATTGGTGAAAACACAGGGCATACCATCCTCTCAGCCCTGCGTGCTGCTCATGGCAAGCCCAGTCATTCTGGCACAAGTCCCGCTTCGGGGCAGGAGCTTATGCACAGTTCTGCTCACCTGTCATGGCGGCTACACCAACCTGTCTAGCCAGTCCGTGCGGTTGAAGCTCCTTCTGCACCGTGCCCCGACTTCCTCGATGTCGCTTTTCCGATCATCCTCCTCGGAGCTTGGCTGACTGGACGGCTCCTCAGCTTCCTCAGACTCCGCTCTGGTCTCGCTGCCACTATCATCAGGTAGGGTCTCAGGGTTATCTCGCTCTGCACCGACTACTGCAGTAGTGATGATTGGCTGAATCTCGGCTGCAGGGTCCTCACTGGTTATCAGGTGCTCAACCGTGGACCGGTCTCTTGCTCCGGGCTACAGCTCCTGTTTGCTGAACCTCTGTTGCTTTGCTCTGTCCCTGCCGCCATTTTTAGATTCTAGCAGGGGTAGTTTAGTCTTTGACCCGCCCCCTTGGTTTGATGGCAATCGGGGCAGACAAACAGTTTCGCGCCTCTGGTATGGCCCTCCCATGGTAAGGGGCGAGGCACGCCCCTGGGCCAGCACATTGTCTCTCACATCTTTAGGCCGCCATCTTGGAATCCCACTGGAATAGCGGGAAACGGTTCTCTAGTGCCGATTTTAACAGTCTGTAAAGCGCACAGTACCCGATTACACCGGGCACGAGATCCTGTGACGCCAGAAAGCTGATTCACCCAAGGGCCTATGGGAACTCAGTACCCGGGCGTGAAGTCGCAGGGATGTTACCGGTGACCTGCCCTGACCCATGGCCCTAGTGGTCAGCCTAACAATTGGGGGTGTTGTGAAAAAGGGAATAATACTACTTTTGGGCCTGAAATCACTGGGCGGAGTACATAGTACTAGGGGCACAGACTTTACCAGGGAGCACACACTACGGGGGCATAGAGATCACCGGGGAGCACGTAGTACTAGGGGGCACAGAAATTACCAGGCAACACTCAGGACTGGGGGGCACAGAAATCACCAGGGTTACATAGTACTGGGGGGCACAGAGTTTAGCAGAGGGCACACACTATAGGGTGCATAGAGATTACTGGGGGACACATAGTGCTGGGGGGCGCAGACATTACTGGGGGCCACACACTATGGGGACAGAGAGATCACTTGGGGGCACAGAGATTACCAGGGGGCACACACTATGTGGGGCAGAGAGATCACCTGGTGGGCAGAGATTACCAGAGGCCACACACTATGGGGGCAGATAGATCATTGGGTGGGCGCATATATTACTAGGGGAACACACTATAGGGGTAGAGAGGTCACTGGGGGCATATGGTACTGGGGTGTGGGGCACATAGATTACCAGGGGCCACACACTATGGGGGGAAAAGAGATTACCTGGGAAGCACATATGGTAGAGAGCCGGCCAGTAGCAATTTCCAATCCGGCGATGCAGTCTCAGTGAGAGGGAGTGAGTGCAGGGATGCAGCGGCTGATGTGCAGGGCAAAAGAGAGCAGAGCGCGCTCTCTCCACCTAGGAATTCAGGCAGAGAACTGAAGTAAACCAGGGAGGAGAGTCCCATGTATGGGTTAGCAAGTACCAATATACCTTCTGATATACTTAGAATTGGTAACAAAATAGGAATGGGAGAAAACAGAATCCACTTGTGACTCTGGTATCCATATTGTGGTATACATTTTGATGTCATGGAGATCAAGTGACACTGATGGCCAGGGAAAGTTCACATTTCTGTTCATGCCTCTATTGTTCCTATTCAATGTTATGGAGACATTGAATTTTTTTCTGTGTGAAGCTCCCATTTTACACCTATGACCATATGTCTTTTTTAAAAAAATTCTCACTTGACGGTGAGGAAACCTCAGCCATAGTGGCTTAAGTAACTGCTTCTGGTTTCTTCCTTTCGGTACCAGCAGAGAAGAGAGGGAAGGATTATGTAAAAGAACTTAAATGTCAAGTAGCCTTGGAGCTCCACTTAGCAACCTTGGCTGAGTACCATAAAGCTAAAGCTTCCATGTAAGTGCAGAAATCTAAAGAAATGAGACAAATGCGCAATAGGGTCTTATCTCCAATATATAGAGGTATATGTATGACGACAAGGGCCTGCTCACCTGATCTGGTTGTGTAAACCCACAACCAGTATGAACTGGTAGCTGCTGCTGAATCCACACATTCACGCCCAAAAACAACTGGGGAGGCGGTGAAAAGGAGGCAGAGGGGACACCCACTGCGACTCCTTAGGGCAGCAGAAGCCGCACATTTGTAAGGTAATAATCGTATTATTCAACTTTGCAAAAACTCAAATAGGACAGAGAGGGATAGCTAGAAACCTTATAGGAAGGTGCAGGGACAAGTATTTATAGGATGGGGGGTGCAATTTTTAGGGGTCAGGTTCCCTTTAAATCGAGCACAAAATCAATATTTTGTGCCATGAGATTAAACTCTAGAATATTTGTTTTATTTTTTCTATCTAGAAAAAAGCAATATTGTACTTCTCACATCAAGTGAGCAAGTTAAGCATATAACATTCATCAAGCTCCAGTTGAGAGCTAAATAAAGGTAAGTGATAATTTTTGTGCTATAACATGTGATGCCTGTACAGGGACATGAATCCTGGACCCTCAGATTAATAGTCTAATGCTCTATCCCCCAAGCTTCCCAGGTTCTAGTACAGTCAAAAAAAGTACATTTTTAGGAATAACTCTTCAGATTATTTTGTTTAATTTTTCTGTACATACTCAAAATCAAAGTCAACGCATGGTCTGCCTGTGCAATGAAGGGTCGGTGAGGTTATATTTCCTATTATAATAATTCCTACTATAATAATATAATTATATTCTATGAAGAGGAAAATACGGAGGAGGAGTAAGAAATATTCAGCCCAATGAAAGAAGGCAGACTTTGGTAGTTCCACCAGATGGAGCTGTTGTATCAGGCAACTGTTTTAGCTTACTCCAAAACTGAATTCACATTCACACATCTCACTTGTACTGTAGGGCTATGTTCACACGCTGCGTATTTGCCTACTTTTTTCACCAGCGTTTTCCCCTAAAATTGCATTTGCATCTGTGTTACCAGCAAATTGAATGGATTTTCACATTTGCCGTTCACACACAGTGTATTTTGCGCTTTTGGGGTTAAAAACTGCATCAGTAAAAAGAATGATCATGTTAATTAATTTGCACTTTTTTGCACGTGCTTCCTCCATAGGCCCCATTATAAGCGCTGGAATTATGCATTGCTCTTCACACAATTCGCTATTCCAGTGCTTAAAAGCGGAGGCGCAGCAGGGAGCAGGAAAACCAGGAAGAATCCTGTGTTCCTGTTCCCGTGTGAGATGTCGGGGCTGTAGTTTCGCTTTAGCAGTGTACAGTTGTGGCCAAAAGTATGGACACCCCTGCAATTCTGTCAGATAATACACAGCTTCTTCCTGAAAATGATTGCAGTCGCAAATACTTTGGTATTATTATCTTCATTTAATTTGTCTTCAATTAAAAAACACAAAAAAATTGTCCTAAAGCCAAATTGGATCTAATTCCACACCAAACATAAAAAAGGGGTGGACAAAAGTATTGACACTGTTACAAAAATCATTTGATGCTTCTCTAATTTGTGTAATTAACAGCACCTGTAACTTACCTGTGGCACCTAACAGGTGTTGGCAATAACTAAATCACACTTGCAGCCAGTTGACATGGATTAAAGTTGATTCAACCTCTGTCCTGTGTCCTTGTGTGTACCACATTGAGCATGGAGAAAAGAAAGAAGACCAAAGAACTGTCTGAGGACTTGAGAAACCAAATTGTGAGGAAGCATGAGCAATCTCAAGGCTACAAGTCCATCTCCAAAGACCTGAATGTTCCTGTGTCTACCGTGCGCAGTGTCATCAAGAAGTTTAAAGCCCATGGCACTGTGGCTAACCTCCCTAGATGTGGACGGAAAAGAAAAATTGACCAGAGATTTCAACGCAAGATTGTGCGGATGGTGGATAAAGAACCTTGGCTAACATTCAAACAAGTTCAAGCTGCCCTGCAGTCTGAGGGTACAACAGTGTCAACCCGTACTATCCGTCGGCGTCTGAATGAAAAGGGACGTATGGTAGGATACCCAGGAAGACCCCATTTCTTACCCCTAGACATAAAAAAGCCAGGCTGGAGTTTGCCAAAACTTACCTGAGAAAGCCTACAACGTTTTGGAAGAATGTTCTCTGGTCAGATGAGACAAAAGTAGAGCTTTTTGGGCAAAGACATCAACATAGAGTTTACAGGAGAAAAAAAGAGGCATTTAAAGAAAAGAATATGGTCCCTACAGTCAAACATGGCAGAGGTTCCCTGATGTTTTGGGGTTGATTTGCTGCCTCTGGCACTGGACTGGTTGACCGTGTGCATGGCATTATGAAGTCTGAAGACTACCAACAAATTTTGCAGCATAATGTAGGGCCCAGTGTGAGAAATCTGGGTCTCCCTCAGAGGTCATGTGTCTTCCAGCAGGACAATGACCCAAAACACACTTCAAAAAGCACTAGAAAATGGTTTGAGAGAAAGCACTGGAGACTTCTAAGGTGGCCAGCAATGAGTCCAGACCTGAATCCCATAGAACACCTGTGGAGAGATCAAAAAATGGCAGTTTGGAGAAGGCACCCTTCAAATATCAGGGACCTGGAGCAGTTTGCCAAAGAAGAATGATCTAAAATTCCAGCAGAGCATTGTAAGAAACTCATTGATGGTTACCGGAAGCGGTTGATCGCAGTTATTTTGGCTAAAGGTTGTGCAACCAAGTATTAGGCTGAGGGTGCCAATACTTTTGTCTGGCCCATTTTTGGAGTTTTGTGTGAAATGATCAATGTTTTGCTTTTTGCTTCATTCTCTTTTGTGTTTTTTCATTTAAGACAAATTAAATTAAGATAATAATACCAAAGAATTTGTGATTGCAATCATTTTCAGGAAGAAACTGAGTATTATCTGACAGAATTACAGGGGTGTCAATACTTTTGGCCACAACTGTATGTACAGGAAGCTTCTGGCTGCCTGTACATACGCTGTTAAAGTGAAATGGAAGGGAACAATATGATTAAAAGAAATAAAAATAAAATAACTATCTTCAAAAAGTCCTGCGAGGGGAAGACGTCCAGTCGAGACATCAGCTGTAAGGACCTGAATCAGCTGATCAGCCTTACAGGCCGGCAAACTGATCAGCTGATGTGCCAGTGGGTCAGCTGACTGAATCAGCTGATTGCTTTACCGGCCGGTAAAGCGATCAGTTGATATTGGATCCGGTTTGCACATTGCTGGACCCTGGACTATGTCGGAGGGAATTGGTAAGTATATAATAAAGTGGTGAACAAGGTGTCTGTGTTTATTTTTTCTTAAATACTTATACTAAAGACATGACACGCCAGGAATTAATCTATGTAAAAAAAATGCATGCATTTAAAAGCACCAACGATCTCATAAAATCTCCTTTCAGAGAGAGGGGGAGGGAGGAAACCAGAGGAGAAACCATGGGCCAAACTAGATACACATATAGTATTCCGGGTGTAAACCTATCACAATCAAATGTAAGCATGGTGTCATCCCATTATCCCTTGATCTATGTAGGCTTGACCTCAAGGTAACTTCGAGTGAGAGTGAGAAAACATGTGAGGGAGATTGTCGCGGCCGGAACGGTGGACGATATCCCTTTACTCAAGACCCTCCCTAGACATTTTAATTCACATCATGGGTGCGACCCAAGTGGCTTGAAAGTATGAGGCATAGACTGTTTCCATGCTGGGATAAGAGGGGGAAACTTGAAATAATTACTGGTGAAATGTGAAGCCAAGTGGATATCCATTTTTATAATGCTGTCTTCTCTCTAACATCCATATATGATTAACTGACACAATTTGTTGTTGTTTTTGTATGATTGTATGTTTATTTACTCTTCCCCGTTACACTATAGATGGATGGTTGGTTAATTCCTTTCATCCACCCATAACCTCATCCTTCAAGTCTCTACCTCTGCTGACAAAGGACTATTTTATGCAGCTGTATCTGCTCATCCTGATATTTGTGATTATGATTACTGTACACTTGTTTACAATTGTTATTATTTTATAAAATGTATGTGCCATATCAAGGGGTTTTATGAAGTATTCCTAGTGCTTTCTTCTGCATTTGTTCTACAACTCCCCATGTGCTGCTGTGCGCAAGCGCAGTTGACAGACTCGGCTCTGCTGAGATTCCTTAAGAAAGATGCCGATGCCTTGTTGCTGTGGTAATCCCACCGGTCCTTTGACACTGCGTTATGTCACTTCCGGGTCGCTCAAGGAACTTCCATGTTTTGCCGCGCATGCGCCGCCATGGACAGCACACGGCGGTCGCACAGTTGGTGGTCTTCACTGTTAATGAGTGGTAGCCTATTTAAGGTTCCTTCCCGATGGGTTTACATATGTCTCCCTGATGAAGTATCTAAATACCACTGTTTAAGCGAAACATGCGTAGGAGGTGTTTGTTTGTCCTGGTCTGTCCCTGAGCCTGCCACTGTGGGGTCACCGGAAAGCGGAGCACTATGGGTATGATATCATGCTTACATTTGATTGTGATAGGTTTACACCCAGAATGTTATATGTGTATCTAGTTTGACCCATGGTTTCTCCCTCTGGTTTCCTCCCTCCCCCTCTCGCTGAAAGGGGATTTTATGAGATCATTAGTGCTTTTAAATGCATTTTTTTTCATAGATTAGTCTCCGGTGTGCCATGTCTTTAGTGTAATGTAATATAAATTGCATGTGTCTATATACGGACACTAGTGTGTTTCACATGTCACTCATGAGATTTGGTACGACATTCACTTTCATGTAATTATATCTGCATTTAATGTATGCTATATTTTTCTACCTTTAATCAGTATTTCTATGGCTCTTTTCTTTTGCTGGTTTGTTCCTGTGTTGTGTAATCCCCATTCTTTTCTGTTTTATATCCTGCCTATAATGTTTTTAGAAGAAATAAGGTATTTTCCAGGGCCACTGGACCATATTTACAGCAGCTTTATCCCGCCGGGATGTAATTGTTTTTAAATTTGTCCTAATAAAGCTGCTGTAAATATGGTCCAGCGGCACTGGAAAATACCTTTTTTCTTCTGAACTGATTGGTGGAGCCAGCCACTGTTCCAGGTGCCTGGGAATCCAACGAGTGTTGAGGTGAACAGCTTCCTATTCCCCACCCCCATAAGCTCCATAATGTTTTTACTTTACTGTTTGTTTTTGATATAATAAATTTTGATACGTTTTGTGCACAAAAACTGCAGAATTGTTGTCCTATTATTTGTACGCTGTCTAGATGTGTCCAGGTACTTAGGCTGTGGGAAGGCACGATGCCGGCTGCAAAGTGACTACGGACTGGACTGTGAGAGAGCCCTTGGTGACCGCTGAATAGTACCAGACTGAGAAGTTCCAGGGGTTGGCAATTCTGAAAAGGAACTAGAGATGTGATCCACAGGACCCAAAGCATCCCTGGACAGTGAAAGAAGAAAAGGACTTTTCCCCACTTGCCCTGCAGAGAGAGGTGCGCACCACTGAGCAACACATCATCGGGTTCCGTGACTGGACTTGTGTCCTCAAACCATCATGAGTCTTTGCTAGTGTGCATACATTAGGGTGTAGAGTAGGCCTCAGTAGCCAGAGCACGGTAGTCATGTGGCCCGATTAGCAGAGGCCAGTGATTTTGTAGGTGTAGTGTAGTTTAGTATGTTTTCTGTTTTTCAAATGTGACTGTTCATTAACTACTTGTAATAGATGGAGCGACGTACTTCTCCGTGGCTCAGCTAAAAACTGCAGTAATTGTATACTGTAATTTTGACACACCTTACCCCCTGTAAACCTGCTTTAACCCTTTCCCTTTCCCACTTGTTTATAAACTGTTATCCTTGCTTTTCTGCAACCTTGTCTTGTGTACTGTAACTAACTCTGCACAGTGATGGTCCCTCGCCCATTGCTTCACCTTCACTTCTGAAAATTTGCACTGTGCCTGAAAATTAGTGTCTGATTACAGAAACCCATAATTTTTCATTTTCATGTCTTAATGTTATAAAATTCTGTGAAGGGTCAATGTTTTCAAGATGCTCAGCACACACCTAGATATATTTCTTGATGGGTCTAGTTTCCAAAATTGTGTCACTTTTAGGGGAGTTGCTGTTTTGGAATATTGGCGGCTTTGCAAATGTGACATAGCGCCCACAATCTATTCCAACAATCAAATACTGCTCTTTCCCTTCTAAGCCATGCACCCAAACAGTAGTTTTCCACCACACATGAGGTATCAGTGCATTCAGGAGAAATAGCAGAACAAATTGTATGGTGCAATTTCTCCTTTTCACTTTGTGAAAATGCAAACTTTGAAGCTAAAACAATACTTTTAACACAGATGAGTCCTGCACACAGAGAACAGGTCTGTAGGAACCTGTTCACACCGCCAGCATAATTGGAAACAAAAAGCTATTGCAACAAAAAACAACAGTACACTGCAGTAAAAATATTAAAATGCAGTTGCAGTATAAAAATGGTATAACAAATACAGGGTACTTAGTTAATCCGTTTTTTTGCGCAGAAAAAGTTATTTTAAGCCACGTCACTATCTTCAAAGTGTACCCATCTCAGACGCGGTCCTAACTGTTGTATTAAAAACCTGACTGGTGTGAATACTTACCAGTAAACAGGAGCCAGTATGACCAGTGTCTGAAGTGGAATGAAGGCGACGGGGCTCTATGTGTGCAGGGCCCAGAGAGGGGCGGGAACTCCATCTCTTGCATGCCATGGAAAAAAGGGATTTATTTTATTTTCACAGCTCAACATTAAAAAATCAATGAAAAATGGACGTCCTACCTCGGTTTTTATATCTTTTCCAAACTGCCCCGATAAATATCCCGGATAGTTTTTTCAGACGTCTACAGTCGGTGGTTAACAACTTTATTTGGGGGAGCAGGAGACCACGGATCCGTTTCTCTATTTTAACTAGACCTAAGAGTAAGGGGGGGCGGGCCTCCCTGATTTCAAAAAATATTACCATGCGGTTCTGCTTTCTAGGCTAGTGGACTGGAGGTTTAATAGTGCCCATAAACAATGGGTAACCCTGGAGGGTCTCCTTTCTCCTGTGTCTCTGTATTGGCTCCCCTGGCTTGAAAAGACCTCGCGTCCCTCTGTGACGGAATGGGTCCCACTCACCCAGACGGTTATAAGACATTGGGACAAGATTAACTGCAAACTGAGGTTGACCCCCAGACCAGGTAGACTGAGTCCTTTGTTTGACAACCCCACATTCCCCCTTGCGATAACTAGATCGACCTTTCTGTGTTGGTCAGCACGTGACCGGGTATGCCTGGGACAGGTTGCGGACAGACTGGCGGGGCTCGCAGGTGTGGAGGGGCTCTGGGGCCAGACCGGGGGGGTGTCACTCTCATGGATGGAGTTCGGCCAGATCCGAGATTATCTCTCAGGGATCTCCTTGGGGGTTCCGACACCATTTGAGTTGATGATGCTTTCATCTGAGGGCCCGTCCCATGTGGTCTCCATGTTTTATGTTCTGGTCCTGGCTGGGTTGGTGTCCGACCCTCTTGGATTCATGGAGGCTTGGGAGAGAGACCTGCACATCACCTTATCTGAGACTGATCGTCAAAAAATTTTTGTACTCACCCACAAAATGACGGTCTCATGTGCTGCTCAGGAACGGAACTATAAAATTTTAACACGCTGGTACCGTTGCCCCACTTTCCTACACAGGCTCGACCCTGGAGTGTCAGATGCTTGTTGGAGATGTGGGAAAGAGAGGGGCTCTATGCTCCATATCTGGTGGTCGTGCGGTCTCCTCCAACCCTTCTGGGGTCAGGTGTTTGAGGCCTTTCACCTGATGTCTGGGATTTATCATATGCCTTCCCCCCAGATTGCTCTCCTGTCTCTGGTTCCTGCCGCTGTGTCCTCAGCAAAGAGGGAATTTTGAGGTTCTGTTTAATGGCGGCTAGGGCTGTCATTCCCAGACACTGGAGGTCTACGGAGGTCCCCACAATGCTGGAATGGATAGCTGAGATGAACAAACTGAGTCGCATAGAGTCTTTGATGGCCGATGATCATGGCACCGGATCAGACGGGGGTAGTACATGGTATCTATGGCATTCTTCAAAGGAGAGCCCAGAGTTTGCGGATTGGTTGTTGCGATCCTCTCTTCCTTCTTGAGCTAGATTAACCAGGTTTCCTCTTCCCTCCCACCCCTTCCTTTTTTTTTTTTTTTTCTCTCTCCACCCCTTCTTCCCTTCTGTTCCCTCCTTTAATGTCTTCTTTCATTACCTTTCCCCTTCTTTTTTCTCTTTTTTATTTCATGGTCTGCAGGGGTGTCGGAGATGTTTAGATGGCTACGGAATAGCAAGAACTGGCTTACACTTCTCTTCAAGCTTCATCTTGATGTGATATAATTGGTGAATTATATTCATCAGGGTCTTTTGAGACGGCTGCCGGGGTCTCGGCCTTGGAACTGGAACGTGTTTTCTGTCATACCCCAGACTATGTACGAATGTGTAATTCTTTATATCTGAATTGTTACCTTTTTTTTTTCTTATGACCTTTTGAAATTAATAAATACATTTATTGAAAAAAAAAAAAAAATCAGTGAAGCACCTGGGGTTAAAGGTGCTCACCGCACATCTAGATCAATTCCTTGAGGGGTCTAGTTTCCAAAATGGGGTCTCTTAAGGAGGTTTCCACTGTTAAGGTACATTAGGGGCTCTTCAAACTCGACATGGCATCTAAAATCTATTCCAGCAAATTTTCAATTTCAAATGTCGAATGGCGCTCCTTCCCTTCTGAGCCCTGCTATGTGCCCAAACAGTAGTTTTCCACCACATATGAAGAATAGCCATACTCAGAAGATATTGCACAAAAAAATGATGGTACAATTTGCACTGTTACCCTTATGACATTGCTAAATTTATAACTAAAACAACATTTTTGTGAGAAAAAAGGGATTTTTATATTTTGGCTCAACCTTATAAAAGTCTGGGAAACACTTGGGGGTTTACGGTGCTCACCACACATCTAAATAAATTCCTTGAGGGGTCTAGTTTCCAAAATTGGGACATTTGTGGGGGGTTTCCCATGTTTAGGCCAATAAGGGGTTCGGCAAACACAACACGACATCACCAAATCATTACAGCCAATATTGAAATCCAAAAGTTGATTGGCGCTCCTTCCCTTCCAAACCCTGCCATGTGCCCCAATAGCAGTTTTTCACCACATAAGTAGTATTAGCGTACTCAAGAGAAATTACACAACCAATTGTATGGTGCAACCTGTTACCCTTGTGCAAATATTAAATTTGGGGCTAAAGGTACATTTTTGTGACAAAAAGTAACAGTACACCTTTGGGTATTTTCTGTCAAATAAGGCTCTCAAAGTTACTTCAAATGTGATGTGGTCCATAAATAAAGGGCTTTGTAACTTTTGCTGGAAAAATTAGAAATTTTATCTTTTAACCCATCTAACTTCCTAACAAAAAAAAATAAATATTATGTTTATTATAATATTGACAAAAATTTATCGCTAACATGAAGCCCAATGTCAAGATAAAAACAATCTCAGAATCACCTGGATATGCTGAAGTGTTCCAGAGTTATAACTTCATAAAGTGACTCTGGTCAGAATAGTAAAAGATGGTTCAGTACAAAGTGGCTCAGTCGTCAATCGTTTAAGGGACTTTGTCACATACATTTTTTTAACTACGGTAATTAAAACCAGATTATGATAATTTTTTATTAACTACCGTATATTTCTTATTGCAGATTTTTGTATTACATTTTCTGTACATTTATGGAAGCTACTCGGAGACTTGGACATTGGACATATTCATATTCATATATATACAGTTTGTGGCCAAAAGTATTGACACCCTTGCAATTCTGTCAGATAATACTCAGTTTCTTCCTGAAAATGATTGCAATCACAAATTCTTTGGTATTATTATCTTCATTTAATTTGTCATAAAAAAAAAACAAAAAGAATTGTCCTAAAGCCAAATTGGATATAGTGCCACACCAAACATAAAAAAGGGGGTGGACCAAAGTATTGGCACTGTTAGAAAAATCATGTGATGCTTCTCTAATTTGTGTAATTAACAGCACCTGTAACTTACCTGTGGCACCTAACAGGTGTTGGCAATCACTAAATCACACTTGCAGCCAGTTGACATGGATTAAAGTTGACTCAACCTCTGTCCTGTGTCCTTGTGTGTACCACATTGAGCATGGAGAAAAGAAAGAAGACCAAAGAACTGTCTGAGGACTTGAGAAACCAAATTGTGACGAAGCATGAGCAATCTCAAGGCTACAAGTCCATCGCCAAAGTCCTGAATGGTCGCAAATCGCATCATTTCCAGCGCTGTGACGTCGATACACCCTTGTGTATGTACGGACCTCACTGCGCATTGCGCATGAGTGAGTTGTTATTTACAACTCGCGCAACGTGCAATGCGCAGCGTGAGATGTATCGACGTCACAGCGCCGGAGATGACGCGATTTGCATCATTCCGGCTAAGCCCGCCCATCGATCCGACACAGGATCATCAACATTCATTTTCACGCCCATTGGGGCGTGAAAAACAACAGTGGAGTCGGCGATAAGGAGCCAGAGGTAATACCCACTGTGACTCAGGCCAGCAGAAGCCGCAGATTTGGCTGGTAATAAATGTGATTATTCCACTTTACAGAATTTCTAAAGGGAAAGAGAGGGATAGCTTGAAACCTTATAGGAAGGTGCAGGGACAGGTTTTTAGAGGCTGGGGACTGATTTGGAGGGGTCAGGTTCCCTTTAATGACCTGTCAGCCTATTAGAAAATGAGTTTATGTTTATTATGTTATAATATAATTGGTTGACAAACTTTAAAGTAATATAGAAAGAAGGAAAAGAGTAAATACTTAGTATGTTTAACAATGATTTTATTTAGTTTAGCTTGGGGAGCGAGGTGAGGGCGATGGTGTAAGTGCCCTGTCACTGACAGCACAGTGGTACAGAATAGTCACTAAGGACCACAATCACATTTCATACAGTTACGTTTGGATAGTTTTTACAACCAGATTGAATATTAGTGTTTACTCTGAGGAACATATCAACATGAACACTGTATACGGTTTTTATACACCATTGGCTTCAATGGCATGAGGCTGTATGCCTTCAATGCACTCTTATGAGGAAAACAGTAGGGCTTCCAACTACACCATTTCTTATAGAAGCTGTCCACATACAAAAGATATGAAGCAAACAGGCTTAACAAGTATATAACCAATCATTCACATTGTTCCTAAACCATAAACATCGTCAACCAAACATTTTTTTGGACTGGGCTAGGATGTTCAATTACCCGCTGTGTTCTTGGCCCCTTTCTCTTCTGGGTCACCAGGTTGAAGTGCCCTCCCTGTTAGCTTCTCTCTGTAGTTCTGTAGCTCTCCAACTCTGCTTCATCTGCAGCTTCTCACTCTTTCTGCTGCACTGATCTTTTGCAGCTCCCTTCTGACTGTCTCTTCTGAACTAACTTCCACTGCACTAACTCATTGCTGCTTTCCCCACTGCTTTATTGTGGCGCCCTGCCATGCAGGCGTCACAGAGGGGTACTGCACTCGTAAAAGAATTGCAGATACTCCAGCTGCAGGTGGATCATAGGATGGTAGGTGGTACCCATTAACCAGCACTCCCACACTAGATCACACGGTGGGAGGTGAATCGGGAGGGAATAAAACCACCCCCAGGGTCAACAAGGAGGCCCTTGTCCAGGTCCTTGACTGATGACCGGAGGCCTGTTTGGTCTTGGGTCTTAGGGTCTTGGAGTTAAAAGAAAGGAAAGCTTCCTAGGCGCAGAAAGTTACCGGGTACCGGAGCCCGCACCTGTGGGATACTTCAGGACCACAGAAAATCCGGAGGATATAGTTCTTCTGGACTCCTGAGCGACCAGAAGAGGGTACCAGGCACTGCTTGATGGTTCGGTGGTTAGCCAGCAGAGGGTAACCCAACGGGAGAAAAGGAGAGAGGACGCGGGAGGTCAGGTTAGCTTTATGGAACCAGACTTCACCACCACTGGGAAGCAGGAAAGGAACAGACAGGAATAGAATACAAAGGCACACACCAAGGATCCACCATACCACATAAGATCTGCCTGCAGCCACCCGTTCAGATACCTGTCCTCACACCATCAGGAATAATGCACTGCAACTTTTGTATGCAACTAATACAATTGCCAGTAAAGTACCCGGAGGAACAGTGACTTTGGATTCAGCCTGCGTTGTGTTGCAGGAACTTATTCTTCTACAGGAATGCTGCCCCGGAGGTTCCAGTCCTACACCATCCTAGCCGCAATACCATCTACCTCCAGTGGACTGTGGCGGCGCTGGTGTAAATCACCAGAAACTACAGGTGGCGTCACGACGACAAACTATGTAAATAACCGCCTGTAAATATAACCCCTTTTTCAAAAGAATAGTCCCCCAGGACACGGGATCAGGCACGGCCACCGTTCCCCGTGACACAGTTAACCCCTTGCGGCCTGATACCCGAGTACCCCACAAACTGGGGCTCGACATTATCACCTAGCCTCTCCTCCCACCAGGACCAGTTACCCAGGTAACGGGTATCTAATTGGTCCTCTAACACTAGATGTTTGCATGTGGTGCTGGAGCTTCAGGCTTATTCTACTCATTATCAAAACAAAGCATACAGCACCTTCAGTCAGGGTGCAGTACCCTTTTGTGATGCACTCTTAGTGGGGCGCCACAGACACTATCCACCGCTTCTCACACTGCGGCAGCAATTTCCTGGAATCGCCACCCCGATACCTCCGTGGATGGCGTCGATCCCCTTGAACATCAGGGAAGTGGGATCGCTACCATGATGTTCCAGGAAATGCCATAGCAGTGTCTTCAGGGTAGCCCTGCCCTCCACCTGCTGTGCCACCAGAACGTCCTTTACGTCCTCCCCCACTCATCTCAGCTCCCTCGATATCATACCGACATATATCAGCGGGCAAGCACATGTGGCATAATATACCACACTGCTTGACCCGAACGGGACGTTCGGGCAGGCCACACAGCGGCCACAGGGAAAACAACCATAGCACGGACCTACGAAACCAAAGGGGTTTGGCAGAACAGGGACATAATGACTCCTGACCAATATGTCACGTAAATTCCTTGATCGCCGAGCGGTCAGTAGGGGCCTCTCGGGTAACGAGTCCCTTAGCAAGGTGTCTGATTGGAGGATTGGCCAGTGTCTGTTCAGTATATCACATAGTGATTCCTAACTCTGGTTGAAGGTGGAAATACATCGGGTCGGCTGTGCGGAGTCCGCATCAACCGCCCGTTGCCTATATAGGATATCATCACGTGATACATGTTTTGCTCTCAGGTAAGCCCTCTTGACCGACCTGTTGTTGTAACCCCTCTCTCTAAAGCGTTGTTTTAAATCAATTGCCCGCTTCTCGAAAGCCTCCCCAGATGATACGCCTCATCCGGAGGAACTGGTCAGTGGGGATAGCGCGAATCGTTGATGCTGTATGGGCCAAAATCGCATGCAAAAGACAATTCACAGATGTAGACTTCCGGTATACGTCCGTTTGCATGACGTTGTCAGACCCCACTGTCATGCAGATGTCCAGAAAGTCAATCTGTTTAACGTCAGACCTATATGCAAGCCTGACGTTAATCTTATTTGCTGCGAGTCGGCCGTGATTCCCCATCAAAGCCGCCATCAGCCCCGGTACCCGAGTACCCCACCCTGTCGACTGCCTCAATTACACATGATCTCCTCATTTCCTAGTAATATATATATTTATATATATACAGTTAGGGCCAGAAATATTTGGACAGTGACACAAGTTTTGTTATTTTAGCTGTTTACAAAAACATGTTCAGAAATACAATTATATATATATAATATGGGCTGAAAGTGCACACTCCCAGCTGCAATATGAGAGTTTCCACATCCAAATCGGAGAAAGGGTTTAGGAATCATAGCTCTGTAATGCATAGCCTCCTCTTTTTCAAGGGACCAAAAGTAATTGGACAATGGACTCTAAGGGCTGCAATTAACTCTGAAGGCGTCTCCCTCGTTAACCTGTAATCAATGAAGTAGTTAAAAGGTCAGGGGTGGATTCCAGGTGTGTGGTTTTGCATTTGGAAGCTGTTGCTGTGACCAGATAACATGCGGTCAAAGGAACTCTCAATTGAGGTGAAGCAGAACATCCTGAGGCTCAAAAAAAAGAAAAAATCCATCAGAGAGATAGCAGACATGCTTGGAGTAGCAAAATCAACAGTTGGGTACATTCTGAGAAAAAAGGAATTGACTGGTGAGCTTGGAAACTCTAAAAGGCCTGGGTGTCCACGGATGACATCAGTGGTGGATGATCGGATGATCGCTGCATACTTTATTTGGTGAAGAAGAACCCGTTCACAACATCAACTGAAGTCCAGAACACTCTCAGTGAAGTAGGTGCATCTGTCTCTAAGTCAACAGTAAAGAGAAGACTCCATAACAGTAAATACAAAGGGTTCACATCTAGATGCATACCATTCATCAATTCCAAAAATAGACAGGCCAGAGTTAAATTTGCTGAAAAACACCTCAAGAAGACAGCTCAGTTCTGGAAAAGTATTCTATGGACAGATGAGACAAAGATCAACCTGTACCAGAATGATGGGAAGAAAAAAGTTTGGAGAAGAAAGGGAACGGCACATGATCCAAGGCCAACACCACATCCTCTGTAAAACATGGTGGAGGCAACGTGATGGCATGGGCATGCATGGCTTTCAATGGCACTGGGTCACTTGTGTTTATTGATGACATAATAGCAGACAAGAGTAGCCGGATGAATTCTGAAGTGTACCGGGATATACTTTCAGCCCAGATTCAGCCAAATGCTGCAAAGTTGATTGGACGGCGCTTCATAGCACAGATGGACAATGACCCCAAGCATACAGCCAAAGCTACCCAGGAGTTCATGAGCGCAAAAAAGTGGAACATTCTGCAATGGCCAAGTCAATCACCAGATCTTAACCCAATTGAGCATGCATTTCACTTGCTCAAATCCAGACTTCAGATGGAAAGACCCACAAACAAGCAAGACCTGAAGGCTGCGCCTGTAAAGGCCTGGCAAAGCATTAAGAAGGAGGAAACCCAGCGTTTGGTGATGTCCATGGGTTCCAGACTTAAGGCAGTGATTGCCTCCAAAGGATTCGCAACAAAATATTGAAAATAAAAATATTTTGTTTGGGTTATGTTTATTTGTCCAATTACTTTTGACCTCCTAAAATGTGGAGTGTTTGTAAAGAAATGTGTACAATTCCTACATTTTCTATCAGATATTTTTGTTCAACCCTTCAAATTAAACGTTACAATCTGCACTTGAATTCTGTTGTAGAGGTTTCATTTCAAATCCAATGTGGTGGCATGCAGAGCCCAACTCGTGAAAATTGTGTCACTGTCCAAAAATTTCTGGCCCTAACTGTATATATAAAACAGAAAACAGAAACAGAAAACAGAAAAATGTGTGTACATTGGCCAATGTGTGTACTAAGAACTTCAGATTTAAAAAAAAAATATAAGAATTTTGAGTTTTTTGAAAAAAACGTAAGTTTTTAACTTTTTTCTCATATATATATATATAGCTTGTCAGCATATGTACATCATTGGTAGTAGCTGAGTGCTGCAGAGTACTTTTTTCTAGTTATATATATATATATATATCCTTTGTAAAAAACATGAAGTGTTAAAAAACATATTTGTATTTGTAGCATTTGTACATCATTGGTAGTAGCTGTGTGCTGCAAGAATTTTTTTCACATTATATGACCCTGCGTCTTTGCTTGCACCAGTTCACACTAGTCTGTGAGTGCTGTGCAGTTTTTTTCTTGTTATTTAACATATGGAGTTTCAGGCTCCTTGCTGCAATGTGCACCCTCATTAACCTACAGGTGATCGAGGGTCTCGATGGAGTCTGCCCACTGAGAAGTGGGGGGTGGACAAGGAGGATAGGGATATCAGAGTAGGACTCATCAGACCTGAAGTCACTTTGTCGCAGTCGATGAGCAAGCAGACATTGGCCAATGTTTGTACTAAGAACTTCAGAAATAAAAATTTGAATTTTTGAGTTTTTTGAAAAAAACGTAAGTTTTTAAACTTTTTCCTCATATACATATAGCTTATAGCATTTGTACATCATTGGTAGTAGCTGTGTGCTGCAAGAATTTTTTTCAAATTATTTAACCCTGCGTCTTTGCTTGCACCAGTTCACACTAGTCTGTGAGTGCTGTGCAGTGTTTTTCTTGTCATATATATATATATATATATACAGTACAGACTAAAAGTTTGGACAATTATATTGGGAACAGGGGAGGGGGAATTGCTCCACCGGACACACTTGCAGCTGTTGGTGCCAGGTCAGGATCTCTGGAATCCGTGTTCTTAACTTATAATGGAATAAACCGGCACCTGGACAAATTCTTCATTTTTCTGCTTTTATTGTATACTAAATGGTGGCCCAATTCTAACGCATCGGGTATTCTAGAATATGTATGTAGTTGACATACTGTGACTGACAGAACTTGTTCAGTCAACATGAGTGAACTACATGTATATATATAGCAGCGCTATGGTATATGGTGGTACATTACAGTACATGTATAGCAGCCCTATAGTATATGGCGGTATATTACAGTACATACACAGGTGCACTATGGTCTATGGTGGTACTTTATAGCATATGTATAGCAGCGCTATAGTATATGGCGGTACATTATAGCACATGTATAGCAGCACTATAGTTTATGGCGGTATATTACAGTACATATACAGGTGCACTATGGTCTATGGTGGTACTTTATAGCATATGTATAGCAGCGCTATAGTATATGGCGGTACATTATAGCACATGTATAGCAGCACTATAGTTTATGGCGGTATATTACAGTACATATACAGGTGCACTATGGTCTATAGTGGTACTTTATAGCACATGTATAGCAGCACTATAGTAAATGGCGGTACATTACAGTACATGTATAGCAGCACTATAGTATATGGCGGTACATTACAGTACATGTATAGCAGCGCTATGGTATATGGCGGAACATTACAGTACATGTATAGCAGCACTATAGTATAGGGCTGTACATTACAGTACATGTATAGCAGCACTATAGTATATGGCCGTACATTACAGTACATGTACAGCAGCGCTATGGTATATGGCGGTACATTATATCACATGTATAGCAGCCCTATGGTATATGGCGATACTCCCCGCGGCCCCTCGCTCCTCCTGGCCCCCGCTCCTCCACAGTAAAAGTAAAAATAAAAAAATCCTCAGTGAGGATATACACCTGTCCGCTGCCTCGCTCCACCTCTGTCTTCTAGGTCCTACAGGCCTTTAGGACCTGTCGTTGCCTGGGAAACCGATAAGCTGGGGGGCAGGATGGAGAAGGGGGGCAGGATAGTGACGGGGGGGGGGGCGATTGTGTCGGGGGGGCAGGATGGAGCGAGCGAGGCAGGATGGAGCGAGTGGGGCAGGATGGAGCGGAAAGGGGGCAGGATGGAGCCAGAAGGGGGCAGGATGGAGCCGGAAGGGGGGCAGGATGGAGACGGGGGTGCAGGATGGAGCCGGCGGGGCAAGATGGAGCCGGCGGGGCAGGATGGATGCGGGGGGCAGGATGGAGCCGGAGGGGCAGGATGGAGCCGGAGGGGCAGGATGGAGGCAGGGGGGCAGGATGGAGCCTGGGGAGCAGGATGGAGTCGGGGGAGCAAGAACAGCAGTGGGTAGGTTGGAGCGAGCGGGGCAGGATGGAGCGAGTGGGGCAGGATGGAGCGATTGAGGCAGGATGAAGCGAGAGGGTCAGGATGGATCGAGATGGTCAGGATGGAGTGGGAGGAGCAGAATGGAGCCGGAGGAGCAGGATGGAGGCAGGCGGGCAGGATGGAGCTGGTTGAGCAAGAACAGCGGGGGGCAGAATGAGCGAGCGGGGCAGGATGGAGCGAGCGGGGCAGGATGGTGGCGAGCGGGGCAGGATGGAGAGAGCGGGGCAGCATGGAGAGAGCAGGGCAGGATGGAGCGAGTGGGGCAGGATGGAGCGAGCGGGGCAGGATGGAGGCGGAGGAGCAGTATGGAGGCGGAGGAGCAGGATGGAGGAGGAAGAGCACGATGGTGGCGGGGGGCAGGATGGGGGTGCAGGATGGTGGCGGGGAGCAGGATGGAGCGAGCGGGGCAGGATGGTGCCGGCTGGGCAGGATGGAGCCGGTGGGGCAGGATGGTGGCGAGCGGGGCAGGATGGAGTGAGCGGGGCAGGATGGAGCCGGATGGAGCCGGAGGAGCAGGATGGAGCCGGAGGGGCAGGAGGAGCAGGATGGAGCTGGAGGAGCAGGATGGAGCCGGGGGAGCAGGATGGAGCCGGGGGAGCAGGATGGTGGCGGGGGAGCAGGATGGAGTGAGCGGGGCAGGATGGAGCCGGCGGGGCAGGATGGTGCCGGCTGGGCAGGATGGAGCTGGCGGGGCAGGATGGTGGAGAGCGGGGCAGGATGGTGGCGAGCGGGCCAGGATGGAGCCGGCGGGGCAGGATGGATGAGGGGGGCAGGATGGATGCGGGGGGACAGGATGGATGCGGGGGGGCAGGATGGAGCCAGAGGGGCAGGATGGAGCGAGCGGGGCAGGATGGAGCCGGAGGGGCAGTATGGAGCCAGCGGAGCAGGATGGTGGTGGGGGGGCAGGATGGAGCCGGCGGGGCAGGCTGATGGCGGGGGGGGCAGGATGGTGGGGAGGGGGCAGGATGGTGGTGGGGGTGCAGGATGGATGCGGGGGGCAGGATTGATACGGGGGGCAGGATGGATGCGGGGGGGCAGGATGGATGCGGGGGGGCAGGACGGATGCAGGGGGGCAGGATGGAGCTGGCGGGGCAGGATGGAGCCGGCGGGGCAGGATGGAGCGAGCGGGGCAGGATGGAGCGAGCAGGGCAGGATGGTGGTGAAGGGGCAGGATGGAGCCGGCGGGGCAGGCTGAAGGCGGGGTGGGGGAGGATGGTGGGGAGGGGGCAGGATGGTGGTGGAGGTGGGCAGGATGGATGCGGGGGGGCAGGATGGAGCCGGCAGGGCAGGATGGATGCGGGGGGGCAGGATGGATGCGGGGGGGACATGATGGAGCTGGCAAGGCAGGATGAATGCGGGGCGGCAGGATGGAGCCGGGGGGGCAGGATGGAGCCGGAGGGGCAGGATGGAGTCACAGGGGCAGGATGGAGCCAAAGGATCAGGATGGGGGGAGGGCAGGATGGAGCCGGCGGGGCAGGATGGATGCGGGGAGGCAGGATGGATGCGGGGGGGCAGGATGGAGCAAGCGGGGCAAAATGGAGCCGGTGGGGGGGCAGGATGGAGGCGCTCCTCCTGCCCCCCTTCGCTCTTCCTGACCCCTTCGCTCCCCACGGCCTCCCCTCCGCAGTTAGCGGTCATGTGACCGAACAGCTGATCGGTTTTCCAGGCAACGACAGGTCCTGTCCTCGGAGCTAGAAGACAGGTGGAGCGCACCGGTGGAGGGTAAGTATCCTTATGGGATTTTTTTTATTTTTACCACCATGGAGGAGTGGGGGGGGGCAGAGGTAGTGGGTCCACGGAGAGCGGGGGGGCAGAGGGAGGGGGGGCCGCGGGGAGCGGGGTGGCAGAGGGAGGGGGCCGCGGGGAGCTAGGGGGGCAGGAAGAGCGGATCGGGGCAGGAGGAGCGAGGGTGCCGCGGGGGCCGCAGGGAGCGCGGGCAGTAGGAATGGGGGGCTGTGAGGAGAGACTGTGTATCCCAGCTACAGCGGTGCTACGTGCCGCTGTAGCCGGGCAGCAAATAGGCGCGAAATTCAAACTTTGAATTCTCGCGCCTATTTGCATAGTCTGTGCTCATTGAGGGTGCCAATGAGCGGCCTCTGTCTGGCGCGCGATTTCCGTGACAGACAGACAACATTAGACAATTATATAGTAGATTGCCATGGAACATTGCATATAAAATAATTTTGTCCAGGTGCCAGTTTATTCCATTAACAGTTAAGAATAAAAGTTTGGACACACCTTCTCATTCAAAGAGTTTTCTTTATTTTCATGAATATGAAAATAGCAGATTCACACTGAAGGCATCAAAACAATGAATTAACACATGTGGAATTATTTACAAACAAAAAAGTGTGAAACAACTGAAAATATGTCTTATATTCTACGCTCTTCAAGCAGCCACCTTTTGCTTTGATTACTGCTTTGCACACTCTCATTCTCCTGATGAGCTTCAAGAGGTAGTCACCGGAAATGGTTTTCCAACAGTCTTCAAGGAGTTCCCAGAGATGCTTAGCACTTGTTGGCCCTTTTGCCTTCACTCTGCGGTCCAGCTCACCCCAAACCATCTCGATTGGGTTCAGGTCTGGTGACTGTGGAGACCAGGTCATCTGGCGTAGCACCTCATCACTCTGCTTTTTTGTCAAATAGCCCTTACACAGCCTGGAGGTATGTTTGGGGTCATTGTCCTGATGAAAAATAAATGATGGTCCAACTAAACGCAATCCGGATGGAATAGCATGCCGCTGCAAGATCCTGTCGTAGCCATGCTGGTTCAGTATGCCTTCAATTTTGAATAAATCCCCAACAGAGTCACCAGCAAAGCACCCCCACACCATCACACCTCCTCCTCCATGCTTCACAGTGGGAACCAGACATGTAAGAGTCCATCCGTTCACCTTTTCTGCTTCGCACAAAGACACGGTGGTTGGAACCAAAGATCCCGGAGGGGCAGGATGGAGCCGGAGGGGCAGGATGGAGGCAGGGGGGCAGGATGGAGCAGGGGGAGCAGGATGGAGTCGGGCGAGCAAGAACAGCGGGGGGCAGGATGGAGCGAGTGGGGCAGGATGGAGCGAGTGAGGCAGGATGAAGCGAGAGGGTCAGGATGGACCGAGAGGGTCAGGATGGAGTCGGAGGAGCAGAATGGAGCCGGAGGAGCAGGATGGAGGTGGGGGGGCAGGATGGAGCTGGTTGAGCAAGAACAGCAGGGGCAGAATGGAGCGAGCGGGGCAGGATGGTGCGAGCGGGGCAGGATGGTGGCGAGCGGGGCAGGATGGTGGCGAGCGGGGCAGGATGGAGAGAGCGGGGCAGGATGGAGAGAGCAGGGCAGGATGGAGCGAGTGGGGCAGGATGGAGGCGGAGGAGCAGGATGGAGGCAGAGGAGCAGGATGGAGGCGGAAGAGCACGATGGTGGCGGGGGCAGGATGGGGGTGCAGGATGGTGGCGGGGGGCAGGATGGAGCGAGCGGGGTAGGATGGAGCGAGCCGGGCAGGATGGAGCTGGATGGAGCAGGATGGAGCCGGAGGGGCAGGAGGAGCAGGATGGAGACGGAGGAGCAGGATGGAGCCGGGGGAGCAGGATGGAGCCGGGGAAGCAGGATGGTGGCGAGGTGGGGAGGGGCAGGATGGTGGGGGGGGGGCAGGATGGAGGCGGGGGGCAGGATGGAGTGAGCGGGGCAGGATGGAGCCGGCGGTACAGGATGGTGCCGGCTGGGCAGGATGGTGACGAGCGGGGCAGGATGGTGGCGAGCGGGGCAGGATGGAGCCGGTGGGGCAGGATGGATGAGGGGGGGCAGGATGGAGCCAGCGGGGCAGGATGGATGCAGGGGGACAGGATGGATGCGGGGGAGCAGGATGGAGCCGGAGGGGCAGGATGGAGCAAGTGGGGCAGGATGGAGCCGGTGGGGCAGTATGGAGCCAGCGGAGCAGGATGGTGGTGGGGAGGCAGGATGGAGCCGGCTGGGCAGGCTGATGGCGGGGGTGGGGCAGGATGATGGGGAGAGGGCAGGATGGTGGTGGGGGTGCAGGATGGATGTGGGGGGGCAGGATTGATACGGGGGGCAGGAGGGATGCGGGGGAAGCAGGATGGATGCGGGGGGCAGGATGGATGTGGGGGGGCAGGATGGAGCCGGCAGGGCAGGATGGATGCGGGGGGGCAGGATGGATGCGGGGGGGGGCAGGATGGATGCGGGGGAGCAGGATGGATGCGGGGGGGGGCAGGATGGAGCTGGCAAGGCAGGATGGATGCGGGGGGGTAGGATGGAGCCGGGGGGGCAGGATGGAGCTGGAGGGGCAGGATGGAGCCAAAGGGCCAGGATGGGGGGAGGGGCAGGATGGAGCCGGCGGGGCAGGATGGAGCGACCGGGGCAGGATGGAGCCAGTGGGGAGGCAGAATGGAGGCGCTCCTCCTGCCCCCCTTCGCTCTTCCTGCCCCCTCGCTCCCTACGGCCTCCCCTCCGCAGTTAGCGGTCATGTGACCGAACAGCTGATCGGTTTCCCAGGCAACGACAGGTCCTGTCCACGGAGCTAGAAGACAGGTGGAGCGCACCGGCGGAGGGTAAGTATCCTTATGGGATTTTTTTATTTTTATCACCATTGAGGAATGGGGGGGGGGCAGAGGGAGGGGGGGCCGTGGGGAGGCAGAGGGAGGGGGCTGCGGGGAGCGAGGGGGGCAGGAAGAGCGGATCGGGGCAGGAGGAGCGGGGGTGCCGCAGGGGGCAGGAGGAATGGGGGGCTGTGAGGAGAGACTGTGTATCCCAGCTACAGCGGTGCGTAGCACCGCTGTAGTCGGGCAGCAAATAGGCGCGAAATTCAAACTTTGAATTCTCGCGCCTATTTGCATAGTCTGCGCTCATTGAGGGTGCCAATGAGCGACCTCTGTCTGGCGCGCGATTTCCGTGACAGACAGACAACATTAGACAATTATATAGTAGATTGCCATGGAACATTGCATATAAAATAATTTTGTCCAGGTGCCAGTTTATTCCATTAACAGTTAAGAATGAAAGTTTGGACACACCTTCTCATTCAAAGAGTTTTCTTTATTTTTATGAATATGAAAATAGTAGATTCACACTGAAGGCATCAAAACTATGAATTAACACGTGGAATTATTTACAAACAAAAAAGTGTGAAACAACTGAAAATATGTCTTATATTCTAGGTTCTTCAAGCAGCCACCTTTTGCTTTGATTACTGCTTTGCACACTCTTAGCATTCTCCTGATGAGCTTCAAGAGGTAGTCACCGGAAATGGTTTTCCAACAGTCTTCAAGGAGTTCCCAGAGATGCTTAGCACTTGTTGGCCCTTTTGCCTTCACTCAGCTCACCCCAAACCATCTCGATTGGGTTCAGGTCTGGTGACTGTGAAGACCAGGTCATCTGGCGTAGCACCTCATCACTCTGCTTTTTTGTCAAATAGCCCTTACGCAGCCTGGAGGTGTGTTTGGGGTCATTGTCCTGATGAAAAATAAATGATAGTCCAACTAAACGCAATCTGGATGGAATAGCATGCCGCTGCAAGATCCTGTCGTAGCCATGCTGGTTCAATATGCCTTCAATTTTGAATAAATCCCCAACAGAGTCACCAGCAAAGCACCCCCACACCATCACACCTCCTCCTCCATGCTTCACAGTGGGAACCAGGCATGTAGAGTCCATCCGTTCACCTTTTCTGCTTCGCACAAAGACACGGTGGTTGGAACCAAAGATCTCAAATTTGGACTCATCAGACCAAAGCACAGATTTCCACTGGTCTAATGTCCATTCCTTGTGTTCTTTAGCCCAAACAAGTCTCTACTGCTTGTTGCCTGTTCTTAGCAGTGGTTTCCTAACAGCTAATTTACCATGAAGGCCTGCTGCACAAACTCTCCTCTTAATAGTTGTTGTAGAGATGTGTATACTGCTAGAACTCAGTGTGGCATTGACCTGGCCTCTAATCTGAGCTGCTGTTAACCTGCGATTTCTGAGGCTGGTGAATCGCCCATCTCTGCAGCTAAGAGCCTGGCCGCGTCATGAAAGGGGCGGGGCTAGACCGCGTCATGTCGGAGCCCCGCCCCTTTCATGACGCGGCCAGGCTCTTAGCTGCAGAGATGGGCGTGCATAATTTATCAGGCAGCAGCAGACAGGCGGGGCATTTTCGGCTTGCACAGAAGGGCTTCACTGAAGGGAGGAGGGGAGAGGAGGCTGACAGGCACAAACAAATGCACGAGGACAAAGCTAGGTAACACCCATTCGTCGGAATTTATTAAACTTCATAAAGCTATATCTTAGCTTCTACTAAACAGTTTTTTTTAGCAAAAACGATTGCCCCAAATGTGTGTGCTGGGTGTAGGGACACATATTAAAAGTCCGGGGGGGTCATTTGGGGTGGTTGGTTCCCTTTAACTTGACAGATACTTTCTTAATATAGCAATGTTTAATGTAATGTTACAAGTTATGAACTGTTACATGTGTACAGGATCAGAATCAATAACAGCAGAGAAATACATCACCAGAGGAGAGGTACATAAATACATAATTAAAACCCCCATTAGTTTAGAAAAACGCATCAAAACCTCAACAGTACTGGAGTACAGCCCAAGAACTAACTGTGATATAGTGATGGGCGAATCCTAAATTACTCGGAATCGCTTGACTCTAGCGAGTCCGAGCCCGGGACTCGCTACTCGTTGCGAGTCTAGCGAGTCCAATGTTAATGAATGGGGAAGCGAGTAATAGCGAGTAGTGTGAGATATACAAATCGCAGATGTGTCTCGGAAGCTTCAGCCTGAAGCAATCCTAGTTTTGTCATTTATTTGCATTGGACTCGTTTACTTTGCAACTGTAATCGCTGGGAAACTCGCAGAGATAAAAGTCCTGTCTGCTCAGTGTGCTGGCTGCCAGGGTCCTAGAGCCCGCCTTCTGCCTGATGTAGCAGAGCTGAGATTGTTCTCAGTCTGCTCATTCCCTGTGTACAGACATGAATGTCTGTGCACAGAGATGATGTAGCAGAGCTGAGATTGTTCTCAGTCTGCTCATTCCCTGTGTACAGACATGAATGTCTGTGTACAGAGATGATGTAGCAGTGCTGAGATTGTTCTCAGTCTGCTCATCCCTGTGCATAGAAATCTATATCTATGCACAGGGATGAGCAGAGAGGACATCGCGTTTTGGACTGCGTCGGACGGAAGAGGATTTTTTTAATTAAAGATGGAGTCCCTAATGGCTTTTTTTTTTATTTCTAATAAAAAAATTTCTCTGTGTTGTGTTTTTTTTAAAACAATTTAATAGAAATTCATGGCGGTCATGTCTAATATTGGCGTGACCGCCATAAATTTCGGGCTTAGGGCCAGCTGATAATACAAAGCTGGCCCTAACCTCTTTATTACCCAGCGTGCCACTGCCACCAGGGCCGCTGGAAGAGCGGGGTTCAGCGCCAGAGGATGGCGCTTCAATGAACGCGCCATCTTCTGGGGCGGCTGCGGGCTGCAATTTGCAGCGGGGGGTGCCCAGAAAGCTTGGGCCTCCCTGCGCTGCGGATTCCAGTCCCCAGCTGCTTAGCTGTACCTGGCTAGAAATAGAAATTGCGCGGAGCCCCACGCATTTTTTTTTTTATTATTTCATGAAATTCTGAGATTCTGACTCTGAGACTCTGAGATTCTGACTCTGACTCTCTGAGATTCTGACTCTGACTCTCTGAGATTCTGACTCTGACTCTCTGAGATTCTGACTCTGACTCTCTGAGATTCTGACTCTGACTCTCTGAGATTCTGACTCTGACACTCTGAGATTCTGACTCTGACTCTGAGACTCTGAGATTCTGACTCTGACTCTGAGACTCTGAGATTCTGACTCTGACTCTGAGACTCTGAGATTCTGACTTTGACTCTGACTCTCTGAGACTCTGAGATTCTGAGATTCTGACTCTGACTCTCTGAGATTCTGACTCTGACTCTCTGAGATTCTGACTCTGACTCTGAGACTCTGAGATTCTGAGACTCTGAGATTCTGAGATTCTGACTCTGACTCTCTGAGACTCTGAGATTCTGACTCTGACTCTCTGAGACTCTGAGACTCTGAGATTCTGAGACTCTGAGATTCTGACTCTGACTCTCTGAGATTCTGACTCTGACTCTCTGAGAGTCTGACTCTGACTCTCTGAGATTCTGACTCTGACTCTCTGAGATTCTGACTCTGACTCTCTGGGATTCTGACTCTGACTCTCAGATTCTGACTCTGAGACTCTGAGATTCTGACTCTGACTCTGAGACTCTGAGATTCTGACTCTCTGAGATTCTGACTCTGACTCTCTGAGATTCTGACTCTGACTCTGACTCTCTGAGACTCTGAGACTCTGAGATTCTGACTCTGACTCTCTGAGATTCTGACTCTCTGAGATTCTGACTCTGAGACTCTGAGATTCTGACTCTGACTCTGAGACTCTGAGATTCTGACTCTGACTCTGAGATTCTGACTCTGACTCTGAGACTCTGAGATTCTGACTCTGACTCTCTGAGATTCTGACTCTGACTCTCTGAGATTCTGACTCTGACTCTCTGAGACTCTGAGATTCTGACTCTGACTCTCTGAGATTCTGACTCTGACTCTGAGACTCTGAGATTCTGACTCTGACTCTGACTCTCTGAGATTCTGACTCTGACTCTCTGAGATTCTGACTCTGACTCTCTGAGATTCTGACTCTGACTCTCTGAGATTCTGACTCTGACTCTCTGAGATTCTGACTCTGACTCTCTGAGATTCTGACTCTGACTCTCAGACTCTGACTCTGAAATTCATGAAATAATAAAAAAAAAATGCGTGGGGCTCCGCGCAATTTCTATTTCTAGCCAGGTACAGCTAAGCAGCTGGGGGCTGGAATCCGCAGCGCAGGGATGCCCAAGCTTTCTGGGCACCCCCCGCTGCAAATTGCAGCCCGCAGCCGCCCCAGAAGATGGCGCGTTCATTGAAGCGCCATCCTCTGGCGCTAAAGCCCGCTCTTCCAGCGGCCCTGGTGTCGGTGGCACGCTGGGTAATAAAGGGGTTAATACCAGCTTTGTTATACAAGCTGGTATTAAGCCCGAGATTCTTAATGTCAGGCCACGTTTGACCCAGCCACTAAGAATCTCCAATAAAGGGTTAAAAAAACACAGAGAAAAATTTTTATTTGAAATAAAAAAAAAAGCCATTAGGGACTCCATCTTTAATTAAAAAAATCCTCTTCTGTCCGACGTAGTCCAAAACGCGATGTCCTCTCTGCTACATCCCCTGTGCATAGATATAGATGCTATGCACAGGGAATGAGCAGACTGAGAACAATCTCAGCACTGCTACATCATCTCTGAGAGCAGGCAGGCTCTAGGACCCTGGAGCTGCACAGAGAAGACAGCTGGACTCGGCTCGCAAAGAAACAGCAGTTATTTGCGAGTTTCCCTGCTATCACTGGCACAGTAGCCGAGTCTAATGCAAACAATGGCAATCCTAGTTTTGTCAGCGTTTGCCAATGATTTGCATTGGACTCGTGCGAGTAATCACTGGGAAACTCGCAGAGTACCGAGTCCTGCGAGTCCCTTACTACTCGCCGAGTAACGAGTCCTAGCGAGTAGATTCGCCCATCCCTACTGTGATACAAAAATGCATAACTAGAACCCACATCAATATTGAAACCCAGCATCACTAACTTCATCAGTATAACAATGCATTACCAGAACCACCATAGATACAGAAATATATCACTAGAACTCCCACCAGTACAGAAACAAAGCATCAAAACCCTCATTAAAAAAATCATCATCAGAACCAGGTGTGCTGCCTGGATACCCAGTGTTTATCATAGTTACCAGCCTCCTCCCTGCTTACAGGCTGAGCTAAGAAGGGAGGACGCTGGTAACATGGCTTCCAGCCATGTGGGAGGTGGCTCCCAGGTCCCTGATCGCTGGGGAGATCTGCCTGTTTGACAGCTCCCCAGCGACCAGGTAACGACGATCCAGCGATCCTGACAAGTCGTTATCGTTGTCTGGATCGCTGGAGCGTCGTTGTGTGTGACGGGACCTTAAGATACGGAACAATTTTACCTAAACACAATGTCAACAATAAATTCAACTAGCTGAAGGAAGATAGGGTGTAAACCTGGTGAGGTGTTCAATGGGCACCCCTAGGATAGAACATTGAGTACAAACTTATCACCACTAACAATAACAAGACATGAAACTATATTGTGGTGCCCCACCGGGTAGGCTGCCACCAGAGGTACTGCACTCCTCCATTAGAGGGAGAGTAGAGCCTCTGCTCTCCAGGTGCTGGGATGGCGCAGTTGAGATTCACACACACACAACACTTAGGGACGGTGGGTGGACCCACAGGGAGGAACCAAGCATAACCGGGAGGGAAAAGAGGAGTAGTAGAAGTTAGGAGAAGTGAGTGGAAGAGGTGGAGGAGAGAGGTCGGGAGTGAAGGAGCAGAGTGGTGTTGACCCCCGTGGGCTGAAACACGACCATACTTGCCCCAGGAGGGAAAGACCTACAGGTGTAGAGGAAGAACGGAGTGCTTGGGGTATGGAACGAGATGTAGATCCCCGAACGCCCATATCTGGTGAGAGTACAGAGAGGCTGGTGGACGACACAGGAAGCCGGTCCTGAAATGGTGCGGATGCTGGAGGCCCCGAGTTCCTAAGGGAAGATGCGGCCAAACACCCGACACAACTTGAAGAATGCGGTCGAACTAGGGAGTAGTACCCGGAAGGGGTACAATGGAGTACCCGTGGGTGTCGGTACCTGAGCTCTGTGTGAGGAGGCACTGAGAGGAGTGGAGAGATTAGCTTATAGCGCTGAGGGACCACTAGAGAAAGAAACACCTAGTGAGAGAGAGAAAGGAACACCAACAGAGGCTCGACTGCTCTGTCCTGGTTCTGGAGACAACGGTGAAAGGAAGGTTGGCAAGGGAATCACCCGGCGGCCATGCTGAAACAACTGAGTAAAAAGTAACAGAACTCCAGCTGTGGTGTGTGAGACTTTTCTTAGTGGCAACCACCAGCCGCAGAGACTGCAAGAGATACTGGGGTGCTGATGACCTAATAAACATCTGCCAAGGTACAAAATGACTCCTCCATCCCGCTGCCCTGGAGACCACGCTCCACCTGCGGGTAGCAAAACCATCCAAGCTGCATCCAACCATGAAGCAGCGGCGGCCGCCCTCAGGTGGCGTCACGAATACCCCTTTTCCCTTCCTCCCCTTTGTCATCTGAACTTTTAACTGACACTGCCAGGGTCACGGAGCCGAGTGGCCATCCTTGACATCTCGAAGAAAGAACCATAAGAACTGGCCCAGTAATGAATACCCCCGGCCCTGGAGTGGGCGTGTCAATGTCAGTGACCCTTATACACTTAGCATAGGGATAACCATGTATCTTAAAGCTGCGGTACTGTTAACCTCAGATGTGGTCTCACACAGGTCTGTCATTTGCGTTGGCTGCAGTTAGTCCCGAACAAAAAACCTTTGGAGCCAAAAATACCCCAACAATTGCATAAAAAGCAAGGTTTCATGTCTTGTCAGCCGATGCCAAGTTCACATGCCGGGGACTTTAGTCCTGTAGCCTCAGAGTACGGTCTGTCCATCAGTTGTCTGTTTGCTTCCTTCAGGTAGTCTTATTTGAATCTAAAAAGCATCATTGTCAGAAGCTCCCTGTCCTCTCCAACAGCAACAGGAACCTTTCCCTGCAACCAGAACAGGTGCAAAACCTGTCCATCTATAATGACAACCGACAAGATAAAGATTCCTGGGACAGATCAGGACTACAAGATCCCAGGTAACTTCAGTTGCATCACAAGCAATGTGGTGTATTTAATTATATGTACCAAATTTCCGACAGGTGGCATGTACATAGGGGAGACCGGATTACAATTCAGAACAAGAATGAATTCTCATCGCCACTTAATAAAACAAAAGCATATGGACCTACCTGTAGCAAAACATTTTTCCAGCCCTGACCACAGTGTAACAGACATGAGTCTGCTCATTTTAAAAAGCAACTTCAAATCACAGAGAGAGAGAAGAATTTGGAAATACAAACTGATAACGACCTTTGACACATTCAAAACAGGATTAAATGCCTCACATGGATTCATGCGTTTTTATATAAAATGAAAGGGCATTTGGGGATATCATATCTCCAACAGACTCCATTTAGAGGACAAATAACTTTTTACACTTCTTATGTGAACTCTCTTGCTTCTATTTATTGCTTTTCATGACTCACTGAAGTATTTTCAGGCCTCCACAGGCCACTAATCATAGAACAATAATACAATCTGTTCCTCTTATCTCAGAATTTTGATTTTACCTTCCCAGCTCCCCTCCCCCTCCCTAGCCTGACTCTGCTTTACGTCACCTGTCATATTTACTACAGCATCTAACACTGTTTTTTTTCTTTTTTTTTTTCTTTTTTTTTTCTTTTGCTTATGTATATATGTATGTGTCTTCAGAATTTATGTCATTATCAGCCTGATGAAGGGGCCATAGTGTCCCGAAAGCTTGCTATGCTTACCATCTTTTCAGTTAGAAAATTTAAAGGTATCAATCACTGAGGACTCTCAGATTCCAATGTCATTTTACATTAATTAAGGAAATTTCAAATCTTGGACAACTGGTCAAAGGCTGAACTCTGGTATTTATTGCCCAGATGCTTTTTTACACACACAGATATCTGTTCAGATATTGGTCTCAGATCTCTGGTTGCAATGAAATCATGGACACTTTGTTCCATTTTGTGGCTGTGTACAAATGTAACAATGTGTCCATGATTTCACTGCAACCAGAGATCTGTGACCAATATCTGAACAGATATCAGTGTGTGTAACATGGCCTTTACTCTTCCACCTTCCATCACAGACCACTCTTTAAATCTTGGACCAACAATTAATAAAGGGACATGAAGCTGTCTGCTTTTTATCAATGGAGGATTATTAGCCTGATGAAGAGACTTGAAGGTACCGTCACACGCGGCAATTTTGCTAGCAATTTCACTGGCAATTTGCTGGTTGCAGTGAAATCATGAACACATTGCTCCATTTGTACACAGCCACAAAATAGAACAATGTGTCCATGATTTCACTGCAACCAGCAAATTGCCAGTGAAATTGCTAGCAATATTGCCGCCTGTGACGGTACCTTCAGAGTCCCAAATGCTTGCTTTGCTTTTTCTCACCATCCTTTTAGTTAGCCATTAAAAGGTATCAACCACTGAAAACTCTCAGATTGTAATATTTTTCCATCTGCTAGCTAACATGGTACAAATATATTTTTGAAGTTCTTATATTAAGAAATGAGGGAAGGCCTTTGAAGAGGTTGACAGTTACGACTTCGACTTCCAATAGGTGTCACTAGAGTTCTTGTTGTCGTCCTCTTTAAAGCTGCTGTTTGCATATCTGTGGAGGATAAATGGTCCTCGATCACTTCATAAACCTTTCTGGAAAAATAAAAGCTGAGATCTGAGTAGATGCTATTGACAGTAAAGATTATTTTACTGTAAGGCTATGTTCACAGGTTGCGTTTTTGCTGTGTGTTTTTTTTGCAGTGATTTTTCATGTCTTTTATGCAAATTAAAAGCAACTTTTTCCATTACCTGCAAAAGCTATGACATTTCAGAAATCTCACGCACACACATGCTATTACTTTTGTTTTCCTGACTGAGTTTGAAAACTCTTGCATTTTTTAAAGAAGCAGCATGTCAATTCTTTCAGCTGTTTAGCAAAGATGCAACCGTTGCGTTTTACTGTGTATTTGTTGTTCTAGTGATAAATAAAACTATGCTTATGAAACATATAGGCTAGGATCACACTTCAAGTCATTTTTACAAAACCTGATCCGGTTTTGAGCTTTCAAAAAGCTCAAAACCGGATCAGGAAACGCTCCTTATAGGAGCCTATGATAAAAACCGGATTGCTTCACAACTAATCCGGTTTCCGTCTCTGGCTCTGCAGCCTGCGTGAAAAATCATGCAGGCTGCAATTATCGTAGCGGTTCTGGTATCTGCAAAGCGAGAACCGGATTGCTCAGGATGTGTAATCCTGAGCAATGCGGTTACCGCATAGACTTTGCTTATCCCAGCTGCCGCCGGGATAAGCAATGTTCTCTGTGTTTAGTTAACCTATTTATTTTATTAATAAATGTTTGTACAATGTCTTTAGGGGGTGCCCAGTCCCCCTAGAGACCTTACACCCACTCTGGTGGGATTATAATGCTATTATGACCTCTGTACAGCAGCTGCCTCCTGACAGCTGCTGTACAGTTTTATGAATGAAAGCGTCGGGCTCCTCAGAGCGGCGCGCATACTATATCTATTGTTATAGCATGTGCGCTGCTGTCTGAGATCCTGAAGCCACTTACAGTAAGATCTATGGGCAGCGCTGCCCATAGATATACTGTATAAGGCTTCAGGACCTCAGACAGCGGCGCACATGCTATAACAATAGATATAGTATGCGCGCCGCTCTGAGGAGCCCGACGCTTTCATTCATAAAACTGTACAGCAGCTGTCAGGAGGCAGCTGCTGTACAGAGGTCATAATAGCATTATAAGCCCACCAGAGTGGGTGTAAGGTCTCTAGGGGACTGGGCACCCCCTAAAGACATTGTACAAACATTTATTAATAAAATAAATAGGTTAACTAAACACAGAACAGTTTGCTCATCCCTGTGGCAGTAGGGATGAGCAAACTATCCGGTAACCGGATTGCTCAGGATTATACATCCTGAGCAATCCAGTTACCAGATTGCGGCTCCAGCAATCCGGTTCCCGGATTGCTGAATGTCAGAATCCAATTGAGTTTACTGCATCCGGATCTGGATGCGGTGAACGCAATCCTACATTCAAGTGTGACCCTAGCCATAATGTAGACAAATGACAAACTAAAAACGCCAAAAGAAGCAAAAATGCAGCCAAACCTGCCTTTTGAAAGGAGACGTTTTACATCAACAGTAGGTTTCGGCTGCAGCAAAAAACGCAACATGTGAACGTAGTCTAGTACAGTTTCACTGAATAAGTCATGATACACATTTTCCTGTACAGACCACATATGGAAAACAAGTTTCTGGTTTTGCACCTATAGTCAATCAAATTGTTTTTACACTTAATGTGCTTGTTGTCCTTGTGGGTTCAGCAAAAATAAATGAGATCTCTGTTAAATTGTTCCCATAGGTTTATCGAGGTATGTAGGTCTGATTATAGATTTATTTACTCGTGTCCTTGTTTGACCAACTGATATGTTGGGAAGCATGAAACTCAGTCACTCTGTTATTACATAGAACATACTATGCTGTGTTCAATGTCCTGCTGTGCGCGAGCCGCAAAAACTGCTATAGCACAGTAGTAAACCAGTGAATTCAGGTCATAGATGTTTGTTTCTATTTTCTAAATGTTCTTGTGACCTTGAAGATTTAGATTTCTGTACATCACACTTCTGGTCTATGTCCCTTATGTTTGTATTTCTTTTTATTTATTTGTAAGGATATAAAGAATTCACAAAACCCAGATCTCATGCTGTTCAAGAGAATTGGGCACAGGTCACCATCGAGTACTATATATAATTCAGTTCATTGAAGTTCATTTCACTTGGTCCTCAGGTGGGTCGAGGTCTAGTAGTAATAAGCATATGTTGCGCCTCGCATATGCAGGTGTCACAGAGGGGTACTACACCTGTAAAAGAGGTGTAAAACCTCCAGCTGCAGGTGGACCCTAGGATGGTGGATGGGACCCATTCCCAGCACTCCCACATTAGCACAGCGGTGGGAGGTTACTCGGGAGAGGATATATTCACCTCTAGGGGGATCAAGGATGTCTTTGACTGAGAGTAGGAGGAGAATGGAGGAGGAGGAGAGGATTTAGGAAAGCTCAGACTAAGTGGAACGAGGCGGAAGGTCAAACCGGAGCGGTTTCAAGCCAAACCTGAGGAAAGAAGAAGGGACCTTGAGGAGGTCCTGAAGGAGGGCGGCCGACAAGAGAAGTCCGGGCCCTAGATATAAAGGTGAGATCCTCAGAGTGGAGCGCCCATACTCCAGGGGATACTCCAGTCCACCACGGGAACGCCTGGCCCAAGAACCGGCCAGAGTTCAGCTTTGCAGTCGGCAACCAGCTGCTGTGGCTTGTTTATCAGCCACAGCACTCTGCCATCGGAGCGGCCTGCCTGCTTCCTCACCAACAATGGAGGGGACTCCCGGTACTACCTACACGGAGCTACTGGGTATAGATCAATCAAAAGCAGGAAAGAACACACACGGGTTAGTTAACGAAGGCACAACAAGGGTTCCACCATACCACCTGGGATCCACTTGCAGCCACCCGTTAAGCTACCTGTTTTTGTAACATCTAAATGCTGAAATGTGAACTGTTAAGGTACCTTTACACGCCGCTACAACAGGATGGATACAACCCGCTACATGCTACGATTGTAGCTTGCGTCGTCAATATAGCCCGTAGTAGCGGCGTGTGAAGACGGTAGGAGGCAGCCAGCAACAGATATATCTGTTTCCGAGCACCGCTCTGAAACAGGTAGCTACAAAGCCGATTGCAGCGAGCTGTATCGGCGTGTAAAGAAGCTACAGAAGGGATGTCTGGACACCAGGCGATGTACCTGGTATGTAGCTGGGGCGTGACACAGGCTCCGGGTTACCGCGCCCCTTCAGCGATCATTGGAGGAAGCTCCTGCATGACGATTGGTAGTCGCTGCATAGGGAGGCATATTTAAGGAGCTGACCAGTCACACTACACAATTGCTCGAGCGTCATGTATTAGTCAGCCTCCTGTGCTGGCTGGCCAATCATGATGTTATTGCTTTGTCCTATCAGTGTACGGACGTCTCGTAATCCACAATTGTGGCACGCCTATGTGCTGTCCCTGCTGCACCAGGTCCGCCCATATTAGCTTGTTGTAGCGGTGTGTAAATGAGGTAAGATGAGCTACAGATGGCTACTTGACACACCCGGCGATGTATCTCGCTATAGATGTAGCGTAGCGTAGCGCACCTTGTGGCGGCGTGTAAAGGTGGTGCGTTTCCCGTTTGTAACCGTTTGGGCGTGCTCGTGCACGTGAAGTAGCGGGTTGTATCCATCCTGTTGTAGCGGCGTGTAAAGGTACCTTAACTGATGCTGCTACGAGTTGACAGTAAAGTACCCGGGAGAAAGTGACTTTGCTTCTGCATGTATTTTCTACATGAACTTGTTCCCTTTGCAGGAACGCTGCCCCGGAGGAACAGCCCTGCCTGTAGAGGGCTTAGTCATCCTAGCCGCATTACCAGCTATCTCCGGCGGACTGTGGCGGCGCTGGTGACCTCTCACCAGAAACTACAGGTGGCGTCACATGAACTATATAACAACTCTAATCCCCTGTAAATATATCCCTTTTTGAAGTGTCACCCAGGACACGGGATCAGGCGCGACCACCACTCCCCGTGACACAGCAACGCTACCCTGGTGCCTGATACCCGAGTACCCCAAAGCCTGGAGCTCGACACATACACAGGGCAAACATACCATTGGTGCAACAAGTGTAGCTGCACAGAGGCCCAAAAGATAAACTTAAAGGGAACCTGTCAAGTCATTTATGCCCCCAAACCTATCAGTACCTGTCCCTGCAGTTTCCTACTACATCCCTAATCATCCCTGTCTGACCTAAATGTAAAGTATAAATTCAGAAAAAACGCTCTTTATAACCTACATTTTCCCCCTTTCCGAGGGTCCTCCTAGATGTGTGGGCAGTTCGCTCTGGATCTATATTCCCCCCTCGATGCATGGCATCATGGCCCTGTGGGCATGATAATTAATTCTGAACCGCGGTCCCAAGTTTGACATTGGGTGGACAGCTCCTTCCTAGTATGATGCACAGGCACGTGTCATTTTTGGTCCTGCGCAGTGTGGGGGTGTATTGGTTATACTGGCTGGCTCTGGAGCATGGGCAGTGTGCATTTCAAGCCGGAAATGACATGTGCCTGCGTGTCATACCAGGAAGGAACTGCCAACTGAATTTGAAACTCGGGACCATGCTTCAGAATAAATGATCACGCCCACCAGGGCTTGATTCCACAGAGTGAAGGGGAGAATGGACTGGGAGAGCTGATACACACCCCACATTTTGCCCCGAGACTTCCCACCTGTCGCCCACTGGTTACCCACAAGTCTAGGAACGCCCTCCAAATGGGGAAAATGTAAACTATAAATAGCATTTTTTTCACATTTATAATTCACATTTAGCTCAGAAAGGGATGGTTAGGGATGTAGTAGGAAGCTGCAGGGACAGGTAGTGATAGGTTTGGGGCCATAAATGACCTGACAGGTTCTCTTTAAAAGTAGTTTATTACTATGAATTAGATTCATTGTACAGGCATAAGCTAATAAACTTCATAGTTCACAATTCCTGATGGATTGTTAGAGAGAAATGATTAGGTGCTTTATGAAGAACTATGGCATAAGATAGGGCCCATATATATATATCTTGCACAGGGGCCTTCTACTGTCTCTGTCTGCCCCTATTTAAACCCTAATAATGATGACAATAGAGCCATCTTAATTATTATAATTATTTACTATTACAGAAGACCCTGTCCACAAGGGCTCACAGTCTACAAGGGATGGGTGAGGATACACTAGAAGAGGGTAGAGCTGGTCATGTGACAGTTCAGAAGACTGAGGATCACTGCAGATTGTAGACTTGTCAGAAGAAGTGGGTCTTCAGGTTTCTTTTAAAGGTTTCCACAATAGGCGAGAGTCTTTTGTGTTGGGGTAGAGAGTTCCAGAGTATGGGAGAAGCACGGGAGAAATCTTGTATGCCATTGTGGGAAGAAGAGATAAGAGGGGACGAAAGAAGGAGATCTTGAGAGGATTGCAGGTTGCGTGTAGGAAAGTACCAGGAGACCATGTAATAGATGTATGGAGGAGACAGGTTTTGTGGATGGCTTTATATGTCATAGTTAGGGTTTTGAACTAAAGCCTCTGGACAATAGGAAGCCAGTGAAGGGCTTGGCAGGGAAGAGAGGCTGGGGAATAATGGGGAAACAGGTGGATTAATCGGGCAGCAGAGTTTAGGATAGATTGGATTGATGCAAGAGTGCTAGAGGGGAGGCCAGAGAGCAGGAGGTTGCATGAGTCAAGGTGGGAGATGATGAGGGCATGCACGAGTGTTTTTGCAGTTTCTTGGTCAAGGAATGTACGGATCTGGGAAATATTTTTGAGTTGAAGTCGGTAAGGGCTTTGATATGTGGCTTGAAAGAGAGGGCAGAGTTGAGGATTACCCTGAGGCACCGAGCATGCGGGACTGGGGAGAGTGAGAACCCATTGACTTTGGAGGAGGTCTGGTGTATGGGTGGAGTGAGATGGGGGAAAGATGATGAATTCTGGTTTGTCCATGTTCAGTTTTAGAAAGCGAGCAGAAAAGAAAGATGAAATAGCAAACAGACATGGGATTTTGGTCATTACGGAAGTGATGTCACATTCAGAGAGGTAGATCTGAGTGTCATCAGCGTAGAGATGATACTGCAAACCGTGGGATTTTATGAGCTGTCCCAGGCCAAATGTGTAGATGGAGAAGAGCAGGGGTCTAAGAATTGAACCTTGGGGAACACCGACAGACAGAGATGAGGAGGTGGTGTGGGAGAGGGAGATGCTGAATGTTTGGTCTGTTAGATATGATGAGATCCAGGAGAGGGCCAAGTCTGTGATGCCAAGAGAGAATCTGTAGCAAGACAGAATAGTCTGCAGTGTCAAAGGCAGAAGACAGGTCCAGGAGATGGAGGACAGAGTACTCTCACTTGCTCTTGGCGGTTAGTAGGTCATTGGTGACTTTAGTTAGGGTAGTTTCAGTTGAGTGATGCAATCTTAAACCAGATTGTAACCGGTCAAGGAGGGAGCAGGAGGAGAGGTGGGAGGACAGTTCATGATGGACACGCTGTTCCAGCAGTTTTGAGGCATAAGGGAGAAGTGATATTGGGTGATAGCTAGACACAGAGGATGGGTCAAGGGAGGGATTTTTGAGGATAGGTGTGATTGAGGCATGTTTGAAGGATGAGGGTAAGACACCTTTTGTAAGTGAAAGATTGAAGAGATGTGTTAGGGTTGGGATGAAGACAGTGGTGAGGTTACGGATGAGGTGGGACAGGAGTTGGTCAAGTGTGCAGGTGGTGAGATGCAATCTTGACAGAAGAGAGGAGAGCTGATCTTCTGTCATGGAAAAGCTAGTTTGGAAGAATAGGGCTGAGCAGTTATGAGGAAAAGCATAGGGGGCTGCAGGCCAAAGCTTTCTCTGATGTTATCAATCTTCTACTTGAAGAAGGAGGTAAAGTCTTCAGCAGAAATGAGAGGAGAGGGAGGGGGTACTGCGGGATGAAGGAGAGAATTGAAAGTCTAGAATAGCTGTTTAGTATTGTGACACAGGGAGGATATGAGAGATGAGAAGCAAGTTTGTTTTGCAGCAGTGAACATGGACTTGAAGATGGCGAGGGACTGCTTGTATGCAACAAAGTGCTTGGCGGAATGGGATATCTTCTGATGCACCCCCAGGCTATGGGGTACTCGGGAACTGGGCCGGTGGTGGTCTCTCTGCGATATCACGGTAGTCATGACCCGGTCCCGTGGCCTGGGATCAGTCCAAAAAGGGGATATTTACAGGGGTTTTGCTGTGACGCCACCCGGGGTATGTGGTTAATAGAACCATCGCTGCCGTATTCCTGCTTGGGATGGTGACTTGGGGGGCAGCGTGGATGGAAATCCCTCCTCGGGTAGGGCTGGAGGGTCCCGAGAGCAGGAGGGATGGTTTGGATGGGGCTCTGCAGGGGGATTGTGATTCACACAATCACTTACTTTTATGCAGCTCTCCACAGTCAGTACTGGCTGTCCTGGTGCTTGATGTGGTACACTTACTCCGCTGCTGCAGCTCCTTCAGCCAGTGTGTGAGAAAAGCAGTCTTCAGCTCTCCAGGTGGGATTCAGTTGCTTGGCACAGGACAATAGACGTAATTAACACACACAGACTCCTGATAGCCGTTTTTCAGTCTGTTTACTGGAGTTGAAGTAGTTGTTACAAGCTGTCCCTGGAGTCTGGAGAGCAGTTTAGGGTATTTCTCACCCAGCTGGGTCGTATTGGCATTCTCACTGTGTTTGCGTAGTGGCCCTGCAGTTGCTTCAGCTAGGCTGCCGGCCCTGTCTCTGTCTGCATCTACCAGTATGACAGATAACTTGAGCCCTTCACTTTTCCACCCCACCTGGAAAATCAGTGTTTCTGGATTCTATATGTTTCTGTGTCCCTTGTACCGTGTAGCTGGAGAATCTGGAGCCCACACTTTCCGGTGTTGACTGCCGGAGTGACTGAACCTGCACCATCTCGGACTCCGGTGTCCGTTCTTGTGGTGTTCCTCTGAGGTTGGAGAAGCACGGGAGATTGCAGCCTCCCGGTAGGTTTCTGTCTCTCTCGTCTTTCCTCAGACCCTAGCCTTAGGCCTGGAGCAAGTTAGCAATCCTGGGACGAACTAAGCAGCTTCCAGCCCACCAGGATGTCTTCACAGTGCTGCCCCACACTGCACTGACTTGCTCCTCCCCAGACCAGAATATAAAGGAAGCTCACCCTGGACCCGGGTTTGGTCTCCCCCTTCTGGCCTGGAGGTTTTGGTGTTGTTTGTGTGTTGCCTGAGTGGAATACCCCTTAAGGTACCTTTACACACGGCAACTTTTCTAGGAATTTCACTGGCAACTTACCGGTTGCAGTGAAATCATGGAGACATTGTTCCATTTATACACAGCAACAAGATAGAACAATGTGTTCATGATTTCACTGCAACCAGTAAGTTGCCAGTGAAATTCCTAGAAAGGTTGCCGCATGTAAAGGTACCCTTACTGCTCTCTGGTGACACCTAACAATGGTGACACTGTGGCACTGTGACTCTGGGGTGCCACGCTTCCATTTCCGCTCAGCTACCCTGCAAGCCCATCTAAGGTGCACTCATTGGTAACTTACATCCTACGTTGCAGAAATATTTATGATTGCCAATTCAGAGTTTGCAAGAGATGATGCACATGCAACAGACACAACTCCACTCATATGCAATATATCACAAAAATGAGTACATTCCTCACATTTTTGTAAATATTTCATTATTTCTTTTCATGGGATAGCACTCAAGTTATGACACATTGATACAATCAGGGTGCATCAAGCCCCTCTGCCGCCTGACCCGCGGCACCGATTACGGGGGGGGGGGGGGTTGCTACTGGAGCCCCGCACTGCCGCCCCCTCTGCCGGCCTGAGCCGCGGCACCGGCAGTCATTGCCGCCCGCGGCCGTGAGTACCGGGAACCGGGGGGGGTGCTATTGACCCGCGGGTAGCGCTGCCGCCCCTTCTGTGCCTCTCTCCCCGGGTCGCCGCTTACCTCCGTTGCGCGGCCGGCGCCATGACAGGGGGAGGCTGTGTGCATGAGGCGCCGCCCCCTTCTGCACTGCCGCTCCCCCTGCCGGCTGCCGCCTGAATGACAGGGCTCACCTTGTCCAATGGACGGTGCGGCCCTGGATACAATGTAAAGTAGTTAGTGTACAACTTATATAGCAATGTAAAGTTGGTGTGCCCTCGAAATAACAGATTTATTGGAATCCGCTTCCATTCTCCATGATGACATCACAGACCTGGTGCATCTTAGACACCTTGTGCCCCTCCACCTTCTGATTGAGGATGCCCCACAGATGCTCAATAGGGTTTAGGTCTGAAGGCATGCTTGGCCAGTCCATCATCTTTACCCTTGGTTTCTTTAGCAAGGCAGTGGTCATCTTGGAGGTGTGTTTGTGTTCGTTACGTTGGAATACAGCTATGCATCCTAGTTTATGAAGGGCTCTGTCTCAGTATGTCATACTAGAAGTTGTGGTTCAAGGGCTATATCTTTAGAGGAGGCATCCTTTTAGAACAACAGCCAACCAGACCAATTTGAGCAGTGTGCAGGGTATGGTCTGAGCACTGATAGGCTGACACCTCCAGCCCGTTAATATCTACAGCAATGCTGGCAGAACTCATGTGCCTATTTTGAAAAGATAACCTCTAGATATGAGACCAAGCACATATGCACTCAATGTCTTTGGTATACCATGGCGAGTCCTGTTTTGAGTGGAACCCGTCTTGATAAACCACTGTATGGTCTTTGCCACCGTGCTACAGCTCAGTTTCAAAGTGTTATTTTTTTCAGATCCTCAAAGAATTCTTTGCCATGAAGTGCTATGTTGAACTTCCAGTGACCAGCATAAGAATGAGTGAGTGATAACACCGAATATAACACACCTGCTCCCCATTCACTCCTGAGACCTTGTTATACTAATGAGTCATTGGTTGCCAGGGAAGGAAAATGGCTAATTTGGCACACTTTGGCCATTTTCATTTAAGGGTGTACTCACTTTTGTTGCCAATGGTTTAGACATAAATGTCTGTGTGCTGAGTTATTTAGAGGTCTTGTAAATCGTGTGGCAGGTTGTGTCCCTCTGGATACAGCAAAGTCACAGGTGAAAATACACATTCAATACCAGTTTGCTCACTGAAAGTGATTGAATGACTGTAAGGGTACCTTTACACGCAGCAACTTTTGGCAGCGATAGGGGGCAATCTAATGTGCGCCTGCACATTTTTCATGGTTGCCTCAGATCGCCGAAGGCGCTTTTACACGCCGCAATTTCGCCCTCAGGCGACGTGTCGCCCCGGAAGTTGCCACACCAACAGCGGGAAACATCCAGTAGACTCCCGACGCCGCCTCACATGCCGCAATTCCCAAAGGAATGTGGGCGTACATGTTCAGCGTGGCGAAAACATAGGCATGCCAAATTGTTTTACACAGTACCCCAAACACGCTCATTGGACAATGCAATAGCGTCCTGATTGGCCAGCTTGCGCTGGAAGGCTGGCTAATACGTGACGCCATTGTCTCGGAGTTTTGAATGAATACACGCTCGTGTCTTTGACAGTGGCTGCTGTGACACACTTTCGAGCCGATCAAGCGTCACACAGGAGCGGTGTTCAGCAGGACAGTGGCTTACACTACACAATGGTTTGCTATGTGTGCGTCTGTAGCTGATGGTGTGAACATACACAAAACACTATGCCTATAGGTGCCTACATTGGTCCATGCCATGGCCCAGTTGAACTATATGTGTGTACACATGTTTGTGTGTGTCGTGGACTGTACCTACATCCCCCACAAACACCATTGCTTGATCAATGTGTGTGGACACGTGCCCCTGTGGGCACAACACATCTCAATGGATATGTACACACAGGTGCGCCATACACTGTGGCCCAAAGGGCTGACCCTGTGTACTGCATATTACCACACAATGTTTCAAGGAACCATCAATACCATTTTACCAATCACATACCTCTGTGCACAGCATAAAGCTATGCGCAACTGTCCTGTATCCCAAAGTAACGACACACACAGGTTGTTGTTTGGATCCATTTTTTTTTTTATTTATATGCTTGGCCACAAAAAAAAACAATACAAGAACACACAAAAAATAACATAAACCAGAAGTGTTGACATCACACAAACAAATGCAACATGATGAGAATTACTGTAAAAAAAATAACATGTCACAGTAAAAAACCAAAACATACTCACTAACTAACTAAAGAATGTGCACACACAAAATGACAACCCAAATACTCCTGGTGCAGCCACCCTGGTAACTCCACCCTCATCATCATGTTGCAGCCTCACAGCACCAGCCACCCTACACCTGCTGGTGCTGCCAGGCAACTGCCCCAGGGCCATTAAAGTAGGAACAGTATGCATCTCTACTGTTCCTGGCATCCTGCTGAGTCAGACCCTGGCTCAGCGGCTGGAGTGGCGCCACACCATGGTCAGTAGCATGCCAATCTCCGGGACGGACCTCCCCTGTTGTGGGGTCCACTGAATCCACATAACTTGCCGGCGTGTATGATGACCGATCCCTACGACGCAGGAAGTTATGCAGCACACGGCAGGCCAGCACTACCACATCAATAGATTCCAGTTTCATATGCAGACGTGTATGAAAAACTCGGAATGTATTGGCCATGATCCCAAACACATTTTCAACCACACGGCGGGCCCGGGATAGCCGGTAATTGAAAATGCACTGCTCAGAAGTAAGGGTCCTCTGGGGACATGGCCGCAGTAGGTGTGCCTGAAGTGGGAAGGCTTCATCCCCCACAAACGTAAAGTTGAGATGATGGGTTGTCTCATCATTTGAGGGCAAGTTCAGGCCACCTGTCCTTAGGTCTTGGGCCAAGGAGCAGTGTGCGAACACACCCCCATCTGAGATACGCCCGTTCATTCCAACATCCACGTAGAGGTACTCATAGTTCGCATCCACCAGGGCCATGAGGACCACACTACAATATCCTTTGTAATTGAAATACAAAGACCCAGAGTTTGGGGGTATGTTTATCCTCTCATGCTTACCATCCTATGCACCACCGCAGTTTGAAAATTGCCAGTGGTCCTCAAACCCTCTGGCAACATCCATCCTTTCAGCGGGTGTTGTGGGAAACTGCATATAGGATGGCAGCAGACTACTCCAGATGGCCTCACATGTCTCAGGGATCAGGCGGCTCAGCAAGGGCAGTGATACACGTGAAGTGTATTGCAGGTCGATCCTCCAGCTCACGCACCAGCTGCATGTGGCTCCGGGTGTCCCAGTGAAGTAGCCAATCCCGAGTCCACACACGCCGTGGTCTGCGAGCTCGCAACCTCTCATATCTATCCTCCAGCCACAATTGCTCTTCCACCAAGGCAAGAGCCACGATAGCATCTCCATCAGGGTCGAACATCATCTCACGTACCAACCCCTGCAAAAGTGAGAATAAGAAACATCACTACAAGAACACTTCATCACACATCATCTACACACATCACCTCCTACCCTCTATATCTCCTGGCCACTTTACCACAGCATACCCAAGTGTGAACTCCAGCCCACACACATACATAAAGACCACCAATCAAGGCCCAAACACAACATTTCAGTGTGTGACAACCAAACCTGGTCACTGTACACCCCTGGCCGTCCTGTACAATACATCTCCCTTGTCTACTGCAACACATCATGAGCCTAAGCCCATATACGTGGCCATAATGTTGATGTGTGACCAAAAGGCATGGCCAAACATATAGGTCACATTAATTTAATCATGCTTTTGAAAACTTCTTTACAATTGCATTACACAAGTAACCCAGGCTTTTTTGTGCGATGCAAAAAATATCATGCCACGCAGCAGACTATTGAATACTCATCATGTCCAAGAGACATCCCTGATATGTTGTGAATGCAGGATCTTGTGAGCAACACATTCACAGAAGCCACACGCCACAATCCACATTTGGTTTCGGCATTAAAAGTCCCATTGTGTGTGGTAAACGACAGTACTATGTGTCCTCAATTCAGATGAGCCCCGCAACTAAAGACACTCGCATCCTTCACACATGATCTTGTATGGCAAAGGCAAAATGGCTTTTCAATGAAGATAGGGTTTATGTAGTCCAAACAATCATGTATCCATTTGGCAGGACACAATAGTATATATAGCAACAAACAACATGAGTAACTACATACCCCACCACTTGGGTGTCACCTACACTACACAATAGCGACCCCTAATGGTAAGGTGCTGTAAACGAAACACACCCACATCACAGATCATGTTTGCACATCAGTACTTACTTAATGACTCTGGGCAGCAAGCGTGTCCGACTTCGGCCTTGAGCGCATTTTATATGTGAAGCAACCAATCAGAACACAGTGGCGTCTTGTAATCGATGTAGCCACCTGGGCGTACACAGGTGCGACCAATCATTAGGCGCAATTGTGCTTTTGTGATTGGTCAGGTTGTGTTTAAAGAAGCTTGTACTGGGGCAAACCCTTGCCCCGACTGGAATGTGCATTGAGCTAGTAGTGTCTCATCACAAGTTCTCTGTTGGACAGACGGTAAGTGGGGGCACATGCTATTGGGCACTCCTGGACGTACTTTTCTGTGTGCTGTAGACCCATATGTTGGCTGATGTTTGTGCACTTTATGTCCTGCTTCAGGTAGCGTCATGTAGAAGTGTATTTAGCGACGTGTACGCATCGTAAATACACTCCGTGTCCTGTAGCACACATAATGTTCTGTGAGATTCTTGCCAGGACAATATGTGTACTCCAGCACTATGTTTAGCCCTAAATATGTGTGCACCTGGTGTGTGTGTGTGTTGAAATGTCCTTAGTTACCCAATCCGTGGCATTTGTAATGATGGACCTTGACAATATTCACTGCAGTGGACCCAAATACATATATCACGTCACCTGTCCGACATGCCCCATATATGGACACATGTTAACCCCAATAATGATTTGCCCCAGCCAACCTGACTACCAGAATACATGTTATTAGTCTTGCAGGACATGGGCTGGATACACGGAGTAGGGTGTCACCTGTGATGGCCATATGTTTGTATGCATGACCTTTTTTTTTTTTTCTTTTTTTTTCTTAGATGGCTGAGTATCACGATTTTGTGACACAGCTCCTCACCATGTACCAGGCATACGAATGCCTGTGGCGGGTGTCACTGCCTGCGTATCACGACCAGATAGTGTGGGCTGTAGCATACATGCCGCTGGTAGAGCTGTGCAACCGGCTCCAACCACAAAAGAACTGGACAGCGGCACTGGTTGCGGATAAGATCAAAAGCCTGCGCACCGTGTTCAACAAAACCCACAAAAAGTGGATGGAGGCCCGGTCCGGGGCTGGAGCTGAAGAGGTACGTAGGCCAACTCTCTGGTACTATGACCGCCTCAGCTTCACCCTGGGCCAAGAGGGGCCTCGTGGATCACGGTGCAGCAGGCGCCGCCCGCAACCAGCTGTGGCAGCAGCCCAAGACCCTGTCCCATCGCAGGAGGTGGGTAATTGTGTTTGAGTGATCGATCTAACCAGCATGTTGTTTGCACTGATGTGGGTTTTGCAGCACATGTGGTAGTCGCCATTGTGCTTTTCCCACACCAATCCTGTTCACTATTATTTTCTATCTGTTTTTTGGCCTATGTTGTCTCAGATTGTGTTGTGTTTTTTGTGTGCACTTTACATATCAATGTGGACCCTCAGGTGAGTATACTGCACTTGTCTAGGCTTTTTCTTCTCTAAACTCTGCTTCTGTGGCTTTTGGTGTTAGCCTTGTTGAGATTGGCTCTATGTTGTCTTGGGTGTTTGGTTGTGGTATTAACTTAAATTACATAGCAACATGTGGCTGATGTTTTTTTTTGTTTGTTTGTTTTTCTGGCCCCTCTGTCGCCTGGCTCCAATGATGAGGAGCCAGGAGCTGGCGAGGCTCTCCCCTCAACATATGCAGGAAAGCCAGTGCCCGAGACCAGTGGTGGGGGGCCAGGCCGAGGTCCCAGATCTGGAATCAGACATAGACGACCACGTGCCCCACCCAACACAGAGCTGGGTACCTTGGCGAATTGGGTCCTCTTGGATTGTGAGAGGACCCCCTGCTATGGGATCGGGTACGTCACCAGCGAGATGCTGGTCCGCATGGAGCCAGAGCAGCGTAACATCGCGGAGCGGGCCATATTTCATGTCCTGCAGGCGGGCGTGGATGGGTTCCTGTGATGGGGTGCGGCATGGTCGCTCCCCCAGAAGACAACACCAGGGCCCACTGCGCCCGCAAGATGCATGGTGAGGAGGCGACCAAATCGTGGTACTCGACCTCCCCCAAGGAGACAACCCAGCAGAGCATCTACATCACAAGGCCACTGAGTGTATGAGGAGAGGTAGGCCCCATTGTCTGATCCAGCAGAGGAGGAAGACCAAGAGAACTACTAGCCAATGCACAACCTTGGCAAGAGAACACTTTTTTTTTTTTAAATGGCCAGGTGTGCCCCTTTGATTTTATTTGAATTTTTTTGGAAAAACATATGTAAAAAAATAAACACCACTCTGTCCATATCTGTGTCACCTACACCAGTATGTGTGTGTTGGGTACTGTGGGTGTCAAATAGTAGACATTGATGTCATATTGGGGGGCATGGCCGTTGTAATGGCCCAGTATGGTGACATGTTTGCCATGTGACACCATATATCTCTCGATAAACTGTGGCCCAGTGTGGTTGGTGAAACATGACCTCACAAATGTTACCCTGTGTGTGGTGCAACAAGGGATGACAGGATGTAGCTGGCCATAATTTTATTAACCAACAACCTTTTTTTTAAACATTGCCAACACAATCCAAAAGCCTTGGTCAGGTTAGGAGTAGCCAATACACACTACCCACTTTCCCAATGTGGGACACTATAAGAAAAGAAACCAACGTGGCCTAAAAAACTAAGGTGTCAACATGGCAACAGGGAACAAAACAAGGGTCCAACATGGACAACAATTAATAGGGGACTCTGGTCCCATTATTGGGTGGGGGGTGATGGGTTAGGGGCCCTGCCGGACTGGGTTGTCTGGAGGGCGTAGATCATGGCACCCAAGCGGGCAAGGTGATGCTGCCCTTCTTGGTGTGCCCTTTCCATATACTGCTGTGCCTGCTGGTGAGCCAGCAGCAGCTCCTCAATGGTTGGTACACCTGTATGGGAAAGAAGGACATTACTGAGTTACCAGTGCATGTGTAGGTGGGTGTTTAAGGGAATAGAAATTGATCATACGTATGCAGCACATCACCATCCCTGCTGTCATCTGGTGGAGATGGGGATGGGCTGACAGCCCAGCCTGCAGCACGTGCTTGTTCACCTTCAGGCAAAATTAAAAAAAAAAAACACGAGTCAGCACATACTGGTTTCTGAAGCACAGAGCAGTAAGTACATTAGTAACAGTAGGCTTGTAGGCCTAAGCAGACACTTACCACCATACAAAGCACCAGCAGGTGAGGGTGTGGGGACCACATCACCCCAGGGCTTGCCAGGGAGCTTGAGATGCTGGGGGCGGGTTGCTCCTGGGCTCGGGGTTTGGGGCCACAGGATGGGGCTTACTGCTCCCAGGGGTCCAGGGCTGCCTCCATCCAAGGCTTGTGGCTCTGGTGTGGAGGGACTGGTGGTCCCTTCGGGGCCGGGCCTGCTGGAGTCCCAGGTAGTGAGAGACTGGCTGGGCCCTCAGGGGCTGGGGATGCTGAAGTCACAGGTGGGGAGGGAGTGGCTGGGCCCTCTTGGGAAAGTTGTGAGGGTATCTTGGGTGCCGTTGGGGAGTGTGGAGCGTCCCCAGACACGGAGTTCTCATCATCTGTTATATCAAACACGATAACAGACAAATTTAAAGGGAACCAACCACCTCAGATGACGTCTATAAGCAGTTAATACATGTCCCTGCACCCTACCTACACCGTTCCAGCTATGTTTTTGCTAAGAATATTGATAAATGCAAACCGAAAGAAACACTTTGTAAACTTACATTCCTGCGTACTTGAGGGCGTCTCCCTCGGGCTCTCGTACTAGAGGGCTGTGCTCATCATGTCTGCTCTCCCCTCCCTTATGCACGCCCCCTCTCAGCCTGCTATACTGTGTGAGGCTGATTGCGTCATAAAGGGGCGGGGCTAAATCGCGGCATCCCGGTAGCCCCGCCCCTTTATGACGCAATCAGCCTCACATCACTATAGCAGGCTGAGAGGGGGCGTGCATAAGGGAGGGGTAGAGCAGACATGATGAGCACAGCCCTCTAGTACGAGAGCCCGAGGGAGACGCCCTCAAGTACGCAGGAATGTAAGTTTACAAAGTGTTTCTTTCGGTTTGCATTTATCAATATTCTTAGCAAAAACATAGCTGGAACGGTGTAGGTAGGGTGCAGGGACATGTATTAACTGCTTATAGTCGTCATCTGAGGTGGTTGGTTCCCTTTAAGAAAATGAACACAACATAGGGAATACACCTTGTGTGTGTGTATGAATGTCATGAGGACGTGAATGGTACGGTAATAGGTTATGTCGGCAGCGACCCTATGGTGAGGGCCCACTTTAGTTTGGGACATGAGTCCAACACCAGTGCCCACATCTTTTGAATGTTAGCTAACCCTTGGCTTACCATGGTAGGTTTTTGAATCTTGAACACAATAGCAGCCAGTAAGCATCAGGTGTTTGCACCATGGGGGCCAACACATAGCAGTGAGATTGTAGTCAGTGTTCTGTATTGTGATCAATGTGTAGCAAAATAGTATGTGTGACAGGTCACACATATGTGCTGCAAGGTGTCATGTGGGTGTGGAACATCGCATTAATATGTTGTTTTTACCTTTGCAGTCAGGACACAACTTTTTTTGCCACCACACAGGTCATGGACCACTACAGCCATGACCATTTTGATGCTAAATTATTGTTTTGTACACCTTCATGTTGCAGTGTAAGCAACATGCAGATGCACATTGGTGACAGCTCCACATGGTGGCTTAGGCCACATTATGGGGCATGGCACAATACCAAATGATGTTTGTGTAGTGTTTGGAGTATTTAGCTTGGCATGTGTGTGTTTGGCATTGCCACATACTCACCACGCAGCCTGGCAATCCTGGCCTGAAGATCCACAATGCGGCCTGGGGACTTGTGTTTCAGGTCCGCAATTTTTTTCTGGATCTGTTTGCAGGTCCTCTCAACCCCCAGTTTGTGGATCAGGGCCTGCTGGATCCTTCTGAGGATGCTGTGCTTGCGCAGCCGTGGGTGCCGGTGACACTGGTCACACCAGTAGTCATGGCGGTCATATATGTCTATGAGGAGCATTAGCTAAGCCAGACCCCATGTGGCAGCATGCTGTGCGGCGGCCATGACTGTTCTCCTACGTGCAGGGGAGGGGCAGGCACCTGGCAGGCAGGGAGTAATGAAAACAAACGTCATGACGTCACCACGCACACTGGTGCTGCCAAACTACATTGAGGACGCAAACAAGGTAGCTGTCCATGGAGTGGGAGTAGCGTAATATAGCCATCAGCGTCACCAAATTCGCAAACAATTGCAGTGCATTGCCCATGGCACCCATGTGCGATGTGTAGGCCAACATATGAACTGCCATGTGCGGCAGTATAGTGAACACAGTGAAACTTCCAATACACGCGCCCAGCATAGCTTGCGCTATTGAATGCGCGTGTAATTGGACTGATGTGGTGGATGGTTGTGTAGGTGAAGATGCGTGTGGTGCTGAAGTGACAGCTCTTCAAATATGGCGCCCTGTGAAGGGACAGCCAATGGAAACACAGTAGCCACCACCAATCATCGCTGACGGGGCGCGGTCTCCAGCACGCTGTGGCATGCCTCCGGGAAATCAATAGGCGACGCAGATTCCATCCCTATCGCTCCTTCACATGCCAAAACCAGGGAATTTCGCCTTCATGATTGCCTCTGATTTTGGAGCAGTGCTGTGAAATCGGAACGAGGCACAACCTTTTTTATCGCCCCCAAATTCCCCAATTACACGCCGCAATTGCGAGGCAATTTCACGGCGATGGTGACGGGGCAACAGATTGCCGGCCAGATTTCTCGGCGCGTTTGCGGCGTGTAAAGGTACCTTTAGGGAAACATTCAAAACACTACTCAGCCACTCGAACGTGAGGCTGAGTCCCTTGTGCTCTATAGCATGGCTCCCTAACAATACGCATCTACTAAACCCTATAAATTTACCTATTTCACGGCTGTCTAAACTGGCCACCTGTTACTCGTTAGCAGCCTTGTAACCGGCACAATCATATGAAACAATTATATGAGAGTAACGTCATTATTACTATGAAGTAATGATCGTGCTGCTTGTGTATGTTTGGATACCAATGGTTTGGATCTCTAAACTGCATGAATTAAATAATAATAATCATCATCATCATAAATAATAATAATAATATATATATATATACTTTTAATGACTTTGGTGTTGGTGTTTGACTCATTTTTGCACGTAATTCACCTTGTTTTGACAAACCTTTTTTATATATCTGGCAGTCGCATAGCAAAAAGCAGCCAGTGATAACTAGTGGGCAGACACTAAACAAGGGCACACTTGTTTAGTAATGCTACTTTCACTCTGAGTGATTGATTTTACAGCATAATAAATGACTGTACATAATATCCCCTGGAACATAGCTGTCCAGCCTCGTGAATGATTCTCATAGTCCTATGATAGTGACAACATCTTTCATTGTGGAAATCACATTTTTATACTCTAAGATCCATATCCAGTTGTAAATAGTGTTTTAGGACCTCCTATAGAACCTCTTTTTAGTGCATTTTTGTTTTGTCTTATAAAAGTTTTTTGCAAGCATTTTTTGGCCTAAAACATTATTTTGGCCAATTTTCAAATATGTTTTTTTTAACTCCTATATAAATGTCTGTGGGAAAATATATTAAAAACATCATAGCTACAGAATGCTTGTTTTATAAAAAGAAATGCAAAAACAACACACACAAAAATGGAACATTGTTTATAATGTGCTTTATATCTCTCTATTATTGTATATCTAATATTAGACCACAGCATAAAAAAAATGGAAAAATGCCAAGATTCAAAAATGTGAAGCCAAACCCAATATCTAAATAAATCAAAAGGATGATCACCTACATGGAATAGGAGTTGTTTAAAAAAATAACTTTTAGCTGCTTCCAATAAATAAAGGCCGCTTTACACGTCACGATATCGTAACGCAACTACGATAAAAAAATCACATGGTACGGGCATAGCAGTCGATATCGTTCGTGCGTTGTGTCGTGTAAATGAGCAATGCGATGCAAGAACAATGCAAAAACAATATCGATTGTGAATTGTGCAGACTCTCCAACTGTGCAATATTGGCTTGACGATCTGGCAGGATCGTGCTGTGTGACAGTGCAACTACGATTTGGAGCGCAACTTCCCCTATTCACTCCCATGTTAAATGGTTGTTCCCTGGGTCGCTCGTACACAGCGCAAAGCAGGGGGCGTAGACATCACAGTTGCGTAACCTGCCGATATCTCCCTGTGTAACATCTCCTATGCTATTATGGACAAGTGCCAAAAAAGTGCGCGCTCCCGTGAGATCTTACGCAATATCGGAACGATATTGTGACGTGTAAAGCGGCCTTAAAAATGAAAATGACAAAAAGCGATGAGCTGAAGTCATCAGAATTGTTGACCTTGTTACACATAACAACTAGTTGAAGCTGCATTGTAACAAAGTCAATTCTTTTGTTAGATTTTAAAAAAGAGGCCAAGAAGGATCTATCAAACTGAGAAATGATAAGACATCCTTTTAGATATATATATTAAAGGGAACCTGACAGATGATACATCCATCCTGTATGATGTCAGCCATATACATTTACCGCTAAGGTGTTTCATAGACAGCCAGCTAGACTCACCTGAAGTTTGGTCCCCAGCAGCTACTAAAGGGATTGTCCAGGACTTAATCCTTAGGATAAGTCATCAATGTTTGATTGGTGGGAGTGCGATACTCGACACCCCTGCCAATCAGCTATTCATGATGCAGCTCCTGGTTGGGACTACTCGGTCATGGAGCTTCACAGCATAGCTCTGTCAACGGTATATTGGCCACAGCCTAGTATTAAATGTCTGCAGTCACCATTCCGTTGACAGAGCTGTGATGTGCAGCTCCATAACTAAGTAGTTTCGGACTACAGCGGCATAGGGAATAGCTGATCGGTGTGTCATTTGTCGCACCCCCACCAATCAGACATTGATGACCTGTCCTATGGCGGGTTTACACGTTGCGATATCGTAGTCCAATTTCAATGAAAAGTCACGTGGTTCAATCGTTGGACCCGAGATCGTTCCTGCGTTGTATGGTGGGAACGTCCAATACGATGCAGGAACGATGTCAATGCGATATCGGGGATTGAATGTGGGTGCTATTCAATGCCCCGATATTGAAGGAAGATCGTGCTGTGTAAACGCACAACTACGATGCGATTTGAAACGTCACCCATTCACTCCCATGTTAAGTATGCGATCCTGGATTGGGAGGCGTAGACATCGCACGGACGTTGTATTCCGATATCGCAGCGTGTAAACATCCGATGCGATGCGGGAGAAACGTGCACTAATTGCGCGCTCCCGCGCCATTGAGTTGCGATATCACAACGATATTGAAGCGTGTAAACCCACCACTAGGGATGGGTCATCAGTCATAACATCCCGGACAACCCTTTTAAACTATGCTTTTTCCACAGCATTTCAGACTTAACCATATATGGCTAAAATAATGCACAGACAGCATCTGTTTTCCTTGAAATCAGCTTAAGTATGAAAAAAATAACATGAATAAAAGCATCCAATATAAATATAATGAACAAAGACAATATATCTAAAGACATATCAAAAAGAAGCAAAAATGTGTTTTTCTGTGAGTACAGATAATAATCAAAAAGCTGTCATTCAAGGACATCAGTTTTAAGACGACACTACTAAAAATCCGTAGTATGTGAAATGTTAAAACATCTGCATTCCTCAGACGAGGAAAAGATGATAGACTGTGTACATTGGAAGCGTCACAGAAAAGTTGTAGGCAAACTGATGTCTCTCCACTCTGGGCATGGGTTCAAATAAATTAACATTTTCCCCATATTGAATGGGATGTGGCAAGGACGCCTTCTCTCCTCCTACCCCAAATATTGATTATGGAACATCTGAGGGTGGTCTAGAATGCGAATTTCACTGTAGACACTCGCCATGTGGGCAGTAGACACTACAAGACTGCCTTGTAAGACATCTTACTTCACTAAGTTTCACCCTAGGAATATCTTTTTCATGCTTTATCCATAAATTCACCTGTCTTCGAATTTTAAAGCACAAATATACAAAAATAAAAGCTCTATAGTCCACAGTAGAAATAGACAGTACCTGTAACAACTTTTTTGGAAATGTAATAACAATTAAAGGGACACTGTCAGGTAATTTTTCAGTATGATACTAATATTACCCTTGAATAGTGCCTGGGCCGACCTTTTAAAAACATGTAAAATCATTATTCTACTCACAGTTTGTTGAAGAAGCCAGCACCTCCTGCCGCGGTTACGCTGATACCAGTGTTCCTGGGGGGCCCCCTAGAGTCAGAACCTCTCTCCTCCTTGCTGCGCACGCTGGAATCCTGGTGCCTGGCCTCCTGTATGCAGCACGATGTCACGTCCAGTTTCAGCATCTAGAAGGAGCAGCACACAGGATTCTTTTTGCAGCCTTTATTCTTCCTTGTTGGGTCTTACATAGTGGAGGATGCGGGAGGGAGGACGGGTGAGCAGCCTATACTACGGCCGTTTCGCACTGTCAGTCGTGCTTCTACGCAGGGCTGCCACTAGGAATTTCGGGGCCCCTGACTGCAAAAATTTTGGGGCCCCCTTAGGCTCCGCCCTCACCCAAGCCCCTCCCCCACACCAGCCACGCCCCCACCCAAGCCCCGACTTTCATTGATGACTTGCGAGAGCAGCTTCTGACTTCCAGACTTTTAACTCCGGATGGCATTGCTGCCTCCGGATCCGTGATTCTCAGGAATCCGGAGACAGCATCAAGGTGGGAGGAGAGAGAGAGAAAGAATGAAAATTACACTGCTACATTTACTTATTTAATTAACTCACCTAATTTGATGGCAGCAGCTGCTTCCCTGTGCCCCTGCGATGTTCGTTGATAACTGATCTTCCAGGTTTGTGTTGGTCTTGAGCGCAGTTAACTCTGTGATAATAAATTTTGTAAATCAAATAACCGTACATCACATAGGAGACTGCTATATATACACAGAGAGCATATACAGCACAGCAGAGTGTTAGGGGGCACAGACTGGGGGTGAGCCGAGCTCTGCAGGAGTCACAAGCTTACAAAAATGGCCACAGATCTTGATCTGCGCATGCACCGCCTCCGTAGCCATTTTCTAGAAGTCTGGACGATAGAGGCTGGGCCAAAGTTTGGCAATGCCTGCAGGCACATTCAAAATGGCCGCGACACCCCCTGCAGTTCTGGGCCCACAGATTGGCCCCCCTCCCCCTATGGTCCGTGCAAACCTGCTTCCTGCACCACCACAACCTTTCCCCAACCCCCCCTTTTTCCTCCTTGGTAAGTCATGGCAGGTTCAGGATGGAGGACATATATACCATGGGACATATATACTGTATGCAAGAAGTAAGACGGACACTGGCATTATAAGATGGACCCCATGTAACATTAAAAATCATTTTTTTCTGTCTTTTCCTTGACCAAATTTGTGGAGCGTCTTATAAAGCCAAAAAATATGGTATACTAGTAAAAAGGCCCGATGCAATTGCATCGGGAGCAGGGTGAAATGAATTGTGTGTATACAGGCGGGTCAGTGGGTAGCAGAGTATACAGGGGGCTCTGTGGGTAGCAGAGTATACAGGCGGGTCTGAGGGTAGCAGAGTATACAGGCGGCTCTGTGGGTAGCAGAGTATACAGGCGGCTGTGGTGGCGGCAGAGTATACAGGCGGCTGTGGTGGCGGCAGAGTATACAGGCGGCTGTGGTGGCGGCAGAGTATACAGGCGGCTGTGGTGGCGGCAGAGTATACATGCGGCTGTGGTGGCGGCAGAGTATACAGGCAGCTGTGGTGGCGGCAGAGTATACAGGCGGCTGTGGTGGCGGCAGAGTATACAGGCGGCTGTGGTGGCGGCAGAGTATACAGGCGGCTGTGGTGGCGGCAGAGTATACAGGCGGCTGTGGTGGCGGCAGAGTATACAGGCGGCTGTGGTGGCGGCAGAGTATACAGGCGGCTGTGGTGGCGGCAGAGTATACAGGCGTCTGTGGTGGCGGCAGAGTATACAGGCGTCTGTGGTGGCGGCAGAGTATACAGGCGTCTGTGGTGGCGGCAGAGTATACAGGCGTCTGTGGTGGCGGCAGAGTATACAGGCGTCGGTGCTGGCGGCAGAGTATACAGGTGTCGGTGCTGGTGGCAGAGTATACAGGCGTCGGTGCTGGTGGCAGAGTATACAGGCGTCGGTGCTGGTGGCAGAGTATACAGGCGTCGGTGCTGGTGGCAGAGTATACAGGCGTCGGTGCTGGTGGCAGAGTATACAGGCATCTGTGTGGTGGCAGAGTATACAGGTGTCTGTGGTGGCAGAGTATACAGGCGTCTGTGTGGTGGCAGAGTATACAGGTGTCTATGGTGGCGCTCCTGCAAGGCAGGGGTTAAAAAAAATAAAAAAAGATTATGCTCACCTCACCCCGAGCCCCCGCCGTCTTCCTCCAGGCTTCCGGTGCTTGCAGAGCTCTTCTACAGCAGTTCAGGACCTGCGGTGATGTCAGAGTCACGTGACCCGCGGTTACCATGGAGTAAGCTGGTGTCACGTGACTCTGACATCACCACAGGTCCTGGACTGCAGTAGAAGAGCACTGCAGGCACCAGGAGCTCCGGGAGCCTGGCGGAAGACAGCGGGAGACGGCGGGGGCTCGGGGAGAGGTGAGGATTTGTTTTGTTTTGTTTTTAACTGTAGAGCGGCTGCGGCTCGTGATGACACTGCATCACTCGCAGTGCCGCTAAGGAGTCTGGGATTCGGCGACAACGCCAGAATTCCCAACTCCCGATTATATAAGTAGATGCTGCTGCTTTCTGACCACACCATCTCCACAGACTCTTATCCCCCTGTGAGGGGGGGGGGTCAGGGACCCCCTCCACACCATGTGCGCACTATTTTTCCCCTGGGGGTGTGTGGGGTCAGTGGTGCCCCATACACCTGCCACCTTCACTATGCCCTGGCTCCGGCAGTTCCCCCTGGACCGGCCCCATACACCCGGCAGCTTCACCCTTTCCCTGGCTCTGGCAGCCCCCACTCTGGCCCAGGGACACCAGGGCCCCATACACCCGCCAGTGTCACCCTGCCCAGGCAGATTCCCCCCAGCACCCCGGCCCGGGGGCACCGGAGCCTCATACACCCAGCGTTACTTTGCCCTGGCAGATCTCCCCAGCCCGGGGCTGGCGGGGCCCCATACACCTGTCAGCATCACGCTGTCTGGCAGATTCCCCCCAGCCCCCCGGCCCGGGGGCACCGGAGCCTCATACACCCAGCGTCACTTTGCCCTGGCAGATCCCCCCAGCCCGGGGCTGGCGGAGCCCCATACACCTGTCAGCATCATGCCTGTCTGGCAGATCCCCCCCAGCCCGGGGCTGGCGGGGCCTCATACTTCACCCACCACGCCAGCTTCACCCTGCCCTGGCAGACTCCCCCCCCCCCCAGCCTGGGGCCGGCGGGGCCCCATACACCCACCCACCCACCACACCAGCTTCACCCTGGGGCCGGTGGGGCCCCATACACCCTCCCATCCACCCACCACACCAGCTTCACCCTGCCCTGGCAGCACCCCCCCCCCAGAGTCTGGAGCCTGGAGGGAGTGAGGGGCTCCTGAAGGATCTCATCTGCCCCCTGACCCTATACAGTACCTGAGCCTGGTGATCAGCATCCATGCTGCCTGGGGCTGCCTTGCTTGACGCTGTGAGGTGGAGCCAGGCACTGTATGCGCCCGCCGGGGGGGGGGTAGAGGGTGTAATGGCATATGTGTCCTCTCCAGTCCAACTCCCAGCCTCACCTTGTTCTGGTGGGTCGGTGGGCGGAGATAGGTGGGCCCCGGCCGATGGCCATGTGGCGTAGTGGCTGGCTGGGCATTGGGCAATGCTGCTGCTGAGCGGCCGCATACATTACTGACAGGTGCCGACCGTCCAGTGGCAAGTAACTAAATACCGCCGGCGCTAAGTGTGGTGGGCGGCCCGTGTGTGTGTGAGCACTGGGCGGGCCCCAGGCCCGCCCCATTGAGAGTGACACACACAAGTAGTGAGAGCGGATGGGCGGGCCCCTGCCTCTGCACACATTCAGTCAGACACCCTTGCGACCGTGGGGGGCGGGCTCAGGGGCGGGCCCTGCTCCATGATGAACACAGCCATGCCCCAGTCATGGCCGGGCCCCCCTCTCCCTCATGAAAATGGCCACGCCCCCTGCGGGGAAGCTCGGGGCCCCTCACTGGAGTCAGGCTCGTGACCCCCTGACGGCGGGCATGCTTCTACGGGTACAATCTTCATCTTCACACCCTGCAGGGATCTCCTAGATTAGTAAAGGAACATCTACAAGATGCCCAGGCAGCTCAGAGCACTAAGTACAATAGACAGGCCACCGTCAGGTCCTTTAACCCGGGGGATCACATGTTAGTGTTGATCCTCACAGCAGAAAGCAAGTTCTTAGCTAAGTGGCAGGGCCCCTATGAAATCCGGGAAAAGGTTGGGTTGGTAAACTACAAGGTGTTTCAACCAGGTTGGAGGAAACCGGAACAGATATGCCATATAAACCTGTTAAAACCCTGGAAAGACAGGAAACGTATGGTGGCTGTTCTGCCCCCGGACGTAACCTCTTCAGGACGCCTGCCCCTGGTTACAGTGGCCTCTGGAGAGGATGAGACCTGAGTAAGGATAGGGGATGCTCTCACCAAACAGCAGAGGTGAGAGGCCAGGAGGTTGGTACAGCAGAACCCGGACATCTTCTCAGAACTACCAGGTAGGATATCCCTCATACAACACGACATTTTCATCGAGCCTCATTTAAAGGTGCGCATGAAGCCATACCGGGTGCCGGAGGCTCGGAGACAAGCTATCTCGGAGGAGGTGAAAAAGATGCTCCACTTGGGGGTGATTGAGAAGTCCAGGAGTGAATGGGCCAGTCCCATTGTACTGATCCCAAAGCCTGACGGATCGTTACGCTTTTGTAATGATTTTAGGAAGTTAAATGAAGTGTCCAAATTCGATCTGTAGCCCATGCCCAGGGTGAATGAGCTGATTGACAGACTGGGACAAGCACAGTATTTCACAACACTCAATCTGACCGAGGGCTACTGGCAGGTGCCCCTGACCGAGTCAGCAAAGGAAAAGACCGCTTTTGTTACACCTGAGGGTCTCTACCCTTTTGGCTTACATGGCGCTCCGGCCACATTCCAGAGGCTGATGAACCTAGTGTTGGAACCACACCAGGTGTATACATCAGCGTACCTGGATGACATCATAATTTACAGCACTGAGTGGCAGTCCCACTTGGTTCAGGTTCAGGCAGTGGTGGATGCGGTTAGAGTGGCCGGTCTGACAGCCAATCCCAAGAAGTGCGCATTGGGACTCACGGAAGCCCGCTACTTAGGGTACGTGATAGACCAAGGCGTAATCAAGCCCCAAATCAATAAAATCGAGGCAATACAGAGATGGCCTCGACCCCTTACCATGAAGCAGGATAGGGCTTTTTTAGGGATCGTAGGGTACTACCGGCGGTTCATTACCAATTTTGCTGGACTGTCGGCCCCAATGATGGATCTTTTGAAAGGAAAGAAGTCTGTCAATATGTGCTGGAATCCGCAGGCCAAGGAGACCTTCTTGGCCCTGAATGGGTCCTGTGCGGACAGCCCGTTCTCTCGAATCCCGACTTTCGGAAGGAGTTTATCATGCAGACGGATGCCTCTGAAGTCTATACCAACTATACCCAAGTAGAATTACAAACAGAAGATGGCAATATATAGATAAATGCACATCAGTAATGTCAACTTCTAAAACTACAGAAAATATTCAGCCACAAACAAGACATTACTTTAGTGCCCACATTTAGATGATGCGTCTCACAACAGTATTCAAACATTTTAAGAGCCAACAAGGTTTTCTATGAAGTGGCCGAAAAGATGTAGGGATCTTTCACTGTCCCTACATTGGTTAACGGGGGGGGAACATCCTGTCACCTACTTGAGTAGGAAGCTCACCCCACCGGAGAGGAATTATAGCGTAGTGGAAAAAGAGTGCCTGGCTATTAAGTGGGCCTTGGAATCCCTATGCTATTACCTCTTGGAGCGACAGTTACACTTGGTGACAGACCACTCCCCGTTGGTCTGGATGCGGACTGCCAAGGAGCGGAACGCTAGGGTCACCTGGTGGCTCCTCTCCTTGAAGAACTACAGGTTTACTGTGGAACACTGGGCTGGACGGTTGCAGGGCAATGTTGATGCCCTGTCTAAGGGCCCTTGTATAGCGGCTGGTGTTCAACCCCACAAGCTTGAACAGAGGAGGGGGGGTATGTGAGACAGTGACCGTGGTGATCTATGATGGCCGGTATGTGTCTTCCAGACTGTGCTCCATATCCCTATAGGAGCCCTCCACTCCGGGTCTTTGAGGATTCCCCAGGTGTAGGCATGGGGTTAAAGCTGAGCAGGATTGGAGGGTGCGTCTCTCTCAGAGTGGACGTTCATGACACTAATGAGCGGAAGGAGAGGGGAGAGGTTGTGTACTGACATAACACAGCCTAGCCGTGAGGGCTTGGTGTTACTTGAGACCTGGCCAAGAGAGACCCTGTGAGAAGGTACAGAGCATCTATATCAGCTGGTATTGTATGAAGGTGTACTGGGATGCGCCCCGGAACTTGGAGGTCTGTACATATGTGAACTGTGCCAATTAAACTGTGTGCTGTGTAATCCAGTGCCTGAGTCACTGCCTCCTGACTTGCTAACCAATGTCGCTACCTCACAATATATATATACATGCATACACATGCACATACACACACATACACATGCACATACAGGCACATACACACACATATACAAACATACATTCATGCACATACACACATGTATACACACATGCACACACATACAGACACATACATACTCACACATGCACACACATATACATCTACACACCCAGCCACCATCTTTGGACACGTCAGCTACCAAAAAAAGCTGACATCAATTCCTTTATTACCCATATATAAACCTGATTAATACAAAAAAACCATAAATTATATATTAGAGGCTGGTGACTGCTTTCAGCGCACCACCCCGTGCCAACTCGGATCAATATAGCAAAAAGACGAGGAAAAGAGTTGAAATGCAAATTCACTATATTTTTTGACAATAGTTAGATTAAAAGGCACCTTAGTACAATGATGCAAAAAAGGTTGGAAAACTACATATATATAACACATGTATGCCAAACTGGGTACAATAAAGAGGGTTTTTACAATCTTAATTACTGATCTACAGGTACCAATAAAACAGGGGGAAAGGGGGAAAGCTGCTTATTCTACACAAATGAAGTGTGGTCACAAATCAAGCCCAAATCAAGTTAATACTTGGGCAACAATATAGCAAGCAAGCGATGTACACCAATTAATGCCGATACAGTGTAAGATGTCTCCCCCGCTCATGTGGTGTCACACCCACATGAGCCCACCAATATTGCACATACCCATGTTAAGCTGCAGGACCCAACACAAAGGAGAACCCCTGAATGGATAATCCCCTACGGCCGTTTCCCAGACCAAAAGGTCCGCTTCTTCAGGGGGGATAGTGGAGAGGTGATTGGCCTCCCTTAAAGTTCGATCAGTGCCGCCATTATTCCAAACACCAACCCCCTCTATACCATGCCGCCACTCAGGTCCCCAATGAGGCTCAGACACTGGCGCTTGCGTGTTCCGTGTCGCTCCGCCTTCTTAAACACGCCTCCCTAACGTCATTCAGCCAATCACGCTGCAGCGGGGGCAGGACGCGTCACCGCGATCCCACGTATGCGCGATGACCCTCTATGACAACGAGGCAAGTGGGGCGGAGCAGGCCAGTCACCTTAGCACCCGGTAAGTCAGAGAAAGCAGTATGGGGGACAAATAAGAGGGCGCACAAGCATATAAAAAGGACACAAGTGAAGACACACATACAAATAAATGTGCCGCCGATGCTTCCAAGGTTCTTATAAGGCACAGCTCCAATTCTGCAACTTTCTCAGATCCCAAAAGCAAGGGTCTTAAACATGATGTTTTTAGTGTGGCTACACTGAAACAAAAACACAATTAGAATAATGTCAAAACATTGCACAGTATAGACAACGCACCAGGGACAATAGACAGACTGCTAAAATACGGAAACTTAATATAAACAAGAAATAAACCACAAAGGGGGATGGCGGTGAGGATTACGGTAATTACAAAAAGGAAGCAAAACTCAAGGATTCGTTGAGGCTCCTGTGGATTCTGGTATCGAGTCGCACTATCCACCTGGCCTCACACCTTGCCAGTGCACGTTTCACATCTCCTCCCCTGATCCCCATATGGATGACTTCTATCCCCCTGACCTTTAAAGTCATGGGATCACATCCATGATGGATCTTAAAGTGTCGGGGAAGAGTTTTTAGCTCGGCTAGGTCGTTGATGTTTGTGGCCGCAGCAATGTCCAACACGTGCTCCCTAACTCGTCTCCGTAGCTCCCGTGATGTCAACCCCACATAAATCAGACCACAGCCACATGTCGCGTAGTACACAACATTGGCTGTGGAACATGAAACATGATGGCGTATGTCATATACACGGGAGCCATCAGAGTTGGTGAACAAGCTAGAGCGCAGGACATTTGATTATTGTCAAAAAATAAAGTGTAATTTGCATTTCAACTCTTTTCCTCCTCTTTTTGCTATATTGACCCGAGTTGGCACGGGGTCGTGCGCTGAAAGCAGCCACCTGCCTCGAATGTACAATTTATTGATTTTTTTGTATTAATCCTGATTCTTTCTGTGTTTCCCACAGCACATCCTACAATGAAAATGGATTACAGGGCCCATGACGATGTCTGGCTCAAGCAGTTGACAAAGGCACTGGAGGACATTGGTACAGACGGTTTGGAGGCTGGCGGTGAGGATTTTCCTAAAGAGGCAATTGCTCAATACAGGGAGTTGTTGAGAAAACGGACATGGACTTGGTGGAACAGGGCTTTTCTGGACCAGTACATCCTTAAGGGGCAAATACCTCTGTTTTCGTTTCAGTGTAGCAACAATTGTCTCCTGAGGAAGGAGCTCAGAAACGCGTAGAGATTAAAAGGCACCATTTCGTTTATCCTATGGAGTTTGGTTCATTATTTGCGGTGTGCACGGACCAAGGAACATCATCCATTTTAGGATGTTCTACTAATTGATCACCCTTTAAAACTTATCCTCACTGAAAAGAATTGAGTGACCCCGATACACACTTAAAGAGTTTGTCAGGAACAATTGTGGACTTTAATTAATAGATCTTAAAGGGACTTTGTCAGGTCATTTTTCAGTATGACACTAATATTACCCTTGAATGGGGTCTGGGGAGACCTTTTGAAAACATGTAAAATCATTATTCTACATTTTCTAGTTTCCATGCTATAAGCATTTTCACACCCTACAGGCAGCTCCTGCATTAGTCCTCTCCATTATATTCACAGCTGAATAGTCTGGCTGCTGTATAAGTGTTATTTAAATATGCACACCCACCTAAGCTGGTGTTCTGTCCCTCCTCTCAGACAACTGTGTTGGGAGGGGGAGGGTTTTGTCCTGCACTGTGTGCTATCTGTCAGATTTCTGGTATATGGAGGTTGGTTTTCCTGCAGACATGTAATGTCATTATCTGCTGAGCAAATGATCAAATGTTCTTATAATCACAAAGAAATATCCCAGACTGCACAAACTGCACATATGTCTCCGATACACACAATGAAGATCTCTAAGGGTACCTTTACACGCGGCTACATTTCTAGGGTGGCTACAGGTAACTTACTGGTTGCAGTGAAATCATGGAGAGATTATTCCATTTGTACACAGCAACAAGATAGAACCTTGTCTCCATGATTTCACTGCAACCAGTAAGTTACCTGTAGCCACCCTAGAAATGTAGCCGCGTGTAAAGGTACCCTAAGAGCACACACACCTCCTCCCCCTTCTTTTCTGCTGTATTATGAGTTACACACCAGACAGATCAGAGAGGAGGGCAAGAAAGTGTAGTGATTAGGGATGAGCGAGTATGCTCGGCTCTACTTGTTACTCGCACGAGTATCCCGGTACTCGGGATGCTCGGCGAGCACAGAGTACCGCCGAGATGCTCGGACTCCTCACTAATAATTCTCGATCTGACAAAAATACACTGCTCCCTTCAGTGCACACAGTGAGCTGGCACCTCACAGAGAGCAGATTGATTGTTAGGATCCCTCTGGGGGGCACAGCAAGGTGTTGTATGCTGCGGCGATTTGAAAAAGCCCACCCTCCCGCCCTTTTCCAGAAACACTCGTTTTATAACCGGAAGTCTGTGGGCGGAGCCTGTCACTAATTGACTTACATTGGGCTCGGTGCTCTGGCCGAGTACACGAGTATCTTGGGATGCTCGGCCCGAGCTTAGAGCACCCGAGCATTTTAGTGCTCGCTCATCTCTAGTAGTGATGCATGAATATTCATTCCTTGAGGAGTAGACAGCAGAGAACTCACTGTGATTGACAGATGGAATTAGTCATTCATTTTGAAGTTTACAGAGGATAGGATGCAAGTATAAATAATAGAAATACATGAATAGAGAGAGCTTAGAGAAAGGAATTAGAAAATTATATCAGTTACATATAGATATTTGAAAAAAGAAAAAAGTGGCACTCACCGAGGTTGCTGTAAGCGGTGTCCTTTATTCAGGGAGTAGATACATAGTGCAGGGAGGGGGACCGGGTGACGACGGCACCGTTTCGGGCGTTCTGCCCTTCAACGGGTCACAGTGACCCGTTGAAGGGCAGAACGCCCAAAACGGTGCCGTCGTCACCCGGTCCCCCTCCCTGCACTGTGTATCTACTCCCTGAATAAAGGACACCGCTTACAGCAACCTCGGTGAGTGCCACTTTTTTCTTTTTTCATTGTTACGGATTGTGTTCGCTGGCACCTTGAGGGACTCTGTGGCTCTTGTCTCTGTGTTTTCCTGCTGTTTGCTTCCCTAGAGGGTGGTGCCCTCGCTTTCTCTTTTGCTGGATATAGATATTTGACCTGACAGGTTCCCTTAAAAATCTCAGATCTAAAAATAAAAATTAGTTTCACAATTGAATGTGTTATACTCTGTATATTCTCTTTTACTTCCTCCGCTGCCCAGGAGCTGTGGTATATCCAACTTATTCCTGCTTAATCAGATGCAAACATTACACATCCAATTGTGGAACTTATTCTTGTGTAGCTAACAGCATTGATCCGATCTACGATCAGATTGATGCTGTTAACCCTTTAGAACGCTCTGTCAGTCACTGACAGAGTAATCCAAAGCACCGTGGCGGGGATGGAGCTGTTGCCCACCATGATCGGAGGTCCCATTAAGCGATCACAAGATCTCCATCTGTTACCTTGTCAGCCCGGGGTTAGCTAATGACCCCAGAAGCTGTCCTGAATCACTTCCTGCTGGTGATCACTGGCAGGGTCTGATAATTTCTGCTTCATAGGGACATACCGAAGCATATCTCTATATAGCAGAAGTGATTGCACTGTGCAGCACTGAGGCCCCGTAGTGGACCAAGTAAAATAAAGAAAAAAATAAAGTTTGTAAAAATATTTTTAAAAAAATTAAAAGTTCAAATCACCCCCTTTTGCCCAATTGAAAATAAAACTGTTAAAAACTACACATTTTTGGCATCGCTGCATTCAGAAATGCCGAATCAATCAAAATATAAAATCAATTAAAGATCTGTAAACTATGCAACAGAATAAAAAGTCCAAACGCCAAAATTTAATTTTTTTTGGTTGCCGCAACATTGCAAAAAAATGCAATAATGGGAGATCAATGGTATCATTAGAAACATTATTATTCAAGGATCCACACGGATGTGCAAAAAATGCACTTTAAATGGGGCCTCAGATGTGCAACTGCAAAGATCACATACCTCCTCTCCTGCCTTTCTCCTCTGCAGTGAGTGCCTGCGCCGTACACACAGGATACAGACCCACAAGAGGGCAGTGCAGTGATGTTACTCGCTACATGAATATTCATTCCTTGGGGAGTGTGCTGCAAAGAATTAAGTGATCACTCACTGTGATTGACAGATGGAAACATTTTTTTTGCAGTAAACGGAGGATAGAAGTATAAACAAAAAAATACATGAATAAAGAGAGTTCACTGGTTAAATTAGAAAATTATAGAATTTACATTTGTATTTTTGACCCAACAGATTCTATTTAAAGAGTAATGGAAAGTGTAAAAAAGTAAAACCGCCAAAATTTAGTTTTTTGGTTGGCACAAGATTCCAATAAAATGCAATAACGGACAATCAAAACATTTACCCAAAAATGGTGTCATTAAAAAACATCAGCTCAAGATGCAAATAATAAGCTGTCACAAATTCCAGATCCCAAAAATGAGAGCGCTACAGGTCATGGAAAATGGAGCCAAAAGCACAATTCTTTTTTTTTTCACAAACATCTCATTTTTTTTACCACTTAGATAAAAGTAAAAGTATACATGTTTGGTATCTATGAACTCACACTGACCTGTGGCATCATACTGACAGGTCAGCTTTACCATACAATGAACATTGTAGGTAGAAAATAATCAAAACAATTGTAAAATTGCACTTTTTTTTTGCAATTTCACAGCACTTGGAAATTTTTCCCATTTTCCAGTACACAATATAGTAAAATGAACAACTTGTCCCGCAAAAAAACGAGCCCTCATATGTGTATACTGATGGATAAATAAAAAGGTTATGGCTCTTGGAAGAGGAGAAGGAAAAAATGAAGAAAAAAAAGGAAAATCGCAGAGTGGTAAAGGGGTTAAGTTCAAGCCCCTTATAGAGTGGAAAACAAAAACACATGATGATTGGAAGACTGAAAAAAATACTATAAACTTGGTACTGCCTTAATTGTACTGGCGCATAAAATAATGTCCACTGATAGCACTGTAAAATAAAACAAAAAAAGCAGATTTTATCAACATCGCCATCCCTCTACCCCCCCAAAAAAGAAAAGATGTCTATTACATGTACCCCAAAATAGTATTGTAAAAAATATGGGACATATCATATTATTCTGATCAAAATTTGAAGCTGTAACAGAACATTGGATTCAACAGGTGGACCAGGGTCAACAACTTAAAGAGAGAAATTTGTCTCTGGCAGAATGAACTCCTGCTGATGGGCCCAGCTTAAAAAAAACTCTCTCCCAGTCATACAGAGCACTGTAATATCATACAAAATTATGGAATTACTGTATATCCTAAGCCCTGCACTGATTATATTTTATGGGACTGTGGGGTCAGGCCATACACACACCTGGTTCTTGATTCTTTTCAGCACCCTGAGGTGGAAGGATATGAGAAGAATGGCTAGTACACACGAGATAGTGAGGCCGTATTTTTTCCACAAGCATGATGGGGATCCGATGGCACCAGAACCTCCCTATGACCTTCCATTGAGAAGTTATGAATTATCATAGGATTTGGAGTGTCCAGTCAGCAGACCCATGGGAGGGATGTTAGGACCATCCAGGGGGCAGTAAAGGGAGTGACTGAACAAGGGTTTATTTGCTAGTGCAAGGCAGTGGCCGAGTGTTCTTTTCTAAGTGATATCACACCGTATATCATGTTGGAAGGGGAAGAAACTGGGAAAACCTGGTACCACACACCTGCCATGTGGATGCCAGGACCAAAGCCTAATATCCAACTAGTAACTGACTTTTGTATCATCCACTTATACTTGTTGTACTGTCTTCTGTATTTGCATATCTGACCATTATACAGTATATGTGTATTCATTGTCAATATAGTGTTTTGTCTAGTGTGCCCTTAAGGCATTAAATATACAATGTAAGCCTAGTTGCACTATTATCTTGATCCACAAATCCATATGCCCATATTTGCGTTTTAACATTACATGCTACCGGAGCTGTTTTCTGGCCCGATATAATCCTGTTAACGGACCAGGCTTATATCTAACGAGGAACTAGTAGCAGTATTTCTGGGCTAGTAGGGTTTTGTTTTACTGGATCTAGTGAAAAGGTCCTTTCAGCCTGTCAGGGCTGTGAGCAAGTGTGGTTCCATGTTAAAGTTTGCATGGATCACCCTCTCTCCTATCCCCTGACTCCCTGTGCCCATCTGGACATGAGATGTCTGTGTAAAACAGTGCCAAGCTGACCTTACATATCCCCAGGGAGAGAAGACGTCACATTTTGGAAGAAGTGAGAAGACCATATTTCATGACCTCGACATATTAGAGATATTAGGGCGGGGCTGCAAGGTGTGGTTCATCACAGGTACCATAAAAATACAAAAAACAAGCCTATTTATGGTTATAAAGACAGAAATTAAACAGCAATGGCTCTTGAAAAACAGTGAAAAAAGGATATTGTACCCTTAAAGACCCAAAAAGCTACTTTGTTAAAGGGTTAATGTTTTAATTTTCATTGTCTGATTACATGTTGGTGCAGGTGCTGTATATACATTATGTAAGCACATCATGTTCAATAAAATAATAGTTTTACAAATACTGTGCTTTAGCAATCTCATATGTAAAAAGCTGAATCTACATTGCTATATTGACTAGAATAATATTTGGGCAGTAGTAAGAGAGCATTGCAAAAAAAATTAGTCTTTCAAAGTTTTACAAGTATATGCTGTCATGCATGGACCAACGGTTGTTCGGCACACAATATGACACACAGCGGAACACTGGGGAGACAATAACAACGGTGGGCCCTGGGAACAAGGGAAGCGACACCTTCTAAACACTAAACTCCTTGTCGTCCCTATACGGGTTCTTTCACCCCATTGCCGAGCAGGATACTTAGTCCCTTGCTGACTCTGCTCTTAACCCTCACTAGGGAGCTGGCTGGCAAGAAGTGCAAGTCCCAACCCTGAACATTACAAGCAGAACTGACATTAACCCATAGTGTGCCAAAAGAAATTAATGTTTAATAGCCAGAGTCTACCAAGTTAAAGAGAATCTTGATAAAGTCATAGCGATACGTACATAGGAGATGTGTTTCTGAATCCGGCATCTACTGCTCAGATCATATTACATTATGGGTGAGTATTTTGTGTATCCCATATAGGTATTCTCCTGCCCTAAAAGGGTTAATCATATGTGACCCTCTCAGATGAATTGAATTTAGGTTTATTGATTATTTAAAGAGAACCTGTCAGCTCGTTCTATCCCTCTAACCTATCACTACCTGTCCTTGCACCTTGGTAGCTGATCCCTAACCATCCCTCTCTAAACGTGCCCTATAAAGTTTAAGAAAAAGGATTGTAACTTACATGCAGTATCCATCTGGAGACTGGAAAGGTGGGCTACGGGGCTCCATTCTCCCCACCTCGCTGGCTTTCAGCATGCCCTCCTGGGCATCATCATTCTTTCTGCTGTTCCACTTCTTTTTGAAATTCCCACCTCCTTTGCTGCTATCATGAGCCAGCTGGAACGTCATACCAATGGTATCACTTGTGCGACCCGCCTCCGGCGAATGCGCAGTGCACATATTGAAGCCGAGCCATATACGTCAATGCATTGGGCCGGATATGACGTTCCGGCCTGGCACATCATAGTAGCAAAGGAGGCGGGAATTTCAAAAAGAGGTGGTACAGAACAAGGAATGAGGACACCCAGTGGAGCATGCTGAAAGCCAGAGGGAGAATGGAGCCCTGAAGTTCGACTTTCCAGTCTCCGGATGGAGACTGCATGTAAGTTATAAATCATTTTCCCTAAACTTTATAGGGCACATTTAGCTCAGAGAGGGATGGTTAGGGATCAGCTACCAAGGTGCAAGGACAGGTAGTGATACCTTGGACTCTTGTTCTGTTTATGCATCTTTTTGATAATTGATATAGGAGTGGTTCAAACAATTGTCCAGATTTTAATATTCCTCCATGTGACTGACTATCATGATGTTGTAAACACACGTTAGATTTGTGAAATTATTTTGGATTCTTTTGACATTAGAAATATTGCAGCAAGGCAAAAACTGATACTACGTGGTGTTAGGATTGTCCTTAGTCATGTGACTACAATCCCTGAACATTGTAATTGTATGTAATCAATCCCTGAAACTTGACAATTCTGAACTAATGCATCTATAAAATGATACCATATGGCTGACGTGTCAAGATATTTGGTAACCAGACTGTCAGCACTGACTTGTTTTCTAGGAAAGGAAAAAAAATATTATAATAAAATGTACTGGAACTAAGCGCATCATCGGAAATTCACACTAGCCAATAATAACATTTGAAATATTTATCTAAAGCAAAGACATTGAGAAAAACCCCAAGAAAACAGGAGGATGATAGTATTATAATTGTACAGCTTATCAGACATGGGGGTGTTGGAACCTCATTTCCTACAGACAATAGTGCAGAAATGCAGGCGGTAGACAATGTTATTACACGTGGTTTTGAGTCTTTGAGATCTTTATGCCAAGAACGCCATAGATAGAATTTACGTTTTGAGAAATCCTTATTGTTTTAGACAATATTTAAAGACTGAAGTTCCCTCTAATTGACTTTATCAATATATCATATATACTGCGAATGCTTCCTTACTTCAGACAGCGTGGGTGAGGTGTTCAACTCAATAAAGTAGTTATTTATACTCGTCAGTCATCCTGATGACAGACATTACAGTACCAACGAATAGTGGTTGGCAATAAAGGAAAAATCAACTTTGTCATTTTCTCCGTCGAGACTAATATATAAAATGCTTCTAGCTCTGGGACCGTTTCAAATTAAACATTACAGTCTGGGTGTGGATGTCTTGAGCAATTTTCTTACATGTAACATCACTCTCACATCAAAGACCTTCCCACAGTTAAGAGAGCCGCTATTTCGACATCATACTCTCTTTAAAATACACGTTGTCCCTGTAAGTTCTGACATTGCCAGGATCAGCGATGGTAATTTGCAATAGTAAAACCATGTACTGAATCCCTTCACTTCATTTTCACCTTCCTGACAAAGTCAATTTTTTCATTTCTGGCCAGTGTCACTTTATGAGGTTGTAACTTGGGAACACTTCAACGGATGTCATTGATTCTGAAAATTTTTATTTTTTGTTTTTATTTATGAAAATATTGAAAATTTTGACAAATTTAGCAATTTTTAAATTTGTATTTTTATGCCCTTTAAGTGTAAATATCATTTCATTGAAAAAAAAAAAAAAATACTGCACTGGTTGTCAATGATGGGTCAAATAGCAGCTGAGATAATGCTTTTTTGCTATATGCCATATGACTTATTTTCTCAAATTTTTCGGTACTTTTTTAAAAACTCCATGTTATGGCTGTGTGAGCATTGCCAGCATCTGCCAGCACTGTGAGCAGGCTAATAGGGAGTAGTACAATAAGACAGCAGAGAAGGGGTTATCAGAGATCTGAGTTGTGTGAAACCAAATAAAAGATCACAAGCTTGTGTCAAGGAAAGAGAAGCTTACACTGTTCCTGACATTTTGACACTGCTTAGCAGCTCTGCTGTATACTGAGCTGATCTGATACATTGTTTCCTAATGAGCTGCAGGCAGCAATGCAGGCCACGCCCCCTTGCTTATATGGTTGCATGCGTGGCGCCCCTGTGGTCTGGTTGGCACAGAGTGGTACTACACCCAATCCACGGATTCTCAGTAAACAGGATGGTAAGTCCAGACACCCACAAAAGCACCCAACACACCCGGTCCCTGGGGCAGCGGGCGCACCCAATAGAGGGAGGGCCCAGTTAGTCAGTAGGATGATGGGAAGAAAGGTGGAGGGTGGGAAGTTAGTAGGGGAGCAGTCAGGAAGTAGGAGAGAAGATAGAAAGGAAAACAACAGGAAGTTGAGAGACAGAATGTGGGAGTAGTGAGAGGAGAAAGACCTGGAGGACTTGAGCAGAGATGCGGCTCGTCCTGAGTCCCAGAGCAGCAGACTTCAGAGAGGCAGTGAGAGCCCTAGGCGCATGGGCATGAGCGATCCACCCGTACACCTGAATCTGAAGTGAAGCAGAAGTGCAGGTTGAGAAACAGGGGACTGGCCCTGAAGGTGGCGAGGAGACTCTACGCTCCAACCACAGAACCGAAGGCCACGACTTTTAGAGGAGCTGTGGCCAACTCCCGACACATCTGCCGAGAAGGTATCCAGACACGGCTGGTCGCCCGACGGGACCCATGGCTGCTGGATTAGGGCACTGTGTGCGGAGGCGCGAGCATGAGTTAGGTGAACAGGCAGCGCTGAGAAATAGAGAACAACCTGAGAAGAAAGGAACATAAAGGGTGTGTCTTGGACAAGCTTTCCTGGTTGCTGAGGACTATCCAGACCGCAACTGTACCAGAACTATAAACTGTGGTGTTAGCAGAGTAAAAGCTAAATAAACCGGGTTTAGAACTCAGAACTGTGTACGAGACTGTTCATGAGGAACAGTAGACTGAAAAGATGCGCATGTCGCAGGAGTCCGGCCAACGACGCGCTTCATCTCCCCATCCCGCCAGAAGTAACCCTGCTGGACCTCCATCACCAAACAACTCATCGGTTGCCCTGGGGAACCACTCCACCCGTGGGGAAGCGAAACCATCACAGCTGCCATCCTATCATCCCCAGAGGTCCCGCACTGCATCGGCCACTAATGGCTGAATACTACGGGTGGTGTTACGACAACTATCCCCAACACCATACAATCCTCCCTAATTCCCTGAACTCTTTTTATTGACCGCTTTGGGGCCACGGACCGGGTCACGACTCCGTGAAATCCCATTCCCCAGACGATATCGTCAGACATGGCTCCGAGTATCCCACGGGGCACGTCACATGCTCGTATTCAGTGTGAAGACAGATCTAAATGAGAATGAACTATGTCTGCTTCACACACAGTGTAGCGGGGACACCTTGTAGAAGGTTTATGAATGGTTTTAAACTAGATTTCATTAATAAAGTATATTTAAAAGTTTATTATAATCACTTGCTCTACATTATTATTAAAAAAAAAATAAATGGCGGTTACGCTTTAAACCTGGGAAATAATAGCTAATAAATAACATTTACCACGTCTACTTTACACTAGCATCACTTTTTAAACATAATGTTTTGTTAGGATATTAAAAGGGTTACATTTTAGCAGCAATTTCTAATTTTTTTTTAGCAAAATTTACAAAAACATTATTTTTGGGGGGACATCACATTTGATGTGACAGAAAATACCCAAAAGTGACACCATTCTAAAAACTGCACACCTCAAACTGCTCAAAACCACATCCAAGAAGTATATTAACTCTTCAGGTTTAGTTCACAGGAATTAAACCAATGTGGAAAAAAAACTAAACAATGTACAATTTCCCTCAAAAATGTTACTTTAGCCCTTAATTTTGCATTCATGACAAGGCTAAAAGGAGAAAGTGCACAACTCAGCTTGTTGTGCAATTTCTCCTGAATACACTGATACCCAATTCGTGGTGGAAAACTACAGTTTGCACACACATCAGGGCTTGGAAGGGAAGTTGCACTATTTAACTTTTTGAATGCAAAATTTGCACCAGTGAGCACCATGTCGCATTTGCAGAGTCCCTGATGTGCCTAAACAGTAGAAACCCCCAATAAATTTGGAAACTAGATCCCTCAAGGAATTTGTTTAGATATGCGGTGAACACTGAGCTGTGAACATAAAAAATCATATTTTTCCCAAAAATGTTGTTGTAGCCGCGAAATTTTGCACTTTCACAAGGGTAACACACTAAAACCCACCATATAGTTTAATGTTCAATTTCTCCTGAGTATACCAGTGACCTAAATGTGGTGGAAAACTACTGTTCAGTCTCACGGCAGAGCTCTGAAAGTAAGGAAAACCATCTGACTTTTGGAAAACAAAAGTGGCTGGAATAGTTAGTGGACGCATTGTCGTGTTTGGAGAGCCCCTGATCTGCCTAAATAGTGGCAACCCGCAGCAAGTGACCTAATTTTGGAAACTAAAGAACTCAAGGAACATACCTCGTTGTGCGGTATGCACTTTGAACCCAGGTGCTTCACAGAATTTTAGAACGTTGAGCCATGAAAATAAGATAAAAAAAAAAAACATTTTTCCCACAAAAATCTTTTTTTTATTATTTTTACAAAGGTAACAGGAGAAAATACACCATACAGTTTTTTGGGACAATTTCTCTCGAGTACGCTGATATCCTATATGTGCTGTAATCTACAGTTTGGGCATACCGCAAAGCTTGGAAGGGAAGAAGCACCATTTGACTTTTGGAACACATTATTGACTGGAATCATTGGCAGATGTCATGTTGCATTTGGAGATCCCCTGATGTGCCTAAATAGTGGAAGCCTCCCACAGGTGACTCTGTGTCACCCCAGGGTGTGGGGTACTCGGGTATCAGGCCGCACGGGGTTAACTGTGTCACGGGGAATGGGGGCCGCGCATGATCCCGTATCCCGGGGGACTATTCTCCGAAAAAGGGGTTGATATATACAGGGGACTATTTACAGAGTTTATTTGTCGTAACGCCACCTGCAGTTCCTGGTGAAGTATCACCAGTGTCACCACAGTCCTCCGGAGGTCGGTGATATTGCGACTGAGATGTTGTAGTCCTCCGCAGGCAGCACTGGGATCTCCGGGGCAGCAATCCTGTGAAAGGAATAAGTTCATAGAAAGAAGATGAAGCAGAGTCGAAGTCACTTCACTCCGGGTACTTTAATGGAACTTTAGCAGCAATGGTTACAGTTCAGTGCAGTAAGATGTTAAACGGAAAGTAGCTAACGGGTGACTGCAAGCGGAGCACAGGTAGCTGGATGGAACCCTCAGAGTGTGCCTTTTCTCTTTCAATTCTTCCCTGCTTCCTAGTAGTTTGTGTGAAGTCTGACCGCATACAGTGGATCTGTCCTCCTGCTGTCTCTCACTCTCCTTGCTCCCGTCGGGTTACCTCCTGCTGGCCAACCGCCGAACCATCAAGCGGTGCCTGGTACCCTCTTCTGGTCGCTTAAGAGTCTGAGCAGTATATAGATATACTTCTCAGAACGCCGGATTTTCTGGGGTCCTTGGAGGATCCCACAGGTGCGGCCTCCGCTGCCCGGTAAGCTGCCGGGGTTGGACTCTCTGAAGTCCCTGTCTTCCCCCAGGCTGGATGTCTGCACCTGGGATCTGTCTTTAGTCCTTCCTGGGTCCCTCAGCCGAGAGACCCTGCTTGCTTCCTCAGGCTAACTGCCTGGCTGGCTCCTGAGGCTAAGACCTGAAGCCCAAAGGGCTTCCAGCAAAAGACAAAGACCTCCTTTTTCACCCTGGAAGTATTTTATTCCTTCCCGGGTACCTCCCACCATGTGATCTAATGTGGGGGTGCTTGTGTGTAGGTTCCATCAGCCTGAAATCTGCTTGCAAAGTATTCACTGATTTCAGGGAGACCAGTCCAAGAAAACACTGCGGGCAGCTGGCTAAAGCGCTCAAACACAGTGAATTCCTAGGCACATTGCCCCCTGGGAAATATGAATATGCAAATAGAGTCTGTGGAGCCTCTGTTAGGAGTCTCAAACACAGAACTAGCCATATATCCCTCCAGGGAAGTGTTTGAGACTCCTAACAGAGGCTCCACAGACTCTATTTGCATATTGAAATCTACTTGCAGCTGGAGTATCTGCACAGCTTTTACGGATGCAGTACCCCTCTGTGACGCCTGCATATCGGGGCGCCACAACTCCATTTTGGAAAATACACCCTTCAAGGAACTTATTTAGATGTGTTGTGAGCACCATAAACCCCCAGCTTACAACATTAAACTGTGAAAATGAAAAAATCTAATTTTCCCCACAAAAATATTGTTTTGGTCCCAATTTTTTTATTTTATAAGGGTAACAGGAGAAATTGCACCATACAATGTATTGTGGAAATTTGTCCTGAGTACATAGATATCCCATATACGGTCAGAAACTACTGTTTGGGTTCATGGCAGGGCTTGGAAAGGAAGGAGCACCAATTGACTGTTTCGACACACTGCTAAGTGCTAAAAGGAAGGAATGACACTTTGGAGTGCAGAGTTTGATGGAATGGTCTGTGAAAATAAAAAAATTAGATTTTTGCTTTAAAAAAGTTTCTTGATCCACAAATTATTTCTTTTTCACAAGGTCAGCAAGAAAAAATGGACCCCAAAATGTGTTAGGAAATTTCTTCTGAGTATTCCAACACCCAATAAACAGTGGGAAATTACTGTTTGGGTACACTTCAGAGCTCCAAAAGGAAGGAGTCATGTTTTGGATAGCAGAGTTTGATGGAATGGTCTTTGGGTGCCATGTCACGCTTGCAGAGCCTATGATGTGCCTAAACAATGGATACGTCCCCGTCACAAGTGATCAAGTGATCCCATTTTGGACACTGCACCTCTCAAGGAACTTATGTAGATATGTGGTGAGCACTTTTAAACCCCAGGTGCTTCACAAACTTTTACAACATTGAAGTTGAACAACACAGAAATTGAAAAAAATAAGATTTTAACAAAAAAAAAATGATGCTTGAGCCCTAAACTATTTCACTTTTACAAGAGTAGCAAGAGAAAATGGACCCCAACATATGTTGTGAAATTTCACCAAAGAAGACAAAGGCCCAAAAAACCAATATACCATAGGAGTGTCCATTACCTGACTGTGAACAGCAGTGCCAACTGTCGACGTGAGTTTTGGTGTGCTTGCCTTCTTCCTGGATCATTGGGTCATTATTGCCATATTTTTTATTCTACCATTTTTAATGTACAGTACAGACCAAACGTTTGGACACACCTTCTCATTCAAAGAGTTTTCTGTATTTTCATGACTATGAAAATTGTAGATTCACACTGAAGGCATCAAAACTATGAATTAACACAAAACCATTTCCGGTGACTACCTCTTGAAGCTCATCAAGAGAATGCCAAGAGTGTGCAAAGCAGTAATCACAGCAAAAGGTGGCTACTTTGAAGAACCTAGAATATAAGACATATTTTCAGTTGTTTCACACTTTTTTGTTAAGTATATACCGTATATACTCGTGTATAAGCCGACCCGTGTATAAGCCGACCCCCCTACTTTTGCCCCCAAAACTTGGGAAAACCTATTGACTCGTGTATAAGCCGAGGGTGGACCCCAGCACACGTATACAGTCCCCCCCAGTGGTATACAGCAGCCTCCCCAGTGGTAGTATACAGCAGCCCCAGTGGTAGTATACAGCAGCCTCCCCAGTGGTAGTATACAGCAGTCTCCCCCTGTGGTAGTATACAGCAGTCTCCCCCTGTGGTAGTATACAGCAGTCTCCCCCTGTGGCAGTATACAGCAGCCCCAGTGGCAGTATACAGCAGCCTCCCCAGTGGTAGTATACAGCAGTCTCCCCCTGTGGCAGTATACAGCAGTCTCCCCCTGTGGCAGTATACAGCAGGCTCCCCCTGTGGCAGTATACAGCAGGCTCCCCCTGTGGCAGTATACAGCAGGCTCCCCCTGTGGCAGTATACAGCAGGCTCCCCCTGTGGCAGTATACAGCAGGCTCCCCCTGTGGCAGTATACAGCAGGCTCCCCCTGTGGCAGTATACAGCAGGCTCCCCCTGTGGCAGTATACAGCAGGCTCCCCCTGTGGCAGTATACAGCAGGCTCCCCCTGTGGCAGTATACAGCAGCCTCCCCAGTGGTAGTATACAGCAGGCTCCCCCTGTGGCAGTATACAGCAGGCTCCCCCTGTGGCAGTATACAGCAGGCTCCCCCTGTGGCAGTATACAGCAGGCTCCCCCTGTGGCAGTATACAGCAGGCTCCCCCTGTGGCAGTATACAGCAGGCTCCCCCTGTGGTAGTATACAGCAGGCTCCCCCTGTGGCAGTATACAGCAGGCTCCCCCTGTGGCAGTATACAGCAGGCTCCCCAGTGGTAGTATACAGCAGGCTCCCCCTGTGGCAGTATACAGCAGGCTCCCCCTGTGGCAGTATACAGCAGGCTCCCCCTGTGGCAGTATACAGCAGTGCCCCCCCCCCTGTGCTATATACAGCCCCCCCCATCCCCGTTGCTGCCGCACACCTGTAAAATGAAGATATTTCATACTTATCCTCCTGCTGCCGCCGCGCGCATCCCCCGCTCTCCTTCTTGCTTGCACCCGGCGTCCATCCATATGACCGCGCACAAGTAATGACGTCATTACTTGTGCGCGGTCACGTGGATGGACGCCGGGTGCAACCAAGAAGGAGAGCGGGGGATGCGCGCGGCGACAGCAGGAGGATAAGTATGAAAGATCTTCATTTTACAGGTGTGCGGCAGCAACGGGGATGGGGGGGGGCTGTATATAGCACAGGGGGGGGGTACTGCTGTATACTGCCACAGGGGGGGGGCGGAGGAGCGCTGACAGTGCAATGTAATATGCACGGCTCCCCCTGTCGCTGATGGACAGGGGGATGCAGTGCATATTGCATTGCACTAATGAGCGGGGGCACGTGACTGCCCGCTCAGTGTACAGCATCCCCCACCTCCTTCAGCCCCCGGACACCGGCCCCACACACTGACAGCCATCACTGACTCGTGTATAAGCCGAGGGGGGCACTTTTCAGCACAATTTCTGTGCTGAAAAACTCGGCTTATACACGAGTATATACGGTAATTCCACATGTGTTAATTCATAGTTTTGATGCCTTCAGTGGGAATCTACAATTTTCATAGTCCTGAAAATACAGAAAAATCTTTGAATGAGAAGGTGTGTCCAAACTTTTGGTCTGTACTGTATATCTAACAAATATTTATATATTTTGCTATATGTCTTACTTTGTACTTCTTTTCTATATGATTTGCGATATATTTATTTTAGCTCCTGACATTCTTCTACTTACCATAGTCTCATGCATATATTTACTCTTGACCACCTTACTTTATACTTTGAATTTTTTACTGAAAATATTTTTGGGTGTATGAATACTATTCTTTACTGGTGCTAATTATATATGTGTGTTGCTGTAGCTTGATTTTTCTATATCTGTCACTCTGGCCAGGGTCACACATGCCCATCCGCTTTTTTAAACCCTTAGAAAAACTGATCAGTTTTTTTAAGGGTGCCAATAGTGTCCCCTGAGGTCCTGAACGTTTTTTGGAAGTATTTGGACTTAGTCATTTTTTCACCTATCATTGCCATACCGTGCACAATGACGCTGATCCCAGAGACTACAAGAGGACACTTGATCCCTTGTTGTAGTCTCTGGGATCAGAGTCATGGTGCACTGTATGGCAATGATGTCATACCATGCACCATGACGCTGATCCCAGAGACTACAAAAAGGGATCAAGTGTCCTCTTGTAGTCTCTGGGGTCAGCGTCATTGTGCACGGTCTGACCGATCATTGCAATACCGTGCACAATGACGCTGATCCCAGAGACTACAAGAGGACACTTGATCCCTTGTTGTAGTCTCTGGGGTCACAGTCATGAAGCACGGTACGGCAGATAATTGCCATATAGTACTTCATGACTGTGACCCCAGAGACTACAACAAGGGATCAAGTGTCCTCTTGTTGTAGTCACTGGGGTCAGTCATGGTGCACTGTATGGCAATGATCTGCCGTACTGTGCACCATGACTCTGACCCCAGAGACTACAACAAGAGGACACTTGATCCCTTGCTGCAGTCCCTGGATGTAGCAGAGGCGATCAAGCGTCACGGGACCTTCGTTGTGGACTACGTCGGAGACGATCGAGCGTCGTGGGACCTTCGTTGTGGACTACGTCGGATCTTTATAATAAAGATGGAGTCCGAATTTTGTTTGTGTGTTTTTTTTCAAATAAAAAGATTTTTCTCTCTGTGTATTTTCCGACTATTTACCAGAGATTCCTAATGGCGGTCTAACATTGGCCCTATATTATGAATCTCGGGCTTAGTGCCAGCTGCCAATAAAAAGCTGGTGTTAACCCCTTTATTACTCAGTTTGCCACCAGCACCAGGGCAACTGGAAGAGTCTAGGTACAGCGCCAGAAAATGGCGCTTCAATTAATGCGCCATTTTCTGGGGCGGCTGCGGGCTGCAATTCACAGCATGGGGGGGCCAGAATGCTTGGGCCTCTCCATGCTGCGGATTCCAGCCCCCAGCTGCCAAGTTGTATCTGGCTGGACCAAAAATATGGCGGAGCCCCACGGCATTTTTTTTTTCTACAATTAGTCCTAGAAAAAAAAAAATGGGCTTCGCTGTATTTTTGGTTGCCAGCAAGGTACAACGAGGCAGCTGGGGGTTGCAGGCAGTCAGTAGCTGCCAAGTTGTACCTGGCTGGACCAAAAATATGGCGAAGCCCCACATCATTTTTTTTTATTACTTCTACAAATAAAAAGACAAGGAACTTTGCCTTATTTTTGGTTGCCAGCCAGGTACAACTTGGCAGTTGGGGGGCTGCAATCCTCATTGTGGAGAGACCCAAATGTTGTGGCCCCCCACGCTGCAAATTGCAACCCACAGCCACCACAGAAAATAGCACATTAGAGGCGCCATTTTCTGGTGCTGTACCCCAACTCTTCCAGTTGCCCTTGTGCTGGTGGCAATGCTGGGGGCACACAGGAGTACTCCATACGCGACATGGTGTCCGCTAACAAGTTGAATGGAATATTAGCTCCAATTATTAGCGGACACCATGTCGCGTATGGAGAGCCCCTGTGTGCCTAAACATTGGAGCTCCCCCACAAGTGACCCCATTTTGGAAACTAGACCCCACAAGGAACGTATCTAGATGCATAGTGAGAACTTTGAACCCCCTAGTGCTTCACAAATTGATCCATATAATAAAAAAGTACTTTTTTTTTTCAACAAAAAATTTATTTTTTCATTTTTACGGATCAATTTGTGAAGCACCTGGGGGTTCAAAGTGCTCACTATGCATCTAGATACGTTTCCTGGGGGGTCTAGTTTCCAAAATGGGGTCACTTGTGGGGGAGCTCCAATGTTTAGGCACACAGGGGCTTTCCAAACGTGACATGGTGTCCGTTAACAATTTGAATGGAAATCAGCTCAAATTGTTAGCGGACACCATGTCGCATTTGGAGAGCCCCTGTGTGCCTAAACATTGGAGCTCCCCTACAAGTGGCCCCATTTTGAAAACTAGACCCCCCAGGGAACTTATCTAGATGGGTGTTGAGTATTTTGAATGCCCCGGTGCTTCACAAATTAATCTGTAAAAATAAAAAAAGATAATTTTTGTGGAAAAAAAAGTACTTTTTCATTTTTACGGATGAATTTGTGAAGCACCTGGAGGTTCAAAATGCTCACCACCCATCTAGATAAGTTTCCTGGGAGCTCTAGTTTCCAAAATGGGGTCACTTGTGGGGGAGCTTCAATGTTTAGGCGCACAGGGGCTCACCAAACGCAACATGGTGTCCTCTAACAATTTGAATGGAAATCAGCTCAAATTGTTAGCTGACACCATGTCGCGTTTGGTGAGCCCCTGTGTGCCTAAACATTGGAGCTCCCCTACAAGTGACCCCATTTTGGAAACTAGACCCCCTCAGGGAACTTATCTAGATGGGTAGTGAGCATATTGAACCCCCAGGTGCTTCACAAATTAATGAAAAAAAAAACATTTTGTGGAAAAAAAGTACTTTTTCATTTTTACGGATCAATTTGTGAAGCACCTGGGGGTTCAAAGTGCTCACTATGCATCTAGATACGTTCCCTGGGGGGTCTAGTTTCCAAAATGGGGTCACTTGTGGGGGAGCTCCAATGTTTAGGCACACAGGGGCTTTCCAAACGTGACATGGTGTTGGCTAACAATTTGAATGGAAATCAGCTCAAATTGTTAGCGGACACCATGTCGCATTTGGAGAACCCCTGTGTGCCTAAACATTACAGCTCCCCTACAAGTGACCCCATTTTGGAAACTATAGACCCCCCAGGGAACTTATCTAGATAGTTAGTGAGCATTTCGAACCCCCAGGTGCTTTACAAATTGATCTGTGAAAATGTAAAAGTAAAAATTTTCTTTTAGCCTAAATTTTTTCGTTTTCACGTGGGAAACAGGATAAAATTCACCCTAAAATTTATTGGGCAATTTCTTCTGAGTACATCGATACCTCATATGCGGTCATAAACCACTGTTTGGGGGGGGCGTGGTTTACCCATGGCTGGAGCAGCAGCGCGGTGAAAGAGCTCCGTTTCCCGCCACTCGCAGAGCCGGCTTCCTACCTCACAGATAGCCTTCGCAGCTGAATGGGCAAGAGCAAAAGAGGCCCAGGAGCCACCGGAACCGCGGAGACGTCCCATAGAGGCGCGATCGACCGATATCTCCGGTCAAACACAGGCGCTCCCCAGGCACAGTCTCCTTCCAAGATGGCGACCGCATCCTCCTCACAGCGCGAGGCGGCCCCCAGAGCAGAGCGGAGTAACAGACACAGAGGGAACCGCTTTGACTGCCTTAGAGACGATCTACAGCAGGGGTCTCAAACTCGGCTGGGTTGGTGGGCCGCACATAGAAAAACATTTATAGCGGGGGCCGCATCTCTTGTAGGACTAAGTGATATTTTTAGAAATACCAGAATTTTTTGCTCAATGTAGTAAAGTACAAATCCTAATCCCTTTCTTGTAGTAATGTCCCCATCCTGTAGTAATGTCCTTTTCTACTGATGTCCTCGATCCTGATCACCTTTTCTAGTGATGTCCCCCATCCTGATCCCTTTTTCTAGTGATGATCCCTACCCTGATCCCTTTTTCTAGTGATGTCCCCCATCGATCATGGTCCCCTTTTGTAGTGATGTCCCCCATACTGATCTCCTTTTGTAGTGATGTCCCCCATCATGATCCCCTTTTCTAGTGATGTCCCCCATCCTATTCCCCTTTAGTAGTGATGTCCCCATTTTGATCTCCTTTAGTGATGATGTCCCCATCCCGATTCCCTTTTATAGTGATGTCCCCCATCCTGATCTACTTTTATAGTGATGACCCCCATCCTGTTTTACCTTCTTTTTACACACTCAAATACACACTCTATCACACTCACACATAAACCCACACACAAACCCACACACAGACCCCCCCCACACACACACACTCTCACACATATTCACACATCCTCATACACACTCTTACACTCACACTCATACACACACTGAAACTCGCACACACTTTCTTATACATACATCCTCACTCACACACTCACCCTCACACACAAACTTTCTCACGAACACTCACACTTTTCTCACTTTAATGATGCATCGCTCCAGTGCAGGGGGCCACCGCGGTCCCCACTGTACTGACTTCTGGCCTCCGCTGTGCTATGACTTCCTCCAGCCGCTGCTCAGATAAGCTCTGTTGCTCATCAAGATCAATGCAGTCTGCCAGCCAGAGGCCCGCATATGACGTCATATTCTGCCGTCAGCTGCGGGCCTCTCATTGGCTGGCAGCTTGCATTGATCTTGCTGAGTGGCAGAGCTGGTTAGTCCTGCACTGTGGTGATGCATCATTAAGTTGTCCAAGGTGCCGCGGGCCGCATAGTGAAGCCCCAGGGGCCGCATGCGGCCCTCGGGCCGCGAGTTTGAGACCCCTGATCTACAGCAAGAGGAGGCTACAGGGGGATCCCAGCTGCTCCTGGAGAACGCATCTTCCTCAGAGATAAGTACCTATATTAAAAATTTACCTACAAAAATGGATCTTGAGAGATTTGCATGCAGATTGGAGAACTCCTACAAAGCTGAAATCCAGTTATTGAAGCAGGAGTTTACTACCAGGGTGGAGGAGGTGGAGAGGGCGCAGGATGCGGTCCTGGACGAACTGAGGGCACACAGGGAGACCCTAGAATCCCATTCTGCCCTCCTGGAGGACCTCCTTTACAACCAGGAGGACTTGGAGAACAGAAACCGTAGAAACAATATAAGGATCAGGGGGCTGTCAGAAACCGTTTCACCAGTGGACCTGGGAAAGACAGTACAGAGCTTATTTAAACAGATCCTGGGAGATCCAGAGGGCCCCGACATCGATATAGACAGAGTCCACAGGGCATTAGCCCCTAGGCCATCCCCTGAGGCTTTTCCAAGGGACATAGTGTGCAGAATCCACTTTTTTTCCATCAAGGATGCCATAATGGCCGCTGCGCGCCAATCTAGTCCCATTTCCTTTGAAAACTCCACTGTGACATTGCTCCCAGATCTAGCCAGGAGAACCCTTCTCCAACGACGGGATTACGGCCCTTACTCAATCTTCTGAAAGATAAAGAGATAAAATACAGATGGGGCTTCCCTTTTCAACTTATAGCCTCCAAAGATGGCCGCTCAGCTTCCCTCAGGAAGATTGGAGATTTACCCTCATTCACAAGAGCCTTTGACCTGCCCTTGATCGACCTACCAGACTGGCCCAGGCAGCAAGCTCTTCCTGATCCACCGACACGATGGAACAGATCACCCAGGGCTGGATCCGCTGGGAAGGCCCCGACCTGAATCAACCTGAAGATATCTGCTACAGCGATGCATTATGTGCTGATTAGACCCTGACCCTACGGTTCAGGTGATCATATGGACGCAACTGTCTAATATCGGTCTGGACGGGACATGGGTTATACTACTTGAGGGTTACCTATCTACTTCCCTCACTGTTAATGTTAATGTTTACCTTATTGACTATTTTATTGTGACTTGTCCACTTCCCTCTTTTCCCCTCAATACCTTCTACAGTACCTCATTCCCATGTTCCCTCTTCCCTCTTCCTCATAACCTTCCTTCCCAATACCTTTCCTTTTCTTTCTTCCCTCCCCAATACATTCTTCTATCAGCAACTCATCTCAACTTCCACTACTTACTATCAATACACCACACATTTTTTTTTCCTTTTTTCTGGTGGAGGTAGCTCACATAGAATTCACACATAGTGCCCGCCTATCTTTTCCTCCTTCCTCACCTTATTTTCCCATCTATTCACAACCCCCTCCTCTCCCTCTTTCTCTCTTGACTTCCCGGCCCTTTAATTGCTCCCAATATACCTCCCCCCCCCCGTCTATACTCCACACTGATCTTCATATATACATACATACATACATATATACATACATACATATCAAGAGATGTTTTAATTTTCATTAAGAATGTTTATCTTCTTTATGTGTACTGTTTCAGGTTCAGGGCTATGCTACCAGGTTATTTAATAGCCCATACAGTTCGTGTTATTAAGCTAAGGCAACTTACATAGGATTATTCTTTTTTATTCTGTGAGGTGGGACAGTTGGCGGCGTGTGGCGGACTCGCCCGCTCCCTGGCTAACCCACGACCCTCAAGTGCTGGACAAGGTTTGTCCATATTTTGCACCCTTCCCCAGCGTGCAGACTTTGTCTGACATGGGATTTCTTTGCTGGGTCATTACCCACTCTTATCTTTCTTCTACTCTTTTTCTATATTTCTTTCTTCACTCTTTTCTATACTTCTTTAGTTGGCCCACAAAGGCAATACCTGTAGGTTATTCATGTTATGACAGAATTCAGATGCTGTTCACTTAACGTGAGGGGCCTGAACAAGCCCGAAAAGAGACGTCAAATACTAACAACAGCAAACAAATCCAAGATCAATATATTGATGCTGCAGGAGACACATTTTAGATCTGACGCTCTTCCTACCTGCGGCTCCCGGGACTTCCCAGTCTGGTATCATAGCACAAATCCCACCTCTAAATCTAGAGGAGTCTCGGTAGCGTTCCACAAAACCTTCTCCCCAGAGGTCGTGGCACAAGAAATTGATCCCGATGGACGATATCTCTTTCTTAAAGTTAACTGGCTTTCTCGTACATACATTTTGGCTAACGTATATTATCCCAACAGACATATGCTGAGGTTCGGCTCAAAGATCAAAGGCCTGCTGGAGAAATTTGCAGGACATATACCCATCATACTGGGAGGAGATTTCAATTTCCCTATGGACCCGAAAATTGACACTTCTTCAGGTAGGTCTTGCCTCCCAGTACCGTCTCTCCAGCGCTTAGCTGGGCACTTGGAATCGCTGCGCACTGTGGATGTGTGGAGGATTCTGCACCCGGGGGAAAGAGATTATTCTTTCTTCTCTCACATTCACTCAGTATACAGCAGAATAGATAGATTTCACATCTCCCAGTCCCTTCTTGACTTCGACGTCAAATCACACATTGGCAATATAGTACACTCAGACCATGCACCAACATATTTTACCCTGAGGGTGGGGCCTCAGGACAGAAAAGAATTCACTTGGCGCCTTAATGAATATCTACTGAGAGACCCTTCATGCCTCAAGGAATTGATTTCCACCATTCAAAATTTCAACTCAGATCATTCCAGAGATACTACCTCACCTCCAATACAATGGGAGGCCCTTAAGGCGGTCCTTCGGGGTGTTCTGATATCACATGGTTCAAAATTAAAGAAGTTGAGATCTCAAGAGGTAAATGACTTGCTCCAGGAGATATCTCAGCTAGAGGGTCGCCATAAACAAAATCCAACACACATTCTAACAACCCAACTATCCACAGCTCGCCACAAACTCCTTGCAATCCTTGATCAAAAAGACAAAATCCAAAGAGACAGAATAAACTCAAAATTTTACTTATCGGGCAATAAATCAGGGAGACTACTGGCACGAGCACTACACCCAAGAAATCAATGTACCTTTGTTCCCCATGTGGTTAACACGGGTGGGACAAAGACACACGTCACAAGGGATATTGTAGAATGTTTTCGCTCCTTTTAACGCCTCCCTTTACAACATAGGAAGGCCTGCCGAAGACGGCTCGGTCCCAAATCTAAAGGAGTACATTGAGAAACATGGTCCACCCTCTTTATCTAAAGAAGTTAGGGAGGAATTAGCCTCAGACTTTACAGCAGAAGAACTAACAGAAGTAATAAAAACTCTTAAACCTGGCAAGAGTCCTGGCCCCGACGGGTACTCTTCGGGCTTCTACAGATCTCTGGCAGAACATTTAAGCCCCCGTTTTTTGGAGGTATGTAACAGCATCTCCAGAGGAGAGGTTTTCCCCCCTCAGGCGTTGCTGGCTCACATAGTGGTCTTACCAAAGCCTGGAAAGGATCCGTCACTTTGCAGTAGTTATAGACCCATTTCTTTGATGAATATAGATATTAAGATATACTCTAAGATGCTCGCCAACAGACTAAGTAAATCCCTACCTTTCTTAATAAACCCAGACCAGGTGGGCTTCGTTCCAGGTCGCGAGGCTCGTGACAATATAATCCGGTCCATTGCGGTCATCGATGGAGCGAGGAGGAGGGGGTTCCCATGTGCATCCTGTCTATAGACGCCGAAAAGGCTTTTGACAGGGTGCACTGGGACTTCCTATTCGCCACATTAGAACATATAGGTATAGGTGGGGCAATGTTAGACAGAATCAAGGCCCTTTACACAACCCCGTCGGCTCGAGTGCGGGTCAATGGGTCCTTGTCGGACCCCTTCCCCATTAGGAACGGCACTCGCCAGGGATGCCCATTATCCCCTCTGATATATATTCTGTGTATGGAATCCTTGGCGGGGGCCCTAAGGATAAACAAGTCAATTAGGGGACTAGAGACCGGGGACACGGAACAAAAACTCGCATTATTCGCGGACGATCTGCTTCTGTTTGTGACGAACCCTCTCATATCCCTACCAAACATAATGGAGGAGTTAACCATATATGGAAACTTGAGTAACTTCAAGATGAATGAGTCCAAATCAGAGCTTTTAAACATCTCCATCCCGGAACTAGTGGCTAAATTATTGAGATCCCAGTTCCCATTCATATGGAAACAAAACGAAATCAACTATCTAGGCGTAAAATTGACTAGGGACCCATTAACTCTATATGCCAGAAATTTTCTGCCCTTACTGACCAGGGCGGAATCAGATCTTAAATCCTGGAATAGACTTGCGATCTCGTGGTGGGGTAGAATACACTCGGTCAGAATGGATTTATTACCCAAAATACTGTACTTCTTTCAGGCCATCCCGATCCTCCTCCCGGCCTCTTTTTTCTCCAGACTCAAGACTCTTTTAATCAGATACATATGGTCAATAAAAGAGCTAGAATGGCGCTCAGCACGATGTGTAGGAGGCCGGAGGGGGGCGGAGTAGGCTTGCCTAACTTTATAATATATCACATGGCCTCCTTAGGCAAGTGCATTCTTGACTTGTATAGGCAAACGGACAAGCTAAGATGGGTTGAAGTGGAATCTGCGCTAGATACAGTGTGTCCTCTGACAAAGGTTTGGCTCTTTGGTCTCAGATCCCCAACCCCTCCCCCCTTTATAACATCCCAATTACTATCGTTCCTAAAAAGATATAACTCTTCCATACACATAACTACAGACCCTGGTCCCCTAACCCCCATATTTAATAATCCTGCTTTTGGTATGGAAAGTGGGGAACATTCCTTTCTAGGCATACATAAAAAAGCACACCCAATGATCCTAAACTATATCACCCCAAGAGGCATTAAAAGCCTAGAAGACCTTTATCATTCATCACCGATTCCTCCGGGTGCATGGCTCCAACATAACAGGATGCGCAGCTATGTTAAGTCTCTGCCCTGGTCAGATATTTCCAGAAGCCCAACGGCCTTTGAGAGATTGTGCCTTGAGAGGAGTCCAACCTCTCACGCAATTTCAGTGTTGTATGCCATGTTCCAAAGTTCCCTGGAGACGGGCGATAAATACACTATTAAATACAAATTAAAATGGGAGAGAGATCTCCAGAAAGAATTTTCGCCGGCTGATTGGGATAAAATAATACTGTTTACACACAAATCAGCCAAATCAGCTGCATTCCTGGAAAGAAACTTTAGACTATTGGCGAGATGGTACAGGTGTCCAGCAGACTTGCATGTGATGTTCACATCGGTGTCAGACCGTTGTTGGCGTTGCCATACGGGCTACGGCTCCTATATACACATATGGTGGGATTGTCCTCAAATTTACTCTTTCTGGGATGAGGTGTTCGATCTATACAACTTGGTTACACAAACCAGCATCCCCAAAACGGTCCAAGTGGCCATAATGAATCTATTATACATGTCTATCTCAAGTTACAAGAACAATTTACTTAGATACTTCTTATCTGCAGCTAGAACCTTGATAGCCAGAAGATGGAGGAGTGTGGAGCGCCCAGTTGGGTCCGATTTGGTAAATGAGCTGAACCACATATGCAGATTGGAGGATATCGCTAGCCATAGCTCATCAGATTTAAACGCAATAGAGAAACACTGTCGCTTGTGGTCATCATGGATTCTCTTTAGGGAGTCTGAAGCACTAAAGATATGGTTGACACGAGAATGACTAGGGACATGACTGTGGCGGGGGATCACGGGTGACCGCAGGTGGGAGAGGGTAGTCTTTTGTCCCCAGCAAATGTATCCTAAGGACATTATTGGGAGTTCTCATACACGGTTTGGTCACCACATGGATACCGGGCTTGATCCCTCATAGGTGAACAATTTGGATAACTGAACAGAGTTGATATCTAATTAGCCCAACTAACCTTTTCCCTATTAGGGAACGCTCATATCTTTCTTTCTTCTTTCTTTTTTTTCCTTCTCTTTTTTCCTATTTCTTTCGCTATTCTTCTTTATAATACTATATAAGTAATCAATGTTCTATATATATGACTTTGCCACATCACCCTTAGGCGTAGGGGACGGTGTGGAGACGGAGATATGGGTCTGTCCGACAGACTCAAGTACAACAATTCGTCTACTAACCATAGACAAGTGACTAAGTATGAGACACTACAAGTGCTACGATGGTTCCAAGAAATTAACAAAGCCACGTATAGTAAGACAAAGTGTAAACTCTTTATTCTTCATTGTTAGAATTCCATACTGTGATACAAGAAATGGAAACATCTATACATATATTGATGTTATATGAAAACAGTTACCTGTGTTTTGACCTGTACAATTGTACATTTTCAAATAAAACTTGATTCAACCTATAAACCACTGTTTGGGCGCACGGCAGGGCTCAGAAGGGAAGGAGCGCCATTTCAGTTTTTGAATGTAAAATTAGCTCCAAAATTCAAATTGCGCTCCTTCCCTTCTGAGCCCTGCTGTGCGCCCAAACAGTGGTTTATGACCACATATTAGGTATCGATATACTCAGGAGAAATTGCACAACATAATTTAAGATTCATTTTATCCTGTTGCCCATGTGAAAATGAAAGAATTGAGGCTAAAAAAACATTTTTGATAAAAAAATTTAAATATCCATTTTTTGCTTCCACTTTGCTTTAGTTCCTGTGAAGCACCTGAAGGGTTAATAATCTTCTTGAATGTAGTTTTGAGTAGCTTGAGGGGTGCAGTTTTTGGAATGGTGTCACTTTTGGGTGTTTTCTGTCATGTACACCCCTCAAAGGGACTTCAAATGTGATGTGGTCACTAAAAAAATGGTTTTGTAAATTTTGGTTGAAAAATGAAAAATTGCTCATGAACTTTGAACCCTTACAACTTCCTATCCAAAATTTTTTTTTTTCCAAAATTGTGCTGATGTGAAGTAGACATGTGGGAAATATTATTTAATAACTATTTTGTGTCACATAACTCTCTGGTTTAGCAGAAAAAAATTCAAAATTTGAAAATTGCAAAATTTTAAAAATTTTTGCCATAGTTTTGATTTTTTCACAAATAAACGCAAAAATTATTGACCTAAATTTAATACTAGCATGAAGCCCAATATGTCACGAAAAAACAATCTCAGAATCGCTAGGATCGGTTGAAGCGTTCCAGAGTCATAACCTTATAAAGGGGCACTGGTCAGAATTGCAAAAAATGCCAAGGTCTTTAGGGTCAAAATAGGCTGGGTCCTGAAGGGGTTAAAAAGCATGCTTTTTTAAGGCACACAAAAACGCTGCTAGCAGCGTTTTTAGGGATGCTGCACAAAAACACATACGTTTTTGAAAAACGCACACACACATGCGTTAACACATATGCGTTTTTGGACTTTGAAAAAAAAATGCCCAAAATAATCCCAAAAATGGATTTAAGCCAAAAACGGATTGTATGTGTGACCCTGGCCTCTGTCTGTTGAAATCTCAATGTCCCAGCAATCTGACCAACAATCTGACTTGGCCTGGATCGCTTGAACGTTGTTCATTGATAGCTAGTGAGGTGTCACACGTACAGATATATTGAACGATGCAGCAAAGATTCTGCGAAAAGCGTACAATACTTGCAGTCGTTTGGTCGCCTACGTGCTTCAGTTCTGAATAGGTGAAGTAGTAAACAAGATCGTTGGAAAGGTGTCACACACACTGATGCTGCAGGTTGAACGAACGACCGATTTTTGAACATGTTCATAAACCTACGATCAACGATCTAACGACTTATTGTTGGTCGTATCTACGTGTCACACACAACGACATCGTTACAACGTCGCTGCACTGCCCCAAAAGCCCCGTGACATACCAACGATATCGTTAACGATATCATAGCGTGTAATGGGCACTTAAGGTGTAAAATCAAACAGCAACCACATATAACCACTATAATGTTTAATACACCTGTAAACAATGCAGGGGAATAATTACCATATGACAAGGTTGCATCCTGTCACCAATTTTCTTCAATTTATATGCAGAAGCTATTTTCAGGAAGATTGGACTTGCCGAAAAAGACGGAATAAAAATTGCTGAACATGCCATCAAAAATCAAATATAAACAATGATAGCAACTAGCATAGATGGAATGAAGGACTTATTACAGAGTGTCAAGATGGAAAGCTGGAACTTCAGACTCCCACTCAATACAAAGAAGGCATAGATACTGTATATAATTTGGGAATACTGGAGCTAACCTATTGGTGTCAACTAACCCTCTAGGGGTAGTTGTGGTAGCTGCTGAGGATCAATGAGTGAAATCTGTGCTCGCTTGTTTCACTAGGTGTCGTTTTAGTAATAGAGAAGGTGTAATGATCTAGACCATACCAAACTTTTATGGTTTGAAAAATGTATTTGTATCAGAATTATATTGTCAGATATAAAATTTGAAATAAATTTCAAAAATAAACATTAAAAATGTTTTAAAATAAAATTAAAACTGTCCAGGCTCTTTTATTAGACCAATTAAAGTGCCAATACTAATATCTAAACCAGGGTTGTTCTTTCCTCTGCTTGTTGCAGTGAATCAAAAGCGACTTCAGGCTGGGATGATAAGTTGTACCTTGTATTATTATTGCTTGAAGACTACTTTCTATAACGTAAATAGATAGCGCCCATTAGTTCCATTTAATGGTAGTATTACCTTATGTGCTTTACAGTGGCAGGACGGACCTTACCTACACAGGGGTATCTATAGTGCTTGGTGCTGAGTTACTCTTCTGGGGTTTGTAGTCCTTGCTTTTTACCTCTAGGTGTCGCTGTTTCTTCCTCCTTAAATACACAGATAAAGTTGGATTTTATAAGTTCCTGGTGCTAGAACATTCCAACAGGAAGGGAGGGGGGTTACCTTTTAAGTTGTGTGGTGCTGATTAAGATGTTCCGGAATTGAGTATTCGCTTTGTGTCTCCAAATATGACCCTGCTGCCTGATTCTAGAGTGAATACATCTGGTTAGTAATATATTGGGTTTTTCTCTTTTAGTCTATTTTTCTCTAACGGCTGGATGTTGTGTAATACTGAGGTGGGTTACATTGTTGGTAATGCAAAGTGATGGATACACTTGCTTCTTGTATGTAATTCCACTTTTTCAGATTTCTGTGGATATATATAATGGTCCTAATTAATTAATTCTTGTAGTCGTTCAGTCAATGCACGGTTAAATAGGTATCACACATCCATTTTCACTGCATACAACACCTTGCTGTGCCCCCACAGAGAGAGCCTTATGATACCGTCACACTCGGCGACGCTCCAGCGATCCCGACAACGATACAACCTGGTAGGGATCGCTGGTGTGTCACTACGTGATTGCTGGTGAGATGTCAAACAGTCAGATCTCACCAGCGACGCAGCAATGATACAGCGCTTGCTGGGAACCTGTCACTCTCGGGCGTAGTGTTGAGATCATTGATTGTTGCCCCTTCAAACACAGTGATACTCGCTGCTCAGCGGGAGCGCGACAACCAAAGAATGGTCCAGCACGGTTTGTAACGATCAGCGATCTCACAGCAAGGGCCTGGTCGCTACTATGTGTCAAACGTAGCGAGATTGCTGCTGAGGTCGTTGTTGCGTCACAAAACTTGTCAGTAGCGATCTCGCTAGCGATCTCGCTTAGTGTGACGGGGGCTTAAAATTCAATCTGCTCTCACTAGGGTACAGACTCTCTTTGTGTACTGAAGGGAGATTGCAATAGGTGTCAGATCATTCACTATCGACACATTACTAGCACTAGCAATACTCGGCAAGTAACGAGTATCGCAAATACCATACTATCCGTGTGAGTAACGAATAGTAACAATTATACTCGCTCATCACTAGCTGGGAACAACCCCTAACATTATGGTTAGGAGTGTTCCTGTCATCTGGTCTACCAGCTTGTACCAAGCTGTAGAATTTTTGGGATCTTTAAATTATTTTTTTTAAGCCTCCTGGAGTTTTTAGGTATTTTGACACATGAAGGATGTGAATTTTGGAAACTATACCAGATGTGGCAACTGCTGTGAAGTCCAGGAAGCTTACAATGTTCTTAAAACACCCATTTAAGAGAGCTATTTTTTATTTTATTATTATTATTATTATTATTATTTCATTATTCATTTTTTTGGAGGGGGGAGTAAACCTTTATTATTGCAGAGGATCAGCAGCATGCAAGTCCATTTTTTCTACAGTTATGTGATAGCAATTCAAATAAAAATAGCATATGGCCATTATATGCTTCCCATACTAGGTCTTATAGGTCTTATAGGTCTGTTCACACTCATGAAACACCATACTATGATATTGCGCCTTGAAAATGTGCAATCACTTTACTTAATTTCATTCCATACTTTTACAATACAGATTTTTGTTATGTGTATAATTAATATTGAACTTGTCCTTGCTGCCCACTAGCCTTATTCAGCATTCCAGACGTGATGATCTGAATAAACTTATTTGTTTTCATCATTATTTCTCCTCCAAATATGTCAGGCTTCAATAATCACTCCATCCAATCTCACACCCAGGTGTTGCCTTGTGGCATAGGAAATGGAATTTGTAAGTGACGTGACTTCTGCAGCCCACCCCATGGAGTGGTTAATGAGGAGCTATCAACAAGATTGTGCAAACTGTAATATCCTGTGAGTAATTGTGTCTGACTCCTGGCACTGGAAGAGGCAGGTCCCTGGGCAAAGCAAAGAGGTATCGCAGCAGAGCTCTACGTCATCTTAGCAGTGCAGTATAGTACAACGCAGCTACACTCTGAAACAGTTACTGTTTGCTAATTTATGCCTTCCGTTTGGCTATGTATCCCACGCAAGATATGGCTGCTCTTCAGGATGTCATCTTTCTCACCACCCCTGGGGCAGAGGGCACTTCAGCATCAGACCCAGAGTATCCCGCAGAGGAGATGGGCACATATGTGACCTGGAGCTCCACCACGCTACCGATATTGGGCTTCATATACAGCTTGGTCCGGATCCAGTGTTGGGCTCGGATGCCAGAGGGAGACCTGAGGAGCTCATAGTCAGGAGGTGACCCATTCCCCATGATATCCTGGAGCACCAGATGTCAGTGCTTCATCAACCAGTCCACCATACTGCATGACCATCTTTCCAAAAGACTCTGCATAATCTTTGTCAGGGAGGAGGTCACCTTCATGAAGTTAATGGACAGCAAGGGGTCATTCACTTTTCACGCAAGTTGGGTTGCCACCACCACCGACTTTGAGAAGGGGCAGTAGGAGGCCAACCAGGAGAGAATATGGCATCGCATGGAGGCCAGGCTCTCTTGATTAGCCAGCCACCTGAGCCAAACCCACAGGGGCCATCAATTCTAAAGGGCCTGTCGGAGTTGCACAAGTTGCTCCTATCTGTCCAAGAGGGGGTGACCGTCCCCTAATTCCTCCATCGTCTTCTCCAATAGTGACCATGATGGAGTGTGCTGGGGCAGGTGATGACGGAGAATTCCCCTGCAGGAATAGTCCCTGCACCCACCAAGACCATCCAGCAGTAGTGTACCATGGCCTGATGGTCTGAGGTATGAAAATGCAAGACACAATCCTGTAGAACAGACTGGCCAAGTGCAGTCCTCAAGGGCTGCAAGCAGTGCATGTTTTCAGGATTTAACTGATCTGCAGGTGATGAAATTGGCACCTATGCAATGCTAAGGAAATTCTGAAAACTTACACTGTTTTTAGACTTTAAGGTCTGTAGTTGGAAAACCTTGCCCTAGAAGTCTCTGTGGAAGTGGCCAGGCAGCAAGAGGAATCCTCGAGCCCTTTCCCCACAACTGCGGCTCTCTCTAGACCCTTTTAGGTTCTGTGTCATGGTGCATTGTTTGATACTTTTTTTGACACAGATTTTGAGAATATCCATCAAAATCTACATGCCTATCCTGAGACCAGCAGAGTCTATGACATGTCATAAGTTTTGTGCCCACACTGCTTTATTTTCCTTGCACATGTAGTTTAGATTTCTCTTTTCTGCCTCAAAATCTGCACCAAGTCTGCAAGGAAAAAACAACATTGGCACAGCACTTTTGAACTCTCATAGACTTTGCTGGCTTTCAGACAGATATGCAGACTTTGATGCAGATTCTCAAAATTTGCTTCACAAGAAGCATCAATCAACATACTGCGAGCACAGGGCCTTACAACAATATGATGGGGTCACGTTCACAGAAAATATCCCCCATATGCTGTGAGAGTAGACATGCAGGCACTAGTAAGAGTGTGACAAGCCATGCCATCACAGAGATTACTGCAGTTCAGACTCAAGGGGTCACACAGGGGCTATACCGCAAGTTTGAATTAAACTGCACTCCCAGACGTCACCGCTCCTCACACACGCTGTCTCACAATACCGGTGAGATATAATCGCCATGTCATGTGCAATGTCACGGCAATCAGGAGACAGCTGGTGTTACGAGCACTGATGCCACTGAGGTTATCTCAGGATACACAACAGGATTCCCTGCTGCATTATACCATCTGTGTAACCTGAGACAACCTCAGGGAATTTATGAGGATGTCTAATGGTGGGTTTACACACACCAATCATTGTATCCAATCTCTGAACCAATCTCTGGTTGCAGTGAAATCATGGACACATAGTTCCATTTTGTGGCTGTGTACAACATGGAGCAATCTGTCCATGATTTCACTGCAACCAGAGATTGGTTCAGAGATTGGATACAATGATTGGTGTGTGTAAACCCACCATAAGGTACATGAGCAGTCCTGGAAACATGGTGATAGCGGTTTTGAAGCTTGCTAAGTAATAGTGTAGTAGGAAGATAATGTCTTTGTTAGGGGCCTTTCACACTTGCGTTTTTTTCCTAATTTGGAAGATAAGGAAAAAACCCGATTCTTACAGGATTCATTTCTTTTTCCCATTCTCTTTAATGATTTCAGCAGAAAACATGAAGCAACAAGATTCTAGCTGACAAAATTAAAGTGAATGGGCAAAATAATGTAAGAATCGGGTTTTTTCCTGATCTTCCAAATCAGGAAAAAACGCAAGTGTGAAAGGCCCCTTAAAACAGCGGAGCTCCAGCATAAATTGGTTTGAGCTGTGTTTGACAGCTTTTGGGCCCCTCTGAAGGTGTTTGCTAGACCCTTGATTTTGCCTCCCATTGATATGAATGGGGTTCAGAAATTTAGCGAAATGTTCGATGATCTATTTGGCAAACATAATGCCCGTTCAGCAAAGCAAACCGATTCCAAATTTCCAAAGATTCACTCATCTCTAGTGGTCAATAAAATTCTAACCTCGGCACACTAATAACTTTGAAAAACCAGTTTTGTGAAAAAATGTTTTTGTCTTTTATTGGACAAATCCAGCATCAAACATAAACATCCGACGTTTCGGCCAATCGGCCTTTCTCAAGGATTATCTATACAGATTGAAAAAATCAACATAAATACAGGGGATATGCCGTTTGTTCCAGTAGTAGACATACAGAATTTTGAAAATATGAAAATAAAAGACCATACAATGAGCATTTCTGTTACAGATAATTTAAATGGTGCAGCAAAAATTTGTTAGCAAAAATAATAACTATGTAACATGCATGTATGACATATAATCAGCAGATTATAAATAATTTCTTTCAAACAGAGATTTACCTATGTGCTGGTTGTCTGTGCCTATGGAATGCAGGTATCAAGTGATACGTCACGTGGTGCGGGAGTGCTATATCGGGTCGTGGGGTATATAGCAGAGAAATAGGTATTAGCATGAATGACCATAGGTACAGTTATAATAGAAATAGTAATCCAGAAGGTGGTTTAACTCCTGAGAGGTTGAAAAAGGGACCAAGAAGAAGATAACGGAAGAACACAAAAAAATAGAAAATAGGGTATAGAATAATATGGGAAAGAGTACCATCTATATAGAGACCAGTGCTATCTCTTATATGCACCCTAATCCTGTCCCACGTGAGTGCCAAGCAACCATAATGCGTACCTCTATGACTGAAAAACAGCGGCTGTCATCGTGAATTTATGAATCCAGATATGTTTGAGAAAATATAGGCATGCTTTTCCACATCTCACCATATGCAAAAATGTTCTGTATTAAACAGACTAAAGTGTACTATCGCTGTGTGTACAGATACAGTGGTCATGTTAAGTATTTACCAGGGGAGACAGGAGAAGCTGTGCCTGGTTCTTGTTGTCAGCCTGTGTTCCAGAGACTGCTATGTGTGGATGGAGTCGCTATTTCTTATAGTTACATAAAGTGATATTAGTGTTTCATAGTTCTACATCTCACTTCAGTGTAGCATAAAGTAAATAGGTAAGATCCTGCGATACTTACTCCTATGACAGGTCTGTATGGTGAATGGGACAAAGTCCTACGGTGTATAGAGAGATCTATTAGTCCGGGAAGGGTTAAAAAGGAAAGGTATCGGAATTGTGCCCTGTTTACCTTGTGCGTCCATGTGTCACTATGTTGGCGTCTCCCGCTGCGGTGTACTGTGTTGTGCCGGTGTTCAGTGTTATATGGGCAGCGGGTGGGACTAATCACAATGTGTTTCCGGTGCCCGAGTGACAACTTCCGGCATTTGGACCGCATGGAAGCGGTCCCATTCACCATACAGACCTGTCATAGGAGTAAGTATCGCAGGATCTTACCTATTTACTTTATGCTACACTGAAGTGAGATGTAGAACTATGAAACACTAATATCACTTTATGTAACTATAAGAAATAGCGACTCCATCCACACATAGCAGTCTCTGGAACACAGGCTGACAACAAGAACCAGGCACAGCTTCTCCTGTCTCCCCTGGTAAATACTTAACATGACCACTGTATCTGTACACACAGCGATAGTACACTTTAGTCTGTTTAATACAGAACATTTTTGCATATGGTGAGATGTGGAAAAGCATGCCTATATTTTCTCAAACATATCTGGATTCATAAATTCACGATGACAGCCGCTGTTTTTCAGTCATAGAGGTACGCATTATGGTTGCTTGGCACTCACGTGGGACAGGATTAGGGTGCATATAAGAGATAGCACTGGTCTCTATATAGATGGTACTCTTTCCCATATTATTCTATACCCTATTTTCTATTTTTTTTGTGTCTTCCGTTATCTTCTTCTTGGTCCCTTTTTCAACCTCTCAGGAGTTAAACCACCTTCTGGATTACTATTTCTATTATAACTGTACCTATGGTCATTCATGCTAATACCTATTTCTCTGCTATATACCCCACGACCCGATATAGCACTCCCGCACCACGTGACGTATCACTTGATACCTGCATTCCATAGGCACAGACAACCAGCACATAGGTAAATCTCTGTTTGAAAGAAATTATTTATAATCTGCTGATTATATGTCATACATGCATGTTACATAGTTATTATTTTTGCTAACAAATTTTTGCTGCACCATTTAAATTATCTGTAACAGAAATGCTCATTGTATGGTCTTTTATTTTCATATTTTCAAAATTCTGTATGTCTACTACTGGAACAAACGGCATATCCCTGTATTTATGTTGATTTTTTCAATCTGTATAGATAATCCTTGAGAAAGGCCGATTGGCCGAAACGTCGGATGTTTATGTTTGATGCTGGATTTGTCCAATAAAAGACAAAAACATTTTTTCACAAAACTGGTTTTTCAAAGTTATTAGTGTGCCGAGGTTAGAATTTTATTGACTGACTTCTACATTACCTCAGAGCACCTGTCTCAAGGTTGAGCCCAAACATTCTACTTTGTCATCTCTAGTGGTAACATATGAATGTGAAAACTTGATGGTAAAGGAACAAGACATGGATGGCAAGAAAAACAAACAAGTCGGTTTTGGAACAAATCAAGCCAAACATGTCACTAAAGCAAGGATCACCGAGCTACGACTTGCCTGCTTTGGACACATCATACGTAAAAAACAAGCACTGAAGAAGACATCATGGTCAAAAGAATAGAAGGAACAAGATGAAGATAAACACTAGAGATGAGCGAACACCTCAGGGTTCGAATTTGGCTGTGTTCGCCAAATGCGTGGTATTCACCAAATTGTTCAACAAAAAATTCACCGATCAACCCAAACATTATTAAAATCAGTGGCAGGCAATTTTAAATGCATAAGAAACACCTTCAAAGGTGTCCAAAAGTTGCCAAACACACACACATATATACACATATATAGAGATCATCTTACCTGTCTTTTGCTGCTTGCTTGCTTCTAGGTCCGCTCTTCTGCACTCCCTCTGGCTAGGGTCACACTTGAGCAGTGCCATCCGCTAAATGGATGTGCTAAAAGGATCGTTTTTTTCCCCTGGCATTCACATGACATTTGTGTACATTTTTGACACATGCATGGTACATGTATGTACCATGCTTTAATGGATGCATTTTCCATAGACTCCAATGTTAAATGAACGCATCCATTTCCCAAAATGGACCAGGAAACGCTGCAGACCACGTTATGATGTGTGCTACAAAAATCACATAGTGCCAAACGCATAGCAATTTGGCTATGCATTTTTTGTATTGGAGTCTAGGGGGCATTAGCGCATCTGTTTGCAGAAATTTAAAGATGAAAAACCACATCCTTTTTGCTTGGCGCTAGTGTGACCCTAGTCTCTCACTCACTTCCGGTCCTGCCCATTAAACTTTCTGCATATTCACTTCACTGACTCCACAACAGCCAATCACAGATGCTCATACACTGTGAGAGCGTCTGTGATTGGTTGTTGCAATTTGACTGCATTTTCACAATCTGGATGGTGTCTGTGCTTGGTGACACACTATATATTTCTGCATGATGCCATGTATTGTAATGCTGGTTTGTCCTGCGGAAAGGGCCTGAAAGCCTTCAAAAGCGTTGACTAATAAACCACAACTTTAAATTTCAACATTTGATGTCTCCCAAATTCTGATGTCTTCTGAAGTTTGGAAGTGCAGTCATTAATCCTTTCAACTACTGTTGGCTGTCATACACATTAGTGCAGAGGTTTCCAACTCCAGGCCTCAAGGGCCGTGAACAGTGCAGGTTTTCAGGATTTCCTTAGTATTGCACAGGTGCTAATGTAATCATCTGCACAGGTGATGATTCCGACTCCTGTGCAATACTAAGGAAATCCTGAAAACCTGCACTGTTGGCGGCCCTTGAGGCCTGGAGTTGGGGACCCCTGCATTAGTGTATGGCAACCAACCTCATATCATAGGGTGTAAAATAAATAAATAATGGGAAAAAAATGCATTGGGGTCCGCTGTATGTTTCATTCTCAGCACAGATAAAGCTGACAGCTATGAGCTGCCACCCTCAGCTGCCTATTGTTACCATGGCTGGCAAAAAAAATGCATAGGGCTACGATAAGTGCGCCATTTTCAGGGGTGGCTGGTGGTTGCTATTTTTTGGCATGGAGGGCCCTAATATAATGGGCCCTCACCCAGCTGAGAATACCAGCCCTCAGCTGCCTAGTTTTACCTTGGCTGGCAATTAAAAATATGGTGGAGCCCTACACATTTTTTTGACAGCTAAGGTAAAAATAGGAAGCTGAGGGTGGCAGCTCATAGCTGTCAGCTTTATCTGTGCTGAGACTGAGACCCCTTATTAACCAGCCTGCCACCCCCACCCGGTCCCATGGATAAGCAGGGTAAAGCTCCTGGAAATGGCACTAGGATGAATGCGCCATTTTCAGGGGTGGCTGGTGGCTGCCATTCTTTAGCGCAGGGCCCTAAGATAATGGGCCCTCACCCCACTGAGAATATCAGCCTTCAGCTTCCTAGTTCTACCTTGGCTGGAAATTAAAAATAGGGCAGAGCCCTATGAATTTTTTGCCAGCCAAGTTAAAAATAGGTAGGTGAGGGTGGCAGGTCGTAGCTGTCTGCTTTATTTGTGCTGAGGCTGAAAAATACAGTGGAGCCCTATGCATTTTTTCACACTATTTATTTATTTTACACCCTATGACGTCAGGTTGGTTGCCATACACTAATGTGTATGACAACCAAGCACAGCCACCATGCAAATTGTGAAAATGCAGTCTAATTACAACGGCCAATTAGAGTGGAGTCAGTGAGGCAAATACAAAGAAAGGTTAATGGGCAGGACTAGATAAGAGTGAGAGGAAGCGCGGGAGAGCAGACCTGGAAGCAAGCAAGCAGCGGGGGACAAGTAAGATGATGTGTGTCTGTCTGTCTGTCTGTATGTGTTTGTAGGATAACGTGAAACAGAAGCATTAGTGCAGTTGCACTAATGTTTCTGTCCTAGTAAAGCTACAAACACATCCAAACAATTACTGAACAAAACCCGAATTTCCGACTTTTGATTTCGAGGGGCTGAATGAACTTGCTAAATTCGGTCCAGATTTGAAAATGTCAAAAATATTCATGCAAAGTTACCTCACCTCTAATGAACAAATGCCACATGATAGTTTCATACTAGAAAACCGTCATAGAAGACCCTTGGTAGCCCTATCTGGGTTTGCAGAGGAAGGCCAATGAATAAATTATAGAATTATAAATAAAACTATAGATGAAGCTTAAAATGCAAAAACAAATATGCATACTAATTGATGAAAAAAGTAAAATAATCTCTGGCTTAACCTAGCTTGACTCCAGTTGAGATGCTGCAGCATCTGTGTACACAAAATCCTGCCAATGTGTCTGAATTAAAATAGACTAGGACAGAAATGAAAACTAAAATTCCTCAACAGTGTTTTGGAAGAATAATATCAAGTTACAGGGAGTCTGTGTCTGCCAAAGGTTGTGAAATCAGTTATTACCTTTAACCCCTTAATGCTCTATGTATACAAACAGTGGCATATCTTGAAGCTCATGGGCCCTAATGCAAAGCTCCAACGGGGCCCCAAATTATTGAAAATATTTAATAGCATTTGTCTTTTTCTATAAGCCAAAGGGACTTTTGGGCCCCTTAAGCTCCATGGCCAGGGTGCGATTGCAACCCCTGCACATGTTGTAGTTACGCCCCTGAGTAGATATACAGTCATATGAAAAAGTTTGGGCACCCCTCTTAATCTTAAGGCCACTTTACACACAGATATCTGTGACCAACTTCTGAACAGATCTCTGGTTGCAATGAAATCATGGACACATTGCTCCATTTTGTACATAGCCACAAAATGGAACAATGTGTCCATGATTTCACTGCAACCAGAGATCTGTTCAGAAGTTCAACACAGATATCTGTGTGTGTAAAGTGGCCTTTACTCTTTTTTTTTTTGTTTAAAATTTTCAGTGTGATATATGTAATAACTGATGGACACAATAATATTTCAGGTTTGAAATGAGGTTTATTGTACTAACCAAAAATGTGAAATATGCATTATTTAAAAATTTCACAGGTGCCAAAGTATGAGCACCCTTCTGATTTTCATGATTTGAATACTCCTAACTACTTTTTACTGACTTACTGAAGCACTAAATTGGTTTGGTAACCTCATTGAGCTTTGTACTTCATAGCCCGGTGTATCCAATCTTGAGAAAAGCTATTTCAGGTGTCCACTTGCAAGTTGTTCTCCTAGTTGCATCTTCTCTGAGGAGTGGCATCATGGGCTACTCAAAACAGCTCTCAAATGATCTGAAAAAAAAGATTGTTCAACATAGTTGTTCAGGGGAAGGATACAAAAAGTTGTCTCAGAGATTTAACCTGTCAGTTTCCACTGTGAGGAACATAGTAAGGAAATGGAAGACCACAGGGACAGTTCTTGTAAAGGCCAGAAGTGGCAGGCCAACAAAAATATCAAAAAGGCAGAGAAGAAGAATGGTGAGAACAGTCAAGAACAATCCACAGACCACCTCCAAAGACCTGCAGCATCATCTTGCTGCAGATGGTGTCACTGTGCATTAGTCAACAATACAGCGCACACTACACAAGGAGAAGCTGTATGGGAGAGTGATGCGAAAGAAGCCGTTTCTGCATGCACGCCACAAACAGAGTCACCTGAGGTATGCAAAAGCACATTTGGACAAGCCACTTTTATTTTGGAAAAAGGTCCTGTGGACTGATGAAACAAAGATTGAGTTGTTTGGTCATACAACAAGGCGTTATGCATGGCGCCACAAAAACACAGCATTCCAAGAAAAACACTTGCTACCCACTGTCAAATTTGGGGGGGGTCCATCATGCTTTGGGGCTGTATGGCCAATGACGGCACTGGGAATCTTGTTAAAGTTGAGGGTCGCATGGATTCCACTCAGTATCAGCAGATTCTTGAGAATAATGTTCAAGAATCAGTGTCAAAGTTGAAGTTAAACCGGGGATGGATCTTTCAGCAAGACAATGATCCAAAACACCGCTCCAAATCTACTCAGGCATTCATGCAGAGGAACAATTACAATGTTCTGGAATGGCCATCCCAGTCCCCAGACCTGAATATCATTGAACATCTGTGGGTGTTTTGAAGCGGGCTGTCCATGCTCAGCGACCATCAAACTTAACTGAACTGGAATTGTTTTGCAAAGAGGAATGGTCAAAAATACCTTCATCCAGGATCCAGGAACTCATTAACAGCTACAGGAAGAGACTAGAGGCTGTTATTTTGCAAAAGGTGGATCTACTAAATATTAATGTTACTTTTCTGTTGAGGTGCCCATTCAATTTTTGATATAATGCATATTTCACATTTTCGGTTAGTACAATAAACCTCATTTCAATCCTGAAATATTACTGTGTCCATCAGTTATTGCATATGTCACACTGAAATAGTTGTTGCAAAAAAACAATTTTAAACAAAAAAAAAAGAGTAAGATTAAGAGGGGGTGCCCAAACTTTTTCATATGACTGTGTATATATATATATATATATATATATATATATATATATATATATATATATGTACATGTATATATATATTTTTTTATTTACTTCTTTATAAAGGTTGCGGACAATAATATATATATATATTGGAAGATTTAATCCCTACCATGCTGTCTATCCCCCCATTGTCTGTCTCTCCCATCTCCTGTGCGCAGTCTCTCCCCTCTCTGTGCCTGTCACCCCTTGTGCGTTATCTCTCTTCTCTCTGTGCAGTCTCTATCCCCTGTGCGCTGTCGCTGCCTCTCCCTTGAGCCTGTCTCTTACCTTTGCTTCTTCCCCTCCCTGTGCACTGTGTCTTTCCCCTGTGCCTAACATTACAAAGCTCTCACTGATCTCAGGTAGACCAGTCAAGGAAAACACTGCGAGCAGCTAGCTAACGCGCTCAAACACAGTGAAATCCAAGGTGCATTGTCCCCTGGGATTTTTAATATGCAAATGGAGTCCATGGAGCCTCGTTTAAGAGCCTCAGACACGTGACTAGCCAGACATCCCTCTAGGGAAGGACCTAGCCTTGGGGTGGACTCCTTGCGGAGACCACCATAATCACCATATTAAGTGGCCCTTTCAATCACTATCCCGCTCAGTTACGAGCTTAAGGATATGACAAGGGAATTACAAATACAGGTATGCATCCACAGACAGGGTATTTCCCCTCATCAGTGTGGAGTAGGATTCTGGCTAGGTAGGAGCAATGCCTGGTAGACCAACATCACAAAGCTCTCACTGATCTCAGGGAGACCAGTCGAGGAAGACACTGCGAAAATAAAGCGCTCAAACACAGTGAATTCCATGGTCCATTGCCCTCTGGGAATTTGAATATGCAAATGGAGTCCGTTGAGCCTCATTTAGGAGTCTCAAACACGAGACTAGCCAGGTATCCCTCCAGGGAAGGACCTAGCCCTGGGGTGGACTCCTTGCGGACTCCTCCACCTCGCATTGAAGAATCACTAGCTGCATTGAAGTCTGCTAATGACTTTTCAACCCTAGATCTCACTAGCGGGTAGTGGCAGGTCTCCGTTGCATAAGAAGACCGTGAGAAGATGGCATTTACCATGCCCAAGGGCCTATATGAATTCAACAGCATGCCCTTCGGACTATATAATGCACCCGAAACATTCCAGAAGCTGATGGAGTGTTGCCTGGGGCATAAGAAATTGGAAATAGTACTGCTTTACCTGGATGACGTTATCATGTATTCAAAATCCTATGAAGAACACCTAACCCATCTAGCAGAGGTATTTGAAGCCTTGTCTAAATACGGGATGAAGCTATAACCATCCTAACGCCACCTGTTAAAGCCAAAGGTCCAGTACCTGGGACAAATAGTCAGTTCCGAAGGAGTGGCCCCAGATCCAGACAAGGTCACTGTCATCAGAGAATGGCCAAAACCAAATACCCTCAAAGAAGTACGTCAGTTCCTGGGATTGGTGGGATACTACAGGAGATTCATAAAGGAGTACACGAAGAAGGCTGCTCCCCTGCAAAACCTCCTAATAGGCCAACCCAAGAAAGGCAAGTCCAGAGATCCTCCCTTGGAGTGAGGCAAGGAACAGGAAGAGTCATTCCAGCAGATGAAAGAGGCCCTAACAGGTGAAGAGATCCTGGCTTACCCCGACTACAACCTACCATTCCTGTTATACATCTATGCCAGTAACGTGGTGTTAGGAGCTGTACTCTCCCAGAAGCAAGAAGGCAAAGAAAGAGTGATTGCCTATGCTAGCAGGAAGCTTCGCCCTACAGATAGTAACCCTGACAACTAACATAAACCTATGTTGAGCATCCACCAACTTTCACTATCCAACGTGATGAAACTTTCAGTCAAGATGGGGTGCAGAGTGTACATTAAGGAGAAAAAAAATAACTTTTTTATATTTACCAAATGGCTGCAATGAAACAAAGAGTAAAAAATGTAAAGGGGTCTGTATACTTTCCATAGGCAAGGGTCAGACTACTGTTTTTAGCAGATGTCATGGACATCCGCTAAAAACTTAGTAATTTTTTCAGCAGCGCATATGCGCTAGTCATCGCAGCTACAGCTCAACGCTGTCCCTGGTTACCCAATGTTGATCTTGGTAACCGCCCACACATCCAGCTGAATAGCGTCTGCTTAAGCGGAGCAGACAGGGAAACACTGCATGCAGTGTTTCCCTGTGTGCTGAGGAAAAGCGGACGCTATTCAGCATGATGTGTGACCGGTTACCACGATCAACATCAGGTAACTTGGGGCAGCATTGAGCGGCCGCTACACTGGAAAGCGCATATGCACTGCTGAAAAAATTACTAAGTTTGTAGCGGATGTCGGTGACATCTGCTAAAAACAGTAGTCTGACCCTAGCCATACTTACTGTGACTACTAATAAAATCAGGAAAGAGGTTGTTACCCATCAATGTCTATCATAGGCCCTGATCAGGCATGTGATCACACAAAATGGCTGTAGGCTTATGTTTCTGCACAAATAAATGAAGTGAAATTTTAGCCATGGTGAGTGCCTTGATTTCTACTTGCTCTTCAGTGTCTTTTAGCTCATTATGCACAGTTTTTTTTAATAAAACTCACCTATACACATTAGATTAGCGTTGATCAAACGCAATATTAATATTGGTAAAGGAAATTTGATTGTCGGGAGAGTTGAGGTTTCTGCATATGTGATTTCGGACTGCCAATCATTTTGTCCAGTTGGAGATAAGCTGACATTAGACATGTCTAGTAGCGGCTGTCTCATAAAGAACACGGGAACACTTGGAGGAGTGAGTACTCTTCTGTAAGGAAGAGTCAGTCAAACTAGCTGCCAGCCAAACGTTTGGCTGAATTATCGCTCAACCATCAGGCAACTAAAGTGTTTGTCAGGCTTCGGAGTCTAAATTCAAGTTCTACTTGCGATTTTTTAAGACAATATGCATCAGCAATTTCCGTACGATTCTGGTATCACCTATCTCTGAGATGAGCAACTGATTGCCATGGTAAAATCTTACATTGGAATATTAACCATCCTCATACACATTCAATTATATCCTGTTGACATTTTAGACCACTTTATGTGAAACTAACCTTAGTGAAAATTAGGTAATAAATAAAAAAAATCAGTAAGAAAAAAATTGTGTATGACATAAAATGACATATTAAAATGTAATATTAACAATTTTATGATTGTGTGAAACAATATTTTATAGCTCTAAAATTCTGGATACATATTTCCAAGACTCATTTTGCTGTCTACCAAAATCCCACAAGCGGGCATTTTCAGTTCATAGGAATATAGCCTGTTATCATATATAATAAATGTGGAGGAAACACAAACCATAGTGAAGGATGTGGTGGTGTAAGTCTGCTAAGTTAAACAGATACTGTGTAAATCTTTACTTTTACGGATACATTGTAAATCTTATTTCCTGTTGTGTCCAATCACAACAGTGGTTTCGAACAGTTCCTGTAAATTATATGTTCATTATATTGGCATATCATTAACTATATATAATCGGCATGTTTTCCGGAAAAAAAAACATTCCAGTTTTAACTTCGGGTGACATATGTTTTGACCATAGTTATTGTTAAGAGCAAATGTTGCAACCATCTGTATCGTACCTTCAGGAAAGAAGTGCTCAGCCACCTTCCCATAAATAAGAACCATACACATATATCACTTGGAAATGTGTTGGCCAGAGCTACTTTCTCCAGGATTTCTTATTTTAACAAGTGATTTTTTTTTTGATTGACCAATACACATTATTGTTGATATCTTTATGTTGAATCTGTCTTTATTGAAGAAAATTTGAGACAACATACAAAAGTTGACAATAACAAATAAACAGGGGTGGCCTTTTTTGTACAGTAGTATAAGTAAACTGTATTCCCCGTCAGTGGCCTTGAACGCTCGCCTGACCCTGTTGGGGCAAAGTTCAGGTAATGAGTCCGTATACACAGCCTTGTATAATAATTAGTCCATCATGCTGGGATGAATAGGCCACTGATTCTATGCTTTATGTTCATCCCAAGTATATTAACGATTAACAAATGAAAGAAAAAGTGGGGGTATCAATCCACCCCAATTGAATTCGCATATAATACATAGAAACAAGTTAGTAAGAGTGATTAACTTGAAATAAAGGTCTTACTATAATTACACCGTATGTAGGGGTGCACCCTGCCCCCCTGCCGCCTGAGCCACCAGCTGAGGACCGGGGGTGGTGCTGTTGGAGTCCAGCCCCCTACAGCCACTGGTGAGTTCCGGGGGGGGGGTGCTGTCAGAATGCTGCACCGCTGCCCCTGCAGCCGTGTGTGAGGTCCATGGGTGCTATCAGTGACTAGCACCGCCACCCCTGCATCTGTGGTGTGGGGGGCCCCCTCTCTGCGGGTCTTACCAGCGCCTTGCCGCCAGCGCCATGACAGGGGGATATGGCGTCGCCCCCTTCTACTAAGCCGCTCCCCCTGCCAGCTTGCCGCCTGAGTGTAGGGGCTCACACTGTCCAATGAACGGTGCGGCCCTGACCGTACGTAATAATAGCGGTCAGAAACTAGAATAGAGAAAGTGAAAGAGAAATTAGGAGAAGAACAAATAAGGAGGGGAGGAGGGGAAGATGGGAAAAGGTGATAGTGATGAGTCACTCCACAATGGGTGCAGGACTGGGAAGGGCCTAGGGACGGGAGGGATAGCAGGTACCAGGGCCTGACGCAAGTCTCTATGGGGCCTCCTCGATCAACTTTTGATAGTTTGGTAATCTCCTTGAACATTATTCAGGGTTGCCACGTACGGATCAAGCGAGTATTGTCGCCTTCCATCTCAGCCATCAGTTCTTCCATGCGGAATATTTCTGCAAATTCTGTCACCCACTCCGCCATAGTTGGAAGCACTGCTGAGCGCCAGTGGCGTGGAATATCCATCCGTGCTGCGGTAATACAGAATCGAAGAAGGCTCTGCTTCTGAGCAGATATAGGTCCCGGGAGGATCGAAAAGATGGCTATTTGCAGAGAGGGGGGACAAAGTCCCTGGAAATTTTGTGAAAAGCTGTAAACACTCTTCCCCAGAAGGTTCGTATAGCAGGGCACTGCCACCATATATGGAACAATGTACCTTTCTCGATTCCACAGCGCCAACATCTATCGTCCATCGATGGGAAAATGGTCTGACCATCTAGTCAATATCTTGAAATTCTTTTCCTGTGCGCTCCCAGCCGGAGAGAGTTTGTGTGTGAAGAGAAAGGCCCTATCGATGTCTTCCGAAGAGAACTCATTACCTATCTCCTCCTCCCATGCACGAATCTCGGGGCCACATCCCGATTACCTGTGGTGAACTCTTTGTACAGAAGGGAGATCAGGTGAGAAGGAGGTGTCTGCTGCAGAAGTAAATTTTCTAGTCTAGTCATGGAGAATGACCTTAGTTGTTTGTATTCTAGCCAAGAAATTACCCTATTGGGGAACCTCTCCTGCAATGTTTCTAAAAATAGAAGTTCTCCCCCTATTTTAATATGTCCCAGGCGTGTGTCAGAACTGACATGCCAGCCCATGAATCTATCCCAATGTCTGCCTGGGGGGAAGTCTGGGTTCCCAAAAATTGGTGCCATTGGGTTTAACAAACTGATCAACTTCTTTTTGATCTTCAGGCAGTCCCATAGCCGCAATGCTTCTCGTGCCAAGAAGTCAGTGGAACCTTCAACCCTCTCAGCAGTGGTCTCCGTGTGTCTTATCCATGGAAGGTGTCGCATAGGGATATCAAAGTCCATTTGTTCCAATTGAACCCACTGTTTAAAACAGTGGTGAAATTGCGAGTCGAACAGGCGCATCAATAGAGAGGCCTGATAGTAAATTTGCAGATCAGGGAGGCCTGCACCGCCCCTGGATTTTGGTGTGGTCAGGAGTGTATATTTGAGATGGGGTTTAGAATTCCTCCTGATGGTTTGGAAGAATGCCTTCGGTGGAGCAATCGGGACCGCTTGGAACAAGTATAAGAATCTCGGAAGTATGTCCATCTTAAATATATTAATTCGGCCAAACCATGAGAGACTCTTCTGTCCGTATTCTCGCATGTGTTACCAGGGGTGGACTGGCCCAGGTGACAAGGTGGCAATTGCCCCCCATGCCGGTGGTTCAGTCCTATGTTAGGGCCGCCCAGATACTCAGAGCGGCCGCAAGTAGCAGAGCATCCGTGGGACCGTGATTGCAGCGGAGGCAGCGGCCAGCCGGCATGTGAGTGAAGGCCCCTTCCCCCCGCTCCTCACTTGCTTCCAGTAGCAAAACTCCTCACTTACTTCTAGTAGCATCCCAGCCCACCTCCCTCCCCCCAGCTCCTCACCTGGCCCATGGACTGCCACCCAGGGCCAGATCAGCCAGCCAGCCCCTGTATGTTTCAGAGTTTTGTCTAGGAGAGGTATATCATTCAGTTTGTAAAGGTACGCTATATCACTTGGGACTTGGACACCTAGGTATTGAATAGCTCCAGTTTGCCAACGGAAGGGAAAATTCCCTGTGGTTCTTTCTAATTCATCTTTTCCCATGGATATATTGAGAGCTTCAATTTCGTGGAATTTTTAAAATTGCTGACCTCTCCGTAATTTGAAAACTCAGACATTATTGATGGGAGGGTAATGTGTGGTTGGGATATGTACAAGAGGAGGTCATCGGCACATAGTGAGGCTTTGTAATGAGTGCGGTCAACCTCCAGACCATGTACACTGGGGTTCTTCCTAATCGCGACGGCCAAATGTTCCATAACAACCATATATAGAAGGGGCGACAAAGGCAGCCCTGTCTCGTGCCATTGCCTATGGCGATAGAGTCTGACACTGTACCATTGATTCTAACCCTTGCAGAAGGGCCGGAATACAAAGCCGCGATCCTATTAAGGAATGAAGGAAGCGTTGTCCCAGGCCCATCTAAGTGCCGAAAACATGAAGCCCCAGTGCACACGGTCGAAGGCTTTTTCAGTGTCAATAGATAACAATGCCAGTGGTTTACGCTTTGATTTTGCGTGCGCCGCCAATATAAGAGTTTTACCTATACCATCGCTCGCCTCTCTCCCCTGTACAAATCCCACTTGGTCTGAGTGGATAGCCAAGGGCAAAAGGGGCGCTAATCTGTTGGCCAGAATCTTTGCGTAGAGCTTTACATCAATATTGATAATTGATATCGGGCTGTAATTAGTTACCACTGTGGGATCTTTGCCAGGTTTCGGCAGGACTGTGATGAAAGCTTCCAGGGATTGCGGGACAAATGGGAAATCATTCGTGATTGAATTAAAGACCTTCATCAAGATGGGTCCGAGTTGCTCTCAGAACAGTTTATAAAAATGAGGGGAAAACCCATCTGGGCCGGGACTTTTACCCGTTGGGGTATTCTGAATGATCTCGTCAATTTCTGTGGCTGTAAAGTCTTCCTCTAGTTGCTTCGTCAGGTCTGTATCTAAAGTCGGGAGGACGATATCTAATACATACTGTATGTATTTATATGGGGTTGAAGGTCCAGTGGTGATTGGGTCTGGCTGTCTCCATTAATGTTGTATAATCTCTGATAATAACGTCTCATCAAGTCGAGAATTTCCGTTGGGTTCGACATCTTATGGCCATTCTGTTTTTGGAGGGAGGGAATATAGGTAGTCTGGCCGCGAGGGTGCAAAAATCAGGCTAACAGGCGTCCACATTTATTAGCCTGGCCGTATAATATGCTTTTAAAACGGTTCTGATGGTGAAGAGACTTTTCATTCAAAAGAGATTTTAATTCGTCTCTATATTTAATCAATTATGTTTGCACCCCCGCTGACAGATCTACTTTGTGCGTCATCTCAAGGGTCTGTATTCTGGCATGCAGTTCCATAATTTCTCTATTTTTCATTTGTTTTAGGCAAGAATCATGTTTAATAAGTACCCCTCTAATGACACACTTAAGGGTTTCCCATTTAATAGTCATAGCCGTAGTGTCCTATGCGTGGTCTTTCACGAACATGTCTATGGTCGTTTTAATGTCAGTCATACAGATCGGATCCTTTAGAAGATTATCGTTCAATCTCCACGACCATAGACGTGCCATCGAATCAGGGGGGTTTATGTCCAGAAAGACTGGGGCGTGATCCGACCATAGGAAACTGCTGATGGACGGCTTTGGTTCCCAGGCCAGGGCACAATGGCTAAAGAGAAAGAAATCAATCCTGCTGTAGGAATTGTGTCTTGTGGAGAAGAACGTATAATCTTTCACTGCAGGATTAATAAGTCTCCAGACATCCGTCAAGTGCAGATCGTGGATGTTTCTTTTCAAGGAGGACAATTGACGGAGAGAGAGATAAGACCTTACAGCCGTGGAGTCTATTGTCGGATTAAGAGTCAGATTAACGTCTCCCCCTAGTATAACTAATCCCTCTGCAAAATCGGCCACTGTCCTTAGGAAAGATCTAGCAGCCTTCACTTGGTCCCGGCTGGGAGCATACCATCCCGCAATAGTGTAAGTTGTCGAGAAAATCTGAATTTTCAATAGCACAAATCTCCCCTCCGTAACAATCACTGTGTGCAATATGTAATGCTGGTGGGATTTATGAATTGATATGGACACTCCCCGAGATCGAGACTCTGAGTTAGCGCTATGGAACCATTTCGTGTCATGCCGATCATGTATATTAGGGACATGCCCCGCTTTAAAGTGGGTCTCCTGTAGGATCAAAATGTTTATTCTCTTCTTATGCATGCCATACAGAATTTGCAACCTTTTATGTGGCACATTAAAACCTCTAACATTCAAGGAGCCCAGTGTAATTCTTTGTTTGTCTGGCTTACCGGGCATTGTAGTTGTAGTCCTGGCTCGAGGTATGCGGGCTTCGATCAGAGAGGCGTACCAGCGCCGGGACCCAGCAACCGCTATGGAGGACAAGACTGTGAACCAAGGAGTGGTTAGGAAGGAGAGGTTATCGGGGAAGGGAGGATTGAAGAAGAGAGGAAGGACAGGAAAATTTAGAGGAAAAAGCCAGAAAATAGATCCTGAACGTACAAACTATAACTGAGTGCGGATAGTCGCACTTCCACAAAAGTCGTGGAACCTGTCAGAAGTATATATTAACTGCTATGTACTACTAATGTGGTACAGCACCTCCGGAGGGGTTGTGTACTTGACAAGGGGGAAGAGGAGGTGCTGTCTCCTCCGGTCTCCGACATTTTAAAGTTATAATGACCGGTAACCATGGGTGAAATAGTTCTTTATTTTGTTTCTTTTCTTTTCTTTCTTTATATGATGGAAAACCAGTATACTATCATACAGAGAACATTTCAGTGTGTATTAATGTAATTGTGATAATTATCACATATTAATAAATTCTGTTATGACACTCCTGATGTGCATTTGTTACATTGTTCAAGCATATTCAAAATTTAATTATCCTAGTAACTTTATAGCAAGACCTGTTTTTTTATTTTGTTTATGAATATATTACTTTTGTTCTTCTCTTCAATTATTACTCTGTGAAAAAGAAAGAAAGAAAAAAAGAAAGAAAGAAAGAAAGAAAGAAAGAAAGAAAGAAAGAAAGAAAGAAAGAAAGAAAGAAAGAAAGAAAGAAAAAAAAAATAATATTTTTATAAAATAAATAAAGTTCTCACTATAGTCACTTATGTTTTTTTATGTTGTTAAAATCCTTTCTAAATTGAGTGACAAAAGTGGGATGATATGTATTAAAATCCCTATTTTGATCTATTTCACGAATGGACATATTTTCAGAGTGTAAATTTAAAAGCTTTTTTTGATCTTTGGTTTCACTGGTTTTTTAATGCTTTGATGTTAAAATCCTTTCTGCACTAAATAACAAAATGGGAGGATAACTAATAAAATCCCTATTTTGATCTATTTCACAGATGGACATATTTTCAGAGTGTAAATTTCTAAACTTATTTTTGTCTTTATTTTCAACTGTTTTTTTTATGTGCTGATTTTCTGCCCTGGCCTGCAATAGGGATTTACGATCTTTTGACTCCACAATGCTTAATGCCCATTATATAGTCCAGATCTTATAACCTTATAACCCTATTTTTGGGTGTTTTGGGAAAAGAGAGAAAAAAAAAAAAAGGAAAAGAGAGAGAAAAAAGAAATAAAGGGGACGGGGGAAAGAGGGACACTTATTGTGGGTTTATTCATCCATGGATTTAAATTAAGATTTTCACTAAAGTCACTTGTGTTTATGTCTAAATAACATTAGGATGTCTAGAGTTAGAGTTCCCCTATTGAAACAAAGAAGGGGGAAGATGAAACAGGAGGGGAGAGGGGGGGGGTTGTTTTGAGGGTCTGAAAAGGTAGGGGGGGGGACTTGCCCATTAGAATATTTGACTTATTTCCTAATAGAAATAACATAGGTCATTTCTATAGTTTAGACCATTCGGACTGCGGGCGTCCAACTGGAGGATCCAGTAAAGTTCCCGATTGTGGAACACCCGCTCCCAGTCCCCACCCCTATATGGACGATGGACCCGTTCTATACCCATAATAGTTAACGATGTTAAATCCCCACCATGAACCTCATAAAAATGCCTTGACAAACCCGTTAAACTTTCAATTTCTTTATTATTACCATTGTAAATTATGTTCAGCTGTGGGTGGAGGTTTCCTTTCTATATATGTATAAGTTTTTAAATTTTGTATTTGCTAATGATTAAGGAAGTTGTTTTTCCGAAACGCGTCTAGCGCCCAGCTAGCACGCTGAATGATTTTATAATTTTCAAAAAATAATAAAGAGAAATTCAAGAAGACAAGCACCGGTGTTTTCTACTTCATTTTTCTACAAAGCCTCCTGATTTTAGGGGCGCAAAGGTAATTGGGTGAATTAACTTTACCATAAATAAAATATTTATTTTTAATACTTTATAGAGAGACCTATTTAAGCAATCTATAGAAATGAGACAAATGCGCAATAGGGTCTTATCTCTATTATATAGAGGTATATGTATGGCGACAAGGGCCTGCTCACCTGATCTGGTTGTGTAACCGACAACCAGTATGAATGCTCAGTCAGTAGCTGCTGCTGGATCCACACATCCACGGGTCACCGTGGTCAGAAATCAGCATATAAGGACGAAGTGTCGTACGATCCGCGCTGCTACCAAAGGAAGACCAGGACAATGGATCGTCTGGTTGAAGTAGTTCTTTAATCCGACGCGTTTCTGAGCTATCGCCCAGCTCCTTCCTCCTGCCTCTTGTCCCTGAGGAAGGAGCTGGGCGATAGCTCCGAAACGCGTCGGATTAAAGAACTACTTCAACCAGACGATCCATTGTCCTGGTCTTCCTTTGGTAGCAGCGCGGATCGTACAACACTTCGTCCTTATATGCTATTTAAGCAATGACAGCCTGAAGTCTGAAAACCGTGGACATCACCATATGCTTGGTTTACTCCTTTGTGATGATTTGGCAGGCCTTTACTGCAGCCAACTTCAGTTGCTGATTGTTTGTGGGTCTTTCTGCCTTAAAGCACCACTCCAGCACTTACTTTTTCTTTAGCGCTGCAGTGGTACTTTAAATCTAAGTCCTATACCCCCGATCTTATACCCACTGTGAGGGCACAGCTTTTCTCAATGCTTGTCATGGATAATGTTCTTAATTTGGCCAGACATATTGGTCTTTTGTTTGTTATCTCATGTTTGCTAAGACATTGTTGCTTTCCAGACAATGTGGAGCTATTATTTTTCTGAGTTTGTGTATTGCTAATTTAATGTAAAACACCTCACTTACTCTGTCTACATTACTCAAGGGAAAATTATGTATGCGGCTTGAAATCCAGCCAATAAGAGCACAGTCTTATTCCACCAATTCTGGGAGAACACAATATACCCTGAGGTGTAGGCTTAGGATATAAAAATGACTTTTCTCAGTCACAAGGAGTTTTATATGCTTTGTGGCCTCAGTCTAGGGACTTCGGCCTTGAATAGAGGATCACATTGTGGCGTTATATGCTACATGACTTCAATACTAGGCTTCAATATTCTTGTCCTAATTTGAAGACCACAACCTTAGCCTAGGAATTTTGATTCTAGCTGCCAGGATAACATCGTGTTTCATACTCTGCATGGCTTCAATTTAGAAGCTCCATGTCCGATTGGAGGAGCACTAAAACTGGATTATTTTCTGCAGGACTGCAGCCTAGGATTCAGCTGGACTATCAGAGACTATTTATGGAAAATACCCAGGTTGGGACAATTTGCTGGACAATTTAGGGTCTTAACCTTGCCGCTAATTAATTCCCGGTGGGTGATGCTGGATTGGAGTAAGTGGCCATGGAAGCCCCAAAGACACAAAGATTCTAATCTCTGGTGAACCAGCGTAAGGGTGAGACTCTGTTGCCTGTTACATTGTGTGTTTTGCTTGGTGTGTGATATATATGCCTTTGACTATTTGGGATCCAATAAAGTCTTACCATTGTGTGGTTCCCTCATGCTGTGTTGCCTGAGTAGTGTCCTGCCAATGGTTAAGGAGTTCTGGTATTCAGTTGGGATGAGCCCTGGGCCATGCAGTCTTTGTAAAGGCAACCAGGCCAGCAGACAAGTGCACCCCCTGACCCCTGCATCTCCACACTCACCCTTGGTATCTTTAACTTTTTTTGGCATCACTCTGGTCCCATAGTGCTGCTTTGTCACAATAACGCCTGGTGGTCCAGAAGTCAAAAATTATGCCCAAGCTCTCAATGCAAGTCTATCAGAGCCACAACAAGGCTCTCATATACTTACATTGAGCTGTGACCTCTGCTCCCTCCATGAAACAATGGAGCAAGCAGGAAGTCACATACTGGAGAAAACCAACAGGAGTGACCATGATAACAGATGAAGATGATTGAAGATGAGTATAAGACTAGGGGCAGGGAACTTAGATTTAAAGCACCTGTCCAGCAGTGAAATAAAAATTAAATGCTAGAATGGTACTTTACTGTACGTTTTGTCTTAAACATGTGAAATGCATCCTTGATGGAGTTGAGATCTGGTAACCGTCTACTCCCTTCCTGTCTCTATCGCTGGGCATCGCCATGCTCCTCCTGGGAGTGATGCTGCTGAAAGGAGAAAGGTCCCTGCAGAGGCATTTGGTAGGCGCCAGCTTCATTCTTCTATCAGAAATGGGGTGTTTGGTACCAGTCATGCATCACCCTCTGGCCTGGTTGTAGGGACAGTCCGGATGAGGTCATCAGGTTGTGAGCTCCAGCCTATGAGAGAGATCTGCACCCTTCAAATACCTTGGAGCCTGTCCTGCAAACTGCAGATATATTCTTGGTTTTCCCACTGATCTAGTTTGTGCTCTATTAGATTGACTCTGACCTGTGCCTGGATTTTGACCCTTCTATCGCCTAACGATTTTTGATGATTGTACTTTTGCTGACCTCCCGGTTTTTGATGCTGCCTTCTGACTACGCTTTTGGATCCTGATTTTAACTATTCCCTGACCTCCTAGTCTTGTCTCTTCCTGGCGACCTCCCTGCTCTGGTCTGCTGCTCACCTATAGGCAGCTACCTCCTGGGCTCTACTGTATTTCCAAATCCCCGTATATGGGTAAAGGGCCTCGGAGTTTCTCAGGGTGCTGCCTTACCAGTAGCTCAGCCTTTGCAGCGGACGGTCGTCACAGTTGTGTACGGGTTTTTCTTAATCGTGGAAAGGATTCTGTGGTCATCCACTACTGTTGTCTTACATGATTCCAGCAGCCGCTCATTGACATGCGTGCTTACGTTCACTGACTGTGCACTTCCCGCTTCCTTCCGCAACTGCGTAATGGCACACGTCTGGACGTCGCGGTCCAGGCGGAATGCAGCACAGGTTCTCTAAAACTAATTATTGATTACCTCCCTTTTTAAGGATCACAGGACAGGACACTCCAAGTTCCTTAGCCATGAGGAAACTGTCCGTGAGGCAGCGACTCATGTTGGGTGTTGAGGTGTTTTGTTGCCTATGCCTATAATCCCTACAGGATTCTGGTGACATTCCTTGATTATTTATTGCAGCTTGGCCTGCATTTACATGGCGGCCGTTTTCTCCTCCAGAGCTTCCTTTTACATTCCCCTAGCATCTTCTTTCTGTGTACTTTCTTTCTAATCATTTCCTTTTCTTACACTATGGACCTTTTAAGGTACACTATGTAAATTTTTATATCCAAGTTGCATGCTTATTGATTTTACATTGATTCTCTGCTTATTGTATTGTATGTAATTACTGTACTGTATTTTTTACATTGTTTCTCTGGTTTAATTATTGTACTTATTACATTGATTCTCTGGTTAGTGTATTGAATTTTTTACATTAATTCTCTACTTTAATTACTGTATTGTATTTTTGTATTGTTACCTATGATTACACGAACCACTGTATTGTAAAGCGCTGTGGAATATGTTGGCGCTATATAAATAAAGATTATTATTATTATAGTGTGTTTCATATATATTCCTGTGTGGACAGCCTTTTTTGGCAACACTTATTGCATTTAGGTACAGACTTCTAGTTACTTGTGAGTTTACACAGTTTATAAATGTTTTTAATGATTTGTCTTTTTGTGTTCCTTATATTGGCTGTATAAAGAATTTGCACTATTACTAGTGTGTTAATATTTCCTTGATCCCGGTCATTGGTTATACTATGCTGGATTCAGAACTCTGCAGTCAAATAAAGTGACTTTAATCAACTGAGGCGCCCCCAGGCCATGGGGTACTCGGGGGCGGGCCAGTGCTGTCTCCCTGGGGATCACGGTAGTCGTGACCCGGTCCCGTGGCCTGGGCTCAGTGCAAAAAGGAAGGGCTTATTTACAGGGGATTTTGTGTTGATGCCACCCGGGGTATGTGGGCAGTGGGACCACCGCTGCCGTATTCCTGCCGGGGACGGTGATTTAGGGCAGTGTGGATGGTAAGCCCTCCTCGGGTAGGGCTGAGTGCTCCCAGGGCAGGTGTAAATAGTCTATGTGTGGGATGCAGGGCAACAGGTGCAGAAATAACCGGAGTCCACAGCAGTAAGCGTTTTTATTACCTTTACTGGGGATTGTTACGAGTACAGTCCAGAGCACTAAATTAAGATGTTACTGGGGACCCAGGAGGCCTGGAAGCAATCGGTGAATCCACCTAGCCAGGTGGGATGGAGGCCTCCCTTCTGCGCTGTTTAGTATCTCCTGCGGCTGCTTGAAGCTAAGCTTCTTGCCCTCTCTCTCCTGCATGTGCCGTATGACAGACAGCTCGAGTCCTGCTTCAGGGGTCGCTCCTCCGTGGAGGCCCCCGGCTCTAGTACGCCTCTTTGCCTCCTGACACTGTGTGGCTGTGAAATCTGGAATTCCCCACCTTTCGTTATTGACTGCCGGGATGTATAACCCTGCACAGTCTCGGACACGGTGTCCGTGCTCTGCGCTTTCCTCTGAGACGAGCACAACGCTCCACGTCTCTCTCAGGCTTTCCTCTCCTTCCTCCTCAGACTCACTCCATGGCTGTTCTAACTAACTCCTCCTCCGGCCAGAACTTTTATACGGGGAAGCTCCCCTCAAGCCAGATTCTAGAGCTCCCCCTTCTGGTCTGGAGGCAGGAAAGTGTTGGATGCTGTGCCACCGGAATAGGGAACCACCTTTTTCCAGGCGTACCATTGGGACCCTGGGGTGCTACACAACCACTATACAGTATATACACTGCCTGACAGAAGTTATGTCGCTTATACATGTTATGTAAATAAAAGCTTATAACCTGACGTTAAATTCAACAATTGGTTGTAGTAATTACTCTTTTGAAAGCTGAAACCCTCCGAAATGTAGTTTAGGTTAAGAAAATAAATTGGCAGCAATGCTAAAATATTGATCATTTAATGAACACAGGATGGTCAGATTTTGGCAAGACAACAGTTTTGTTGCCTTGTCATATAATGCACCCAATCCTAACTAACATCCTCACCTGTGCTCAATAAATGATTTGTTAATTAGTGGGTGTGTATAAAAAGAAACCCAGCACCCCAGACCTTAACTTGAACTGCAACTTGAGCTCTGACAACATGTCAAAAATCCACCCAAAGCCTTGATTATTAAGAGGCTGAAGACCAGATCTACTGTGGAGGTGGCTGGTACCTTTAATGTGTCTCAGCGTCAAGTACCAAGAATTAAAAAAAGATTTTAAGAGACTGGAGATGTGTTTGACAAGCCCAGGTCCGGCAGACCCCGCAAGACAACTGCTCAGGAGGAACGTTTGTTGGCTAGAAAATCCAAAGCAAGCCTCTCTTCCACTGCAGCAGAGCTCCAACTGGCCTGGTCATCTCAGGTCCCTGTGTCAACTATAACAGTTTGTAGGATTCTGTCTCGAAATGGCCTCTATGGTCGAATCAGTGCCCAGAAACCAGCACTAAACAAAAGGCAAATAAAAAAACGTGGCATTTGCAGTCTCACAGCCTGCTAAACAGGTGGACACTGGAAAAGTGGCAGAAGGTGGATTGTATTAAATTTGACTCTAATAGCACCACAACTTCATTCACTAATGTTATGCAACATATATTTGTATTTTAAGTTAATTATTTGATTAAAAATCACATTACTTTCTGTGGGCGGTAATCCACCTTCTGCCACTTTAACTCCTAATAGTAATATTTATTTTTCTTCTTTTTTATTTAAATTACTGTTGAGGAGCACAAAAGGGGGTAATCATTCAGTATTTTGGAGAAAATGTAAAAATGTTTATTTCATTTTAATGGACAAAAAATTGCAGATATTATTGTACTTCCAATTTTTATAAGAGTAATGTTTTACAAGCACTTGCCATAGCTTTGTATTAGCTATGCGACAGGTTACAAATATTTAGTAAATACACAACATCTTTCTTTCAAGTCCCGGTTCCTCTCTGCTTATAAGAACTTACATTTTTGGAAATGTTTTGCAGATCATAGACACTGTATGGCTGTCTTGAGGTCACACCGAGGCAAGGGAAGCAGGGTAACAAAGCCACATGTTGTGGCATGCAATGAACCTCTTGCCCTGGGATCTAGGTCAAGTTTCTCCAATTCCTGACCTGAAGAAGGTGAAGCTTGGTCTTAAATAGTGAAAAGACGGTTATACACAAGAAATAACAGGAAGGTAAACAGACAGTTTGTTCTTTGCTTAAAAAAATCTTGTTTCGAAGCTAAATATAAATAATCAGTGTACATGACTGCTCCAAACTGAGCCGCAATGATAAAAAGGTTATTATTAATCTATACAAGTCTTCATGGCATCATTTACACATATTAAGGACCTGAAGCTGCAGTGACTTATAAAGTTAAAAGGGTGTTCCATGTTGAGGAGGTGACATCACAATTATAGCGCAAAACCGCTACAGTGAAACATTGAGATCAGCAGCTTGTGTTGTCTAGACTAGGAGAAGCGCTGCGCACAGTGATTGTCTGCAGAGGTGATATGTGCTCTAGTTGTGATGTCAGTGCTGCAGCCACAACAAACATTCCATAGCAGGGGTAGAAAGCTAAGAACCTGCTCTGTTTGTTATTATACATGTGTAAATGATCTTGGGGGACATGTGACATAAATTTGTCATTTTAGAACCTGGTATAAATAACGCTTTTCTCCTGAATCTGGCATTGTTTTTTTATTACCGTATATGCTCGTGTATAAGCTGACCCGTGTATAAGCCGACCCCCCTACTTTTGCCCCCGAAAACTGGGAAAACCTATTGACTCGCGTATAAGCCGAGGGTGGACAACGCAGCAGCTACCGGTACTGAAAAATTTTAAAAATGAAAATGGATACGAATAAAATGTTGAACTTTTATTTTAAATAGAAACAGTAAACTACCAATGCAGCAGACCACTGTCCTGTTATAAAGCCCCCTATCACTGGTATATAGCCCACCATCCCTGTATATAGCAGCCATCACTGGTATATAGTGGCCATAACTAGTATACAGTTGCTGCCATCACTGATATACAGTCCCCAGTAGTGGTATACAGGCCCCTCATCAGTGTTATACAGGCCCCTCATCAGTGGTATACAGGCCCCTCATCAGTGGTATACAGGCCCCCTCAGCAGTGCTATACAGCCCCCAGGACGGGTATACAAGCCCAGCAGTGGTATACAGGCCCCTCATCAGTGGTATACAGCCCCCAGCACTGGTATACAGGCCCAGCAGTGGTATACAGCCCCAGCAGTGGTATACAGGCCCCTCGGCAGTGCTATACAGCCCCCAGGACAGGTATACAGGCCCAGCAGTGGTATACAGGCCCCTCGGCAGTGCTATACAGCCCCAGCAGTGGTATACAGGCCGAGTAGTGGTATACAGGCCCCTCAGTAGTGCTATACAGCCCCAGCAGTGGTATACAGGCCCAGCCGTGGTATACAGGCCCCTCAGCAGTGCTATACAGCCCCAGCAGTGGTATACAGGACCAGCAGTGGTATACAGGCCCCTCAGCAGTGCTATACAGCCCCTAGCACTGGTATACAGGCCCAGCAGTGGTATACAGCCCCAGCAGTGGTATACAGGCCCCTCGGCAGTGCTATACAGCCCCCAGCACTGGTATACAGGCCCAGCAGTGGTATACAACCCCAGCAGTGGTATACAGGCCCCTCGGCAGTGCTATACAGCCCCCAGCACTGGTATACAGGCCCAGCAGTGGTATACAGGCCCCTCAGCAGTGCTAAACAGCCCCAGCAGTGGTATACAGGCCCAGCAGTGGTATACAGGCCCCTCATCAGTGATATACAGGCCCAGCACTGGTATACAGGCCCAGCAGTGGTATACAGCCCCAGCAGTGGTATACAGCCCCAGCAGTGGTATACAGGCCCCTTGGCAGTGCTATACAGCCCCCAGGACAGGTATACAGGCCCAGCAGTGGTATACAGGCCCCTCGGCAGTGCTATACAGCCCCAGCAGTGGTATACAGGCCCAGCAGTGGTATACAGGCCCCTCAGCAATGCTATACAGCCGCAGCAGTGGTATACAGGCCCAGCAGTGGTATACAGGCCCCTCAGCAGTGCTATACAGTCCCAGCAGTGGTATACAGGACCAGCAGTGGTATACAGGCCCCTCAGCAGTGCTATACAGCCCCAGCAGTGGTATACAGGCCCAGCAGTGGTATACAGGCCCCTCAGCAGTGCTATACAGCCCCCAACACTGGTATACAGGCCAGGCAGTGGTATACAGCACCAACAGTGGTATACAGGCCCCTCGGCAGTGCTATACAGCCCCCAGCACTGGTATACAGGCCCAGCAGTGGTATACAGGCCCCTCGGCAGTGCTATACAGCCCCCAGCACTGGTATGTGGCACCCCATGGGTTAATATGCCACAATAACACCACATAGGTTCTCTCCCCACTACACACTGACAAACACTAGCACCTCTGGGCCAGGAGGGGGAGCACCACCTGCTCCCTTAAATACTCCTGCTCATGAGGGAGAGCTCAGTTCAGCTCGGAGCAGGGCTGTGAAGAGCACACAGAGCAGAGTTAGCTCAGTGCAGACCTAGCAAGGTTCTGAGGAACAGGAGAACTACAGACAGAGGAACACGTCTGGAAGCTGGAGTGATACCTTCACTTGCCCCAGAAGAGCGCACGGAACGGACACCGGATCCGGTACTGTGTCTGGCACCCACAGCACAGTGAATCCAGGAACAGTGGGATCTCTAGATGCCGCTAGTACCAGTGCAAAGCAACACGGAGGGGTCAGCACAGCACAGAGGACTCAAGTTGCCTAGCCAAGTGGTACCAGCAGAACACAGAGAAAGAGTGAGAAGTCCCAGCAGCTTAGCTAGAAGCAGCAGCTCAGGACACACACACAGCGCAGCGCACGGAAGCTAATGACCCGGACAGGGTGGGGAGAGAGCTTAGACCCATTACAGACTCCGTGGACTATAACCTGCAACAACATCTGCAGTAAAGCTTTGGAAAACAGCAGAACTGTGAGTCTGTGTATTGATTGCAACCTTTGCCCTACATTCAGTAACAGAGAGCTACCAGCCTGTCGGGTTAGAAGAAGCTGCAGCATCAGGAGGGAAGGAGAATTGCACCTTTGACTACTAAACATGAGTGTGTGTCCTTTAACCCCGTCTTCACCATTCATATCCATTATAGACTATACCATCACTGCCCCGGGGAGTACAGTTCTACCCACTGGAACTATTACACCTAAGCTGCCATTCCATCATCCCCGGAGGTTCTGCAGCAGCGGCGGCCCCATCACTGGCCGCATATGGTGGGTGGCGTCACGACTGACAATCCCCTGTAAATACACCCCTTTTATTTGCCAGGGCCCGGGAAGTGCACCGGACCAGGACCACCCGTGACTTCCCCCAGTATCAGACACGGTCCGGTACCGAGTACCCTTTTCCCAGTGGGCTCGACAAACCTGGCGTCACGAACAGGATCTACCATGCCCGTTAAAACGGGCAGCGTGTGCCGTGATTGCTGTGAGAACCGTTTTTGAACTGCGCCATCTGAACTGTATTTTTGAAAATCCGCCATCTTGGAGCGCGTGGCGCGCGGGAAAGAAGAGGGGCGGTACCTTGCATTGGCGCGAATTCAGCCTCCTCCCTTAGTGCTGACGACATCCGGAGGGGAAGAAGATCCCTGCTGCACCCCGGAACCTTCCATAGACATCCGGACGGAAGACGGAGGGCCGATATTAACTAAGGGGGCCCAAGATGTCGCAGCCCGATGCACGAGACGGTGACGGAGCAGCCGGTGGAGCTGCAGCGCCGGACCAAGCGATAGTACCCGGCGGTGCAGCGGCGCAAGGAACAGCATCCATCATGCCATTCCTGATGCCGTATACTCCAGGGGCAATGTGGTTGCCCCAATACTCCGGTGAGCCTAATACATTAACTGACTTTATGCTAAAGATAAAAGAGTATTATGTGATGTATCCCCTCACCGAAGCCCAGCGTGTAGGAATGATAATGGGACAGTTAACAGGCAATGCACGGCGTGAGGTTGCGTCCTGGCTGGACACAGATAAGGACACTGTAGAGCATCTAGTAGTCAGACTGAAAGCAACGTTTGAATCTGCTGCTGATAACCGGGCTAAGATGAGGTTCTTTGCATGCCACCAGAAACCTAAACAGAGTGCCAGAGACTTTGCTTGAACTTGCAGGAAGCACTCAGAGCCCTTAAGCTGGCAGGACCTGCTTTAGCCCCGGGAGCTGATAAAATGCTACTTGACCAATTTATAGAGGGCCTCCATTCCCCTTCCCACCGAGGGCAGTTGAGCATGATATTGCTGCAGAACCCCGGCATGACATTTACTGAGCAGAAAGATAGAGCTATCCGCCTGCAGCAGCTAGAATAGCCACGGGAGCTACCAACTGTCCCGGACACTGCAGCAGCACCTCAACAGCCGGCAGCGCCAGCGACATCTATGTCAGCAACTGCTGCTGAAACTGGAGAACTGATTTCTAATGCAGCCCTCAACCAAAAGCTAGATGCCCTGACAGACACCGTGATCTCCATGGCCAAGGTCATCAAGGAACTGCGAGAGTCAAAGCCTGCACCCAAGACCCAGTTGGCGGCCAGCAGAGAGGATGTCCCGTGAATGAGGCCCAGGAGATACCCAGCAGCAAGAGGACGACCCAGCGATCGCTACCAACTGGATGGACAGCCCATTTCCCGCCATTGCCAGAAGCCAGGCCATCTTGCTCGTGAGTGTCCTTTAAACGACGATGCCCTGGGCAGGCGGGCCGCTCCCCAGGAATGAACACTCAAGGCCCCTCAGCCTGGTATGACAAATTCGTGGGAGGAAAGCCGGTGATCCCTATTGTGTTGGATGGCATTCCCTTTAGTGCCTTGCTAGATACCGGGTCCCAAATAACATCCATCCCGCATGTTCTATATAAAAGGTACTGGGCTGATTCAGACATTACTAATGTGCCAGATGACTTTAACTTTGAGGTATGGGCTAGTAATGGACAGTTGGTAGCAAAGGTCGGGTTTAGAGAGATGAATATTCAGGTTGGGAAGGTAGAATTGCAGAACCAGGGTATTATAATCATAGATGTTAACCAGTGAGAACGTGAACCAGTGATGCTGATAGGAATGAATGTAATTGAGAAATGTTTTTCCGAAGTGTTAAGTGTTTTGCAGCAAATCGCCGAGACTGCCGGAACTGGACAACAGAGGCTTCTGCACAAAGAGATCAAAGCCTTGATGTTGAAGCAGCAGGTAGAAATCTCCGGAGGTGAGATCGGCAGTGTACGAGTAAGTGATCCAATACCCATTGTAATTCCTCCCAAAACTGAAATGTTGGTGTGTGGGGTAGAGCCGCAATAGGCATTAAAGGGCAAGACTATCAGGGCCTGGTAGAACCCGTGTACTCAGACAGTAGACCGACCGTACGTACGGCTCGAGGAGTAGTTGACATACACAGGGGAAGAGTGCCATTACGCCTATTAAACTGCGGAGAAGATGAGGTCACATTACCAAAGTATGCTACCATGGCTAAGTTGTACATGGTTGATAACAATAACATCACAGCTGCCGAGCCCTTGAACCCGTCATGTCAGGCAGATGACAATGGCTCTCGAGAGAAGCTGGAGGATTGGTGCCAAAAGCTGCATGTAGGTACCAGTTCTACACCTCCCCTTCACAAGCATGGAGTATACCGGGTAGTGAAGGAATATGAACAAATATTCAGTAAATACCCGTTAGACTTTGGGCAGATTAAAGGGGTAGAGCACACTATACCCACAGGTAACCATTAACCTATAAAAAAGAGGTATAGACCCTTACCACCAGCTCACTACCAAACCACCAAAGACATGCTCAGAGAAATGAAATCTGCAGGGGTAATAAGAGACAGTTGTAGCCCCTGGGCAGCACCTCTAGTGTTAGTTAAAAAGAAGGATGGGACCATGAGAATGTGCGTAGATTACCGGCAGATTAATCGCATCACACATAAGGACGCAAACCCATTACCTAGGATTGAGGAGTCATTAGCTGCATTAAAATCTGCTAACTACTTTTCCACCCTTGATCTGACTAGTGGGTACTGGCAGGTTCCTGTGTCCGAGGCCGACAAGGAGAAGACTGCGTTTACTACGCCGATGGGCCTCTGTGAGTTTAATTGTATGCCGTTCGGACTCTGCAACGCACCCGGGACCTTCCAACGTCTGATGGAGAGCTGCTTAGGACACAAGAACTTCGAAACTGTCCTCCTGTACTTAGATGACGTCATAGTCTATTCCAAGCCATATGAGCAACATCTACAAGACCTGGCAGAAGTGTTCAAAGCCCTATCGAAATATGGCATGAAGATCAAGCCATCCAAGTGTCACCTTCTCAAACCAAAGGTGCAGTACCTGGGACACGTCGTGAGTTCAGAGGGAGTAGCACCGAATCCTGATAAAGTCACAGTGATAAGGGATTGGCCAAGACCTACGAACGTGAAAGAAGTGAGGCAATTCCTGGGCCTGGTAGGCTATTATAGAAGATTTACCAGAGGATTCACGAAGCTAGCAGCTCCTCTGCAAGACATTCTGGTGGGACGATCAAAGAAGTCTTCATCCTGAAATTTCCTGACACGATGGGATGAGTAAAGAGAAGATTCCTTCAACAAGCTGAAAAGTGCACTGACGGGAGAAGAGATCCTGGCATACCTTGATTACCATCAACCCTTCATTCTATACACAGATGCCAGCAACGTGGGACTGGGAGCAGTATTGTCGCAGAAGCAAGGAGGCAAAGAGAGAGTTATTGCCTTTGCAAGTAGGAAGCTCCGGCCTACAGAAAGAAATCCCGAGAACTAAAGCTCCTTCAAGTTAGAGCTACTGGCAGTAGTTTGGGCTGTGACTGAACGTTTTAAACATTACTTGGCAGGTGCAGAATTCACCATCTACACAGATTACAACCCGTTGACTCACCTGGATACAGCGAAACTAGGAGCTCTGGAGCAGCGATGGATAGCCCGGCTATCTAATTACAACTTTGTCATCAAATACAGGGCAGGTCGCAAGAATGGGAACGCAGATGCCTTGTCACGGATGCCGCACCTGAAAGACGTGGAAGAGGAACCGGAAGTGTTGGAAGAGATTGAACTACCGGCCTTTCATCGTTCAAAGGTACAAGATTATCAACCCGGCGCCTACCAAAGAAAGCAGGAAGTAAATCTTAACCCGTTAAGACACTACGGATGGGCCGAAACCCAAGATACTGATCCAGCTGTGAAGCTAGTGAAAGAACTGCTTACGTGACAAGGTGCATACCCGGATCAGAATGCCCCAGCTGAGACTATACAGCTCTGGAAGGAAAGAGGCAAGTTGTTCCTGAATCAAGGGAAGCTCTGCAGAAGGTTCACCAATCCTAAGAGACATGAACTGGTCTGGCAGATAATCGTGCCCAAGCAAGACATCCAAATGGTCTTAAGAGCATACCATGACAGTGCAGGTCATTTCGGATGGAAGAAGTTAGAAGCAATCCTGAGAGAAAGATTCTATTGGGTTGGCATGAGAAGATCAATTGAACGTTGGTGTAGAATATGTGCCGCATGCAACCTCAGAAGGAAAGATCCACAGAAAGCTCCACTTCAACCAATAGTAACCAAGCAGCCACTCGAGCTAGTTGCATTAGATCACATCAAGTTGTCACCAAGCTGGTCAGGCTATGTCTATGCCTTAACCATCGTGGACCATTACTCACGCTTCTTAGTGGTGGTACCTGTTAAAGATCTAACAGCAAAGACGGCAGCAAAAGCATTCCAGACGCATTTCTGTAGACCACATGGTTACCCAGAACAAGTCCTTGCAGACCAAGGTCCAGCTTTTGAATCAGAACTATTCAAGGAATTCTGCAATATGTACGGTTGTAAGAAGATTCGCACAACAACGTATCATCCTCAAACAAATGGTTTATGCGAGAAGATGAATCATATCGTAATTGAACTGTTAAAGACCTTACCAGAGTCAGAAAGAAACCAGTGGCCAGATAAATTACCTGATTTGGTAGACTTATACAACCATGTACCCGTGAGTTCTACAAACTGCACTCCAGCCTACCTTATGCGTGCAAGACCCAGTAAGCTACCAATTGATCTAGAAATGGGAATAGTAAAACCAGATACAGAAGTAGAAGAAGAATCAGATTGGGATACCAAACGTCAGAAACAGTATCAACAAGTGCAAGAATGCGTAGAAAGGAACCTACAGCAAGCAAGAGCAAGACAAGACAAAACAAACATGCTCAAGCAATGCCATTACAGGAAGGTGATCAAGTGCTCAAGAGAAAGAGACGCACTAACAAACTGGATAATCAGTGGGAAACCGCCCCATACACAGTCTTACCATCCAGGGGCTGGCTGGCACATTTTGGCCCGGGGGGCAATGACTGAGCGGTGGCCCTAAAGTTGTGACAGCCTTTCTTTAGCCCGATTATCTCTGGCTGTTACATTAAAGTAGCACAGGTAACATTTGCAGCTATAGGATTAATCTGTAGATAAATAGCATTTTAAACTTGATTAGCCGACTTACAGGAAAAGTGTTTAGTGAGAAAATTACATTTTATTCCCCTTGATGCCACTCGCTTCCTGTCATAGGTTCAGAGCAAGAAGCCGTTACAGTCACCGCTCACAGTACAACTACCCTCATCAATAAAGAAATCCATAATCAGAACCACCAACAGTACATAAAGAGAGCATCACAAAACCCATTAGTACAGAAATACATGACAAGACCCAAACGCAGAACAGAAATACATCCCCGTAGTAACCACTAGTTGAATACATCACCAGGACGACCATTAGTATATGAATAAATCAACAAGACCACCATTAGTACATAAACCATCAGAACCACCATCAGTACATGAATAAATCACCAGGACCACTATTTGTATATGAATTTGAGAACCAGGACTACTATCAGTACCTAGTACAGCAATTGTAATGTCAGATCAGACCTGTATATATTTGTACTGCATGAACCTCCAACTGCCAGTATGTTCTTAATAATGGTAAGAAGATACAGGGAGTTGTCATCGGTCATCAGACTGCAGATCATACAGGAACCTCAGTACTGATGAGATGCAGGCAGGATCACAAAGAAACATTTACACCCTGGTACCTTGTAGGTGACATCTTCTCTGGTTGGAGTAATTATCTTTCTTTCTCTTGTCCAGACGCCATGATGACTCTTCATATTTACAGCTCGTCTCTGCAGACTTGCATCTTCTCCAGTCTTCAGCAGGACGTCCCGGCATGATGCCTTTAAAAATAACAGAATTAATATAATGCTCCGGAATAAAAAAAAAATCTGCTCTACAAGGTGCCTCTGACTAAATATGATTTACACACTGTCCCTCTTATGGCACATGCTCTCCACACTGTCCTCTCCTCTCCATACTGTGGCCCCTCTTCACACTGTCCTCACACTGTGTCCCCCTATACTGCACAGTCTCTATAATATGTCCCCTCATCACTCTCCCCCACCTCAGCCTTCTGTCCTTTCCTTGCTGCGCCCTCACACTATCCTCTCATCCAGTCCCCTCTTTTCTACCCCTATGATGTCTCCTCGCATATTTGCTCAGTCACTCTCCTTATTATCTCAAAATATGCAGACAGTGGCCCCTGCCCCCCCCCAGATATGACACTGACATACACACAATTTATAAAAAATACAATTATATATATGCAGATATGCACGCATACATTACACAGACCTGTACACATGCAGTACAAAGACATGGAGACAAGCACACGTACACATATAGGCATGCACATACATATACAGGCATGCACATACATGCATAACCAAGAAAAGAAAGTAGTTAAAGAGATGCGCACACCAGATACGAGTAGATTTCTAAAAAAAACAAACAGCAAACTTTATACTAAAGGGACATATAAAAACAATTAAAAACATAATATGATGACAATAGCCAACTGCAGAAAGAGCCCTCCTAGCATAAATATACAGTACTAATCACAGGACAGTACAATAAAGCAGCAGCACTGATAGGTGCCAGAGCAGTTAGTGCTAATAGAATTCTATGGAAAGTCAAGAGCGATGAATACAGGACTATATTCCAGCACACAGATCTGGTATGGGGATCTTGCCCTGCTCATTTATTGTTTTTTTTTTTTTGGTCATTTTTATAGTTCTGCCTTGACTTTCCATAGAATTCTATGAGCACTAACTGCTCTGCCACCTGTCTGTGCTGCTGCTTTATTGTATTGTCCTGTGATTAGTCCCATATATTTATTCTAACAGGGTTCTGTTTCTGAAGTTGCCTATTGGGCTATAGGGAGTGTCATCATATGTTTTTAGTTGTTTTTCTCTACTTTGGGTATATAAAAAAAGTTAAATTTTTTACAGACCTACTCTTTTTTTGGTGTGCATCTCTTTAATGGGAACGTGTCATCCCCTTTGGACATTTTAAACTGTGCCCACCAGTTTACTCATGATGTAAATGGGGTTCTAGTAACTCCTCTATGTGCCCAGACTGACCCCTCATACCTGAGAAAATAACTTTTATTTTGTCCAGCGCTGGCCTCCTATTGAGTCTGGGAGGCTGCTATTTAGTCCAGTTGGATTATGTCCTTGCCGCATCCCGGCGCCAAAACCCGACCTGCACTTTTAAAAACTAATGCCATCTGTGACCGACGCTTGAGTGACTGCCGCACTTGCGCCTGCGCAGTGGAGCGGGTGTCTACGCTCTATTGAATATAGTGTCGATGTCTCGTGAGACTTCACAAATCTCACATGATATTGGCACTATGTTCAATAGAGCGTAGACACCCGCTCCACTGCGCAGGCGCAAGTGCGGCAGTCACTCAAGCGTCGGTCACAGATGGCGTTAGTTTTTAAAAGTGCAGGTCGGGTTTTGGCGCCGGGATGCGGCAAGGACATAATCCAACTGGACTAAATAGTAGCCTCCCAGACTCAATAGGAGGCCAGCGCTGGACAAAATAAAAGTTATTTTCTCAGGTATGAGGGGTCAGTCTGGGCACATAGAGGAGTTACTAGAACCCCATTTACATCATGAGTAAACTGGTGGGCACAGTTTAATACCCAAAGGGGATGACACGTTCTCTTTAACTACTGTCTTTTCTTTTTTTTTTCCTGTTCTTCTTGGCATTTTCTTCTTGGTGCTGCACCCACTGTATATGACTACAGCAGTGCACCTTCTTGATATATTCATGCACACACACACACAGACAAACACATGCACACAGATGCGCAGCCATGCACATGCGCACCCACACATATGCAGCCACGCGCACACAGCCATGAACATGTGCACAAACTCACCTCACATATTCAGCCACGCACACACACATATGCAGCCACACACATACACCCACACACGCAGCCATGCACATGCGCACAAATGCAGCCACACACACATGTAGCCACGCACACGCAGCCATGAATACATGCACATCTGCAGCCACACATAAGCAGCCATGAATTCACACACATATGCAGCCACACACACACTCATACGCAGCAGCGCACACACACATATGGAGCCACGAACATGTGCACCCACACACTGCACATATTCATCCAGGCACACAAACACATGCAGGCACATAAACACATGCAGCCATGCACACACACATATGCAGCCATGCACACACCCACATATGCAGCCACACACACACAGCCACACACACACATGCAGCCATACATGCATGAAGGCATGTGCTCACACACATATGCAGCCATGCACACACCCACATATGCAGCCACACACACACACATGCAGCCACATACACACATGCAGCCACATACACACATGTAGCCATGCAAACAAACATATGCAGCCACACACATATGCACTCACACACACATATGCAGCCATACACACAAACATATGCAGCCACACACACATATGCACTCACACACACATATGCAGCCATACACACATGTAGCCATGCACACAAACATATGCAGCCACACACACATATGCACTCACACACACATGTAGCCATGCACACAAACATATGCAGCCACACACACATATGCACTCACACACACATATGCAGCCATGCACACATGTAGCCATGCACACAAACATATGCAGCCACACACACATATGCACTCACACACACATGTAGCCATGCACACAAACATATGCAGCCACACACACATATGCACTCACACACACATGTAGCCATGCACACAAACATATGCAGCCACACACACATATGCACTCACACACACATATGCAGCCATACACACATGTAGCCATGCACACAAACATATGCAGCCACACATATATGCACCCACGCACACACATATGTAACCACACTCATATACAGCCACACACACAGCTCAACACACACACACTCAGCCCCTTACTGGCCAGGATGAAGGAGATGAAGCCGGAATGGAAAGTGGATGGGAAGGTGCCCGGTACCGTCAGACAGTGCAGGAACTGCATGGCTCTACTTGTGGAACAGGAGGCATCAGCAGCTCTAGCCGCTGAGGAGTGGAGCTCACATACTCCTCCTGAGCCTCCTACAAGAAGCGGCTGCTGCAGGGACAGAGCCGGAAGCACCAATCTGCGGCTCCCGGCTGGCGGCCGCAGAGACAGATTTAAAGGGACCGCGGCGGCCCAATTTACCTTCCGCATATTGCTGAATGGCGGGTGGCAAACGGGATGACGCGGCCGTACACTGCAGGTGCGCCATAAAATCACTGCTGGTCCTCCAGCGGCCCTGAGCGGCTGCCTCCTGGGCACCGGCCTGGGGGCAATTGCCTCCCTGCCCCCCAGCCCAGCCCTCCCCTGTTACCATCTAATCTAGACAATGTTAAAACCTGTTTGATAAGTAAAGATGAAGGAAGAACTTCAGCAGTCAAATCTCGTGATCAACTAAAATTCTGCCCAGAAACACTGAAGACACCTGAAGTCGTAGAACCCTTAAAGGTCCAACCTATCCAAGAAAAAGAAGAAGTATTCCACACGGTACTAGGAGATTTCCCTAAAACATGGCCAAATTACCATGGAGCAGTTGTCGTACCAATGATTGCATTCCCTTCTATGGTGGACCCCAAACCAGAACCCGTGTTACCAGAACCAGTGTTACCAGAACCAGCGTTACCAGAACCAGTGTTACCAGAACCAGTGTTACCAGAACCAGGGTTACCAGAACCCGTGTTACCAGAAGAAGACCCAAGACTTGAAGAACTGGAAGTAGAATCTGAAGAGGAAGACCCAATTCCTGGTCTAGTGAACTTGCCATAATACCAAGCACCCCAAATAGGTACACGTCCACTCACACTATTAGACTAAGTCCACCAACATTGCGCAGATCAGAGCGTAGTACGCAAGGTCAGTTACCAGCTAGGTACAAAGATTAAAATGTAATTAAATGTGTAATGTAAATAGGTTTGTTTAAATGTGAAGTAAACGTAAATTGAACCCGGTGGACTGTGTCCAAGAGGGTGGAGGAACTGGATTGACCCCCATGTATATTAAGTTAGGGAAAGAAAGTGCCTGGGGGTGGTGTAGCGAATCCAGGCCTCCTAAGCAGAAACGCCCGTGGACAAATGTATATAGTTGTGCAACGTTAAAAAGCCCAGTACCTACAGAGACTATCCTGTATGAACTTTGAACTTTTCTTATTCATTTATGGACCATATATACCACGGACTGGTTGTGGTAAGAACTCTCTTGTGACTATACTTATCAGCCTGGAGGCAATAGACTAAACCCCCGGAAAGACTGCTTTTTGACTTTTTGAACTTTTGGACTCTTTTTCACATTCTAGTGATTTTTGTACTTTTTCCCTTTTAAGTCTTTGTTAATATTAATTGTGTTTAACTGTTTGTTACTTGTTTTTCCACAGTCCCGGAGTACTGTATTTAACTAAGGGGGAATGTGGCACCCCATGGGTTAATATGCCACAGTAACACCACGTAGGTTTCTCTCCCCACTACACACTGACAAACACTAGCACCTCTGGGCCAGGAGGGGGAGCACCACCTGCTCCCTTAAATACTCCTGCCCAGCAGTGGTATACAGGCCCCTCAGCAGTGCTATACAGCCCCAGCAGTGGTATACAGGACCAGCAGTGGTATACAGGCCCCTCAGCAGTGCTATACAGCCCCAGCAGTGGTATACAGGCCCAGCAGTGGTATACAGGCCCCTCAGCAGTGCTATACAGCTCCCAACACTGGTATACAGGCCCAGCAGTGGTATACAGCACCAGCAGTGGTATACAGGCCCCTCGGCAGTGTTATACAGCCCCCAGCACTGGTATACAGGCCCAGCAGTGGTATACAGGCCCCTCGGCAGTGCTATACAGCCCCCAGCACTGGTATGTGGCACCCCATGGGTTAATATGCCACAATAACACCACATAGGTTCTCTCCCCACTACACACTGACAAACACTAGCACCTCTGGGCCAGGAGGGGGAACACCACCTGCTCCCTTAAATACTCCTGCTCATGAGGGAGAGCTCAGTTCAGCTCGGAGCAGGGCTGTGAAGAGCACACTTAGAGCAGAGTTATCTCAGTGCAGACCTAGCAAGGTTCTGAGGAACAGGAGAACTACAGACAGAGGAACACGTCTGGGAGCTGGAGTGATACCTTCACTTGCCCCAGAAGAGTGCACGGAACGGACACCGGATCCGGTACTGTGTCTGGCACCCACAGCACAGTGAATCCAGGAACAGTGGGATCTCTAGATGCCCCTAGTACCAGTGCAAAGCAACACGGAGGGGTCAGCACAGCACAGAGGACTCACGTTGCCTAGCCAAGTGGTACCAGCAGAACACAGAGAAAGAGTGAGAAGTCCAAGCAGCTTAGCTAGAAGCAGCAGCTCAGGACACACACACAGCGCAGCACGAGGAAGCTAATGACCCGGACAGGTGGGGAGAGAGCTTATCCCCATTACAAACTCCGTGGACTATAACCTGCAACAACATCTGCAGTAAAGCTTTGGAAAACAGCAGAACTGTGAGTCTGTGTATTGATTGCAACCTTTGCCCTACATTCAGTAACAGAGAGCTACCAGCCTGTCAGCTGTGCACACGGGTTAGAAGAAGCTGCAGCATCAGGAGAGGAGAATTGCACCTTTGACTACTAAACGTGAGTGTGTGTCCTTTAACCCCGTCTTCACCATTCATATCCATTATAGACTATACCATCACTGCCCCGGGGAATACAGTTCTACCCACTGGAACTATTACACCTAAGCTGCCATTCCATCATCCCCGGAGGTTCTGCAGCATCGGCGGCCCCATCACTGGCCGCATATGGTGGGTGGCGTCACGACTGACAATCCCCTGTAAATACACCCCTTTTATTTGCCAGGGCCCGGGAAACGGACCGGACCAGGACCACCCGTAACTTCAACCAGTATCAGACACGGTCTGGTACCGAGTACCCTCGTCCCAGTGGGCTCGACAGGTATACAGGCCCAGCAGTGGTATACAGGCCCCTCAGCAGTGCTATACAGCCCCAGCAGTGGTATACAGGCCCAGCAGTGCTATACAGCCCCAGCAGTGGAATACAGGCCCCTCGGCAGTGCTATACAGCCTCCAGCACTGGTATACAGGCCCACCAGTGGTACACAGGCCCCTCAGCAGTGCTATACAGCCCCAGCAGTGGTATACAGGCTCAGCAGTGGTATACAGGCCCCTCAGCAGTGCTATACAACCCCAGCAGTGGTATACAGGCCCAGCAGTGGTATACAGGCCCCTTAGCAGTGCTATACAACCCCCAGCACTGGTATACAGGCCCAGCAGTGGTATACAGGCCCCTCAGAAAAGCTATACAGCCCCAGCAGTGGTATACAGGCCGAGCAGTGGTATACAGGCCCCTCAGCAGTGCTATACAGACCCAGCAGTGGTATACAGGCCCAGCAGTGGTATACAGGCCCCTCAGCAGTGCTATACAGCCCCAGCAGTGGTATACAGGCCCAGCAGTGGTATACAGGCCCCTCAGCAGTGCTATACAGCCCCCTGCACTGGTATACAGGCCCCTCAGCAGTGCTATACAGCCCCCAGCACTGGTATACAGGCTCAGCTGTGGTATACAGCTCCCCTGCTGTCTCACCGCCCCCCCTATGTATACAGAGGCCCCCCCCAGCAGTGATCCATCTTACCCCCTCGGTCTGCACCCGTGTCCTCCAGCTGCTCCGTCTGCGTGCCCCGTGGCTTCTAATACCGGCGTCCTCCCCGCACTTCCTGTTTGATTGCGATCATGTGACCACGGGTCACATGATTACATTCAAGCAGGAAGAGCGGGGAAGACGCCGGTATTAGAAGCCGCGGGGCACGCAGACGGAGCAGCTGGAGGACCCGGGTGCAGACTGAGGGGTGAGATGGATCACTGTTGGGGGGGCCTCACTATACATAGGGGGGCGGGGAGACAGCGGGGGAGGCTATACTGTGCAGGGGAGCAGCAATGTACTCTGCGCTGCTCCCCATGCATAATTAATCAGCGGCACCACGTGACGTGCCGCTCATTCTGCAGCCTCCCCCCGCCTCCTGCAGTGCCCGGACACAGCCCCCACCACACTATATGTATATGACTCGTGTATAAGCCAGGGGGGACTTTTCAGCGCAATTTTTGGGCTGAAAAAATCGGCTTATACACGAGTATATACGGTATTATTATTATTTTATTTTATTATTCCTGCTTCTCTCCATTCCTAAGTTATGCTTCCTTCTTATATTTTGCGTCCAGGATACTGCAGATTATTATTAATATTCATTATTATAGCATGATTTATCCCATGACGCTTTACATTTAAAAAGGGGCATACATAGACAAGTGCAATAAACATGTGCAGTACAAGGCACACACAAGTACAGAAGGAGAGGGAACCCTGCACTCGAGGGCTCACAGTCTACAAGGGATGGGTGAGGATACACTAGAAGAGGGTAGAGCTCGTCGTGCGGCGGTTCAGTAGACTGAGGATCATTGCAGGTTGTAGACTTGTCGGAAGAGATGGGTCTTCAGATTTCTTTTGAAGGTTTTCACGGTGGGTGAGAGTCTGATGTGTTGGGGCAGAGAGTTCCACAGTATGGGGGAAGCATGGGAGAAATCTTGTATCAGCTCCTATTTGTTGTCTTCAGTTCCTGGAAAGCAAAGTAGCTGCTTTACAAATTCCATTGACAACTATAATATAATAGCAACATCCAAGAAAAAAGCAAAAATGAGCAAATACCCTAAAATAAATACGTAGCTCAAAAAAATACAGAGAACACTTAAAGGGAACCTGTCACCCCAAATAACCTTTCTAACCTACTAATACCTGTCCCTGCAGCCTTACAATACATTCTAACACATCCCTGTCTCACCTTTTTTACTAATCTACGAGTACAATAATGTATTTAGCAAACTTACGAAATTCCTGTCACAGGGGCATTCCTCAAAGCAATTTTGACCGGTAGGCGGGTCCCCTGTGCCACGCTACCCCTGCCTCGCCGCTCTAATACGCTCTAATGGGCGTCATTATACAATGCAGAGCTCGGGCACAATTTCAATATCGCCCTCGCAATGTCACCGCAGCGACGCGGTCATGTGACACCGGGATCGGCGCGTCACTTCCGATCGCACACAGGCAGACTTCAGCATGCAATCTGCGCATGCGCGAAATCTGCCTGTGAGAGACCTGCGACCAGAAGTGACGCGATCCCGGCGTCACATGACCGCGTTGCAGCGGTGACGTTGCGGGAGCGATATTGAAATCGTGCCCGAGCTCTGCATTGTATAATGACGCCCATTAGGGCGTATTAGAGCGACGAGGCAGGGGTAGCGCGGCACAGGGGACCCGCCTACCGGTCAAAATCGCTTGGAGGAACGCCCCTGTGACAGGAAGTTCGTAAGTTTGCTAACTACATTATTGTACTTGTATATTAGTAAAAAAGGTGAGACAGAGATGTGTTAGAATGTATTGTAAGGCTGCAGGGACAGGTATTAATAGGTCAGAAAGGTGATTTGGGGTGACAGGTTCCCTTTAAATAACACAATGTAACTCCAAGTCAATCACACTTCTGTGAAATCAACCTGTCCAGTTATGAAGCCACACTGATTGTGAATCTATTTCTCCTGCTGTTGTGCTAATGGAACAGACAACAGTTAGAAATGATAGGCACTTAGCAAGACACCTTCTATAAAGGAGTGGTTCTGCAGGTGGTGACCACAGATCCTTTCTCTGTTCTCATCCTTTTTGGCTTTTTTTTGGTCACTTTTGCATTCTGGCCTTGCTCTCACCCCTAGAGTTAGCGTGAGGGGGTGTCTACAACCAACAGCTCAGGTGGTACAGCTCATCCAGATTGGCACATCAATGCAAGCTGTGGCAAGAAGGCTAGCTGTGTCTGTCAGCACACCAGGAGACATGGAGGGGGCTGTAGAAGGGCAATAACCCAGCAGCAGGACCACTGCCTACTCCTTTGTGCAAGGAGGAACAGGAGGAACCATGCCAGAGCCCTGCAAAATGACCTCCAGCAAGCCACTAATATCCATATGTCTGCTCAAACTCTCAGAAAAAGACTACATGAGGCTGGTATGAGGGCCCAACATCCACAAGTGGGTGTTGTGCTTAAAGCCCAACACCATCCAGGTTGATTGGCATTTACCAGAAAACACCAAGATTGGCAGATTCAACATTGGTGCCCTGTGCTCTTCATAGATGAGAGCAGGTTCAAACTGAGCACATGTGACAGACATAACAGAGTCCAGAGACGCTGTAGAGAATGTTCTGCTACCTGCCACATCCTCCTACATAACTGTTTTGGCAGTGGGTCAGTAATGGTATGCGGATGCACTTTTTAGGATGGCCTAGCCATGGGCTAGCCAGAGGTATCCAGACTTCAATTAGGTACCAGGATGAGATCATCAGACACATTGTGAGACCATATGCAGGTACAATGGGCCCTTAGTTTCTTCTGATGCATGACAATGCATGTGGCTGAAGTGTGCCTGCAGTACCTGCATAATGAAGACATAGATAATATGGATTGTTCTGACTGTTCAACAGACCTGAATCCAATCAAGCACACCTGAGATGTCATGTCTTGTTCAAACAAATTGTCACTTCAGTGAGGAAGTAGACGAACACTAGTGCCACATGTTGAAGGTAGTAATCCTAAAAGTCATAATTGACTTTTTAACAAGCCTTTTAAGAGCCCCAATCTACAAACACTGTGTTTCGGGGTGATTGCCTCTCATCAGTACAGTGTATGGGATTCTGATCTGGCTGTATTCCCCCAGACCTTGTTCAAGCAAGCAATGCCACTTTGCGCCACAGACTGTCCAGGAATTGACTGATGCTTTAATCCAGGTCTGGGAGGAGATTCCTCAGGAGAACATCTGTTGTCTCATCAGGAGCATGCCCAGGCATTGTAGGGAGGTCACACTGGCTCGTGAAGGCCACAACCTACTATGCCCCATTTTCTTCTCTTGAGGCATTTCCACTGAAGTTGGATCAGCCTATAATTTGATTTTCCACTTTGATTTGGAGTATCATTCCAAATCCAAACTTCAATGGGATATTAATTTTGATTTACATTGATCATTGTTATGTTTTATTATTTTCAGCACATTCCACTATGTAATGAATAAAGATTTGCAACTAGAAGATATCATTCATTGAGATCTAGGATGTGGTATTTCAGAGTCTCTTTTTTTATTATTTTGAACAGTGTATTAATACTATTACACCATACAAACATTACTCACTCTCTTCCCCAGTGCAGTATGATGGATTCATGAATGGGGTGCTGTGAAAATGAAGTCTTCAAGTGATGAGGTTCTCTGTTCACTTTATTTGCTAATAGTAAAATAGAAAGGGTCCAATGTATACTTTTCAAAATACAACAAAACATCTGTATCCATGTTATCAATAATATGAATATTTAGAAAACTCTTCATAGAATAAAATATTACATAAAATACTTTAGCTTAGCCTCAAATTATATATACTGAAGAAGGTCACAGAGTCCAGGTAACATTCTGAAATCAGATGAAATTGTCCGTGTTATTTTGCATCTGTCCTCATGCCACATTTTCAGCTTACCACAGGTTTATTTAAAAGTATCCTCAATCCATCTCCTTCCACTACGCCAGCTAACAACTTATTTACTGCAATGTTGTGATTTGCTATTTTATTGTATGTTAGTATCCTGTAACAGCACAATACTACGTTTTATATCTTTTGTGCACAAACCATTTTTAATAAGGTAAATGAACAAACTTGCATCTCGTAAATGAAAGTCTCCCACCAGATTTGGTTTTCAGTATAAGCAATAATTATGCAAGTGTGGAATTTATTGCGATGTGACTGTTGTAGACATTTCCTGAGCCTGGTCATCAGGCTAGCCTCTATGGTCTAGTGAATAACACCAATAGTACAGCGGTTGGCCTGTCTAGATTTCAGTATTTTTACAGTATCTCTTCAGGTCATTCCACTGTGTTTGTGACATAGGCACTGCCCAGGACACTTGGTACTTGAGAAAGATCTGGACTAAAGATACTGCTGCAAGCATAAAAAGCAAAGATGTCACACTGGGGTATGCGGACACCAAGCATGATGGGCAACACAAGGGTAACAACAGGGAGAATAAAAATAGGATACAGGAAGAGGGGTGAGGGATCACTTCCTGACACTCACCTGAGTCTGTACCCTTCACTCCCTAATGTCCCTATATATGTCCTTACCCAGTTGCCATCATATGCTGGCCCTGAACTCACCTTGGCTAGTGTGAAGGCAGGCAAAGACACTGGTCTCACCCCTGCAATAACACAAGGTAAGGGACATGGACAAAGGGAAATAGACACAAAAAGTAAAACATTTCAACTCCTCCATTGCAGCTATAAACCACAGCTGCAATTGTCACAAATCCACAGCTTCATTCAGACAGGATCCTTCTGAAGTGGTCAGCATAGTTGGGAATCTATAACTGGCATCAGATGGTAAGACACGTGACCTTTAATAGTGTTGGAGAGTGGTCACAAAAGTGCTGCACCTGAGATTAAAGAATAAAGTTCATTTTCTCTATGCCTGAGGATGCCCGGAGAAATAAAGTTAATTTCCTCTATGCCCGAGGATACCTAGAGGAATATTATTATTATTTAGTATTATAGAGCCATGGCGCTTTCCAAGTGAAAAGGGCACACATAGACAAGTACAATATACATGAACAATATAAGGCACACAAGATACAGAAGGAGAGAGGACCCTGTCTGCGAGGGTTAACAGTCTACAAGGGATGGGTGAGGATACAGTAGGAGAGGGTAGAGCTGGTCATGCAGTGGTTTGGTGGACTAAAGCTCACTGTAGGTTGTAGGCTTGTCAGTAGAGGTAAGTCTTCAGGTTTCTTTTGAAGGTTTCCACGGTGGGCGAATGTCTGATATGAGTTCCAGAGTATAACGGATGCACAGGAGAAATCTTGTATGCGGTTATGAGAATAAGAGATAAGGGAGGAGTAGAGGAGGAGATCGCTGGTTGTGTGAGGGTAGGTACGGGAGACCAGATGTATGGGAGAGACAGATTGTGGACGGCTTGGCATGTCATAGATAGGGTTTTTAACCGGAGCCTCTGAGAAATGGGGAGCCAGTGAAGGGCTTAGCAGAGAGGAGAGACTGGGGAATAGTGGGGAGACAGGTGGTATTAATCGGGCAGCAGAATTTAAAATAGATTGGAGTGGTGAAAGAATGCTAGAGGGGAGGCAGGAGGTTACAATAATTGAGGCAGGAGATGAAGAGGGCATGTATAAGTGTTTTTGCAGTATCTTAGTAAAGGAATGTTTGGATCTGGGAAATATTTTGGAACTGGACTCGTCAAGATGTGGCAAGGGCTTGGATATGTGGCTTGAAGGAGAGGACAGAGTCAAGTATCACTCCGAGCCACCAAGCATGTGGGACTGGGGTAAGTGAGCAGCCATTGACTTTGATGGATAGGTCTGGTGGAGGGATAGAGTGAGTTGGGGGAAAGATGATGAAATCTGTTTTGTCCATGTTCAGTTTTAGAAAGCAAGCAGAAAATAAGGATGAAATAGCGGACGGACATTGTGGAATTTTTGTTAGCAAAGAGGTGATGTCAGGTCCAGAGAGATAGATCTGTGTGTCATCAGAGTAGAGATGATACTGAAAGGCAAGGGACTCTATGAGATGTCCCAAGACGAAGGTGTAGATGGAGAGAAGTAGGGGTCCTAGAACTGAGCCTTGGAGTATACTGAAATAGAGGGTAAGGTGAGGAGGTGGTGTGGGAGAGGGAGATGCTGAATATCCAGGAGGGAATGGTCTACAGTGTCGAAGGCAGAGGACAGGTCCAGGAGAAGGAGGACAGAGTAGTGTCATTTGCTTTTGGCGGTTAGTAAGTCATTAGAAACTTTAGTTAGAGCTGTTTCGGTAGAGTGATGCAGTCGGAAGCCAGATTGTAAGCAGTCAAAGAGGGAGCAGGAGGAGAGATGGGAGAAGGGAGAAACGTTCAAGATGGACATGGTGTTCCAGGAGTTTTGAGGCAAAGGGGAGAAGTGATATGCAGCAATAGCTAGAAATGGAGGATGGGTCGAGGGAGGGTTTTTTGAGAATGGGTTTGATGGAGGTATGTTTGAAGGATGAGGGGAAGACACTGATTGTTAATAAGTTGAAGAGATGGGTTAGGGTTGGGATGAAGACTGTGGTGAGGTTGGGAATGAAGTGGGATGGGAAAGAGTCAAGGGCGCTGGTGGTGAGGTGTGATCTTGACAGAAGGGAGGAGAGCTGATCTGCTGTCATGGTGGAAAAGTTGGCTTTGGAAGAAGAGCACTGAGCAGTAATGAGGAGGGGCTGTGGGGATAAAGTTAATTTCCTCTATGCCTAAGGATGCCCGGAGGAATAAAGTTAATTTTCTCTATGCCTGAGGATGCCCGGAGAAATAAAGTTAATTTCCTCTATGCCTGAGGATACCCAGAGGAATAAAGTTAATTTCCTTTATGCCTGAGGATGTCTGGAAGAATAAAGTTCATTTTTTCTTGGGCGTTCAGTGCAGTCAAGCAGTTTCAGAATGCTCTTCGCTTGCAGATTAACCGCTTATCTGCAGGTTAATATCGTTTTTAAACATGACAGTTTCTCTTTAAAGCCACCCACCAGTCTTACACCTCTTTCTTTCACTTTGTCCTCACAGAGCTAAAAATAACCATGTGGTAAATGTGGCACTCTGCCATTACAGGTAGCCACAGGACCTCCTACGGCATGGATGGACAGGTAACCCACAAACACACAACACCTTCCACCCCAGAACAGTAGTGGGAGCTCCAGTTGCTGCCTTTAAGCAAGATCCCCTATAAATACTGGTGCTGGGGGCAGAGTTAGCCAGAGTGTGCAGTCGCTAAGAGAACTGTGAAGACGTACTGGTGATCGGAGCCATGCTAGGTCCGAACCAGTTGACCAGCCTAGCCGGTGTGAGGGCCTGCGAGTGAGGTCGAAAGGCAAAGGCTTAAAAGGAGTAGAGAAGCAGACTGGGGACAGAGGAGCCATACCGGTTCACCCCAGGAAGCAACCCGGACACCAGGGTCCGAGTCTGCAGGAAAGCATCAAGCTCAGCAGAAACACCGGTTCACCTAGGAGACTCCAGTCTCCCGGAATCCCTCCAAGTAACCAATAGGGAAGCCAGGGACCGCAGGAGAAGTCATAGTGGTAGCCCACACAGACGTTCTCGACACTAGAGGATGGGTGGAAGAAAGACACAGATGAGGTCAGGCTTAGTTTCACATGGGTCCGAGACTTCAACAAAGGGAACAGAGACAAGGAGGCCTTATCCATCACTCACTGTGGAAATCCAGAAGTGTATCCCGACCACCTGGACCATACCCTGGAAGTGCCTGCAATATCACCAGTAAAGGTACAGAAACGATCCACAGTGTGTGTGTCAGTTTGTCCATCCCTGAACCTGTTCGGCCTAGAGACTGTCACAGCAGCCTGGCTGCCTAACCAACTCCCTGTGCAAATCCCTGTCACCTTATCACTGCCCTGGGACCCCGCTCCACCTGTAGGGAGCAGTGCCACCCAAGCTGCCCGTCCATCATCAGCGGAGGTCTGAAGCAGTGCTGGTGCCTTTACCAGAATCCACAGGTGGCGTCACAAGACTTTATTATTTTCCTATTTTGTTTTTTTTTCCACTTTCTTGCCAAGTGACCCCAGGGCACGGGTACGGGCAGGCCACCAGTGAAATACCCAACAGTAAACGCCCGGATACCGGGTTCCCATAGATCCCTGGGCAGGTCATCAATATATTGTTCGCCATATGCCCCTTCTGCACTATCACACTCCACAATAACCATGCAAACATAAGACAAGCAGAACCCATCACGTTATAATTCCATTTACTCCACTCAGTCTTTCTTCCATCTCCAGTTTCAGGTATCAGCCCCGTTGTTGTCTATGATGTGCTAATAATATGTCTTGGGAAACAAGTGCATGGTGTCCTATTCCTAATTTATCTCTTTATCCTCTTGTTGTGTGCCATATTTCTAGACATGTGTTCTCTTTTAACTATCTATCATAATCTGCATCAAATTCCCTCATGATGATGAGTCTAATTATCTGCGGCTTAAGTAAATTAGTAACTGGAAATATTTCACATTTTCCTATTGCTTAGTGTGGCCTGAAAACCACAGGAAAGAGACAACAATTCACATATTCATTCTAAAGCCTTTTGCAATTAGGCAATATATTCACAGTGAGTGGGTGCTGCTCCTGGAAGTGAACTCATGTAGACAAATAAAGTGCCCACATACTGAATTTGTAGGACTCGAGAATAGACCATGTCAACATTCAGGCCCCAGTTACACAGTCACTTCTCTCCTTGGCTGACCACACATAAACATACTCTGTCTACTGTACTTTAAGTATTTATGGTAAAGAAAGGAAAAGCAGAGCAACACTTTTATATCTCAGTTTACTATCAAAAATATCACATTTAAAATGACTATATAGGATAACTCCTATAATCTCGCAGTTGGTAATCCAGGACTTTACAAGACTAGAAACAGGATGGATCAAAGATGATCAATAACAAGAATCCTATAGCACATAGGGTAATAGCATATTTCCTTTGGCTACAGTCCTCATCGTTATTGGCACCCATGAAGTTTAAGTACATAATGGGGAATATCTCCTAAAAAAATGAATCAAGTGAAGTAGCTACAAGTGCATGTAAATGAATTAGAATATCATCAAAAAGTTAATTGTATTCCGTAATTTAATACAGAAAGTGATATGTATATATTATATAGAGTCATTACAAACAGAGTGATCTATTTCAAGTGTTTATTTTTGTTAATGTTGATGATTATGGCTTACAGCTAATAAAACCCCAAAGGTTTAAAGTAGGGAGGATGAAGGGTTAAAACCGAGACGTCAAAGGGTGAATATAATACCGTATATACTCGTGTATAAGCCGACCCGTGTATAAGCCGACCCCCCTACTTTTGCCCCCAAAACCTGGGAAAACCTATTGACTCGTGCATAAGCCGAGGGTGGACCCCAGCACAGGTGTACAGCCCCCAGCAGTGTGGTATACAGGCCCCCCAATGGTAGTATACAGCAGCCTCCGCAGTGGCATATACAAGCTCCAGTAGTATATACAGCAACCCCAGTGGTATACAGCAGCCTCCCCAGTGGTATATACAGACCCCACCAGTATATACAGCAGCCCCAGTGGTATATACAGCAGCCCCAGTGGTATATACAGCAGCCCCAGTGGTATACAGGCCTCAGCAGTATATACAGCAGCCCCCAGGGGTTATACAGCAGTCCCCAGGGGTTATACAGCACCCCCCAGGAGTTATACAGCACCCCCCAGGGGTTATACAGCGGCCCCCAGGGGTTATACAGCGGCCCCCAGGGGGTACCCAGCGTCCCCCTGGGGGTACCCAGCAGCCCTCAGGGGGTACCAGCAGCCCCCTGGGGGTACCAACAGCCCCCTGGGGGTACCAACAGCCCCCTGGGGGTACCCAGCAGCCCCCAAGGGGTACCCAGCAGCCCCACAATGCTGGCACTCGGCCCCCTTACGCCCCCCCCCCCCCGCTGCTTCTCTTACCATCCCGGTGTTCTGATCAGCGCCGCTCCTCGGTGCTGCTTCTTCATCCTCCCGTCCTCGCTGAATCTGGGATCTCCGGCCGTCGCGCGATGACGTCATATGCCTGCGACGGCCGGAGATCCCGGATGCAGCGAGGACGGGAGGATGAAGAAGCAGCACCGAGGAGCGGCGCTGATCAGAAGACCGGGATGGTAATATAACCAGCGGGGGGGGGGAGGCCCTTACAGCAGCGGGGGGGGGACCTTACAAGGGGGGAGAGTGGCAGCGTTTGGGGGGCATATATGAACTGCTTCCCCCTGCCGCTGATTGACAGGGGGAAGCAGTGCATATATAATGAGCGGCCCCACGTGACGGGGCCGCTCATACAGCAGCCTCCCCCCGCCTCCTGCAGCCTCCACAGCCCCCACCACGCAGAGACTACCGTATTGACCTGTGTATAAGCCGAGGGGGAGACTTTTCAGCCCAAATTTTGGGCTGAAAAACTCGGCTTATACACGAGTATATACGGTATTTATTACTCAATATGCCCTGAAATGCCCTGAAGCATGGCAATATGATATTGATTTGCCTGAGGAAAGGGTCAGATATCCCTGAAATGTATTCACTAATAAATCAATATCATATTCACCATTTGATGTCTCATGAAATATGGCATCGTGGTTTTTAACCATTCATCCTCCCTACTTTATATGCACCATGCTGGGGACTGCAGCAGCCGTGATATGCTTTTATAGTGGTGGTGACTCTCACAACCACACATGGTAAAGCCTCATATACCTATTTAGGTAATATTTTATCTCTCAGACCTTTCTGTGGCGCCCCTGCAGAGCGGTGGCCACAACAGAGCACGGCAGCTGGGATTGGTAAGTCGGTCAATTCGCAACAACACCCCACACACACCTCCGATCCTAAGCCAAAGTTACTTCATGTCAGGCAAGGGATGGAGCTAGGTAGAGAGTGGAACGTAGAAGAGAACCTGGGATGGGGTGGAGGAACTGGAGTAAAACCCAGGAACACTAAGTTAGAGGAAGAGGGTTTTATGGAAGATAGAGGGAGTTGATCTGAGTTGGTGCAGTGGAAGAGAGCAGAGAGAACCAGACGTCTAAGAAGAGACACCCATCAGCTAATCAGTGACTGAGACTAGACTGAAAATAGCAAGGCCATGGAACTGGGTCATGTCACTGTGACCACCCAGCAGGCCCAGACGATGGCGAGAGAGAGACTGAGGGCCCGCGTCTGAGTACCCCATGGTCTCATGGGGCGGATTACTTCCTCCTCCCTACTTTAATTTTCTGAGATAATGACCTTTGGATTTTTATTGGCTGCAAGCCATAATCATCAACATTAACAAAAATGACCACTTGGAATAGATCACTCTCTTTGTAATGACTCTATACAATATATGTGTTTCATGTTTTGTATTGAATTACTAGAATAAATTAATTTTTTGATGATAATCTAATTCATTGAGATGCACCTGTATATATAAAGGTATGTTGACACCTGACTATCACAACTAAATAAGCATTTTGGACATCCATTTTCAAACCCAAGGTGCTAATATAGAAATGGACTGTCTCTTACATGTGTAATAGTCTCTTCTCTTCCAGAAATAAATGAAATTGCATTTATTAGCCAGACCTTCTCACCTAACATTTCAAGACATATATTAGTGCTTAATACATCTCAAAGGTGTTTGATGGAGTTGAGGTCAGGGCTGAAGGTCCTCCATAACACGCTTGTCAAACTTTGTCTTTATAGGGTTCACATTGTGCACAGTGTGACAAACATGCTGGACCTGGAAAAGGACTTCTGTAAATTGTAGCTAGCATACAATGGTTTAAAATGTCTTTCTTTGCTACGTATGGTATCAACATTGCCTTTAACACAGGATGAACAGTTATTTTCCTAATATCTATTTAAGCGGTTTGGAACTGAACTGTCAATGACCTATCTGAGCTTGGTATGTTTTCAACATCCGGCCACCTTACAAGTAGGATGAAAAATACTCTGGAAATGGAGCATTCATTTGAATGTAAGCTAAAGTACAGTACTCTGCAATGGCCAGTAACGTAGAGGCTACTGTGTTGTGCCCCATATGTCACTTAGTTACACCTGCTTCCAAAACAGTTTTTAGCCCATTGATGGGGTTGTAAACCCACCAATCATGTATTATGACCTATCCTATGGATATGCCATCAGTCGTTCAGTACCGAACAACGTCTTTAAGAGATATAACAGAGAAATGGAGATCTTTACACTCCACACCCTTTAGTACTTGAAAGTGACGCACCCCAGGGCCGGGGTACTCAGATTCCAGACGTAGCTTTAAGGGACTGTCACTGGTGGCCAGTGCCCGAATCCGTTGCCCTGGTGGTCACAAAAAAGGGGTTTAGTAAAAATAGAATAATAAAAGTTTTTTTAACGTGACGCCACCTGCAGTATTTTGGTGATGGCACCAGAGCCAGCAGACCTCCGGAGACGATGGGCAGGCAGCTGGATGATGTCACTCCTGCAGGCGGAGCGAAGTCCCCAGGGCAGTGAGATAAAGAAATGGTTTTGCAGCGGTAGAGGCGCAGTCTTCTTCTTAAGACTGGAACACAGGTGACCAACTTAGTAGAAATAAAACACAGGAGACCTTACAGCTCTGCACGGGTATTTAATGGTGACTTCTCAAGCAGTTCACAAAATACACAATCATGGGTAGCTGGCCAGGTAGTCACCAAAAGATGCACAGTCTCTCTGAGGCCCTCAATGATGTTCCCTTTGGTACAATCTCTGTCGTTTTCACTGTGCTCTCCTTACTATCCGTGCGCGGCCCTGCATGGAGCCCTCTTCCTACCAGGCCCATTGGGTATATAGAGGTTACCATTCTCTCTAAGGGCCTCAACCCGGTTTGAAGTTCCTGGTGGCGATGTGCGTGTAGGACCAGGTCGGGGCTATATGAAAGGCCTTCGACCCACCGGGTTTGGCGGCTCAGAGCTAAACATTCCTGCACCGCACTCGGAGCCGATACACCGTCTTTGACAGGGTTCCCTCAGGACGGTCCGGTGCCAGACTTGCTCAAACCAGGGCCCCCCCCCTTCTTGTCTAGGTTGACTTCCTCCTCTGATACCCTCCACTTTACTCTCCTCATCATTGACTAACTGTCACTCCTTCCCACTGTTCTTACTACACCCAAGCTCCTCCCACCGGGGCCGGTTACCCTGGTTACGGGTTCAGCCAATTTCTGTGTCCGGGTCCATGATTTTCACGGATGCAGACACAGAAAAGCCCGAGCCTTCGAAGTGCATGCAAGCCAGACACTTTCACTCCCGCAATGTATACCTACATTGCGGGAGTGAACCAAGGGTTAAAAATAAAAATTTTCAAAAATCCTCACCTCTCAAGTGTATGTCCCGCACCGTATAGCTCCTGGGGCTTAAGGACCTGGCGGGGCTACCCAATCAGCTGATCAGTCACATGACCGCATCAGCTAAGTGGTTTAAATCCCGCGCCCGCTAAAATTGTTCGGCAGGTGGGAGATTTAAACCACGCTGATGCGGTCATGTGACAAGCCGATCAGCTGATCGGTCACATGACCTCATCAGCTGAGCGGATTAAATCTCCCGCCCGCCGATCAGTTTTGGCGGGCGCGGTATTAAAACCACTCGGCTGATGCGGTCATGTGACCGGTCAGCTGATCGGGTAGCCCCGCCCCACCAGGTCCTTAAACCCCAAGAGCTAGATGGTGCGGGACACACGCCGGAGCGGTGAGGATGTTTTTTTTTTTATTTTTAACTCTTTGTTAGTTAATTTTAATTGTTAATTGTATATACATACATTGCGGAAGTGAAATTAAACAGGCAAAGAGCAGTTGAGTATGCTCAGTACACTAAAATCGGGTCCGGGAAACGATCCGATGTTTTCCCGGACCCGTGCTCCATAGGCCCCAATGTTAACGGCAACGGATAGGGTCGGATCTGATTGTGTCCAAATTGGTCCTCTGTGCCCAAAATCGGTGCAGTCTCTGATTTTGGGTACAGAATAAGATTTGTCACAAATCAGATGCCATTAAGGGTAAATCCGATCAGATCAGTTCCCGTAGGGATACATGGGGGCCTTATCTGATCCGTGGCTGTCTGTTTTACAACGGACAGCCACAGATCCTCAAAAATCGCAGTGTGAAAGCAGCCGAAAGGCAACTCTGCTACAAAATTAACTTTAAAAAGCAGAGTCTCAAGTTACAGTGTTCCCACAGAGTATTCGTCATCAACCCTGTGGGTCAGACACAATGTCGACTACAACACATCTTTCCATTCATTACAACCATCATAAGGCAATGTCGGAAACGAGTTATTTTAAGTAACAGCATATTTTTAATCATTTTTCCTAATATAAAGATTAAACTAAAGTTCCTTCCACTTGTACATTAAAGTGATAGTCACAGCATTTTTAAGCAGAAAGACCTTACCCTGATTTTACTGACATGTGAATATGTTTTCTAAATAGCATGGACTACAATTGTCTTTTTTAGAGATACACTTAGGTTGGGGCTGAATAGTGACTTTGGTGGTAAGTAACACAGGTGGCATGGCCAAAATATCACTCTTTTCTGCTTCAAAATTGCTGCATATTGCAGTTGAACAGTCACAATGCAGCCTGAAAAGTACCATGGCTGCTAATCGCAGAACCTCGCAGATCGAAGTTTGACCCAATTATCCTGCATTAGGCTGCAAAATGTACTGAACAAACAAATAAACACAACACTTTTAGTTTTGCTCTAAATTTTCATGAGATGAACTCAAAGATCTATGGCTGGCTTCAGACTGCGTGTCTGATCCGATCCGTAGCTGTCCGCTCGAGGCAGACAGCCGCGGACCGGATCAGCACACAGGACGGGGGGCTATTATGCCCTCCGATCCTGTGTGCAGCCGCACGCAGCTGAACCAGCTGACAGGTCAGGACCGCGGCGCCCGCGGTCCTCACCTATTAGCAGCGGGAACTGCGTGTGGCTGCACACAGGATCGGAGGGCATAATAGCCCCCCGTCCTGTGTGCTGATCCGGTCCGCGGCTGTCTGCCTCGAGCGGACAGCTACGGATCGGATCAGACACGCAGTCTGAAGCCAGCCTAAGACTTTCTCTATTTACACAAAAGACCTTTTTCTTTCAAATATATTGTTCACAAATTTGTCTCTATCTATGTTAGGCTGGCTGCACACCACGGCACTATCAGTTCCGGGACTGTCCAGGGTCCACTCCAGGTCTCAAGCTGTAAGGCTACATTCACACACATCGTCTTGGCTGTGTTTTGTGCGGATCTGTTATTGGTGCAGCCTTGTGTGTGTGAATGCTGCTGCGCTAATTACTCACCTCTCCGCGCTCCCACGGTGATCTCCAGCGATGTTCTCATTTCCGGAGGCTGCAGTGTTCAATGCCTTTAGGACCTGCGCATGTGACTGAGTGATGTCGCTCAGTCACATGGTGCAGTGCCAGTTCCTTGAGCACCAAACAGACAACTCATAGGTCCTGCGGCCTCCAGGATGAGAGGACATCGCTGAAGATCAACATGGGAGCGCCGGGAGGTGAGTAATTAGTGAAGCCGATAACATCAAAAGAATTGACATGCTCATTCTTTGTGTGGGACCACTATTGAGCTAAAAAGCGGATCCGCACAAAACAGATTGGCTGGGATGCCAATCCCACTGCATTTCACTACAAATTGTCACAAAATGCAGCACTAACAGTGCGCTAGCGCACAGTGTTAATGTAGCCTAAGTGGCCATTTCACGACGGGTAATGTACTTTCACGAAATACTCCCTCTTGCTCCTATTGTTGAAGATATTAATTAAAACAAACTTACATCTGGAAGCCTGGTGAACGCCATTCTCGTTTTTTATTGTCGGATTCATATGGACTGTTCCTTTGAGCGTGCACCATCTCCAATGTGCTGGGCTGAGTAGCAGCAGTGTTTGTTGAGTCCTGGAGCCATAGATATACCGCAGTGGTGCCTAATTTCTCTTGGTATGTTTGAGTTCTTCTCCTTTGCCGGAATAAACCATCCACCTCACAAGTTGGCATATTAAGATGCTGATCAGGCAGCATGATTTTTGCACAAGTGTGCCTTAGGCTGGTCACAATAGAAGGCCACTCTAAAATGTGCAGTTTTATCACACCGTATAATGCCACAGATGTCACAAGGGTTGAGGGAAGAGTGCAATTGGCGTGATGATTACTGGAATGTCCACCAGACTTGTGGTCCATGAACTGAATGTTCATTTCTTTACCATAAGCCACCTCCAAAGGTGTTTCAGAGAATTTGGCAGTACATCCACTGGTCTTACAATGGCAGACTACGTGTAACCACAGCAGCTATGGACCGCCACATCCAGCATCTTCACCTCTAAGATCATCTGAAATCAGCCACCCAGACAGCTGCTGCAACAATTAGTTTGCATAACCAAAGATTTTATGCACAAACTGTCAGAAATCGGCTCAGGTAAGCTCATCTGCAGCTCATCATCCTCACCAGGGTCTCCATCTGACTGCTGTTCATCGTCATAATTACCCGAGTGGGCAAATGCTAACAAACGATGGGTCTTGAATATTGGAGAGGTGTTCTCTTCACAGATGAATCCCGGTTTTCAATCTATAAGGCAGATGGCAGACTGGCAAATGGTGGTCACAGCAGATACTGACTGATTTTCTCACCTTCCCAGGTCCCACCACCCATTTTAAAGTAAATGTGTTAGCTGGGTTCAATTTTTATTTATCCATGACTTGGAATTTTTAGCACGCATTAAAGAACATTATTTACACGGTCAATCCGTGTCTGCTTTAGACAAGCATTTTCAGTGATCCTACCTGCCGTGCAGCAATGATGTAACATTCATAAGCCACTGCAGCCAATCACTAGCCTCAGCGGTCACAAGCTGCGTAAGCAGATGTCAGTAATCTGGCCAGTGATTGGATGCAAAAGTCAGTGAGTGATGTGTGTGCTGCAATGTATGTACAATTGGCAGAAATTACTGCAGCAGCATGAGATATACAAGTAAGGCCCCTTTCACATCTGTGATTATTGTAATTCACGTCAGATCCGGCAGATGTCGCCGCATCTGCCAGATATGCCGCGTAACGGTCGACTTGCGGCACAGATCTGGCAAGGTTCGGCAAGTGCGGTATTGCCGAATCCGGCGCTTGCGGCACCACGAAAAGAACACTGCTAGCAGCGTTTTTTTATGCGCGGCCGCAAGTGCCGGATCTTACAAATCCGACAAAACCACACCTGACCGCAAGCCGCATAGAGAATGAATGGGGCTTACCAGATTGGTGCCGCAAGTCGCCAGTTACGCGTCAGATCCAGCACAAGTGGCAACATCTGCCGGATCTGCCGTGAATTACAATAATCACAGATGTGAAAGGGGCCTTAGTTATGTTCTTTATGTTACTTGTTTATAACAATTCCTGCTGTTAGACACCTTTTTGAAAATCCTAGAAAACCCCTTTACTTCTCTACATATTTGTAGATGCTGTATAGGATACAGATAATCCAAATCCATTAGGCGGCCCTATGTTCTCTGAGACAGAGCCACTGCCATATTCCTATGGCGGCAATTTATCTCCCTGCCAAACAAAAGTATCCATTGTAAATATTCCAAAGGTAGGATATTTGCTATCAGTCATGCTAGCTGATATCAGAGACATGTGTATCGAGGTATGCAGGCTCTTTTATATTGGCTGATCTTATAAATGCATTTTTCCGCTCAGTGCTGCCATGTTTACACACCAATCAGCCGGTTGGTTGCATCTTTTATGCAGGGTATAATATACTTGTTGGCAGCACATCTTTTTGCGTTATTATGATGTGCTGATGCTCATATACAAACTGGATGGAGACTGAATAGTACTATCAACAATTGCTCATTATGGCTTCCATATCGCCGTCACTTTGACGTAAGCGCGCACGTTTCGGCAACTTTTTGCACATCGCCGTCGCCCTGTCACACATAGAGATCTAGTGTGCGTTCTAAGGCGATCCTGCATTCCGGAAATCGCCTGCAAAAGACCGGAAGCAATTTCCCTTTTCCACATCACCACGTCACACACCACCCTCTCATCAGCGATGTGGGCGTAGAGTGTGAGTACGGCAAGGAGACAGGCGTGCCAGAGTATTTTTCACCGCACCCCTACCACTTCGATTGGCCGACACAACTGCGTAACCATTGGTCAGCCTTGTCAGGATGTCTGCGCACTACATGACGCATGTATCCTTTCTACTATATCGCTATTCAAATATGGCGCCTTAGCCATGACCAGCCAATGGGAACGCAGGAGCGACCACCAATCGCGGCAGACGGGGCGAGCCAAACAGAACGATCAGACACACCTCTGGAATTGCTTCCAGATGGTCCAGTTGGTCTGAGCTCACTTTCTACATCGCTATCGCCCTGTCACACGCCAAGATGCAAAGAAATCGCCTGGTGGTTATGGCCTGATTTCACTGCAGTGCTCCACTGAAAACTGCCCTGTCTCACGCCACTACGCAAAGGCGATGTTGTTTCCACATTGCCGAAATACATGAATTTACAGCGATATCGAAGCCACATAGCTGTTTGTGACGGTACCTTTAGGGCTTGCTCACATGGCCATATTTTCTGTCTGAGTGTCGTCCATAAAAAAAGGTGACCTTACTCAGACTTATGCTATTTAGTGGGGGAATGCAGATGAGCAATTTTTTTCATGGACTGAATTTGCATGTGAAAAATATAGCAGCATGCACTATTCGAGACTCGCCCATTTAACCGTGAGAAAATAAAATTTGATGCCCTCCATGTAGCAACTGTTATGGTACCTTTACACGCCGCTACCAAGGGTAGCAACAGGCAGGCACCGCACGTGCACTCGCGCGTTTTCAACGGTTCCTAACGGTACCTGATGTCGCAATTACACGTCGCCACAAGGTGCTCCACAGAAGGTATTTTCGTTCCCCGGAAGTGCCGACGGGCACCGCAGGTTACCTTCTGTGGAGCACCTTCCCTGATTTACACGCCGCTACAACAAGGGAATCTGGGCGTACATATTGTGGGCCGTAAGTACATAGGCGTGACAGAGTAGTGTATTATGCGACGCTCATACGGTGATTGGACAATGCAATAACATCATGATTGGCCAGCCAGCGCAGGGAGGCTGCCTAATACATGACGCTATAGCAAATGTGTATTGTGACTGGACAGCTCGTTAAATATGCCGCCCTGTGCAGGGACAGCCAATGGGTACACAGTAGTCCCCACCAATGATAGCTGATGGGGCGTGGTATACATGACGCTCAAGCACGCCCCAGGTAACTCAAATACCGTACCTGTGCCCCGATTACACGCCGCCACCATAGGGGTTATACCTGCTTGTTTTTCAGCAGGGCTGAAAGACAGGTATCCAAAGAGACAGGAAGGTACATCCTGAATTACACGCCGCCACTTCGCGGTGTTTACAAGGTATCAGGTACAATTGTGTCCGATACCTGCCGGTTTCTACCTTTCAGTAGCGGTGTGTAAAGGTACCATTATGGATACACTGCAATTCTTTCACATAGAAAAACAAAAATTGTCTTTTAAATGAATTTATTAATAGCTGTTGCGGTATTACCGTAGATTTCCTACGGATTGCACACGGATGACAAGTGAGAAATAAATCGTGCGAGTTTTCTAAATTAAACTGACACTTTTTAATACGATTGTATGAATGAGGCTTCAGACAAAGTTCCCACGATGAGCATGTTGCACATTTTTGATGTTGCGTATTTTTAATGTACTATTAAATGCAGACAATTGCAGTTTCATCAAAATATGAACTGATAAAAATTTCATGCCCACTAGTTTGATAACTGGTCTGTGATATATGTTTGAAATCTGCATCATGTCAATTTTCCCTAGCGCCAAATGTGTTTAATTTGTGGATTTTTCCCAGACTTGAATGAGATGAGAAAAATCTGCAGATAAAAACGCATTTTCCACAACAGAAACAAATTAAAAATGCATGTATTCCAGACTTTATAAGGAAAGTGGTATTACAGACAATTACAGGGAGTTATCAAAAATAAAGCAGGTTTATTTAAAGGGAAACTGTCAGGTCATTTTCAGTATGATACTAATATTACCCTTGAGTAGTGCCTGGATAGACCTTTAAAAACAAAATGTAAAATCATTATTGTACCATTTGTAGTTTCCATGTTATCAGTATTGTCAGACCCTGCAGAGAGCTGCTGCATTAGTCCTCTAAGGAATAGTCCTGTGCTGTATAAACTGTCATGTAATTATGCACTCACTCTCAGCAGCTCTCTCCTCCCTCCTCCCTCTGCTCTCCAGGCATTGTGGCTTAACTTTTAGGAGATCTATTCTGTTGAGACAGAGAGAGAGAGCGATTGCAGGTCTGCCTTATCTTATCTAGACTCTATTTGTTTCTCTAAGCAGGCTTCCCTGCTGTGCCAGTTTCTGTGTTGTATTTGACCTCTTGTGATGCTGCAGACACAGAGAGCAGAAAGAATACAGCCCCCTCCCACTGATGTACTGGGCAGTAATGTGAATATGTGACATGCATAATCATCCTATGGGGAGGTGACAGCAGAGAACCAAGGCTGCTTTCACATTACGATTTTGTTAAATCCGATGCTGTCCAATAAAAATCGGACAGCATCGGATCCAATTTAGCTCCCATGTTCTCCAATGGGGATTGGATCGAATCAGATGTGCACTTAATGGCATCCGATCCGATTCTGTCCGATTTTTTTCAGGAGCCAAAATAGTAGACTGCTGGGATTTTGGTACCCGATTCAATAATCAGATCGCATCGGATCCGATGCGATCTGATTAAAATAATATGGGAGTCTATGGGAATCGGATCGGATAGAAAATCAGATCCGATATCGGATCTGATTTTCTGTATTGAGCATGCTCAATACCCTAGACCACTCCCAAAACCTCCCACAGCCCTCCCCCATCCATTTAAATCGGATACGATAAAAAATCGGATCGGATGGCATCCGATTTTGAGCATCCGATGCTGTCCGATTTTGAGAGAGGAAAATAACAGTTGAAAAAAGCAAGATACAAATGCAGGTAAAAGGAAAAAAACACCCTAAAATTCATGAAAATTAATACAAATACTCAAGCTTTGCTAATTGGTGTAGAAAAGTGTTGAAGAAAATCTGCAACATCAAAAATCCACCAAATACTCATCAATAAAAGTGTGTGCCTCATGACCACTATAGGGAATATGAGTCAGGGAGGCCCAATTGCACCAACATTAATCTCCCACCCCCCTCCCCTGCATGTCATCACGCTTTCATCTGTACTGATACAGTTTAAAGCAATAATGAAAGATGGAGCAATCCACTGTCCGCTCACTCTTTCATCATTCTCTTGATGTGTCTGTGGTCTGACATCTCAGCATAGTAAGCACGATTACATCACTACTGCGCGCCACTGTGCTAAGAAGTGCAGAGCTGCATAATGCTCGCACAGAGACTGGATCAGTGGGGAACCCAGACCCAGGAGGAGGAGTATTTAAATCAATGAGTGCATGGTGGTCTAAGGGCTATAGTATGTCCATTATGTGCATTATGTGGCGCCCCGCATGGTCAGGCGTCACAGAGGGGTATTGCACCCGTAAAAGAGGTGTAATTGACCCAGCTGCAAGTGGACCCTAGGTTGGTGGGTGGGACCCATGCCCAGTACTCCCACATTAGTTGAGCAGTGGGAGGTTACCCGGGAGGGGATATATTCACCTCTAGGGGAAGAAGGAGGTCTTTGGCTAATTGGAATGAGGCGGAAGGGTCACCGAGTCAGTTTCAAGCCGATCCAGAGGGAAGAAGGGATCTTGAGGAGATTCTGGAAGAGGGCGCCCAGCGCGAGAAGTCCAGGCCCTAGAGAGAAAGGGAGGTCCCCAGAGTGGAGCGACCATACTCCAGGGGATACTCCAGTCCACCACGGGAACGCCGGGCCAGAGGATCCGGCCAGAGTTCATCTTTGCAGTCGGCAACCGGCTGCTGTAGCTTGTTTATCAGCCGCAGCACCCTGCCAGATGGAGCGGTCTGCCTGCTTCCTCACCACGAGGGAGAGGACCCCCGGTACTACCTACATGGAGCTATTGGGTATAGGCCCATCCTAGGCGGGGAAGAAAGGACACGGGTTTGTCAATGAAGGTACACCACGGGTTCCACTATACCACCTGGGATCCACTTGCAGCCACCTGTAGAGATACCGGTCATTATAACATCTTGCTTAACTGTGAACTTTGTTTGATGCTGCTACAGTTGACAGTAAAGTACCCGGGAGAAAGTGACTTTGCCTCTACGTGTGTTTTCCTACATCAACCTGTTTCTTTCAGGAACGCTGCCCCGGAGGACCCGCTCCACCTGTAGGGAGCTTTGGCAACTTAGCCGCACTACCATTTACCTCCGGCGGACTGTGGCGGTGCTGGTGACCCATCACCAGGCACTACAGGTGGCGTCACATGATAAAAACTCTTATTCCCCTGTAAATACACCCTTTTTGAAGTGTCACCCAGGCCACGGGATCAGGCGCTGCCACCCGTGACATCCCTAATACAAACAACGAGCCTGGCACCCGAGTATCCCAGGGCCTGGGGCTTGACAATTATATGATATGAAAGACTATGGAGGCTACCTTTAATACATGAAGGACTATGCAGTGCATTATAATATATGGAGGACAATGGGGGGTGCTTTATACTATTTTGAGGACTATGAGGGTGCAATATAATATATGGAAGACTATGGGGGTGCATTATAATACATGGAGAACTATGGGGATTGCATTTTAATATATAAAGGACTATGGAAGATGCATTAGAAAACATGAAGGATTATGGGGAATGTATTATAATATACTGAGGACTAAGGGGGTGCTTTATAATATACTAGCTGTAGTACCCGGCTACGCCCGTGTTAATAACTGATGTTAGCTATAACAAAATAGAATTTGAATATGTTATATTAATGACCTGTAAGAAAATAGAAGCTGAGCTGTGATTGGTTGCTATAGGCAGCCTAATAAATCTCCAGCCAACAGTAAACCCTCCCCCTGGCTGGGCAGTATATGTTACCTCACACATACACATAATAGACAGCTCATGTGACTGACATCTGCCTTAATTCCCTATATGGCACATGTGTTGCATATTGGCTGTTTTTAATCAGATGTTTATGTTTGGAAATTAAAGCTAGCACACGTATGAGGCGAGTTGTGTGAGGTGATTTGTGCACATCTGTGTCTGTCTGTGTGGTGTGTGTGTCCCTGGGGTGTGTGTATGTGTGTGTCCCTGTGGGGTGAGTGCATGTGTCCCTATAGGGTGTGTATGTGTGTGTGTCCCTGTGGGGGGGTGTCTGTGTGGGGTGTGTGTGTCTCTGTGTTGTGTGTGTGTCTCTTTGTGGTGTGTGTGTGTCCCTGTGGGGTGAGTGCATGTGTCCCTATAGGGTGGCTATGTGTGTGTGTCCCTGTGGGGGGGGGGTCTGTGTGGTGTGTGTGTCTATGTGTGTGTCTCTTTGTGGTGTGTGTGTGTGTCCCTGTGGGGTGAGTGCATGTGTCGCTATAGGGTGTGTGTGTGTCTCTGTGTTGTGTGTGCCTCTTTGTAGTGTGTGTGTGTTTGTTCGGGTGCGTGGTGAGTATCCAATGTTGGGGCTGCACCTTAGCGACTATACACTTGCTGTTACTCTTTGTGTGTGTGTGGTTTTCCTCCAACACTTTTCCTTTCCCTTTTTCCCCATTATGTAAATAGGGGCAAAATTGTTTGGTGAACTGGAACGCGCAGGGTTAAAATTTCACCTCACAACATAGCCTATGACGCTCTCAGGGTCCAGATGTGTGACTGTGCAAAATTTTGTGGCTGTAGTTGCGACGGTGTAGATGCCAATCCCGGATATACACACATACACACACACACACACATTTCAGCTTTATATATTAGATGAAGGGCTATGGGAGGTGCATTATACAATATGGAGGACAATGTGGGTTCATTATAATATATGGATGACTATGTAGTGTAGATTATAATATATGGAGGACAATGGGAACTACATTATAATATATGAAAGGCTAGGCGAGTTCATTATATGATATGGAGGAGTCCTAAGGGGTGCATTATACTATTTGGAGGACTATGGCGTGCATGAATATAAGGAGAACTATGGGGAGTGCATTATAATAGAATGTAAGCCCGCAAGGGCAGGGTCCTCTCCCCTATGTATCAGTCTGTCATTGTTAATTTGTCTACTGTAAACCAGATCTATAATTTTGTATGTAACCCCTTCTCATGTACAGCACCATAGAATTAATGGTGCTATATAAATAAATAATAATAATAATATACAAAAGAATATAGGGTTTGCATTATATGATATGGAGGACGATGGTGGTGCATTTTCCTATATGGCAGACTATATGTGACTCTGTGGCCCATTATATTATATGGAGAGGACTATTGGGGAGCATTATACTCTATGGAAGACAATGTGAGGTTCATTATATTATATAGAGGACTAGAGATTCATTATACAGTATTATATGAAAGCCTATGGGGATACATTATACTATACTAATGAGGGCTAAGGTACTTATATATAGAGGACTATGTGGGGCCATTTATGAGGTTATGAGGGAGCCTTTATACATTATGGAGGGCTATTATACTGTACGCAAGCAATTATACAGTATGAAGCTTTGTGTGCAGAGAGCTGAGTGGGGTCATTATACTATTTGGAGGGTGAGTATGGGCCATTTTATTGTATGTAGACCCATTATAATGTGTGGAGGGCTGTGTAGGGGTTACAGTTGTGGATCATACTGTGGGTAACGAGAGGGTCATCATATTTTGACTGTGGAGGAATTCACTGTGGGGGTATCATGCAATGTTTGGGGGGCACTTTTATAGGCATCATTCTTTATGGCTCCAATTAAAGGGAGATCTAGGGCTCAATAGGAGGACTATTACTTTGTAAAGGCTGCAAAGGTGTGAGATATGCTCTTATGAGACCCAGGCGAATAATCTTTTGCTTTGGGGCCCCATGATTTCTATCGAGAAGATCAAGAACTTTGCGTTAGCACAGATTGACTAATGATATTGTCGATCAGTGCATGGTATGGGGCAGAAATGTGCCTGTGTAACATCAATTCTTAATATTTAGACTCGAAGACCAGACAAGGGCTCATAGATGAAGAATGACAAGCTGTGAATTTCCTGTGGCTTATTGTCAATTCAGTTTGATTATTAATCTGCGTCACTGGTTTCAGTCTAGCAGACCTGGCCTTGAATACCTGTTAGTCTATATTACTCATCACTAGTGCACCCAGAGATCAAGACAGGTAAATTCCTTGACCACAATGTTGTCTCTTCATAAAAACAGAAACAAATCACAGCTAAAACTTCCTACATATTGCTACATTGCATGCATCTGAATGAAAGCAACTAATTATACCGTAGTGTCAGAGCAGAAGCCTTCACGTTCTGTTGACAGAAAAACCACAAAACCAAGGGGAAGTGTGGGTGAGTGGGGGCAGATCAGGTGGTCAGAAACCTCACGGTGTCATAACCCTTGCTTCATTCTGATTGGCTGCTGATCCCTGTGGACACGGTTTAAATTCTGCGAGCCCTGGCCCAATCCACAGCACAACATTGCTCCTGCTTGTCACACATCCACTGCTGAACATTGGAGAAGAGCTCCTGCTCATATACAGCGTCATCTGGACCGCAGACAAGGTAATGCACATAGAGCAGAGCTTATTCTGCTGCTTTCTATAAGGGAAAATAGCATTCACCTGACAATATATCTTTTATTTTATAGTTATTCTGCTGAAAATGAAAACTGCTGTGTTCATCGTCTGCCTTATAGGCATCGCCTGCACGTTACCGGTGAGTAGCTCTGCTGATCTCTATATGTTTCCTATAGCGAATAGTAAAGAAATAGATGTAGCTACTTAAGAAAACACTGCAGTATTTCCTTACTGTTATCTTATGCAACTGTAATGAGTGAAATTTATAGGGTTAAACATATAGATTGCTATATGTCATATTAAAGTAGATAAAATCTATAAAATATAAACCGATTTTATTACCGTACTTAGATTATCGCATCATTATCATACTAAAATGCCTAAATAAAACATTCATCTTATTTGTTTAACTTTCCAGGGTTCAAATTCAGATTCTTCATCGGTAAGTACGTATTTCATTATTCTTCAATCTTTTTGTCTACATTTACTAAATGCAGATATAAGCGTTTCCTTTTGGCGCCCCCAATAACTTGAGGTCCTATTACAGGATAGATTATCTACTAATAACAAGCACGGATTGACAATACGGGAATGGGATCGGTGCTTGTTTACCTTCATTATCATGTAACAATTATCATGAGAGGTCATTATGACCGATCGCTCGTCCTTTCTCTTTCATCATTGTCTGAGGCATATCCCTTTTCGCACAAGTGGACGTGCTGCTAACGTTCATGGCTGCGCACAAGATGTAAGAGCAATAATTAGGACTAAACGTTTCTTAAGACCATCATTGCCCCATGTAAAAGGGCATTAAATATCCAGGTGCATCTCAGTAAATTAGAATATCATCAAAAAGTTAATTTATTTCAGTAATTCAATACATAAAGTGAAACGTATATATCATATAGAGTCATTACAGAGTGATCTATTTCAAGTGTTTATTTATGTTAATGTTGATGATTATGGCTTACAGCCAATGAAAACCCAAAGGTCATTATCTCCGAAAATGAAAGTAGGGAGGATGAAGGGTTAAAAACCGCGCTGCTGTATTCTCTAAGACATCAAAGGGTGAATATATATTGATTTATTAGTCAACGCATTTCAGGCCTCCTTGAAATGTCCTGAAACATGGCAATACGATATTGATTGTCCTAAGCAAGGGGCCAGGGAGCCCTGAAACGCATTGACTACTAAATCAATATTATATTCACCCTTTGATGTCTAGTGGAACACAGCAGCACAGTTTTTAACCCTTCATCCTCCCTACTTTAATTTTCGGAGATAATGACCTTGGGTATTGTCCGGCTGTAAGCCATAATCATCAACATTTACAGAAATACACACTTGAAATAGAGCACTCTGTAATAACTCTATATAATATATGTTTCACTTTTTGTATTGAATTACTGAAATAAATGAACTTTTTGATGATATTCTAATTCATTAAGATGCACATGTATTTACCTGTGAAAAAAATGACCCAAGTTTTTTGACATAAAGTGCCCCCTCCCCCCAAAAAAAGTTGTAAATGACGACTTTGTGCTAAAATTTGCCAATTTTAAAACACTATGAGAAGGATCGGCTTGGATGCCAAGTGGAAACATAGTTAGAAAAGCTCCCGCACCACCCCAGGTGATTGACACATGCCAGAGAGCTGTCAATCAATTAGAGCAGTGCGGGGAGATGTGGCCAAGAGTGGCTCCATTCTAATAACTCTTTCTCCTTTTGGTTCCCAGCCGGATCCATAAATAATGTTTTCTCAGCATACCTGGCTGTAATGCTGCCTTCTGGTTTGGGCAGAACAATTAGAGTTATAGGTTCATTTGAAATAACACTTTTCCACAGTTATAATCACAGATATATACAGTAAAATAATTCCGTAGATGTAATCGGGAAGTATAGAAACCATTGTCAACCATAATTTACAAGGGGGCAACACATGGAGCTGTTTTTTGTGAATTAGTAGACATCAATACCACTGCAAACAGAAATGGATTTTACATGGATTTCATATTTCTACCAATTGTGGCCTATACATGCTGTACTGTCGTATTTTCAGGACTCAAGTATCAGCCAGAGCAAGTCTGTATCTGATTCTTCCTCATCATCCTCATCAGAGGAGAAATCCAGAACTGCTCCAACTGTGAACGGAGCAACAGTTCAGTCCATCATTACAGAAGACTTTGGAAGAGGAGATAACCTGCGCCGCAGACGTGCACTCAGAAGTGTAAGGCTTTCTTCATGTTAACTATTATACTATTTATGTATAATTAAGTTAAAACCCAAGATAGAAACAAAATGAGTACACACCCTTCTGTAAAAAGTAAGCAAAAACTTATAGCCTGCACCCATCTGCTTTGATGTCGCTTGACACAAGGTGAAGTTTTAGTGTTAGAGTAGGGACCATCCCAATTGGGGTACAGCTTGTCGCGGTGGGATGGCTTATGCTTATTGTATCAAATACAGTGTGTACTAAGTCCCACTGTTTATATGAACTATTACTTTTTACCTATTTTTACAGCAGGGTATGTGCTAATTTGTTTCTTTCTTGGGTTATGCATGTATACCACCTTATACTCCAGATTGTATAATTAAGTTATTATAGTTATTACTCATAATATTAGATGTAGAACTGGCTCATACTGTTTGATAATATAATGAGAGATTATTCTATTTATGAGAATATTTTGTACCCCCTTATCACAGTAGAATTATATTAATATTATTAATTAGTGTCCAGCAAGTGATACTATATTGCACTTTCTAACACAGAGCATGCAGTGTAAATATAATGTGATATGCTTGTTTGATGACTTGTATTGTGTAACTATTGTTATATACATATGCATTTTAATTTTTGCGCAGAGAAGTAACTTACTTTTTTTATTTCTTCCAGTCTTCAGAATCTTCACACCAGGTTAGTAGAACATCTTTATCACAATTAGCAAGTCATAGATATATATAGAATACACATTATCAAATATAATTATGTAATATTCATTGATTGCATAGCAGTAACAAAATCCATACAGAGATTATTTTTACATCAATATCTATCTTCAATTGTTTTAACAATCTAATTTTACTATCATAAAGTATGTCTACATACTGGATGAAAGTACTATAAAAACCAGTAAAAACAGGAGAACATTTACAGTCCATGCTGGTGTTGTCTGTGCCTGTAGATTGTTGATATCTGATGGATCTGCTGTTTTTACAGAGCACAAACTCAGTTGAAAGCCACAGTATATCAAAGTCAGATTCTAGCTCCTCGTCATCAGAAGAGGTCAGCGTTGCCCCTACACCTGATGGCGCCACACCTCAACAGACAAGGGGTAACCCACTTCGCCGTAGACGTTCCCTTGACCAGGTAAGACATCAAATGCATTTAAATAGTATGCAAAATATATATTCTGTCTACTGTTATGTCTGTCAGTGTTGTAGATCACCTTTTTTTACCCAAAAGTCCTATTATTGAAAAAGAAACATATACAAATCCATGTAGGTTCTAGTCATCCATAGAGATTATTCATGTGTTTTGGCCAGAATGATGAAGTGCCTGGTATCAATATAGAGTATACACTATCAAGTACCTAGACCTAGAGGGACCCAGGAAGAACATGCAAATTTCATGATGATGATGTTGCTAGATTGGAACCAAGGACATTTTGATTGATTTTGCAAGTACTTTGCTTTATACTGACATTCAGTTACATGGTATTTGCTTTTATAGTCATGATCAAAGGTAAATTCTGCATTCTTCAGCTTCCATAATACTTTGCATTCACCTCATAGTTGTCAGCTGAAATATACATTTCACAACCAACCAGCGGATATTTACTGTATATATAGAAAAAAAATGATCTCAATTTTAATTGGTTCAAAAGGGGTTGATAGGCACCTGTCAGGTCCACCGACAGTTTCTAACAGCTACTATAACAGCATACACCACAATACTATTATTTCAATCAAATGTTTCTTTTTTTGTTCGAGACTGAACTCCTGCAGCGTTACTTGGCCTAATGGCAAAGGACTTGTTTGGCAGGGCATCAATAGTCCTGACTCAGATCTAATCACGCCGACCTGGGCATAATTTACAGCCTCCACAATGGACCTCCCATAAGGAGGACTGTATGCAGGCTTTCAGTGACACTCAATGGGGAGTGAAAAGATCCAAGACAGAACTAGTATGGGGGAAGAGATGCCATGCTAAACTAGTCCAGCCTCATTAGTATATGTGAGGCTATTAGTAGTAGATTCAAGATAGGACTAGTATGGGGGAAGAGATGCCATGCTAAAGTAGTCCAGCCTCATTAGTATATGTGAGGCTATTAGTAGTAGATCCAAGGTAGGACTAATATGGGGGAAGAGATACCATGCTAAACTAGTCCAGCCTCATTAGTATATGTGAGGCTATTAGTAGTAGATCCAATATAGGACTAGTATGGGGAAGAGATGCCATGCTAAACTAGTCCAGCCTCATTAGTATATGTGAAGATATAAGTGGAAGATCCAGGGTAGGACTAGTATGGGAGAAGAGATGCCTTGCTAAACTAGTTCTGTGTCCTTATTATATATGAGGATATGAGTAGAAGATCCAGGGTAGGACTAGTATTGGGGAAGAGATGCCATGCTAAACTAGTCCAGCCTCATTAGTATATGTGAAGATATAAGTGGAAGATCCAGGGTAGGACTAGTATGGGAGAAGAGATGCCTTGCTAAACTAGTTCTGTGTCCTTATTATATATGAGGATATGAGTAGAAGATCCAGGGTAGGACTAGTATTGGGGAAGAGATGCCATGCTAAACTAATCCTGCCTCATTAGTATATGTGAGGTTTCAGAATTAAATTAATTCTTCAATGGTTACTGTGCTAACATTCAATATTACCTTAAATACTGGAATAAAGAAATTGCCATGTATTGCGATAGCGGTGATTGGGAACAATTAGGGGACCTCAGAGGTTTCTTTTAGTGGTTAACAGGGCTGTCTTACCTTTATTATTTAGAAACTGTATCAGTTTATCATTGTAAGCCAAAACCAGGAGTTAGGCTAGGGTCACACTTGCGTTATGACCCTAGCCTAATGGAAAGCGCATAAAACTTAGAATTTGTCCCCGCAGCGCATAGCATTAACGCTATGTGCTGCCAAAGAACGCAGGCCCTAGTTACCCGATGCTTACCTCGCCAACCAGGCACACACAAAGCTGCTGGGAGTGCGCTTTACAACAGTGCACAGGAAACGCTGCAATCAGCATTTCCTGTGCGCACAGCTAAAGCACACTCCCTGCAGCTTTGTGTGTGCCTGGTTGGCGAGGTAAGCATCGGGTAACTAGGGCCTACTTTCTCTGGCAGCACATAGTGTTAATGCTATGCGCTGCAGGGACAAATTCTAAGTTTTATGCGCATTCCATTAGGCTATGGTCACAACCCAAGTGTGACCCTAGCCTTAAACAATTATAGGAAACATATAATAGAAACACGTCACCAAATTCTGGATTATTCTCCCAATCCTGGTTTTGTCTTACAATTATTGAGGTAAAAAACTCACAAAATATTTAACGTGTCCACGTGGCCTCAGTCTTATACAAATTACAGAAATTCACCGGGTTGCAGAGAAAGGACACCTTGTGGACTCCATTTTATTTTCGCAAACTTTCTAATAAAAATTGCAAAGCTTGCAGGCACGTAATAGTCTGATCTCTTTGCACAGGTTGCACATGGAAGCTCCTCACATCATTCTGATGAAAGTGTGACCACTGAGAGCACAAGTCATCAGTCCCAACCATTGGTGAGCTCTGAAGAAGATAGTGATGAGCGCACCCCCAAGATGAACCTACTACAAAGCATCCTTGGTTTAACTACAACAGATCCAAACTCATCTGATGAAAGCTCAGAAGAGAGGACCACTGTGGCATTCCAGCCCTGAGCATCACAACTATCTCCATTATCTTCTGCTGTCCTCTGTCTTTCTCTATATGTGAATGATTCTGTTCTGTTCTGATAATATACCTTGAGCCTGCTCAGAGATTAGTTTATACTTGGGTGTGAAGCAATATGAAAGAAGATATTCCTCACTGATTTAGAGAACAGTGCAAAACAAATCTATGAAATCGGTCAGTCAGCAGTCTGACTTGTACTAGCATAGAAAACCCTAAAAGTATCCATGTCTTCCAGCAGCTTTCCAATGGAATACACCTTGCTGTTTATGGATTTGGTATGTAAATAATGGACGCCATGTCCATGACATTCAAATTTGTGTCTTTTATTCCCTCCACATTGTAGAAGCTCTATACACTAGTTTATATACGTGTCTACAATTCTAGCGGCTGTAAAAATTCATTGAGATAAATTGTGGTTCCCAGTATTGACATTAAGAAATCCATAGACAACACTATTTATAAATCCTCAAAAATGTCTACAGTCACAACCAGATGAGTTAATATACACAAATGGCCTGCCATAAAGCGATGCGCTGTGCTTAATCTGATGAGATCTCATTTAAATTATGGACATGTTTACTATATTGGCTGCTGATGTGTAAGGTACACTTTATTTTAGAGACTACTTCTATAACACTAGGGACTTGTATGCAATATCCATTGTCTTGTGCATTGCATAAATACATTAATACTTGATTGTAATATGTAATTAACTGTAAAGAATGAACTGCCTACATGTTTTACATGCATTTTTCTAACACTTCCTTTATATATCATTTACATAAATATCATATTTTGATATGTTTTAGTTGAAGTGTAATAAACATTTAAACCAAACAAATATTGTGTTTTGCATTGATATACTAAGGATAAAACATTATGGACGCCAGTCTTGGTGAGGGGGGCACACCTCTTAATGAATCAGGCATATCTGGAAAGTGGCATGTGCCTTGCCACAAACCTTACTCTAGTCAGTGACTTATGCAAGACTTGTGAAGTAAGGAATGAAGCAGCTCGTAATAAAGTAGATAAGGGAGCATCGCCATGCCCCGTTGGGCACCCATCTGACCCAATTTGGTGGAGATAGCTAAAACTTGTGTGGAAATGGAAGAAGTGACAACATTTATGATTAACTCCAAGCGGCACAAAAAACTTTGCTACTATTCAAAATGTTTTATGCCAGAATTCTGACGCATCCAGGTTTTAGAGGAGAAAACTAGGGGAAAAAAGATTAAGCAACAAATGAGCTCATGACACACTTTTATAGGTGGGGATCTGCTTCTGACACTTATGGGGTAATGTCCCCTAATTCTGTACTAATGGCCTCATCCTGGGCCCCTTCCAGGAATATATGGCCATCATCCTGGTATATATGTATACCATCCTGGTAAATGGACCCCCATTCTTGTATATATGATCCTTCCATCCTGTTATATATTACCCCCCCCAATCCTGGTATCTAAATGAACCCCCATCCTGGTATATATGATCCCCCCATCCTGGTAATCTATGGTCCCCCATCCTGATAATATATGATACCCCCATGCTGGTACAAATGATTTCCCCCATCCTGGTAGTATATGAACCCCACCATTCTGGTACATGGGTCCCCATTCTTGTATATATGATCCTCCCATCCTGTTATATATTATCCCCCCAATCCAGGCATCTATATGATCCCCCATCCTGGTATATATGATCCCCACCCCATCCTGGTAATCTATGATCCCCCATCCTGATAATATAGGATACCCCCATGCTGGTACAAATGATTTCCCCCATCCTGGTAGTATATTAACCCCACTATTCTGGTACATGGGCCCCCATTCTGGTATATATGATCCTCCCATCCTGTTATATATTACCCCCCCAATCCTGGTATCTATATGATCCCCCATCCTGGTATATATGATCCCCCCCATCCTGGTAATCTATGATCCCCCCATCCTGATAATATATGATACCCCCATGCTGGTACAAATGATTTCCCCCATCCTGGTAGTATATGAACCCCACCATTCTGGTACATGGGTCCCCATTCTTGTATATATGATCCTCCCATCCTGTTATATATTATCCCCCCAATCCAGGCATCTATATGATCCCCCATCCTGGTATATATGATCCCCACCCCATCCTGGTAATATATGATTCCCCATCCTGATAATATAGGATACCCCCATGCTGGTACAAATGATTTCCCCCATCCTGGTAGTATATTAACCCCACTATTCTGGTACATGGGCCCCCATTCTGGTATATATGATCCTCCCATCCTGTTATATATTACCCCCCCAATCCTGGTATCTATATGATCCCCCATCCTGGTATATATGATCCCCACCCCATCCTGGTAATATATGATCCCCCATCCTGATAATATAGGATACCCCCATGCTGGTACAAATGATTTCCCCCATCCTGGTAGTATATTAACCCCACTATTCTGGTACATGGGCCCCCATTCTGGTATATATGATCCTCCCATCCTGTTATATATTACCCCCCCAATCCTGGAATCTATATGATCCCCCATCCTGGTATATATGATCCCCCCCATCCTGGTAATCTATGATCCCCCCATCCTGATAATATATGATACCCCCATGCTGGTACAAATGATTTCCCCTATCCTGGTAGTATATGAACCCCACTATTCTGGTACATGGGCCCCCATTCTGGTATATATGATCCTCCCATCCTGTTATATATTACCCCCCCCCCCCCCAATCCTGGTATCTATATGATCCCCTATCCTGGTATATATGATCCTCCCCATCCTGGTAATCTATGATCCCCCATCCTGATAATATATGATACCCCCATGCTGGTACAAATGATTTCCCCCATCCTGGTAGTATATGAACCCCACTATTCTGGTACATAGGCCCCATTCTGGTATATATGATCCTCCCATCCTGCTATATATTACCCCCCCAATCCTGGTATCTATATGATCCCCCATCCTGGTATATATGATCCCCCCCATCCTGGTAATCTATGATCCCCCATCCTGATAATATATGATACCCCCATGCTGGTACAAATTATTTCCCCCATCCTCGTAGTATATGAACCCCACTATTCTGGTACATGGGCCCCCATTCTGGTATATATGATCCTCCGATCCTGTCATATATTACCCCCCAATCCTAGTATCTATATGATCCCCCATCCTGGTATATATGATCCCCCCCATCCTGGTAATCTATGATCCCCCATCCTGATAATATATGATACCCCCATGCTGGTACAAATTATTTCCCCCATCCTGTTAGTATATGAACCCCACTATTCTGGTACATGGGCCCCCATTCTTGTATATATGATCCTCCCATCCTGTTATATATTATCCCCCCAATCCTGGTATCTATATGATCCCCCATCCTGGTATATATGATCTTTCCCCCCCATCCTGGTAATCTATGATCCCCCATCCTGATAATATATGATACTCCCCCCCATGCTGGTACAAATGATTTCCCCCATCCTGGTAGTATATGAACCCCACCATTCTGGTACATGGGCCCCCATTCTGGTATAAATGATCCCCCATCCTGGTAATCTATGATCCCCTCATCCTGGTAATATATGATCCCCCCATGCTGGTACAAATTATTCTCCCCATCCTGTAAGTATTTGAACTCCCCCATCCTGGTACATGGACCCCTCATCACTTAAAAAAAAAATTACCGATCATACTCATCCACTCCATTGCTCCCTTCCACAGCACCGTCAGCAATGTGCTCCTGTCTGATGCTGAACGCTGAACAGTGTGTGAGCCACGCGCTCACAGCAATGATGTCACGGTCCTGCAGCGGCTCTACACACTGTTCAGCATTCGGCATCAGACAAAAGGACATCACAGTGGGTGCTGCGAGAGAGAGCGATGGAGAAGGTGAGCATGATCCTCCAGGATATTCACTCTTCCCCATGACAATGATGAGTGGGGAGAAATGAATATCCTGACAAGATTGCTGCTGCTGCAGCTACAGTTAGTGATCATGGTCCCTGCTTTTTAAGCTAATTTAATATTCAGTGCAGAGTGCAGTGAATATTACATTAGCCTAATGAGCAGGCCCACGGCTCCAGCCTGCTGCTCCAGCCTCTGGTCACTGCTCCAAAGCCTCCCACCAAAGACACAGCACAGCCCAGCAAACATGTACATACGGACTATAACATGCATCCCCCCTTACCCCCAAAAGTTGGGGGGGGAAAGTGCGTCTTATAATCCGAAGAATACAATAAATGTAATAATGAGAGACTTTGGGGCACATTTGAACACCCTCAAATAGCCCTCAATAAGGTATAAAGGCTCACTCAAAGCCCTTCAAGTATTATCTTGCCCCCACAGAGCCCTTCATACATTATAATGGCTTCCATATAGTATATTTGACCCCATATAGTCATCCCCATATACTCGCCTCATAATCCTCCATATAGTATAATGCACCCCTATAGTCCTCCATATATTATAATGAACACTCAATAGTCCTCCATATAGTATAATACACCCCCATAGTTCTCCATATATTATAATGCACCCCCAAAATCCTCCATATAGTATATTGTACCCCCAAAGGCCTCCATATAGTATAATGCACCCCCATAGCCCTCCATATAGTATAATGCAGCCTTATAGCCCTCCATATAGTATAATGCAGTCCCCGTAGTCCTCCATATAGTATACTGCACCCCCTATATTGATCCATATAGTAAAATATACTCCTATAGTCCTCCACATATTACAATGAACACACCCTAGTCCTCCAAATAGTATAATGCACTCCATAGTCCTCCATATAGTATAATGCACCCTTATAGTCGTCCATATAGTATATTTCACCCCCAAAGCCCTCCATATACTATAATGCACCCCATATTCCTCCATATAGAATAATGTACCCCTATAGCCCTCTATATAGTATAATGCACCTCATATTCCTCCATCTACTATAATGTACCCCCATAGTCCTTTATATAGTATAATAAACCCATAGTCTTCCATATAGTATAATAAATTCCCATAGTCCTCCATGGATCTCAGCTGTGCCGACAGCGGCGGCCATGAGAATGAATTTATACTACAGAAGCTGCCATTGGGCCCCCCACGGATTCCACCCAGTAGTTGCCAGCAGGTGGCATCATGTGAGGCAACAAATTCAGGTCGCCTCATGATAGGTGCACCCTGTAGATGACTTGGTCAGAGCATCTCCAAAACAGTAACGTTGATGTGGACACAATAAGTATTTGATGACTTTTTTCCCTAAGAATTTGTAAGCCAAAAACCAGGAGTGGAACAGTCAGAGGAAAATTATAAAAGGATCATATGCACAACTTCTGTATTTTTTACATACTCCTGGTTTTGCCTTATACCATATTTTTCAGACTATAATATAATAATATTTATTCACTTATATTGAGCAATTATTTCCACAGCGCTTTATAAACATCAGCTATAAGACACACTTCCCCTGAAACTTTGGAGGAAAGTTGGCGTTCATCTTTTAGGTACCTTTACACGCGGCTACATTCCTAGGGTGGCTACAGGTAACTTACTGGCTGCAGTGAAATCATGGAGACAAGTTCTATCTTGTTGCTGTGTACAAATGGAATAATCTCTCCATGATTTCACTGCAACCAGTAAGTTACCTGTAGCCACCCTAGAAATGTAGCCGCGTGTAAAGGTACCCTTAATCTGCATGTACCTAGCTGTGACTGAGGGGTGGGGGGTGGTGGCAGAAAATAGACAGAAGCAATGTCACAGGAGGCAGGAGCCAGCGTTGGAGCAAACACGTGTACCCGATATTATATAGAATGAATATTCAATGCTCTCTATGCCCATAATACTGCCCACCTCTCGACACTGAACCAGCGCCAAGAGGTGGGCAGCAGTGAATATCCATTTTCTTTAAAAGCAGACACAGAGATCTCAGATCTCAGTCTCAGTTGCTTACTTACTGCAGTGGCTATTGTGATCACGTGTGTCAACTGTTAACGAAAATTAATATTCACTGCTCCCCACACCCATAATCTCGCCCAACTCAGTGCCAAGAGGTGATTGTAATTATGGGCATTGGGAGCAGAAAATATGAATTCTCTTTTATAGTGGCACACGTGACCACTCAGCAGTTGCCTTACTGCAGCTGCTGGCCGATCATATGTGCCAGAAATTAAAGAGAATGAATGTTCACTGCTCCTCAAGCTCATAATCCTGGGTGTGGGAGCAGCGATTATATGCCAGCACCTGACATTGGTGTAAGTGGGAACATGTGGCAGTGACGTCATGCACTGCACATCTTACAAAATGATGTCAGTTATGGTACCTTTACACGCCGCTACCGAAAGGTAGAAACCACCAGGTATCGCACGTGCGTGTTTCAACGGTTGCTAACGGTACCTGATGCCGCATTTACATGCCGCTACAAGGTGCTCCACAGTAGGTTTTTTCGATCCCTGGAAGTACCGACGGGTGCCGCAGGTTACCTTCTGTGGAGCACCTTCCCTGATTTACACGCCACTACCACAAGGGAATCTGGGCATACATATTGTGCGCCGTAACTACATAGGAGTGACAGAGTTGTGTATTACGCGGCGCTCGTACGTGATTGGACAATGCAATAACATCATGATTGGCCAGCCAGCGCAGGGAGGCTGGCTAATACATGATGCTATAGCAAATGTGTAGTGACTGGTCAGATCGTTAAATATGCCGCCCTGTACAGGGACAGCCAATGGGTACACAGTACTCCGCACCAATGATAGCTCATGGGGTGTGGTATACATGACGCTGTAGCATGCCCCAGGTAACTCAAATACCGTACCTGTGTCCCGATTACACAGCGCTACCATAGGGTTTATACCTGCTTGTTTTTGAGCAAGGCTGAAAGACAGGTATCCAAAGAGACAGGACGGTGCTACCTGAATTACACGCCGCAACCTCGCGGTGTTTTGAAGGTAAAAGGTACAATTGTCTCCGACACCCGGTGGTTTCTACCATTCGATAGCAGCGTGTAAAGGTACCATTACCGGTATCAGAAGAGGACATCACACAATATGAGAGAGTGGAGGAAAGGTGAGTAAAATCATATATTATATTTATGTGTGTGGCGTGATGGGAGGCATATCCACTGGGATAGACCCATGATGGGGATCATATATACCAAAATGCGGCCATATACACCAGGATGGGTCCAGGATGTCAGCAGTAGATCCCCCCTCATAACAGTATGTCATGACCTTATTTTGCTTCAAATTCTTTTCCTATTCTCTTCTAAAATTTTGGTGAATTTTATAGTCTGGTGCGTCCAAAAAGTATGATGATTACTGTAAGAAATTTACCAAATAGTCAACGTGTGCATATGGCCTTACTCTTGTGTGGTACATGCAGTTATTAGTACCTACCATTAGTGGTCATAGTAACAAACAACCTGTGTTTCAGAAACCGGGTTATGATGATGTACATGGAAAGTGGTGTATAGCCTTACTGGACCAGTGCATTAAAACAGTTGACGATAATGACGTACCGATAAGTGAAATGTTGGAAAAAGGTTAGTAATAGACTCCATTTGCATTATGCATAGAGATAATCTGATCACTTTGTGCAATGATAGACCACAGTCCAGGTCAGTAATCTCTGGTTGTGGACAGGCACCATGTTAAAGGGAACCGTCACCTCATGTAAGCCCCCTAACCAGTCAATACCTGTCCCTGCAGCACCCAAATACTTTCTGAATCATCGCTGTCTGAGCTCTTTGGTGTTTGTAAAAGTGAAATAGTATGTTTTAATAACTTACATAATTTTTTAGGGTGGGCGTTTCTGACGGAGGGCCAGTCTCCCCAGGTCAGCGCTCCCTCCTCCTATCCGCTCCAATTACGCCCCCATGGGCGTAATCCTTGCTGCATGATTGTGCTTTCTTTTTCAAATACCCCCGCTCTGAATTCTATGATGTGCTATCACGTGATGCCGATGAGAGTCATTGATGGTGATGCGCAGTTCGCGGGGTGTAAGGACGCCTTCAGCATGCCTTCTGCGCATGCTCTGAAGGTGGCCTGTGACGTGTGGAGCAGAAGATCCGGACATGACTCGCGCTGGATCATGTTAGGGGGCTTACATGAGGTGACAGGTTCCCTTTAAGCTTGTTTTATGATTTGCTGTGCAGGTACATCACTCCAGGCCAGCAAACAAAAGGCTGGACTGTGAACCCCGAAGGTCAGGAAGTTCCTTTCCATGGTCAGAGAGCACTGACCTGGACTGTAGACTGTGATTTCATGAAGCGATCTGCTCAGTTCAAGTGCTGTGCCTTTAGGTAACTACAGAAAAAAATCAGTTTGCAAACATATATAACTAACACAAAAATGTCCACCAAACTCGGCAACAAGATTAACCTGTCATTTGACTCAAGCTTCATTATGACCTCGGCCAGATTAATCAAGCACTGGATGAACATTTGCAGCAAGATAATTACGGTAACTCTGAAACGTTGCTAGAGATTCAAAGAACACATAGGAACTGATTCATCAAAGTCTTTAAGCCAGAATTCTGTTGTAAGAAGTTCTGAAGCATCACAAAATTTGGAAGTGTGGCGCCACTGCGACCAGGCGACCACAGAAATGAACTGCAGCTGGGACTGGTGAGATGGTCAATTCGCACAAACACTCACACACACACTCCGATCCTGAGCTTAAAGGGAACCTGACCTCTACAAATGACCCCCAGCCTGTTTTAACCTGTCCCTGCACCATAGTAATCATTTGTAATCAGCCCTTTCTGTCCCTAAACCGCTATGTGAAAGGTTATAAAAGTAGTTTAATCACCTCTTATTCTGCAGCTTCTCATTATATGAGAAACCACAAAAGGCGGACTTATGTGGCTCTCCCCGCCGCTGGCGTGTTAATTATGCACGCCCATATGGGTGTGCTATAGAGCAGAGTCTGTGCTTTGTCTGCAAGGGGCGTACAGGCGATATGACGAAAATCGCGTCATATCGCCTGTACTGCCCCTTTGCAGGACAAGCAATGTCTCTGCTGTATAGCACACCCATATGGGCGTGCATAATTAACACGCCAGTGGCGGGGAGAGCCACACAAGCCCGCCTTTTGCGGCTTCTCATATAATGAGAAGCTGCAGAATAAGAGGTGAATAAACTACTTTCATAAACTTTCACATAGCAGTTTAGGGACAGAAAGGGATGGTTACAAATGGATTACTATGGTGCAGGGACAGGTTAAAACAGACTGGGGGGTCATTTGTAGAGGTCAGGTTCCCTTTAAGTCACTTCATGTCAGGGGAGGGGTGGCGGAGTAGCTAAGTGTGGGTGGAACGCAGCAAAGAACCCAGAAAAGGGGTGGAGGAACTGGAGTAAAACCCAGGAATACAAAGTTAGACAAAAAAGAAAGAAAAGTGAAGGAAAAATGAGGAAAGGAAAAGTGAGGTGAGAGAGACCAGACGTCTAAGCAGAGACACCCATTAGTTAATCAGCAATTGAGACCAAGCTGAGAATAGAGGGGCCCGGCGGTCTGCACTACTAATGGCTGGCCGGGAACCCAGGCTGACAACCGAGAAGGACTGAAGGAGTCAGGTGTACCCGACTTATCCAGGACACTGGTGGCTGGGCCAGAGTACCAGAGTGCCAGCTCTGTAGATGTGGCTGGGAAAGCTTCAAGCACCCAACCACAGGAAACCCAGCGGAGTGCGGGAACTCTATGTCCCCGAACCTAACAATTGGTGCGACGAAGAACAAAGCCATCGTGTAGGGCTAGTGACCCAGGGTGTGGGACAACTCACTACAAAGCCTGTGTGGGCCGGACTGTAACAGTACGCGAAGGAGTGGAGAGAGAACGAAAGGGCCCAAAAGGTACACTGAGGGGAATGACACAGAGGAACCATCCCGGCTGCAGTGAGAACCTAAGCTGTTGTGTGTGCTGTAGTGAACTTTTGCAAAAGAACTGTAGAACTGTCGTGAACTGTTAAGCGAGAAGTGAGAGTAAAACCCCAGTAAAGCCTAGCACGGTGTGGACTCAGTTGTTTCTTCGCAGGGGATTAGAGAAGCCGAACCCGCGCAGAGACTGTGTATGCTGCCTTAAGGTATGGGGAACTTCACTCTTACACTACACTACACCTTCAGATGCCCTGGGGAATCAGCCCTTCTCGTAGAGGGCTCACCATCTGGCTGCATCTACCATCACCCCAGCTGTCCCGATGAGCGGTGCCCTCATATAGCCACACACTAGGGTGGAGTCATGAATAGCTTTCATTTAAACCACTCCACTTTCCAAATATTTCCCCTTTTCAACCGAACCCAGGGTCACGGAAGTTGGGTCTCGACCCCTGTGACTCCCCACAGACAGTATAGCCCGATTCCAAGTACCCCACGACCCTGGGGCACGTCAGATGCAACTCAAGGCTGCATTCATGTTTTGCGACTTATGGCTTTCTGATGCCATTTTTGTCCAGTTCTGACAAAATTGGCAAAGCTGTGACAGGTTGAGGGATGTGGCAACCCCCATTCATAAAATTCATGACGTGCGACAACATTCCTTGGACTGCAAATCTTGTTCCAGTCCTCTCCTGGAGTACAATTTGTAGTAAGGCTCACAACACTTGCTCGACAGCCCAGACTCATTATGAGGTGTGTGCTCCCAATATGCCCTGGCGTTAGGAATGAAGGTGTTGATGAATCAGGGCGATTGGTTGACGAATTATCTTGGCTGATTAGACCAAGATGATCCCCTTTACACAGCTCCGCACCACTACGCTGATATTTCTTAGTATATACACAGGACCTGTCGGGGTTGGGGAGCCGGTGAAATATCTCGGACTATCCTATACACATAGGACCTGTCAGTGTAGGGGAGCCGGTGAAGCACCTCAACTATCCAACACACATAGGACCTGTTGGTGTAGGGGAGCCAGTGAAACACCTCAGAGTATCCTAAACACATAGGACCTGTCGGTGTAAGGGATTGGGTAAAATATCTTGTACTATCCTACACACATTGGACCCGTCGGTATGGGGAGCCAGTGAATAACCTCAGACTATCCTACACACAAGGATCTGTCGGTGTAGGGGTGCTGGTGAAACTCCTCACGCTACCCTACACACATAGGACCTGTCGGTGTAGCGGAGTGGGTGAAACATCTTGTACTATCCTACACACATAGGACCTGTCGGTCTAAATGTGCCAATGAAACCCTCAGACTATTCTACACGCATAGGACCTGACGGTGTAGGGGAGCGGGTGAAACTCCTTGGACTATCCTATACACATAGGACCTGTCGGTTTAGGTAAGTGGGTGAAACACTTCAGACTACTCTATACACATAGGACCTGTTGTGTAGGGGAGTGGGTGAAACACCTCAGACTATCCTACACACATAGGACCTGTAAGTGTATGGGAGCCAGTGAAACCCCTTATACTATCCTACACACATAGGACCTATCGTGTAGGGGAGTACGTGAAATCCCTTATACTATCCTACACATATAGATCCTGTTGGTATAGAGGAGCAGTGAATCCCCTCAGATTATCCTGCACACACTGGACCTGTTGGTGAAGGGGAGCCGGTGAATCACCTCAGACTATCCTACACACACTGGACCTGTCCTACATATATAGGACTTGTTGGTATAGGGGAGCGGGTGTAACACCTCGAACTATCCTACACACATAGGACCTGTTGAAGGGAGCGGGTGAAAACCCTTATACTATCCTACACACAAAGGACGTCGGTGTACGGGACTGGATGAAACACCTCATACTATCCTAAACACATAGGACCTGTGTTGGTGTAGGGGAGTGGGTGAAACCTCTTATACTATCCTACATACATAGCACCTGTCCGGTGTAGGGGAGTACGTGAAATCCCTTATACTATCCTACACATAGGTCCTGTTGGTATAGAGGAGCCGGTGAATCACCTCAGCCTATCCCATACACATAGGACCCAGCAGGCTTTTTCAAACTATGTTTTCTCTGAATCCCACGCGTTTCAGAGGGAAACAAGCCTGGCTACAAATGCTCCTCCAGCGTGTGATGAACGCCGACTGGGGCCACAAGTACTTTATTATTATTATTATAAAATGTGAAATGACTTTGGGACGCAGCAGCCAAAATGGCAGCAGGACACATATTCAGCTTGGAAGAACTAGTAGCGGTTTAGAGTTATAGACTGAGCTCCAGCACACAGAGAGTGCCCTCACCCTGAGGTCAGCCCAGCCTGGCACCCTCCTCACATGTCCCCCGCACACTATTAGCATGGGGTAGTTAATAGGTGACCTATCCGCCGCTCTCCCCCCACGGAGGGGCACCGTTGCCTGGAGACCAGACACAAACAGTCCCTTGCATTCCTCTCCATAGAGCCGGGATGGCAGGGCGCCGGCTCGGGACGGGTTAAGCAGCCGGTGCCCAGGAGCTGTAGCTGGGCAGTGCCGACCTGCCCCCGATCACAGACTAGAGCTGAGAGAAGAAGGAGGGCGGAGAAGCACAGAAAGACCCCGAAAGAGAAAATGGCTGCTGCACCATGGTGAACCCCAGCAGAGTGAAGCCTCAGCCCGAGCTGGAGGGAGGCCCGGCCCCCCAGACCATGCTGGAGATGGACCCGCTGCCCCCCGCGCCCGCTCCCAGGCTGCCCCCTGCTGGATCCACCCCGTCACCGCTGTCTTCCTGCTCCCGGCAGGCGTGGAGCAGAGACAATCCCGGCTTCGAGGCCGAGGAGGACGGGATGGAGGAGGAAGAGGACGGCGAGGAGGGCATGGTGGTGGAGATGGACGTGGAGTGGCATCCCTCTGGGCCGGGCAGGAGGTCTTCCTCTCTAGTGTCCTCCAGCAGTGGGGGCAGCACTGGGATTGTGGGGTATCACCATCACCAGGGGCAGAGAGGCCGCAGGAGAAGGGGCGATCCGGGCCCCGGAGGTGGCAGAGTGGGACAAGGCCCCGAGCAGCCCCAGGAGCCGCAGGGAATAGGCAGAGTGCTGCACATTGTGAGAGGTGAGGGGGGTACGGGGGCTGCCGATGTGATGGGGGGGGGGGCACTCGGCAAATGTGATGGGGTACTGGGCAGATGTGAGGGGGAGGGGGGTACTGGGCGCGGAAGATGTGAGGGGGTACTGGACAGATGTGATGGGGGAGGGGGTACTCGGCAAATGTGATGGGGTATTGCACAGATGTGAGGAGGTACTGGGCAGATAGGAGGGGGAGGGGTACTGGGGGCGGAAGATGTGAAGGGGACTGGACAGATGTGATGGGGGTACTGCGCAGATGTGAGGGAGGGGGGTACTGGACAGATGAGATGGGATACTTGGCAGATGTGATGGCATGGGCACTGGGCAGATGTTGAGGAAGAGGGGGGTACAGGGGCAGCAGAAGTGAGGGGGAGGGGGAACTGGACAGATGTGAGGGGTACTGGGCAGATGTAAGGGGAGAGGGGTACGAAGGCAGCAGATGTGAGGGGGAGGGTGGTACTGGACGGATGGGAGGGGGGTACTGGACAGGTATGATGGGGTACTGGGCAATGTGATGGGGGTACTGGGCAGATGTGAGGGGGAGGGGGTATGGGGGCAGCAGATGTGAGGGGCTACTGGAGGGTGAGATGGGGGTACTGGACAGATGTGAGGGGGTATGGGGGCAGCAGATGTGAGAGTGAAGGGTTACTGGAGGGTGAGATGGGGTACTGGGCAGATGTGATGGAGTTACTCTGCAGATGTGATGTGGGCACAGGGCAAATGTGATGGGGTATTGGACAGATGTGAGGGGGAGGGGATACTGGGCAGATGTGATGGGGTACTCTGCAGATGTGATGTGGGCAAAGGGCAAATGTGATGGGGTGCTGGACAGATGTGATGAGGTACTGGGCAGATGTGAGGGGGATTCTGGACAGATGTGAGGGGGTACTGGGCAGATGTGAGGGGGAGGAGGGTATGGGAGGCAGCAGATGTAAGGGGGAGGGGGAACTGGACAGATGTGAGGGGGTACTGGGCAGATGTAAGGGGAATGGGGGTATGGAGGCAGCAGATGTGAGGAGGATACTGGACGGATGGGAGGGGGGTACTGGACAGGTATGATGGGCTACTGCACAGATGTGATGGATTACTGGCCAGATGTGATGGGGTACTGGGAATGTGAGGGGGTACTGGGCAGATGTAAGGGGAGGGGTTATGGGCAGCTGATTTGAGGGTGGAGGGGGAACTGGACAGATGTGAGGGGTACTGGGCAGATGTAAGGGAGGGGGGTACGGAGGCAGCAGATGTGAGGAGAGGGGGGTGGATGGATGGAGGGGGTACTGGACAGGTATGATGGGGTACTGGGCAGATGTGATGGGTACTGGGCAGATGTGATGGGGGTACTGGGCAGATGTGATGGGGTACTGGACAGATGTGATGGGTACTGGGCAGATGTGATGGGGTACTGGGCAGAGTATGATGGGTACTGGACAGATGTGATGGGGTACTGGCAGATGTGATGGGGTACTGGGCAGATTTGATGGGGTACTGGGCAGATGTGATGGGGGTACTGGGCAAATGTAAGGGGAGGGGGTACGGAGGCAGCAGATGTGAGGGAGAGGGGGGTACTGATGGATGGGAGGGGGTACTGGACAGGATGATGGGGTACTGGACAGATGTGATGGGTACTGAGCAGATGTGAAGGGGTACTAGGCAGGTGTGAAGAGGTACTGGGCAGATGTGATGGGGTAGTGGACAGATGTGATGTGTGCTGAACAGATGTGATGTGGTACTGGGCAGATGTGAGGGGGATGGGGGCAGCAGATGGGAGGGTGAAGGGTTACTGGAGGGTGAGGGAGTGCTGGGCAGATGTGATGGGGTTACTCTGCAGATGTGATGTGGGCACAGGGCAGATGTGATGGGGTAAGGGCAGATGTGATGTGGGCACAGGGCAGATGTGATGGGGTATTGGACAGATGTGTTGGGGCACTGGGCAATGTGAGAGGGGGTACTGGGCAGATGTGATGGTGTACAGGACAGATGTGATGGGGGTACTGAACAGATGTGAGGGGGTACTGGCAGATGTGAGGGGAGGGAGGGGGGTATGGGGCAGCAGATGTGATGGGTGTAAAGGGCAGATGGGATGGAGTTTACTGGACAAATGTGATGGGGCATTAGGCAGATGTGAATGGGGGGATTGGGCAGATGTGATGGCATTACTGGGCCGATGTGGGGAGTACTGGGCAGATGTGGATGGGGTTATACTGGCAGATGTGATGTGGGCACAGGCAGATGTGATGGGGTAGAGGGCAGATGTGATGGGGTAGAGGGCAGATATGATTTGGTTACTGGGTCGATGTTAGGGGGGGGACTGGGCAGATGTGATGTGGGCACGCTACTGGACTGACATTTGTTGAACTTAAGGGCACGTTTCTGACGATCAGTGTTTTGGATGTAGCATATTTTCGCTTTATTTATAAAACACTACATTGTACAGTACATGCATATTGGATGGGATTTAGAGAAATCTCCCTCCCACTGGGCTTCTTTTCTCCGCAGCGTTCACTGATATGTGGCGCAGCTTCCTGAGCTGCAGTATGTCAATCTATTGCTGTGAGTATTCTTGGTGGGAGAATACAACAAATATCCGCTGCACCCAGAACACTGACTGTAAGCACGAATGCTGCAATCTGCCAAGGAGAACACTGGTATCTCTGCAGGAGAAGGGGTTGTGTACAGGATTTGGAAAAACCTTTACTTAAATGAGGACCCCTCCTGTAGATCAGTCTTGAGGACCCCTCCTGTAGATCAGTCTTGAGGACCCCTCCTGTAGATCAGTCTTGAGGACCCCTCCTGTAGATCAGTCTTGAGGACCCCTCCTGTAGATCAGTCTTGAGGACCCCTCCTATAGATCAGTCTTGAGGACCCCTCCTTAGATCAGTCTGAGGACCCCTCCTGTAGATCAGTCTTGAGGACCCCTCCTGTAGATCAGTCTTGAGGACCCCTCCTGTAGATCAGTCTTGAGGACCCCTCCTGTAGATCAGTCCTGAGGACCCCTCCTGTAGATTAGTCCTGAGGACCCCTCCTGTAGATCAGTCTTGAGGACCCCTCCTGTAGATTAGTCCTGAGGACCCCTCCTTGTAGATCAGTCCTGAGGACCCCTCCTGTAGATCAGTCTTGAGGACCCCTCCTGTAGATCAGTCCTGAGGACCCCTCCTGTAGATTAGTCCTGAGACCCCTCCTTGTAGATCAGTCCTGAGCACCCCTCCTGTAGATCAGTCTTGAGGACCCCTCCTGTAGATCAGTTCTGAGGACCCCTCCTGTAGATCAGTCTTGAGACCCCTCCTGTAGTTAAGTCCTGAGGACCCCTCCTGTAGATTAGTCCTGAGGACCCCTCCTTGTAGATCAGTCCTGAGGCACCCCTCCTGTAGATCAGTCCTGAGGACCCCTCCTGTCGATCAGTCCTGAGGACCCCTCCTGTAGATTAGTCCTGAGGACCCCTCCTTGTAGATCAGTCCTGAGCACCCCTCCTGTAGATCAGTCCTGAGGACCCCTCCTGTAGATCAGTCTTGAGGACCCCTCCTGTAGATCAGTCTTGAGGACCCCTCCTGTAGATCAGTCTTGAGGACCCCTCCTGTAGATCAGTCCTGAGGACCCCTCCTGTAGATCAGTCCTGAGGACCCCTCCTGTCGATCAGTCCTAAGGACCCCTCCTGTCGATCAGTCCTGAGGACCCCTCCTGTAGATCAGTCTTGAGGACCCCTCCTGTAGATCAGTCTTGAGGACCCCTCCTGTAGATCAGTCTTGAGACCCCTCCTGTAGATCAGTCCTGAGGACCCCTCCTGTAGATCAGTCCTGAGGACCCCTCCTGTAGATCAGTTGAGGACCCTCTGTAGATCAGTCTTGAGGACCCCTCCTGTAGATCAGTCTTGAGGACCCCTCCTGTAGATCAGTACCTTGAGGACCCCTCCTGTAGATCAGTCCTGAGGACCCCTCCTGTAGATCAGTCTTGAGGACCCCTCCTGTAGATCAGTCTTGAGGACCCCTCCTGTAGATCAGTCTGAGACCCCTCCTGTAATCAGTCTGAGACCCTCCTGTAGACGTCTTGACCCTCCTATTATCTGAGGACCCCTCCTGTAGATTAGTCCTGAGGACCCCTCCTGTAGATCAGTCCTGAGCACCCCTCCTGTAGATCAGTCCTGAGGACCCCTCCTGTCGATCAGTCCTGAGGACCCCTCCTGTAGATTAGTCCTGAGACCCCTCCTGTAGATCAGTCCTGAGCACCCCTCCTGTAGATCAGTCCTGAGGACCCCTCCTGTCGATCAGCCTGAGGACCCTCTGTCGTCAGTCTGTCTCCATCATGATTGCAGTGTGACCTTAGGTTATGACAGCTCTAGTCTCAGACAATTGCACAGTTTTGGTCACATAACTTGATGTACGTTTACCTGCCTATCCAGGGAGAGTTTCCGTGAACCGCTCCTGTTACCATTAGTGGTACACACTTACTATTTGATGTTTTTATTACCCTGTTTGTGATACAAATACAAGAATGGAACAATCAATATAATAATACATTTTTTATATATAGCACTGACAGATGCATTTTGTGCAGCCAGAATATGGTCCTGGAGTTTTAGGTGTTTTTCTAAGAGTTATACAGAATTTCCACCTCCCTCCAATAACATGGCTGACATCGAGCGCTGTGCAGTTTTTTCCATTATGTCCTCACATTCCATTAAACCAGCCAAGATTTGTGTTCTGTGCCTGCCTTACATGTCAGCTGCCTGTAGGTGGCGCAGGGGAGTCTGGTTCTTCACACATTTCAATCAGTGATGTTGGTGATTCTCAGGATCTGCTACTGTCCCTAATGTGAACCATCAGTATGTCAGATTTGTGTTTGTGACCGCCAACCCGGGGAGGCTCCTCTAAATTGTTAATCTCTGTTGCGGCCCCAAATGTCGTCTGTCCAACGCATAGTGAGGTGAATGTCCTCCAACTCATATTTGCAGTAAGCAGTGTCTGTATATGTGTGGGTACACTGTTTTCCCTGGCACTGTAGGGGCATGAGTTTAGTTGCACAATACTAGTGCATCTCAATGAATTTGAATATCATCAAAAATCTAAAGTAATATTGCCATTTTCAAGGTGGTTCTGGGAGTACATTGACTAATAAATCAATATTATATTCACCCTTGATGTCCCGTGGAATACGGCAGCGCAGTTTTTATCTCTTCACATTCCCCCACACTTTATTTTCTGAGATAATGCCCTTTGCATTTTCATTGACTGTAAGCCACAATCATCAACATTTACAGATATAAACATTGAAATAGATCACCTCTGTGTGTAATGACTATTTAATATATGCATTTCACTTTATGTATTGAATTACTCAAATAAATACACTTTTTGATGATATTCTAAGTCATTGAGATGCACTTAGTTATTGAATCTTTTCACTTGGCATTTTTACTTACGTTCTCTTTTTTTTTGTGTGCATTTTTGCAGCGTTTTTCTTTGCGGATGTGAGAATTGGTCGAAGAGGCTGCAAAAGCACTGAAAGCATTGACATGCTGCAGATTAAAAAAAAAAAACACAAGCGTGTACATGAGATATTTACAACCTCATACACTTTGCTGGTTTTGTAAAATACAACAGTTTTGACGCACAAAAGCCACATGTGAACATATCTGAGGGCTGCAGATCTGACCTCTGTGGGTAATGCAGTAAGGCTATGTACCCACCTAGCGTTTTTTGATGAGTTATTCCTTGAAGATTTTTTAAAGTCTGCAAGGAAAAGCACGTCCCAGCTGAGGCTGGCTTCACACTTGCGTTTGTGTCTGCATGCGGAGGGCATGCAGACGCAACGCAGCAAAACGCCAAAATGGAAACGCAGCAGAGAATCTCTGCATACGTTCACATTACTATCGTGCCCCGGCAGCCAATCAGCTGTCTCTGGGGGCAGCCGGTAGGAGGAGATCTCCTCCTCCCGGCACAGCTGATCTCACAGCTGGTGTCAGCGGGGAGATACAGCTGATCTGACAGCTGTTTAAATCTCCCTCTCTGACACCGGATAGGGTGATATCAGCATGGGAGAGAAGAAACAGCTGATCGCTGCTTCAAATCTCCCGCGCCGACCTCACCCTATTCGGTGTCAAGCGGGAGATTTAAACAGCTGTCAGATCAGCTGTATCTCCCCGCTGACACCGGCGGGAGATCAGCAGCGGCTCTGCATGATCTCCCGGTGGCCGCCGGATTCACCGGCGGCCACCGGGAGAGATTTCAATGTGATCCGCAGCGTTCTCCTGCGCTGTCATGCAGAGGACACTGCGGATTCATTGAGATCAAGGCATTTTTTGTGCGCTTGCGGATAGAACAAGCGCCGCGAACGCACAAAAAAATGCATGCTGCGTTTGGAGCGCAGTCGGAGGGTGCATAAATTATGCGCATCTGAACGCAAATGCGGCCAAACACAGCCATATGCAGGCACAAGCGTTCCCATGTTAAACATAGGAACCATGTGCGCAAGCGTTTGGTGCGATGCACTCCAAACGCAAATGTGAAGGCAGCCTAAGTCAATGAGAATTGTGAAGAGCTGTGCTCACCTTCAGGTTTTATTCCTTGCAATTTTGGTACAGAACAAAAGCAACATGTTCTCATTTTTGCATTTTTCTCCTAGACTATATGATAAAAAAACATATGGAAAAAACCACACACAAAATGCCAAAAAAGCTGTGTTTTTCCTGCCAGGAGATGCAGATTTGGTGAAGAAATAATATAGTAGGTGGGCACATAGCTAAGGCTAGGTTCACATTGCATTTGTGCTGTCCGCTTATTGGATCCATTTTAACTAACTGCACAAGTTTCATTTAGTTGATGCATCAAAAACGTATGTGTTAACACAAGCCTATGCATTTGCCCAATTTTGGTGTCCGTTTCTATCCGTTTGTTCATTGCAATTGACAATAAAGTTTGTTCATTTTTTTTTTCTTGAACTAATTACAAAAGAAAAATTGACGTGGGACTTCACCATATTTTTGGTTCCAGCCAGGTTCAACTAGGCAGCTACGGGCTGCAACCAGGGCTGTGGAGTTAGAGTCGGTGGAAAATGGACCGACTCTGACTCCTAAAATATATAATAAATTGGTAGTAGTTTAATTCAGAATGTTATTAAATGTTTTTATGTTCTATCTAAATATCTTGATTATTGTATCATAATGATTAAAGCCTGTTGTTACCATTGAACTACAATAAATTTATCACTTAAACATGAGACATGTATGAGGCAGTCGAAGTCAGGAAAATTCAGGAGTCAGTAGGTGGTTTGACTTACTGACTCCACAGCCATGGCTGCCACCCACCCCAAGCTGTCTAGCTGAACATGGCTGGCAACCAAAAATGCGACGAAGCACCACGTCGTTTTTGTTTTTAATTATTTCAAGAATCTGTACAGAACAGAAAGTATGAGGCTGATATTTAAGGGGTTGTCTTGTAAAAAAAAGTTATCTCTTATTCATCGGATAGTGGATAACTTGTTGATCAGTGGGAGTCCAACAGCTTGAGGCTGCACCAAGCGTCAGAATGAGGCATTATTATCCCCGTAAGAATGGAAAAAAGCAAACTAAAAATGAGCCTACTTAAAACTTAAATTTAATATATCTAGGGTAATCTTAAACACGCTGAAAAAGACAAACACATAAAATGTTCTCATTATATAATGCTGAATTGAGAGTATCTGGGCACCCACAATGGTAAAGTCTTACCGAGAGGCCCTGGTCACCAGTGGTAAACATAGAAATAGCACCTCAACACATAAGATATCGGCAACCCCTACAACTCAAAGGGGCTCATAGTGCAGACGATAAAGAATGAAACATTCTCACCCATCTTATAGAGTGAGGGATCTCACAGCCAATTCTGTCATTTGGAGATTAAACGCATCGGTGGCATCATATTGGATGGTCCAGCCAGGGACTCTTATATTTTGAGGGCCAGATGTAGACTGCCCTAAGGGTAGGAGTTCATGTAGGATGCCAAGGCAAGTGTAATATTAGGACCTTCATGGACATCTACATCTAGTGAAAAACCATCCACTCATTTTTTTTTATTAGATAATTTAGGACAAGAAAAACTAATTTATGGTATGTTTTCCCTTTTGTTTGAGGTTTTTTTCATTTGTTTTAATGACTTTTTTGTCCTATTTTTCTTCTTTTTACAGGTTTTTGGGGCACAAGATACACAGCAGACCGAATAACTTCAAGGGAAAAATACTTAAAAACCATCCTCCGAGAGCTGGTTACCTATGTGCTGTTCCTGATCCTTTTATGCATTTGTAAGTATTTATAATCAAGGTAATTGTCACAATACAGAAAGGTTCTTGTAATGTAATGCTGAGTAATAGTTTAGAAGAGGGTTTGTTGATGGGAACCATGTTATTTCTGACATATATCTGCCTGCCCTTTAGATGGAGCTGGTCACTTTTGCTCCTATTTGTGTTGTGGAACGATTTTTGTCTAGCACTTTTAGGAATGACAAATATAAAGGGGGAGTCTCAACTTCATAAATGAGTGAAATTGCAAAGGTGTAAAAACAAGAAACTTTGCAATTTTTTTGCCTGAAAAATAAATGTCTGAGATGTTTCTATTAACTGTTTACTGCTCGTTGCCAAGGTTACAGCACACTCCAGCAGTGTATCAGCCGGTCTAGACAGAGGGAGTGCAGCGCTCACAAGCTCTTTTCCCTGAAGTTGGCCAGAATCACAGCGTCTCTGCGGTTCTCCGATACTTAGGGGGCAAAACTGGCTATAGCACACACCGTTCAGAGTAGCGGGGCTACAGTGCTATCTGTCAATCATCTGTGGACCAACCAAGAAGCACAGAGGCTGGGGAGCAGTGCGCTCCTGACCAATGAATTTGAGACAATGCCTTCCATGTTTTATTTCATATCAGAGAAAAATTCACACCACATTGTGTATTTATTATTGTGTCGATGTAGTCGGGCAAAGCTTGTCATCTTCTTTAAATGATTTTTATCTAAACAGGGCTTCCCCACAATCCTGTTGTCACCAGAACAGTCTTCTCCAGCACGGCTCACCCATTTTATTTCATTTTCTGTCCAAAGTCTACTAGTATCGATTTAGCAGAGATGACTTATTCTTTCAGGGTTAGGCACGATGGTTGAAACTACACACCTAAGATGAATGAATCATCATAACCATGTTGAAAGCCAGAAGTCTTTCCCCATTTCCTATTTTCTACAGGGCCTAGAGATTCTAGAGTGACAAAATTTGTCAAACTTTTATGGCCACTTTACACGTCCCGATATCATTGTCCAACTTCGATAAAAAGTCACGTGGTTCGTCCGTTGGCGACGATATCGTTCGTGCGTTGTATGGTGTAAATGACCAATTTGATGCAAGAACGATGCCAAAACGATATCGTTGGGGAATTATTGTGCATGCTCTCCAACTGCCCGATATTGGATGGATGATCTGGCCTGATCGTGCTGTGTGACAGCCCAACACCGACTTGGAGAGCAACTTCCCCTATTCACTCCCATGTTAAATGGTCTTTCCCTAGTTCGCACGTACAAGGGGGCGTAGACATCGCAGTTGTGTTGCCTGCCGATATCTCCCTATGTGACAGCTCCTATGCGATCTTGGATTACAGCCAAAAAAATGTGCGCTCCCGTGCCGTTGTATACAATATCGTAATGATGTTGGGACGTGTAAAGTGGCCATTCGTTTTTTTTCCAACGACTTGGGTCTGGCCAATCGTTATCTCTATTGGCATGTGGAGTTATCTTCAAGGGGTTGTCTATTCTGCTCCCCTTTTTGTCATCAACCACTTGTGACCCTGCGGTTGTCATCTTTGTACTTCTCTGTAAGTGTGATCTTTCTTCTGCTTCTTCCAGGTCTGAAACTGATGTTTTACTGTGTCGGCAGACCTTCCTGCTGAATTTTTCCTTCCTTCATACTAAAGGTAGTCCTTCTCATCCCATCTGATGGCCTCATCTAATCCCTATGAAATGTTTTCAGTCTCTCAGACCTATCTGTACCAAACAGTCTTTATTACCCAGTCTGATCATCCACGGTTGTTTAAGCATAGCCATTTGTGTGGCGTTTTGCACAAACCCTAGCAGTCCTCTTCTGCCTCACAGCTCATTCCTACAGGCAGTCCATCCTCTGGTCTTTAGCTGTGTATGGCCATTATCTGCTCCTTTCTCCGCACTTTACACATCTTGGTGGTGTTCACCCTTCTGCATTCTTGGATGGGTTTCCCAGTCATCTGGCTGCAGGCAGCAGTGGATTCGGTGACTATGGCTGGCTTCACACTTGCAGATGGATCTGCAGCGTTTTGCAGATGCATCTGCAAGTGTGAGCATGCTGACCGCGGCCCCTATGTTTATAATAGGGCGCACGCGGTGTGAAAGCTCTCATTCACTCCTATATGTGTACTGTCAGCAGGCGTATGCCTGCTGACAGATCACACACTCCCGTCCGCACTGTGGACGCGAGATGTAGCGTCCATGCTGCGGGCGGGAGAGTGTGATCTGTAAGCAGGCATACGCCTGCTGACAGTACACATATAGGAGTGAATGAGAGCTTTCACACCGCGTGCGCCCTATTATAAACATAGGGGCCGCGGTCAGCATACTCACACTTGCAGATGCATCTGCAAAACGCTGCAGATCCATCTGCAAGTGTGAAGGCAGCCTATCAGTGTCTTTTGTGCTTATTCCCAGGTGCGACTTTAGGATGTCCCTTGGGTTTTTCTGTCCGCCAATGACATGAGGATCTTTTTGTCATTCACATTGTGTCCGCCTGCTGTGGCTGATTATAAGGGTATTATTACCTACATTTATGATGCATCAAAGAGTTAAATGAGAGTTGCCCATTTGCTGTATCTGTAGCCTGTCTTTCTACATGTACCTGCAGAGAATGTCCCACAGTGACCTTGTACCTGAACAAACAGGACTCCTGCAGAGTCTTCCACTGTTGGGCTGTGCTCTCCTGCTGAGCTGGTTAGTGTTTTACCAGTCATTCAAGTGAGTCCAGGAATAACTGACTGGCATATAGAGCTGTATCTGAGTGGATGTGGCAGGATAAGGCTCCATACATCTGTGTCTGGGACAGTACTAATTATAACAAGTTGGACCTGGTCCCGGAACTCAGAAAAGGAAACATGTTCTTCTGGGTGCTGGGATCTGTACTTGTCCTCTTGTGTCCTGAATGCAGCCTATATAGCCTTTTATTTAATGTTTTTGTGCACAATGCTGTAAATTATTGATGTATTTTACTTGAAGTTCATTTTCAGGTTCATTCCAATATCCATGTTTATCTAGTCTTTGGTCTCCAATACACATGAGACAGAGGGGTGGAAGTGGTAAAAAAAGAAATCGATTGGTTCCAGTTCTTGTTGCAGTCGGAGTGTCGCAGTTTGGTCAGATGAATACTGCCTCTTAGTTTATGCTTGGGTAACCCCCTTTAAATAAATGTTTTTATTCTGTCTAACCCTAACCTTACACTTGCCAGTGAACATATGTTGCATATAGTGTTGTTCTGATGAAAGACTGGTATAAGAAGTAAGTGATGTGAATGGATCTGTCTTGTGTCTTGTTTTTGCAGTGACTTATGGCATGGTGACTTCCAGCATGTTTTATTACACTAAAGTTATGACACAGCTTTTTCTGGATACGCCGGTGTCAAAAAATGAAAACACCAACTTCAAGACCTTGATGACCATGGACGACTTCTGGAAGGTAAAGGATTAAATAGTACATAGATAATGGGGGCTGCTGATTATTATTCAGTGATGGGTATGTTGGAGAGGTCAGGGGCTAATTGGGTAATGAAAGATTGGATTTATAAACTCTATGGTAAGATCACTGCTATTAGGAAAATAGTGTGGTCATTACATGAGATTGGTCATTGATGGTAAGAATCTTTTTTATGACAGACCCTTCTAACTATAATGCCACAAAGGAAAAGAGGCTTTTTGCTCTACTACTGATAGGGAAACGTAAGCACAAAACCGTTTTTGTGCAGATGAAAATGAATCCTGGTGATCACACTACAGTTAGAAATCTGTTGGTGAAACATCCTGGAGAACCAACCACAGATCTTCTGTAGATGTAGGCTTGCACAAATCCATCTGTCTACTCAATGTAATGACAGACAGAATCGATGATATTCAGATTACAGTTATATAGGTGGTCTGGGAAACTCGCTATCTACTTCATGGAGAGGAGTTTGCCTGCAACCATAAGAAGACAGTTAAGTAGGTAAGGAGATTTAAAGCCACATCCCCCTCTAGGAAATATGCAAATTTGCACTTCAGTAAGGAAGTGGATGAACTCTAGCGCCACCTTTAGGTAGCTCCTCAAAGTCATAATCGCTTTCTAACAAGCTTTTTAATATAACTAAGGGATTTGTGCCAGATCAGAACCCCAAACTACAGACACTGCGTTTGGGGGTAACTGCTCCTCATCAGTGTAGTGTGTGGGATATTATATAGGTGTAAAATCATTTCCAAGACCCCTTGTTCTTCTTTACACGGAAGATAGTCCATATTGACATTGGCTGAACGTTTAGGGTCATTGTGCTTCAGAATAAATTTGGGGCTAATCTAACATCTCCATGAACATGTATCTGCCTATGTTGAGGACATCAAGAAATGGGCAACGTTGACTGTATACGCAGTGGTTGGCCATTCAAACTTGAAACAAATGAAAAACACATCATACTTCCCTTAAAAATCAGATGTCCAGCAGTGCCATCAGCTTAGACCTGGCCTCAACCAGTGGGACTTATTTAGGATTTACTGTTCTGAGAAGTCTGGCAAGGAGGGTCTTCATAGAAGAATTGCAGTCAAAAGCCATACTTCGAACAAGAGAACAAGGCCAAGTGATTCAACTATGCACAAAAACCTTAGAACTACCGTAGGATGCAGAAAATGTCAGCAGGCAACAGTGAAGGATGGTGGACGTTTCTTGCACGTTTGGGGCTCCTGGAGTAGGGAGAAATGGATTAGAGCATTTGGACAAGATTAATGGTCTCCTCAATTCTGATAAATACAAGTAGATACTTATACATTATATAATACCATCAGGGAGACATCTGATTGGGTTCAAATTTATTCTACAGCAAGACAATGACCACAAATGTACAGCCAATATAATTACTACTATCTTCAATATACAGAAAGACCAGGAGCCCTGTAAATGGTGATATGGCCCCCACAGAGACCTGATCTCAACATCATCGAGTCTGTCAGAAGGATTTGCACAAGCTTCATACAAAGATCATCTGTGGTTAGTTCTCCAAGATGTTTGAAGGATCCTCCCTAATGAGCATATTTACTAACTTTGAAGAATTGTTGCTGCTTTGAAGGCAAAGAACATTAACACCAATTATTGATTTGATTTAGATATTTACTCACTTTGTTTTAGTCAATAATACAATATATTAACAATGCTCTTTGTGGCAGTATTCTCACTGTGCAGCATTTTTTCACACCAGCCTAAAACTTTTGAACAGTACTAAGATGTGTTTATAATGTATAGTGGATCTGTTCAGCTGTTTCATGCTGCATGAACCACAGACCACATGAACTCTACTCTAGACTTTGTCATACCTTCTCTCCTTATGCAGAACTTGTTTTTAAGCTATGTTTCCTTGCAGTTTGTAGAGTTAAGGCCCCGTCACACACTAAGATATCGTTAACGATATCATTACAACGTCACTGGTTTGACGTTGCAGCAATTTCGAAATGACATTGTTGCGTGTGACATTTACCAAAGACCAACGATGAGGTTGTTTATCGTTGGTCGTTGGTTAATGACCTGGACCATAAATTTATTGTTGGTCTTCCGCTGGGCGACCAGCATCGGTGCGGGAGACCAACGAAGAACGAGCTCCCAGCGCCGCAAGCACTGGGAGCTGGTAACCAGGGTAAACATCGTGTAACTAAGCGCCGCACTCTGCTTAGTTACCCGCTGTTTACCCTGGATACCAGCATTCTCACTGGTCCTGATCGCTGGTGAGTCTGCCTGTGTGACAGCTCACCAGCAATCAGATAATGATGTCCCAGCGACCCGATCGTTGGTCGGATCGCTGGGACATCGTTAGGTGTAACGGGGCCATTACATATATCTCTGAATACTGAGGACGTTGGATCTAGTTTCCATACTACCCATGATTCTAGCAGCATGAAACAACTGAAAGGTTTCCTTTAAATTGTTGACATGTGAAATCTTAACATACATTAAATCATCTTATGTTACAGTTTGCGAAGGGGCCTCTTGTAGATGGCTTGTACTGGGACATGTGGTACAACAACAGGACTAAAGCAGAAAATCAAAGTTTTATCTACTATGAGAACCTGCTCCTTGGAGTACCTAGACTGCGTCAGCTTAAAGTGAAGAACGGCTCCTGTTCGGTTCCAGAAGACCTGAAGGATGAAATTACAGAATGCTATGATATGTACTCAGTCAGGCATGAGGATACTGCCCCCTTTGGGCTACGTAATGGAACTGCGTATGTATTGTTTCAGTATTTCTACATTTCTAATTCGATGATAAAATCGAGCTATGACCCCAAGCTAAAATTGTACAGTCATGGCTGAATGTTTTGTCACCCTTGAAATGGTTTCAGAAAATGAAGTATTTCTCCAAGAAAACAATTCAAATTACATGTGTTTATTTCCTCTGTGCGTATTTGAATAAAGCAAAACAAAAAAAATGGAAAAATAAATAAAAAAGGCAAAGTGGACATTATTTCACGCAAAACCTAAAAAATGGGTTGGAGACAATTGTTGGCACATTCAACTTAATACGTGGCTGCACACACTTTGGAATATATAACGCAATCAATCGTGTCTTAGCCAGCTGGAATTTTGGACCACTTTTACAGACTGCTTCAGGTCTTGTATCTGAAGGTGCCTTCTCCCAACAGCAATTTTAAGAACTCTCAATAGATGTCCAATGGGATTTAGATCCGGACTCATTACTGCCAATTCAGAACTGTCCAGAGCTTTGTTTCCATGCATTTTTGGGGGCTCCTTGAAGTATGTTTGGGGTCATTGTCCTGCAGGAAGATCCATGACCTGAGACACAAACCAAGCTTTCTGACATGGGGCACTACATAGGGACCCAAAATCCTTTGGTAATCTTCAGATTTCATGATGTCTTGCACACAGTCAAGGCACCAAGACAACCCCAGAACAACTTTGATCCTCCACTATATCTGACTGCAGGTCCTGTGTTCTCTTCTTTATAGGCCTTATTTCATTTTCAGTAAACAGTAGAATGATGTGCTTTACCAAAAATCTCTACCGTTGTATCATCAAGACTCTTTTACCAGGAGGATTTTGGCTTACTCATGTACATTTTGGCAAGCTGCAGTCTAGATTTTTTTGTCCCTGTGTCACCGGTGAGGTCCTCCTGGGTCTCCTGTCATTATGTTTCATTTTATTCAAATGTTGATTCAAGCTCACACTGATGCACCCTGAGCCTGCAGGACAGCTTGAATTTCTTTGGAGCTTGATTGAGGCTGTTTATCCACCATCTGGTTTATTCTGTGTTCTAACCTTTCATCAATTTTTCTCCACTGTTCACATCCAGGGAGATTAGCTACAGTGCCATGGGTTGTAAGCTTCTTGATTATGTTACACACCATGACAAAGGAACATCAAGAGCTCTGGAGATGACTTGTAACCTTGAGATTGTTGATATTTTTCAACAATTTTGGTTCTCAAGTCCTCAGACAGTGCTCTTCTCTTTCTGTTCTCCATATTCAGTGTCACAAACACAGACACACAATGCGAAGATTGAGTCAAGGTCTCCCCTTTTTATCGTGCTTGGGTGTGATTTTCATATTGCCCACACCTGTTATTTGGCGCAGGTGATTTTGAACGGGCATCACATAAAACAAAGTTGTTTACCCACAATTTTGGGAAGGTGCCAACAACATTGTCCTCCCCATATTTGGAGTTTTGTGTGAAACTAGGTTTTTTAAGTTGTTCCAAAACAGGCAAAGGAAATAAACATGTATATGACAAAAAGTGTAATTGCAATAATTTTCTAGGAGAAATAATTCATTTTCTGGAACAATTTCAAGAGTGCCAACACTTTTGGCCATAACCCTATTTCTCTATCATTGGGGGACACAGACTATATTAGCGGTATGTAAAGATGGCTCTTAAAACACATGTTATAAATGTGATGGGAGACAGAAACTAATTGCTTATTAAATAGTTATGGTATTGATAATGAGGTTAGATAAATTTATAGTAGTTGCATCCTACTCCCCTCCAGTACCTGTGTGCCTCATATTGTTCATTAATATTGTACTGGTCTATGTGTGCCCCTTTTCACATGTAAAGCGCCATGGAATACATGGCGCTATAATAATAATTAATAATGATGTCTGGACTATAATCTATGTAACATTATGTCTATACAGGTGGACATACACCAAAGAAAGGGATTTAAATGGCAGGAGTCAGTGGGGCCTTATATCCTCATACAGCGGGGCCGGGTATTACTTAGATCTGTCAAGGAACAGAGAAGAGGCTGCGGCTCAGATTGGGACCCTAAGGGATAACCTATGGCTGGACCGAGGCACCCGAGCCGTGTTTATGGACTTTACTGTGTATAATGCAAATATCAATCTCTTCTGCATTATCAGGTATGTCATGATTGTAAACTGTAGGTGGTTTGCTCACTGGGTTCATGGCATTGACCCCTAATGGAGGCATGATCGTGGGTAATCTCACCAATTTATAGCTGGGTCTGTCAGGTTTATGTATCAGTTCCAGGATTTTATAGGTAAGAATAACACTATGTACTCTGCCATCCTTGCCATGAAAAATGCCACATCCCCTGGTGGACATGGTATAAGATCAGTGTGAACATCATCATAACCTTTTTTTTTCTTGTAATTTTGTACTTTTTCCCTTATCTTTGAACCTTATCTGATGCTGGCCTTTTGTGTCCGTTTTCTAGGCTGTTGGTTGAGTTCCCAGCTACAGGAGGGCTAGTGACCTCCTGGCAGTTCCAGACAGTGAAGCTAATTCACTATGTGTCTACATTTGACTACTTCTTGGCTGCCTGTGAGATAGCATTCTGCATCTTCATCCTATATTACATGGTGGAGGAATTCCTGGAGATCTATAATCATCGCCTGCACTATTTCCATAGTCTCTGGAATTGTCTGGATATTGTCATCATTGTGGTACGCATTGTATCTAGGACAACATCTTTGTAATTAAAGCACCATTCCAGTGGTTTTGTTTGTATTTCACTGTTGGAGTGGTGCTTTATATCTAAGCCCCTGCCCGTCTTACACTCCCCCTCCGACGTCTTCATCTTTTCCCATCACTCTTCTCCAGTTTGTGTTCTACCGACTGCTCCTGTGTTTCATGGTGTGCGCTGGAGGTCACAAATCAAGTCTATGAGAGCCTTGTTCTCGCCTCATGCTGGCTCCCCTAGACTTGCCCTGATTGCTTGTGACATAACACTAACTTCTGTCCAGTCAGAAGATGCAATCACAAGAGGGCGCCGTAGAAGCAGAAAAGAGGTGAAGACGCCGCACGGTTGGTTTGAGATCAGAGGACTTAGATGTAGAGCACCACTGGATCGGTGATCTTTACCATACATCCTGTGCATACATATTTTGCATTACCAGTTTCCATTTAGGAGGCCTGGGATGTAATGGCCAAGCTGTAGACCTCTGTAGAGAACAGGTATCAATTGTTCATTGCGCTTTTGGGCTACTTAAATAAAATCTACTATTTTTATTTTTTTGACAGTTCTAAGACTTGCATGTCTCTGTCCCAAGAATACACTATTGTCCAGTTTGGGGCTATGTTTACACGTTGCTTTTTTGCAGCTTTTTTTCCGCAGTTAAAACTTCTCTCTTAGCAGTAAAAAGCTGCTTCAAAAAGCATTATCTTTGCTGCGTTTTTGGTGTTATTTGTCGACCGTAATTGTTTAAATAAAGTTATTTGCATTCAACAGACAAGCAGTAAAAACGCAGCAAGAAAACAAAGTTGCTTTTTTTGCAATTTTTCATTACTTTCAATGTGAAAGAAGCAGCAAAAACGCTGACAGAATTGACATGCTGTAGAATTGCCGTACTGTAAACAGCAGCTTTTAATTTGTATAAAGCCCATGAGAAAAACAATGCAAAAAACAACTTGTAAGCATAGCCTTAGAAGTATGTGATGAATTAGCCATGTAGAGTATCTACTATAAAACTGGCTGCAGCAGGAGCCTCCCCCCATTTTCTAATGAACTGACTTATGGAATTTGACACCGCAATAGCAGGTGATAACATAGAAGGGAAAGTTGAATTAGACAAAATAGATTTCCTTGATGGATCTGTTCTGAGAGGTGATCATCCCCCTCTATTGTTTGGAAATCTTACCATTTGCACCCTTAACATTCATTGTATTGTTTGTGTAGCTGTCTGTGGTGGCGATGGGCCTCAATCTGTACAGAATGTCGATGGAAGGACCTCTGAGCAAGCTGCTGGTAGAGATGAACTTATTCCACAATCTGGAGTCTCTGGCCTACTGGCAGGACCAGTTCAATAATGTGGCTGCAGTCACTGTATTCTTCGCTTGGGTTAAGGTAATATTTCTCATTATACTCATACTATTCCAAGAATCCAAAGAAGAAATGAAAGGTGGCGCTCACCACAGTCTAAAACCTTCCTGTATTCAGTTCATCAGGTGAAACAAGCAGCAGGTGATGCTGGACAATGGTCGTTTTGCAGACGCAATCTACGGGTCCTGATTCGCATGTGTGCACGAAACGGCTGTCGTCCAGGATTCCCTATCCTGATTGTTTTATCTGATAAACTGAATAAAGGAAGATTTTAGCCTTTGGTGAATGCCACCTTTTCATTTCTTCTTCAAATTCTCCTATACGATTTGATGGTTGAGCACCGACTGGTATGGTATTATTGGAACAGAGTTCTCAGCCTGGTATTCCCATAATGGTGCCAGACCGTTCTTGTAATTGACAGCCATACTATTCCTATTAATAGGCTTTTAACTTCAGTAGTCCGGGTCACTGTGATCTTTCCATTATTTCCTGGTGTAATCATTTAATTTTACAAGAAAACAGCTGCTTCACATGCAAGACTGTGCAGCCATTACCATAAGCCGCAATTGATCGTAATGTCCACGTAGTTTTGCAGGTGAAATGGTTGTTTCCCTGGAAAACCAGTGGATTTTGCCTGGGAAACATTGGAAAGATCTCAGAAGTAAAGGATTGCTGATGTCTAGGTGAGAATGCAGCCTTAACCCCTTCCCGACCTATGACGTTATACAACGTCATGGGCGGGTAAGGAGTGTTTGATGTGAGCTCCGGCGTGGCTCTCACATCAAACAGCCGACATCTTCGGCGCTGTTAACCCCTTGGATCCCGTTGTCAATCACTGACGGCGGGCTATAAGGCGGCCGCGGCGGGGACGTGCTGTTCCCCGCCTGCTCCGGAGATCCCGCGATAGTATCATGGGATCTCCGGCGCTCACGTGATAGCCCGGGGTCCTGGCTAGACCCCGGATGCTGTCAGAGCGCAGTTTCCTGCTGTGGTTGGCAGGCGCTGCCTACCACACCAAGTCCGCGATTCTAGGAGATGCAGATGAGCTGCAGCTCATCTGTATCTCCCAGAAGTGATCGGACTGTGCAGCAAAGTGCCTCTTAAAGGGGCAGTGTAAAAATCAGAATCAATGAAAAAATAAAGTTTTTAAAAACCTGTAAAAAAAAAAAAAAATTTATATATATATATATATATATATATAAAGTTCAAATTACCCCCCTTTTCCCCCATTCACAATAAAAAGTATTAAAAAAAGAAAAAAAAACATTTGGTATCGCCACGTTCAGAATCACCCAATCTATCATCCTATTAAATCCGTTAATGAGAACCGTAAACTCCGTAATGGAAAAAATGGTCCAAACGCCAAAATTCAGTTTTTTTGTCGCCGCAACATTGCTATAAAATGCAATAACGGGCGATCAAAACTGCGGATCCCCCAAAAAATGGTATCATTAGAAACGTTAGCTCAATACGCAAAAAGTATGCCATCACACAGCCCCAGATCCCGGAAAATGAGGACGCTACGGGTCGCAGAACATGGCGCAAAAAGTCTGTTTTTGTTTTTTTCAAACTTCGAATTTACCACCTAGGTACCAGTAAATGTATACATGTTGGGTGTCTACGAACTCGTACCCAAGCAAGGCATCACCCCGTCATGTCGATTTTACCATATAGTGAACATGGCGACTAAAATACCCAAAAAACAAACGCGTCATTGCACTTTTGTTGCAATTTCACTGCATTTAGAATTTTTTTGCAATTTCCCTGTTCTCTATACGGTAAAATAAATGATTGCATATGAAAGTACAACTCGGCCCGCAAAAAACAAGCCGTCATATGTCTATATTGACGGAAAAATAAAAAAGTTATGGCTCCTAGAAGCAGGGGAGCAGAAAATGAAAAATGAAAAATTCCCGGGTTATGAAGGGGTTAAAGGTAGATGGAGCCACCCATAAAACAAGGGATGTGGACATTAATCAACCCAAATGCTCCAGTATTCTGGAGCCTTATCCAACTAAGGGACATGGCTTCTTTGACAATGGGCCTTCTTTTTTTGTAGAAAAGGTGCCAGGCCTTTTAGCATGATGTTGTGCACCAAGGTTTTACAACACTTGGCAGAAAGTCAACAAATAGACAAACATAGACTAGAAATACTCTAACTTTATCAACCAGCTTGAACCACTCCGATAAATGTGGCGAATTTGTCTAGTCTCTAGAATTAGAAGTAGACTGTATATTAGCATTTTATTTTCCATTTTGAATCATGTCTTTTCATCTCCTGGTAAGAGGTGCTGTGTATTCTACGTGTAGCTCTGGCCTTGTACTGTGTTGTGTGATGGATACATTGCGGGAGATTTATTATTGTCTAAAAGAATATCTGCTCTGTACAGTTTTTATACATTTCTCCTTCGCCTCATTGGGGGGACACAGACCGTGGGTGTTATGCTGCTGTCCACTAGGAGGCAACACTAGGCATAATCTGCAAAAGATTAACAGTGGCTCCTCCGCAGTATACACCCCTGGAGCAGGCACTGCCTTAACAGTTTTTGCTTAGTGTCGTAGGAGGCACATCAAAATTTTATTCTTCTAAAAAACTTTTCACTTTTTGAATTTTTTCTTCAAGAAGGTCTCTGGTGAGACTCCCGGCATGGTCCTTCCTCGGCCCCCACTGTTGGGGGCGCCTGGTTGAAGTTGAGGGTCGCACCACATGCCGCTCCTTTCTCGGCCACCTACTGTTGGGGCGCTGGGTTGAAGTCGAGACGACAGTCCTCCTTCCCCATTTTCCCACTGTTGTGGTCTCTGGGTTGACGTTGAGGATATGCAGGAGCCCCCTGACGGTGGACGGCAGTATCCCTCCCTAATCACCCCTCATGGGGATTTTGGGTTGAGACACCACAGGGTTGGGCCAGAAGGTGCTGCACCTCAATATGCAGCAGCACTCCAGAAACCTCAGCCTGCCTGAGTGCTTCTTATGGACACCTGCTGCAGCACACATGGCTGCAGCAGACTCGGGAGACCGAGCTTTGCTGCATACTCTGGATTAGGCCAGGGGAAAGCACCATGGGGCAGCCTTAACCATCCCAGGAGCACAGTCTACCTGTGTTCCTGCAAACAGCCACAGCCTGCACTTGTGGCCGGTCACAGGAGACCAGTGCTCTGGATCTCCTGCAGGGTCCGCCTCTACTCACTGCTAGGCTGTCTAGGGGGTCCGGCGGGGTCCGGGTCAATTTCGGCCCCTCCGCGCCGGCCTGGAGCTATTTTCGGCTTTTTGGATTTCTACTTTAGGCCCGCTTCGGCCTAGCGCGAAGCCGCCGCTTTTTTTACCACCCCCGCCTCGCCCCCTGGACGACTAGAATGACGCGGACGGCGTTATAGTAAGGGGCAGAACTGAGACAGCCCCATCATCAATGGGGCGGGAGGCAAAGCGGCCGCATCATCAAGGGGCGGGCTGGCCTGTTCCTGGCACCTCTTGCTTGCTGCGAGATTACCTCTGCCTCTTTTTTGCTAGGCAGCCCCCCCTCTCCTCTAAGCAGCAGTGCCTTGTTTTTAAGAGGCCTACAGTGCCTGTTCCCTCTTTCTCCTTCCGGCGGCAACGAAGGGAAGAGGGACATACAGCAGCTCCTGCCATGCCCTATAGGTACGGCCGGTCTGCAATGCACCCCATCATTCTCCGGGGATCCAACAGCCATTACTGATTTTTCAATTGGATGTGCCACAGCATCCGCTGTGCGGGGGTACAAGGAACACTGGAGCGTACAGTGCGCACGTCTTCGCTGTGCGACAGTCTACTGACGGAAAAGGCAGGACAACCAGCAGTGATATCCTGCTCTAGCTTGACCCCTCTCTGTACAAGGGTAATGAGCAATATAATACTACGAGGAGCAGTGCAACTTTTCCTACAGTAGTGATCACATCCCTAATTCCCGAAGCAGTACATGAAAAGTCCAGCACACGGGCCACCGCACGTATTGTGTTTTTTCCTACACTGTGTCAGATGCAGGTACCTGTTGGTACACCTATCCAACCTTACCCTGGGGGAGCCAGGTTGACTTGAGACACCGACATGTTTTTTCTTTGGTCCCCCAATATTGGCGGAGCCCAGTTTATATACAAACATTTCAAATTCTCGTCCAACATACCCCTTCCGGGGCCCCCACTCGGCTGGGACAATTAGGTTGTGGAGGACTCACTACGAGTTTAACTCACAGGTCCCTCCTCGGCCCCCGACTGTTGGAGAGCCCAGTTGAAGTTGGTGTAACCTACAATTACCTGACAACTGTAGAGGCGTCCCAGGACTGTTCGCCAATCCTCTCCAGACCCCACAGCTGGAGTTCTGATCGGCGGTGACGACAGCCAAGTCTCACAAGATGCAGGCTAAAACACTGTGATCCACAGCTACACGGGTAATTCAGCTATGGGTCTCTGGAACCTACGACCCATAGCATACTCCCTCCTCAGCTCCCCACGGTTGGGGGCGCTGGGTTGTAGCCGAGATGGCTATATGCCATACTCCTTCCTCGACTCCCCACCGTTGGGGTTGAAGTTGCGACTGCACAAGGCCTACCGGCCTCCCTCCCCAGACTACAACAACGAAACTCTTGGTCGCAGGATGTGGACCACAAGCTCACCTGCCTATCTCCTCATTGCACCTATACTAGGTACTTGAGTTGAGCTAACACACGCAAGCACTCTGCACAGCCCGCCCCAAAGCAGGACCTCGCAGACTCCCGACTGCATTAACCCAATGGATGGGCCCTCTGGTCCCATGTATGGTCGTGGCCCGAACCTTCTTCCACTTAGTCTGTCCCTTCTCGACTCAGGAGTAAAACGGAGAATATCGTGAGACCTGAAGCGCATAAATACAGAGTTTTTCCCAGCCTGAAGTTGGCAATGTCTATACTGCATTCCAGGAGTCTCCCATATCTGGTCAACTTATTCATCAATTCATGACTTTCAGGGACTGCGAACACAGTGCCACTTTTACTGTGCACGTTAAAAAGACTCGGTTGGCATATCAACCCCCACAAGTCTACCGCACTTCCAAGGCACATGCTGCAGCACAGCACACTTCAGGAGTCCCAGCTTCGCCGCGTACTCCTGATCTCCACATGCTGCAGCATCACATATGGAGTCAACCATATTGGACACGCAGCATCGGATGAAAACAGCGGCCTTTAGTGGCAACACATCCACAGCTCTAGTGAAATTTCCCCAGACAAGGCACGGTTTCTTCGTCTGGGAATCCGCAGTCTCCTTCAGCGGTCTCCTTAATCCTTCACAACCGTCCATGAGAGTCCTAGACGGGATAGTTCACGTAAAAACAATAGTACAGCGGTCTCAGGGAGCGCCAAAGGAATACTGGCACTTTTATTTATACAACTAGCCCTGTGTGTCTACAGATGCGCCCTTTTTTACCTTTTCTTTTTGCTAGACAGGATAGTGGCAGCATAAGACGCAGTTCCTTTGCCTCTGCTGCATCTCCGGCCTTTTCAATTATCCATGCTCAGGCATGGCACGAGAACAGGATGTGGTGCGATGTACCCACATCACAATGCACATGTCAGTAGTCTTGTTCAGACTCAAAGATGTCTCTCAATCTACAAAGATTCGGGCAGTATTTTTAGTACTGAACTCATTCAGTCACCTTCTGCAGTCGGACATGTCCGGATCCAGTCAAACAATTCCACAGACGTGGCATATGTCAACCACCAGGTGGAACCTGCAGTCTCCAAGCGATGACAGACGTTCGCCACATCCTTCACCAGGTGGAATCCTTCAACACAGTACTGTCGACTGTTCTCATACCAGGTGTACATATCTAGGAAGCGGATTTCTTAACCCAACACGGGATGGACTCGGGGAAACGGTCCCTTCATCCAGATGTCCCCCATCAAGGCTGCCAGCGCCAGGAAACCACAGACGTGGACCTGACGGAGTCACGCTTCAATACCAAGGTTCCAACCTCCCTGGCCAGGTCCCAGGATCCACAGTCAATAGGACAGACGCACTAGTCCAAGACTGGACCTGTATCCGTTTCCCCTACACTTTTTCCCCACTACCAAGATAGTGCGGAATATCAAAAACAAGAATGTCACCGGATCATACTTGTGGTCTCAGACTGGCCCAGATGCCTTGGTACGCAGTTTTTCGTCCAATTCATAGCAGCAGTACCAGGACGACTAATGGACAGTCCAGCCCTGCTCTGTCATGGCCAGTTCTCCCTCATAATTCCTCAACTCTGAAATTAATGGCGTAGACCTTGAGACCTGGAACTTAACCCAGGTTTTTTTTTCCCAGGATAGTGTAGTGATCATAGTCACAGCAAGGAAATCAGCCTTGTCAACAATATACCATCACACATATGTAATCGTTTTGTTTTTTGCTTGGGACATCTCTACAGGTCATTCCCCTTGGCCCTATTTCATACCAAGAACTCTCCGTTTCTTCCACTCAGACCTAGACTCAGGTCTGTCCTTAGGGTCTCTCACACCAGGTATCAGCCGTTTCACCTTCTTCCACACGTCTTGCCACCAGACTTCTAGGAAATCCTTCCTTTGAAGGGTCTGCTATTTAAGGTCTCCATACAACAGGACTACATGTGGGGATTTGAACTCGGCCTCACGGTCCTACAAAAAACACCTTTTGAGTCTCTAGAGGATATTACCCTTAGCATTCTCATCCAAACAGTGGCATGTTTCGGTAGTAATTACTTTTTCTCTGCAGAGGTATCGGTACTTGCAGCGCTCTCATGTAAACCATCCTTCTTCTTTTTTTCCATAAATATATTTATTAATTTCAAAAGTTCATAAGAAAAAAAGGTAACAACTCAGATATAAAGATTTACACATTCGTACATAGTCTGGGGTATGACAGAAAACACGTTCCATTGCCAAGGCCGAGACCCCAGCAGCCGTCTCAAAAGACCCTGATACATATAATTCACCAATTACATCACATCAAGATGAAGCTTGAAGCGAAGTGTAAGCCAGTTCTCGCTATTCCGTAGCCATCTAAACATCTCTGTCATCCCTGCAGACCATGAAATAAAAAAGAGAAAAAAGAAGGGGGAAGGTAATGAAAGAAGACATGAAAGGAGGGAACAGAAGGGAAGAAGGGGTGGAGAGAAAAAAAAAAAAAGGGATGATGTGGGAGGGAAGAGGAAACCTGGTTAATCTAGCTCAAGAAGGAAGAGAGGATCGCAACAGCCAATCCGCAAACTCCGGGCTCTCCTTGAAAGAATGCCATAGATACCATGTACTGCCCACGTCTGATCCGGTGCCATGATCATCGGCCATCAAAGACTCTATGCGACTCATTTTGTTCATCTCCGCTATCCACTCCAGTATGGTGGGGACCTCCGTAGACCTCCAGTGTCTGGGAATGACAGCCCTAGCCGCCATTAAACAACCTCAAAATTCCCCTTTTTGCTGAGGACACAGCGGCAGGAACCAGAGACAGGAGGGCACCATCCTTCTTCTAAAGGCGGTATACTCTTTCCACCTTAATGAAAACATCTCTGACATCACTGCGCCCGACTTCAGTCCATCCGGTTGTGAAGGACTTGCATATGTAGGACCTTGTTAAGGCTATAGCATCTCGGTATCAAGGACAGCGTCCTTCGAGGAGGTCGGATTCTCTTTCCTCCTTCTTCCAGAGGGCAGACGTAAAGACACGCCAGCCTCTAAGGTTTTCTCTAAATAGGTGGATTCGTCTAACCATCCAAGACGCTTATACCATCGAAAACTCATCCTTCCGGCAGCATCACGGCGCATTCCACTATGGCCGTGACGGCCTCCTAGGCCATTCGGCACCAGATGTCAGCACAACAAGCGTATAGGCAGCCAACCGGTCAGCCTACGCACATACTCAAGCGATTACAGTGCTTGCACTCAGTCCTCGGCTAACGCAGGGCTGGGTAGACGTGCCCTCCAGGCGGCAGCAGGACGTTTGTTAGTGCATACTTTTTCACTGACCATGCTCAGTGTTGCTAGTTCCATTGCTTTTCCCCATCTAGGGACTTCTTTGGGACGTCCCATGGCCCTGTGTACCCCAATGAGGCGAAGGAGAAAAGGAGATTTTTTATGTACTCACCGTAAAATCCTTTTCTCTTAGCCTCTAATTGGGGAACACAGCACCCACCCTATTTCCCTTGTGGGCTTTTTTTCTACAGTTCTCACATAGCTTCTCAGCTGTTACAGGGTTAACGTGTTTACACATGTTTGTCTACTATCATTCTGTTACCAGTTGACTGTTTACACTTAGGCCTGATTGGTTACAGGCCTTGTAGTACTGTAAGCCTGTGTAGTTACATGCCTTGTTATACGATTATTGCTTCGTTAACTCTTCACTGTTTGCACACGTGCCTGCTTAGTTACAGGCCTTGCTGTACTGTTACTAATCTGCTAACTCTTACCTGTTTACGCATGTGCCTGTTTGGTTCCAGGCCTTGTTACATGTTATTACCTTGTTAGATATATCTGTTTACACAGGTTGCCTGTGTGTTACAGGCCCTGTTTTACTGTTCTTATCTGTTTACTCTCCTACTGCTTTAGCACAAAACTGGTTAAGCAGTGCCTCCTCCAGGGATGTATACTGCAGAGGAGAAGCCACTGTTAATCTTTTGCAGATTCTGCATAGTGTCGCCTCCTAGTGGACAGCAGCATAACACCCACGGTCTGTGTCCCCCAATTAGAGGCTAAGAGAAAAGGATTTTACGGTGAGTACACAAATATCTCCTTTTCCTCTACAGGGTATAAAGTTTCTTGGAACTGCTCTGTAGTCACTAGTCAGGACACATTGGGACTACTGTGTACAGTTTTGGGTAACAATGCATTGGATAGACATAGGGCTTCAAAAGACAGGCAACCAAAGTAATAAATTGAAGGGGTGGACTACACTACCCAGCAGACTGCCTGCCTACTATGTCTATTATGTATGGATTTGTATTAATTCTGAGGAAGCCAGGAAATTTGTACAGTGACCAGATGCTGCACAATCATTTTTTCTACTATAGTAAGAGGACATTCTCTACACCAACAGCAGGAGACATTCTTTACTGTAAAGCTGCTTTCACACAGCGTTTTTGTGCTGTCTGAGGGGATCCGACTTTTTGCAGGACAGCAATGGATTCAAACTGATGCCTGCAATCGGATGCCAATTAGGCATCCGATTCCGATATTTTTGCAGGATCAGTTTGGATCCTATCCCTCTCTCCTCCTCTCCCCGCTACTCCTGTCACCTTGTTCCCCTTCTCTCTCCCTCCTGTCACCTCGCTTCTCTCTCCCTCCTGTCACCTCCCCCTCCTGTCACCTCTTTCTCCTGTCACCTCTTTCTCCCCCTTTTTCCCTCTTTTTCAGACCTTAAAAAATAAAAAAATCTTTATTCTCACCTATCCACGAGGTAACCATGTCAGGTCCTAGAAGCATCGAGCGCTGGAGGCATCGGTGGATCGCAGGACAGGTGAGAATACATTTTTTTTTTTCATTTTTAACTCTTTCTTTTCACTAAATTTCACTTCTGCAATGTATGAATATACATTGCAAAAGTGAAATTAGATGGCACAGAGCGATATTAGTGTACTGAGCATGCTCAGTACACTAAAATCGGGTCTTAGGAACGATCAGCTGTTTCCTCGGACCCTTGCTCCATAGGCCCCATGTTATTTGGCGCGGATCATGTTGGATCCAATTCGGTCCGATTTGATCCGCTGTGGCCAAAATTGCAGCAGTCTGCGATTTTGGGCACAGCAAAAAATCGGACAGATTTGGATCCGACAAACATCGGATGCCATTAAAGGGCAAATCCGATCCGTGCCCATAGACTAAGATGGGGGCCAAATCGGATACACTGCAGTAAAAATATTAAAATGCAGTTGCAGTATAAAAATAGTATAACAAATACAGAGTACTTAGTTAATCCGTTTTTTTGCGCAGAAAAAGTTATTTTAAGCCACGTCACTATCTTCAAAGTGTACCCATCTCAGACGCGGTCCTAACTGTTGTATTAAAAACCTGACTGGTGTGAATACTTACCAGTAAGCAGGAGCCAGCATGACCTGTGTCTGAAGTGGAATGAAGGTGACGGGGCTATGTGTGTGCAGGGCCAGAGAGGGCGGGAACTCCATCTCTTGCATGGCAAGAGGCAATTAATTATAACACAGATGAGTCCTGCACACAGAGAACAGGTCTGTAGGAACCTGTTCACACCGCCAGCAAAATTGAAACAAAAGCTATTGCGACAAAAAACAACAGTACACTGCAGTAAAAGTATTAAATTGTTTTTAATCTGCACCAGGACGAAGGGAGGGGAAGGAAATTCACTTTGCTCCTGTCCAGCCAATGAGTTCTGACCTGGACCGGAGCTATATATTATATACAGCTAATAGGAGTTTGGTGATGCCTCATTAGAGGTTTTGTCTGTAGGTCCATATTGCAGAAGAACTGCTCAGTCCTGATTTACATATCTATTTTATGTAACCTTAACATTTTACAAATTGCACATAAACATTTAATCAGTTTCTCTATATATATAAGATTTTGCACTGGGATCTATGTATATCCACTACCTATGCATTTTAAAGCCCCCAAGTTTCACTGCTGATCATAACAGGTTAGCATGGTGGGATGTTACTTTATCTGTACTGAAGCTCGTGTCATTCTGTTTCCATCAGCTCTTTAAGTTTGTGAACTTCAACAGAACTATGACCCAGTTGTCAACCACCATGTCTCGCTGTGCCAAGGACATCCTGGGTTTCTCCCTCATGTTTTTCATCATATTCCTTGCCTATGCCCAGTTTGCCTACCTTGTGTTTGGCACCCAGGTTGATGACTTCAGTAGCTTCCAAGACTGCATGTAAGTACTTAATCCGGTGCAATTTGTTATAAATAATGGAGGTCCAGATTTTTCTTTTTCATAAATGATCACTGCATGTCTGATTTTGGCTATTCATTGTATAATCCATTTAGGCTGATTCAGTATATGGGGATTGTCCTCTCAGTATTGCCACCTCTGGACCACCCAGAGTTCACCCCTTTGTTATAGTACCATCCTGTTAGGTTTCCATTATATCAGCACTTTCTAGTGTGCTCTTATGTATAGCACCAAATGGAAATTTGATGCAATTCTTTCAAAGGTCAAAGTAATTGAAAACAAAAATGCTGTGAACCCTTTTAGAACCAAGGAGAACTGTGGAATGGGGTCCTCAAATGTCTCAGTCCCAGTTTTAAGCCTTTAAAAAGATGTCAAAACTGAAGCCCACCATACACATTAGATGGCTGTCGGACAAACGATGGTTCTGCCCATCATTCAGCCAGCAGCCAACTCTACCATCTCTTATACAGAGGAGCGCTCCTGTGTTCTCTATGACAGAGCCACTGCCTGCTGACTCAGTGCTTGTCTAAGCAAGAACAAAAGGGCCTAACAGTCTGAAATCAGACTGTCCTCCCCAAAAATCATTGGTTTGGGGCCCCCATCCACATTTCACTGTCGGTCAAACCCATCATTATTGGCGAGTTTGGTCAGCAGTAGTCTAATGTGAATGAATGGTCTTAAAGGGTTAGTCCTATCTCCAAGATCCTATCCCAATATGTATTGTGTGTAATAATAATAATGTCAAATCCCTCCAATTAGAATATTCTCCTGATATAGCACTGTCACTAACCTTATGTGCAGGACTTTACAGCTTAGGTATCCATGGTTAGACCACTTTCAACTAACTGTCACTATATGACCGAGGCGACCGCCCCATACCTGACATTCCCCCATCCTACTGTATCCCAACCCACCCCTCATAGACTGTGAGCCCTCGTGGACAGGGTCCCTGCCCCTCCTGTACCTGTACGTCCTGATCGCCTAGATTTAGTGTACTTGTTCTTGTCTCCCTTATCCTCATGTAAAGCACCATGGAACCTAATGGCGCTATATAAATAAATAATAATAATAATTATAATATGAGCAGATCGTAACCATGGATACCTAAGCTGGAGGGATTTGACATTATTTTTAGTACACCCAATACATATCGGGATAGGATCTTGGAGATGGGAATACCTCTATAACTATTGAGGCTTCTCATAAACTGGTACAATGTCATAATCTTTGTGTAGGGACCATCCATACTCGTCATGTTCTGTGATTTATTGTCACGAGTACCTGTTCTAATTGAACTACATTAACTCTTCCTTTATAGTTTTACTCAGTTTCGTATTCTTTTGGGAGATTTCAACTTCACTGAGATTGAGGAAGCAAATCGAATCTTGGGGCCCATTTATTTTACATCTTTTGTGTTCTTTATGTTCTTCATCCTTTTGGTACGTGAATTATATTATTTGTTACATTTCCCATCCTGGTCATTTTTTTTGTTAACATTTGTTAATTATTTCTTTGTGGATGACATCGATCAGTTTATTCGGTTAGGTCATGATGATCATATTTTTAATTGTAAGCTCCTGTACAATTGCTTGGTCATTATATTTTATGGTATCAGTGTAAGCACTCATTCAGACAAGAGTATCATATGGCATTGTAGTGTCCACAAAAAGATCCTCCAGCACACTGACCAATGTCATTTAATAGGGCTGTTCAGATGACAGGTGGTTCACATGTACATGTGTCTGAGGGAATAAAGTTGCAGTATTCTGTTCTGTAATATTGGAGGAGTCTTCACCTATACAAGTCTAAATAGATCTCTTGCAAATCATCTGTATAGCTTCCAAATTTTACAGATACATTGCCATTATTAAAGGAAATCTGTCAACAGGTTTTTCCTATGTAATCAAACAGCAGCATAATGTAGAACCAGACCCTGATTCCAACAATGTATCACTTACTTTACTGGGTGCTGCAGTTGTAATTGAATCACTCTTTTCTTTGCTGCAGATTGAGCAGAGCTCAGTTGTTTAGCTGTGTATAACCTTGCCCACATCATAGTGTTGAATGTATAGTGACAGAGAGATGCTAATCAGTGCTGGGACCATGGTAGGACTGCGAGGCACAAGTACAGTTGTCCTGCACTCGGCAAGCTCCTTGAGTGTCCTGTATATCTTTAAGGAATCCAATAAAGACTGATATTTTACTCCAGAAGTTCCAGATGGTGAGGGCTGCTACATCTTAAGCCGGCGTCACACACGTCAATGTCGTCAGCGATCTGATTGCTGGCGACAATGACGGATGATCGCTGGTGAGCTGTCACACAGGCAGACTCACCAGCGATCATTTTACCAGCGACATTGTGGAAATGATTTCTATATCGTTTCCACGATGTCTGTAGGCTGGTATCCAGGGTAAACTGCGGGTAACTAGGCAGTGCTCGCTGCCTAGATACCCGATGTTTACCTTGGTTACCAGCCTTCTCCGCTCACCGGCTGGTATCTAAGGTACACAGCGGGTAACTAGGGACCCTAGTTACCCATTTTGTACCTTAGATACCAGCCGGTGAGCGGAGAAGGCTGGTAGCTAAGGTACACATCGGGTATCTAGGCAGCGCGCGCTGCCTAGTTCCCCACAGTTTACCATGGATAGCAGCTCCCAGCGCTTGCTGAGAAGCGCTGGGAACTGGCTGAACGTGTCTCCCGGTGTCACACGCAGCGATGCTGCGTGTACAACGGGCTACCGTCGCCAGGTTTTCGGTCCAGACCGAAAACCTGGCGATCATCAACCAGTGATTTACCATGTCACACGTGTCAATATCGCTGCAACGTCACGTGCAGCAGCGATATTGATGCGTGTGACGGCCCCTTTATAGCAGTTGTCCTGTAGTGATAATCCCCTGCTGATAAAACACGGATTGTATTGAAACAATGATACACAGCCTAGTAAGTGACACACCTCTGAAATCAGGCTGTCTTCCAATACAAATGGATTACATAGCAAAAACCTGCTGACAGATTCCCCTTAACCTAGAAAATTGTACTTGATCATCATGTACATTTTAAAATATTAATGTATGAAAAAGTATGGGAACAAAATGCTAAATACGGGCCCTTGATTGATAACTGGATGAAAAATCATTGACAGTTTCTAAATGGAAACCGCACAATTTTGCACATACGCCTCTGACCTCAGCCTTAAAGATATTATTATACTTGTTCTTTCTTGACCATTAAACAGATGAGAAGTCCACATTTGTATTCCTCTGTAATCAACCACAAGGAGCACACAAATGGGAACGAACATTGCACACAGCCACAGATTGCTTGTTATGAGCACAGCCCATGATGCTAGTGTTAATCTGTGCCTCTGCTTATTTAAAAAACGTACATTAGTTTTATTAATATTGTTTATATTTAACAGAACATGTTTTTGGCCATCATCAGCGATACCTATTCAGAGGTGAAGACTGACATGGCTCAGCAAAAGAGTGAAATGGAACTGGCCGATCTTATTAAAAAGGTAAAAGTTTCTGATGGCATTACTTTGCCATAATAACATGTAGAAGAAGTTGGTGCTGTATTAGACCCTGATAGGTTAATCCAATTATTCAGGTGTCCATGTGTACTTTGCTGTCAGTGATACTTTATGTATGACACATAATGGCTGCGTGAAATAACAAAAACACACTATGGGAACATTTACCATTTTGTTGGCACTGAGAATTTTTTATACATTTCCACATTTTTCCTTTCCCCCATCACCGCACCACACCAGAAAGGGATTTGCCCCGCAAGGAAAGGAAACCTAATGAATAAAAGGGCAGAACTTCTCCCCTGCATCAGTTGGTTTCCTGTCTTTGTAGTCAACCTACTCAGAAGAAGAGCAGCTTTCTGGAGTAAGAAAGACTTTACCTGGGCCTGGGGTGATGTCTGCGCTCTTCCGCCATGTGAGACACGGAGTCAGTGGGCCTAGAAGTGCCACAGTGGTCCCAGTGGGGGTTCTGGATGACAAGTTGGAAGGTGGCAGAAGCAGTGGCATCCTTGTGCCACAGGCCATATTGTCCGGAACTGTGCTGCGTGGGGTGTGCTTGAACAGGGGCGCTCCTTAAACGCTCATGGCTTAAACTCCCCAGGCACCAGACACCCACAGTTACACATACCTAAGAAACAGGGAGCTGATGTTCTCTTCCTGCAGGAAACCCATTTCAAACAAAACAAAATACCTAATTTTGACAAATCCGTGCTTGACAAATGGTTCCACTCAACGTCCACGCAATCCGGCGCTAGAGGAGTGTCAATAGCGATCAGAAAAACTGTACACTTTCAACCCCGAGAGACGCTAATTGACCCGACAGGCAGATTTGTACTGGTTAAAGGTCTTTTAAATGGCACGTTGGTGACACTCGGCAGCCTTTATGCCCCGAACAAGAAATTACTAAAATGGTTGATGGCCACATTAAGTAAAATAGAAAGATTCCGAGAGGGCCAGACTGTCCTGGGGAGAGATCTCAACTTGGCACTGGAGCCTCTCCTGGACACCTCTAGACAAAAGAGTGCTATCTCTGGGAGGGACCTGGCTAGATTACGGGCAAGATTGCAATCCATGCAGTTGATAGACACCTGGAGATACATGAACCCATCATTACGGGATTACACCTACTATCAGTGGCGTAACTTCAGGCCCTGGGGCCCTGATGCGAAAGCTCCAATGGGGCCCCCAATTATTGCAAATCTTTAATAGTATTAGTCTTTTTCTATGGGCCAAAGGAACTTTTGGGGCCCCCCTAGGCTCCGGGGCCCGGGTGCGATCGCAACCCCTGCACCTGTTGTAGTTACGCCCCTGCCTACTATTCTAACCCACATAAAACACACCATAGACTGGATTACATTATAGTGTCCAGAGGAGCGCTCCCTGCCATTGAATCGTCAGAAATAGTACCTAGTGTTTACTCTGACCACGCAGCTGTAAAGACAGCGATATCCACACTAAGGAAACGCCCTACCAATAGGACCTGGCAAATAAATGACACCTTGTTGAGCTCCCCTGACGTTCGGAAACGATTGCAGGAGAAGATTCAGCAGTTCTTTCAACTCAACCACACTGAGGAGGTATCCCCACAATGCTTGTGGGAAGCGCACAAGTCTGTTCTCCGAGGAGAACTAATATCAATAGCGTCTTACCACAATAAGAGGCGACATACAGAGACCCAAACCTTATATGAGGAGATTGCGGATTTGGAGCTCCAACACAAAAAATCACAAAGCCAAGACACACTCACCAAACTCATATCCAAGAGAACGCGCCTTAAAGACTTACTAACTACTGCCTCGGCAGATATATATAAAAGGTGGGGGACTAGGATGTACGCTCATGGGGACAAAGCCTCAAAATTCTTACTCTTCCACCTCCGCAAAAAACAGTCACGTACATACATACATACAATTAAAGACAGCAGGGGCGTAGACACACACGATCAATCGCAAATAGAACAAGCTTTCCTAGAATACTACACACGGCTATATCAGAAGAAGACCAAAATACACTGACTAGACCATTCACGCTCCGCGAGCTCCAGTCCACTCTGTCACGCTGCCCTAAAGGTAAAACACCTGGCCCTGATGGGTTTTCGACTTTTTACTATAGAACTTTCTCCTCCCTGCTTCTGCCACACCTCTTGACTGTCTGTAACGCTACTCTAGCGGGACAGCCACTGCCTAAACAAATGTTAGAGGCTAGGATCTCCTTGATACATAAGGAGGGGAAGGATCCGAGTCTATGTAGCAACTACCGGCCTATATCCTTACTAAATGTGGATTTGAAGCTTTTGGCAGGTATGATGGCTCGTAGACTAGCGGACTTCCTCACACTCTTGATCTCTACTAACCAGACGGGGTTTGTAGGAGGCAGGGAGGGGAGAGATAATGCATATACTTGATCCAATTTGCTAAGACCCGCAAAGTTCCGCTGGTCCTACTAGGTACTGACGCGGAGAAAGCGTTTGACAGGGTGGACTGGACCTTCCTAGAGAGAACATTGACGAGATTTAACTTCCCACCTTCCCTGATCGTCTCAGTTATGGCAATGTATAAATTACCAACGGCTCGCATCAAGATAAACGACTCTGTCACAGACACCTTTCCCATAGGAAATGGAACTAGGCAGGGCTGCCCACTGTCTCCATTATTGTTTGTGATGGTGATGGAGCCCCTCTTGGCGGCGATCCAAAGTAGTCGTGATATTGAAGGCGTTACTATTGCAGGAGATCAGTATAAAACTGCTGCCTTCGCAGACGACCTTCTGATATGCTTGACGAACCCCAAGAAGGGCCTCCCTGCTCTTATGGACCTCATGGAGAGATATGGCAACCTGTCTAACTATAAAATTAACATTGCCAAATCTGAAGCATTGGGAATCCAAATTGACCCTCATACACTCCATAGTCTAAAGCAACTATATCCTCTGACCTGGCCTAAACAATATATAACATATTTGGGAGTGAAGCTGAGCGGAAATCAGGAGGACTTATTTAAACTCAACCTGTTGCCCCTCCTGACATCCACGACAACTATTATGCGAACGTGGAAAGATAGTTATCTTTCATGGATGGGGAGAAAGAATATCCTAAAAAGCCTGATTCTGCCCAGATTCAACTACATGTTTCAAATGTTGCCCATATCAGTCCCATCTTCCTTTCTCTCTAAAATCAACTCCCTGTTTGTCACTTACATGTGGAAAGGTAGAAAGCCCCGCATCTCCCATCGCACACTGTCCCTCCCTAAAACTCTGGGGGGTATGGGAGCTCCGGATATTAAAACGTATTATAAAGCAGCACAATTAACCCGGACGGTGGACTTTATGCGCCAACCTAGAGACAAACAGTGGTTAAAGATAGAGGAATCACTGGCGCCGTACAGCCTCCGCTCAATTATGTTACTCCACTCCACGGAGAGTAAACTCATTTCCCTGCTCCAGCCGCACACTAGAGCCACAATGAAAATTTGGCGGGAGGTGGGGGGGAACCTTATGCCCCCCCTCACCCCCCTGACCACTCTCAGAGACCTGCTGGCCCACATGGGGGGCGGAATCCCAATGGAGCATCACTTAAAAGATAAATCCTTTGACTGCCCTGTAGACCAGCTGCACCGTGATGGAACCATACTCACATTGACTGAACTCAGAGCTAGACCTGGTCTTTCACGCCTAAACTTTGTCCATTATAATGTCATGAGCCACATTCTCCTGCCGCTTCTAAAAAATTCAGATCTAATGAGAGAGCTGACGGCATTTGAGAAACTCTGTGCTTCAGTCTCGAAGCCGCGACAGATCTTCTCAAAAATATACCAATCGTTGGTAACTGCCGAAACCAGCATGACCAGAGCTTACATAGCCCACTGGGAACGCGATCTGGGGTACAAGTTTTCACCGTTGCAAATACGACATATTTATAGATATTCACATGGCCCCTCTCAATGTGTGAGAGCTCAGGAGGCCTCTTTCAAAATAGTCACGAGATGGCACATTACCCCAGATCGAGTTCGGCAATGGAATGCGGATCTCACGAGTGGTTGCTGGAGATGTGGAGCAGAGACAGCTGACTACTACCATATATGGTGGAACTGTCCGGACTTGCAGACATTTTGGAAGACGGTCGAGAGACTTATTCAAACTATAATAGGGAGACCTCTTCATCTAACACCGGGAATGGCACTATTACATATTCCAACCTGGCCCAACATTAAAACGGGGTCGTTTCTAGCCCAATATATACTCACAGCGGCGAAGCTATTGATACCGCTGTATTGGAAAACCCCGACCATACCCACACTGCCTCAACTGATGGAAAAAACCCACTCCCTCTATCAAGTAGCTGAAATTGCAGCTTTGGTAAACAATAATAAAACTGCCCACTTATTAACCTGGCAACCTTGGTTGGATTACCGCCACCTTGAAAACATAAGAAACCACTAAAAAGATGCAAGATAGACCCTGACCAGCTGTGAATGGACAAGTCCTGTACCTCCCCCCCCCCCCCCCTTCCTTGTCCTCTTTATTCCGCCTTCTCCATTCTTCCTTCGTGTTTTTACCTTCTGCCCTTCTTTCCCTCTCACTACCTCCCCACCACATTGTTTTGCCTAATTACACTTTACTATTGTAATATTGGGTCAAGGACCCTCACCTGCAATATATGCTAATAACTACGCCAAAGATGTAGACCTACGGGACTCGAATTAATACATTATCTTGGCTGTAAAGTAAGTTCTTGACCACCTCACCTTGTTAATCTTTCTGTATTATCTTGCATTGAAAATTCATAATAAAAAGAATTTTGAAAAGAAAAGAAAAGAACAGGGGCGCTCAGATGACAAGCATGCTGCAACATATGCTGGGTCTGTGCATTCGTGGTTTGGGGGACTGGAGGAGCACCCCGATGACGAGCACACCAGCATCACCAGCCATTCTGCACATGGACGGGCTCGCCAGCAGTCACAATCCTAGGAATGTGCAGAGGAGAGCCTTGAAGGGGCTGCTGACCCAGAAGTGACACTGCTTCACTTCCGAGGGGTGCAGAGAAGACGCTGGCCAGACAGGACAGCTGTGGTAGGTCCCTCATTTAAAAATGAGGTGTGACAGTGGGGGTTAATGCTTTGGCTATGCTTATGGCTTGGCTACTGAGCATCAGAAGCAACAATTGCATAAGCGGCAGCAGAAGTAAGTGCAGTATGGTCTGCGTCAGCATTAGGGCAGAAGTAGCAGTGGCACCAGTAACATCTTGAACACTGGGGTCGATAGTAAGAGCACAGTGGATCAGGATGGATCCATGGCCTCCTAGAACATCACTCTGGTGATCCGGTTCTGCCTCCAGATCCTGTACCCTTTTTACAACTTCTCATGGTGAGTGTTCTTCGTAAAAGTTAACCAGGAAGTTAAGCCCCCCCCTTTCATGTCTTGTTGTTGATCACTAGGAAAGACCTTGGAAATGTTCCTCAATGCTTAAGAATAAGAAGTATATGCACTCCGCCGCCATAATTTACCAAGCTCATGGCAGAATAGGCTCTATCCAGCGTGTGTCCTGCAGACCATATGTGATGAATACCCAACATTTGCAATGGACCTAAGATGAGTAATTAAAGCTGAAGTAAAAAAATTCTTTAGTACATCAAAAGTGGGATAAGTGGGATAAACTAGGTCAAGGGAAGTATCGCCTGGTTCTAGTGAGTCTTACAAGTCTAAGGGTGAATGTGAGTCTGATTATTCCTCCTTTTCTTCCTCTGAAGGCGATTCGGGGGCTGGCCTTGCTTTCCTATAGAAGACACAAACACTGTAAAAAGCCAAAATCATTGAAGAACATTATGTCCGAGCGGTTGGTGCAGAAAAAGCATTGCACATTTCCTGTTAATGATAAAATTCAATCCCTTATTAAAATAGTGGGGTAGGCAGGGGAGAAGATGTTCATTGCTCTCTTCATCAAAAAGAAGATGCCCCTTTGAGAATGAGGAGACTGATTTCTGGAATAAGGTTCCAAGGGTGGATGTGGCAGTCGCCAAGACTTCCAAACTCCCCTTTAGTCTACTGTCACCTAAAAACAGCCCCAGCTGTAGTTGTCTGGTGTGGAATTGAGCCCATGGAACTGCTGGAATTCAATGAGTTAGGGAAAAAATAAATGGAATGGGTGGTCTCCAGTTCTCCATTCTCCCTCCTCGCAGGCTCTTAGCACGCCCCGCTGGGCAACATCATTCCGTCTCCCGTGTTGAAATTCCCACCTCCTCTGTACAGTATGACATGCACCCGGGCGTCAATTCCAGTCCAGTGCATTTTGGGGCTCTTCAGGTGTACAGGCGGCTCCAATAAGCACAATGTGCATGGTCCGGACCTGGACCATATAGCCTGATAAGCCCCCACAATGGAAGGAAAATTAGATCTCTCTTCAGGTATACAACTGAAGGCCTGTTGTAAGTGAATAGAGATCTTATCTGATGCCCTCGCATGGTGGTTGTGTGGAGAACTTATCAAAATTGGTTCCTTGAGGCTACAGAAATTGTAAACACGAACGCAAGCCTGAGAGTCTGGTGCGCTCATATGCGGTATGGAATACCAGAAGGGACTTGGTCGACGAAAAAGGGAAAAGGATTCTCCAACCTAAAAGAACTTCTGAAATATGCGGTGAAGAATTTTCTTTAAATTCTCCAGAATATGCGTGTATGTATCCTCTCAGACAACCTAACAAAGGTCGCTTATTTCAACCATCAGGAGGGAACAAATCTAAGTCTCTGATGACAGTAGTGGAGGAGTTCGTCAAGTTGGCAGAAGAGCACCTGTCATCATTGACATCACTGCACATAAAGGGGAAGCAAAACATCAGGGCCAACTTCCTAATCCACAGTTGTCTGATACAGGGGGATTGGGCTCGAAATCAGAGTCATTCAACAGATAATGGACCTATGGGGCCTTCCAAGTGTAGACCTTTTTACAAACAGTCAGAACAGGAAGGTAGAAATATCCGATTCCTTAAATCTCAGGGAATACCTGGAACTTTGACCTGGTTTATGCCTTTCCTCCCATAATGCTGATCCCAGCAGTCCTAAGAAAAATCTGGGAGGACAGGGCAAAAATTTTCCCAATAATCCTGTTTTGGCCCAAGAGTCCGTAGTTTTATTGAATGAGGCTAATGTTGATTTCCGATCCTTGGGACCTTCCGGACGTACCAAATCTCAGTCAGGGTACGTTCTAGCACCCACAAGTAATTGGGCTGCTTTACACAGCCTGCAAATTGAAAGGTTGCTTCTGATCCAGAAGGATTTTCCCATAATTTCCATCTTGCTTAGAAGTAGAAAACCAGTAACAACATGAATTTCTGGTAGTAACGGAAGTCCCTGTCTTCTCATGGTGGTCAGCCTGTTGACGAGGTCCTGGTGGGGTCTATTTTAGTATTCTTTGAAAAAATATTAGACATGGTGCTATCTGCCAGCACTCTCAGGTGCAGGTATCAGCCTTAGGGACATAATATAATTGTGATCTTGCAGGCAACAGATTAGTTGCTAGATTTATCAAAGCATGTCCATATTCCTAGAGTGCCTCTCTAGGATCTCAACTTCGTGCTGGAGGCTTTAACAGCCACCTTTGAACCCTTAAAATCTACTACAATGAAAAACATTACCTTGAAAACATTGCTCTGGTGATGCTGACTTTGGTCCGTAGGGTTAGTGCTATCCAGTTTTTATCAGTGGACCCCCCCTTTTATGCAAGTGTATGATGATAGGGCAGTTCTAAGACTAGACCCAGCCTACCTTCCAAAGGTAGCATCTAGATTCCATAGAAGTCAGGAAATTGTACTGACATCCTTTTGCACTAGGTCTAGTAATACAGAGGAGAATAAGTTTCACGCCTTATACATGAGAAGGTCCCTGTTAGAAGTATGTTTGAAGACCAAACCCTGGAGTAGCAGCCAGGATCTCCTTTCGGAGCTATAAAAAATGACTAGAGGTCTCGAAGGGTACTAAACCAAGGGCTGAGAAACGGTTGGCATCAATTAGGCAGGCTTCACATTTGCGTTCGGCACTGCAGCGTATGGAACGCATATGCAGTGCCAAACACAAACACTTTCATGTGAACGCAGCGGAGATTGTCCGCATGCATTCACATGAATATGTGATTGTGAGCCGCCCTGCCACCCAATCAGCGGGCCGTGAGGCGGAGATCAGCGGCGGAGATCTCTGCCTCCTGGCCGCCGCTGATCTCTTCTTCCCTGCTGCCGCAGGTTTAAAATAGCCGTCTGAAAAGCCAGCAGTGAAAAAACTTCACCGCCAGCTTTCCTGCTCTGCCAATTCAAATGATCAGCTGATGCGATAGCATCAGCTGTTCACTTGAATTAGCAGAGCAGGAAAGCCAGCTTCACTGCTGGCTTTACTGCCGGTTATTTTAAACCAGCGGCGGTGGCAGCAGGGAGGAAGAAAGACGATGTCAGAAGAAGGAGAAAGAAGAGGAAAGAAGAAGAGAACTGCGGGACAGGATTCACCTGTAGATGACCTCAGAGGAGGTCATCATCTGCAGCGTCAGATGGCAATGCGGACAGATTCACTTTCATTCATTGTTTGTGCGCAGCTGTCTGCATGCGCATAAAACAAGCACACATCTGCACACAAAAAAATGCAACATGTTGCGTTCGGCATGTGCATAAATTATGCGCAGCTGAATGCAAACGCTGCTGAGCGCAGGTACACACAGGCACTATACATTCCTATGTTAAACATAGGAGCGCATAGTGCCTGCTTCCTGCTGCGCTAAGGAACGCTGCGTTCACAGCGCACATTGTGCGCAAATGTGAACCCAGCCTTAACCAAATACGTAAGGCAGTGACTTGATCTTCACCTTCAACTTTCTATAGACACTAAAGATTGGATCTATCCTCTTCTGATGACCTTTCCTCTTCTGATGACCTTTCCTTTAGAAGGGTGCTACAAGCGGTGGTCCCACTCTAATGGTACTGTCACACGGGGCGATCTCTGTGGCGATGTTGCCGGCAACTCACAGAAGTGCACACTTTTTTGTCACGCTGCCATGGTTGCTGTTGCGATGTCACAAGCGGCGATATCGCCGGCAGCGCATCTGCGATCCTGCCGGCAACTATCGCAGCCAGGGTTAAACTCTACCCTGGCAGCGATCCATAACATGGGAGTCTATGGAGGAAGTTGCCGGCAACATCGCATTGCGGCGTCATACAGGGCGGTGCAGACAGAGCACCTGAGCAACATCGCCAGGTTTCCCAACATGTTGGGAAACCTGGCGATGTTGCATAGGCAACTTATCGCCTTATTATTGCCATGTCACACGCGGCAACTGATGAGCGATGTTGCCGCTACTTAGCCACACCCCTAAGTTGCCGACAACCTTTCTGAGAGTTCGCCCTGTGTGACGGTACCATAAGGGATTTATGCTCTCTGTAAATCCCTCTTGTGGTGCAGTCATGGGAGAAAGGAAAAGACTAAATTATTTACTAGTAATGGGATTCTATGGACTTTTTGGTTATCTTGAGGTAATTACTGAAGTGTATTGCTCCAAATTAATCAAAATAATGTATGTGGTTCATGAATTAGTCGCCAAGTCAAAATGGCTTTCTTTCTGCCATTAACTAATTTTGTAACCTTTTGAGCAAAGAGTTGCATCTTTTTTAAAATGCTGCAAAACATGCACCTGATGAAAGACCTGCATAAAACCACACCGGGGGGACACTGCAGTACAGTTGCGTCAAATATTGCGACTTTTTAAAAAGTAGCAATTAATGAATCGGCTGAAATAACTAAACTCTGCCCACAAAGCGGGACAAAAAAAAACAAAACACTGCCACACACACATAACAAAGACTCCTAAAAATCCAGGAATAGTATAATGAATTAGCTGCAAACAAAAAAGGCACAAAGCTAGATACAAACGGGCATAACGGCAATGTGGAATCAGGGCTATTCGGTTGACAGCATTCCATTGATCCAGCTGCCTTACTAAAAGTGGGGCTACTGGGAGGAAATGAACTTTATTCCTCCAGGAAGCCTCCAGCTTTCAGTCATTGAGCCGTACACAGAGCAGCTCTAGTCAATTTTCCGTTCACAGTGAGTGGCGGCTGTAAGCATCCCCTGGCACTTTGACAGTTTACTCTGCACAGATGTTCACAAGGCAGCTGCCCATTAAAGTATCGAGTCGTGTTTACAGCCGTAGCACTCTGTAAGGAGCAGTGGACTGTAACTGAAGATTGAAAGCCGGCGGCTCCCAGAGGAATACAGTTCCATTTTCTCCTAGCCGAGCTTTCGGTAAGGCGGCCGGTAGCTTTATTACGCAGGTTAAACGCGTTTGGAGACGGAACAGGTTCCCTTGAACTCAAGAAACGCATTTATGTTGCAACTTTAATTTTTAACATCCATAAAATAATAACAATTTACACCAAATTTCACATTAATGAACTTGCGATATTTGACACATTGGTCTCGCACTGTGTACTGGCTATGGGAACTGAATTGACCATGCTTAAGTAAAGTAAACATTTAGTGCAAATTACACCATTTACATCTCTGAAATTATATTTTAAGTTTGTCAAGACTTCATTAAAGGGAACCAACCAGCAGGATTTAGGGCTATAAAGTGAAGCTATTGCCTTACAGGCTCAGGGATACTGAGTGCAATGAGACCTTTACTTCAATGATTCCATGTATGATTGCAGAGAAAAGAGTTATCAAACATCAGGAAATCTGTGCAGCAGAGAGATGGAGTGTGCAGCAGAATGTCACTATGAGGGGCTGGTTTTCTTTTTATTATTCCCCTTTTTGCTCTAAGCCAAACCCTTCCCCCTCCCTCCATCTCCCTGCTTGTGAAACAGTAGAAGCCTCTCACAGACCGGGACAGATCCCTGCTATTGTCATCACTGATAACAGATCACGGATGACAATAATGGGGATCTGTCCATGGAGTATGCTGGGAGTTGTAGTGTCACTGGATCAGCAGACCATGTGATGGAGCATGCTGGGAGTTGTAGTGCTACTGGCTCAGGATTTGCAGATCCAGAGACACTACAACCCCTAGCGTGCTCCATCACACAGTCTGCAGACCCAGAGACACTACAACTCCAAGTATGCTCCATCACACAGTCTGCAGATCCAGAGACACTACAACTCCCAGTATGCTCCATCACACAGTCTGCAGATCCTGAACCAGTAACACCACAGCTCCCAGCATGCTCCATCACAAAATCTGCAGAGCCAGAGACACTACAACCCCCAGCAGAAGCAGAAGATAAAGGAGACAGAGGGGTGGGGGAGGATGAAGTGATGAGTTGGGGAACACAGGACCTGCCTGGTAGAGTGATCACAGAAATTTCAGTCTCCGAAAAGACATCCCTTGCCTCAACCGCCCACCTTTCTCTGTCTATGGGTCCTGACAAGAAACCCGCCATATAGATTTGTATTCAGATTGCTCACCGAAAAGAGTGCAGGGAGAGATGGAGGTTTTGGCTTAGAGCAAACAGGAGTAATAAAAAAACAACCTCTCTTATGCTAATTGCTGCACAGATTTCCTGATGTTCGATAACTCTTTTCTCTGTAATTATACATGGAATCATTGAAATAAAGATATGATTACACTCAGTATCCTAGAGCCTGTAAGGCAATAGTTTCACTTTATAGCCCTAAAACCTGCTGGTTAGTTCCCTTTAACACGGTAGAAAAATGATCTCTATGAGCTTCCATGTCTCCCCCTATTGGTAGATTGTATGTAAATGTATTCCAATGCATTAAAACGTATCTACAGAGATATTTTACTTCAGTTACACAGACTTATCTGATATTCATGTACACCAACAAGAACAAAACTTTCACATTATGGCCTCTCTCATTTTATGCTGGTATGAAATATTGTCCATAACGGTATAAACTTGTTGGGTGAAATTACTAGTAGTAGATGCCACTTTCATTTTATTTATTATTATTATTTATTCATATATCACTATTAATTCCGTGGTGCTGTACATGAGAAGGGGTTACATACAAAAAAGATAGATATAGTTTACAGTAAACAATTAGCAATGACAGACTAGGACATGGGGAGAGGACCCTGTCCTTGCGGACTTAAGCCAGCGTCACACACGTCAATGTCGTCAGTGATCTGATCGCTGGTGAGCTGTCTCACAGGCAGACTCACCAGCGATCATTGGACCAGCGACATCGTGGAAATGATTTAAATATTGTTTCCACGATGTCTGCAGGCTGGTATCCAGGATAAACTGTGGGTAACTAGGCAGTGTGCTCTACCTAGATACCCGATGTATACCTTGGTTACCAGCCTTCTCCGCTCACCGGCTGGTATCCAAGGTACACAGCGGGTAACTAGGGTCCCTAGTTACTCGCTGTGTACCTTGGATACCAGCCGGTGAGCGGAGAAGGCTGGTAACCAAGGTATACATCGGGTATCTAGGCAGCGCACGCTGCCTAGTTACCCGCAATTTACCCTAGATACCAGCTCCCAGCGCTTGCTGAGAGGCGCTGGGAGTTGGCTGATCGCGTCTCCCGGTGTCACACTCAGCGATGCTGCGTGTACACCGGGCGACCATCACCAGGTTTTCGGTCCAGTCCAAAAACCTGACGACCATCAACCAGCGATTTATCGCTGGTTGATGCGCCCTGTCACACACGTCAATATCGCTGCAACGTCATGTGCAGCAGTGATATTGACAGCGATATTGACGCGTGTGACGGCCCCTTTACATTCTACAGGATAATGGGGAGGAGATAGAAGGTCAGAGATGCGGAAGCTCTGGTGGTGGTGGTGATGTGGCCGCTCTAGTGATGGTGGTGAGGTGGCAGCTCTGGTGTTGGTGGTGAGGTGGCAGCTCTGGTTGTGGTGAGGCAGCAGCTCTGGTGGTCGTGAGGTGGCAGAATGGACATTGCAGGCTGTAAGTTTTCTTTAAGAGGGTTTTAGGTTCCATCTGAAGGATCCAAGGGTGGTGGATGATCAGACATGTTGGGGCGCAGAATTTCAGAGGATGAGAGATATTTGAGAAAAGTCTTGGAAGCGATTATGTGAGGAACGAATAAGTGTGGAGGGGAGGAGGAGGTCTTGGGAGGACCGAAGATTATAAGCAGCAAAAATATTGGGGTTTTAGTTCGGAGACCTAGGGAGGGGACAGGTTACGGATGGCAGTGTAGGTCAGAAGACTGGTGGTCGTCAGTATATCTCAGATCATGAGAAATGGATGTGTGAAACTGGCCCCAATGGGATAATCGCATGTGGCAGATTTATTACAGGAATGTCTGCTATTGTTTTACTCAACTAAATTGGGATATATTAAATGCTCTGTATACAGCAGTCATGTATATGTATCAATTCCAGGGTTGTAGTAAAGCAATGGTGAAGCTGAAGCTCAAGAAAACCGCAGTGGATGATATATCGGAGAGCCTCCGACAAGGGGAGGGAAGCTTAATTTTGATGAGCTCCGTCAGGATTTAAAGGGGTAAGACTATTTTTTACCTTCTTGTGATCTGATATCTTGTATTTAGTTATGCTGTGGCCCCAGGAGGTATACTGTGTTATTTATGGACATTTTTTTATTGGAATTTTTTAGTTGGTAAAACTGGATATGTTGACAAACTTTTATAGCAAACACATCTGCCAATATTCCTTAAAAATGTCATAGCAGCCTAAATGTGTCCTTTATCAGGGCAGAAATAGCCGTCGGCCAATAAACCCATCTGAACCCTATTCCCACCAGCTCTTTCTGACTCTTCACTCATCGTGACTGTTGTGCTTGGACCCATGACAAGAGTGTGAAGGTTCCTGTACTGTGTGATGATGGCACCACATGGACCTCTATAAAGTACACCTGTATTATGCTGGTGGGAATATCCGGGGCCTCCTATATACTGCGGTATACAACACTGACAGATCTTCCTCAGATGGAAATAGTATATACAATATATGTTTAGAGTGGCTTTGGGAGAAGATACATATCAACCTCCAGATTCCTTGTATCAAATGTCTATATTTGTGTTACAGGAAAGGCCACACCGACGCAGAAATTGAGGCCATTTTTGCTAAATATGACCAAGATGGGGACCAGGAACTTAATGAACATGAACATCAGCAGATGCGGGATGATTTGGAGAAGGAGAGGGTGAGCATCCAATGTGGTTCACTGGGTTACATTTACTTATACAATAAAACGTTTGTTAAAGGGGAAGCTATATAAATTAGGAGGATAACATGGAATTGTTGCATTTGGAGTTTACTATTAAGAGTTATAACAGTTTATCGGGAGACGTTTAGAAATTACATTTTGTATTTAAGGTTTTGGTTGTACAAAATCATTTGGTTAGACATCGTTATACACTAAATTATGTAGAAATTACAATTCACCTGTTTGAACATTATACTCACCTTCTGCGTCTTCTCCAGTTTCCAGCGCCGCTCCAATCCTCTTCTCACGGGACTTATATTTTGACTCACTGAATCACACTGGGTTTTGGTGTGGGCCGGAGGTGGCTTTTATAGTGTAAGCCTATGGAGCGTCAGATCGAGGATCTATAGGCTTATATTATAAAGGAGACTGCTTGCTCACGCATAGAGACCAGTGTGAGTGAGAATAGAAGTCACATGAGTAAGAAGTTGACCGGAGCAATGTTGGAAGTCGGGAAAGATCTGTAAGTATATTTACACATTTATATAATACTAGCTGTACTACCCGGCTACGCCCGAGTTAATAAATAACTGATGTTAGCTATAACAAAATAGAATTTGAATATGTCATATTAATGACCTGTAGGAAAATAGAAGCTGAGCTGTGATTGGTTGCTGTAGGCAGCCTAATAAATCTCCAGCCAACAGTAAACCCTCCCCTGGCCAGGCAGTATATGTTACCTCACACATACACATAATAGACAGCTCATGTGACTGACATCTGCCTTAATTCCCTACATGGCACATGTGTTGCACATTGGCTGTTTTTAATCAGATGTTTATTTTTGGAAATTAAACATAGCACACGTATGAGGCGAGTTGTGTGAGGCGATTTGTGCACAACTGTGTCTGTCTGTGTGGTGTGTGTGTCCCTGGGGGGGTGTGTGTCCAGTGGTCTGTGTGTCTCTGTGGGGGGGCCCCTGTGGTGTGTGTCATTTTTTGCGGGGAGACGTGTCCCTGTGGTGTGTGTCCTTGTGGGGGGAGGGGTGTCTCTGTGTGTGTGTCCATTCCTATGGGGTCTGTGTGTTCCTGTGGGGTGTGTGTCTCTGTGTCCCCGTGTGGTGTGTATGTGTGTATGTCCCTGTGGTGTGTGTGTCCCTGTGGGGTGAGTGCATGTGTCCCTATAGGGTGTGTATGTGTGTGTGTCCCTGTGAGGGAGGTGTCTATGTGGTGTGTGTCTCTGTGTTGTGTGTGTCTCTTTGTGGTGTGTGTGTTTGTGTTCGGGTGTGTGGTGAGTATCCAATGTTGGGGCTCCACCTTAGCTGTTACTCTTTGTGTGCATGTGGTGTGTATACATGTCCCTGTGCGTGGTGAATATTCCATGTCAGGGCCCCACCTTAGTGACTATATGCTGTTAGTCTTTGGCGCTGTCATTAAGCCCCTCTCATTCACAACTGACAACTGTCACTTTCTATCCATTATGTAGATGGGGCCAAAATTGTTTGGTGAATTGGAACGCGCGGGGTTAAAATTTCGCCTCACAACATAGTCTATGATGCTGTCGGGGTCCAGACGTGTGACTGTGCAAAATTTTGTGGCTGTAGTTGCGACGGTGTAGATGCCAATCCCGGAATATGACATACATACACACATTCAGCTTTATATATTAGACTAGCTGTACTACCCGGCTACGCCCGGGTCAATAAATAACTGCTGTTAGCTATAACAAAATAGAATTTGAATATGTCATATTAATGACCTGTAGGAAAATAGAAGCTGAGCTGTGATTGATTGCTATAGGCAGCCTAATAAATCTCCAGCCAACAGTAAACCCCCCCCTGGCCAGGCAGTATATGTTACCTCACACATACACATAATAGACAGCTCATGTGACTGACATCTGCCTTAATTCCCTATATGGCACGTGTTGCACATTGGTTGTTTTTAATCAGATGTTTATTTTTGGAAATTAAAGATACCAGACGTATGAGGCGAGTTGTGTGAGGTGATTTGTGCACATCTGTGTCTGTCTGTGTGGTGTGTGTTTCCCTGGGGTGTGTGTATGTGTGTGTCCCTGTGGGGTGAGTGCATTGTTCCCTATAGGTTGTGCATGTGTGTCTTTGTGGCGTGTGTGTCCTTGTGGGGTGAGTGCATGTGTCGCTATAGGGTGTGTGTGTCCCCATGGGGGTTGTGTGTGTGTCTCTGTGTTGTGCGTGTCTTTGTGGTGTGTGTGTGTTTGTTCGGGTGCGTGGTGAGTATCCAATGTTGGGGCTGCACCTTAGCGACTATACACTTGCTGTTACTCTTTGTGTGCGTGTGTGTGTGTATACATGTCCCCGTGTGTGGTGAATATCTCATGTTGGAGCCCACCTTAGTGACTATATGCTGGAATATGCTGTTAGTCTTTGGTGCTGTCATTAAGCCCCTCTCATTCACAACTGTCAACTGGTAACTGCCACTTTTTCCCCATTATGTAGATAGGGGCAATATTGTTTGGTGAACTGGAACGCACAGGGTTAAAATTTCGCCTCACAACATAGCCTATGTCGCTCTCGAGATCCAGATGTGTAACTGTGCAAACTTTTGTGGCTGTAGTTGTGACGGTGTAGATGCCAATCCTGGACATACACACACACACATTCAGCTTTATATATTAGATAACACTTCTTTAACAGCATTCAGATATACTTTACATTACATGTTCATTAGAAGCCTCTAGTCTGGAGATTGGTCACATTGTATGGGAGTTTTCTTAGCTTTGTGATTTGTACGGAGATCACTGTAGGGAGAGGGAGGTAATGATCTGATAATACACCTGTTTGTAAATGATGGACCCTATGTTTTTTACATATAAATGCCTTTCATGCCTGTGATGATCATCAGATGACTGCTGAAAAGTGATCACTACAGAATGTGAAGTGTCAGGCCAACGTCCATTCTTTTTAAGTTAATAATTACTACACAAGACCTATTGCTGCTGTTGTAAATGTAAGGTGCTATGCATTTCTAATTTTGGAGAACAGACAACTGATAGCAGATTTAGTGCCTTATCAAACATACATGATGTGTGTGGCCTGCTCAAGCCATACAAGAGATTTATAGCTGAATATTTAGGGTAAATCTACATGGGTTGAAAATATTTCTCAGTTTCCCAGCATATGTGTAGGGTAAATCTGCAGTTATAAAATAGATGGATGACATTATAGAAATCTCATCCATATTGACAGCCTGCCGATAAGAAATCCACACCGCAGGTCAAATTCTCTTGCACATTTTTACCACTCCTTTCCTATTTTTTCAATGGTCTGGAATCTGAGGTCAATATGCCATAAACTCTGTACTTGATCTTTATAGGGAAGATCTTATGCCGATTTGCGCCCAGAAAATCCACCACATATGGACATTACCCTAAATTTTTGTTGGATTAATAAACTGATATTCAGGTCTGCAGAAAACATTGCAAAATAAAATCACCTGGACTTTGTATTCCAGAAACCATGAACTTTAACGAGACCATATCAGCAGAGTATGGCTGATCCTTTTCTGACAGCTTACCTATACTGGCAATCAAAACTAGAGAGCATTGTATGATCACTTGATTTTTTCAGGTAGATTGTAATCTACATTGATCAACATTTGGCGGTTTTTGTGTAAAGGGTACACTATGCCACTAGAACAGTGTTTTCCAAAATAAGCAAAGTCTATCAACTTATAACCTTTATTTTGCGCAAAACGTGATGATCATAATTAGAGAACAGCAATGACTGTATCATAGAGAAAGATTAAAACTAAATGTTGTGAAGGTTACAACAGTCACCAATCAGTAGGATAGTGTACAGGTCTTTGCTTTGTACAGGCCTTTGCTTTGAATGACTTCAGCACATATGTGGCCACAGGACATCACTAGTCTCTCACACTGCTCTGGTGGGATTTTGCTCCATTCTTCTTCCAGTCTCTTCCATGATTCTGTGACTGTTGTAGGTTTATTAGCCATAACTTAGTCACCAAGGATTTTCCAGATGTTTTCTATTGGGTTTAGATCAGGACTCCGGGCAGCCATTTCATTGTTTCAATGTTTCCTGTTTCAAGTAAGGAAATGGGAGAGGTACTAGAAGTCGCAAGCAACAGGTTACTTCACTTACCTTGTTTTTTTGATTATAGGATGCACCTTGCCATAAAAGGCACCATAGGGATTGACATTAGAAAATAGGTAAAACGTTTTTCCTAAACTACTAGAAAAAAAGCAGGATCAGAAAACTTACCATCCATGCCAAAAACAGAAACCAAATGCACTTACAGGACGCAGTCAGAGCCCAAATGTGAAGCAAGCCCAGCTGCAGGCTGATAAATCCCTTCTACCAGCAAGATGTGGGAGGCGACCTGCCATGCATACACTAGGCCTGCATAGAGCACCATTCACACTGATACATATGATGCAGAGTGTCTGAAAGCTACCCAACCACTCCGCTGCCTGAGCATTGGGCCGCACAGTACGATGCTTCTGCACCACTAGATGAATGGTGCCCCTATGGGCCAAACTGCACCCTGGATGGATAAAAAAGTGCAAAAGTTTTTTATATGATAAATAAAAAACCTTTATAGATGGGATTTTGGTTCATGTGTTGGCCCAAGACATTTAAGCTGATGACCCACGACAAGGGATCCCATGCTCATCAGTCCTACTAAAAAAAACTGAACCTGTCAGGTCCCTTCTTCCCCCCCAACCAAGCAGCAGTCACATGTGAAGGATAAAGTTCCCTGCCTAACCAGCCTTGTCTGTTACTTACTAATATCAACATTAAAGGATTCATAAATTGTGCTGTTCCTATGTTGAATAGTCCATGGGGCATTGTTTCCCCTGACTAATCGGCTTCATTACATGTCATCACGCCCCTCTGGGTGTGATGTCATGATTCCAACAAGCTAAAAATCTTGCACATTTGCACAGCTCTTTTCAGCAGCGTTACTGCGCCGCTAAATTTGGGTGTAAACGTCCCAGCGTCAGAGAGGTGTGCTACGCATGATTAGAAGAGTTTAATTTTTCCTTCTAATCATGTGCAGTGCACTTTTTTAAAGCTGGCATACACACCTGGCTTCATGGATCCAATAATGTGCCTAAAATGAGCTTAGCGCATGCGCAAGATTTCCGGGAGCTACGATAATGCTGTCCTATGGAAATCATGTTATCACACCTACAGGGGCCTGATAACATGGAAAGAGGAAGACTAGTCAGGGGAAACAACACCCCATTGACTAATCAGAGGCCTAATTATCATACAAACAGCACAATTTATAAATCCTTTTTTTAAACATTGAGTTACATAAATACCATTAGACAGGGCTGGATAGGCAGAAAATTTTGTTGTACACATGTGAATGTTGCTGTGTTGGAAGGCAGCAGGTACCTGAAATGTTCCTTTAACCCCTTCCTGACCCGTGACACAGCGTATGCGCCATGGAAACAGGTGCCTTCCCGACCCATGACACATATGCTGTGTCATCTCGGGATACCGTTCCTGCAGCACGAGTGAGAATGTCACTGACATGTCACTCGTGCTGCAGGTACATGAGAACCTGCAGTATACCCCGGGGGGGTGGCTTAACCCCCCCGCCGAGGCTACAGTCGCTGTGATTGGCGGTTCAAAGTGAAACCACCAATCACCGCAACTGTAATATTCTGTGGTCAACCCCTGCCTGCCGCATCTCCCCCCTGTCCTCCAATGTCTCCCCCTGCCCCCCACATGTGCCCATACCCTAAATTTCTAAGTAGGGGAGGGGTATTTATTTCCTTTTCTGACTAACCTTAAGATTAAAGGCTACATAACTGCCTCACATCCCATGATCAGCAATCAGTAGCTGCATGTTTGTTTTCTCCAAGGAGGACCTGGAGCTGGACCGCAGCTCTCTGCCTCGTCCCATGAGCAGTCGTAGCTTCCCCCGCAGCCTTGATGACTCAGAAGAGGATGATGATGAGGACAGTGGACACAGTTCTCGCAGGAGAGGTAGCAGCTCTAGTGGGGTCTCCTATGAAGAATTTCAAGTGTGAGTGCACATTTCACCTAGTTTTTTTATCTCTCTATATTAAAGGCTTGATACCTTACAGGCTAGTGTGGGGTATACTCACTGTCCCCATGGAACAATTTTTCATGTCTTTTGATGAACTAATGCTTGTGACCCAAGTTTATGAATGATGTGTTTTCCTTTAGTCTGGTTAGGCGAGTTGATCGGATGGAACACTCTATTGGAAGTATCGTTTCAAAGATTGATGCAGTGATTGTTAAGCTGGAGGCTATGGAGAGGGCTAAAATGAAGCGTAGAGAGGTCCTGGCAAGACTTCTGGATGGAGTCACTGAGGTATGTGCACTATTAAAGACTTTATTTACATCCTTTTCTGAATAGTGGGTTTTGGTGGTATAATGACAGAATCTGAAAACGTTTACATGAGATGCGTGGAGGGGAGAACATCACAGCTCTACTTTCCTGGCTCTGTACCTATACTTATCTAGGAGGATATTGAGGGATGGAAATTCACTCTGGCTAAAATGGTACTGGCTCTTAAAGCTAGTAGTATGCTACTCTGTATTCTGTGGCATTTTGTGGGATTTTATAGGGGTAGAGAAGTCAAGGTAAATTGATTGATGGGAACAGAGAGGAGGCTTGACATAGTCAGGGGGCTGTTATGACAAGGCATAATTTTCATTTGTTTTCACGTGCAGGATGAAAGACTTGGACGGGATAATGAAATGCATAGAGAACAAATGGAGCGCCTGGTGAGAGAAGAATTAGAGAGATGGGAATCCGATGACGCTGCTTCCCAAATGAGCCACCGCTTGGGAACTCCTAGTGGAGCCAATGGCCAGGCGCGCTCCAGGAGCTCACGGCCTCCCTCCTCGCAGTCTACAGAGGGCCTGGATGGGGGAGCCGTAGCCACTAGTGTTGCAAACAGCCAGGTCTGAATACTGAGGTTGTGGGTAGGCCACAGGTAGCAAATATGGCTATTTCATTTCAGGCCAACAAGTGAAACGTGCAGTTTGCCAAATACAAACCTGAGCAATTTCGTATTGCAAACATTCATCCAAGCACACAATGATGCCAGGCTACTCTGGGCAGTAGTAGAACGATCACCATAAACAAAGCACTAGCCAAGAGTTTTATACCCAGGACACAATGGATAAGAAGAAATGGACTCAGTGATCAGTGGAGATGCCCTGCATGTGGAAGAGTATAAGGCTTAGTACTGCAGGGTGATGAACAAGCTCCTTATACAGTATGGCTGTCCATCAGTACTGTCTGTATACAATTTATTATAATAGAACACTTCATCACAATTTAACCTCATCCATCCCTTGTCAGAAAATGTAGATCTCACCTGTATGCCATTGTGTGACATTAACAGTATCTTTCGCACAGGCTTATGTCCTGCGGCCTTTTAGATGCCAATGATTTTTGTACAAATAGAACAGTTTATCAGCTTGATTTAAACCTTGAGCCTTGTTCTCACCAAAATGACAATTCAATTTTGGGTGGTGTTTAGAGAGCTTGACCCAACAGAGTACAGTAGTTAGCATTGTAAAAGTATCTCTCTGCAGAATTCTGTGGCATGTTTTTGGCTAGGGACGGGGGGATAACCAGTAATGACACATGAATGCTTAAGATCTGCCCTTTATACTTCATAATACAAATTGTAACTACTGAAGGTTGCAGAGAGGACAACAGAAAATTGCAGATAGGACGGAAAAGGAGGACAGCAGAAGATTGCAGATAGGACAGGAGGAGGAGGACAGCAGAAGATTGCAGATAGGACAGAAAAATGAGAACAACAGAAGACTGCAGAAGATTGCAGATAGACGGGAAAAGGAGGACAGCAGAAGATTGCAGATAGGCAGAAAATGAGAACAGAAGATTGCAGAATATTGTAGACAGGAGAAGGAGGCAGTATTAGATTGCAGGCAGGAGAGGAGGACAGCAGAAGATTGCAGATAGGACAGAAAATGAGAACAACAGAAGACTGCAGAAGATTGTAGACAGGAGAAGGAGGACAGTATTAGATTGCAGGCAGGAGAAGGGAGCAGAAGATTGCAGGCAGGACAGGAGATGGTTGTGGAGAAGATGACAATATAAGGACTACAGTGCCATAAGACTCTACTGATAAATCATCTCTAAGAAAGGTTTTTATTAAACAAAAGTAGTGATAAATATATTGGGTCATAGGTTTAAGGAGCTATCTTTGAAGAAAATCTGTCACCATGAAGATGCAGTCCAATCTGCAGACATGTTATAGAGCAGGAGGAGCTGATTATAAGACCTGTCAATAACAGCTATCAATCACTGATAGGCCTCCCACTGGACTGAAAATGCTTAAAGGGCAGAGGTTTAAATGATTTAAAAGGTTATACTGAATATTTTCTCACAAAGCTATTTATCAATGTACTCAAACCCTGTATAAAAACAATAAATACAATACCAAGGATATAAACAGATCTTGTCCTGGGAGATAAGGAAAGGCTTTTCCAAAGAAAACAAGAACATTGGTTTTTATGTTGTGTTATTGCCCTGGTCAGATTTAAAATATCTGTCCCCAGTTATGTCATACCCATCTGAAAGCAGCATGATGTAGGGGCTGCGACCCTGATTACAGGGATGTAGTACTTACCGGGCTGTTGACTGCAGTTTTGATAAAATCACTGTTTTATCTACTGCAGGTCTACCAATAATCTGAATGCTCAGCTCTATATAACCCCTTCCCCACCACTGATTGGTAGCTTTACAGAGCTAACAATCAGTGGTGGGGGCGGAGTTACACAGAACTCATGAATATTGAGGACTACCTTGCAGCAGGTTTACTAGTCCTGTAGTGATAATCTCTTGCTGATTAAAGCAGTGATTTTATCAAAACTATAGGAAACAGCCAGTAAGTGACACATTTTTGGAATCAACTTCCCCTTCGCTATACGATACAATCACAGATTAAGTGGTAAAAATCTGATGACAGATTGATATTAAAGCTGCATATCCTCCGCATCATTTAATCCAATCATGTAATCTGATCCAACTTTGTAAATAACACCTACATAGAATAGACCTCTCCATTTATCAATGTAGCATTATATAATGTAGTATTAGCACACTAGCATTTTACTTTAGGTGGACGCCCAGGGTATGCTCAAATATGGCAGATTTACATTAGAAGTTTTAAAACACACATTCAACACATATCAATGGGATTTTGTGACCAGTATGTGCATAGATGAAATGTTCTTGTTACCCGGTGTTCATATAAAAGGCCTTGTAAATAATTTTGTAGCACGTTGTTACTATATTTTTATGAACAAACTTCATCTTGAAGTGCTAAAGTGGCATGGATATCCGTGTACGTTTTATAATTCTGCTCAAGTGTGAAAAGTGAATCTTATTTTACAGTAGAACATAATAACATAGGTAGATTGTATATGTAATGTTTTTATGAATAGTACTTACATAATTGTATTATGTTGGGTGGCTATTCACAAAGTGCGTGTAGTCAGACGGAAATGTCTAAGAAGCGTATGGTGTATGTTCACACAGTGGTATTACAGCCTTTTTTCTTGAAAGTGTCAAGTTTGGTAGCGGATTTCACAAACAATTTGTCTGAAATCAGTGAAATCTCTCCTTATTTTTTTTCTTTGTGGTGAGGTTGGGCAAACCTTGCCGGGAAAAATGGCTAAAGAAATTCTTCAGCACAGTAAATTTTCAATAAGCAAAAAAACTAAGATGGTAATCTTAGATGGAAAAGCTCCGGAGAAGAAAATTAGTAAACATTATAGATTTTATTAGATACAATAAATATAAAATAAAATAGCAAAGAGGTATCTACAAAAATGGGGACTGAAAGTCCTACAATATAATCAATATGGTAATTCATATAACACAATATAGTACATCCAGAGATAGTGGTCTCTATGCGGATACAGATGTTAATAATTATAATTGCCATACAAATATAACCAGTACTAAATACATATATGCACTATGCCAAATTCAGGGTCCTATGGTAAATATAGTATGGCAAATGACACTGTGCCTTAATATATCATTATAAGGTGCATAGGGTAAGGCACATAATATTCTGATAGTCAAAGTAATAAGCCTGAATGCATAAACATAATGATGGACCGTATAAAGTGTATAATTACAAATTGCATTACTAAGGCAAGAGGTAGACAAATTGATATGGAACTGATTATACTGTGGGAAGTGTTGCTCGCCCATCCCTTGTAGACTGTGAGCCCTGGCGGGCAGGGTCCTCTCTCCTCACCTACTGTATCCTCACCCATCCCTTGTAGACTGTGAGCCCGTGGCAGGGTCCTCCCCGTCCTCACCATCCCTTGTAGACTGTGAGCCCTCGGGCAGGGTCCTCTCCTCACCACTGCATCCTCACCCATCCCTTGTAGACTGTGAGCCCTCGTAGGCAGGGTCCTCTTCCTCACCAACTGTATCCTCACCCATCCCTTGTAGACTGTGAGCCCTCGCAGGCAGGGTCCTCTTTTCCTCACCAACTGTATCCTCACCCATCCCTTGTAGACTGTGAGCCCTCGCGGCAGGGTCCTCTCCTCACCAACTGTATCCTCACCCATCCCTTGTAGACTGTGAGCCCTCGCGGGCAGGGTCCTCTCCTCACCCACTGTATCCTCACCATCCCTTGTAGACTGTGAGCCCTCACGGGATGGGTCTTCTCTCCTCACCAACTGTATCCTCACCCATCCCTTGTAAACTGTGAGCCCTTGTGGGAAGGGTCCTCCTCATGTACCTGTCTGTGCTTTGAATTGTTCATAATTATTGTACTTGTCTATCTATATATATATAATAATATAAATACAACCCATAGTAGGGAGATTGCAGAGAATATCCAAGTACAAATGGGAAAGTTCAGGTGGATGGAAAATACCTGCATGTAGATGAAGTTGTGGGGGTATGTATTCATCCACCATGACGTGCATTTTGCCCTGCTTCTTCGGGGGGGCACAGCGAAACGCTCATCGGGGGAGGGACGCTTGCCACTACAACTTATCACTTAGCTTTTTTGTTTATTATTTGTTGACCCAGCTTTAATGGAAATATTCACTTTATTTTGGACATTATTTTTGAATATGTAGTACATTTTCGACCATTTGAATTGACTTTGTCAATTAGAGTGGATGCCACATGGATCTGCAAAAAGGAAATAGCACTGGTTTGAAGTGTTTTTATGCGGATTTGAGCAAATCAACTTCAAAATCATTGTGAAAAAACTCACTGTGTGAACATACCCTTACTGCACAACCTTGTAAGCTGATTTGTCTCTTGTCATTGTCTGTAGTTTAAAGTACAGTTGACTAAATATCATTGACGTAACACTCCCTTAATGCAGGGGTGCACAATCGTTTTCTTGGTCTAAGTGCTGTATTGTTAAATTGAACCAACCCCAAGGGCTACAATAAAACTTGGAATATTAGGGGGTATTACCTTCTGAGGGCATGTCAAAAGTATATGCAAAAAATAGTTGCTGCTTCTATTTTTACCATTTGCACCTATTAGGAGGATCAATGTCCTCCTCTTCCCACTCACTTTACCAAAAGGAATTGAATCTGAGTTCAGCTCCTTTAATTGTAGGTAAAGATGTTGCCAGTGCTCTATTTTGTAACGAGGATAAAAAGTGCCCTTATAGGATAAAAATTCCACATTCTGCAGATTTGTGCAGGTTCCAGCATTCGTAGCCCCCCTGATCAGTAAGCTCATGCTTTACCATCTTTTCACCACATCTAATCTGTTTTGTGCTACAGGACTGACCCATTATGCCAAAATGTGAGGTTCCCAAACATGGCTACACAGTGCACCATTAGTACCCGCCATAATAGTGCTTCACCCCCACTCCTGATTTTCCCAACATGGAAAATACACATGATCAATGTACCAATGTACCAAACACTGTCAAGGGTGTCCGTGACCATATAGTTGAGGGCTGCAAAAAAGGGTATACCAGGCTGCAGGTTGTGCACCCCTGCCATAATGAGTAGTTGTGTAATATAAGCTTGTATACACTTATATGCTATAGGTACAGTGTTTTATACCCTATGCACTTTACTTTAATAAAGATATTACCATTTTTGGAGTTTGTCTGCTGTGGTTTTTGGCAGTGGTAAATAGTAGAATTGAGACCTATAATAAAAGTTATGAGAGCACTTTACATGTAATCCACAAAAAAAAATTAGGACTTTCTGTAAAGCACAAATCAAGAGCTTATGAATCTTGAGGGTCACTTGCTGCTTCTCCACCGATTCCAGCTTTTATAAGGTGTTATTTACTTATTTGCATAAATATTTATAAACTAAAACCAGGAAAGGGTTCCCACAACAGAAGATGCCTATCGTTTTCTACTGTATAAGAGTATAGTCTCACTCTACCCTTCATCAGATTTAACCATCAAAATCAATGGCTGCTCACTCTCCCCAGTCCCGTATGCTTGCTGCCTCGGGGTAATCTTCGATTCTGTTCTGTCTTTCAAATCACATATCCAAGCCTTCTTCACCTTCTACCAACTTCAACTCAAAAATGTCTCTCGGATCCGTTCATTCCTTAACCATGAATCTGCAAAAACACTTGTGCATGATTTCATTATCTTCCGTATCAACTACTGCAACCTCCTGCTCTTTTCCCCCCCCCCCCTCTAGCATTTTTGCACCCCTCCAAATTATCAAATGTAGCCATGTCAGATATCCATTCCACCTAGCAGGAGGCTGCCAGCTCCACTGGAAGGCAACACAGATGTTTAAATACCAGTGCTCAATCCCCTGCAACCCAAGCATTGGGGCGGTTGTGGCACCTGCGACCAGCTATGCTGACAAGGAGGAGACTGGTGGTATTTATAGACACAAGGTTACCAACAGGGCGTCAGTCACACAAGTCTATGTGAGGCACAGTGTCAGAGCTCAGCCTATTGGTCACGCCCATCTATTAGACAAGGCGGGCCACTCCACACCAAATACATACAGGCGATTCTTCTCCTTCCTTGTCACGGGTGGACCGCGCCTGCCGGTAGTGGGGCCCGGTGTAGTGCAGATCAAAAGTGAAGACGTCTTACGGGAACAGATTAAAGGGGTTTTAATTTGTTTTCTTCGTGACGCCACCTATGAGTAGATTCGGTAAGGGCTACCGACGCTGCGGAACCTCCCGGGTGATGGACAGCAGCAAGATGTTACGCTCCCCACAGGCTGAGCGGTGATCCCCGGGGGCTGGAGCTGCTCAAGATGTTGTGCGGCAGCTGCGGTTACCTTAGTGTGCGGACGGATAGTTCATAAGGAGACACGGACACAGATAGTCTCTGCAACGGTTCTTTACTGTAACCAGCAGGCAGTACATGGCTTACAGTGGTTGAGTAGAAGACCGGGTGGACTCAGCAGTGATAGTGCTCCTCAGAGATCCGCAGTGTACCTCCTTTCTACCTCCTTAGCTTCTCTTGCCAGCGTCGCCCAGGAATACCAGGTCGGGTACGGGGAGGCTGCTTCAGTGCCCTATCCATGATGTACGTTCTGGATGTTTTGGGGAGCCTTGGGTCCCTCAGTGGGTACACCGCTGGTTAGACGACTGGAAACTGGCTGGTGGTGGGGTGCTCCTGTAAAGCTGATCCTCCACGGGGCTGGTTCGCGTGGCAGAGGTGAACTGCTGCCAGCTTCAGTACCAGTGAACCGGCTGTGAGTTGTGGGCACGGGAGTCTTTTAGGAACCCGTGTAGATATGCCCAATCCCGGTGGTTAAGGCCTCAGGTGCTGACACCCGACCGGTGACGGCCCAGGGGCCCGCACGGGGTGCGGAGCCCCCGCTCCTCTCCAAGTTCTGTGTTCTAGGTTCTGCTCTAGATTCCAGACTACGTTCTCACTGTCTAGATTACTGTGTTCTACTTCACTACCCTAACACTCCACCCACCAGGACCTAGGATTGGTCCCCTGTTCTAGGTGTTGCATGTTGGGTTGGATCTCAGAGTTAACTATTGCACTGCTTTGTCAGAGAATATTGCGGCTGCAATACTCCCTTGTGACGCACTCGTTGCGGGGCGCCACACATGCATCACAAATGACACAACCCCAGAGGCTCAGCCTCAACTGCAAAGAGATAAAAAGGTGCAACAAAACACTATAGATGAAGATGTGAAATGTTAGTAGATATTTTGGCCAAAATAACATAATCTTGTAACCCACCGTGTTACGAGTCTTAACCATATGTCTCCTGACCATATGTTTGTTTAATGGGTAAACCACCAAACATTTAGAAAAATAACCGAAATAGGACATAAAATTTCAAAAAAACATCACCAAAATTTAGCCATATCAAATATCCATTGCACCAAGCAGGAGGCTGCCAGCTCCACTGGAAGGCAACACAGGTGTCCGAATAATGGTGCTCAATTCCCCAGCAACCCAAGCATGGGGGTGGTTGTGGTACCTGTGACCAGCCATGCTGACAAGGAGGAGACTGGTGGTATTTACACTGTGTGCAGAATTATTAGTCAAGTTGTATTGTAGAGGATTATTTTTATTATTGATCAACAACTATGTTCTCAATCAACCCAAAAGACTCAAATATCAAAGCTTAATATTTTTAGAAGTTTGAGTGTTTTTTTTTTAGATTTGGCTATTTTAGGAGGATATCTGTTTGTGCAGGTAACTATTAGGGTACCTTTACACGCGGCTACATTTCTAGGGTGGCTACAGGTAACTTACTGGTTGCAGTGAAATCATGGAGAGATTATTCCATTTGTACACAGCAACAAGATAGAACCTTGTCTCCATGATTTCACTGCAACCAGTAAGTTACCTGTAGCCACCCTAGAAATGTAGCCGCGTGTAAAGGTACCCTTACTGTGTAGACTTATTAGGCAACTTAATAAAAAACAAATATATTCCAATCTCACTTGTTTATTTTCACCAGGTAAACTAATATAACTGCACAAAATTTAGAAATAATCATTTCTTACATGCAAAAACAAACCCCCAAAAAATTAGTGACCAATATAGCCACCTTTCTTTATGATTACACTCAACAGCCTTCTATCCATAGATTCTGTCAGTTGCTTGATCTGTTTATGATCAACATTGCGTGCAGCAGCTGCCACAGCCTCCCAGACACTGTTCTGAGAGGTGTACTGTTTTCCCTCCCTGTAGATCTCACATTTTAGGAGGGATCACAGGTTCTCTATGGGGTTCAGATCAGGTGAACAAGGGGGCCATGTCATTATTTTTCTTCTTTTAGACCTTTACTGGCCAGCCACACTTCGGAGTAGTTGGATACATGTGATGGAGCATTGTCCTGCATGAAAATCATGTTTATCTTGAACGATACCGACTTCTTCCTGTACCACTGCTTAAAGAAGTTGTCTTCCAGAAACTGGCAGTAGGTTTTGGAGTTGAGCTTCACTCCATCCTCAACCCAAAAGGTCCCACAAGTTCATCTTTGATGATACCAGCCCATACCAGTACCCCACCTCCACCTTGCTGGCATCTGAGTCGGAGTGGCGCACTCTGCCCTTTACTGATCCAGCCTCTGGCCCATCCATCTGGCCCATCAAGAATCACTCTCATTTCATCAGTCCATAAAACCTTTGAAAAATCAGTCTTAAGATATTTCTTGGCCCAGTCTTGACGTTTTATCTTATGTTTCTTGTTCAAAGATGGTCGTTTTTCAGCCTTTCTTACCTTGGCCATGTCCCTGAGTATAGCACACCTTGTGCTTTTTGATACTCCAGTAACGTTGCAGCTCTGAAATATGGCAAAACTGGTGGCAAAGGGCATCTTGGTAGCTTCACGCTTGATTTTCCTCAATTCATGGGCAGTTATTTTGCGCCTTTTTTGTCCAACATGCTTCTTGCGACCCTGTTGGCTATTTGCCATGAAACGCTTGATATTTCGGTGATCACGCTTCAAAAGTTTGGCAATTTCAGGACTGCTGCATCCCTCTGCAAGACATCTCACAATTTTGCACTTTTCAGAGCCCATCAAATCACTCTTCTGACCCATTTTGCCAAAGGAAAGGAAGTTGACTTATAATTAAGCACGCCTTATATAGGGTGTTGATGTAATTAGACCACACCCTTCCTCATTCCAGAGATGCACATCACCTGATTTAGTTAATTGGTAGTTGGCTCTCAAGGTTATACAGCTTGAAGTAGAACAACATATATAAAAAGTATCATGTGATCAAAATACTCATTTACCTAATAATTCTGCACATAGTGTATAGACACAAGGTTACCACCAACAGGGCGCCAGTCAAAATATTATATTAATTGTATGCAAAAACACCCTTATTTTTTTGATAAAAACACATTATTGATTTACAAAAATACAGAAACCCACAATTACAAAAAGTACACATACACTAAAAACAATCAATCGTACCGACACAAAAGGATGAATTTTCACCAAGACCCAGGGGCGGATGGGTCATTATCAGCTTATGAATTTAAGACATCAATGGTTCAATATGAAGAGAAGACCCTTGGGTTAGTAGGCTGGATGATTTATATCCAGGAACCCTTGTTGGTATCAATATAGGGATCTAAGTATTGACTAGAGAGGGACAGCCACCGGGTTATGGGGGCATCAACATACAGTAGGGTGCATCCTCCATTGACAGGCAGGGGCAGCCCTAGGGCCTGAATAGGACAGCAAGGGTAATCCTGATAATCCATCCTTCTGTGTTGGTACTATTGATTGTTTTTAATGTATGTGTACTTTTCTCCTTCGCCTCATTGGGGAACACAGACCGTGGGTGTTATGCTGCTGACCACTAGGAGGCGACACTAAGCAGAATCTGCAAAAGAGTTAAGTGGCTCCTCCTCTGCAGTATACACCCCTGGGGCAGACGCTGCCTCACCAGTTTAAGCTTAGTGTCATTAGGAGGTAGATTCATCTAATGACCCTCGTCATTATCTTTATTATTTTAAGATCTTTTCTTTTGTTTTTTGGAAAAAATTTTCTCCCTTGGATGATGATAGACGGCGACGGTGCCTTTGCGTACCGCTTTCCCAAAACCAACAACAGGCGGGAACATGGAGTGTTACCTCCAGGTACCCCCTCCTGCAACGAGGAATGATATTTTTAATGGACATGGCTCTCCCATCAGATGGGTCGACATTTTTCTAGCCTTCCACAGATCCCACAACTGGGACACTGAATTGCAGAAACAGGCACAAGCTCTTCTACCCTCTACCACTGAATTGAAAGGGTCACCATTTCGACCATCAGATCCCACAATTGGGATACCGGATCGTACGAGCAAGGTGTCCACATGGGATCCGACCCTCCACAGTCCTAGGCGCATCGGACCATGAGAATTCGAAGCCTACACCTTGCACACTGCCCTCCTCATGTACCCCTTATAAGGGAATGCGGATTGCAGGAGCCAGCTCCAAGTAGGGCCTCCGGGCTGCATCCTTTCCCTCTGAACTCAGCTACAGGCAGTGCCTCATTTACAGAGCACATCAGTGCTCTGTCGGTGCACATTTTAAGCGGGAATGCGGCAGTTCAGGCCTCTGCGCCGAGGCACAGCTGCATATGGCGATCCTAATTGTAGGTGATTCCCCCCCCCTCCTTCCCCCGGCGGCAATGGCGGCGGTTCTGTTCTCCGCGCCAGTGCTGCACTTTTTTCGGAGCCATAAATCACTTTAGTCCCCGGCTTAGGGCCTGCTCCCGATCAGCCCCGCCTCCTCCAGACCTCCGCCCACTCTAACGTGACATCATTTTTTCTGGTACGCCCCAACCGCCTCCCAGAATGGGGCGGTCTGACCAGATTCTGGCGCCTCTCGCTTGCTGCGAGATTCTCGTGGCCGCCTTCTGTTCCCCAAGACTCGCCCGCCTCCTCCCACACATCCGGTCTGCCCATTTCCTTTTGCTGTGCACCTGCTATTTCTGTCCCAGGACAGAGGGCTCTGCGCTCACCGCAGCTGCTGTTTCTACATGCGGGACACCAAAACCCACAGCACTGCTACTTCCCAGTATGAGGGAAGCAGGATGTAGCCATAGCTCTGTTAGAATGCAAGGACATCCGGAGAGCACAGGGCTAACATATTTGCACAGAAGCATGAGGGATAATGGATCAGACAATAACTTTGTCACATCTCTGGACCTAGGCTGGGGTAAGGAGCTTAGCAGTCTCTGGTCTTCTGCAGCTCAGTCTACAGTGTCATCTACACTATAGTCCATGTGCCAGTGGCACCTATACTGTATTCTCGGCCGCATGTGCCAGTGTCACCTACACTGTACGCACGGCCGCATGCTCCATGGCCAGTGTCTTCTACACTGTACTCTCGGCCGCATGCTCCAGGTGCCAGTGTCATCTACTCCGTTCTCTCGGCCGTATGCTCCAGGTGCCAGGGTCACCTACACTGTATTCTCGGCCGCATGCTCCGTGTGCCAGTCTCATTACACTGTACTCTTGGCTGCATGCTCTAGGTGCCAGTGTCATCTACACTGTACTCTCAGCCACATGCTCCAGGTGCCAAGGTCACCTACACTGTATTCTCGGACGCTTACTACATGCGCCAGGGTCACCTTTTAAGATCACAAGTGGGCCCTCTTCTACATGACAATACGTCACATGAAGTCAAGCTACATAATGCTCGCCAATGTTCTCATGAAACAGCAAGAATATTTGGGGCGACGGTACCTCTGTGTACCGATTTCCCACAACCTAAAACAGGCGGGAACGCGGGGTGTTACCTCCACATACCCCCTCCTGCCACGAGAGAGCATCATCTATGGCGACGGTTCCTCAGCGTTCCGATCTCCAGTATGGGACTGCTTGACACGCAGTTCCGGGAAACCATCCTCCTCAGCTCCCACAATTACGTGCCTGAGTTGTAGTAGATGGCACACTTCTGGGGCAATCCTCAGTTTCCTGTGCACTTTCCTAGCTCACAAGAGACCCTACAACAGAACTGGCCGGATAAGGATTTGAAGTCCAGCAATGCCCATTACCTTTTCACCAGGCCAGGACGGAGCAAATCTTCACTTCCCTGGTTTTTTTCACCAGGTATCAAGGGCCATACTTCTCTGCCAGACAAGGTATCGGCTAAGATGGCAGTCTCCTCTCAGGCAGAACTCGGAATCCGTATCTCACCTCTCAGATGACGTGCAATACTCATACAAGCACCTCTCATAGCCAATAGCGCAGTAGCCTGGTAGAGCATTACCATTCACAACACATGCTGATCCGGACACTACAGTGAGAACTCTGTTCTGAAATCATAGCTGGCTAGTCTTTTTTTTTTTTTTATAACAAATTTTTATTGGAATTTTTCAAATGTTACAAAACCCAAAACATGTAGCATTAATAGTTGTATTACATGTTAAACATAAACCGACAACTTTCCCCCCCTCCCCCCATCTGATCATCACTCAGCAAGAAATCACCACTCCGTCAACAAGCCATATAACCATATAACCAAGGGGACAGTTTCCTCATTGATATAGTCCTTCATATCAAGTCTCACCATCTGCTCCCTCAATGTCTAACTTTCTCAATGACCCTTGGAGGCTTTCCAAAAGGTACCATTCCGTATTTCGGAATGGCATTACAGATTGCACAATTTCAGCCTTAGATAAGTAGCAAAACATGAACATCCGCCATTTGGCGAAGAATTTACTAGATTTAGTGTCCCTCTCACACATCGTTACAATTCTGTCTGTTTCTAAAGCTCTTTTCAGTTCCCCAACCAGTTCCAGCTCCCCTGGGATTACATTATCCAGCCAATGCCGCAATAACAGCCTCTTATAGGCCAATGCAATCATGTGGAACAGCTTCTTCTGCTCTGCTGGAATATTGACGTCAGGTGCGTAATGGAAAACCCAGACCCTGTGTTCCATGGGCGGTCCAGGACCGCAGGGTCACGTCCCGTGCAGCAGTCCATCCCCTTTTCACTTTAGCACATTCCCATATCCCATGGAACATGTCAGACTTCGTCAACCCATATTTTGGACAAGCCTGTATCCTATCCGTCTGGGTGGGCGTCGGGGGATGTTGAAACCCATTATGGCCCTGTGCATCAATCTGTATTGCGAGTCCCTCCATCTTTCGCTAATTATATTTTTCTTCGCTGCCGCCCACCCTTCCAGTATGATTTGGCCTATGTCCTCCTCCCCTAATCTGGATGCCCAGGCACTGAAAGTCTCTGATCCGCCCGAAGGCAGAAAACCACCCCCAGGGCATTATAGATTGTAGAAATCGATATTGGACCCGTGTCCCCCTTGAGCAGACCATCCCAGGGCGATTCCCCACATTCCCGTCTGGCATCCACCAATGACCTCAGCAAATGATGCCTCAACTGATCATATTGTAAATCATGGACCAATCCTAATTGCCATTTATTTCATACTTCTTCTCATGTCATCCATCGTCCCTCTTGACGATGCAGGATGTCTCCCAGTGTCTTAACCCCTTTGTCTCTCCAAATCCTGAACAGTGCATTTTCCCTTCCCAGCTCAAAGTCCGGATGGCGCCAAGGACTGAGATACCTAGATATCTTCCAGGACAGTCCCAGTTTCCTTCTTATTGCCTTCCATGATCCCCTAGTGTCCTGGAACAGTGCTGAGTTTTTGATGTGAGGTTCCAGATGGGCGTTGGAGGAGTGCAGAAGGGTCACCGGATCCCAGGGCGCGCACATCGCGGACACCAGATCATAGTCTGAAAATTCGCTAGATTTCTTAAACCAATCAATAATATGTCTTGCCAGACAGGCCAGATTATAGCCCCTGACATCCGGCACCCCCAGCCCCCCCTCAGCCCTTGGGAGCATTAACGTTCTGAGTCGAATTCGGGTCTCCTGTTCCTCCACAGGAATCGCGAAAACGCCCTGTTGAGCCTTTTGACATCTGAGTGCCTGAGGAGGAAGGGAACGGTCTGAAGGGGGTACAGGAGCCTAGGAAAACTGATCATTTTGATCAGGTGGCTTCTTCCCAGTAACGACAAAGGGAGCCCTTCCCATCTGGCCAGTTCCCCCTCGATTTTCGTGATCAGGGGACTGTAGATCAGGTTATAGGTTAACCCCGGAGCTCTTCCCATGTGGATTCCCAGGTATTTGATTGATGAGGGAGCTATGGGGATACCGCACAAATGTTTCCCTTCTCCTGTTCGTCTACCTCCCCCATACGACTGCCTGAGGAACAAGAGTTCGCATTTTGATGTATTCAGCCGAAAGCCCGAGAAAGACCCGAACTGCTGTATAGCATCTAACAAGCCGGGCAAATCTCCTCTAGGATCCGACATATACAGGATGATGTCATCGGCGAAGAACCCTGATTTGAGCTCCCGTCCCCCCACCCCTATGCCCTTGAAAAGTGTTGTGTCATTAAGGTAGCGCGACAGGGGCTCCACAGCCAAGTTGAAGAGGAGTGGAGAAAGCGAGCACCCCTGCCGCGTGCCCCTTTCTAACGTTATCACATCCGATAGGAAACCCGGCATGTGGACCCTCACTTTGGAGTTATCATATAAAGAGTCCAGAAACACCCTAAAGGCCCCTCTTATACCTATGTGGTTCAAGACCACGTCTAGCCATGACCAGCTTACTGAATCGAAGGCCTTCTCGGCATCCAATAGTACCAAGGCCGGTTCATCTGCCTTGTTGGTCTTGCCCAGCCTCACCTCCTCGATCACCGCCAGGGTCCTTCTGATATTTCCCACTGCAGACCTCCCCTTGACGAAACCGGCCTGCTGGTGGCCTACCAGACTTGGCAATAAACTCGCCAATCGCTCCGCCATTATTTTCGCTAACATCTTCAGATCTACATTGATCAAAGATATAGGGCGAAAGCCGGCCGGGTCGTCAAGAGGTTTACCCTCCTTCGGTAGGAGCTTAATGTATGCTAGATTCATATTGTCAGGGACGGGCTGTCCGGTCAGAATGGCATTGTACAGCCTTTGTAGGGGGGGTGCCACCTGTTCCTTCAAGATCTTATAGAATCCCCCTTCAAACCCGTCCGGGCCAGGTGCTTTCAGTGGATTTAATCCAGCTATGGTGGTCAATACTTCCTCTACCGAGATCTCACCATTCAGTCTTTGAAGATCCTCGTCCTTGACTCTAGGTATCCTAAGGTCGCTCAACCACTCCCTTCCCATTGACATATTAGCAGGTCTGGATTTATAAAGGGAGGCGTAAAATTTGCCCATTATGTCGGCAATCTCTTTAGGGTCATTAGTGGTTTCCCCCAGGCCTCCTCATAGACATGGCATGTCTGACAAGATGCTTTCCTCTTGCTAGGTTGGCTAGTATCTTTCCCGCTTTGTCTCCATGTCTGTACAGGTCTGCTTCCCAGTGCGCCCTATTGAGTTGTTCCCTCTGTCTAGCCCAGTTATCAAAGTCGTCTTTCGCCTTTTGCCATGTCTCCCGTGTTTGGGGGGAATTAGTCGCCAGGAAGTCAGTATACGCTCTGCGTACTGCTAGACTGGACTCCTGAAAGTACTTCCTCTTTCTTTTCTTGACGGTCAGAGTGTATGCAATTATCCTGCCCCTAAGTACCAATTTTGCTGTTTCCCAGAATAGGCCAGGTTCCCCCTCGTGTGCCATATTGGTTTCTCTAAAGCTTGTCCACCATTCCCCCAGCAGCTTGTGGAAATCCTGGTCCCTCTGCAGGAAGTATGGGAATCGCCACAGGAAATCCGTCCCTCTCGGATATGCGTCTTGGAGATCCATGAGTACCGGACTATGGTCCGATATGACAAGGTCTCCTATGTCAGAATGATGTATCCTGTGTAGCACTCCCGGACTCACCAGCAGCATGTCTATATGGGACCAGGTTCCGTGCGGGTGGGAGAAGTGTGTGAAATTCCTGTCCATAGGGTGGTGAACTCTCCATACGTCTTCTAAGAGTAGATCTGTGGCAAAGTCTCTTAAGTCCCCTCTTTCTCTTCCCTGTCTGTGCCCGGGCGCTTTATTGGTACGTTTTCTGTCTTCCCCGTCAGACATGACCATGTTGAAGTCTCCCCCTAATACTACATTGTCACCAGTATCTGACATGAGGGAAGTCCGTATTCTCTTGAGGAAGGGCAGTTGTGCAGAGTTTGGGGCATATACATTGTGGATGCTAATGGGTCCCCCCTGGGTATCTAAGAGGACGTGGGCGTGTCTTCCCACATCGTCATGTGAGGTCGAGAGAACCGTGTGAGGGAAAGCTTTGTTTATTAAGATAAGGACCCCTGCCTTCCGGCCTACAGCTCCCGAGCCATAGACGGCCCCTACCCACATTCTGTGCATGCGGAACATTTCCGGTGATGTAAGATGGGTCTCCTGCAGGAGGACCACATCCCCTTTCAACTTTCGCAAATGACGTAGGACCATGGAACGTTTCTCCGGGGTACGAAGACCCTTGACATTCCAAGAGATCACTCTAACCATGATCCCGGAAATGTAGATCTAAGACATGGCCAGAGTGAGCGTGTAGGAAGTCATATCCGAAAGCCGATTCAATCATCGGTTGAGTGTGATCAGATAACAGATACATTATCTTACTCCCAATGCATAACATCAAAATTCCCCTATATATCAACAAATCCCCCCTCTCCCCCTCCCCTCCCCAAAAGTTATAGGCTTCCATTTTTTCCAGTGTGTGTCGCCACCGTCGGCTCCCCCCGACGACCCCGAAAAATAGACCACAGGAGGCCACTCTAGATCAGGGGCAAACTGGCCCCTCATATAAGACAAGGTGAAGATCACACCCGTGTCTCGCCTCACCCTTCAAAAACAGCGCCGCAAAGGCAATGGAGTAGGAAAGAGAGGAACAGGACCTCCATCCCGTCCGAGAGGACGCAGCTGGGGGCGGGGGACCAATGAGGACCAGGGCAGCAGAGTTGAGGGGCCCGTCCAATGATCTTCCCTGCAACAAGGCATCCCGTAACAGTGTCATATCGGCCCACCCCTCCCCCAAAACAGCGGAACTCACAAGTCTTCCAAGTCAGCCGCGAGATCCTCACGCGGTCAGTTCGTCCTCTTCCATGTCCTCTGTAATCCTTGGACTACAGGTCTCCTCCCGTCGGGACGGTGAGCAGTGTTGTCTTTGCTCCTTCAGCTCCCTCATAGCTTCTTCCACCAACCATTCGGTCCTCGAGCGTGGAGACGTCGATGGCCGACTTGGAAGCTTCCGTCGAGAGTCCGAGTGATCCGACCGTCCATGGCTGTCTGATTTTTCATTTCTTGTTGCGGAGTGTCGTCGCGAGTCCGCAGAGGGTTCCGTTCCATATCGCCTCATTACCACCTTGGGATCTTTCATATAGTGTATCTCACCGTCTTCCCCCCTGACCTTCAGGGTAGCAGGGTACAAAAGCTGGAACGGTACATTGCGTTGGTACAGGAGGTTGCATACTGCGCTAAATTCTTTACGTTTCTTGGCAACCACAGCAGAGTAATCGCTGAAAAGAAGGACCTTATGACCCCGGATCAGTAGGGGCTGCCGCCTGTTTCTGTAGAGACGAAGCAATTGTTCCTTGTCTTTATAGTCTAGAAACTTCATTATAATCTGGCGATGATATTGACCATTGGCACGCCGTCCCTCTCTCATCCCCTGTGTCCCTCCTGCGGACCCAGGATTTCCCCCTGGGGGACCCACCCGGTGTGCTCGTTCCACTCTGCATTTACCTTGTGCGCCCAGGGATTTAGGTAGTTCTATCTCGCAGATGTCATTGAGGTGCTGGTGGGTGATGGATTCTGGCAGACCAACAATCCGCAAGTTACTCCTTCTCGATCTATTCTCCAGATCGTCTAATTTATCATGTAGCCATTTTGATTGCTTATGGGAGTCTGCCAGTTCCTGTTCCATTACCATTATCCTGTCCTCCGCCTCAGAAAGTCTCTGCTCCAGCTCCTCTAATCTGCTGGTATGTTGTGCTACTGTTGCCTGCAGGTCAGTAATAGCGTCCTTCACTGCCTCTTTCACTGCAGCCTTGATGTCCTCCCTGAGGTAAATAGCCACTTCCCTGGCCAGTTGTTGGTGCCTTTCCAATGCACTAGAGGTCTGTACTGTCCAAGGGTCCACCGTTACATGTCTGTCTGACCTGGCCGTCTCCGGGCTCTTCCCTGTCGGTTTTTGCTGGGGGCGCTGCGCCTGGTCTCTTCGCCTAGTCCCCTGCATCGCCGCCATCTTGCCCCTCCCAGAGGCCGCTGCGGCGTTCTTCGAAGCTATCTGCGGGTGCCTCGTAGCGTTCCGAAGCCACCAGTCCATACGCCACCCGGTGACCTCCGGTGATAGCGGTGTGATGTGTATTGATCACACCCCCTGCTGGTCTGTATTTTACGATCCGTAGCCGTCGGAAGTGGGAGCCTCTCTTCTATGCGTCCATCACGCTGGCGCAAGAACCGGAAGTCTAGGCATTAGTTTCAATCAGGTTAGGGATGCGGGCACACAGTGTAATTCCACTGATGTACAGTAGATGGTGCTGTTGTTAAAGAATTGCAATCTTTGCCTCTGGGATCTGTGCTGTTGGGAAGTGGTCCTGGTGCAATAGTCTATTAGCTGTGTTTAGGGCCTGCCGATGCATGGGACATCAGTCTCTGAGGGTAGCCAGCCGCTAGTCTTTTTTATAGCTACCCTGATCTCAAATGCAACGGGATGTCGGATTCTCCCTTTTTTCTCTATGCTAAATAGGACGCCCCCGTTGTTTTCCTATGACGTCAATAGAGTCAGTCACTACATACGGCTCTCTCCAGGGTTTTTTTCCGGCCCGTAACAGCCTAATACAGCCTGTGGGTCTTGATTCATCCACACCAGACCAAATAGATACGGACTTCATAGGTTCTCTTCAGGAACAGATGGCAGACTCTCTCTCTATATCTTCATGTCTGGGTCGCCAGCATATGAGACGGGTGGGCCAAGAGACTAATGTTCTTTCTCGATCACCCCGTTAGCCTGTTTCCCGATCATCATTTCCTTTACTCCGTCTCCACTCCTGCAAGGCCCTTCACAGTCTCGCGTCTTTCTTCCCTTCTACCAGGGTAGTCAGCATCCTGGCTCTGTAAGGCGAACGCCTGGGTGCTCCCGTCGATTTTTCCTGCCCAGGAACCTCCCCGTTCCATCATTGTATCACTGGAGGTCCGGAAGTCACTAGTCCAGATGCATATTGACATCTCCAAGTCCCTCGGAGCATCAGTAATGTCTGCACTCTGCCATTACGACAATCCTCTTTTCAGCTCGTCACACTGCCCTGGGAGGCGCGATGTTCCTCAGGTTTTACAATCAGGTCATGGCATAGCATCACAATTGTCCACTCTCGACAGTGGTTCTCCTGCCCTGCCTGATTGACCGAAACCTCACTCTTCCAGTCTGGTACTCTTCATCCGGCGGTCAGTTTCCTCAACCCCGACTGGGACAGGTCCATTCCTGGGGATGCGCTCGTTACCCCCCGCTGGTTGGTTCTCCCTCACGCAAGGCCTGTTCCCTGCGTCATACAGTCCGACCATTTCTCCGCCCTCACTTCATTTGCTCATGCATCAAGGTCTTGAGCAGGTGGGGGGACGTTCAGGCAATTCCTTTTGCCTATACGCGATTCAGGACCCTGTCGTTTCTTCAGTTTTTTTCAACAGGGAACAGGATCCCGTTGGTCTTTGACAAGATCCTTGCCTATCTCTTATGCTCCTCAGACCCTTCGCGGTTCCCGCGACCAGCCTCTTCCTTGCAGTACAGGTGTCCTTCCTGATTGCCAAACAGGACGGTCTTCCAATGCCAGCCTGATATGTTGGTACGGCGCTAAATGTTATAATTTCGTGCAAGGTAAACAATTCCTAAGGGGTTAACCTCTTTTCCCAAGGCACCAATTAGATATTCAAAGCACCTGTCTTTAGTTATAAGACTGCAAATCCATTGTTCTCTGGTATCAGCCGATGAGGAAAAGCCCAGAACGACATCAGGCCATTACATTAGTGTTAGGACCCAGTTAATAGAGATCGCCTCAACGTGGCAACTGGGTGAATTATCGATTTGGCCATTTCCATAATACTAAGTATCTCTACTTTTTCATTATCATTTTGTCTCTATTTGAAATATGTCTATGTCGAGTGCAACTATTATATTTGAAACAGCACCCACCCTGTTACCCTTTCGGGTTTTTTGCTATTATGTTCATGTTGTTTTCTCAGCGGTTACCCATGTAACTCTTACACATATTTACCTGTGTAGTTATCTACAAATGTGCCTGTTTGTCACAGGCCTTCTCATATTATTATTATTACTCGGTCATATCTTACCTCTTTACATATGTGTCTGTTTGTTGACAGGCATATTGTACACACGTTTGTCTGTTTCAATACAGGCCTCTTTTTATACTGTTATTACTCTGTTAACTGTCCTACTGCTTTAGCACAAACTGGTGAGGCAGCGTCTGCCCCAGGGGTGTATACTGCAGAGGAGGAGCCACTTAACTCTTTTGCAGATTCTGCTTAGTGTTGCATCCTAGTAGACAGCAGCATAACACCCACGGTCTGTGTCCCCCAATTAGGGGCTAAGAGAAAAGGATTTTACGGTGAGTACACAAAAATCTCCTTTTTGTAAATCAATAGTTACTTTTTATCAAAAAAAGATATGGGTGTTTTTGCATACTATTACCGTATTTTTCGCACTATAAGGCGCACCTAAAAGACTAAGATTTTCCCAGAAATCATAGGTGCGCCTTATAGTGCAGTGCGCCTTATATACGGATTTTTTCGGGAAAATTTAGCACCCCCCAGAAAATAAGGCATACCTTTGTGCCGCAATATCCTCCGTCCCCGCCATCCCCCTCTGTCCGGTGCCCGCCTGGCATCGCTGTGCGGGGGCGCGATCACCAGCCGCCATTCCCGCCATCCATGCTGGTGCCGGGGCCTGCCTCACATCACTGTGCGGGGACGCGATCACCAGCCGCCGTCCCCGCCATCCATGCTGGTGCCGGTGCCGGTGCCTGCCTCACATCACTGAGCGGGGACGTGATCACCAGCCGCCGTCCCCGCTGTCGTGTCCGGTGCCGCCGCTGCATCGGGCGCGCTCACAGCCCAGGAGCCCAGGAGCCCATCAGCCAATCACAGCTCCGCCCAGGAGCCTGGAGCCAATCCGAGGCCAGCTGACGTCAGCCCATAGCCTCTGATTGGCTGAGGGCTCCAGCGCTGTCATTGGCTGTGGGCTCCAGCGCTGTCATTGGCTGTGGGCTCCAGCGCTGTCATTGGCTGTGGGCTCCAGCGCTGTCATTGGCTGTGGGCTCCAGCGCTGTCATTGGCTGAGGGCTCCAGCGCGGTGAGTGCCTTGCCACACAGTACAGTAAGTGTGTGTCTGAGTGTGTGTCTGAGTGTGTGTCTGAGTGTGTGTCTGAGTGTGTGTCTGAGTGTGTGTCTGAGTGTGTGTCTGAGTGTTTCTGACTGTGTGGGATGCTGGAGGGTGATGGGAGGCTACACAGGGATACTGCAGGGTGATGGGATGCTACACAGGGCTGCTGGAGGGTGATGAGAGGCTACACAGCGATGCTGGAGGGTGATGGGAGGCTACACAGGAATACTGCAGGGTGATGGGATGCTACACAGGGATGCTGGAGGGTGATGAGAGGCTACACAGCGATGCTGGAGGGTGATGGGAGGCTACACAGGGATACTGCAGGGTGATGGGATGCTACACAGGGATGCTGGAGGGTGATGAGAGGCTACACAGCGATGCTGGAGGGTGATGGGAGGCTACACAGGGATGCTGGAGGGTGATGAGAGGCTACACAGGGATGCTGGAGGGTGATGGGAGGCTACAGAAGGATGCTGGAGGGTGATGGGAGGCTACACAGCGATGCTCGAGGGTGATGGGAGGCTACAGAGGGATTTTTTTTATAGTAATATGGTGCGCCTTATAATCCGGTGCGCCTTATATATGGACCAAGACGGCTTAAAAGTCATTTTTTGAGGGTGCGCCTTATAATCCGGTGCGCCTTATAGTGCGAAAAATACGGTAATATAAGACTTGAGAAACCCCAGGTTTATTTTTGATTATGATTTGATTTGGGGGTCAAAATAACCAGGACAGGGAGTGTATACACCAGGATAAGGACATATATATCAGGATGGGAAGCATATGTATTTTGGCCCTTCCTGATACACAGTGTATGACCTCATCCTTATAAACCAGGATGTCCCGAGGATTGGGACATATACAACCCATGGCAAAAATTATGGAATCACCATGCTCGGGGATGTTCATTCAGTTGTTTAATGTTGTAGAAAAAAAACAGATTTGGGCACAAAACTAAAGTCATTTCAAATGGCAACTTTATGGCTTTAAGAAATACTAAAATAAATCAATATAAAAAATGTGGTAGTCAGTAAGGGTACCTTTTTTCAGACCAAGCAGAGGGAAAAAATTATGGAATCACCTTGTAAATTTTTATTCTCAAAACTAACACCTGCATCAAGTAAGATCTGCTCGTTAGTCTTCATCTAAAAAGGAGTGATCACACCTTGGAGAGCTGTTGCACCAAGTGAACTGACATGAATCATGGTTCCAACACAAGAGATGTCAATTGAAACAAAGGAGTGGATTATCAAACTCTTAAAAGAGGGTAAATCATCATGCAATGTTGCAAAAGATGTTGGTTGTTCACAGTCTGTGTCTAAAATCTGGTCCAAATACAAACAACATGGGAAGGTTGTTAAAGGGAAACATACTGGTAGACTAAGCTAGGCATCAAAGCGTCAAGACCGGAAACTTAAAGCAATATGTCTCCAAAACAGGAAATGCACAACAAAATAAATATGGAACGAATGGGAGAAACCTGGAGTCAATGTCTGTGACCTAACTGTAAGAAGCCTAAAGGAAATGGGATTTACACACAGAAAAGCTAAACATAAGTCATTATTAACACCTAAACAAAAAAAAACAAGGTCACAATGGGCTAAGGAAAAGCAATCGTGGACTGTGGATGACCTGGATGAAAGTTATATTCAGTGATGAATCGCGAATCTGCATTGGGCAAGGTGAAAATGCTGGAACTTTTGTTTGGTGCCGTTCTAATGAGATTTATAAAGATGACTACATGAAGAGAGCATGCAAATTTCCACAGTCATTGATGATATGGGGCTGCATGTCAGGTAAAGGCACTGGGGAAACAGCTGTCATTACATCTTCAATAAATACCCAAGTTTACATTGATATTTTGGACACTTTTCTTATCCCATCAATTGAAAGGATGTTTGAGGATGATGAAATAATTTTTCAAGATGATAATGCATCCAGCCATAGAGCAAAAACTGAAAACATTTCTTGAAAGAAGATATTGACATAAGGTCAATGTCATGGCCTCCAAATAGTCCGGATCTCAATCCAATTGTAAATCTTTGGTGGAAGTTGAAGAAAATGGCCCATGACAAGGCTCCAACCTGCAAAGCTGATCTGGCAATAGCAATCAGAGAAAGTTGGAGCCAAACTGATGAAGAGTACTGTTTGTCACTTATTAAGTCTATGCCTCAGAGACTGCAAGCTGTTATAAAAAACAAATGTGGTGCAACAAAATACTAGTGATGTATTGGAGTGTTCTTTTGTGCGTTTGTTTTTCATGATTCCATAATTTTAGGTGTTAGGGTCAGGGGTTAGGATTAGGAGTCAGGGTTGCCTGTGGGCATTTTACCCTGTGGGCATTTTTCATGGAACCGTCATGGCCGTGGGCATAGGCCCTAAGAGTTACTTAACCCCAAATCAGCCCAGTAAACATGCCTACAGTGAGCCCAGCTGCCGCCCTTGCTTTATTAAACCCTAATGGCAGCCTACAATAAACTACACCTGTGCACTAAAGAAAATAGTATTTGCCTCACCGTGTCCTTATCATAGATTAAGCCGTATAGCCATATATGGGACTTCAGCCATCTGCCTTGGCTTTTAGGTCTTTGAGCATTAAAAAATTCACTGGTGAATCCCGAATGTTTGTATAAAATCTTCAATCTTTAATTTTCCTTGAAAAATCAGATAGGTCGGGGGTACATCTCATACGTGTTTCTGGCATAAACGCCCTTACTCATTGAGATACCACTCTCTATGCGTAAGGGTGTTTATGCCAAAAACACGTATGAAATGTACACCCGACCTATCTGATTTTTAATGGAAAAATAAAGATTGAAGATTTTATACATACATTCGGGATTCACCAGTGAATTTTTTAATACACCTGTGCACTGTCTGTGGTCACAGAGAGGCCCTGATCTCCTCTCTGGTATCGAGGTCTGCCGTCTGTGGAAATCACTGAAAATCACTTAGGTTAGAGATGTCCAGTGACTCCATACAGCTGTATTGCCAGGCGTGGGACCAGGGTGATTAGACGCACATTGATTGGAGCAGGGGCAGCAGGTGTAACTTAACGTGCTCTCGCTGCTCCAACCAAACTGTTTGTGTTGCCATGGTGCCGGCTACAAGAGGAGGGCGAGCCAGGCATTTCGAGGACGGAGGGCGAGCTAGGCACTTTAAGGAGGACGGAGGGCGGGCCAGGTACTTCAAGGAGGGCGGGGGGTACAGCAGGAGACAGCAGTGTAGCTCTTCCCACCTAAATCTGCTACTAAATCCTTTCATCAGTGGAGCCGCAGAGACCTTAAGTCTCCTTCTCTCTGGCGCCCGCACTGAAGCATGGCCAGTGGCACCCTGTGTGGCCGCATAACTCGCTCATAGGGAGGGCCGGCCATGGTCGGAGGTTTGCTAAATTTAGTTTTCTTAATGCTTTTGAGGCATTGGTGATCCTCGAAGTTGGTTAAAAATTTAGGATTGAGGATTCATTAAATATGTGGATCCCCTTTTTGGAAGGTTGTTTGATGGTGGTCTGGTGAGATTTGGGTGATACCTGGTGATGGAACGTTGGGTTCATATTAATGGTATTGGAGGACAACCTCAGTTTCACGGTGCTCTTTAGCTGGTGAATAAGGCTAGGAGTAAGGGAGGAGCTTCGAGGATCTCACCAATTGTTTTAATTATGTGTTTTTCTTATAAATAAATTGGCTGCTGTGGCTATTTTCGTCCAAACAAAAATGGATTGTTATCTGAGCCTTTATTCATGGGATAGGGTTGGGGGGATCTCCCAGGAGAGGTAGGATTGGTGTTAGTGGTCAGGTCACAAGAATCAACCTTACCAGAGTCATGCCGAACCAGTCCAGAAGATAGATAGTATTGTTATCCGAGCCCAGATATTTACCAGCCCAGTTTTTCATTACTAGTGGCAATCCAACCCAGTTGTGTATTACTAGTGTTAGCAGGGACGTCGCTATGCATTAAGAATCGGGGCTGCAGCCCCGATTCTTAAGCATAGAGCCCCGAATCTCGCCGGCGTCAGCTGTCTGGGGGCCCGGAGGTGATCTGCTGCAGCCTGCAGGACAGCGTCTCCTGCCCTGCATCCTCCGATGGCTGTGGGACAGTGGGCGCTGTTAATGTGCCCCTGATAGTTGGCCCCCGGGAGCCCCCCTGTGTGCTGCTACGGCCCCCGCCCTCTCCTCTCACTCCTAACCTGTCACTGTGTTCAGCTATGTGGCAGACGCTCTGAGCTGCTGGAGGACCACAGATCATAGATGTCAGGACCAGGCTCAGTGCAGATGGGCATGTGAATCACATGCCCTTCTGCACTGAGCCTGCAGCTGAAGTCTATGACCTGTAGTTCTCCTCCAGCAGCTCAGTGATGATCGCGTCTGCCACATACTAGCTGCATGCAGGTTAGGAGTGAGAGGGGAGAGGGTCCCCCAGCACACAGGGAGCCTGGTCCCCCCAGAACACAGGGAGCCTGGCCCCCCCAGAACACAGGGAGCCGGGCCCCCCCAGAACACAGGGAGCCTGGCCCCCCCAGAACACAGGGAGCCTGGTCCCCCCAGCACACAGGGAGCCGGGCCCTTCAGAACACAGGGAGCCGGGCCCCCCCAGAACACAGGGAGCCTGGCCCCCCCAGCACACAGGGAGCCGGGCCCCCCAGAACACAGGGAGCCTGGCCCCCCCAGAACACAGGGAGCCTGGTCCCCCCAGAACACAGGGAGCCTGGCCCCCCCAGAACACAGGGAGCCTGGTCCCCCCAGCACACAGGGAGCCGGGCCCCCCGGAACACAGGGAGCCTGGTCCCCCCAGCACACAGGGAGCCGGGCCCCCCCAGCACACAGGGAGCCTGGCCCCCCCAGAACACAGGGAGCCTGGCCCCCCCCAGCACATAGGGAGCCTGGTCCCTATGTCAGGAACAAAAACACAGTGCCCAGGGGCCCACAGCAGAGGGGACCCCGGGGCTGCTCTGTGTTCCTGGAGTTGCACTGTGTGCCCATGGCTGAGCTGTGTGCCCTGGGCTGCGCTGTGTGCCCTGGGCTGCGCCGTGTGCCCTGGGCTGCGCTGTGTGCCCGGGGCTGCGCTGTGTGCCTGGAGCTGCTCTGTGTGCCCGGGGCTGCGCTGTGTGCCTGGAGCTGTGCTGTGTGCCCTGGGCTGCACTGTGTGCCCGGGGCTGCGCTGTGTGCCTGGAGCTGCTCTGTGTGCCCGGGGCTGCGCTGTGTGCCTGGAGCTGCTCTGTGTGCCCGGGGCTGCGCTGTGTGCCCTGGGCTGCGCTGTGTGCCCTGGGCTGCGCTGTGTGCCCTGGGCTGCGCTGTGTGCCTGGAGCTGCGCTGTGTGCCTGGAGCTGCGCTGTGTGCCCGGGGCTGCTCTGTGTGCCTGGGGCTGATCTGTGTATCCAGGGCTGCGCTGTTTATGTCTAGTGCCCACTGCTCTGCAGATCATGTATTGTGTCCAGTGCTCAGCTATTCTGCTGCAGTTGTGTGCATGTGATGGCCAGGGCTGCAGAGCATTGCATCCCACCCCACCAGCCCTGCTCTGTGCACTGGCTGCTGCATTGCACTGAGCACAGGTGTAGACTGGAGGACTCTGCTGCCGCCGGTGGGCTCTGCTGTCTGTGCTCTGCTGTCCGGTGTTCTTTGCTGTCACTGTGTTCTGCTGTCAGTGGGCTCTGCTGTCTGTGCACTGCCGTCCGGTGTGCTCTGCTGTCACTGCAAGAGAAAAATTGTTGTGCCAACTGTGCGTTTTTTTTTTGCTGCGGATAATGTGTGTTTTTGTTTTCATTTCGGTTCCAGACTCTTCCAAATTAATGTTTCTCTCTTTTTTCCTCTATCGCCATCTCTCCCAGAAACAGACAGAGAGAGAGACAGTGTACAAGGGGGAGACTGGCACAGAGAGGGAAAACAGCGCACATGGGGGAGAGACATCATACAGGGAAGAGACAGACGCAGGGAGAGGCACAGCGCACAGGAGGAAACGGGCGCCTGCCGACCTGCCTTATTGAGGTAAGAACAGGGGGCACCTGGGGCAGGACATAGGGGCCAGTGGCCACAGACGTGCCACAGGGGCACAGGCAGCAGTGCAGGGGGCCAGCCAGGGGCACACTGGCCACAAGGGCTCACATGAAGGACCCACCGGACCCTCAACCACCTCTAGTGGTAAGGACAGGCGGGAACCTGTTAAAAATATGAATCCCACCCTTGCAGCTGCCGCTTATTTAAATTTATTCCAAAAAATGCAGCTCAGTGGGCCTGAGCCCCGGATGTTTTTTGACCCTAGCAACGCCCCTGAGTGTTAGCAACCCAAAACTGTCTCTAGTGGTGACAACGTACCCTAGTAGTTTACCAGTGTTACAGCCAAGTACTTCAATACCAAGTAATTTAAGACCGAGTTAAGCCCCGTCACACTAAGTGAGACCGTTAGCGAGATCGCTGCTGAGTGATAATTTTGTGATGCAACAACGACCTCAGCAGCGATCTCGCTATGTGTGACACATAGCAGCGACCAGGCCCCTGCTGTGAGATCGCTGATCGTTACAAACTGTTTTGGACCATTTTTTGGTCGTCACGCTCCTGCTGGGCAGCGTGCATCGCTGTGTTTGACAGGGACAACGACCAACAATCTCAATACTACGCCTGAGAGTGACAGTGTCCCAACGACCGCTGTATTGTTCCGTACTGTTGCTGTGTCGCTGGTGATATCTGACTGTTTGACATCTCACCAGCGACCACGTAGCGGTGCTTCAGCTATCCTTACCAGGTCGTATCGTTGTCGGGATCGCTGGAGCGTCGTCAAGTGTGACGGTACACTAATTCAAGACTAACACAAGTTGTCTGATGTGTGACATATATTTGTGCATTCTCTGCCTTGTTACAAATAGAGTTTATAGAAACAACTGTATCATTGACCAGTACAACCTCAAAATTGTACAGAGGTGTATTAAGGCATTTACCAGTGATTTTCAGTATGAAAACAAACACTAAACTGCTTCTCGCACCCAATAAATGTCATTCCTAGGTGCTCAGTAACTGGTCGAAGCAGCATCTATTATCAAACACCAGAATGCTGTCTCTTCTGTATAAATCTTCACTTTTATATTCTTATAGCAAAATCAAAACAAAAAAGCATGTCAAGTCTTTTAGGCTGCCTTCACATTTGCGTTTGGAATGCAGCGCACCAAACGCAGCCAAATGCTTGCGCACATGTGTTCCTATGTTTAAACAGCTGTCAGATCAGCTGTATCTTCAAATCTCCCGTGCCGACACCAGAGGGAGATCAGCTGTGACCGGGAGGAGGAGATCTCCACCGCTGATCTCCTCCTCTCGCCCCCGAGATAGCTGATTGGCTGGCCGGGGTGCATACTAATGTGAACGCATGCAGAGATATGTGCCATATGCCTCTTAGACTGTGAGCCCTCGTGGACAGGTTCCCTGCCCCTTCTGTACGTCCTGATCGCCTAGATTTAGTGTACTTGTTCTTGTCTCCCTCATCCTCATTTAAAGTGCCATGGAACCTAAAGGCGCTATATAAATAAATAATAATAATAATAATAATAATATGCATGCAGACACAAACGCAATTGTGAAGGCACCCTTAGAATGTTATGTTCCTACTTTTAGTTATGACTAAGGATATACAGATTTAGTATTTCTTAATAGATTTCATGATACAGCAGAATAGTGTAACTTGAAGGCACCTAACTATGGAAGTTCAGAGGCTTTTGTTGTATTAAGTATTACCGTATGTATTTTTGCATCTTGCTTGTGTGTTAGTTTAAAAAGTGCTACATAGGTAGAGACTAGAAACATGTCAATAACAATACCTGTTGGTTTTAACGTTCCTATGAGAAAATAAAGATGAAAATTTATACAGGGAAAACAGAGCTCTGGAGTTTCTTTTTCCAATAGTAGCAATGCTTTTTATTCAATTCAAAATAGTAAAATGCTTCAACACATAGTAATACGGAAGCATCATACAACAGCATACTGAATGCCTATGGGTATAATGGAGACACTACACACAACAAATCAAGGTAAGAAGAATAAAGCTACAAAATTAGCACAAGAAAAACAAATTTATTTTTAAAGTTCACAATGCCGTTCTCACATACCTCTGCTCCTACAAGCTTATACTTTTATATTTAAAAAATATGAATAAAAAGGCTATTTCTTTCTGTGCAAATACTGCATAGCATTTCACTTCAATCTTAACATTCAAACTTTTAATTTACAGCTTTTACAAAAGAATTTATGGTGAGTTGCCTCTACATTAACATAAAAAAAGTCACTAAAATTAGAATATTAATAAACTATATTATGAACATTAGTCATAAATAATTCTTTTCAAGTTTAATTTACATTACTGTAAAAGAATACTTAGAACCTGTAGCATCGGCAAATTTATGATGCCTCCCCATGGAAGTATAAACCATTTAATGTCTACAGTTAGACATATACGATATTTTAAGACATTTCAGGCTTTCTTGTTATTATAACTCTGCCATTACATATACAGCTTTCTTGGTGCATTGGTTGAGCTCAGAATAGTTTGCTAAACACCTGCTGAAACATACAGCGGGGCATACACTGGCAATATTACTCTGCTAATCCTTATCTGTGTTCTTTACATTAAGATAGAGAAGTCACTTAGTGATTTGGCTTATAACACATATTTACATATAGGATTAGTGGCTTGTTAAAGTAATCTTGTTGGTTCGTTCAGCTTATGTCAGCTTCTTCATGAATTTCAACTTCAGGTAGGCAATTGTGAGGAATATCAAGGTCATTATAGCTAATGCCAAGTGGTTCTGCCACAGGCCCCAGGAGCTGTAGTCAATGCCTTGATTATTAAGATGATTTACTCCAGAGCCCCTTCAAGAAAAAAAAAAAAGACAGAGAAATTAAACACAGACCTTTCTTTGGTAGAACTGACAGCTTGCCATGGTATTTTGTAGCTTTATGAACTGTAAAGTTTGGGGTTTGAACCGAACACCTAGTGTCCGTGCACGGACCCCGAACATGGATTTCCCTGAGAAGTCTGCATTACCTTTAGGGCCCCGTCACACGGGGCGACGAGGCTGGAGATGTCGGCGGCAAATGGCGGGGGCGCCCACGCTCTTGACGCCCCCGCCAGTGTCACCGCCCCCCGTTTAGATGGGGCGACCCCTCCAGCCCCGCGCCGGCGATCTGTCAGGCGGCATCGCCGCCGGGGTATCTGGAAGTCCCAGCGGCGATGCAGGACAATGGGAGTCTATGGCTCCCATCCCCTGACAGGTCGCCGGCGCCTAGTTACATGGGGCGATGTGTGCACTTCGCCCCATGATGGTCGCCTGGTTTCAGAGCACTGCTCTGAAACCAGGCGACCTCCAGGCACGGGTGACATCGCCCCTTCACATGAGGCGACGTAGGGGCGATGACGCCGGCGATAGGCCACGCCCCCACGTTGCCTCTGTTATGGGCAGCGATGTCGCCCCGTGTAACGGGGACCTTAGAGTTCAGCCAACCAGAAAAAGGGCTAGAGAGCTGTAAAAGGATGCAAAACCGGAGAATAACTTTCAGGAGAATACCAGTCTCCGCAATGTGGTCACACCGTTTCCGTGTCCGCTCATTAACCCCCTCATGACCAGGGAATTTTTCATTTTTCATTTTTTGCTCCTCTGCTTCCAAGAGCCATAACTTTTTTATTTTTCCGTCAATATAGACATATGACGGCTTGTTTTTTGAGGGACGAGATGTACTTTCATATGCAATAATTTGTTTACCATATAGTGTACAGGAAAATTGTAAAGAGATTCTAAATGCAGTGAAATTGCAAAAAAAAGTGCAATAGCATGTATGTTTTTTGGGTATTTTAGTTGCCATGTTCACTATATGGTAAAACCGATGTGAAGGGGTGATGCCTCGGGTCGGTACAAGTTCATAGACACCCAACATGTATACCTTTATTGGTATCTAGGTGGTGGAAAAAAATTCAGAAGTTTGCAAAAAAACAAAAACAGACTTTTTGCGCCATGTTCTGTGACCCGTAGTGTCCTCATTTTTCAGGATCTGGGGCTGTGTGATGACTTATTTTTTGCGCCTTGAGCTAACGTTTCTAATGATTCCATTTTTGAGGGGATCCGCAGTTTTGATCGCCCATTATTGCATTTTATAGCAATGTTGCGGCAACAAAAAAAACAGAATTTTGGCGTTTGGACCATTTTTTCCGCTGCGGAGTTTACTGCTCTCATTACCGGATTTAATATGATGATAGATCGGGCGATTCTGAACGTGGCGATACTAAACGTGTATTTTTTAAAATTTTTTTAATACTTTTATTGTGATTGGGGGAAAAGGGGGGTGATTTGAACTTTTATGGGGGGTTTTTTTTTACAGGTTTTTAAAAACTTTATTAATCAGTTCATTCTTATTTTTACACTGCCTCTTTAAGAGGCACCTTGCTGCACAATCCGATCGCTTCTGGGGGTTACAGATGAGATGCAGCTTCATTCATAAAAATGTACAGGAGTCGACTACTGTACATCAGCAATTAAATCATTATATGCCCTCCTGAGTGGGTGGTATGTCTCTAGGGGGGGTGGGCACCCCCGGGGGGTGGGCACCCCCTAGAGACATTATAGCCACATTTATTAATAAAATTTAATCTTTTAAAACACTGATAACAGTTTGATCATCCCTGCGGCAGCAGGGATGAGCAAACTGTACGGTAACCAGATTGCTCAGGATTACACATCCTGAGCAATCCGGTTACCGCATTGCGGTTCCCTCCACACATTTTTGTTGAAAAATGTGTGGGAAAGCAATTGCCTTCACTGCATCTGGATCTGGATGTGGTGAACGCAATTCTACTTTAAAGTGTGACCCTAGCTTGTGTCTGTTTTTTTTTAACTATGCACTTACAGGATTGGTAATGTGGGGGTCTCATGTAAACCTGTATATCACCAATCCTTGGCTTGATGTCAGCTGTCAACTCACAGTTGTCACCAGGGCCATATTTGCCACTAGGCACTGGAGGCCAGGGCGGCAGGTTCCAGGGGGTGGCGTCACAATCAAGAGGAGAAAAAAATATATATTTTTTTTTTATTTAAAGGGATCCGGTCACCCCCAAAACACCTCCTAAGCTATTAAAAGCTGTCCCTAGAGCATATTAACACTTACCCTACACTCCTTTTAGCTCCTAAATGCATATAGTCAAACTGAATATAAACGTTTTATAAGTACCTCATTACTGATGATAATGAGTGACTATGGTATTCACAGTCACTCAGCCAGGCTGCCCCTCTTCATCATATCACGCCTGTATAGGCGTGATCTTCATCATAGATTCAAATTCGCCGCCTCCCTGCGCGCCTCCCCACTCTCCCATTCCGTCCGGGCTTCAGTGTGGGGGCTGTATGATGCGATTCACGTCATTTCCGGCGCCGGGTGACGTAGTTACACCCGCGCCGCTGTTAGCTTCAAGTCCCGCACTGCGCTTGAAGCTCTAACAGCGGCGCGGGTGTACATACGTCACCCGGCGCCGAAATGACGCGAATCGCATCATACAGCCCCAACACTGAAGCCCGGACGGAATGGGAGAGTGGGGAGGCGCGCAGGGAGGCGGCGAATTTGCATCTATGATGAAGATAACGCCTATACAGGCGTGATATGATGAAGAGGGGCAGCCTGGCTGAGTGACTATGAATACCATAGTCACTCATTATCATCAGTAATGAGGTACTTATAAAACGTTTATATTCAGTTTGACTATATGCATTTAGGAGCTAAAAGGAGTGTAGGGTAAGTGTTAATATGCTCTAGGGACAGCTTTTAATAGCTTAGGAGGTGATTTTGGGGTAACAGGATCCCTTTAAGTCTTCCTCCCTCCTCCAAACTGTTTATGAAATCCGACATGTTTTTGGAGCAGGAATGCGAGGTGCCACATTTATTTGTAATTCTGCCATTAAGTTGCGATTACAAATGAATCTGTGAGTACTCCGACACTTCCAGGGTAACTGAATCTCCAATTAACTCCTTATCCTGACGTTCGGCCATGCGATCACACTGCAGAGGTCAGCAGCGTGATGATGTGTTATCACACTGCCAACGTGACTCTGCGGAGTGCCATACAGGAGGAGAAGATGTTGCTGGTGCCAGGGAGCGTGGAGCCAGGTAAGTGCTGAATAGCTGCAGATGGCTCCAAAGCCAGCCTTGGGGACACAATTTGGAGAACGGGGGATAATGCAGAAAGGGAGGGGGTACAGCATGGACACTGGGAGTGAGTGCAAAATGATAGGGGGAGTCCAAATGGAGACTGGGAGTAAGAGAAAAATGCAAAATGAGAGGTTGCAAAGAGTGGACAATGATGGGTAAAAGTGGTGTGCAGTATGGAAAATGGGGGGGTTGGTATGGAGAATGGGTGGCAATGCGGGGTGGTGCGCAGTATGGAGACTGGGGGGAGGGGGAGTGTGCTAAATGAAGGGGGGCCGCAGCATGGAGACTGGGGGGGAGGGCAGAGTGCAAAATGTGCTGAAAAATGCAGCTGAGACTCGAGTATATACGATATTTATTTAAACTTTTTATATGCAAATGGTTATGTGCACCCTTAGCCTTGGTGCATCAGTCCACTCTCCTATTTGAATATTAAAGCCAGTCTCTTGCCTTAATTGACTGAGGTCCTTTGGTAAGAGTAAGTGCTGTCTAAAATCACTTTGCATTTCTGCACTTGTGTCCTAACACTGGAGAACAGTAGCGCTCCAAGGGTCAGTGTGGGTGCGCCCATAATGTGACTGCAATGTCAGTGTGAATGCACATAAAATGTGATTGCAGGTATGTTCTGACACCTGATTGCTGCCTGTATTTAGGTGCTGAACTGAGCAAACAGCACATGACAATGCCTTGTCCCTCACAGAAGCAGTTTGCTCTTTACTTCTAAGTGCATCAAGTGGCGGCTACAGGCAGAGGACCAAGCCGTCAGAACGCAGCCACATCATGTGCACGCCTGCACTGAAACTTGGAGTGTGGCACTATTTTCCGGTGTTGAGTACGCAAGAGCAGACTGGCAATCTGATGTGAAGGCCACTTCACACACACAGATATCTGAGTCCAATATCTGAACAGATCTCTGGTTGCAGTGAAATCATGGATACATTGCTCCATTTTGTGGCTGTGTACAACATGGAGCAATGTATCCATGATTTCACTGCAACCAGAGATCTGTTCAGATATTGGACTCAGATATCTGTGTGTGTGAAGTGGCCTTTAGGCCCACGTCACACACACAGATATTTGTGGAAAATTAAAGCCAGCCTATTGTCTTGATTGATGGTAATCTGTTGGTAAGAGTGAGCTCAGTCTATGGCCCACGTCACACACACAGATATTTGTGCAGATATTGGTCACAGATCTCTGGTTGCAGTGAAATCATGGACACAATGTTCCATTTTGTGGCTGTATATAAGTGGATTAATATGTCCTTGATTTCACTGCAACCAGAGATCTGCTAACAATCTCTGCACAAATATCTGTGTGTGTGACGTGGGCCATAGACTGAGCTCACTCTTACCAACAGATTACCATCAATCAAGACAATAGGCTGGCTTTAATTTTCCATTATGAGATGAGGTGGAATTGATGCACCAAGTATTAGGGTAGGTTTGCACATAACAATGTCCCAGCGACCCCATCAACGATGGGGATCGCTGGGACATCGTTATCTGATTGCTGGTGAGCTGTCACACAGGCAGACTCGCCAGCGATCAGTGACCCCTGCAATGACCTCGACATCATGGAAAAGAATATAGAATATTCTTTTCCACGATGTGGATGTCCCGCTACGCTGGGGTAAGCGGGAGAACGCTGGTAACCATGGTAAACACCAGGTTACTAAGCGCAGCGCTCTGCTTAGTTACCCACTGTTTACCCTGGTTACCAGGCACAGCGAGCTGGTAACCACAGTAAACACCGGATAACTAAGTAGAGCACTGCACCCGGTTTTCACCGTGGTTACCCGTGCACTGTGCTTGGTAACCAGGGTAAACAGTGGGTAACTAAGCAGAGCGCTGTGCTTAATAACCCAGTATTTACCATGGTTACCACGTTGATCGCTTGTCTCCCGCTGTCACACACAGCAATGCTGGTCGCCCAGCAAGAGACCAACGATCAAAAAATGGCCCTGGTCATAATACCAACAATCAGCGATCAGCGAGCTGATCATTGCAGTATGTCACACGTAGTCACATCACTACGAGGTCGCTGTAACGTCACAAGATGCAGCGACATAGTTAGCGATGTCGCTACATGTAAACCAGCCTTTAAACTATGCTAAGGGTGCACAGAAGTGTTCTCATTTTCATATTCAATAGATGTCACTTTTTCAGAAAATATTAAAGTGAACCTGTCATATCCTTTTTTAATATTAAACTGCCTCCAATGTTTTGTTAGTGATGCAAGGTGCATTGCACTGCCTGCAACTAATAAGTATTGTGAATCCTGTATAGTCCACAGTCTGATGATGGCTGGTAATAACAACAACCAACATCTCCTTACCATTGTTAAGGACATACTGGGAGTTGTAATATAATTGTACAGTGCCTACAAGTAGTATTCAACCCCCTGCAGATTTAGCTGGTTGACACATGCGGAATTAACTTGGCATTGTGACATTTGGACTGTAGATCAGCCTGGAAGTGGAAATGCACTGCAGCCAAAAAGATTTTTTAATTTTTTTTTTTTTTTTTTTTAAAGCGTTAAAAGTTAATTCAGAGGGTCATTTATTATTCAACCCCTCAAACCACCAGCATTCTGTTTGGTCCCCCTAAAGTATTAAGAAGTAGTTCAGGCACAAATAACAATGAGCTTCACATGTGTGGATTAATTATCTCTTTTGCCAGCCTTTTCTGACTATTTAAGACCCTCCCCAAACTTGTGAACAGCACTCATACATGGTCAACATGGGAAAGACAAAGGAGCATTCCAAGGCCATCAGAGACAAGATCGTGGAGGGTCAAAAGGCTGGCAAGGGGTACAAAACCCTTTCCAAGGAGTTGGGCCTACCTGTCTCCACTGTTGGGAGCATCATCCGGAAGTGGAAGGCTTATGGAACTACTGTTAGCCTTCCACGGCCTGTAAAGCCTTTGAAAGTTTCCTCCCGTGCCGAGGCCAGGCTTGTCCGAAGAGTCAAGGCTAACCCAAGGACAACAAGGAAGGAGCTCCGGGAAGATCTCATGGCAGTGGGGACATTGGTTTCAGTCAATACCATAAGTAACGTACTCCACCGCAATGGTCTCCGTTCCAGACGAGCCCGTAAGTTACCTTTACTTTCAAAGCGTCATGTCAAGGCTTATCTACAGTTTGCTCATGATGACTTGCAGGACTCTGAGACAGACTGGTTCAAGGTTCTATGGTCTGATGAGACCAAGATCGAGATCTTTGGTGCCAACCACACACGTGACGTTTGGAGACTGGATGGCACTGCATACGACCCCAAGAATACCATCCCTACAGTCAAGCAAGGTGGTGGCAGCATCATGCTGTGGAGCTGTTTCTCAACCAAGGGGCCTGGTCATCTGGTCCGCATCCATGGGAAGATGGATAGCACGGCCTACCTGGAGATTTTGGCCAAGAATCTCCGCTCCTCCATCAAGGATCTTAAGATGGGTCGTAATTTCATCTTCCAACAAGACAACGACCCAAAGCACACAGCCAAGAAAACCAAGGCCTGGTTCAAGAGGGAAAAAATCAAGGTGATGGAGTGGCCTAGTCAGTCTCCTGACCTTAACCCAATTGAAAACTTGTGGAAGGAGCTCAAGATTAAAGTCCACATGAGACACCCAAAGAACCTAGATAACTTGGACAAGATCTGCATGGAGGAGTGGGCCAAGATAACTCCAGAGACATGTGCCGGCCTGATCAGGTCTTATAAAAGACGATTATTAGCTGTAATTGCAAACAAGGGTTATTCCACAAAATATTAAACCTAGGGGTTGAATAATAATTGACCAACACTTTTATGTTTAAAATTTATTAAAATTCAACTGAGCAACATAACTTTTTGGTTTGTAAGATTTATGCTTCTGTTAATAAATCCTACTCTCGTTTGCAGTTTGAAGGCTCTAACTTATTTGCATCTTATCAAACCACCTAAATCTGCAGGGGGTTGAATACTACTTGTAGGCACTGTATATGGGGCTTACCTGACACTGCATTTGATTGCTGTACTAAGCTTGGCAATTTATTAATGAGTCTGGTGATGAATTACTGTACTGACCGTGGTTCTGGTGACGAAATACTGTACTGACAATGGTTCTTTTGATGTATTATTGTAATGACAGTGGTTCTGGTTAGGTATTGCTATATTGAAAATGGTTCTGGTGTTGTGTTACTGTACTGACGGTGGTTCGGTGTAGTCATATAAATGTTGTAATCTTTAACTTATCAGACTTGATCCTAAAACATTTTAGGGTCAATATGCTGGACTAAAAAAATACAACTGCTTAAATGTTTGTCAGCCGAACAAGTAATTAACTAAAGCCCCCCAAACACTATAAACAGCTGTCCAATTGCTTGGTTGGCAGTGATCTTGCTCGGCTCTCCCATATACAGGAGCAATCATTCTTCCAAGTGTTCATTGTCTATTAGAGCCGCTGATAGAAATCTCTGGCAGCAGTTTATCACTTAGAGGACAAAATGTTCTACGGCCTGTAATCAGACATGCTGCATCCTTATTTCCCTCGACCAATCATCAGTTAGAGCCCCACACATATTAGTCCTAGCAACCTATTGATATCAGCATATTTAGCTAACTTTAGTCTCATGTGTAAGGAGGTCTTAAGTACTATCTGAAGGATATGGGCACTCTAAGGGTACCTTTACATGCCACAACCAGAGGAGACATTTTTGGCGGCGATATTTCTCGCTGGAATTATCGCCGACAAATTGCCTCCTTATTGCGGCGTGTATTTCGGGAATTTGGCGGTGATAAGACAAATGTTGCCTGGTTTCGATTTCAGAGCAGTGCTCTGAAATCGAAACCAGGCGACATTGGTTTTATCGCCGCCAAATTCCCGATTTACACTCCGCAATAAGGAGGCAATTTGGCGGCGATAATTCCAGCGAGAAATATCGCCGCCAAAAATGTCTCCTCTGGTTGTGGCGTGTAAAGGTATCCTAAGGGTATGTGCACATAGCATCGTGTAGACGTCTCTGAACCCCTGAGCTATTCAGACAGAATACGCTTCAGGACACACAGTCGTCATTTTGTCCTGAAGCAAATTTTTTTTGCATCTTTTTGGTCATCTTTTCCAACATCTTTTAGTTATTACTTTTTATTTATACAATCTTTTTTTAATAAACTAGTAAGCGGCTTACAAGCAGAATCTGCCCATATAACGGACTGGTCACCTTTAGCCACTTCATATCTTAGGAGACCTGAAGTGATTAAAAAAAAACCAAAGACTGAACATATGAATAGCAAGTTATTTTTACATTGAAGAGTATGAGTTAATTCCATTTAGCATTTCTCAAGCGGGATACAGAGCGGATCTGCCTGACAAAAAAAATGCTGTGTGCACATACCCTTAGTCTGACTGATCAGTAGGGGGAGTCACCACTGAAAGTGCTTACGGCAGCAAGAACTCCAAATATGGTCCTGGCTGTCACTAACCCCTTATATTATTATATTACCTAATTGCCTATGCACCATGGCAATCGTGAAGAGTTGGGTAAAGCACTAGGAATGGCGTATCTAATGGATGTGCCATTTCTGGGGTGACTGCAGGCTAATATTCTTAGCCTGGGGGAGGGGCCCAAAAGCTATGCGCCTCCTCAGGGTGAGAATATCAACCCTCAGCCATGTGCTTTACCTTGGCTGAGTGTAAAAATTAGGGGGACCCCACAATAGTTTTTTAAATTATTTATTTAAATAATAAATAAAAAAAAGTGGGTTCCCCTGTATTATGATACCCCGCTAACATAAATCACACGGATGGTGGCTGCATCTTGCAAATAATCAGGGAACCCCATGCCATTTTTTCAAATATTTATTTATTTTTACACTAATGTGATGGCAGCTTGGTTGCCATTCACTAATGTGTATGTAAACTAATCAGAGGCGCAAAGGGTGGGGCCATAGTCTGACTGCAATTACCAATCACAGATGCTGTCATGGATGGTGGGCAGGGGAAGCAAAGGAAAATGCATGACACTTAATAAGCGGACCCAGAAGTAGTGTGACTGCAGTGCCGATGACTGGAAAGTATGATTCTCCTGCAGTAATCACCATTTTGCATCCTTTGAAGCACCCTAGCCCTTACTGCAACCATTTTATAGCACTAAAGTTCGGGTCCCCATAGATTTATATAGAATTAAGGGTTTTGGGTCAAGTTCAGCCGGATCCGCCAAACCCCTATTCATCCATCTCTATTTATGAGCAGTACACCATTTCAGATTTTATTGCATGCATTGCATTGCATTGCATAGTCATTAGCCTTTCCTTTTTACCAGTTTTAACCCAACATCAGTATTTCTGTTTTCAATATTGCACTGTTATTGCATGAAAATATCCAAACTAGTCTTTTTGGGGTTTTTTAAGTAGAATTTAAAAAAAATCAATTTCTTTCTCCCATTATCCAAAGGTAATTTTGCAACATGTCACCTACATGGCATATCAATATCAAGTCAGGGTATTGCATTGAGGATCAAGCCTTGAATAATATTAACAGTTGATTCTTTTACTTATATATAAATACAGTCATGGCCAAAAGTTTTGAGAATGACACCAAAATTATATTTTCACATGATCTGCTGCCCTCTGGTTTTTATTTGTGTTTGTCTGATGTTTATATCACATACAGAAATATAATTGCAATCATATTATGAGTACCAAAAGGTTATATTGACAGCTAGAATGAGTTAATGCAGTAAGTCAATATTTGCAGTGTTGACCCTTCTTCTGTTGCTACAGGTTCTATGCTAGGGACGGACTGCACCTCAATGGGGAGGGTACAGCTGTGCTGGGGGAGAAAAAAGCTAGAAGGTTGGAGGAGTGTTTAAACTAGGGATTGGGGGGAGGGTATTCATTGTACAGGAGGGGAAGATAGTGTAAATAGTAACCTGGGCACAAGTAATAAAATTGGGGGTGGCATGGGGGGTGGGGTTAGAACAGTCAATATAGTAGGAAGGAATAGAGGTAAAGAGAGATGCATAAAGTGCATGTACACTAATGCCAGAAGCCTCACCAACAAAATGGAGGAATTAGAATTGATTTTGTTGGAAAATAATTATGACATGGTGGGGATATCGGAGACATGGCTGGATGAGAGCCATGACTGGGCTGTTAATTTACAGGGCTATAGTCTGTTCAGAAATGACCGTTCAAATAAGCGAGGAGGAGGTGTATGTTTATACGTAAAATCATCCTTAAAACCCATCCTGCGTGATAATATAGGTGAATCTAATGGAAATGTAGAGTCCCTGTGGGTGGAGATAAGGGGAGGGGTAAAAAATAATAAATTACTGATAGGGGTTTGTTATAAATCCCCAACAATAATGGAAGTGGAGGAGAATATCCTCATAAAGCAAAGAGATGAAGTAACGACTCAGGGAGAAGTCATTATTATGGGGGACTTCAACTACCCTGAAATACATTGGGGAACAGAAACCTGCAGTTCTAGCAAAGGTAATAGGTTTTTGACAACTATGAGAGACAATTACCTTTCACAACTGGTTCAGGACCCAACAAGAAGGGGGCACTGCTGGACCTAATATTAACCAACAGGCCAGACCGCATATCAAATATACGGGTTGGAGATCACTTGGTAATAGTGATCATAAAATAATAAGTTTTCAAGTATCCTTTACTAAGATGTGTAGTAGAGGGGCTACAAGGACACTAAACTTCAAGAAGGCAAATTTCCAACGGTTGAGAGATGATCTTAGTGCAATAAACTGGGACGATATCCTTAGACATAAAAGTACACAAAGCAAGTGGGAAACGTTTATTAGCATCCTGAATAGGGCCTGTGCACAATATATACCCTATGGGAATAAGCATGCTAGAAATAGGAGGAAACCACTATGGCTAAATAAGGCTGTAAGGGGCGCAATAAATGAAAAAAAGACAGCATTTAGGGAATTAAAGCAAGTAGGTAGTGATGAGGCATTAAATAAATACAGAAAATTAAATAACATCTGTAAAAAGCAAATAAAGGCAGCAAAGTTTGAGACAGAGAGACTCATTGCCAGAGAAAGTAAAAATAATCCCAAATTATTTTTTAACTACATAAATAGTAAGAAACTAGAAAATGATGGTGTTGGCCCCTTTAAAAATAATCTGGGTGAAATGGTGGATGAGGATGAGGAAAAAGCCAATATGCTAAATGACTTTTTTTCAACAGTATTTACACAAGAAAATCCCATGACAGACAATATGACCAGTGATAACAAAAACTGTCAATTAAATGTCACCAGCTTAACCCAGCAGGAAGTACGGCATTGTCTAAAAATCACTAAAATTGACAAATCCCCGGGCCCGGATGGGATACACCCCAGAGTGCTGCAGGAATTAAGTACTGTCATAGATAGACCATTATTTTTAATCTTTAAAGATTCCATAATAACAGGGTCTGTACCACAGGACTGGCGTATAGCAAATGTGGTGCCAATATTCAAAAAGGGGACAAAAACTGAACCTGGAAATTATAGACCAGTAAGCTTAACCTCTATTGTGGGTAAAATCCTAGAGGGTTTTCTAAGAGATGCTATACTGGAGTATCTGAAGAAAAATAACCTCATGACCCAATATCAACATGGTTTTACGAGGGACCGTTCCTGTCAAACTAATCTGATAAACTTCTATGAAGAAGTAAGTTCTGGACTGGACCAAAGAAATGCAGTGGATGTGGTGTATATGGACTTTTCAAAAGCTTTTGATACGGTGCCACACAAAAGGTTGATACATAAAATGAGAGCAATGGGGATAGGGGAAAATATGTGTAAGTGGTTTAAGAACTGGCTTAGTGATAGGAAACAAAGGGTGGTCATTAATGGAACACACTCAGAATGGGTCACAGTTAACAGTGGGGTACCACAGGGGTCAGTGTTGGGTCCACTTCTTTTTAATATATTTATTAATGACCTTGTAGGGGGCATACAGAGTAGAATCTCAATATTTGCAGATGACACTAAACTCTGCAGGTAATTAATACAGAGGAGGACAATTTTATATTACAGGAGGATTTATGTAAACTAGAAGCTTGGGCTGATAAATGGCAAATGAGCTTTAATGGGGATAAATGTAAGGTCATGCACTTGGGTAGAGGAAAAAAAAGGTATAATTATGTGCTTAATTGTAAAACACTGGGCAAAACTGTCACTGAAAAAGACCTGGGTGTATGGGTAGATGACAAACTCACATTTAGTGGCCAGTGTCAGGCAGCTGCTGCAAAGGCAAATAAAATAATGGGATGCATTAAAAGAGGCATAGATGCTCATGAGGAGAACATAATTTTACCTCTATACAAGTCACTAGTGCGACCACACTTAGAATACTGTGTACAATTCTGGTCTCCGGTGTATAAGAAAGACATAGCTGAACTAGAGCGGGTCCAGAGAAGAGCAACCAAGGTTATTAGAGGACTTAGGGGTCTGCAATACCAAGACAGGTTATTAAACTTGGAGTTATTTAGCTTGGAAAAACGAAGGCTTAGGGGTGATCTTATAATAATGTATAAATATATGAGGGGACAGTACAGAGAACTTTCTAATGATCTCTTTACTCTTAGGCCTGAGACGGGGACAAGGGGGCATCCTCTACGTCTGGAGGAAAGAAGGTTTAATCATAATCACAGACGTGGATTCTTTACTGTAAGAGCAGTGAGACTGTGGAACTATCTGCAGCATGATGTTGTAATGAGTGACTCACTACTAACATTTAAGAAGGGCCTGGATGCCTTTCTTGAAAACTATAATATTACTAGTTATATATACTAGATCCTTTGATAGGGCGTTGATCCAGGGAATTAGTCTGATTGCCATATCTGGAGTCAGGAAGGAATTTTTTCCCCAATGTGGAGCTAGTGTTGCCACATGGTTTTTTTTGCCTTCCTCTGGATCAACATGTTAGGCTATGGGTTGAACTAGATGGACTAAAAGTCTTCCTTCAACCTTAAAAACTATGTTACTATATTACTATGTTCTTCAGGACCTCTGCAATTCTCCCTGGCATGCTCTCAATCAACTTCTGGACCAAATCCTGACTGATAGCAGTCCATTCTTGCATAATCAATGCTTGCATTTTGGCAGAATTAGTTGGATTTGTTTGTCCACCTGTCGCTTGATGATTGACCACAAGTTCTCAATGGGATTAAGATCTGGGGAGTTTCCAGGCCATGGACCCAAAATCTCTATGTTTTGTTCCCTGAGCCATTTATTTATCACCTTTGCTTTATGGCAAGGTGCTCCATCATGCTGGAAAAGGCATTGTTGGGCGCCAAACTGCTCTTGGACGGTTGGGAGAAGTTGCTCTTGGAGGACATTCTGGTACCATTCTTTATTCATGGCTGTGTTTTTAGGCAAGACTGTGAGTGAGCCTATTCCCTTGGCTGAAAAGCAACCCCACACATGAATGGTTTCAGGATGCTTAACAGTTGGCATGAGACAAGACTGGTGGCAGTGCTCACCTCTTCTTCTCCGAATAAGCTGTTTTCCAGATGTCCCAAACAATCGAAAAGGGGATTCATCAGAGAAAATGACTTTACCCCAGTCCTCAGCAGTCCACTCCCTGTACCTTTTGCAGAATATCAGTCGGTCCCTGATGTTTTTTCTGGAGAGAAGTGGCTTCCTTGCTGCTCTCCTTGAAACCAAGCCTTGCTCAAAGAGTCTCCGCCTCACAGTGCGTGCAGAAGCACTCACACCAGCCTGCTGCCATTCCTGAGCAAGCTCGGCACTGCTGGTAGTCCAATCCCGCAGCTGAAACAGTTTTAGCTTGCTGGTCTTTCTTGGGCGCCCTGGAGCCTTTTTGACAACAATGGAAGCTCTCTCCTTGAAGTTCTTGATGATGCAATAGATTTTTGACTGAGGTGCAATCTTTCTAGCTGCGATACTACCCCTGTTAGGCCATTTTTGTGCAGTGCAATGATGGCTGCAAGTGTTTCTTTAGAGATAACCATGGTTAACTGAAGAGAAACAATGATACCAAGCACCAGCCTCCTTTTAAAGTATCCAGTGGTGTCATTCTTACTTAATCATGACTGATTGTTCGCCAGCCCTGTCCTCATCAACACCCACACCTGTTTTAATGGAACAATCACTAAAAAGATGTTAGCTGCTCCTTTTAAGGCAGGACTGCAATGATGTTTAAATGTGTTTTGGGGGTTAAAGTTCATTTTCTAGGCAAATATTGACTTAGCAAGTAATTGCTGTTAAGCTGATCACTCTTTATGACATTCTGGAGTATATGCAAATTGCCATTAGAAAAACTGAAGCAGTAGACTTTGTTAAAATTAATATTTGTATCATTCTCAAAACTTTTGGCCATGACTGTATATATCATTTTTTTGCTGTGGCTTTAGAACAAGACCCTTTAATGACAGCCATAAAAAAGTCATATTGATGATTATTGAAGGGTTCGAGAATCCACCCAAAGTATAACAAACTAGCTTCTAATATGCATTACATGATATGGCACCTGGCAATAAATGAATACATGAATTCTACCTTTGTTACACATAAACATTTTGATCATTTCAGTTTCAGAAGGTGAAAGGCACATCAATCAGTGACACAGTGACCTCATATCAAGTGGGTCCCCTGGGCAGTGCACTCTTATCCACTCTTTCCCCTGGGCAGTGCACTCTTATCCACTCTTTCCCCTGGGCATTGCACTCTTATCACACTCTTTCCCCTAGGCAGTGCACTCTTATCCACTCTTTCCCCTGGGCAGTGCACTCTTATCCACTCTTTCCCCTAGGCAGTGCACTCTTATCCACTCTTTCCCCTAGGCAGTGCACTCTTATCCACTCTTTCCCCTGGGCAGTGCACTCTTATCCACTCTTTCCCCTGGGCATGCACTCTTATCCACTCTTTCACCTGGGCAGTGCACCCTTATCCACTCTTTCTTATGGGCAGTGCACACTTATCCACTCTTTCCTCTGGGCAGTGCACCCTAATCTACTCTTTCCTCTGGGAAGTGCACCCTAATCTACTCTTTCATCTGGGAAGTGCACCCCTATCCACTCTTTCGCAAACAGATATTATTAGAGATACGTTCCGATCTCTTCCTCACTATATTTGAGGCCTGGTTAAGCACAAAGGGAGATTAGTTAGTTAAGTTACAGTCCCATCTAGGATAAGGTCACTTTTTTGCTCGTAGATAAGCATATGCCATTTTGATCAGAACTGTAAACTAAGTACCTGATATTTTGTATATAGTGGAGCCATAGTGGAATGAATGTATTGTTGCGGAATGTCTCAACATACAGCTTTTAATGTACTGTCATGTTTTCTGTTATGGCTTTTAATGGGGGATGGCAGGGTTCTACCATGTTGAATGAGGTATATCACAGAAGCTCCAGTACAGATGTGACACTTAATGAAAATAATTGTTTAAATTATGTGCCATTAGTATCAAAGTCACAGAACACACCTTTAAATCTGTGCAGCAAAATCCAGGAAAGTCAAGTAAATCCTGCTAATTTACTTTTTTTAATTTCAAGATAACACTGTAAAACCTTTATACAATACTTTGTCATGTGTTAATGGAAAGTTATATAAAATGCATACAGTATACATATAAAAAAGAAAAACAAAACATATTTAATTGTATATAGAAATGTTGACACTTACATTAGATTTGGGCTGTTTGCATTGCACTGATCCACTGTCCCATTCTTACTATTGCAGAAATATAGCCCTGGAAATTCATTTGCTTGCAGAGCCTGGTATGGGAAACAGTGAAATACGGTAATGAACAAAAGAAAGTCTATGTGGTCACTGGATGAAGTTTTCCCTTAATATGGGGCAATTAGTATTTCGCTCATGAGGCCTTTTGCATTATTCTGGATGAACATGTTAAGTTTTATGTTGAACTCAAATGACTTGTGTCTTCTTTCAACCTTAATACTATGAAATAATAGGTAGTGGATGTGCAGGTCAAATTTATAGATTTTCCCTGATCAGGTTCGATCAGATTTGTGAGTCAAAACCAGGAGTGTCTCCAAACCTGATGGTGGGTTTACACACACCAATTTATCTGTTCAATATCTGAACAGATCTCTGGTTGCAGTGAAATCATGGACACATTGTATCATTTGTACACAGTCACAAAATGGAACTATATGTCCATGATTTCACTGCAACCAGAGATCTGTTCAGATATTGAACAGATAAATTGGTGTGTGTAAACCCACCATCAGAACAGGTGTCAATCTTTCAATTATAGTTTTTTCTGCAGTTCCTCTCTGGTAAGGCCGCTTCACACCACGTTTTAATCCGATCCGGGGCTGTCTGTTGTAAGCCCGACAGCTCCGGACCAGATTTTGGCCACATAGCATCCTATGGGGCTGGATGGAGCTAGATGGCAGCTCTCTGCCATCCGGTTTCCATCTCTCTGGAAGAATTCCGGGAGAATCCAGATTTTTCTCCTGGACAAAAAAACGTTGCTTGCAACGTTTTTGTGTCCGGGGAGAAAAATCTCCCCAAATTGCCGTCTCCCGGATCCTCCCGGATTCCCCCAGATCCGGTGCAATCCGGCGCTCCCTAATGTGGGAGGTTATGGGGCCGGATTGCCCCGGTCCGGGTGGATCTGGGAACCGGACACCTGCTGCTGGCTGTTTCAGGACCGCGGCTCGCCCCCCACTCCCTGCGGTCCTGAACCATCATCAGCAGCAGCTGCGTCCGGCTGCACACCGGACCGGAGGGCGTATTACCCTCCGGTTCTGTGTGCTGATCCGGTACGGGGCTGTCCGGTCCACAGCGGACAGCCCCGGATCGGATTAAAATGTGGTGTGAAGCCGGCCTAACTCTCCTGGTTCCTCTTCTGGGTTTGACACACAAACCGGATGGAACCTGATCAGGAAAAAACTGCAGTGTGAAACCAGCCTTACTCAAACATGGACATTCAGAGAAATAATAGATTGGGTTAGGAATCTGATTAAAACTAAGCACCTAGCAAGCAAACATCTTAGGACTCTGAAAATACAGGTGGCTTCCGTTCTAAGCGGACTCTGAAAATACAGATGGCTCCTGTTCTAAGCAAATCTTACATGCATGGCAGAAATTAATTAAATAAATATTACGGGACATTGCATACTAGTGTTACTTGCTGCTATTGTGAAAATATAACAATTACATCATGGAACAAGAAAATTAATGATAATCATCTAAAGAAAAAAGAGATGACTCACAGTTCAGGCCATATCGAGGAATGCTGAAATACTTGAGCCAAGACAACCAATCCATAATGGATGTTACGTTCACCAGTAAACCAGAAAATATCTACAAAGCAAACAGATAATTTTCATATATCTATATCAATTCAGTATGCCGTTATTCTACGCAGTAAATAGCTGCCAAATTTCCAGTAAAAGGTATAAGGAAAAAAGCTGTAGTTTGATGTAGTGTGGAATACTCACAATCATAAAAACAAAGCATATGGTCAGGAGAAGATTAGCGACAGCAACTACATCCTGACCAGCTGCTATGGCTAAACCCATAGATGTAGCGGTGTAGGAAATCATCATCAATGTGAACATCATGGTAAAAAAACTTCCTGCTGTATGCCTTGAACCCTAAAACGAAGAAGGACAAAATATATTTATAGCTTTAACGGTATCATGGAGACAGCATTGATGTTTCTTGGCTCTCTTAAGCACTACTCTAGTGTACTTTTTTAATTCAGCTCTAGCCTATGCTCCCTATGTGTAGTAAAATACTTACCAGTTACCATCTTCAGCTGTTTTGGGCACTGCTCCGGCCCATGTAGCAGGAATTGTGACTAGCCATATCACTCCAGTATTCACTCAGCAGACCAGAAGTTACTTCTGAATGAAAGTCTTTGAGAGCCAGAAGAGGATTTCATAGACTTACATTGAGAGTTAATGACCATTATCTTCTGACTTCTGGTCGGCCACAGATGTGGTCACAAGATGGCAAAGAGGCCCGGAGCGACACTGGCAACAGCAGAAGATGGTGACCTCTACATATAGGGAACAGACATTAGTGATACCAATCTGATACTGAAACTAGATGTAACAAGTGAAATGTGATTCAATGTTGTATACATTTTTTTGTGGTTCTGTTTTCTTGGTCAAGGTTATTATAATATCAAATTTTCTACATTCTCAGATTTCTTAGAACATATCATTCGGAATTTGGAATAACTTCAAATGAAACTCCATGTTAATAGCCACTTATACAGCATAAAAAGGATGCTGAATTCACACACATGAGCAGTTCAACTGTCCCATACACATGAATGCTAAGCTCATAGGAAAGAATACATGTCATACACATGGAAGCTGCTTGTCTGACCTGAAAGGATCACGTTTCCATTTAGGCCGGCTTCACACCATGGCAATATCAGGTCCGGGGCTGTCAGGGGTGAACCTGACAGCCCCGGACCTGATTTTGCCATAATGCAGCACTATGGGGCCGGATGGCAGCTATCTGCCATCCGGTTTCCATCTGTCTGGCAGGATCTGGGACAATTTGGATTATTCTCCCGGACACAAAAATGCGGCTGCCCAAATTGGATCCTCCCAGATCTGGGGCAATCCGGCGCTCCCTAAATATCTATGGCGGAGCTCAGATGTGGGAGGATCCGGGAACCAGACACCGGCGGCTGAAGTTCAGCGTCAGCTACGCTGAACTTCAGCACCAGGGAGCTGTCCCCTGTGAAGTGGTTCAGCACCATTTCGCAGGGGACAGCTGCGCTCTGCAGCATCCAGCTCCAAACAGGCCTGATAGTGCCGTGGTGAGAAGCCAGCCTTAAACAGCCCAATCTTTCTCTCTCCTGCCATCCCCTCTCAAGAGACTCAGGAGTCACTAAATACACTTCAGATTCAAGTCTAATTTGTATAGGGGACTTTGGTCTTAGCCAGTTTTGCTAATTCTTAGTTTCCTTTGAAAGGATGGTCCCTTATTGACTATACACTCAGAGAATCAAGGCCCAAATAAAGGTTATCCGCACTCATTTTCTATGGACAGATGACCCTCTAATGTATAATGGTTGTCCTCCTGAATGGTTTCTCTACAGCAGGGGTGGGGAACTCCAGGTCTCAAGGGTCGCCAACAGGTAATGTTATCAGATTTCTTTAGCATTGCATAGGGGTTGGAATCATCACCTGTGCAGGTGATTCAACTTATAACCTATGTAATGCTATGGAAATCCTGAAAATCTGCAGTGTTGGCAACCCTCGAGGCCTGGAGTTTCCTACCCCTGCTCTACAGACTAAGTCTGGGGACATAAGGATCAGGTAGATGAATTAAATGTTTTAACCCTTTAGTTCTGTGGACTGCTTACTGCTGATCAGCTTAGTATGAGGGCAACGCATGGAAAATATTTTGTACCGTATTTTTCAATACACTTACCAATCATGAAATAGATAATGCTTGTAAAAATAATACTTGGCATTGTCCTCATGGGAATCATATCTGCAAGCAGTTTGGAGAAGAAATATGCTGAAAGTCTGTAGTATCCGCTGATGTACTCGTGTCTGAAAGAAAACAAATTGTACAGTTTGTTTATCAGCCATAGGAGCCTGAGGATCATTGAGCAGAAGTTTAATCAAACTTGGTTATATTGTGTCCGTCTCCATAATATGTTATGGGGCCGTCACATGCGCCAATGTCATCAGCGATTTCATCGCTGGCGACATTGAAGGCTGATCGCTGGTGAGCTGTCACACAGGCAGACTCACCAGCGATCAGTGGACCAGCGACATCGTGGAAATGATTTAAATATCGTTTCCACAATGTCTTGCTCCCGCTGCCAGCCTGCGGTAAGTGGGAGCAGGCTGGTCTCCAAGGTAAACTGCAGGTATCTAGGCAGCGTGCGCTGCCTAGATACCTGATGTATACCTTGGTTACCAGCCTTCTCCCCCAATACACAATTTTGAGCCAGAAACCCATGGATCGATATCTAATAAAAGGTAAAATACATAATATGATATCATTCACAGGTTACATATTTATTGATAATTAAAAATAGAACACCAACTTGCTTCCCTTCTAGTCTCAATTTGTACATTATGAAAGTGTCCAGAACTGTGGGATTATACACTTCCCTCACAGGCATCATAAGAAACAACCTTGGAGGTAATATACCCTAATACCTATTTTAGTCACCTTCTACTACTGCTAATCTGAATTTATTCCAGTAATTGCAGTAGTTTTTTGTTTCTCTGCTGTCTATTCTTATTTCACTGTTGATCGAGAAACTGATCAGTATTGTATACCTTAATGATTCTTTACAGAAAATCCCTCCACCTGGTCATTCACTGAAAGCAGACCCTTTGCTCCTCCTCTCTTTATACTTTAAGGTATATCATATATAATGTTTATTTCACTGAAGAAAGACCAACGGGCTGAAAACGTTTTGTAATTTAGTGATTGTCCTTTGGAGTGTGAAAAACAAAGATCCAAAATAAAAAACACTTTTTGCATGATTCTACGTCTGAGACTATATTCCTTCGGTGTGCCAGAACTATTAAAACGTTATCATTTGCCCATGGTAATCTTGTTAAGATGATACTCACGTGAATATTTTCTTCTCCACTATGAATAGCTCAATGGCAGATACACTGCTGAAACACTGGTTTGTGGTTATAAAGAACAAGGCTCCAACTCTGGAAGGAAAGAAAGCACATGTATAACTTATAGAGTTCCCTATTGTACAGATTTCAATGCGATACATTTTGTGTGTGTGTGTGTATATATATATATATATATATATATATATATATATATATATATATATATATAAATAAATATATATATATACAGGTGGTAAAATAAGTATTTAATATGTCAACAATTTTCTGAGTGAATATGTTTCTAATTTGCTATTTCCGTAAATTTCTCACCAGATGCTGGTAACAACCCATCCAATTAATGCAAACAGATAAATCAATCCATGTACTGATGCATCTCAATAAATTAGAATATCACCAAAAAGATCATTTATTTCAATACATAAAGTGAAATGCATACCGTATATTATATAGAGTCATTACAAACAGAGTGATCTATTTCAAGTGTTTTTCTGTTAATGTTGATGATTATGGCTTACAGCCATAGAAAACCCGAAGTCATTATCTCAAAATTTTGAACAATTAACCCAAAACATCTGCAAAGGCTTAATAAGCGTTTAAAATGGTCCCTTAGTCAGGTTCAGTAGGCTACATAGTCACGGGGAAGACTGCTGACTTGACAGAATACAATGACACACTCCACAGGGAGGGTAAGCCACAAAAGGTCATTGGTAATCAAAGTCCCAGAGTCTGGAGCAAGAGTGTAGAGGCCACAATCCAAGCTGCTTGAGGTCTAGTGTGAAGTTTCCAGAATCAGTGATGGTCTATGGAGCCATGTCATGTGCTGGTGTAGGTCCACTGTGTTTTATCAAGACCAAAGTAAGCACTGCTGTTTACCAGGACATTTTAGAGCACTTCATACTTCCCTCTGCTGACAAGATTTTGTGGAGATGGAAATTTCATTTTTCAGCAGGACTTGGCACATGTCCACACTGACAAAAGTGCCATCTCTGTGCTTGATTGGCCAGCAAACTCACTTAACCTAAACCCCATAGAGAATCTATGGGGTATTGTCATAACACCTCAGCAGTGCCACAGGCTGATCGCCTCCATGCCACACCACTTTGGTGCAGTAATTCATACAAAAGAAGCCCCGACAAAGTATTGAGTGCATTCACTGTAGATACTTTTCTCCTTCGCCTCATTGGGGGACACAGACCGTGGGTGTTATGCTGCTGTCCACTAGGAGGCGACACTAGGCAAAATCTGCAAAAGAGTTAAGTGGCTCCTCCTATGCAGTTATACACCCTTAGAACAGGAAGTGCTTCTCCAGTTTTTGCTTAGTGTCTAGGAGGCACACACAGATTTTTTTAGTGCTCCTAAAAAACTTTCTTTTTGAATTTTTTTCTTCAAGAAGAAGAAAAGTGGGTCTCTGACGAGACTCCCGGCATGGTCCCTCCTCGGCCACCCACTGTTGGGGCGCCTGGTTGAGGTCGACTGGTCCCCCTAACATGCCGCTCCCTCCTCGGCCCCCCAATGTTGGGGACGCTGGGTTAAGGTTGAGACAACGACCCTCCCTCCCCATTTCCCCACTGTTGGGGTTACTGGGTTGAGGTCGAGGCGAAGGACAAGGCACCTGACGGTGGAGCAGCATCCCTCCCTAAATACCCCTTTGGGGTTCATTTAGGTCGAGACACCACAGGTAGAGCCTCTGATGCAGCAGCTCGGACCTGCTCTAGGCACCCAGGAGTCCCCAGCTTTGCTGAAGACTCCTTACCCCTCAGCGGCAGCCTGCTCCCTGCAGTACCAGGGCACACAGCTCTGCTGTGTACCTCCTGAAGGGGCCGGGGGACCAACAACTGGGCAACCAGCACTAGCAGGGACACAGCTTGCCTGTGTCCCTGCAGCAGTCAGCACTAAGGGCTGCATCCTGGTGGTTACAGAGGACCCAGTACTCTGGGTCCTCTGCGGGGGCTATTATAGCAGAGGGAGATCTTTCCCTAGCAGGGACACAGCTTGCCTGCGTCCCTGCAGCAGCCAGCAGGGCTGCACTTTGATGATCCCAGAGGACCCAGCACGCTGGTCCTCTGTGGGGCCCCACATCCCGCCACCGCTGTCTGCCCAGGGGATCCGGCGGGGTCTGGTTTAGTTCCGGACCCCCCACGCACCTCCGCGCCGCCCTGGCGACATTTGCGGCCGCAGGTCTCAAATTTAGGCCGCGGCTTCGGCCTACACCTAAGCCGCCGCCTTCTCCACGCCCCCGGCCCGCCCCCCCGGATGACGAGGATGACGCTGCCAGCGTCATAGCAGGGGCGGGCCGGAGCACAGAGGGCGCGTTTTCCCACAAGGACCGCGCTCTTTTTTGGCTCAGCGCCCCGCCCCCCTCCCTCCTCACTCACATATCTCGGCGGCCATTATCAGCCAGCCAGTCTCCGGGGGGCACAGGATGAGGATGACCCCTCTCCTATAAGCAGCGGCGGCCAGTAAAGGACACAGGCACTGCTCCTGTCACCGCAGCTGCCAGCCCTGAGCCACTGCACACAGCAGCCACATATACAGGCTAGCCTGTGTGCGGACACTGTGCACACATTACACAGACAGCTGACACATGTCATCAACACACATGTAGGTCAGCTGTCCCGTGTGCGGACAGTCACGTACCCACACCTTGCTGGCATGGCGGCACATATGCACAGCCAGCAGGGGGTACAACGAGCACTAGGCCCCCCACAAACACTGGGAGCCCAACAGTGCTTCCTCCCTGCCGTGCCCTTCAAGGCACACCAGTGCAGCCGGGGCCTTGGTTTTAGGAGTCCTACAGTGCCTGCAACAAAGGGAAGAGGGACATACGGCAGAGCCTGCCATGCCACAGAGGTACGGCCGGTCTGCAATGCCCCCCATCATTCTCTGGCTTCTCCAAAAGCCATGGCTCAGCATCCGCTATGCGGGGGTACAGCGAGTACAGCACGGCGGGGGGCACACGCACAGCGACTCTGGAGAGTTCAATGCGCAGCTTCGCTGTGCGGCAGTTTCCAACGAAAATAGCAGGACAATCAGCAGCGATATATCCTGCTCCAGTTTGTGTCCCCCCCCTCAGGACAATACTACGAGGAGCAGTGTAACTGCCTCTACAGTAGTAATCAGCGCACGGGCCAATGCACGTATTGTTTTTTCCTAACACCGTGCCAGAGGCAGGTACCTGTTGGTACACTTGTCCAACCTTATGGCTTTGCCCTGGGGGAGCTGGGTTCAAACGAGACAAAAATGCCTATTCCTTGGTCCCTCAACGTTGGCGGAGCCCAGTTACTATCCAACGGCTCAAAATACTCGTCCATCAGACCCCTCCCCAGGCCCCCACACAGTTGAGAGGACTAGGGTGGTGGAATTACTAAGAGTTTGACTCTCACGTTTTACTTGGCCCTCCATTGTTGGAGTGCCCAGTGGAAGTTGATGTACTCTACATTTACCTGACAATGGCAAGGGTCCCAGGACCGTTTGCCAATTCTCTCCAAATCCCACAGCTGGAGTTCTGGTAGGCGGTGATGACAGTCAAGTCTCACAAGGCTCAGGCTGACACACCGTGACCCGCAACTGCACGAGTAATTTAGCTACGGGTCTCTGGAACCTAAGACCCATAGCACACTCCCTCCTCAGCTCCCCACCGTTGGAGGCGCTGGGTCGTGGCCGAGATTACTATAAACCATACTCCTTCCTCGACTTCCCACTGTGGGGGACTCGGGTTGAAGCTGTGACGGCCCAAGGCCTGGTCGGCCTCCGTCCCCAAACTACAAAAACGAAACTCTGGGTCGCAGAACGTGGAATACGAGCCCTGTCGCCAATCTCCTCCCTATACCTATATTAGGTACTTGGGTTGAGATGACACATGCGAGCACTCTGCACAGCCCGCTTCACAGCTGGACTTTGCAAACCCCCGACCGCATTAACCAATGGAGGGCCCTTCTGGACCCCGTATGACCGTGGCCCGAACACTCTTCCACGCAATCTGTCCCTTCTCGACTCGGGAGTCAAAAGAGGATACTCACGGTGGGATAGCGCTCGCTGTGTGCTGCGCAGGACACTGGCGACGGAACTATCGCGAGCACAGCCTCCGGTTTCGGCCAGCGCTGCTCATGACTTCCGGCTCCGCGCCGGGCCTCTGCCTTTCCCGGGTCCCGCGAATAACGCGAGGCCCTGCCTTCAGCCTACATGTGACATCACTGGTTCACCCGCCCTCTGTCCGCCCTTCGCCCGCCACGCCCACCCTCCTCCTGACGTCAGAGCCTCCGAAGCGCCAGCACAGGGAGTGGGGCAAGGCCAAGAAGGACTGAAGCGCAAAGACTACAAGGCTTTTTTTCCCAACCTGAAGTTGGCAATGTCTATTCTACATTTCAGCAGTCTCCCATATCTGGATGACCCTTTATCAATGCATGACTTTCAAGGTCTGCGAACAGTGGCATTTACACCGTGCTCGTTGAGAAGACTTGGTAGGATCGACCTCCACAGGTCTACCGCAATTCCAAGGCACATGCTGCAGCACAGCACACGCATTCCAGGAGCCCCAGCTCTGCTGCATATTCCTGACGGCCACATGCTACAGCATCACGTATGGAGTCTCAGCCGTATTGGATGCACAGCATCGCAGGAACACGGCGGCCTTTGGTTGCACATCCACAGCTGTAGTCAAATTTCCCCAGACAGGACACGGACTCTTCGTCTGGGAACCCACAGCCTCAGTCAGAGGTCTCTCCAATCCTTCACAACTGCTATAAGAGTCCTAGACCGCATAGAAGCAGCTTGGAAGTCGGTTCCATTGGTTCAGCTGAATCGCCGCCGGTCTTTGCAATTATCCATGCTTAGGTGTTGCACGAGAACAGGATGGGGTACGATGTACCCCCATCACAATGCACATGGCAGTAGCCTTGCCCTGTCTCGAAGATGCCCCTCAATCTACGAACATTCGTGCAGTATCTCTAGTACTGAAATCGTTCTCCTTCTGGCATTCGAACATGTCCGGATACAGTCGGACAATGCCACAACTGTCAACCACCAGGGTGGAACCTGCAGTCTCTAAGCGATGACAAGTTCACCACATCCTTTACTAGGTGGAAACCTTGGAACACTGTACTGCCAGTTGTTCTCATACCAGGTGTACACGTCTGGGAGGCTGATTCTCTAATCCACCAAGGGATGGACACAGGGGATTGGCCCCTTTATCTAGAAGTCCTCTGTTGAAACGCCAACGCCAGGACACCACAGATATGGACCTGATGGAGTCACGCCTCAATGCCAGGATCCCGGCCTTCCTGGCCTGATCTCAGGATCCACAGTCAGTGGGACAGACGCACTAGTCCAAGCCTGGACCGGTATCCGTCTCTCCTATATTCTTTCCCCACTAACAGTCTGGAATATCAAACGGGAATGTCGCGGGATCGTCTTCGCGGTCTCAGATTGCCCACACGCGCTTGCTGCGCAGACTCGTCCAATTTATAGCAGCAGTACCAGGACGTCTAACAGACAGTCCAGACCTGCTCGATCACGGCCAGTTCTCCCTCAAAATTCCTCTCATCCAAGGTTACTAGCGTAGCCTTTGAGACCTAGAATTTAACCCAAGAGGTTCTTTTTTCACCAGGATATTGTGACAACCGTAGTCACAGAGAGGACACCAGCTTTATCAGCGATATCCGATCACACGCGTAATCGTTTTTAGTTTGTTGCCTGGGGCACCTCTAGGGGTCTTTCCCCTTGGCCCTACTTCATGCCAGGGACTCTCCATTTCTTCCACTCAGACCTGGACTCAGGTCTGTCCTTAGGGTCTCTTACACAGCAGGTTTTCAGCTGTTTTTTACTCTTACAAACACGTCTTGCCACCAGACTTCTATGAACTCCTTCAAAGTGTCTGCTATTTAAGATCCATGCAACAAGACTACACCCGTGGGGACCATGAACTTGGTTCTCACGGCACTACAGGAACCATCTTTTTCAGCCTCGATGGGATATTACCTTTAGCATCCTCATCCAAATAGTAGTATGGTTCGGTGGCATTTATTTGTCTCTGCTGAAGTGTCGGTACTTGCAGCGGTCTCATGTAATCTTTTTTTCTAGTCTTCCATCTGGACATGCTTGTCCTATGGCTGGTTCCATTATTCTTTCTAGGGTAGGCTTACTCCTTCCACCTACATGAAGACATCTCTCTGCCATCACCGCGCCCGACTCCGGTCTGTCCGGTTGCGAAGGACCTACATATGCGGGCCTTGTCAGGGCCCTACGCGTCTAGGTGCCCAACACAGCGCCCTACTAAGAAGTCGGATTCTCCTTTTATCCTTCTTCCAATGGGCCGACATAAAAGCACGTCAGCCTCTACGGCTCCCCTAACCAGGTGGTTTTTCTGTAACCATCCAAGACGCTTATACCTTCGAAAACTCATCCCTTCCGGCAGGTCACGGCACATACTACTATAGCCGTGGAAGCCTCCTGGACAGTTCGGTAAGAGGTATCGGCGAAACTGGTGTTTTAGGCAGCCAAAAGGTCAGCCTACACCCATACCCAAGCCACTATAGTGCTTGCACTCAGTCCTCGACAAATGCAGGTCTGGGTACACGTGCTCTCCAGGCGGCAGCAGCCCGCCTATCGGTGCATAGTTTTTCACTGACTACGTTCAGTGTCTCTAGTTCCATTGCTATTTCCCACCCAGGGACTGCTTTGGGACGTCCCACGGTCTGTGTCCCCCAATGAGGCGAAGGAGAAAAGGAGATTTTTGTGTACTCACCGTAAAATCCTTTTCTCTTAGCCTCTAATTGGGGGACACAGCACCCACCCTATTGCCCTTGTGGGCTTTTTCTACAGTTCTTGTGTAGCTTCTCAGCTGTTACATGGTTAACATGTTTACACATGTTTGCCTATTATCACTCTGTTAACTGTTGACTGTTTAAACTTGTGCCTGTTTAGTTCCAGGCCTTGTAGTACTGTGAGCCTGTTTAGTTACAGGCCTTGTTATACGATTCTTACTTCGTTAACTACACTGTTTTCCACATGCGCCTGCTTAGTTACAGGACTTGTGGTACTAGTATTACTCTGCTAACTCTTGACGGTTTACACACGGCCTGTCTGGCTCAGGCCTTGTTACTGTTATTACCTTGTTAACTATATTGTTTACACAGGTTGCCTGCGTTGACTCCTGTGTCACTGTTATTGTCTGTTTGCTCTCCTACTGCTTTAGCACAAAACTGGAGAAGCACTTCCTGTTCTAAGGGTGTATAACTGCATAGGAGGAGCCACTTAACTCTTTTGCAGATTTTGCCTAGTGTCGCCTCCTAGTGGACAGCAGCATAACACCCACGGTCTGTGTCCCCCAATTAGAGGCTAAGAGAAAAGGATTTTACGGTGAGTACACAAAAATCTCCTTTTCATTAGACCAGAATTTATGAGTTACAAATCATCTTTATTTTTAGTTGGTCTTATATAATATTCTGATTTTCTGAGATAATAATTCTTGGGTTTTCATTGGCTGTAAGCCATAATCATCAACATTAACAAAATAACCACTTGAAATAGATCACTCTGCTTGTAATGACTATACATAATATATGTGTTTCACTTTAAGTATTGAATTACTGAAATAAATGATCTTTTTGATGATATTCTAATTTTTTGAGATGCACCTGTATTTCTATAAATGAAGCTACGTATGATAAAGTGAAATGGCACAGGAAAAAAGTAGTGAACACATGAAGAAAGAGGTTAAAAAACATGGAAAGTAATGCACCATTTGAAATTTCTCAATAATTAGAAAGCATTCCTGCCACTTAATGGAAAATAATATTAATAACAGATGCACAAATTAAGTTATGTGTAATAATGAGAAATGACACAAGGAAAAAGTAGTGAACCTGCTTACTGAAATTTATTTACCACATACAAAAGCCTTTGTTGGTGATGACGGCTTCAAGATGCCTCCTGTATAGAGAAACTAGTTGTATGCATTGATCTGGTGTGATTTTGGCCCATTCTTCCACACAAACACCATTCACATCCTTAAGGTCCTTTGAGAACCTTCTATGAACTCTGACCTTTAGTTACTTCCATAAATTTTCTATTGTATTGAGGTCAGGTGATTGGCTGGGCCATTACAGCAGCTTTATTTTCTTTCTCTGAACCTAATAAACATTTTCCTTGGCTGTGTGTTTGAGATCATTGTCTTGTGGAAATGTCCACCCTTGTTTCATCTTCATCATCCTAGTAGATAGCAGCACATTTTTATCAAGAATTTCTCGGTATATTTGTCCATTTATTACTACTTCAATTACATGAAGTTTACCAGTGCAGCATGCTGAAACCCAGTCCCACACCATGATGTTCCCACCTCCAAACTTCACTGTTGAAAACTGTGGGAAAGGAAGGAGAGCGCAATAGGATCTTATCCTTGAGACAACTCCAATAGAACAAAAAAAGAAGCTGCTCACCTTCTATGGTTGTGTAACCCACAACCAGTGTGTAAGTGTGGTATGGCTGCTGCTGCTGGAACAACACTCCACTGTCGTGCAGTGGAAACAAGCAATGGACCTGGAAGGGACAGTGTTTTTTCTGGATTCGCGCTGCTCATACAATGGAAGAAACACAATTCTTTGGAGATGATGGTCAATCCTGGCTTTATTCCAATGCGTTTCGGAGCTACACCTCGCTCCTTCTTCAGGGAGCCAACATATAGCAGTACATAGTACACTCTACATAGTACACTCTCGGACTAGGGAAACTCATTGAGTCCCATGGCCTCCAGTACCACCTCTAAGCCGACGACACCCAAATCTACCTGTCTGGTCCTGACATCGCCTCCCTTCTATCCAAAATTTCACACTGCCTGTCCGCCATCTCATCGTTCTTCTCTGCTCACTTCCTTAAGCTGAACATGGACAAAACCGAGTTCATAGTCTTCCCCCCAAGACGCTCCCCCTCACTACCTCACCTATCCATTGTCATCAACGACTGCTCTCTCTCCCCAGTCTCCCACGCCAAGTGCCTCGGGGTTATCCTTGACTCTTCCCTCTCCTTCAAGCCCCACAACCAGGCCCTCGCCACCTCCTGCCAACTCCAGCTCAAAAACATCTGTAGGATCCGCACTTTCCTTGACTACGACACTGCTAAAACCCTTATTCACGCTCTCATCATCTCCCGCCTCGACTACTGCAACCTCCTGCTCACCGTCCTCCCCAATACCTCCCTTGCACCTCTTCAATCGATCCTGAACTCCGCTGCCCGCCTAATCCATCTGTCTCCCCGCTACTCCCCTGTCTCCCCCCTCTGCCAAGCCCTTCATTGGCTCCCTACTTCCCAGAGATCCTGGTTTAAAACATTAACCATGACATACAAAGCCATTCACAACCTGTCCCCTCCATACATCTCTGACATGGTCTCCTGATACCTACCCTCAAGCAACCTGTGATCCCCCCTCATCTCCTCTTCACACAACCGCATACAGGATTTCTCCCGTGCTTCACCCATACTCTGGGACTCACTGCCCCAACACATCAGACATTCTCCTACCCTGGGAACCTTCAAAAGAAGCCGAAAGACCCACCTCTTCCGCCAAGCTTACCACCTGCAATAAGACCTGGTCCACCACACTGCCTCACGACTGGAACTTCCCCCTCCCACTGTATCCCCACCCGCCCCTCGTAGACTGTGAGCCCTCGTGGACAGGATTTCTCCCCTCTTGTATCTGTACGATCAAATTGTCCAAATTTATTGTTACTTGTATTGTTACTATGTTACTTGTCCTAGTCTGCCCCTTTTAGCATGTAAAGCGCCATGGAATATAATGGCGCTATATAAATAAATAATAATAATAATAATAACATAGTGAATGGAATACAATATATAGACGCTATTAACAGAGCACATGATCATGACGTCTATGCTAGATGGAGGTAATGTTCAGACATCATTTTGTAACCTGATCCTTTAAACATCATTAGAACGGCCAAAAATTTTAAAGATAATATATAACTATTAGGGATCTAAGTGAACAGAAAGGATAAGAACAAAGAGAGAATGAAAATTGTGAAATTACAAATACAAGATGAGTGAAAAGATAGAAGAGGGGGTATCTGAATTGAACCCTAGTTGTGTCAAAAATGTGCATGCAAAAATCCCATGACACTACAGTGGTCCCACTCACTAGAGCACTATGTGGAGACTGTGAAGGCAGTATCTGGTATGAAGTGAATCTGGAAAAAGATGAGAAAACAAGTGAACACATAGGTGCTATGTCGGTGTGATTGTCTATAATAATTTATAAGGAATGCACTTTGGTGTGTAAATATGTTGATCAAATAGTGTTTATGAAATATATATAAGTGAATATATAAAAAATGAAATCGGCTGAAATATGAAACTATTTCACTTCATTACATGTGAGATTGTGTTGAATGAAAGATATCTATACAGTAAATACATAATGAGTGATCAAATAATTGAATATTTATGAATAATGATATGTGACATTGTGTGAGGAAAAACTGTATGAAATATATACATGACAGGTGATTGGTGACTGGTTGAGAGGCCTAATCATTACCCAAATCAGATTAACTCTGGGAAGGACTGTCTATATATTGTATACCATTCACTATGTACTGCAATATGTTGGCTCCCTGAGGAAGGAGCGAGGTGTATCTCCGAAACACTTTGGAATAAAGCCAGGATTTTGCCCACCATCTCCGACGATGTTTCTTCCGTTTGAGCAGCGTGGATCCAGAAGAACTTCCAGGTCCATCGCAAACTTCACTGTTGACATTTTTGGGTATGTATTATGGCACTAGAGAATTCAATTTTGCTCTCATCTGACCAGACTATATTCTCCCAGTATTTCACAGTCTTGTCTAAATGTTGTTGATCAAACTTTAAATGCGCTTGAACATGCTTTTTGGTAAGCAATGGTATCTTGTATGGTGAGCACACATACAGCCATGAAAGTTGAGTGCATTACTTATTATTCTCTTTGAAACAATTGTACCTGCTGATTCCAGGTCTTTCTGTAGATCTCCACAGTTTGACCTTGGCTCTTGGACAACTCTTCTTATAATTCTTTTCACTCGTCTTTCCTGAAATCTTGCAGGGAGCACCTGGTCATGGCCAGTTATGGTGAATTGATGTTCTTTAATAGTTTATAAATTCTTCTTTAACTAATACCATCAGTATGTTTTACAACAATAAGGTTGAGAAGACCATGAGGCAGCTCACTGATTTTACCCATCAGGAGATGTTTCTTGTGTGACACTTTGGTAATGAGACACCTTTGTTGAAACATCTGATTTTCTTTATCACTAAATGGCAAGATTGCTTTCCAATTGCTGATAGATTTTAGCTAATGTCTTAAATTTTCATGGCTTTTTGCACCTCTCTTTATGTGTTGACTACTGTTTCCTTGTAATTTCTCCTTAACACACATAACTTAATTTATGAATTGCTACCAACATCTGCTGATAATTTTATGTCAATAGCACCTTTAGAAATATATTTAGCTAGAAAATTGGTGGCGTGTTCAATACTTATTTCACCAACTGTATATACATATATACACACACACTCAAATACACACAGTTGTGTGCAAACGTTTTAGGTAAGTGTGGAAAATAGCTGAATAATTGTTTATTTTTATCAATTACCAAAATGCTAAATGAATTCATAAAAGCCCAGAAAAATTAATTATTTTTAGCTACACCTAACAACTTGGAATTGAAGATATAGCCCCGTGCGTGGGTACCTAATGATCCAATGATCACCATTTCATATGCAGGTCTGAAACACAGTCATATCCGAGACAGCTATGTGGATACTAATTTGGGAGGAAAGTTAAACTGTGCTACAAAGAGATGTTCACCATGCAACAAGACACAAGCAAATATTCAGCTGACAGGTTTCAAGATATCATCAAGCGTTTTAAAATTTGCCAGAAATGACGAATTGAGGACCATAGCTTAACACTGGCAGCAACCAGTGGGACCCAGCTACACCTATCTTCTATTTGGAGACAACTGACCAGAAGCGGTCTTGAGAGAAAAATTGTGCTGAAAAGCCATACCTTCATCATGGAAAGAAGACAAACGATGCACAAAGACATAGGAACTGATCTGCAGCAAAATGTCAGCGGGTGCTCTGTACTGATGAGACCAAATGTAAGGCTATGTTACACGTAGCGTAATGTAGGCATATTCCTGCTTTTACGCGGTGCTTTTGGGCGCTACCGTAAAAGCAGTTCTAAAGAAAGCTGGATACGCCTTCCAGCAAAAGCTATGACTTTTGCTGGAAGGCATTCAGACACAGCGTTTTACCGCATATTTTTGCGTGGACGCTTTCACTGCAGAATGCGCCCGCGCCAAAAGAATTGACATGCCAATTGTTGGCAATTTTTTATCGACGCGCTTTTCCCTATAGGCTACAGGTTAACATGGCCTCTGGGAAAGCGCGCCGAGAAAAGCGCGACTGTCAGCATGCAGTAGAGCTTTTTTGTGCCAAAAAAGCGCCACTGCCAAATATGTGGCAAAATGCGTTGCTGTGAATGTAGCCTAAAATATTTTTATGTAATAGAAGGCAGATTGTTCGCCAAAGGATTGGAAAGCAGTACAACGATGAATGTCTGCAGGCAACAGTGAAGCATGGTGGAGATTTGTTGCAAGTTTAGGGTTGTACTTCAATGGACTTACAAATCTGAACTTTCTTAATGATGTCAATTATGCTGAGAAATACAAGCAGCTGCTTCTCCATCTCAGAAAAAAAAGTTAAGACCTCCATAAACATTGGACTATTTCATCCAAAGTCGCCAATATCAACAGGTTCGGCCCACAGAGTAATAAGTATATGGGGGCACCAGACAACTAATGGTTGGAGGTGATGATAATTGAAAATATCTGACGTGTCAGCCAGTGGTATTCTCATAGAGAACACAGGAGTATTCATCAAAATGAGCATTTCTGTGTATGTGAAACCTCGCTGAAATGCCTAACGGTCGAACTATGATCTGAAGTATTATTTAGCAGACAGCCGTCTTAGGCTGGCTTCATACTGCAGTTTTTTCTCTGATCAGTGTCCATCAGATTTGTGTGCAAAAATCAGGAGAGGAACCAGGAGAGGAACTTGAAGAGCAAAACTATAATTGAAAGATTGACACCTGTTCAGAGTTTTGGAGACACTCCTGGTTTTGACACAAACCTGATGTTTAGAGTAATTTCCCAGCCAAGTTCCTTCAAATACTGTGTGCAAGTGTTCCAATTTTATTTTACAGCATTTTTTACACACTTCCCTAAACTTTTGTACATTTCTGTATATTACCACTTTCTAATTGATACAGCTCTCTTGAACTGACCTGTTTTGGATCCCATTTTCATCATCTTTCACACCAAAAAAGATGGCTCCAACAATGAGCGCGAGAACAAGACTAACCATTACCTGTGAGGAAAAATAATACAAATGGTATAAAAATATGATATACATGCAGGTGTGAGACATTTCATTATAGTTTGTAGCTTGTACTATTTCCACAGTATTAAAAAGCATAAACTACAATCTCAAAAAGACTTGAAACTGTTTAAAGCGGCCGTCACATGCTACCATTTTAAGCCCGATATCGTTTAAGCGATCTCCTTTTTGATCGCTTAAGCGATATCGTTTGGGCATCGTTGCATGTAATCAAGCGATTTTACAATGTAAAATCGCTTGATCGTGACATCGCAGATATGAGAGCAGGACCTCATATCTAGCGATGAACGATTTAACAAACAGAGCCTATGCTGGGAGATGGTAACTATGGTACACGTCGGGTTACTAAGCGCCGCGCGGCGCCTAGTAACCCGATGTGTACCATAGTTACCAGCGATATCGCGGCTCCACATCGCTGGTGAGTCTGTCTGTGTGACATCTCACCAGCGATGTGAGCGATATTGTAAGCGATCGCGCGTGCACGTGATCGCTTACAATATCGTTCAAGATATGGAAGCGTGTGACGGACGCTTAAGGTCAGGCTCATTTAAAAAATTTAATTTTCTTTAAAAAAAATAAATCATATTTTAATTTGTAACATAAAATATGTATCGGCTTTCAACCTGGTGACAAAGTTAATTTTAGCTAATAGATCTTGGAATAATAATATGTTGCGCAATTGGATGTCTTAAAAAAAATATTCCTGTGCTGAGATAATCTTATAAATGTGTCCCTGCTATGTACTATGTAATGGCTGTGCCTGACCGTACAGGGACATGGTCTGATCATACATATATAGTTACACACACGCGCACTGTATATACCATAGTTTTCAAACTATGAGAAGCACTTTCCCCAAAATATTTTTGAGGAAAGTGGGGGTGCATCTTATAGTCTGGATGTACCTAACTGTGGCTGTAGAGGAAGATGGCACAGGAGGCAGGGGCTGATGCTAGGGCTCACACTGTGCTCACTGTTTAAGAGAAATGAATATTCACTGATCCCCACACCCATAATCTTAGCACACATCTCAGAACTGAAGCTGATGCAGAAAGGTGGGCGGGACTATGAGCGTGGGGAAGAGAATATAAATTGTCTCTAATAGGGGGCAAACATGATAATACATTAGAGTGAATGAATAGTCACTGCTCCTCATGCTCGCAATCCCGGCTGGGGAGCAGCGAATATTCCAGCAGCTGACGTCAGTGTAAGTGGGCGCGCATGACATTGGTAAACAGAAGTCATTTGATAGCGCCGCGCAATGAGGGAGCGAAGGAAAGGTTAGTAGAATAGTTATTTTTTTTCTGTGTGCAGCATGATGAGAGGCATATACACCAGGATGGGCTAGTAATGGGAATCAAATATACCAGGATGGGCCCATGATGGGGATCATATATACCAAGATGGGGGACATGTATAAGGATGCAGATCATATATACGAGGATGGGTCCAGGATGAGGGTGACATATACCAGGATGGACCCATATATACCAGGATGAGCCCATTATAAGGGCCATATTTACCAAGATGAGGGCCATATATATCAGGATGGGTGACATATATACAAGGATGGTGTCATATATTGCAGGATCTGGTAGAAGAAAAGGAGAGGAAGAAAGCGCACCGATCTAAATGTAAATGTATAATCAGATCGTAGGTGGATGTGGATGGCACTCACCTTTTTTAGGTCTTGTTCACTTGCATATCGGTCACTAGGGACCATTAAGTATCCAGGCGTAGGTTTCCTCAGTAGTCGGTATGCTGCAAATCCCTGGTAGCTAGTAAGTAGCTCAGACCGAGTTACCATAGGAATATAGATCCAAAAGAGTTTTTTACCAGGCTATTTGCGCTCCCAGAGGTCTATGATCCAAAGCTTCTTGTAATTTCATAAAGAGTTTTTTAATATTTCTTAAGAAAAGCACATACAACGCGTTTCGACAGTATAAAATGTCTTCCTCAGCATAATACTATTTCCTATAAAGCTATCCACAATTTTGGAATACTTTTAACAATATACCTGAGGAAGCGCAAATAGCCTGGTAAAAAACTCTTTTGGATATATTGCAGGATGAAGGCTATATATATGATTCCCATCCTTGTCCCTTCCTGGTATATATGATCCCCATCCTGTTACCAGGATAGGACAAGGATGTGGAACATAGATATCAGGATAAAAGACATACACCAGTATGGGAGACATATATACCTGGAAGGGGCCCAGGCTGGGGGACACTATTACAGACTTGGGGGGCATTATCCCCTTATCAGTGTCAGCAGCAGATTTCCTTCATAAGTGTGTCATGTCCACATTTTGTGCTTTAAATTATTTTTCCCTCCTCTAAAGCCTAGAAGTGCCTTATGGCCTGGTGCATCTTATAGTCAGAAAAATACAGGTGGGCAGAATAAATCTAAATATGCAATATAAACATTCTCCAGAATATAATATCACTATTCCTCTGTTCAATGTGTCTTGAATGCAATGAGTGACAGTTTGCTGTACTATGGAACCAGGGCTGTGCTGAGCTGTCAGTTTCGTAACAGCCCAGTCATCCAATCAAGTGCTGAGGTGTGCTGTGCTGTGTGTGTGTTGACTGACCCTTCAGCCATCCAATCTTATACTGGTTGGTGCTGGGGTTACTCAGGGATTCCCTGACATGAGCTAATTAGATGAGCAGTTAGTTCCAGATCACTGTTAGTCATAGCATTTTGATCCTTGGTGCATGTTGGCCTCGTTTATCTGTACTCGGTGTTCTGACCTATTGCTACCAGACCTCATATGTTTGCCTTGTCCATTTGCTTTGATCTGCTATCCTCCTAGAGTAATAACCCCAGACCGTGACTTGACCATGCCTTTAACAATGTAGAATTGGTTCACAGCACCATAGGATTCAAATCGGGTTCTGGTAAGTACCTTTAGTTATGGCACATTTTAGCCCAAGGAGTCCATCTTGGGAACCACAACATCGAACAAAGAAAAAAACATAGGTTGGTATTGCTGTCCATCTTGTATTTATTCCGCCACCATGAGACATTTCGGTCCATAATAGGACCTTTTTGAAGCTTGAAAAAGGTCCTATTTTAGACCGAAACGTCGCATGGTGATAGAATAAAAAGAAGATTAACAGCAATAACAACCTGTGAGGCGCTGTTTTTTCTTTGTCTGACCATGCCTTTGTCTATCCCCTTAGTCCACGGCATGCTCTCTTATTATCTGACCTCAAAACATTTGACTACCCTGCCTCACGGCTTGTCTGTGACATCTAGCCTCACAGATAAGAGTACATGCAATAAGTTCAATTAGCACATCCATGTGGTCAATGTATTTGCATTATTATTCATGTACTTTTTGTGTGTGAGACATATCTTTGTGGTAACAAAACGTATTGTTGAGTGCAAAGAAAAATCTTAATATGTGGCAGAAACCTTTCAGTTTTAGTGACTGGTATAAATTATTACCCAGCTAATACCCCATATTAATAATACAGAAATTAAAACATAAATCTAAGCAGTTTTGGCTTGTAACTGTGCGTAAGAAGTTGAAATAATGCAATTTTTGGAAACAATACTGCAAAAATCCTTCAAAAAGCTTAAACTCTTAAAAGAGAAAGTGGCTGACACCAAAGCATTGTCTATAAGTGATCAAGTGGCAATGATACAGAGGAATTAGTAAGAAGATTAAGAGATTATATGAAATGCTTTGACCTTTTCTGCCAATTCTATTGTACAAAGGTGGATAAAATATTTTAAAATTATTGGTATCAGGCTGATCGTTTAAATGGAAGCTGTAAAGATGCATTAGCTCCTAATGCCATAATCGCTGCGGATAAGAGGACTGTATTACTAAAAACCCGCCGAAAAGATCAAGGGGCACAGATTACTTGGCCATTAAGCTAGTTGTGGTGGAACACAAGGATCATATCAAAGCAATTTAAATCGGATGAGGTGAAGTGGTTTTAATGAACTGTGTACCACGCATAGAAAGGGCTGGAAATCCAGAACTAATGAGGTGTCGGGGACATTAAAGACCAATTGAAGTGAATACAATGCAAAAAAAAGTCAAAAAATGTAAAGCCAATTTTGTGACAGCTAATTAGGGTCACAAGGTTGATCATGTTCAGAGCATTTTTAAGGATACAATATTCACATATTTTTTAACACAGAATTATGCATATGTAATGTATGGATATGTGACCATGCACATCCATGGGAAGATGGCATACAGTATACTGGTATAAGACTGCTTTGAAGGATAAAAATCCAGAAATAGAGACAACAAAATAGCATTTTATCTTATTTAGGGCATATACACTTCAAATAGGGGTACCCTCCATCTTTAAGTGAACATAGAGGGCCATTATGTAACAGCAATTCCCAATCTGGCCCAGCTTGTTCATGCATTACATAGTCGGCCATTTATTTTAATTGTTATCAGGTAGCTACTTCCCCAGCATAGCTAGTCATAGCCTCCTCAGCAATACCAGCTGATCCCTGAGAGTTAGAGTCTTCAAAAGGGCTGTCTCTATCAGGACCCATATAAGTTCTACCTGGGGTGGACCTACCGCGGTGCAGATGGTTCAGCTGCACCAGGGCCCCGACCGGCTAGGGGGCCCCTCAGGCACCTGTAGGGAGGCCCCTCCACCTCCATGCAGGGGAACCCGGAGACCACGATGGCGTGTCAGAGGAGAGATGCAGTCGCGGGAAGCTCCCTGCTTCCCGCGGCTGATCCCCGCCCCTCCTCTCCTCTCTACTCCCTGCTCATGCTGGAGACGCGGGTGGCAGCCCATACTCACTAGCAAACCCCCCCCCCCCCCCCCCGCTCCTCACTAGCACAAACCCCACTAGCAACACCCCCCCTCCTCACCTGGGACTGCAGCTTGGCACATCACCCCCGCTCCTCACTAGCACCCCCCACGCTCCTCACTAGCAACTAGCACAATCCTCACTAGCACCCCTTCCCCCCTCCCTGCTCCTCACCTGGGATGGAACCAGCTGCACCGGGGCCCACACAATTCCTGCTCCGCCACTGAGTTCTACCAGTTACAAATATACTGTCTAAGGCCTAAATTAGACATCAGTGACTTTTCTCATATGCAAAAATACACTCCAATTTTCATCAGTGTTTGGTCCATGTATCAGTTTTTACCATCAGTGTTTCATCATTGATTTCCCCATGGGAAAGAATAATAAAATAAAATTGGAAAGCTTCTCCTATTCATAAAAATGTTAAAAACAAGCAGCACACAGATTGGAATGCGTGTCTTCAGTGACATTTTTGTTTATACAGTCCACCAAAAAACACAACACATGGCCATGTGACTAGCCCCACAGACTTTAATAAGAAATCACGGATAGAACACGTTTGTGATTCACTGAAGTCTGAATGAGGCCTAAAACAAGTTGTAAGGCTGCCTTCACACTGGCGTTCCCTCCGCAGCGTTCTGCGGAGGGGAATCGCCATGTGTGAGCAGCCAGCGCAAAACCCTATGTTTAGAATGGGGACGCACGGTGCTGCCTTGACAGCGCAGGACCGTGCGCACCCATTTACTCCCATATTGATCTGTGCGCAGGCGGAAGCCTGCGCACAAATCACACACTCCGGCCCGCACCAGGAACGCAACATGTCGCATCCGCCTGCGCACAGATCACATATGGGGGTGAATGGGTGCGCACGGTCATGCGCTGTCAAGCGCAGCACCGTGCGCTCCCATTATAAAAATAGGAGCTCGCGGCCGCTGCAGTCACATTGCGAACCCCTCCGCAGAACGCTGCGGAGGGGTCCGCAAATGTAAACCCAGCCTCAGTGAAGTTAGAAGGTAACGCAATGCCCTGATATCTCTACACTTACCTGAGCTATTGAAGCTTGAGGATTCCGCAAGAGGTTTTTAACGGACCTCTTACAGACCCATTTCATCTGATGGAAAAACGAAGAGCTGTATGTGATTTGCCTGGTAAAGAAATGTGTCTTCACTCTTTCCCCAGTTGACATTTTCTCCAGCTCAGCTTTAGTCTCCTTATAATAATTGGTATCACAGAAATCGTTTGCCAGTTTATCTACCACAGTCTGACAGCCAGCGTCGTTCGGCTCTTTCATACCTAAAAGTAATGAAGGAATAAATGTATTTTCTAATATATTCTCTAATATTGAGAAGCCAGACTTATAACATTGCAAAACGCACTTTGGAGATCTTTCTTAAGGCGGCGTCACACGCATCAATATCGTGAACGACATTGCTGAAAAGTGACGCATCAGCGATGTCGCTCACGATATCGCAAGTGCGTCGTGCTGGTCGCAGGTTGACAGGTTTACCAGCATGAAAGTAAACCTGTCAATCTGCAATCAGCGATTAGGCTGGATCGCGCCTGTCTGACACCGCAATAGCGATGTTGGCGGCGATCCAGCCTATACCGCAGTATTGCTGCGGATCGCTCGCTGGGCTGCTCCCAGCCCAGCAGCGATGGCTCCGCCCGCATCACTGCGGCGTCACTGGCAACATCCTGACGTGTGACACCAAGGCTGCGATGTCAGAAGCAAGGGCGCACCCACACATCACTTCCGACATCGCAGCTTTGGTTGCTGCGTGTGACGCCGGCTTTAAGGTGTACCTTCCAGTTGGCACTGCCTGTCACTTTTTCTATTGGTTTGGATTCAAGTAATATATAGCAGCAATTTCTTTTGGGCAGAAATGATTAAATACTTATTAAATAAAAATTTAAACGCCGTCTACACTTTAACTCCTTATATCCTCCAATTATCCAATAATTTAGCGGTTAAACGTTAACTCCTTTCTGCTGCTACCATTGCATTTTTGTTTATTGCATCCCTTTTCCCAAAAGTTCTAGCATCAAAAACGAATATGACCCACATCTAGGTATTTCAGTAAAGTTCTGTCAAAGCCAAGTACAAGGAAGTATCAATAACAAAGCAGCTTCATTTAAAAGACGACATAAGAAAAAGAAACAAATAACAGCAGTGACAAAAGCACATTAAATACGCATGTTAAAAAAAACACATACTAAAACATCTAATTTAAATAAAAGATGGAGAAATGATGCAGAAACTCTGCAACATTAAGGCTATGTGCCCATTGGACGTTTTGTGGGCTGTTTTTTAGCGTTTTCCGTCGGCGTTTTCCGCTGAGTTTTATGTTAATTTATGTTAATCATAACCACTGGTTGGATTAACATGCTAGTCAATGGATTTTAGAAAACGCTGTGTACATTAGAAGGTTTTTTTTTGTCTCCTTTCCACTTTTTTCACCGGTTTTCCACCGGTTTTCAAAGATAGAGCAAGTGACTTCTTTTGAGCGTTTTTCCAGCGGTTCCAGCTTACAAGTGCACAAAAAACAGTCTTAAAAACGCCAAGAAAAACCGCCAGAAAACCGCCGACAAAACGCTGTATAAACGCTATATAAAAACCGCTCAAAAAACGATGGACACTGCTGAGGTCAGAAAACTCAGTTTCTGCAATTCTCCACCGGTTTTCTGACGGTCTGCAATGATGCAGAACCGTCCAGTGGGCACATACCCTTATTACTCACCAAAAGCTCATCCTGAGAACGTAGCTATGTGCACACATTGAGTATTTGGTGACTCTTTTACCTCAGGATTTGAAAGACAAAACCAGGAGTGGAGCAAACAAAGGAAAGTATAATACAATCCATGGCAAAATTATGGAATCGCCGGGCTCGGAGGATGTTCATTCAGTTGTTTAATGTAGAAAAAAAGCAGATCACAGACATGGCACAAAACTAAAGTACTTTCAAATGGCAACTCTCTGCCTTGGAAAGAAACAGTATTATAAAATTTATAGTAGTCAATAAGTGTAATTTTTTTCAGACCAAGCAGAGGGGAAAAATTATGGAATCATGAAAAACAAACACACAAAAGAACACTCCAATACATCACTTATATTTTGGTGCACCACCTCTGGCTTTAATAACAGCTTGCAGTCTCTGAGGCATGGACTTAATGAGTGACAAACAGTACTCATAATCAATCTGGCTCCAACTTTCTCTGATTGCTGTTGCCAGATCAGCTTTGCAGGTTGGAGCCTTGTCATGGACCATTTTCTTCAACTTCCACCAAGATTTTCAATTGGATTGAGATCTGGACTATTTGCAGGCCATGACATTGACCTTATGTGTCTTCTTTCAAGAAATGTTTTCACAGTTTTTGCTCTATGGCAGGATACATTATCATCTTGAAAAATGATTTCATCATCCCCAAAAATCCTTTCGATTGATGGGATAAGAAAACTGTCCAAAGTATCAATGTAAACTTGGGCATTTATTGAAGATGTAATGACAGCCATCTCCCCAGTGCCTTTACCTGACATGCAGCCCCATATCATCAATGACTGTGGAAATTTGCATGTTCTCTTCCTGCAGTCATCTTTATAAATCACATTGGAACGACACCAAACAAAAGTTCCAGCATCATCACCTTGCCCAATGCAGATTTGTGATTCATCACTGAATATGACTTTTATCCAATCATCCACAGTCCACGATTGCTTTTCCTTAGCCCATTGTAACCTTGTTTTTTTCGGTTTAGGTGTTAATGCTGGCTTTTGTTTAGTTCTTCTGTATGTAAATCCCATTTCCTTTAGTGGTTTCTTACAGTCCGGTCACAGACATTGACTCCAGTTTCCTCCCATTCGTTCCTTATTTGTTTTGTTGTGCATTTCTTGTTTTGGAGACATATTGCTTTAGGTTTCCGGTCTTGATGCTTTGATGCCTTCCTTGGTCTACGAGTATGTTTCCCTTTAATAACCTTCCCATTTTGTTTGTATTTGGTCCAGACTTTAGACACAGCTGACTGTGAACAACCAACATCTTTTGCAACATTGCATGTTGATTTTCCCTCTTTTAAGAGTTTGATAATCCTCTCCTTTGTTTCAATTGACATCTCTAGTGTTGGAGCCATGATTCATGTCAGTCCACTTGGTGTAACAGCTCTCCAAGGTGTGATCACTACTTTTTAGATGCAGACTAACGAGCAGATCTTATTTGATGCTGGTGTTAGTTTTGGGAAGGAAAATTTACAGAGTGATTCCATTATTTTTTCCTCATAATTGAGTGATTCCATAATATTTTTCCTCTGCTTGGTCTGAAAAAAATTACACTTATTGACGACCACCAGGGCTGTATCTAGGGGGGCTGGCGGGCATGTGCCCTGGGAGCAGCAGGCAGGGGGGCGCTGTCAGGTCTCCTGCTGCAGTGCCCGAGGAGTCTTCCCCACCCCGGCCACATGTTGAGCCCTCCCCGCTGTGGGAGTCAGCTATTCTCTGTTCCCCACGGTCAGACGACAGTGGGAGCAGAGAATCTACAGGCGCCGGCTCCTGCAGTCCATGTACAAGCATCTATCAGACGCCTGTACTATGGAAGCACCATCTTCAGCCGCCCTGTTCCCTGCACTTCCGGGTCAGGGGGACCTCAGTAGCATGATCAGACCAGCTGACCACGCTGCTGACGTCACTCAGCAGAAACAGCGCAGCGTGGCAGAAGGCTGGAGAAGACAGTTCCACATAGGAGCTGAACTGAAGATTAATGTAATCAGGGGAAGGGGGCTAGCGTGGAGGGAGAGGGTGGGGGGAGTGTGATCAACAAATTGGGGATGGAGGTGTGAGCAGAAAACTGGAAGGGGGGGGGGAGTATGAGCATGAAACTGGAGGGGGAGTGTGAGTATGAAAGTGGATGGGGAATATGAGCATGAAACTGGAGGGGGAGTGTGTGAGCAGGAAACTGGGGGGGGGGATTGAGCATGGAACTGTAGGGGGGGAGTGTGAGCAACAAATTGGGGGTGGTGTGAGAAGAAAACTGGGGGGAGTGTGAGCATGAAACTGGGGAGGGAGTGTGAGCATGAAACTGGAGGGGCATGTGGGCAGAAAGTGGGGGAGTGTGAGTATGAAAGTGAAAGGGGAATGTGAGCATGAAACTGGAGGGGAATGTGAGTAGGAAACTGGGGGGGAGGGGTTTGAGCATGAAACTGGAGGGGGGAGTGTGAGCAGCAAATTGGGGGGGTGTGAGAAGAAAACTGGGGGGGTAGTGTGAGCAGGAAACGGGGGGGGGGGGGGGGGAGTGTGAGAAGCAAGCTGGGGGGAGGGTGAGCAGCAAGTTGGGGGGTGTGAGCAGAAAACTGGACTGGGTGAGTGTAAGCAGGAAACTGGGGGGGAGTGTGAGAAGCAAACGGGGGGGGGAGTGTGAGCAGCAAATTGGGGTGTTGAGCTTCAAACTGGGGGGGTGAGCAGCAAAATGGGGGGGGAGTGTGAGCAGGAAATGGGGGGTGTGAGCAGGAAACTGGGGGTAGTGTAAGCAGCTAACTGTGGGAAGGGCGTATGATCAGGAAACTGGGGGGTGTGAGCAGCAAACTGCGGGGGTAGTGTGAGCAGAAAACTGGGGAGGGGGGTGTGTGAGCAGGAAACTGGGGGATGAGTGTGAGCAGCAAACGGGTGGCGGGGTTGAGTCTGAGCAGCAAACTGGGGGCTGAGTATGAGCAGCAAACTGGTGGGAGAGGGTGGGGGGGTATGAGGAGCAAACTGGGGGGACATGATGGTGGGAGAATATGTGAGCCAAACTGGGGGGGGGGGTAATATGTGAGCCAAACTGGGGGACAGGGTGGGGGCAGTATATGTGAGCCAAACTGGGGGGCAAGAGGGTGGGGGGAGAATATGTGAGCCAAACTGGGGGGAGATGGTGGCGGGAAAATATGTGGTCCAAACTGGGGGGAGAGGGTGGGGGGAATATATGTGAACCAAAGCGGGTAAAATTGAGGATCCAGTATAAAAGTGAGGGGGGATCAATGTCCACACTGTATGAGGAGTGAGGGGGAATGGCTGCAGCACTGTATGAGCAGTGAGGGAGGGTGTACGTATGTAGCGTGAGGTTGGAAGAGTGTGGACACAATATGAGAAATGAGGGTGATGGCTGCCAACACAGTATGTAGAGTGAGTTGATTGGTGTGGACACAGTATGTGGAGTGAGGGGGGATGGCTGCGGCACAGTATGTGGAATGATGGGGGGATGGCTGCGGCACAGTATGTAGGAGTGAGGGGGATGGCTGTGGCACAGTATTTGGAGTGAGGGGATGGCTGCAGCACCAATATGTGGAGTGAGAGGGGGATGACTGCAGTACGATGTATGCAGTGAGGCGATAACAGTGTGGACACAGTATGAGGAGTGAGGGGGGATGGCTGCTGACACAGTATGTGAAGTAAGGAGGAGATCGGTGTGGACAGAGTATGTGAAGTGTGCGGGATAGCTGCGCACAGTATGTGGAGTGAGGAGGAGATCGGTGTGAACACAGTATTGGAGTGAGGGGGGGAAGTGAGGTAGTGAGGAAACAGTAGGGGATGGGGAAATGTAAGGGTGCTCAGAATAGAGAGTGAGTAGTGTGGGGGGTGTATGGAGATGGGTCAGTGTCTGTGGACAATGAGGAGGGGACAGTATATTGAGTAGGGGAAGTGTGATGAGGAAGAACAGTATAAACAGTGGGCAGTATAGGGGGACACAGTGTGAGAGGACAGTGTGACCAGGGAGCCCAGTATGGAAAGGAGAGGGCAGTGTGGAGGGCATGTTCCAGAAGAGTGCAGGGAACACTGAGGAGGAGCAATTATCTATTCAGGGACACAGTGTAGGCCAGTTATTTTTACTGAGAATTTTGATCATTCTGCTATTTTTAAGAATATCGTGCCGAGATGTGCTGAAGACCGGAGAAGATGGAAGTCTTCAGAGATGAGCTGTGGATGTGAAACGTCATCATAATGTCTGGACAAGATGAAGAAAAAAAAAGATGACTCCGTTCAGAGACAAGTTAATCTATAAGGTACCCAGATGTAAATGATTATTTGTGATACTATTTCTCATCAGGGCTGAGGTTCCTGTATGGTCTGATGGTGACTGGTAACAACAACCCCCAGGAAATCCTTACCAATGTTAAGGATGTAGTGGGAGTTGTAGGTTCATGCAGCACAAATGTGTATGGGTCTGACCTGACATTACAATTGTTTTACCATGTACTGATGAATTTCTGTACTGATAAGGGTTGTGATGCTGTGTTTCTATAGTAAAGAGTGGTTATATGGCTGTATACCTGTACTGATGGTTTTGATGATGAATTTTGTAACTGATGAAGGTTGTGATTTCTGCACTGATGGGAGTTCTAGTTAAGTATTTTTGTACTTCTGGTGGGTCTAAGGATATATTTCTGTACTGATGGGGCTTCTAGTTAAGTATTTCTGTACCTCTGGTGGGTCTGAGAATGTATTTCTGTACCGATGCAGGTTCTAGTTAAGTATTTCTGTACCTCTGGTGGGTCTGAGAATGTATTTCTGTACTGATGCAGGTTCTAGTTAAGTATTTCTGTACCTCTGGTGGGCTGGTGACCTATTTCTGCACTGATGAGGGTTGTGATGCTGTGTTTCTGTACTGATAGTGGTTATATGGATGAATGTTTGTATCTCTGGCTGGTCTGGTGATGTAGTTTTGGGCTGCTATTGGTTCTGATCCTGTACACATATAACAATAACTTGTAAGATTACGTTAGACATGGCTATGTTAATAAGGGTTTGTGCCATGGTTACTATGTTCATTTGTTAGGAGCAACAAATAAAGTCTGTGATAAGTCTGCAGTCACTCCATTTGTCCCTCTATAGTGACTGCAGACATCTGAATTCTCACAGAGCGCACACTGCTCACTGTCAGGATTCTCTGGTTCCGGCGGTGAGCATGGTAGGTCATCAAACTCTAAGCATGCAATTTACATACATGCAGTCACATGCTGACTAGAATGCGTGGCCTCGATCAATGAAAATGAATTGAGTGAACCTGGACACGTCTAGTCAGAATGTGGCCAGAAGTATATAAATCACATACTTGTGCTCACACGATCGTTCAAACTTACCATCAGCACGAGAGAATCCTGACAATGTGTAGTGCACGCACTGTGAGAATTCAGAGACCTGCAATCACCTACAGGGACTACAGACTTTCATCTCAAACCTGGGCGAGCCTTTTAATTCAAACATTAAGCGCTGTAGCCCAATCCTAACAGCAAAATATAATTTCTTTTTCACTGAACCCTGAGAGAATTAGGTAGAGCAGCTCGTCGGCACTTGACTGTAAGTGTGCAAATCGCAAATGAAAGATTGGTCACATGAAGGCTACTCAGGGTGCATGGGTGGGGGGTGGGGCCCCAAACTGAAGTATTGCCCAAGGTGCCAGAAAACCTAGATACACCTCTGACTACCACAATTTTTATCTTGATTTCTTTTAGTGTTCTTAAAGCCATTAAAGTTGCCATTTGAAATTACTTTAGTTTTGTTCCATGTCTGTGATCTGCTTTTATTCTACATTAAACAACTGAATGAACATCCTCCGAGCCAGGTGATTCCAGAATTTTTGCCAGGGGTTGTAGAAGCACGTCACCACAACTGTGTTTGGGAGGTTTTTACCTCAGGATTATAAGCCAAAACCATGAGTGGAACAATCAGAGGAAAAGTATGATAGAAACACATCACCACTTCTGTATTTGGGAGGTTTTTACCTCAGGATTTATAAGCCAAAACCAGGAGTGGAACAATCAGAGAAGTATAATAGAAACACGTCACCACTTCTGTATTTGGGGAGATTTTTACCTCAGGATTTATAAGCCAAAACCAGGAGTGGAACAATCAGTGGAGAAGTATAATAGAAACACATCACCACTTCTGTATTTGGGGAGGTTTTTACCTCAGGATTTATAAGCCAAAACCAGGAGTGGAAAAATCAGTGGAAAAGAATAATAGAAACACATCACCACTTCTGTATTTGGGGAGGTTTTTACCTCAGGATTTATAAGCCAAAACCAGGAGTGCAACAATCAGTAGAAAAGTATAATAGAGACACAGAACCACTTCTGTATTTGGGGAGGTTTTTACCTCAGGATTTATAAGTCAAACCAGGAGTGGAACAATCAGAGAAGTATAATAGAAACACGTCACCACTTCTGTATTTGGGGAGGTTTTTACCTCAGGATTTATAAGCCAAAACCAGGAGTGGAAAGAACAGAGGAAAAGTATAATAGAAACACGTCACCATTTCTGTATTTGGGGAGATTTTTACCTCAGGATTTATAAGCCAAAACCAGGAGTGGAACAATCAGAAGAAAAGAATAATAGAAACACGTCACCACTGCTGTATTTGGGGAGATTTTTACCTCAGGATTTATAAGCCAAAACAGGAGTGGAACAATCAGGGGAAAAGAATAATAGAAACACATCACCAATTCTGTATTCTTTACCCAGTTCTGGTTTTGGCTTACAAATACTGAGGTAGAAAAAGTCATCAAATACTCAACATGTGCACGAGGCCTTAAAGAGTATTTTTACCATGCCTGTTCCGGTTATTTCTCCTAAAAACCTTAAATTATCAAATTGGTGCTACCATTTCCTTGTCAGAAAGGTCTATACAGAGACATATCTCCAAATATTAACACTAAGTAAATGTATCATGGATTTCAAAGAGGAATAACAAAAGAACATTACAATGCAGAAAACTGAGAAGAGATGCTGCAAAATTGTCATATTACGGTAAACATAATAATTTATTAAAACATATATCTGGAGAACTGTTGGGTTCTTTTTTATGTCGTATAATAGAGATTAATTTGCATTCTACATACCTAGATCCACTTCTTCTAGTTTGTTTAAGGCAACAGCGGTTGAGTCTCCATTAATAACATCAAGGAAAAAATCAGCAGGATTATTGTGCTCTTCACAGGTATATCCTGCCAAAGAAAAAATGACATTATTATAAGTGTATACATTACCGGGTCGGTGTGCACTGTTGCACTAAATATAAGAAAAAAATGCATAAAGCTGTTTTTACCTTGTATTTACCTTGCATTTGTAAGATATACCCAGTAGTGGAATAATCAGAGGAAAAGAATGATAAACACGTCGCCACTTCTGGATTCTTTACCCATTCCTGGTTTTGGCTTACAAATACTAAAGTAAAAAACTCTTCAAATACTCAACGTGTGCACATGGCCAAAGGAATAGGAAAATTTGAGTCAAGCCTCAGTGTGGACAAAAAATAGTATAGGCAGAGGCGTAACTACAATAGGTGTAGCAGTTGCAAATGCAACCGGGCCCTGGAGCCAAGGGGGCCCCAAAAGTCCTTTTGCCCCAAAAGTCCTTTTGCCCTATAAAAAAACAATACTAGAAGTGATTTGCAATATTTGGGGGCCACATTCGAGCTTTCGCATGGGGGCCTATGAGCTTTAAGTTACGCCACTGACTATAGGTGAGCAAATATCTGTACAATATAGAGGAATATGTTAATGCCATATAAGCAATGATGCACTGAACATTAAATGGGCTGTCCACTATTAGGGCATCCCCTTCTGAATCCACTTGTTCCCCTCATTAAAATAAAAGATCCTATACTCTCCTATACTCTCCTCCCGTGCTGCCGCCGTTCCCGTGCTGTCAGTAATCGTAGTTTGAGGCACAGAGGACACTGTGATGGCTCTTGCCGTCGCCGGCTTCTGTCTCTCCGCCTTCGGACCAAATGAGCTATCAACAGGAAGTGACGCTGTGGCAGTCACTCACTTCCAGTTGATAGCTTATTTGGTCCAATGGCGGGGACAAGGAAGCCGGCGGTGATTATACTCAGAGCTCACAATGTCACTTGAGCCCGAATCGTGATTACCGACAGCGCTGGAATTGTGGCGGCACAGAAGGTGAGTACAGGGTCTTTTATTTTAACTGGGAGAAACAAGTGGATTCAGAAGGAAAACGAAGAGAATTGTGAACGCTTCCACGTGGAACGTAATCATGAATCCCAGCTGTATTCTTGAGAATGTTTAAACCAAAGTCTGCCTGTTGACTTCAATATATGTACAAAAGTGAGAAAAGGTCAGCACATCCATTATGATGTTATAAATTTCTTATTTTCTTTATTAATCAATGCATGATTAAAAACAGCATTATAATGCAAAGTAGCCTTTCTAACGCATTTCTGATGATTGGTGTGCCTTTAATCATGACTAAGGACGCACCAAGCATCAGAAATGCATCAGAAAGGCTACTTTGCATTATAATGCTGTTTTCAATCATGTATTAATTGGTAAAGAAATACAGAATTTTATTACATCATTATGGAGGTGACAAACTTTTTTCACTTTTCTATATGGATTCAGAAGGGGTTGTTCAAGTAGGGAAGCTGGGAAGATGGGCTGAACCGTCCATTGGACAATGTGAGTCTTGAGGCTCAGGCGGCAAGGAGGCAGGGGGAGCGGCAGAAGGGGGTGACGCCTGGAGCACATGTGGCGTCCCACTAAGTGTGTGTCACAAAAGGGTACTGCACCCCTGACAGAAGCTCCAGCACCACATGCAAACATCCAGTGTAAGAGGACCAATTAGATACTCGTTACCTGGGTAACCGGTCCTGGTGGGAGGAGAAGCTAGGTGATAAAGTAGTGGGGAAAGCAGCAAGGAGTTAGAGGAGGAGACAAGGAGAAGAGTTCAGGTTCAGAGGAGTTCAGTGCGGCAGATGAAGCAGAGTTGGAGAGCTACAGAGCAGAAAAGAGAAGCTAACAGGAGGGCACCTCAACCTCGTGACCCAGAAGAGAAAGGGGCCAAGAACAGAACGGGTAACCGAATATCCTAGCCCAGTCCAAACCCGGAGTACTGGCTCTGAAGTTGTCCAGCTGGCTACATCCCTGAACCAGAAACCCGGAGTGGTCTTTATAGGAGCACGACCCAACAGCCCTACACCAAGCATGGTCCTCACCAGAAGCACTAAACTGAGGTGGGTTCTCCTTGGAGAGATAAGGGGATTTCATATATCTCGACGGGCCTGGTCTAACAAGCGGTCCTGCATTACCCTGTAACCTGCAGAATTACTGGAGTAAAATACCTGTTCAGAGTGAGCAACGTGTCAGTGATTTCTTCCTTCAACTGTGATTTACCTGCCTTGCTCCACAGTGACTGTGCTGCCGTACTACACCATTCATTCCTACTTCCAATACCCCGGGGACCCCGCTCCTCCTATAGGGAGCTACTCCATCTTGCTGCCGCCCATCCCCCGGAGGTTCCAGCAGCGCCGGTGCCATCACCGGGACCTACAGGTGGCATCACGAACAAACTTATTTTATTTCATTTTTATTTTTTTTTCCCTTTTTCATTGACCACCAGGGTTACAGCCTCAGGCATCGCCACCTGTGACCTCCAGACTGCGCCTGAAATCTAAGTCCCCTGGCCTGGGTGAGTCACACACACAGCGGCTCCTGCCAGGCACTTAATGCAACAACCCAAAGCCCACCCCGTCCCGCTCCTAACCCGCGGCCGCCACTGATAGCACCCCCCCAACACCACCCTTCCTTACCCGCGGCCGCAACTGATAGCACCCGAATCCCCCCACCCCGCGACCGCAACTGATAGCACCTTCCCCCATCCCCCCCCTCCCGCTCCTCACCGGGGCTCAGGCAGCAGGGTGCCTTGATGCACCCCTGGCTGGGAAGCACTCATTCCTGACTTTTTTTTATAGGAAGTATGCAAACAAACATGAGTGAAATGTTTTTTATCATTACCTAGTTGTGTGAAGTAATCCAGTGCATAGTTAGAAGGCCCATGGTACAACATCTTACCCCCAGCCAGTAAGGTCAATGTATCAAACAGTCTGAAGATGGAGTAGCGAGGCTGGTGTATGGAGAAGATTATTGTTTTACCTTGCCTTGACATCCTGCATGGTAAAACAATGAAAATAGCAATATGTATTATTGCATGTACTAATTATGATATCAATTAAAACAAAAATTATTTACATTTTTTGTAGAACTGTGATTAAAGTGAGCAAGGAAGGTCTTTTCTACATTACAAGAAATATAGCACACATCATGGTAATCTGACAAGTATCTGGATCTCAAATCAGAATAAGGGTGCTTTCACATCAGCGTTTTACACTGATCGCGGCAGTTGCGGTGAAAAAACCGCAACTGCCGCGATTACTGCATAACAGCCGCACTTGCGGTTCACCTGCGGCAAGCCCCATGCAATGTCTATGGGGCTTGCGGTAGGTGAGGCAAGTGCGGTGTAGTTGCGGTTTTGGCACTTGCAAAAGATGCGGCTGCGAAAAAAACGCGGTCAGCTGCGGTTTTCTCGCAGCCGCATCTGCCGCAAGTGCCGAAACTGCATTTTGCCGCACCTGCCGCAAGCCCCATAGACATTGCATGGGGCTTGCCGCAGGTGAACCGCAAGTGCGGCCGTTATTACACAGTAACGCGGGGCCCAGTTGCGGTATTTTTCACCGCAACTGCCGCGATCAGCGTAAAATGCTGATGTGAAAGGGGCCTAAGATAATACTCAACATACTTTTTTTACTTTTAACAGTTGAAAATAAAGGTTTCAAATCAGAATAAGATAATACCCCACATCTTTTTTTTCTAACAGCTGAAAATAAAGAGACAAAAGTATATTGACTTATCTTACTCAATTGTTCCAGGATATAAGTCTGGGAGGGCCCTACAATCAGAAAACTAGTTATATCAGGGAAAAGACTGCGTGTTCTAACCTTTTCAGCAGCAAAAGAACAGCATTAGCTGTGCTGGCATCCAAGCCAGTAGTAGGTTCATCCAAAAACAAGACCCCTGGATCAGTGATGAGCTCCATACCAATGTTGGTTCGTTTTCTCTCTCCGCCAGACACTCCACGAATCATCTGGGTGCCAACCTAAAATGAAACACCAATGTTTGGATTCCCATTGATTAACCTAACCATTATTTGGGCACTGCAGGCAAAAGCTCCCCAAATGCCAGTGTGTTACCTTGGCGTCTGCCACTTTAGTCAATCCCAGTTCCTTGATGATTTGGTTGATACGCTCATCCTTCTCCTTCTGCTTCAGTGATCTTGGAAGCCTCAAGGCAGCTGAGAATTGCAAGTTCTCTCGAACAGTCAATGTCCCCATCACAACGTCATCCTATAGGAAATATAGGATTGGTCATTCGTTCTATTAAATTTAAATTCATAGTAATTAGCAAGAACACCAAGTTTACATTGGACTCTTTATCAGTAGGGAAGGAAAGCAGTCACCCTCTTCAGACACTGAATTAGAGTTTTTTTTAAACATTTGTACAAAAAGCTATGAATTTCGTGCATTTTTTGTACCAGCATTTTAGATGCATTTTTTAGTTTGTAATATTTGAAACACGCATTTTCCCCCATGTGTTCCTGGGCTTAAATGCAACATTTATATTAAAGGGACTTTCCCATGAACAAAGGTAATTTTAAACTTAATTTTAGTCAATAGGTGTTGGAATAATAATAGGTTCCACAATTGGATGTGTAACAAAAAATGTTGCTGTGCTGAGATAGTCTTAAGGGGGGTTTACACGTTGCGATATCGGCGTCCATTTTCAATGAAAAGTCACGTGGTTCGATCGTTGGAGCCGATATCGTTCCTGCGTTGTATGGTGTGAACGTCCAATACGATGCAGGAACGATGTCAATGCGATATCGGGGATTGAATGAGCGTGCTATTCAATGCTCTGATATTGAATGGAGATTGGAGCCGGATCGTGCTGTGTGACAGCCCAACTATGATGTGAAGTTCAACGTCACCCATTCACTCCCATGTTAAATGGTCGTTCCTGGCTTGGGGGGCGTAGACATCGTACGGACGTTGGATTCCTAAATCGCAACGTGTAAACCTCCGATGCGACACGGGAGAAACGTGCACTAAATGCGCGCTCCCGCGCCATTGAATTGCGATATCGCAACGATATTGAAACGTGTAAACCCACCCTTATATATGTGCTCATGCTGTGTACTGTGCAATGGCCGTGTCTGACTGTGCATGGAGCATAGTTTCATCCTGGGCAGGGGAGGATGTAAAAGAGTATACAGACAATACAGTACAGGATTATAGCTCATTCTTTTTCTGAGGTAAAACATTTCCCTGGCTGTTTTTGAAAAAAGTTTTATTTCAAAGAAAAATTATTTTCAATCCGTGCTGTAATGTCTGTATACACTATTACTTCCTGCCCAGACTAGATGTGGTATGATCAGACCATGTTCCTGTACGGTCAGACACAACCATTACACAGTACATAGAAGGGACACATCTATAAGATTATAATCTGAGCACAGGAGCTGTGGTATGATCAGATCATGTCCCTGTACAGTCAGACATAGCAATTACACAGCACATAGAAAGGGCACATATACACACTACTGTTTTAAAAGTTTGGGGTCACTTAGAAATGTCCTTATTTTTGAAAGAGAAGCACATTTTTTTCATTGAAGCTAACATTAAATGAATCAGAAATACACTCTATACATTGTTGATGTGGTAAATGACTATTCTAGCTGCAAACGTCTGGTTTTTAATGCAATATCTACATAGGTGTATAGAGGCCCATTTCCAACAACCACCACTCCAGTGTTTTAATGGTACATTGTGTTTGCTAACTGTGTAAGAAGGCTAATGCAGGTTTAGAAAACCCTAGAAAACCCTTGCACAATTACGTTAGCATAGCTGAAAACGGTTTGGCTGATTAGAGAAGCTATAAAATTGACCTTCCTTTGAGCTAGTTGAGAAACTGGAGAATTACATTTGTTTGTTCTATGAAACTCTCAAAATGGCCAGAAAAAGAGAACTTACATGTCTATTCTTGTTCTTAGAAGGCTATTCCATGCGAGAAATTGCCAAGAAACTGAAGATTTCCTACTCCTTTCAGAGGAAAGAACAAACAGGCTCTAACCAGAGTAAAAAGAGAAATGGCATGCCTAGTTGCACAACTGTGTAACAAGACAAGTACATTAGAGTCTCTAGTTTGAGAAACTGACGCCTCACAGCTCCTCCACTGGCAGCTTCATTAAATAGTACCGACAAAATGCCTGTGTCAACATCTACAGTGAAGAGGCGACTTCGGGATGCTGGCCTTCAGGGCAGAGTGGCAACGAAAAAGCCATATTTAAGACTGGCTAATAATGGAAAAGATTAATATGTGCAAAAGAACACAGACATTGGACAGAGGAAGATTGGAAAAAAGTTTTATGGACAGACGAATCAAAGTTTGAGGTACTTGGATCACACAGAAGAACATGTGTGTGACGCAGAACAACTGAAGAGAAAATTATTATTTCAAATAAAAATCATTATTTGTAACCTTGTCAATGTCTGCACTATATTTTCAATTCATTTTGCAACTCAATTGATAAATAAAAGTATGAGTTTTCATGGCAAACACAAAAATTGCCTGGGTGACCCCAAACATTTGAACTGTAGTGAAAGATTATCTCAGCACTGGAGATGTGGTATGATCAGACCATGTCCCTGTACAGTCAGACACGACCATTACACAGTACATAGCAGAGACACATACATAAGATTATCTCAGCACAGGAGATGTGGTATGATCAGACCATGTCCCTGTACAGTCAGACACGACCATTACACAGTTATTAGCAGGGACACATACCGTATATACTCGTGTATAAGCCGAGTTTTTCAGCCCAAAAATTGGGATGAAAAGTCTCCCCCTCGGCTTATACACGGGTCAGTACGGTGGTGGGGGCTGTGTCCGGGGCTGGGGAGGCTGGAGGAGGCAGGGGGGGGGGGCTGCTGTATGAGCGCCCCATCACGTGGGGCCGCTCATTATATATGCACTGCTTCCCCCTGTCAATCAGCGGCAGGGTAAGCAGTGCATATATGGCCCCCAAATGCTGGCACTCGCCCCCCCTCTGTGTAAGGGCTGCTTATCTTACCATCCCCGGTCTTCTGCACAGCGCCGGTCCTCGGTGCTCCGTCCTCCATGCTCCCGTCCGGCTGCATCCGGGATCCCCGGCTGTCGCAGGCATATGACGTCATCGTGCGACGGCCGGGGATCCCGGATGCAGCGAGGACGGGAGCATGGAGGACGGAGCACAGAAGACCGGCGCTGTGCAGAAGACCAGGGATGGTAAGTTAAGCAGCAGGGGAGGCCTTACAAGGAGGGGGGGCATTTTGGGGGCCTGTATACCCCTGGGGCTGCTATATACCCCTGGGGCTGCTATATACCCCTGGGGCTGCTATATACCAACCACTGAGGCTGTAATACCCTGGGCTGCTATATACCCCTGGGGCTGCTGTATACCCCCATGGGGCTGCTGTACACCCCTGGGCTGCTATATACCCCTGGGGCTGCTATATACCCCTGGGGCTGCTATATACCCTTGGGGCTGCTGTATACCACACCACTGGGGCTGCTATATACCCCTGGGGCTGCTATATACCCCTGGGGATGTTATATACCCCTGGGGCTGCTGTATACCACACCACTGGTGCTGCTATATACCACTGGGGCTGCTGTATATACTGCTGGGGCCTGTATATACCACTGGGGAGGCTGCTGTAATACTGCTGGGGTCTGTATATACCACTGGGGAGGCTGCTGTATACCACTGGGGCTGCTGTATATACTGCTGGGGCCTGTATACCACTGGGGCTGCTGTATATACTGGTGGGGTCTGTATATACCACTGGGGAGGCTGCTCTATACCACTGGGGCTACTGTATATATTGCTGGGGCCTGTATATGCCACTGGGGAGGCTGCTGTATACTACCACTTGGGAGGCTGCTCTATACTACCACTGGGGGGGCCTGTATACCACACTGCTGGGGGCTGTATACCTGTGCTGGGGTCCACCCTCGGCTTATACACGAGTCAATAGGTTTTCCCAGGTTTTGGGGGCAAAAGTAGGGGGGTCGGCTTATACACGGGTCGGCTTATACACGAGTATATACAGTATATAGGATTATCTCAGCACGAACATTTTTTCTAAATTGTGGAACTTTCTATTATTCCAAAATCTATTAATCAAATGAACTTTAAAATTAATTAATTTACCATTTATAATTGCTGAAATCTTATTACATGGCAGAGATTGCTTCTGGACCCCTCAACACACCTGGACCAATATAATAATGCTAGCTGTTCACCATTTTTAGCTACACACCCAAATCCTAGTCAGATGAACACTGGTGTGGATAGCGATTTGGACAGACATGGTTCTTAGGAAAAGAATGAATAGAGCCGGTGCACAGGCAAGAATGCTGTCTCCCTTGCTAAATTACCTATTACACCATATTGAATAATGAATAGAGATACCTACCACCTAAACCTTCTATTTTTGGTGAATTAAGGCGTCAGGCAAAAAAAAAAAGCCAATATTATACTATGTACCTGTACAACATAGCCAGAAAGACATTTGAAGTTTGGCGGCTGTGGCTTTCCATCTATTAGCACCTCACCAGAGAGCCCATGAGGATCTTTCCTGGCAGCAAGCACATCCAAAAGCCTGGAAAGTTCATACAAGGATGGTTTGGTTTATACAGAACTGGATTTGGTTTACATTAGTCAATAGTAAATGTGATACTTACGATGACTTGCCACTGCCAGTAGGACCCAATATTGCATTTAGACCAGGTCTCATAATTCCACTGCAAATATAAAGAAGGTAATATGGTCACACCGGCAAATGTCTATGCAGATTTAATACAGATATATAACTTGAACACTAGTGAAGTCCATATATTAAACAGTATGGTGGGCTTTTAGTACTTGTACAATTTATTTGTGATGAGTATATCTGGCGCCCCTGTCGTCTGGTCGCCACAGAGGTACTGCACCTAAGCCATAGGTGTGGTATCCCACTTCTAGGTCAGGAGGTGATGGAAACCTAGGGACACCCACACACCTGCACCCAACACCCATCCTAACTTCAGACTTGGGGATATGGGGGACCCTATTAAGAGAGAGGGCCCCATCTTCAGGCTGGAGGAAGGAATAGGCAGAGGGGGTGGGAACAGAAGGTAGGAAAAGCAGAGAGGATGAGGAGTAGTGAGATCAGTTGAAGGGAGAAGTACTGCTGAGAGGAAGACCTAGGAGAATGGAGGGCATTGCTGGTGGAGCTATGTCGCATGAGGGGTCCAGCCCCCATCTAGCGATGCACTTCCAAGTCTGAAACCGGAGGCTGCTGCACCTGCATGGGCAGTGGCCACAATCCATACACATTCTGCAAAACGGTGGCTAGAACTAGGGTCAGGGGACGTTGTGTGTCCCAGTGGAGTGAACCCGAGTTGCCTGGGAATTGACTAGACAGCTAACCCAGAGGACGCATTGCCCCACTGGGCTGGACTTCTGAACTGAACAGTGAGTAAACCTCTGAGAACTGCAACCCCTGTGTCCTCCTGTTATTCCATGTGCTCTCCCTGCCACCTATTTCACCCTGACCATCACTGTCCCAATAGACTGTACCATCTGCCCAGGGGCCCCACTCTACCTGTGGGGAGTGATACCCTCCCAGCTGCACTATCATCTGCCCCAGCGATCCTAATCTGCAGTGTCGGCCACCCCCGTCTGAACACCACAGGTGGTGTTTTGTATATACCTCCTTTATTGCATGGCCAGGGCCATTGAGCCGGGTCCCAACTACTGTGACCTTTCCAAAGAACTGACCGCCCGGCTACTGAGTACCCCCCAGCCCTGGTGACTGTCGCAATTGGCGTCATTAACAGGATTTTGACCCCTGCTAACACTGGGTCCCGTGCCCTAAATGACTGTGTGCTTAAAAAACTGTGCTCTGAGGACTTGTGTAATGGTGGCCGCCATACACTAACGCCATGTGCTGGCCAAGGGGAGTGACGCTGCCTCCCATCTTGGATGGGTCAGCAAACGGTGCCAAAATCCATACCCGCCCAGCACAGTAACTGTATTAATAAGGACTTGCCAATAACTGAAACCACTCCACCCCCTGGTGTGGCCGACAACACAGAGCGGGAAACACCCACAAATGGGTGAGAGAAGAAAATAAAACGCTGAAGAGAGAGCAGTGTGGAGTGACATGAGCCAATGGTGAGTGGCGGGAAAGAACCTTTGGCACCCGGAGTCAAGGAGACGGACTCTCCCGGTGGCCAGTGGATGTCTCCGCATCTGTTGCCATCCGAGGACCGCAGCGTGTGCAGATTCAGCCATGGAAGATCGGTGCACAGAACAGTTTGTATTTATCGATCAATCACAGGTCCTGGTGCCTGCCAGCCCCTTTGAACTCCAGTGTGAGGAGGCCAAAGAAAACAGCAGGCCAGAGACACTTCCAGAATCTGGGGAGAGGACAAGCAATCCCTCATCAGCGAAGCTGCTGCTGAGGTATACTCTGATCCAATGACTATGGAGGAGGTTTGCAAGTACTCCCCGGCAGAGGAGATTGGCAGTCGGCAAATGTGTTGCCCTGGAAGCAACAGAAGTGAGAATAGAACACTGCATATATGTAAATAGTATTACCTGAGTAGGTTTAAATATTGTGTGTAGTTATCATGATGTAAATAGTAAGTTACCTGATTAGGTACTAGAACTGTATATAGTAGTATGTAGATAGTATTTTAGTTAGACGGCCAGGCCCTCTGGGTATATAGATGTTAAATATGATAACAAAGGACAATTTGCTTATGGACAGTGACATGATCAGAACATTCATTGTAAATAGTTACACTTCACAAAGTGCCTTTTGTTGGTTTCCGAATCAGCAAGGTAGGGTGCAGTACGGGAGCCACTGCACCTTACAAACTAGTTGCACTGAACGCTGCCTAACTATAAACCGTTGGCGTGGCCGAAGAGCTAAATGAGTCCGTATACTAGAGCCCTGTAGCCACGCCAGGGATGAAGCGAAGTGAGTTGGGGTGGTTGCCACTGAATACACACTTTTAACCTGTCAAGGGGACATTCACATCAAAGTGCGCTTGCAAGACTGTGTTTGAAGTTTGCATTTTACTGTTTTTGTATTTTAACAGCAAATGTTGAAATGTAACGTTAAAGAGGAAGCACCTCTCATAAAAAGAAGAAAATGTTGTTCTTGATGTACATGGTAAAAATTTTGTCTTTCCAGCCTGAGGATCTGCTGCGTTTAACGGGGAAGGGGGGGGGGTATGTAGTGCCCCAGCAATCTGGTCGCCACAGAGGTACTGCACCTAAGACATACAGGGGTTGGACAAAATAATGGAAACACCTGGAAAAATCAACAAATTTAGTTTAATATAGTGTAGGTCCACCTTTTGCGGCGATTACAGCCTCAATTCTTCAAGGTATGGATTCATACAAGGTGATATCATTGGCCCGGCGGGTCTCCACGAAATAGCACCCCAGATCATCACAGAACCTCCACCATGTTTTATGGTTGGGAGAAGGCAGTCTGGATGGAATGCTTCTTTCGGATGTCTCCAAACATACACTCGGCCGGAGGTCAGAAAATGGGGTAAACGATGATTCGTCTGAGAATATCACATGTTTCCACTGCTCGAGGGACCAATTCTTGAGGTTTCTACACCACTCTAAACACTTGGAAACATTTGTCATTGAGAGCAGCGGTTTTCTAATTGCAGCTCTTCCGTGGAATCCAGATTTGTGCAGCTCCCGACGAACAGTTTTCGTGGAAACTGGGTTCTGTAGGTGTTCATTGAGCTCAGCAGTGATTTTCGGAGCCGTGGTCTTGCGATCCTCTCTCACAATTCCCTTTAGGTCTGACAGTCTCTCGCAGTCAACTTTGACTTTCGGCTGGACCTGTGCTTTGCTGCGGACGTTTTTCCTTTGTCTTTCAAATGCAGTCATTATTTTGGAGACAGTACCTCTTGACACCCAAGCATTCGGGCACTTTCTGTTACACTAGCGCCTGCCATACGAGCATCAACAATTTGGCCTTTTTGAAAATCTGAAAGGTCTGCCATTGGTATCAGGTTCTCATCAATGTTCTTACAATTCGGCAAAACAAACAGTTAATTTACATACACATATCACTTAACAAAAATAACATTAATATATGTCATCGGCTTGCATGTTTACAACATGTTCGAAGATTATGATGCCAAAAACGGTAGGTGTTTCCATTGTTTTGTCCAACCCTTGTAGGTGTGTTATCCAACTCCCAGGTAAGGAGGGGATGTAAACCTGGGACACACTCACACCTGCACCCAACACCCATCCTAACTTCAGACTTGGGGATCTGGGTGGCCCCTATTGAGAGGGAGGGCCCCATCTTCAGGCTGGAGGAAGCAATAGGCAGAGGGGGTGGGAACAGAAGGTAGGAAAAGCAGAGAGGAGGAGGAAAAGTGAGATGAGTTGGAGGGAGAAGTTCTGCTGAGAGGAAGACCTAGGAGAATGGAGCTCTAGGGGAAGTTCACACCAGGAAAGTGGGACCAGAGAGTAGGTCGCCACAGAGCCCTGGCCAGAGGGACCCCGTACCTGCAATCACTTTGGAGGGCATTGCTGGTGGAGCTAGGTCGCACGACGGGACCATCTAGCGACGCACTTCAAGTCTGCACTAGGAAACTGGAGACTGCTACACCAGCATGGGCAGTGGCCACAACCATACACATTCTGCAAAACAGTGGCTAGAACTAAGGTCAGTGGACGTTGTGCTCGTCGCCTGACAAGGTCCGCAGCCACATGCTTGCGACACTGTGTATGAAGACGCGGGGCAGGAGAGGCGAGTAGCCAGCATTGGAAGATGACAGGAAAGGCTTATGAAAGGGTGTCCTGGTGGAGCAATCCCGAGATGCCTGGGAGTTGACCAGACTGCGAACCTGGAGGACATGGTGCCCCGTTGGGCTGGACATCTGAGCTGAACAGTGAGTAAACTTCTAAGAACTGCAAACCCTGTGTCCTCCTGTTATTCCACACATAAGGACAAAGTGTCGTATGATCCGCGCTGCTACCAAAGGTAGCAGCGCGGATCATACGACACTTCTTCCTTATATGCTGATTTCTGACTGCGGTTACCCGTTAATGTGTGGATCCAGCAGCAGCTACTGACTAAGTGTTCATACTGGTTGTGGGTTACACAACCAGATCAGGTGAGCAGGCCCTTGTCGCCATACATATACCTCTATATTATAGAGATAAGACCCTATTGCGCATTTGTCTCATTTCTATAGACTCCTGTTATTCCACACACTCTCCCACAAGCTTATATCACCCAGACCATCACTATCTGTCCTGGGGCCCCGCTCCACCAGTGGGGAGCGATATCATCCTGGCTGCACTACCATCTGCCCCAGAGATCCTAATCTGCAGTGTTGGGCACCCCTGGCCGAACACCACAGGTGACGTCACAGCTACCAAGTACCTTGTGACCGTCACATATATATTACATACACTGTTTAAAGTCCATACAAATAGGATGGCACATCTCTATCTATTTACTTGGAAACACAGTTATGCTATGTTCAAACAAAAGGTTAACCGGCTTATTTTTTAGTTTTTTTTTTCTTAAAGAAAGACAGACAAATTGGAAAGTCAGACATTATCAGACATTATTTTCTTTAAAATCTAAAACAACTTAGAAAAATAGGGGGCAACTAATGAGGATCAAAATATGTATCAAATAAATTATACTGATTTGCATGGTACTTGTATGAAGCAGGACTTTAATGCGTTGTTATTAAACCACAGTACAAAATGTTCTTGTCACAGTGGTCAGTAAGAAGTAGATTTATGATATACAGTCCTAATCATAAGAAAAGTACCAATTCAGTATAAAAGAGGCTACCAAGTCTAAAAATGACACAGGAGACTCAGAGTACATAAATGGTCCAAGATTTATTACATGTCGGGGTCTTCTAGAGTATTAGAAGCTCAACTGTGGATCATGGAAGGGATACACATAGTAAAGGGGATGAAGAAAAGCACTTTCCTGAAGGAATAACCACTTTAATTATAATTAAAGATTAATTTATGAATTCAGATCCTAATGTTTTTAAGCTATGGTTTTATCTACTTGTCCAATAATTGGAAAAGTAGATAAGCTATGGCTTAAATACATTTTGGATCTGAATTCATGAATTAAACTAAAGTCACACTACTCACAAATATGAATGAGTCATGCCAAAATACAAGATAAAAAAAGGAAGTCCTACACTAACAATCCGAGTCACATATTCAACGTGACTGTCCAGAAATCAGCATGACACAGCAATGGACAATGACCAACTATAATGCTTGCAATAAAAATAAATGTATACACGAAAGTCAGTGAAACAAACGCTATTGACTTGTTTGAGCTAATAAAAGAAAGGAAAATGTGTGGCAGGGCATTGAACTATGAACTGTGGCATTTGGCGCCCCCCACTGTAGACAAAGAGGATATATGAATTTGTCTAATGGCCATGGGCTGATTACAATATGCCAGGAAGAATACTATCGTTCAATTAGTGGCAAGTCTTTGTTTGATATGAACATCGAATTTTAAAGTCCGGTTCCCTCATCCCTAATCACAAGCTCCTACAGCATCCAACCACCACAAACACTGCACACACTCGTAAGCGGAAATACCATTGTTACAACTTGTACAGCCACACGTGGGCCCAAAGCATGTGAAATTGAGCATTATGATCAGTTATATAACTATAAAAGGCCCATATAATGTTGTTGCACTGGGGCCCTCTATTGTTTGTGTTCACCCCTTTAGACACTGGACACATAAGAAGATCCCAAAATTGTAGGATGCTATCTGTTATCTCAGATATGTGTGCAGACACGGAAAGCACTATTTGGTGTTAAATGTCCAAACCCTTCAGTAAAAGTGTTGTAAATTAATTAGTTTATTGCATCTTTCTGTTCTACAGTTTTAGGTTCCTCCCTGTTACACAATTTCCAAGTAGCAATATTCACTAATTGTTAACTACTGAAATCATTCACCATGTCATCGTAGTACAGCAGACATCACTCACCTATAAGACACCACGCAGTGTTCAAAACCAGTGAGTTTTATTAGACATTATTTTCTTTAAAATCTAAAACAACTTAGAAAAATAGGGGGCAACTTATGAGGATCAAAAAATATATCAAATAAATTATACTGATTTGCATGGTACTTGTATGAAGCAGGACTTTAATGCATTGTTATTAAACCACAAGTACAAAATGTTCTTGTCACAGTGGTCAGTAAGAAGTAGATTCATGATATACAGTCCTAATCATAAGAAAAGTACCTATTCAGTATAAAAGAGGCTACCAAGTCTAAAAATGACACAGGAGACTCAGAGTACATAAATGGTCCAAGATTTATTACATGTCGGGGGTCTTCTAGAGTAATAGAAGCTCAACTGTGGATCATGGAAGAGATACACATAGTAAAGGGGATGAAGAAAAGCACTTTCCTGAAGGAATAACCTAATTATAATTAAAGATTAATTTATGAATTGAGATCCTAATGTTTTTAAGCTATGGTTTTATCTACTTGTCCAATAATTGGAAAGTAGATAAGCTATGGTTTACCATAAATACATTTTGGATCTGAATTCATGGATTAAACTAAAATCATGCTACTTACAAATATGAATGTGTCATGCCAAAAATACAAGATAAAAAAAGGAAGTCCTACACTAACAATCCGAGTCACATATTCAACGTGACTGTGCAGAAATCAGCATGACACAGCAATGGACAATGACCAACTATAATGCTTGTAATAAAAATAAATGTATACACGAAAGTCAGTGAAACAAACGCTATTGACTTGTTTGAGCTAATAAAAGATAGGAAAATGTGTGGCAGGGCATTAAACTATGAACTGTGGCATCTGGCGCCCCCCACTGTAGACAAAGAGCATATATGAATTTGTCAAATGGCCATGGGCTGATTACAATATGCCAGGAAGAATACTATCGTTCAATTAGTGGCAATACAAGAAAATAAGGTTTTAAAAAGCCATCAATGCAGTAAGACAAAACTATAAACCAATAAAAATAAAAAGCTATGGAAGAAATAAAATAGTTCTAAAACAAATTAGTGGCATAGTGCTATTTGTTATTAGATTAAGGGGACTTTCGAAAGTTGTGCCATCCTGCAGTCATCCCAGCCTTGCCCCATCAATATGTATTATCCACGGCCCCTTCAATCTCTTGACTGTGCAGTAAAAGAATATGGGGGAATTAATCAAGGCTTATTCTTGTGTATAAAAGTTGCTATGTTTTTCAATGTTTAGTGAAAGACGTAGTTCGAAAGATGCCCCAAATTTATTAAGAGTTGTGTACCTCCTATATATTTTGGCACTTCTTACACTAGCAAATATTTCTTAAAGACTGGCATACAAAACGTAAGTCATGATGAGTTAGGCTAGCTTCACACCACGGTTTTTGTCTGTCAGAGTGGATCCTGTTTTTTTGCAGGATTCACCGGACAGAACCTGAGAGGACAGGATGTGCAGAAAGTTTGGGCAAATATGCCTTCCGATCCTTTTTTTTGCAGGATTCGTTTTCTGCTGCTGTCCATGGTCCTGGAGTCTGCTTATGTCTGCTCTGCTGCTGTTCAAGGTGCTGAATTCACAGCCTGTGCATGAAATACTGCTGTCCATGGTGCTGAAGTTAGAACACCAGGATTTCTGAGCATGATCTGTGCAAAAAACAGATCCGGGAAACGATCCGATGTTTTCACGGATACGGCACCATAGACTCCCGCTATACGGGAACCGGATTTCGCCGGATCCGGTTCTGTGGAGTTTTGGCCAATTTCTGCACCGGAGACAAAAAAATGTTGCAGGTTCAGTTTTTGGGAATGTTGAAAAACCGGACAAAACCGAATCAGGCACAGAATACACAAAACCTGATGGCCAAATATGAACAATCCAGCACCATAGGGATACATGGGTGGCAAAACTGGATCAGATTCTGTCCTGTTAAAACCGGACAGAACCTGATGCATAAAACTGTGGTGTGAAGCCCCTAGGTAAAAACGTTTGAAGACTACCTACTGTTTCCAATAGGAGCAGGTACAGCAGGTGTATAAATCTAGCTGGCATACACCATACCATTACACAGGTAAGGATATCTTATTGAGCACATCTTAGAGCTGGTGCTGGCAACCAACTACAGGAGGGGTCTCGTTGCATCAAAAGTTCATAGATAAACCAAGTGTTTCCAAAGGCTAGAATTCCCAGCAATTTATCCACAACAATTTATGTACATATGGCAGACGAGAGAATACCATCTTTCATGAAAGGTGAGGGCATACTTATAGAGTGCAGACAACTTGGAACAACAATCTTTGCTTCACTCCGCATGACACATAGTGAACACTGGTTGCAAAAACAGAGATGAAGCGTTCCCTAAAAAGAAGAGATTAAAGCTATGGTCTCATAAGTAATCAACTGAAGTTCCATCCAAGGTTGGTTGAATAGGGTTTTTTTTTTATCTAAAAACCAAGAATTGAGCCTAAAAGCAGATTATACAAAAGGCTTGTGATGTAGCTTTTTTCTGGTCTGTTTAGGTGCAAAAAAACTCTCATAAAATAAAGTACGCCAAAACAAGAAAGTGTGAACTTGACCTCATATTATAAAGACTATCTTTCCAGCCACTGTATATTTCTCTATAGTATCTCCTAGTGTGACAAGCTCTTATGAAGGCCTGCGTGTCTCCAGAATAGGCCAGTGTCAGACGAGTGTTTAAAAATTCGTCCAATTTTCACTCAGAAAAGTTGCATAATTTTGATCCTATAGTCTGTAATTTGAAATCATGAGACATCTATTTTTATATAAACAACACTTTACAATGTGCATTATCAAATACAGTTTTCTACTTTATTAACAGAAATATATCTGAAAAACTGGGATGTAATGTGGATGTTTTATGTGGGATCCAATCTTTTTTGCGCACCCATAGACTTGAATGGGTGAGTCTAACCTTAGACTCAGAAGAGAATAAATAGGGCATGCTGTGTCAACGTGTGAAAAAACTGTCAAGTGATTAGCCCGATAAATTTACATTGGTCCTAATGTCGTCCAATTATTACTCAAATGGCACAAGTCTGTGTAAAGGCCCCGTTACACGGCACAACGTTGAAACCATGTCTGCAACGATCTCGGGGGCGCACGGTCGTTTTAGACATCATTTCAACATCGCTGGTGAGATGTCACATGTCTAGATATCGTGGACAACTCACCAACGATGTTGTGAGCAGGTATCGTTCGCAAACCCCGCGAACGATCCCTGCTCATTGCTGTGAATGGGCCAAGTCGTCCACAACATCGTTATCACGGTGTCACACAGAACGATGCAGCAGGTTGCTGGAGTTGAGATCGTCAGGTTTTTTTTCAGCATGTTGGTAAACCTGTCAACTTTGACCCAATGATTTATCGTTACAACTTGCCAGAGTCACACGCAAGTAATGTTGTCGCTGGTACGAATCCAAACCCGTGATGTATTAGCGATGTCGTTAACGATGTTGCGCTGTGTAACTGGGCCTTAAGGGTATGTGCACACGATCAGTAATTGCAGAATTTTAGATGCAGCATATTACTGCTGCATCCAAAACACTGCATTGTATAGTACAAGAACAGTGGATGGGATTTCTAGAAATCCCATGCCCTCTATGCTTCTCCCGACCACAGCGTTATTTCAGCTGCAGTGCAGGTTGCCGCCCTTCAGCATTTCCACAGCTCAGAAGCGAGCTCCAGCAAATGAATGCATGGAGAAGACGATCTGCACCGAATACAGATCGTGGGTACAGGGTGGCTGCACTCACCCTCTGTGTTCACCCATGGCTTGCTGATGGGGATTAAACCCAGACAGTGCGTCCAGGACGGAGTGTCTCCAAATCATCTGCACATACCCTAATACACTCATCTGAATGGTCCCTAAAACACTGTTTCAATTGTTCCACATTTCTTTCAAACATACCATATGTTTGTAAGATCAGGGAAAAATAGAGGGTTAAAGAACAGGTGCATGACTGCAGGTAAAAACTACAGAGGAGGTGTTTCTAATCTGTACCCATGGAAACAAATAGGTCCAAATAGGAGCTATAGACACAAAAATGCATTGCTCCATTTATTTTTTAGTTTAGATATGAAATTATAGTGTTTATAGTCTTTAAATTAACTGTAAAAATAAAAATACAACCTTCGCCAGAGACATGATTCTGTGTTGGGAACTATTTTCACTTAATTTAAACTAATTAAGGTATTTATTCAAAAAATGTAAATTAAATAATTTTTAGTAGAATGGTTAGCCCTATCCCTATGGGAATAAGCAAATATTTGATGAAACTCTGATATATTACATTACATCATAGTAGTACTTGCTCAGGGTTTTATCTGAATCGTTTATAAGTACTAAATAAAAAAATCTGCACAGTAAGGAATTTAAGGAAACCTTTGTTGGATTAGCAGGATGTAAGCACCTCCTTCCTTTCATACATTTTCTATGTACTATTTTTGGAAAAAATGTGTTCATCAAAAGAATCTGCACCATGTGACTATACTTTCAGCATTCGTTACTCCATTTTTCTGATGCTTTAAATGCTTTTCATATTGATAGCCTTTGTAGACTCCTCCGTTTTCAATGACTTGCATACCTAGTTTGTGTAAGAAAGGTTCACACTATCTAATCGGTAAAGACTAAAAAACATTCTGGAGCAGATCTACTAATTTTGTCAATTTTATAGACAATGACTTAACTAGACGGTGTAAAAAATGTGGCTTATTTATCACATTGACTCATGTTTTTGTGCATTTTGGCACAAAGCTTTGTCACATGGTGTTGTATTTTAAATTAGAACTAGGGATGAGTGGATTACTTTGAGCAGCCTCGGTCTACGGTCCAGGTCAATGTTCTCTGGACTTGGACAAGAGCTGCACCACTTTTCTTACCTTCCAGGCTCAGTTTATGATGAGCTGGGCTGGCAAGACGTCAACTGTGCACCACACAAAGGACATCACACCAGGCCGGCAAATTAAAGATCGTACTGAGGAACCCAGAAGCTCAAGTAAATTAATGCAATTAGAAAGAACTGACCTGGACCATGGACTGGAGTTGCTTCAATCTGCTCATCTCTAATTACAACCCCCTTCCATCTAGGTCATGTTCACTTGTGGAGCAAGGTAAAAAGCAGTAAAGGAGTTGTTCAGTGAAAATATATTATCACCTATGTGCCACATAGGTGAAAATTTGCTGATGAGTGGGTGTCCTACTGCTGGTATCCCCACCAATCAACAGAATGAGAACCTCTTATGCCTGCTATAAAATGCCATGGCAGTTTGAACTACTGATCACTGTTCTATTCAGTATGGGGCTGCTGGAAAAAGCCAAGTATAGTATTCAGCAGCCCCATTAGGATGAATCGAGCTCAGGGTGCCAAGACACCATTTAATCACAGTCTTATTGTACAAGCCCTAAGAATACAGGAAGCATGTTTTTTTGTAACAAGATAGATTGCCCTAAGTGGGAGAAATAAAATAATAATCTTGTAGTTGTGATACCTTTTAATGGCTAGCAAAAATAAAGTAATTGATGTTACAAGGCAAGCTTTCGAGACGTCTTACGTCTCTTCATCAGGCACGGTATGACAAAATATTTAAAGAAACAGAAAAATACACAACCAAAGCAGAGGTATAGATGAACATTTAAATAAACATTAAGGTTATATCATGCCTGATGAAGAGACGTGAGAAGTCTCGAAAGCTCGCCTTGTAACATCACTTATTTTATTTTTGTTATCCATTAACAGGTATGACAACTACAAGATTATTATTGTTTCTCCCACTGAAAGCAATCTTTTTTCAACTGGCTAACAGGGTACCAAACCTCTTTTTGGCACACACACTGAACAACAGACACAACAATCCTGAACAAAAATAGTGAAATACTATCTCTATTTTCTTTCCTATTCCACCCATTCCCGATTTTTTTAGTACATATAATGGGATAATTCAAAGTACAAAATTGTCTAGGAAAACTTAATCCATTCACCCTGGGAGATTTCCGTTTTTTTTCCCCTTCTCCATAATTCTTAATTCTTGCTTAAAATTCATTGAAATACCTTAAAGTTTTTGTGCAACTCTTAGTTGCACAAGTATTTTGTGGCTTTCAGTTGGGACCGATTTGTCTTGCAGGTAGCAGACATCACTCAGATTTGGTATTATGCACCCTTTCTTATTAATTCATATCCACCTCCAAGGTAAAGCTGTGTGACTTCTTTCATATTAATCTTCTATTTTACATTGTCATATGCCATGTCACTGTTTTTGCGCATAAAGCTGCTGCAATTGTTTATAAGTGTGAGCTGCATACTTGACTATTACTGAGAGCTAGTATACTATTATGACATCTTCTATCTATGCTTGGTTCAGTTCAAACCAGGCCACTTGCAGTGGTTATTAGGGCAATATATAACCGAAATCATTTTTTCTGTGTGCTTGCTGATATCACTGTTCATACCATGTGGGTACACCACATGGTGTATTAATATTTTGTGGGGATGTCTAGTGCAGTTTCAACAATCACATGTACATTATTAATTTGAGTCCCGAGTAGAAAAATATGAAAAACAAAATGTAATATAAAAAAGATAAATAACGCACAAAGTTCCTAGTCCTGCGGGTCGCAGCACTCATCACCCACCCACCGAGGCTCAACACAGTTCTTGTCCAGATGCCGCGCCCTCCGCCGGGCTGGACTTTCTCCACCATCCACTTTTCTCAGTGACGCCGGTGGGCTAACTATTTACAATATAAATATTTTTACAATTCCTGGTACCTACCTAACTATACATTTATACATGACATTTACAAGGTGTTAAACTATTATCTACAACTACTATTTACAGTTCTGCTAACTGACTTTCTGGATCTTACTTTATGGGCGAGGTCCACTTGCCTGCAAACCATCCTCCCCACCCGAAAGTTCAGCCACTTCCACACACAGGGACCTCGGCAGTAAGATCTTGTAAACTCTGAGCACAAACCAGCCTTGGCGAAGCATGTGTCGGGTGTACCCAATCTCATTTCAGGGGTGGAGATCCCGACCGGGATGTCCTTTCGAGAGAAACAACTCCACGTCTTGTCGGTTGACGAACACCTCCTTCTCCAAGCTGTACTCTCTTTTATGAACCCGCAGCCGTTTCGGAGGTGGAAATCTACAACAGGAGCCAAACATGCCCTAGGCTTACACGTGATGCTCGGTCTTTCTAGTCGACATTTTGCAAGTTCTTTCGTTTCACAACAGTTCTAAACAGTTCTTTCTCGTTCAAAGGCACACGAGACCCGCTGTCGCTGGGTCATTTGCATCCTGTTCGTGATGCCAAGTTGACATGCCCACTCCAGGGCAATGGGGATACTCAGATCCAGGCAAGGTGTTACTGTCCTTTCACGCTTCAGGGGATGTCACGGTGGTGACCCAGATCTGTGGCCTTGGCAGTGTCATTAAAAATTCAAGGGATGCTGGGCTTTGATGACGGGGGGTTTGGGAAAAGGGGTATTCATGACGCCACCCACAGTGTGCGGCCATGTGCGGCCGCCGCTGCTGCAGAACCTCTGGGGCAAAGACCGGCAGCTTTGATGGTTTCGCTCCGTGCGGAAAAGTCTCACACACTTCAATCACTGTTCTGTACCTTTTACTTCACACTTTAGCCAGGCTGCCAGGTGCTCCCTCTGCCAATCTCCGGTCCAACTGTTTATCAAGAACAGACAGTGTCGTTGAGACCCCCAAGTGTTCCTTTCTCCCTCTTTCATGGTGTTTCCTTCCCTCTCTGTGTTCCTCATTCTCTCGATGGTACTCTCAGTGCCTCTACCTCGTGTTGCATCTTTCATCAGCGCCTCTGCGCAAAGAGTTAGGGTACTGACAGCCAAAGGCATTGATTGACATCGTTTCCTAGTGCCATGCCTTAGTATGGCTACCTTCTAAGAGGTATGGGGGGTTTTTGGGCTACATTTCCTTTTAAGACCTCATGGCCTCTGGTTTCAATGGTTCAGGCCTACCATGCCGTGTTCAGGCCAGTCCTCTGCTTGGTCTACCAGCCCCTCTGTTCCTCTGCCAGATATGGGTGTCCATGTGATCTTAGCTATCTTCCGCACCCCAAGGGCTCTTTCTCTCATCTACACCGTTTCATCTTTCCGTCCCGGGGCGAGCGTGATTGTGCTCCAGCCCGCGGGAGCTAACACCTCTGCCACCTCTCTCACTCCGACTTTCTACTCCTTTGCAGTCCTCCTCTTGACTCCTCTCTACTTTCTTACCTGTGTCCCCCTTACTGAGACTGGGCCCACCCTCCCGGGTCCGCCCACTGTCCCTGCCTGGGGTCCTACGTGTGTGTTGCAGTGTTGGGTCTCAACTTCACCATCCCAATTCAGAGAACAGGAGCACTGCCCTGCCACAAATGTAGGAGTGCAGTACTCCCGGCGGCAGCCTGACTAGTGGGGCGCTACACTTTTTTGTGGATATAGTGTGACCACATTGTCTTATGGTACTGGGTCATACACATGTATTATCATTTTTCGCTGGTTATCTCTTGCACCATACTGATGTATGTCATTTCTATGTGTATTCTGGATCTAATAGAAGGTATATCTTCAATACATTTTTCTTTTTATTTGAGCTTGGGGCTCTAGATATCATTTCCCAGCCCATGGCTTTGTTACTGTTTTTTCCTTGATCAGACCAGTATACTTAAAGGAGTTTTCTCATGTTTAATCTTCAGGAACGCACTGCTACCAGCCTCCTGGTTTCCCGCTAGCTGAGAGAAGGGCAATGCACATGATGACTGACAGTTTGGACTGGCAATATGGTTCCAAATATTTGTTCACCTATGCTGCAGAACAACTTTCCCACTGAAGTATTGGAAGAGTGCTAGAGCTGTGTAAATCCAGCAATTTGGCTAGCTTTAAGGCGGCTCTTGCAAGCACACTCTCTCCCTGTCTAAGAAAGTAGCCACCTATGTGGTGGCCAAGAACCATGACAATGAGCTATAAATTATGAAATTCAAAATCATTCCATTCTTGACAACAGAGTGGATTTTTATTAAGAAGTAAATGGCAAGGTTTCTTGTTTTTTCTGGCACATTTTCAAATACTACCCATTTTTGAAGTTAGACAAACTTTAAGAATTAATTGTGGAATAGCATAGTAGATCACTATACAATGGAATCCAACTGAAGACCTCACTCACACGTTAGTATTTTTGCATCAGTGTTTGTATGCCAAAACCAGAGGGTAAACTTACAGAGAACGACTATAATTGAAAGATTGATACTTGTTCTGTGTTTAGAAACACTCTTGGTTTTGGCATAAAAATACTGATTAAGTACGGATCAAAAATACTGATGTGTGACTGTGGTCTAAGAAAAAGAATTATTTTACATACATTGTTCAAAATGTGATACTATGAGCAATGTATCCTAGTAATTGCCTAAACAGTGAGACATAGGCATCCTATATAATCCTAGTTATCGTACAAACTTACTAAAATGATATCTAAAAATGTTCAACATGTTGGAGACACGATGAATCATTTTAGCCACAGATTACATTTGTAATGGGTTCAAGGGAAGCAAAAAGTTAGAAAATTAAAATGTAGGTGTTAATAATGAGATGCCTATGTCATCAAAATCAAATATAGATAGCGGTGACTTACTTGACATTAGTCAGAATCTGTCTGTCCACAACCTTTCTACAACATATCATTCCAGTCTTTAACTTCACGTTGTAGTTGATATTATGGAAGCTCAAAGTAGCCCCTTGTAATGATTTCTTTGGACCATCTGTACGGAGGCCATTGAGAACTGGTTCCATCATGTGAACCACAGTATGAGAATTCGTATCTGCCATGGCGATGTGCTCTTCTTCCTGCAGAATGGGAAAGGTAAATAAAATATTACTTATAAAGGATTTTTTAGTTTTGCCATCAACGGGCTGTAATGTATTAATGTAATGTATTAGAAGCTAACAGAGAATAAAAGATTTACAAGGACCTTCCACCACTTATAAACATATTCCATTTTCAATCACTTCGATATAGATACATTAAAACATACACAAGATTTCCTTTTCTTGTTTTGTTTGCTTTACTTTCTTAAAAACCGTGTAAATTAGAATAATAGTACATACCGTAAATAATGTCATATACTGAAATACTACCACTGTAAATCTGCTATAAATCCTCCATAACATTACAAATTCAATAAAACCAAATTAATTAAATATCGATACATCTGTACTAACTTACCCATTTTTTAACTTGCACTGCAGAGAAATGTATCAGTGAGGGGGAGGATGGTTCCATGAGAAGTGATAGTCTAATAAGATACACTAATTACATCCAGGCAGCACAGACCCTTAATATAACCCTGGTGGTAACCTTTGTGACTCTTACTGTATTCTTTAAAAAGTACTGAAGAAAGCTAAACATTGTCAATTGACTATGGTAATTATAGTGGTAGCCATCAATTTTTAGGAGAAGTGAAAATGCCAAAAGAGCAGTGTGCCTCCAGCAATGACACCATGAGTCAGCAGAAAAATGCTGTACATCAGAGCTCTTTACATTCTCCTCTAAAATTCAGCATCTTTTGTGTGATATAAGTAATACTTTCATATACAAGTCAAAACCTAACTAAATAATCGTATGATTGGATTATCGCAAATTCCACTTTTGGAGTAAGACGAAAATGGCAGAAAGAAGATGAATCTCTAGTTAGTAAATACACAAAAGTGAAAAACTGATAATCATTAACCACTTTTCTGTCACTCTATAAAATATGACAGCCTGCTCATAAACAAGTGAACAATGCCAATATTCCACCTTTGAAGAAAAGTAAAATAAGCAAAAGGCGCACATAGGGTTTCTCTGTGACAATTTTCAATCACTACTGACTGTAGGGTTCTCACCTTTAGGAGATGATTTCAGCCACAGACACTACAACACACTTGTAATAAAGATCTACGGCTGCTGCAGCTCCCCGGTAATAACATCATGGAGGATGGAGAATGGAAGTGCAGAACACAGCGCTGACGAGATAAAAGGAGGCTCCGGAGAATAAAGTATTATCAAAAGAAAATTATTTATTGCTACGTATTTCGAAGTCAATGACTTCTTCTTCAGGCAAATCATGATGTACATTGGTGATTTGCCTATAGAAGAAGACATTGACTTCGAAATACGTAGCAATAAAATATTTTCTTTTGTTAATACTTTATTCTCCGGAGCCTCCTTTTATCCCGGCAGTGCAGTGTTTTGCCCTTTCATTTTCCATCCTGAGCAATATTCCACATTTCTGTAAATGATATATTAATTTTTACAGAAAAATATTTTTTTCATGTATTTCTAGTTCTTCATCAGACTAGACCACTATTCTAGTTCTTCATCACACTAGACCACCATTCTAGTTCTTCATCACACTAGACTACCATTCTAGTTCTTCATCCTACTAGACCACCATTCTAGTTCTTCATCACACTAGACCACCATTCTAGTTTTCATCACACTAGACCACCATTCTAGTTTTTCATCACACTAGACCACCATTCTAGTTCTTCATCACACTAGACCACCATTCTAGTTCTTCATCCTACTAGACCACCATTCTAGTTCTTCATCACACTAGACCACCATTCTAGTTCTTCATCCTACTAGACTACCATTCTAGTTCTTCATCACACTAACCACCATTCTATTTTCATCACACTAGACCACCATTCTAGTTTTTCATCACACTAGACCACCATTCTAGTTCTTCATCACACTAGACCACCATTCTAGTTCTTCATCTTACTAGACCACCATTCTAGTTCTTCATCACACTAGACCACCATTCTAGTTCTTCATCCTACTAGACCACCATTCTAGTTCTTCATCACACTAGACCACCATTCTAGTTCTTCATCTTACTAGACCACCATTCTAGTTCTTCATTACACTAGACCACCATTCTAGTTTTCATCACACTAGACCACCATTCTAGTTCTTCATCACACTAGACCACCATTCTAGTTTTTCATCCTACTAGACCATTTCTGGAGTACAATTTTTTTTCAGTATTCTTCATCATTCTACAATGAACACCCCTTTTCAATTTTTGCAATACAGAATATTGTCACATACCATTTTGAGGTACACACCTAACAGCACTTTTATATTTTCATTCATTTATGTTCGAGGCTAAAAGCATAAAACACCCTCCCACCAGGTTTTTAGTTTAACGTAGCTAACATGATCTAATATAATGGTTTACATTTAAAGCATGCCAGAATATGTGGGTTTTGGTATTGTATCTGTTCAGGTTTATTAAAAAAATATGAGATTTATGCAATTTCTTTTTTTACGTTGTTTTGAACTTTCTTTTTTTACCTTCTTCATTTATTTAACAAAATTGAAACTTTTATTCAGTTTTCATTGCATTACCACTGATATGGTTTTAACAAGAGATTGCGATGGGGACCTTAATTTAGTACCTGACTATCTCAATCGTGATACCATCCCGGGCGATAGTGTCACCAGGGCAATCATGACCATGAGGAATTCCACCCTGTTATAGTGTAGGCTGCATATCAAGATAGTTATTGTATCAAAAAGGGCTTTGTGTCCTTACTTGTCAAGGTACAGGAAGGGGTTAATAGTCAGTTTAGTCACGTCAGGGTTTTTCCTGAATATCTATATGTAAATCCTTTAGCTTGAACCTTTTATAAAGTCTATTTTTGGGGGGCGTTCTATTACATTGGTTTATATATCATAATAATATTTACTCATTAATATAGCGCTATTAATTCCACAGCACTTTACATACACAAGCGATTCTGTCCCCATTGGGGCTCACAAACTAAATATCCTATCAGTAAAGTCTTTAGGTTGTGGCTCCCATATGTTTTTGGCCTGTTCATCAATTGTAACTTTTTAAGAAGTTGCAATATATTTCCGCAAATTTACTCCAGTCCCAAACTGAGAGTGGATTTAAGGACGGAAAAAAATTTGAGGCAAATTTTGCTACATTTTAGCTGAATATGTGCCTTACATAAAAAACATTACATAAAAGGTACAGAGGCACAGAGCAGTTTTGATTCTGAGCAACATTCATGAACCAAGTGGGCAACATCAACGAAAACCGCAAGACGAAAAAAAGAAAAGCGACTTAAAAAACCGCACATGATAAATTGGGCTCGTAGGGTGCTGAAAATGTGCGCTCCTTCCACTGTGTGTGACTACTATTTACGACTACTGGGATACAGTGTTCCACTCTTATCTTTCTCGGTTTATAGATAGGATAAAGGTGATTAATTTTCACCATAAAAATTATACATATTTTATTCACATTTACCCTTACCCAGAGAGTTTATGATCAGGTTTATTGTATTACTTTCATGCTTTGGTAAATATATTGTTTCAACGCGACTTTAGATTGAATTGACTGTGGATTGAAGTCCTACCGATCGCGTAGCGCTGTATCCTTAGTAGAACCACTGATCTCGGCTTGTCATTACACAACAGGTTGTCTACCCCTGTTTCAGTGTACACAATGAGTATAGAAAAAGTCAATGGATAAATGGATCTAAAACAAACAGTAGCCAAAACTCTCCCACTGGGATCTGTTATGAAGCAGCACGCAGTACCATATACATAGAAGATTTAGCTTTTTTAAGAATTGAAATGACTTGGTATTATTTCACCATTATATATAGTTTACTATACAATCTACAGCAATAATCTTATCTGCTAAGAAAACCCACAGTTATTCTAAATACACAGGTCTAGTCAACCAGAAAAAATGAACAAATCTGTATATTTCACATATCTATTTTTCAGTGAAATGTCAGCATGCAGAACACAGACATGAGGCAGAGAAGGTTATGTGACAAGTGCTTGTCACTATTATATATAGTATATTGCATAAGGCCGGCAGGCTGCAAATCTCTTACCTGGCAGAGTCTGGATAGTCTTATTAATGAGGCAGCTTCTTTATATCAGTGGTGTATATTAGGAGACATAAGAGCAGTAATGACCCCCTCTCTGCTGTTCAGTGCTTTGCTTTGTGAAGAGACAGTGCAGATATCAAGGGGACATGGACACATGTGGGGTGGAGACTTCCTATGATGTCAGGAGAGAGACAACCCCATTAGCTGCACACATGTAACGCTATGTTCTTTGATCACTTCCCTCATTCTCACACAAGCTGGGAGGAGGAGGTCACTACCTGATCACTTCTGCACCATGATAACAAATGGAGTGAAAGGAACAAGCAGATAAAGGGGTAATCCTGTAGGCAAAGAGAACAGGGGACGCTCATGCTGTACTATAACAAGGCAAGATTCTGATGAGATACTCCTGTGGTGAAAAAGTGGAGTCAATTCTGACAGAAATATACTCCAGCCCATCACTTAAAAGTGTTGTCCAGCCAGGGCCGGTTTTAGGCAAAGTGGGCCCTAAATGCTCAGGCCACTTTCACATCTAACGCTTTGCTGCATTTTGCTCAATTTGCATTTCCATGCGTTTTTACCGCAAAAACGCATCAAAACGCATGCGTTTTTGTTCCCATTGATTTTAATGGAAACACATGCAAAAACGCTGCCCAAAACATCGGGGAAGACGTTTTGTGCTGCGTTCGCAAAAATGCATGCGTTCCCATTGAAATCAATGGGGGAAAAAACGCTAGCGTTTTTAATGCGTTTTTAGCGGTAAAAACGACTAGAAAGGCAAATTTAGCAAAACGCACACCAACCTTAGATGTGGAACAGGCCGTAGTTATATGGTAAGAGTGACTTCATAAGTTGATTATCTAGGTCAGAATAAGAACATACTGAACGTCAATTTTATTTCAATCATAAAAAAAAAAAACAAATTTGTAAAAAAAAAAAAATATTTTTTTTTTATTTTCCGAGACCCATGATGTTTTAATTTTTCAAGATACAGGGCTATGTGAGGGGTTACTTTATGTGCCCTGAGCTGACATTTTTACTGATACCATTTTGAGTCAGATACAACATTTTGAGCGCCTTTTATTGCATTTTATTGTAACAACGTGGTGGCCTAAAAAACATAATTCTGGCGTTTTTTTTTTTTCCCATTACGCCATTTACCAATTGGATTAATTTACTTCATATATTGATAGCTTAGATTCTTACGAACGCAGCGATACCAAATATGTGTATTTTTACATTTTTTTCACTGTTTTATTGCTATTTTCAGTTCAGCTCCTTTGGGGGCCCCTAAGAGAGTGGGGGCCCTAGGCAACTGCCCAGTCTGCCCCCCCCTAACGCCGGCCCTGTGTCCAGCATTAGGTCATGTGCACATGTGGAGCCCCGGGGTCCGGTAGCCACAATATAAGCTTGGAGGTGAGGCAAGGCAACCACCAGGTAAGCACATGCACAACACCATCCTGACTCCAAGCCAGAAGGGGGAGCTCTAAAGCCCGGGTTCAGGGCAGGTCCCCTATAAATTCTGGCCTGGGGAGGGGCCAGTTAGTTCAGTTCCAGGGAAGACTGTAGAAGACACCCTAGGGACGGTAGCTGCGCTAGGCCCATCCTAAAAGAGACTGACTGACCGTGTGTTAGACCCATGGTGAGGGATGGAGGAAGTGGAGAACTAGGTCTGGGGAGTGGAGCCAGAGCCGGTTCATCCCAGGGCCTAGTGAAGTATGGTCACCGGAGACCGAGTTCGTCAGGGATTCTATGCCCAGCGACCAAACCCGGAGAGCCGGCAATTTCAGGTTCCCCCTTCACAGTAAAGTCACGAGACACAGTCACACCACAGAGCCCAGGAGGAGTAGTTAGAAAGAGAGATCCAGACTGGAGAAGGGCTCGCGCCGCCTGTCATACGGCTACACCGACAAGTAAGGGTCACAGCACAGCTCCATGCAGCCAGGGCCCGCCTGAATCAACACCATAGGTAGGCCTCAGAACTTGCCCAGCGTGGAGAGCCCCAACTCGCCTCCAAGCTCCGGATCCCAAACAGCGACTTGAGCAGTACTCGGCTACACCAGCAATAACATAATTAACACCTTCCCAACCTTTGACGTTGTACAACGTTATGAAATTTGGTACGTTCCCGACCCATTATGTTGTACAACGTCATGGCGGTTCCTGCGGCACCGTTGCCATGGTAACTGCCATCGGGCCCAGGTGCTCTGTGATTCCTATCACAGAGCACTGGGGCTTGAGGTCGGGGGGTGGATTACCCACCCTGCCCCCAGGATCGCAGTGATTAGCTGTTTGAACAGTCAATCACCGCGATTCTGTGTCCAGCTATGGAAGGGGTGGTCACAGCCCCTTCCATAGGCTGAACCGCAGGAGGGGGCGGGGATTGCCCTTTCACACTGATGGGTAGTGATTTGATGATCATTCCTCATCATCAGAAGCATAATGGCGGCAGTGCAGGGCATTGTGCCCGCCCACTGCCTGCTTCCACCAGCTGCTTCTCTGCAGCCTGATGTCCCTGCAAGGAGATCGGGCTTCAGAGAAGGATCTGACAGCGGGGACAGTGATCCGCTATGCCCCGCTGTCAGATCCTTCTCTGCAGCCCGATATCCATGCAGGGACATCGGGCTTCAGAGAAGCAGCAGGCAGAAGCAGGCTGTGGTGCCCTGCACCGCTGTCATGCTTCCAGGGCTCTGTCCAGCTAGTGCTGTGATCTTATGATAGTAAGTGCCCGGGGAGAGGGAGTGCATGGTCACTTACCTCTCCCCGGCGGTGGTCGGCAATGAGCTGATCACCATGGTGACCCAAGCCTCAGAGATCATGTGATCTCTGAGACTTGGATTTTTCAGTGATGGTGCACTGTATGGCAATGATTTGCCATACAGTGCACCATCACTGACAACAAGAGACTACAACAAAGGATCAAGTATCCTCTTGTAGTCTCTGGGGTCATAGTGATAGTGCACTGTATGGCAAATCATTGTCATGCAGTGCACCATCACCGTTACCCTAGAGACTGCAACAAGAGGACACTTGATCCCTTGTTGTAGTCTCTGGTGTCAGTGATGGTGCACTGTATGGCAATGATCTGCCATACAGTGCACTATCACCGTGATCCCAAAGGCTACAACAAGGGATCAAGTATCCTCTTGTTATAGTCTCTGGGGTCACGGTGATGGTGCACTGTATGACAGATCGTTGCCATACAGTGCACCATCACTGACACAAGAGACTACATACAACAAGGGATCAAGTGTCCTCTTGTTGTAGTCTGGTGTCAGTGATGGTGCACTGTATGGCAATGATCTGCCATACAGTATACTATCACCGGGACCCCAGATATTACAACAAGGGATCAAGTGTACTCTTTTAGTCTCTGGGGCAACGGTGATGGTGCACTGTATGGCAGATCATTGTCATACAGTGCATCATCACCGTGACCCCAGAGACTACAACAAGGGATCAAGTGTCCTCTTGTTGTAGTCTCTGGTATCAGTGATGGTGCACTGCATGGCAATGATCTGCCATACAGTGCACCATTACTATGACACCAGAGACTGCAATAAGAGGACACTTGATCCCTTGCTGAAGTCTCTGGATGTAGCAGAGGCGATAGAGCATCGTGGGACCTTCGTTTTGGACTGCGTCGGATAATAATAAAGATGGAGTCCACATTTTGATTCTGTTTTTTTTTCTAATAAAAAGATTTTTCTCTGTGTGGTGTTTTTTTTTACTTTTTACTAGAGATTCCTAATGGCCGGGTCTAACACTGGCCCGACATTATGAATCTCGGGTCTAATGCCAGATGCCAATAGAAAAGCTGTCATTAACCCCTTTATTATCCAGTTTGCCACCAGCACCAGGGCAACTGCAAGAGTCTGGGTACAGTGCCAGAAAATGGCGCTTCATGGATGCGCCATTTTCTGGGGCGGCTGCGGGCTGCAATTTGTAGCATGGGGGGCCCAGAACGCTTGGGCTTAGCTGGACAAAAAATATGGCGGAGCCCCACGTTGTTTTCTTTCTGAAATTAGGTCTATAAATAAAAAAAAATGGGCTTCACTGTATTTTTGGTTGCCAGCCATGTACGAGGCAGCTGGGGGTGGGTGGCAGTCCGTAGCTGCCAAGTTGTACTTGGCTCTCCTTATGCGACATGATGTCCGCTAACAATTGGAAGGGAAGGAGCGCCATTTGACTTTTTGACTAGAAAATTAGCTCCAAAAGTCAAATGGCGCTCCGTCCCTACCAAGGCCTGCCGTGCGCCCAAACAATGGTTTCTGACCATATATGAGGTATCAGTGTACTCAGGAGAAATTGCCCAACAAATTTTAGGATCTATTTGATTCTGTTTTCCATGTGAAAATGAAAAAATTGAGGCTAAAAAAACATTTTTGTTGGAAAAATTAAAATGTCTTTTTTTTCCTTCCACGTTGCTTTAGTTCCTGTGAAGCACCTGAAGGATTAATAATCTTCTTGAATGTAGTTTTGAGTAGCTTGAGGGGTGCAGTTTTTGGAATGGTGTCACTTTTGGGTGTTTTCTGTCACATCGGCCCCTCAAAGGGACTTCAAATGTGATGTGGTCACTAAAAAAAATGGTTTTGTAAATTTTGCTGGAAAAATTAGAAATTGCTAATGAACTTTGAACCCTTATAACTTCATAATAATTTTTTTTTCCCAAATTGTGCTGATGTAAAGTACTGTAGACATGTGGGAAATGTTATTTATTAACTATTTTGTGTCACATAGCTCTCTGGTTTAACAGAATAAAAATACAAATTTTGAAAATTGCTAAATTTTCAAAATTTTCACCAAATATTCATTTTTTTCACAAATAAAAGCAAAAATTATCGACCTAAATTTACTACTATCATGAAGCCCAATATGTAACGAAAAAACTTTCTCAGAACCGCTAGGATTCGTTGAAGCGTTCCAGAGTTATTACCTCATAAAGGGACACTGGTCAGAATTGCAAAAAATGGCAAGGTCTTTAGGGTCAAAATAGGCTGGGTCATGAAGGGCTTAAAGGTAAAGGGGACTGTTCTTCCCGTGTCTGTCACTTCTTTGTACGCTGACTTCTGCAACCCCCATCCTACCATCACACATAGACTATATACTGGCCCAGGGGATAACCAGCCCTGCCTGTGGAGGGCTTATCACCTCGCTGCCCATCGCCATCATCCCCGGAAGCGTCACAAGCAGCGGTGGCCCATATTGGTCACAAACTACGGGTGGCGTCAAATCCATGACAAACTCTTTCCCTATTTTATTTTATTTTTTTCCCCTTTTATTGACATCGCCCAGGGCTACGGAACCCATCTGCAGCCACTATCGTGACATCCCCAGGCAATAAAGACTGAAAGGGGACCGGTCCTGAGTACCCCACGGCCCTGGTGGGCGACTCACACACATTGAGCATTTGGTGAGGTTTTTTTTACCTCAGTCTTTGTAAGCCAAAACCAGAAATGGGCAAAAAAAATGCAGAAGTGGTGACGTCTTTCTATTATACCTTTCCACTCCTACGGTAGTGTTGTCATACAAATACTGAGGTAAAAAACTCACCAAATACTCAACGTGTGCACATGGCTGTAGTCTTCAGGTCTGCAGTCACTCTATGTGACTGCCAGCTTATAAAAATTTACATCACATACTGTATATTGTGCGCTGTGGCGATTCCCTGTCGCTGGGAGAACACAGTCATGTATACGATTTGTATACTTCTGACCACATTCTGACTATACGTGTCGAGACTTGCTCAATTCACTTGCACTTGCCTAATACGCATATGACAACACATATGAACATCACATACTTCTGGTCATGAGACTGCCGCTCTCGTCATAGGCATGTACTGTGAGGATACACAAGTCTGCAGATGCATAGAGTGACCACAGACTTCTACCTCTTTAAGACCGATGTTGTGCATGCGAGTCTTAAAGGGACTCTGTCAGGTCATTTTTCAATATGATACTAATAGAACCCTTGAATAGTGCCTGGGAAGGTCTTTTAACATATGTAAAAATCATTACCGTACCATCTGTAGTTTTCTTGATATAAATAACTTCACATCCTGCAGGCAGCTGGCTGCACTAGTTGGGTCCATTACTTGCACTGCCGACTAGTAAATAGTATGTAAATGATAATGAAATATTCATGCCCACCCAAGCTGGTATTCCCTCCCTCCCGTCCGGGGCTGATGTCAGTCACTGAAAATCGCAGGAGTTTGCAAGGTGCTTCTGGGGAGAAGGAGAAAAAGGAGAGGGGGGAGGGAGAAGGAGAGATAGGAGTGGGGGGAGGTGTTTGTTGATCTGAGCAAAAGCTGCAACTCTTGTAGTAATATCATTATAGTGAGTGCTGTCTGAGATACAGTACATGAATAGAAAGAGCTTCACTATGGGAATAGAAAATTATATCAGTTACATATGGATTTTTGACCTGACAGATTCCCTTTAATAAAGGGCATGCAAGAATAAAATGTGCCTAATTCATTAAATGGTGTACACAGGATAATGGATTAGACACATCTTATCACAAGAGCGCATTTTATCACGAATGTTACTCTAGTCATAGGCAAATAACATTACTGGGGTAAGTTATGCTACAAAAGTCCTGTCTATGCTCCGCTCACTTTGGTGTATATGGCAGAGATCGTCTTAAAAGCACCAAAGGTTGCAACATTTTTGCACATCTTAAGTAGGGCTGGGCGATTTTGGAAAAAATCAAAATCTCGATTTTATTTAAACCTATGGACGATTTTCGATTTAAATCTCGATTTTTTTTTTATATGTATACAGCATACACAGTATATATCGTACACACAGTATATGTATACAGCACCCCCATCCTCCTCTCCTCTGTCCTCCATCACCCCCGTCCTCCTCTCCTCTGTCCTCCTGCACCACCGTCCTGCTCTCCTCTATCCTCCTGCACCACCGTCCTGCTCTCCTCTATCCTCCTGCACCCCCGTCCTCGTCTCCTTTGTCCCTCCTGCACCCCCGTCCTCGTCTCCTTTGTCCCTCCTGCTGCTCCTCTGTCCTCCTGCACCCCCGTCCTCCTCTCCTCTGTCCCTCCTGCTGCTCCTCTTGCACCCCCGTCCTCCTTTCCTTTGTCCCTCCTGCTGCTCCTCTGTCCTCCTGCACCCCTGTTCTCCTCTCCTTTGTCCCTCCTGCTGCTCCTCTGTCCTCCTGCATCCCTGTCCTCCTCTTCGCTGTCCCTCCTGCTGCTCCTCGGTCCTCCTGCACCTTTGTCCTCCTCTCCTTTGTCCCTCCTGCTGCTCCTCTGTCCTCCTGCACCCCTGTCCTCCTCTTTGCTGTCCCTCCTGCTGCTCCTCTGTCCTCCTGCACCCCTGTCCTGTTGCTCCTCTGTCCTCCTGCACCCCTGTCCTGCTCTCCTCTGTCCTCCTGCACCCCGTCCTGCTCTCCTCTGTCCCTTCTGCTGCTCCTCTTGCACCCCTGTCCTCCTCTTCCCTGTCCCTCCTGCTGCTCGGCTGTCCTCCTGCACCCCGTCCTCCTCTCCTGTCCCTCCTGCTGCTCCTCTTGCACCCCGTCCTCCTCTCATTTGTCCCTTCTGCTGCTCCTCTGTCCTCCTGCACCCCTGTCCTCCTCTCCTTTGTCCCTCCTGCTGCTCCTCTCTCCTCCTGCACCCCTGTCCACCTCTCCGTTATCCCTCCTGCTGCTCCTCTGTCCTTCTGCACCCCGCTACTCACACACAGAGACATTACACACAGATACAACTCGCACACAGAGACACATGACACACAGAGACACATGACACACAGAGACACATGACACACAGAGACACATGACACACAGAGACACATGACACACAGAGACATGACACACAGAGACATGACACAACTCACACAGAAGACACACAGAAGACAGAGACATGAGACACAACTCACACAGAAGACACAGACACATGACACAACTCACACAGAAGACACAGACACATGACACAACTCACACAGAAGACACAGACATGACACACAACTCACACAGAAGACAGACACATGACACACAACTCACACAGAAGACACAGACATGACACACAACTCACACAGAAGACACAGACATGACACACAACTCACACAGAAGACACAGACATGACACACAACTCACACAGAAGACACAGACATGACACACAACTCACACAGAAGACACAGACATGACACACAACTCACACAGAAGACACAGACATGACACACAACTCACACAGAAGACACAGACATGACACACAACTCACACAGAAGACACAGACATGACACACAACTCACACAGAAGACACAGACATGACACACAACTCACACAGAAGACACAGACACATGACACACAACTCACACAGAAGACACAGACATGACACACAACTCACACAGAAGACACAGACACATGACACACAACTCACACAGAAGACACAGACACATGACACACAACTCACACAGAAGACACAGACATGACACACAACTCACACAGAAGACACAGACACATGACACACAACTCACACAGAAGACACAGACATGACACACAACTCACACAGAAGACACAGACATGACACACAACTCACACAGAAGACACAGACATGACACACAACTCACACAGAAGACACAGACAACTCACACACATACAGACACACAACTCACTCAAACACACATTTTACAGATACCTCACACATACACTTCTTTCTGCTGCAGGAAGGGGCTACATACCCAGCTTCTCCTGCTCCCAGCAGCTGTCCCCGGGCAGCCCCTCCCCCACTCACTCCTTCTCTCTGCCTGCACAGCAGTCACAGCAGGAGGTCTTTCACCTTTTTACCCGGAGGTTGGAGCTGCTTCTCCTTCCTCCAGCACAATTCTCTTCATCGGCTCTCATTTCTTCTCTTCCCGCGCAGTGCAGGAGGACAAGAGCACGGGCCAATGAGCGGGCCTGATGATGACGAGGGGGGGGCGGGGACGGTGTATGAGGGGGCGGGACTTACGACCCGGCCAACACAGGCAACGTCTGCTGGGAGTTGAAGTTCTTTCCCTGTACATAGTGACGGCTGCTCCTCCTAAGAAACTACAACACCCACAATGCAAAGCGGCGCCATTTTAAATCGAATTACACGATTGTTAATAAAACCACAATCGTGGCCACAGCAGGGGGTGAATTAATCGAATTAATTCGATTAATCGCCCAGCCCTAATCTTAAGGTACCATTACACGGCACAACATTGCATGCAATTTCACTTGCAATTTGCTGGTTGCAGTGAAATCATGGACACATTGTTCTATTTTGTGGCCGTGTACAAAATGGAACAATGTGTCCATGATTTTACTGCAACCAGCAAATTGCAAGTGAAATTGTATGCAATGTTGCGATGTGTAATGGTACCCTTAGTGTTAAAGGAAAACGGTCAGGTCAAAAATCCATATGTAACTGCTATCATTTTCTAATTCCTCTAAACTCTCTCTATTCATGTATTTTTTATTTATAGTCACCCCCTATCCTCTGTAAACTGCAAATAAAGAGATTCATTCCATCTGTCGATCACAGTGAGTTCTCTGCTGTCCACTCCCCACCAGATGAATATGCATGTCACATATTCACACAACATTACTACACAGGAGATCACTGTGTGTGTGTGTGTGTGTTGGAGGGGGTATCCTACTCTCTGCTCTCTGTGTTTGCAGCATCACAGTAGGTCAAATACAACACAGAAACTGTCACTGCATGGATACCTGCTTAGAGAGATAAATGGAGTCTAGATAAGGCAGATCTGTAATAGCTCTCTCCCTCTGTGTCCTCATCAGAACAGAAGATCCTATGGGAACTGAAACTACACTGTGCTGAGAACATAGGGAGGAGGGAGCTGCAGAGAAGGAGTGCATAATTACATGACAGTTTATACAGCTCCCAGACTATTCCTGTTTGGTTATAATGGAGAGGACTAATCCAGGAGCTCCCTGCAGGGTCTGACAATGCTGATAACATGGAAATTACAAACGGTACAATAATGAATTTAAATGTTTTTAAAAGGTCTGCCCAGGCACTATTCAAGGGTAATATTCGTATGATACTGAAAAATAACCTGACAGTATACCTTTAAGGAAAATTTTAGATAAATTTCAAAGCGTTTTACACTAGAAATCTGGCACAGCCTTGATGAACCAACCTTTAAATTTGCATACAGCGCCTTAGTTCTTAGGGAATACTTTTATTTACTATAAAATGGCTATTGTAAACCATCTTTTCTGAAAATCCTGCATTGTGCTGTTCCTCTGTTATTCCTCCTGGAAACAGATACAAACAGTTTTTTCAATCACTTTTCTGAACAGCTTAAATATTTCAGACAGGAAATGTACAGAAAAGATAATCAAAAGGATCATGTAGGAGCTGTCTAGTTCAATCTTATTTACATAGCACAGCATTTCTGATTCACATTGAATGATCTGGGCACTACACAATAGCTTAAGTCGGCCCTGCTATTACAGTATCCATCATGCTGGCACTGTTATCACCGTAGCTATCATGTTGGCACTGCTATCACCGCAGCTATTATGTTGACACTGCTATCACTGTAGCTATCATGTTGGCAGCTGCTACATCTGTGGATAAAAATGTTGATATGAACAATATCAGCAATTACTGTACTGTTATTTTTAAAGGGAACCTGTCACCCCATTTGAGCATTTAAACTGTGCCCACCAGCATTAACATAATGTAAATGGGGTTCTTGTAACCCCTCTATGTGCCCAGACGTCCCCCTCATACCTGCGCAATGGAATGGGTCACCGTGCTTCTCCATTGAAGTGCCAAGTTTCACGAGACTTCACAAATCTCGTGAGAACTCAGCACTATCTTCAATGGAAGAGACGGTGACCCTACTCCACAGCGCAGGTGCAAGTGCGCCTGTCATTCAGCACTCCCTCCACAAGAGGGGCAGGAATTTTCAAATTACAAGGCAGGTTTTGCTTGCAAGGGGCGACGAGGACCTAATCTACCATTACCAGAGAGCATACCTTCCGGACCTAATAAGATGCAAGATGACAGAGAATAAAAGTTGATTTCTCAGGTATGAGGGGAACGTCTGGGCACATAGAGGGGTTACAAGAACCCCATTTACATTATGTTGATGCTGGTGGGCACAGTTTAAAATGCCCAAAAGGGGTGACAGATTCACCTTAAAAATGTTGATAGTTGCTATCCCACTAATACAAACCCCTATACAGAGATGTGGCTGTGGTGCCCCTGTGGTCGAGTTGCCACAGTGGTATTGCCTCCCTATCCAGTGGTGGTATCATGTCTGAAGGTAACTGGAGCTCCCTACATTAAAAACCCATGCATCCACACACAGCCTGATCCCTGACCAAAAGGGGGAGCATGAACACCTAGTTTTTAGCATGACTCACTCTTCTGGCTGGGGGAAGGAGTTAGAATAATGGAGTGTGAGGAAGGGTAGGGAAGAAGAAGGTGAAGGAGATGAACATGTCTGGGGCTGGAGCTGCTGCAAGCTCACTCTAGAATCACACCGGAAACAGGACACTAGAGTCCTAGGCTACCTAGGGATTGCAAATCCTGTAAGCAGAATCTGGAGATAATGAGACTGCAGGTCTCCTGTTCACCCGTAGAACCAGCAGCACAGCATTACATAGAGCTCAAAGCTGTGTCTACTAGAACATCTTGCAAAGGGCTCACAATGCCCTTACAGAGAAGAGATGAAGGGAAGACAGATCAGTTCACAAGCTGCTTAACCCCCAAACAGACAGGCATAGAAGTAAGGCTTATTTTACCCACTTAGTGGAGTGGACTCCACTTGCTTCTGGACAGAATGGACCCTGGACCAGTTGGCAGTACTCCCTTATTCAACTTGTTACCATCCATCAGTAAAGGTAAAGATTGCATCCATTTGCCTCCTTGTCTCTGTTTGCTGTGACTCTCACTACAACCTTCATCCTAGTATATATGTCCCCCATCCCGGAATATATTTTCTCTATCCTGGGTCCCTTCCAGGTATGTGTGTCCCCTATTTTAGTATACTTGTCCCCTATCCTAGAATATACAGTATGTTCCCCATCTTGAACAACTTCCTGGTATATATGCAGCCATCCTGGGCCCCTTCCTTTTATATATGTCCTATGTTCTGCCTCTGCATAAAAAAAACCATTGATAACCATAGTAGTTACCATGGTACCTGAATTGTGTCCTCGGGTGACCTCAGTGACTCACTGTTCAAACGGCTGCAGCTCTCAGTACCACCGTCAATCTTTGCTAGGAGGCTGCGATGAAAGGATACTTATTCTTCACAGTAGCCTCAGATGCAGAAGAGCTGAGATTGTAACGTGGGACCTCGTCGTGGCTCATCATCGGAGGGTATGTATTGGGGTTAATAAATTGGATAATAAGGGTTGTCAGTGTGTTTTAATTCTAATACAGGAATTTTCTCTGTATGTGTGTTTATTACCATCACACCTCCTGGATTGGTAATGAGCGGGTATCAGAAGACGCCTGACATTACCTATCTAGGGCTAAATGACAAGCTGTCAATATTCAGCTGTCATTAACCCGCACAGGGGCACCGGGAAGAGCCGGGTAAACCGCCAGGATTTAGTACTCCTAATGAATGTGCCAAATTCCGGGGCTGTTGTGGCCTGCTATTCTATAGCGGGGCCAAATAACTATGGGCCTTACCACGCTGAGAATACTAGCCCTCAGTTGCCTAGTTTTACCTTGGCTGGAAAGTAAAAATAGGGTGAATCCCACAGAATTTTTTTTTAATTATTTATTTAAATAATTTAAAAAAATGGTGTCCCCTGTATTTTTCATTGCCAGCCAAGGTAAAACTAGATAGCTGGGGGAGGCAGCCCACAGCTGTCTTCTTTATCTGTGCTAAGAATGAAAAATACAGCAAAGCCCTATGTATTTTTTTTCAATTATTTATTTGTTTTACACACTGTGACAACAAGTAGGTTACCATACCCTAATACATTCCTTCTAAATTAAAAGATGTCTAGCAATGCTATCATGTCAAAGCTGGCAGCAACCAGTTGGGCCAGTCTACACCTATCGTTTAAAGGGATCCTGTCACCTAGTTTAGACCCCCTAACCTATCACTACCTGTCCCTGCACGTTCCTACTACATCCCTAACCATCCCTGTCTGAGCTAAAACTGTCCCATAATGTTTGAAAACATGAGTTTTTTACTTACATCCGCTTATGGTAATTAGTCTTCTTAACTACTGCATGTAGTCATATTAGAGGTTCTCTAGGGCTTCATCTCCCACCCTTGCTGCTGGTATCATGCCCGGTGAGTGAGATCATTCATCCTGAAAGCGGTCCCAATTCAAAATTCAAATTAATTTTTATTTTATGTAATTGGAAATCAGCATGGTATATGGGATGAGAACCTGATTCCAAAGAAGTATCACTTATTGGACTTCTTGGAGCAGTTTTGATAAAATCTCTGCTTTCCTTGCATAGGGTCACTAATACTAGATGTACTAGGAAGCTGCAGGGATGCGTAGATATAGGTCTGAGATCATAAACTATGACGGGTTGCCTTTAATTTTTTTTTTTTAGTTGCATGAGATTATCTATATATAGACTTTATTGATTTTCTACTAAGTTTTTGTCCTTGTGTGATGTATTATATTTCACTACTGTTGAAGGCTCGGGAGGAGCTGAAATGTTCAGGTCAGGTCCTGAAGAAAATTACAAGTGAGTTCTGGATCTTTTTCTTATCTGCAAACTACCCATATATGTCTACATTCAGACTTACAGAATTCAGACAGTTTGTATGTGCACTTTTACAAGACTAAGGCTGTGTGCTCACAGTCTGGAGGAGCTTCGTCTTGGATGCAGCTCCTCCGGACCTGAGTGGAGCAGGGAGACCGCAGTCGCCCTGTACTCGCCATGTGCGCTGGGTGCGAGGCGGTTTCTCCCTGCAGTCACCCGATGGGAGCCGCTTCCGACTCCGCAGCATGTTCATTTCATGCCGAGCGGAATGCCGGCAACCCACACCACAGCTCCAAACACGCTGCGGGCGGCTTAAGCATAGTGAGGATGGGATTTCCTGAAATCCCATCCACTATGCTTATACTGCACTACACAGCGTTTTGGACGCAGCGGCAAGACGCTGCGTCCAAAACGCTGCGTACACTGATCATGTGCATGCACCCTAAAGAGGTTTTCCAGTTTGTTTTTGTTTAGCGTTTATTTTTTATCTTTTGTATTACACATATGTATCCTTTTAGTGTGTTATGGAATGTAATGGACATATAGCATCATACTATGTTAGATAAGCACAGCAGAATCATTACACAAGGTGTTATTCAATTCAGTCATGGTATGAAGGCAAAGGTGAGTGCAGTTACCTGCAGTGTAGTCTGCCTGCCACTCCCAGGAAGAGATAAGCTACAAGAAAATGACTTGGCAAAACTGCTCAAACCAGCTGATGTGGATGTAAAACAATGTACAGACGCCCTAATGTAGTACACTGTGTAGCTTACAAGTATCTAAATATGGATTTTCATATAATAGTTTTAAAGAGTAGGTTTCCTTTCATTACCCTTTAGGCTGTGGTAACATGGTAACTTTGGAGACATAGGTTGCCTGGCCAAAGATTACTGGCCTGGTGCGGCTTCCGCATGACATTATAATGCAAGTAAATGGGGCAGCATTGTGATTTGCAAGGAGACACAACCATGATATTCAGTCACAGGAACCTAAGGGTCAACCATATCACTTTCCTTCAACTCAAAAATATTTCCAGAATCCGTCCCTTCCTCAACCCTCAATCTACTAAACTACTAGTGCATGCCCTCATCATCTCCCGTCTCGACTACTGTAACCTCTTCTCCTGCAGCCTCCCTGCTAACACTCTTGCACCTCTCCAATCTGTCCTTAAATTTGCTGCTCGACTAATCCACCTCTCTCCTTGCTATTCCTCCACTTCTCCGATCTGCAAATCCCTCCACTGGCTCCCAATTCACCAACGAATCCAATTCAAACTACTAACACTGATTTACAAAGCGGTCCACAATCTGTCCCCCCATATATCTCTGAACTAATCTCCTGATATCATCCAACTCGTAATCTTCGATCCTCCCAAAACCTCCTTCTTCCTCTACACTTGTACGTTCCTCATCTAACTGCCTGCAAGACTTTGCCCGAGCATCCCCATTCTCTGGAATTCTACACCCCAAAACGTCCAACTCTCCCCCACACTCAGAACCTTCAAGCGGAACCTGAAAACCCATCTCTTCAGAATAGCCTTCACCCTGCTATAACCACAGCGCAACCTCACTACCACTGGACCCGGTGCTCCACCACCACTGGACCTGGCGCTTCACCACCATTAGACACGGCACTCTACCACTAGCAGAGCAGACCCAACCTACTGTCTCTCTCCTCACTGCCTTGTGGAATATAAGCCTGCCAGGGCAGGGTCTTCTCTCCCCATGGTATCAGTCTATCACTGTTAGTTTGTTCATTGTATTTTTAAATTGTTTGTATGTAACCCATTCTCATGTACAGCACCATGGAATCAATAGTGCTCTATAAATAAATAATAATAATAATAATATGCTGAGGCAGCGACAGCATACCTCCATCGCAAAATCACTATATATATATATATATATGTACACACACATATATACTAGCTGTATATGCTACACTAGCTGTACTGCCCGGCTACGCCTGGGTTAATAACTGCTGTTAACAAAATAGAATGTGTTAACAAAAATGTATTCTGCACACAAAAACCACAAAGCAGATAGATAGAAATGTAATTATTAAAAGGCAAAAACTAAGCTAATAGAAGCATTTCACAGCATATATTTCAACACCACAGATATTCCACACAGATTTAACTAAATTGGCCAAGTAATGTGAAGTGATCTTCTACTGCTTATTCAAGAGACTTTTGATAAACGACATTCTTAGTTCTTTCTTCAGGTGCAAAGACGACCAGATTTTTGTCTTTTCCAACTCTTGAACAGGCCACATAAAGTTGACCATGTCTGCAAGCCCCGCTTCCCTCTCCGCAGAAAGTTCATTGGCCCTTGAGGAAGCAGCTCTTGTTTTCATGTCTGCAAGCCTCGCTTCCCTCTCCTCAGAAAGTTCATTGGCTCTTGAGGAAGCAGCTCTTGTTTTCATGTCTGCAAGCCTTGTTTCTCGGTCTTCACATTTTTCATTGGGCCACTGGCAGTTTCTATATCCTCTCACATAGAGGTAATGTGATTGACATCAGCCTTTCCACCAAAACACCCTAACTGACATCCTATTACCTCCTTTGTTGCCTATATTAACCAATTCATTAACTGTAGCAAAATAGAAGCTGAGCTGTGATTGGTTGCTATTCGCAGCCTGATAAATCCCCAGGCAACAGGAAGCCCTCCCCCTGACAGTACATATTAGCTCACACATACACATAATAGACAGGTCATGTGACTGACAGCTGCCGTATTTCCTATATGGTACATTTGTTGTTCTTGTAGTTTGGCTGCTTATTAATCTGATTTTAATTTTTGAAGAATAATACCAGACTTGTGTGTGTTTTAGGGTGATAATGTGGCGAGGTTGGTGTATGTGTGGTGAAATGTGTGCTGAGAGTGGTACATGTGTTCAAGTATGTGGTAGTGTGTGGCGCATTTTGTGTGTGTGTTCATATCCCCGTGTGTGGTGAGTATCCCATGTTGGGGCCCCACCTTAGCAACTGTACGGTATATACTCTTTGGCGCAATCGCTCTCATTCTTTAAGTCCCCCTTGTTCACATCTGGCAGCTGTCAATTTGCCTCCAACACTTTTCCTTTCACTTTTCCCCATTATGTAGATAAGGGCAAAATTGTTTGGTGAATTGGAACGCGCGGGGTTAAAATTTCACCTCACAACATAGCCTGTGACGCACTCGGGATCCAGACGTGTGACTGTGCAAAGTTTTGTATATGTATATTATTATATTATGTATTCTTGAGAAAGGAGTCACTTGCTCCGAAACGTTGCATCACATGGGGTGGTGAAATAAAACGTCCACTTCACTAAATGAAGGAGTGCTGCCTGTTTTTTTGGATCTTCTGTTTGGACGGCTGAGCACCGTGTACTTATAAGATTGTGCTGATTCTATTTTCCTACTTTATATTATGTATATATATATATATATATATATATATATATATATATATATATATTCATTTGAAAGAAAAAAGGACTAGCGGCACTCACCAGAGAAGATCTTTATCATTTATTGATCATGTGATCGTGACAGAACATGTGCAGCAGGGGAGGGGACGTAGAGTTGGATGCCGCTTCTACAGGTCCAGAAGCGGCATCAAGGCTCGAAACGGCAGGCCGTCGTCCACCGTCCATGCACCCCCTCCCCTGCTGCACATGTTCCGTCATGATCATATGGAACCGTGAATAAATGATAAACATCTTCTCTGGTGAGTGCCGCTAGTCCTTTTTTCTTTCAAATGAATATGACTATTTCTGCACAATAGCGCGCAACACCGAGGAGACTGTTGCCTCAGGTCAGCTGAAGAAGCGGCCCAGTCCGTGTATAGCAGATAGTGACCAGTTCACTGCTTCTGTTTTTTGAGATATATTATATATATATATATATATATATATATATATGTACAGTGCTGGCAAAAAAAGATCTTGACACTTGTGCGCCGAAAACAAACTCTACGTTACAAAATCTAAGTTGTTATTTCACTTGTTCAAAGTGCGCACATTGGGGGAGATACAAAAAAACTGTCCAAAGCAAAGCTGGCTTACTTTCCCACTGCGCCCAAAGCTCTGCTTCACTTCTCACACTGTTCTGGTAAAATGAAAGCTGCACTCTGATTGGTTGTTCTGGGAAACTGAGCCAATTTTGCTATTCGACGGTTTTTGATTATGTGTCAATGTGTTGGAAGAAGCTTAAAATGGAAAAGAAATCCCATGTCTTGACTCTGCTAGAGAAGGGGAATTCAATGATTGCTGTAGCTAGAGCTTTGAGCCTATTAGGAGAGGCAATTTATTGACTGAATTGGTCGGTGTCATCCTGGGATGATATAACAAATGAAGTCAGGCTCTGGCACATCTAAGTAGACTTCACCAAGGACTGATAAGCTTCTGAAGCGTGAAGTGATGTAAAATCCTTCTATGACCACCGATGAACTTTACATCAAGTACCCTAAACTGTTTCAGAACATTGCAACTTGGACAATGTCTCACCACTAGGGATGGGCGAATCTACTCGCTAGGATTCGTTACTCGGCGAGTAGTAAGGGACTCGCAGGACTCGGTACTCTGCGAGCTTCCCAGGGTTTACTCGCACGAGTCCAATGCAAATCAATAGCAAACGCTGACAAAACTAGGATTGCCATTGTCTTGCATTAGACTCGGCTACTGTGCCAGTGATAGCAGGGAAACTCGGAAAGTAACTGCTGTTACATTGCGAGCCGAGTCCAGCTGTCTTCTCTGTGCAGGCTGCCGCAGCTCCAGGGTCCTAGAGCCCGCCTGCTCACAGAGATGATGTAGCAATGCTGAGATTGTTCTCAGTCTGCTCATTCCCTGTGCATAGACATCTATATCTATGCACAGGGGATGTAGCAGAGAGGACATCGCGTTTTGGACTACGTCGGACGGAAGAGGATTTTTTTTAATTAAAGATGGAGTCCCTAATGGCTTTTTTTTATTTCAAATAAAATTTTTTCTCTGTGTTGTGTTTTTTTAACCCTTTATTGGAGATTCTTAGTGGCTGGGTCAAACGTGGCCACTGGCCTGACATTAAGAATCTCGGGCTTAATACCAGCTTGTATAACAAAGCTGGTATTAACCCCTTTATTACCCAGCGTGCCACCGCCACCAGGGCCGCTGGAAGAGCGAGGTTCAGTGCCAGAGGATGGCGCTTCAATGAACGCGCCATCTTCTGGGGCGGCTGCGGGCAGCAATTTGCAGCGGCGGGTGCCCAGAAAGCTTGGGCATCCCTGCGCTGCGGATTCCAGCCCCCAGCTGCTTAGCTGTACCTGGCTAGACATAGGAATTGCGCGGAGCCCCACGCATTTTTTTTAAATTATTTCATGAAATTCATGAAATAATTAAAAAAAAGGGCTCCCCTATATTCTTGTGTCCGGCCAGGTGCAAATAGGCACCTGGGGGTTGGGGGCAGCCCGTCGCTGCCTGCTGGATCCGGCTGGTTCCAGAAATACGGTGAAGCCCACGTGAAATTTTTTTCTGACAAATCCATAAAACAATGTAAATAAAAGGGACTGCATCTTTATTAACGCCTGGACCATGGGCGAGGGGTTAATAAAGATGCAGTCCCTTTTTTAGGATTGTTTTATTGATTTTTCAGAAAAAAATTACATGGGCTTCGCCGTATTTCTGGAACCAGCCGGATCCAGCAGGCAGCGACGGGCTGCCCCCAACCCCCAGGTGCCTATTTGTACCTGGCCAGACACAAGAATATAGTTTAAAAAAGTTTAAAAACTTACGTTTTTCTGAAAAAACTCAAAATCTTATCTTTTAATTCTGAAGTTCTTAGTACAAACATTGGCCAAGGTCTGTTTGCTCGTCGACTGCGACAAAGTGACTTCAGGCACGACGAGTCCTATCGCTGACACCCAAGTCCTCCTTGTCCACCCTACCCCACTACTAAGTGGGCGGACACCATCTATACCCTCCATCACCTGTCTACGATGAGGGTGCAATTTGCAGCAGAGTATCTGCAACTCTATGTAATATATAACGAAAAAAACTGCACAGCACTCACAGACCAGTGTGAACTGGTGCAAGCAGTATAGAGGGTATAGATGGTGTCCGCCCACTTAGTAGTGGGGTAGGGTGGACAAGGAGGACTTGGGTGTCAGCGATAGGACTCGTCGTGCCTGAAGTCACTTTGTCGCAGTCAACGAGCAAACAGACCTTGGCCAATGTTTGTACTAAGAACTTCAGAATTAAAAGATAAGATTTTGAGTTTTTTCAGAAAAACGTAAGTTTTTAAACTTTTTTCTCAACCACATGGCTTATAGCATTATGCAACATTGGTGATAGCTGTGTTCTGCAAGGAATTTTTTTCTACTATATATATATATATATATATATATATATACAGATATATATAGCGCTATGGTATATGGTGGTACATTACAGCATGTATATATATATATATATATATATATATAGCGCTATGGTAAATGATAGTACATTACAGCACATGTATAGCAGCAGTATAGTATATGGCGGTACATTATAGTACATGTATAGCAGTACTATAGTATATGGCAGTACATTACAGTACATGCATAGCAGCGCTATGGTATATGGTGGTACATTACAGCACATGATTAGAAGCACTATAGTATATGGTGGTACATTACAGTACATGTATAGCAGCACTATAGTATATGGCGGTACATTACAGCACATGTATAGCAGCACTATAGTATATGGTGGTACATTATAGTACATGTATAGCAGCACTATGGTATATGACGGTACATTACAGCACATGTATAGCAGCGGTATAGTATATGGCAGTACATTACAGCACATGTATAGCAGCGCTATAGTATATGGCGGTACATTACAGTACATGTATAGCACTACTATAGTATATGGCAATACATTACAGCACATGTATAGCAGCACTATAGTATATGGCAGTATATTACAGTACATATATAGCAGTGTTATAGTATATGGCGGTACGTTACAGTACATGGCACACCACCCTCTGAAGAAGTCTTTAGGACGAAACGCGTCGGGGTTAGGTGCAGGCAAGACGTGACCGTTAACAACAACTACGGAGGTATGTGGACACGGTTCTAAAATGACTCAGTATACAATGTGCTCAGAGTAACCTTGACCTTTTGATATTATTCTGGTCTTGACTTCATGGTATAGGCTCCTATCAGTGAGCACCTTGGAGTGAGAGGGTGTAGTGAGACCTTGTAGTGGTGTATTGGTACTATACCTAGCACCGCCGCCTGGGACCACACTCATTCTCACTGTGTATGGTATTTACTGTGTATATATGACCACATGAAATATGTAGTACAATCTAAATAGATACTAAAAAAGGTCACAGGCACTGACACTTTGGTTTAGTGTAGTTGGAGCTATTCCCCCTTCTATACAAACGATAGGAGGAAAGAGCAGAGTTCTTTATTTATTCGAACTTGACATAAGCCCAATTATTCTAATAGGGATATGTATATTGACTCTCCTGATGATTATTGAACCCATCTCCATTTATTTATACTCTCGCTGAGTGTATGGTATAATTGTGGGGAAATCTCTATGCATTATATGTAACCATTTTATTAGGTACCTTTTCCATACATACCTCCTTCACGGTCACCAGGTCCTCCCTAATATCGTACCACCGGATATGGCAATAACTCTAACTATCCATAGATATCCAGTGGCTCTTTCTGTTGATACTTATATGGTTCCGTTTCCACCCTGTTATTGTTATTATTTATAAGGATTTTTAAACTTGTTGTATCGAGAATCCTAAATAAAGATTGTATATTTTCTATAAATTCATCCCTGTGTCCTTTGGACTTTTTGATTACATGTATAGCAGCGCTATAGTATATGACGGTACATTACAGCACATGTATAGCAGCAGTATAGTATATGGCGGTACATTATAGTACATTTATAGCAGCACTATAGTATATGGAGGTACATTACAGTACATGTATAGCAGCACTGTAGTATATGGCAATACATTACAGCACATGTATAGCAGCACTATAGTATATGGCAGTACATTACAGTACATGTATAGCAGTGTTATAGTATATGGCGGTACATTACAGTACATGTATAGCAGCGCTATGGTATATGGTGGTACATTACAGTACATGTATAGCAGCACTATGGTATATGGTGATACTCCACTCCCCGAGGCCCCCCTGCTCCTCCTGGCTCCGCAACAGTAAAAGTAAAAATAAAGAAATCCTCAGTGAGGATACTCACCCGCCGGTTTGCTCCACCTCCGTGTTCTAGGTCCTTCAGGTCTTTAGGACCTGTCGTTGCCTGGGAAACTAATCAGCTGATCGGTCACATGACCGCTAACTGCCGAGACGGCAAGATGGAGCAAGGGGGCAGGACAGAGCAGGGGGGCAGGATGGTGATGGGGGGGGGCAGGATGGTAACGGGGGTGGGACAGGATGGTGATGGGGGGGCAGGATGGTGATGGGGGCAGGATGGTGCTGGGGGGGCAGGATGGTGGCGGGGGGTCAGGATGAAGCGAGCGGAGCAGGATGGAGTGAGCGGGGTAGGATAGAGTGAGCGGGGCAGGATGGAGCGAACGGGGCAGGATGGAGCCGGGGGAGGGGGAGCAGGATGGAGCCGGCGGGGCCGAATGGAGCCGGGGGGCAGGATGGAGCTGGCGGAGGGGGGGGGGCAGGATAGAGCCTGTGGGGGGGCAGGATGGAGCCGGCGGGGGGGCAGGATGGAGCCAATGGGGGGGCTGGAAGGAACCGGCGGGGGGGCAGGATGGAGCCAACGGGGGGGCAGGATGGAGCCAGCGGGGGGGCAGGATGAAGCGATCAAGGCAGGATGGAGCCGGGGGGGGGGTACTGGGCAGGATGGAGCCAGCGGGGCAGAATGGAGCCGGGGGGGGACGGGATGGAGCTGGCGGGGGGGGGGGGGGGCAGGATGGAGCCGGCGGAGGTTTCAGGATGAAGCCAGCAGGTGGGGGGCAGGATGGGGTCGGGGGGGGCAGGATGGAGCGATCAGGGCACGATGGAACCGGCAGAGCAGAATAAAGCCGGGGGGAGCAGGATGGAGCAGGCGGGGGGGCAGGATGGAGCCGGCGGGGGGAGGACAGGATGGAGTCGGCGGGGGGGTCAGGATGGAGCAAGCGGGGCAGGATGGTGGCGGGGGGGGGCAGGATGGTGGCGGGTTGGGCAGGATGGAGTGCTCTGTAACCAGGAGCAGTAGCAGGTAATGTCCTGATAGGACCTTGCATGATGTCAGAATGACATCGGCATGCGGCGCTGTGATTGGCCCGCTCGCGGTCTTGTGATATGTGACGCGCAAATCACATGACTGCGAGCGGGCCAATCACAGTGCCGAACGCCGATGTCATTCTGACTTCATGCAAGGTCTTAGCAGAACCTTGCCTGCTCCCGGTTACTGACTGAACACTCGGCGGAGAGGTAAGTATAACAATCTTAATTATGTTTAATACATTTGTCTTTATTTTACATTTGATTTTGCAGTGTATAATGCACTGCGAAATCAAATCGCTAAAGAAGTAGCCCTAAGGAGCAGGGGGACACGGGGAACGGGAGCGCAGACAGAGCAGAGGAGCGGGGTATAGAGCGCGGGCAGAACAGGAGGAGCGGGGGGGAAGAAGCATGGGCAGGGCAGAGAAGCGGGTATGGAGCACGGGTAGGACAGGAGGAGCGGGGGGAAGAAGCGCGGGCAGGGCAGAGGGGCGGGGTATGGAGCGCGGGCAGGCCACCGTCGGCCGGATCCGGGTATCCCGGCGACAGTGGTGCTAATGCGCCGCTGTCGCCGGGCTGCAAATTGGCGTGAAATTCGAATTTTGAATTTGCGTGCCTATATGCATAGTCTGCGCTCATAGGCGCCCGCCTCCGGCGGCCACCAATGAGCAGCCTCTGTCTGACGCGCGATTTCTGTGACCGACAGACGCCTTAGACAATTATATAGTAGATATATTATTCTTGAAAGAACAGCACTTTTTTTTTTAATGAAGCTAACATTAAATGAATCAGAAATACACTCTATACATTGTTATTGTGGTAAATTACTATTCTAGCTGCAAATGTCTTGTTTTTTAACGCAATATCTTCATAGGTGTATAGAGGCTCATTTCCAACAACCACCACTCCTGTATTTTAATGGTACATTGTGTTTGCTAACTGTGTAAGAAGGCTAATGGATGTTAAAGGGAACTTGTCATGTCGATTTAGGCTTCAAACCTATGACTACCTGTCCCTGCAGCTTACAAACACATCCCTAACCATCCCTGTGTGACCTAACAGTGTGCTATATTTGCTTTGTAAAATGAGTTTGATACCTTCATTTTCCATTGTCAACAGCATCAAGTCCCTGCAGTGTGGAGACTGAGTGGGCGGTCTCCTGGCTTCTGTCTCCCCTCCTGGCTTTGGTTTGCACGCCCTGCTGGGTGTGCGAACTTATCCCCCTGGCATGGGGAAGCGTCAGTGTAGACTCCAGAGCAGACGCACTGAGCTGTGGGACACTGGTCAGTGCACCATAGATGTGAATCAAGACTGCGTCATACACAGGGGAGGGCCAAGTGCGGCTTGGATGTTTGCACAGTGGCGGAAATGACGCGGCCGCGTCATTCACAAAGGCGGCAACTTTAAATGGTATGACTGCGCAAATGTGCAGATGCGGAAATGACTGCCCCGCGGCCGCGACTGACACAACGGCGGGCCTGAATAATGGAGACGGGAGTGCGCCAGGGGGATGTGTTCATACGCCCAGCAGAGCGTGCAAACCAAAGCCAGGAGGGGAGACGTAGGCTAGGAGACCGCCTACTCAGTCTCCACACAGTGGCGACTGGATGCTGCTGACAATGGAAAATGAAGGTATCAAACTCATTTTACAAAGCAAATATAGCACACTGTTAGGTCACACAGGTATAGTTAGGGATGCATTTGTAAGCTGCAGGGACAGGTAGTCATAGGTTTGAAGCTTAAATCGACATGACAGGTTCCCTTTAGTGATGAGCGAGTACTAAAATGCTCGGGTGCTTGAAGCTCTGGCCGAGCATCCCGAGATACTCGTGTACTCGGCCCGAGTAACGAGCCCAATGTTATCCTATGGGAGACACGAGTATTTTTATGAAATGACTGCCGGCAGCATGGAAAAACCCTAAAAATGTCACAAAAGTCTCAGAAGAGTGCTGAAATGACATGGCAACACCATGGGGAAGACCCCTGGAAGCATTTCTCACTGAAAAGTCACAGCTGTGAACAATGTTGTCCGAGTTTCACGTCAACTTTACGGAGTCTCCAGAAAACCTTACAAAATGACACCAAAATGAATATTTATGGTGGAAATGTTAAGGGCACATACCCAATAGTGAGATACAGCTGGTGTATGTTACTTTTTGTGATTACATGAAAGATTTTACGTGAAAACATTGTGCGGCACTACAATGACCCTGAGAAGAGACGAACATGAAGCCCTGTCTTGAAATAATGTGCCCATTTTGAGGAACTGGGTGTATTGTAGTTTCTTCCTTTGCCAGGGCAGTCCAAAATTGGGAGGTTCACCAATGGCTCTGGATACAGACATGCAGGAGGGCCTGTAACCCTCAAGTGGGTGTATTGTAGTATAGCCCTTTGGTCAGGGCAGCCAAAAATTGGGAGGTTCAACAATGACCCATGCATACAGACATGTAGTAGGGCCTGTAACCCTCAAGTGGGTGTATTTTAGCCTAAGCCTTTGGCCAGGGCAGCCAAAAATTGGGAGGTTCAACAATGACCCATGCATACAGATATGTAGTAGGGCCTGTAACCCTCAAGTGGGTGTATTGTAGTATCTTCCTTTGCCAGGGCAGTCCAAAATTGGGAGGTTCACAAATGCCCCTGGATACAGACATGCAGGAGGGCCTGTAACCCTCAAGTGGGTGTATTGTAGTATAGCCCTTTGGTCAGGGCAGCCAAAAATTGGGAGGTTCAACAATGACCCATGCATACAGACATGTAGTAGGGCCTGTAACCCTCAAGTGGGTGTATTGTAGTATAGCCCTTTGGTCAGGGCAGCCAAAAATTGGGAGGCTTCTCTTTGTCCCTGTATAGAGACGTGCAGGAGGGCCTGTAACCCTCAAGTGGGTGTATTGTAGTATAGCCCTTTGGTCAGGGCAGCCAAAAATTGGGAGGTTCAACAATGACCCATGCATACAGACATGTAGTAGGGCCTGTAACCCTCAAGTGGGTGTATTGTAGTATAGCCCTTTGGTTAGGGCAGCCAAAAATTGGGAGGTTCAACAATGACCCATGCATACAGACATGTAGTAGGGCCTGTAACCCTCAAGTGGGTGTATTTTAGCCTAGGCCTTTGGCCAGGGCAGCCAAAAATTGGGAGGTTCAACAATGACCCATGCATACAGACATGTAGTAGGGCCTGTAACCCTCAAGTGGGTGTATTGTAGTATAGGCCTTTGGCCAGGGCAGCCAAAAATTGGGAGGCTCCTCATTGTCCCTGGATAGAGACGTGCAGGAGGGCCTCAAAACATTTTTCACATTGAAAAGATGCGGGTATCCTGTCTTTGTAATGCCCATTCAAAAAGAATGGGCGTAAAAATTTACCACTGGGGGTATACCTGAAACAACAGCCAAACTATTGTAACGGTCATCATGGTGGCACATGAGGAGAAGGAGGAGCAGTCCAGCGATTAGCCAAGGAATAGGAAGACGACGTGGTGGATGATCCAGTAGCTGACCCAACCTGGCAGGAGTATATGCAGAGCGAGGACAGCAGTGCACAGGGTGAGGGAGGCGTAGCATCCCAACAGGCAGTACGAAGCAGGGTCAGGTACGCAGGCAGAAGGCAACCATTCCCCGGAACAACAACACGACACAAGGTGCCTGTGCAAATGTTATGTCTTCCCGGGTCTGGCAGTATTTTAAGTTGGCTCCAGATGACTCTAAAAAGGCCATTTGCAACACCTGCCATGCCAGCATCAGCAGGGGTACGAAAAGTAGCAGCCTGACCACCACCAGCATGATCAGGCACATGTCAGCCAACCACCCGACTTTGTGGGAAGTACAACAGAGTTGAGGAGCGGTGCTTGCTGATGTCACTGCTACGTCTTCGCCTGTTGTGCGTGCGAGCCAATCCCCTGTCCATGCTGGCCGTGAACAAGCCTCCGGCCCTGCACCTGAAGTTGCCCACGCACAAATTACACCACCATCAAGCACGTCCTTGTCCCAGCGCAGCGTTCAATTATCCATTATTGGAACGCAGGCGCAAATACGCTGCCAACGTCCCACATGCCACAGTCCTGAATGATCACATTTCGCGACTCATAGCGCTACAAATGTTGCCTTTCCGGCTGGTGGAGACGGAAGCATTCCGCGACCTGATGGCGGCTGCTGTCCCACATTACTCGGTCCCCAGCCGCCACTATTTCTCCAGATGTGCCGTCCCCGCATTGCATAACCACGTGTCCAACAGCATCACACGTGCCCTCAACAACGCTGTTTCAGCCAAAGTCCACCTAATAATAATAATAATAATACAGCTTTATTTATATAGCGCCAACATATTACGCAGCGCTTTACAATGTAGGGTTAGAGTACAGAAAATATAATACAGTAAGTAATTACAGTAGAGAACAAATACAGTACAATAATTGGATACAAAACAATAGGCATAGAATCAATGTAAAAAAGAAAATACAAAAAATAAAGCAAGAAATGAAGGTGACCCTGCTCAAAAGAGCTTACAATCTACAACAAGATAGGGGTTGCACAAGGTACAGGGGCTTATTGCACTGATGGTCCAGGCATCTTGAGGAAATGGGGCATAGAACTAAGCTTACATGGATGGTCATTATACAGTCTGTGTAGACCTTTTTGGTTTGGTGGAGTTTGTAGAAGAGTAATGTCCAGAGGGATAGCCCATTCACTATCTACAGTACAAAGGACTTCTATTGGGGAGTATGATAGGCCGCCTTAAAAAGATGCGTTTTTAGGGATCGTCTGAAGCCATGCAAGTTGTGGATAGTCCTGATTTCTTGGGGTAAAGCATTCCAGAGGTTTGGTGCAGCTCTGGAGAAGTCTTGGAGCCGGGGGTGGGAGGATCGGATTATTACAGATGTCAGTCGAAGGTCATTTGAGGAACGTAGAGTGCGAGTGGGGTGATAGACAGAGATGAGGCAGGAGAGGTAGGGGGGTGCTACACTGTGAAGAGCTTTGTGGGTGAGAAGAAGCAATTTGAATTTGATCCTGTAGTATACGGGCAGCCAGTGCAATGACTGGCACAGAGCAGAGGCATCTGAGTAACGATTGGCCAGATGGGTGATCCTGGCTGCTGCATTAAGGATGGACTGGAGAGGAGAAACTCTGGTGAGGGGGAGGCCGCTTAATAGAGAATTGCAATAGTCAAGGCGGGAATGGATTAGGGCCACGGTCAGGGTTTTTGTTGTTTACAGGGTGAGAAAGGGACGGACTCTGGAGATATTCTTCAGGTGTAAGCGACATGAGCGGACGAGATATTGTGTGTGGGAGGAGAAGGAGAGATCGGTGTCAAACATAACACCCAGACAACAAGCCTGCTGCCTAGGCGTTATCGTGGTGCCACAAACTGAGAGAGAGATGTCCGATTTAGGGAGGTTAGTGGATGGGGGGGAACAGAAGAAGTTCAGTTTTGGAAAGGTTTAGTTTCAAATAGAGAGTGGACATGATATTGGAAACTGCAGCTAGACAGTCATTGCTGTTCTTTAATACCGCAGGGGTAAGGTCAGGGGCTGAAGTGTATAACCACAGACACGTGGACAAGTGCTTGTGGGCAAGGCCGCTACATCTCCTTGACAAAACACTTGGTTAATATTGTGGAGGCTGTGACACAGTCTGAGCGAGGGACGGAACACGTCCTTCCCACACCAAGGATAGCAGGCCCTACCTCTGTCAGGGTTTCACCGACACTCTACAGCTCCGGAATGTCATGCTCTTCAGCCTCCTCCTCCTCCTCCTGCGCATCCTCATCCACTGTACCCTCCACACCAGTCCCAAGCTGGAAGCACTGCAGCACTGCCTCTGCGAAGCGGCAACAGGCTGTGCTGAAGTTAGTCTGCATAAGTGACAAACCCCACAATGCAGAAGAGGTGTGGACAGCTCTGAAACAGCAGGCAGATCACTGTCTCACACCTGTGAACCTAAAGCCAGGAAAGGTCGTGTGTGACAATGGCTGGAACCTGGTGGCAGCTTTGAGGCGAGGCCAGCTGACGCATGTTCCATGCGTGGCCCACGTGCTCAACCTGGTGGTTCAGAGGTTTGAAAAGTCATACCCAGAGCTGTCTGAACTGCTGGTAAAAGTTCGCCGTCTGTCTGCACATTTTCGCAAGTCACCTGCTGCTTCAGCCGGCCTTGGCGGATTTTAGCGCCGTTAGCGTCTTACGGCACACAGACTGGTGTGTGATGTCCCCACGCGTTGGAATTCAACTCTGCACATGTTGGTCAGGATATGTGAGCAGAAGAGGGCAGTTGTTGACTACCTGCATCACCTAAGCCGTCGGGAAATGGTTCAAACTCCACACATAACACCTGAGGAGTGGAGGTGGATGTCCGACCTATGTGCCGTCCTCCAAAACTTTGAGGACTCCACCAAGATGGTGAGCGGCGAGGACGCCATTATTAGCGTTACCATACCACTACTCTGCCTTCTAAAACGGTCTCTGCTGAAAAACAAAGAGGATGCATTGCAGGCCGAGCGCGATGACTTGGAGCAAGAAACAGTAGTGGGTGTGGGTGAAAACACACAGTCCAGCCTCATCTCATCACAACGTGCAGTGGAGGACTATGACGAGGAGGAGGAGGATGAAGACATGGAGCAACTCTCTGGCCAAATTGAGGATATGACATGCACACCACTCATACCCTCGATTCAGCGTGGCTGGCCAGAGGACAGGGGAGATGAGGAGGAAGAGGAGGAGGAGGAGGACAGCATGTTCAGTCATCCTGTTGGTCTGGATACTGAAGTGATGGCTGTTAAGAGTCTGGCGCACATGGCTGACTTTATGGTAAGCTGCCTGGCTCGTGACCCTCGCGTTCAGAACATCTTGGCCGACAATCTGTACTGGTTGGCAACACTGTTAGACCCACGCTACAAGGAGAACTTTATGTCTATCATTCCTGAGGCGGAGAGGTCAGCCAAAATGCAGCAGTTCCAGAAGGCCATAGTCACGGAAGTAGGCAAATCATTCCCCTCACAAAATGCTAGCGGCATAGGTCAGGAATCGGTGGACAACCAAGGCGTACGGCCGAGAGGGGCACAAGTCCAATCCGCCAAAGGTAGGGGAACAGTCTTTACGAGGTGGAACAGTTTTCTCAGCCCCTCACGTACCACAGCCCCTGAGGTGCGGGGTAGTGCAACAAGAAATGCTAAGTTTGGCCAGATGCTGAAGGAGTACCTTGCCGATTGAACAACTGTACTGCGAGATTCCTCTGTGCCTTACAATTATTGGGTCTCCAAGCTGGACACGTGGCATGAGTTGGCTCTCTACGCCTTGGAAGTCCTGGCCTGCACTGCCGCTAGCGTTTTGTCAGAGCGTGTTTTCAGTGCCGCAGGTGGAATCATTACTGATAAACGCAACCGCCTGTCAACTGAAAATGCTGACAGGCTGACTCAGATCAAGATGAACAAGGGTTGTATTGGGCCAGACTTCACCACACCACCAACAAATGACAACTGAATTTAAATTTTGTAATGGGAATTTGCCATGTACCTCCACTGACCCATGGGTACACACTTCTGGACGTCCGAGTGTCCAAGTGTGGGATCAGTAATGTCCGTGGACGTGTACTCGGCCTGTTGGTAGGAAGGAGGATCAGGTTGGGAAATGTGCGGTGCAGTATCACGGCTACTGACACTTGACGTGTGGAAGACAGGGTGTTTGTGGAGGTGCCAATCAGACTTGAAGCATTATCCGCTATCCAAGTAACAAGCTGTTGACACTGGTGTTGGTTCAAGAGCGGTGTACTGCAGCGGGCACCAACAATTTGGGACAGGATGTGTGAACGAGTAGATGTGCCACTTTCTTGTTGCGAAATTAGTGCTTGCACACGACCTCGGCCTCTGCCTGCACCACCATCACGTTCACCTCCTTGTTCGTTGCCAACGCCCTTGCGCATTTTGCTTGTATACAGCGACAACAGTCACAGGAGAGGATTTTAGTCCCTAACCTGTATTAAGGTAGTACGTACACCTGTCTGGTGACTGTAATGGTTTCAGGAGAGGATTTTAGTCCCTAACCTGTATCAAGGTATGACGTACACCAGTCTCGTGACTGTTCAGATCACAAGAGATTAGGATTTTAGTTCGCTAACCTGTATCAAGGTATGACGTACACCAGTCTGGTGACTGTTCAGATCACAAGAGATTAGGATTTTAGTTCGCTAACCTGTATCAAGGTATGACGTACACCAGTCTGGTGACTGTTGAGATCACAAGAGATTAGGATTTTAGTTCCCTAACCTGTATCAAGGTATGACGTACACCAGTCTGGTGACTGTAATGGTTTCAGGAGAGGATTTTAGTCCCTAACCTGTATCAAGGTATGACGTACACCAGTCTGGTGACTGTTCAGATCACAAGAGATTAGGATTTTAGTTCGCTAACCTGTATCAAGGTATGACGTACACCAGTCTGGTGACTGTAATGGTTTCAGGAGAGGATTTTAGTCCCTAACCTGTATCAAGGTATGACGTACACCAGTCTGGTGACTGTTCAGATCACAAGAGATTAGGATTTTAGTTCGCTAACCTGTATCAAGGTATGACGTACACCAGTCTGGTGACTGTAATGGTTTCAGGAGAGGATTTTAGTCCCTAACCTGTATCAAGGTATGACGTACACCAGTCTGGTGACTGTTCAGATCACAAGAGATTAGGATTTTAGTTCCCTAACCTGTATCAAGGTATGACGTACACCAGTCTGGTGACTGTAATGGTTTCAGGAGAGGATTTTAGTCCCTAAACTGTATCAAGGTATGACGTACATCAGTCTGGTGACTGTTCAAATCACAAGAGATTAGGATTTTAGTTCGCTAACCTGTATCAAGGTATGACGTACACCAGTCTGGTGACTGTTCAGATCACAAGAGATTAGGATTTTAGTTTGCTAACCTGTATCAAGGTATGATGTACACCAGTCTGGTGACTACTGAGATCACAAGAGATTAGGATTTTAGTTCCCTAACCTGTATCAAGGTATGACGTACACCAGTCTGCTGACTGTAATGGTTTCAGGAGAGGATTTTAGTCCCTAACCTGTATTAAGGTAGCACGTACAACATTCTGGTGACTTGAATGGTTTCAGGTGAGGATTTTAGTCCCTAACCTGTATCAAGGTATGACGTACAACAGTCTGGTGACTGTAATGGTTTCAGGAGAGGATTTTAGTCCCTAACCTGTATTAAGGTAGTACGTACACCTGTCTGGTGACTTTAATGGTTTCAGGAGAGGATTTTAGTCCCTAACCTGTATTAAGGTAGCACGTACACCTGTCTGGTGACTGTAATGGTTTCAGGAGAGGATTTTAGTCCCTAACCTGTATCAAGGTATGACGTACAACAGTCTGGTGACTTGAATGGTTTCAGGAGAGGATTTTAGTCCCTAACCTGTATCAAGGTAGTACGTACACCAGTCTGGTGACTGTAATGGTTTCAGGAGAGGATTTTAGTCCCTAACCTGTATTAAGGTAGTACGTACACCTGTCTGGTGACTTTAATGGTTTCAGGAGAGGATTTTAGTCCCTAACCTGTATTAAGGTAGCACGTACACCTGTCTGGTGACTGTAATGGTTTCAGGAGAGGATTTTAGTCCCTAACCTGTATTAAGGTAGTACGTACACCTGTCTGGTGACTTTAATGGTTTCAGGAGAGGATTTTAGTCCCTAACCTGTATTAAGGTAGCACGTACACCTGTCTGGTGACTGTAATGCTTTCAGGAGAGGATTTTAGTCCCTAACCTGTATTAAGGTAGTACGTACACCTGTCTGGTGACTTTAATGGTTTCAGGAGAGGATTTTAGTCCCTAACCTGTATTAAGGTAGCACGTACACCTGTCTGGTGACTGTAATGGTTTCAGGAGAGGATTTTAGTCCCTAACCTGTATTAAGGTAGCACGTACACCTGTCTGGTGACTGTAATGCTTTCAGGAGAGGATTTTAGTCCCTAACCTGTTTTAAGGTAGTACGTACACCTGTCTGGTGACTGTAATGGTTTCAAGAGAGGATTTTAGTCCCTAACCTGTATTAAGGTAGTACGTACACCTGTCTGGTGACTGTAATGGTTTCAGGAGAGGATTTTAGTCCCTAACCTGTATTAAGGTAGTAAGTTCAAGAGTGTGGTGACTCTAATGGTCACAGAAAAGCTTGGATTCCGATCTGTATCACCCTGCCTATATCCTCCTAGATTAGTCCTGAGAAGGACTGTTCTGGTCACTGGAAAGCTTGGACTCCGATCTGGATCACCCTGCCTATATCCTCCTAGATTAGTCCTGAGAAGGACTGTTGTGGTCAGCAGCAGTTTGCAGCCCTGCTCCGGATCTACCTCTAAGGGCCGCAAATCTGTCCCTAAGCAGCAGCAGACACTCTCCCTACACTCACTGTCTGGATGGCTGTGTGCCGAGCACAGCGCGCCGGGAGTTATAAAGGCTCGGTGACGCTGTACAGGCCGGCCAATCACTGCTATGCCACAACTAACAGGGCTGTGGCATTGTAGTGGTCTGCCAGCCAATCCCTGCACGTGGGCTGGCTCTCAAAAGAGCACCAACATGCAGAGATGACGATCACGAGCACAGCACGAGTATCGCGAGATTACTCGGTGCTCGGCGAGTAGCCCGAGTACAGTGATACTCGTGCGAGTACCGAGTAGTGGCGAGCATGCTCGCTCATCACTAGTTCCCTTTAAGGAAACCCTAGAAAACCCTTGCACAATTATGTTAGAACAGCTGAAAAAGGTTTGGCTGATTAGAGAAGCTATAAAATTGACCTTCCTTTGAGCTAGTTGAGAATCTGGAGCATTACATTTGTTTGTTCTATGAAACTCTCAAAATGGCCAGAAAAAGAGAACTTTCATGTGAAACTCGACAGTCTATTCTTGTTCTTAGAAATGAAGGCTATTCCATGCGAGAAATTACCAAGAAACTGAAGATTTCCTATAATGGTGTGTCCTACTCCCTTCAGAGGACAGTGTCGTGCCTTAGAAATACGTGCATTTAGTTTGCTTGAGACAATATATTGTTTGCTTGTTCAGCAATGATTTATCCCATAGCGCCATCTGTTGACAATGTTCCCACATTACATTATGTTTACTGCATAGTCTAATTTTGGTCCCTCCATGCCTATGTAATCCCATGAGGCCGTGCTCCTGGCTCTGCCCCTTCTCCAGCAGCCATTACAGCCTCATACAAGCTGACATCCTGACATGCTGACCCTTCTCTCCCTGGATTTTAGCTTATCTGCATGTTTCCCTCAACATAGCACAGTCGGTGAGTTTAATATGCTACTGCCCACCTAAATGTACAATGTAGCTACTGTTGTTTATCATCTTATCGTTCTTCTGCCATTGTACATATTGTGTATTCACCGTATCGTGCAATCACATTGTGTGACCTGTAACAATGTAATGTTTTGCACTTCGTATATGCTTATGTTGTACTGAGAATTTCTATTTGTTTTTTCTAGTTTTACACTTAACCTATTAATAAAAGTTGAAAAGGACCCCCAGCGTCCATGTCAATGCATTGATGGGAAAGCGTTAACCTGTCTGTCAACTCGTTCTTCAGGAGTACAGAGCGAGGGTGCCAGAACAGACAGCACAAACAGGCTTTAACCAGAGTAGAAAGAGAAGGCCCCGCTGCACAATTGAGCAACAAGACAAGTACATTAGAGTCTCTAGTTTGAAAAATCAACACCTCACAACTCCTCAACTGGCAGCTTCATTAAATAGTACCCAAAAAACGCCAGTGTCAACATCTACAGTGAAGAGACGACTCCAGGATGCTGGCCTTCAGGGAAGAGTGGAAAAGAAAAAGCCATATCTGAGATTGGTTAATAAAAGGAAAAGATAAATATGGGCAAAAGAACACAGACATTGAACAGAGGAAGATTGGAAAACAGTTTTATGGACAGACGAATCAAAGTTTGAGGTGTTTGGATCACACAAAAGAACATTTGTGAGACGCAGAACAACTGAAAAGATGCTGGAAGAGTGCCTGACGCCATCTGTCCAGCATCGTGGAGGTAATGTGATGGTCTAGGGTTGCTTTGGTGCTGGTGAAGTGGGAGATTTGTACACGGTAAAAGGGATGCCATACCCTGTGGACAACACTTGATTGTCCTGTTATAAGATGAAATTGGAGCCAATCACCCAAAGCACACCTCCAAATTATGCATGGACTATTTAGGGAAGAAGTAAACAGCTGGTATTCTATCTGTAATGGAGTGGCCACCGCAGTCACCAGATCTCAACCTCATTGAGCTGTTGTGGGAGCAGCTTGACTGTATGGTACACAAAAAGTGCCCATCAAGCTAATCCAACTTGTGAGAGGGGCTTCAGGAAGCATGGGGTGAAATTTCTCAAGATTACCTCAGCAAATTAACAGCTAGAATGCCAAAGGCCTGCAATGCTGTAATTGCTGCAAAGGGAGCATTCTTTGACGAAAGCAAAGTTTGAAGGAGAAAATTATTATTTCAAATATAAATCATTATTTCTAACCTTGTCAATGTCTGGACTATATTTTTTTATTTATTTTGCACCTCATTTGATGAATAAAAGTATGAGTTTTCATGGAGAACACAAAATTGTCTGGGTGACCACAAACTTTTCAATAGCAGTGTATATGTGTGTTAAAAAAAAACCTGTGGAAGTAATGGCACTATATATGGGAATAAATATTATTAGTATCCATCAAATATATATATATATATATATATATATATATATATAGTGGGTATGGAAAGTATTCAGACTTCACTTTTAGTTTCATTGCAGCCATTTGGTAAATTCAAAAAAGTTCATTTTTTTCTCAATAATGTGCACTCTGCACCCCATCTTGACTGAAAAAAAGAGAAATGTTGAAATGTGTGCAAATGTATTAAAAAAGAAAAGCTGAAGTATCACATGGTCAGTGATCTTGGGGTTCTTCTTTATCTCTCTCACCAAGGCTCTTCTCCCATGATTGCTCAGTTTGGCAAAATTTAAGGGGGCCTGAATACCGTACCCACTGTATATATCCCCATTTTACGAAGTCCATTGTAAAAGTGTATCTAGGCAAGTAGCTACAGTAATTGCCTTAAGAGCAATCATGGGAACTTAAGAATGGGCTAATGTAAACATACCGGCAGTCACCTGTCAAGAGAGCAAAATATTTGTAGACCTGAGTAGGCCGACAAGTAAACACCTATGTAGACTGGCTAATAAACAAACGGCTTCTATATGTCAGGGCTCATTTAGAATCCTGAAACAGGCCTGTCTAAACGTACTACTAGCCTCTCTATTTACTCAACATAATCCCATTGAAGGACACACCAAAGAGCTCTATGGTCCCTTTTGTCATAGCATTCCCATGTACATACACCAAAAGGGTACTGCTAGCACAACACTGCTATAGGCTTAGCCATCCATCATTTTAACACTCAGATATTGTTCCTGTCCACATATAATGCAATTATGCTGCATTATTATTTTCAGAAACACATACTTTTTATGTCATTTTTAGTACCTTTAATTGTTAACAATAAATTCTGTCAATAATTTTTATTTCAGAATTCAATAGAAAACGTGGAAATAAGCAACTTTGTAATATATCTTATCGGACAAATTTGCTTCTTTGGGTATGTGCCCACAGGAAGGTTTAACGTCGGTTTAGCAGCGAGAACCGCCGGCGGTTTAGCATAGGTTTTATTTAAATTTATGTAAATCCTAAGCAGCGTTAGGACTTACAAGTAACCCTATGTAATTTAGAAAACGCTGTGCACACATAGTTGGTTTATGTGAGCGGATCTGCCCGCGGTTGAGCGGTTTCCCAGCGGTTTAGCAGCATACAGCATGTCAATTCTTCTCAGCGGTTTTTGATCGGTTCCATGAACAAAATCCTCCATAGAAAACCGCCGGAAAAACCGCTGGAAAAACCGACTGAAAAACGCTGTGCACACGCTGAAAAAAACCGCCGGAAAACAACTGGAGACTTCAGAGCTCAGAACTGATAATTTCCAGCGGTTTACTGATGGTTTGAAAGCGACTAAACCTTCCTGTGGGCACATACCCTTTCTCTGCCAGACTTGATCAGAAGTTATCAAAATTCTCAGATCTGAGCTCAAATCTGTATTCAGTGAAGACTTTCCCATTACTGAAATAATGATGGTCAGTAAAAAATTGTCATTTACTAACAGATCTGAGAAAGTGTGCAGCTGCAAGCACGCTGCATCCAAGCGGAGGTAACCTTTGGCACTACTGGCACTACTGGCACTTTCATTTTATTTTGCACTTGTAGCACTTAAGCATTTGTTTGTATGTTGCAATCTATGATTGCGTATTGATTAATAAGTGTACTATTGTGGCCCCTTGCAATGATTTCTCTGGTATAAATTGAATCGGACATACATGTCACTATGACTTTTGGACAATGAATTGTTCAGTGTGTGCCTTATTGTGCCATCTATCATCTGTATGCCATTTTTATTGACTTTCTAAATAGCTGTATGCACTTTAATAAACTTTATATGTAATTTTTTGCAAAGATGAATTGGATTATGTTCTCGTTTCATTGACCGTTGTACAGTACAAGCACAGTGGATGAGGTTTATAGAAATGTTATGGCCACTATTCTTTTTCTACAAAGCATAAATTGACATGCGGCTCGAATTCTAAGACACAGCATGTCAATTTATGCTTGTGGAGATGTGAGTGTTCTCAGCGGCAGAACACAACAAAGATACACTGTGCCGAGAAGTCTGACTGTGGGCATTGGTGCAGCATTTTCCTACAGAGAACACTAGCATCTCTGCAGGAGAAAACACGCTGTGTCCAGAATGTAGCGTGTCTTAATCTTGGACACTTACAACCATATTTTCCTTCCTAAAAGTATTTGACTACTGAATGTCTTCCCCATGTAGCAAGATTGGTAACAGGACCACTTCAACAGCTACCATGTGCCATATAATACATAGAGTTCTTTTTATATAAAAGTGGGGCTTTTAGGTCCACTTGGGCACCAGGAACCTGGCGTAGCTGCCACCTTAGCAATCCCAGTCAAGTATATTTGATGCCTAATTTTCATTAGTAATCTAATAACAGATGAAGCATATAATTTTTTTTTTTCTAAAATAACCAATTAAGCTTCACAGCCTTGAAAGGGACACTTGTCATCCGGTTTTACCAGGTCATACTAATGTGCTAAACATTCCTGCGGGGCGGTATTCAGGGAAGTGACAGCAGTAAGGCAAAGGTAAGTCAGGTTTCCATGCACTTTACTGACCTCTTCCAAGAAGGAACAATGTTTCTAGAAATGAATGTAATGTACCTGACACACCGGCAGAAAAGTACAAAAATAACTTATGTAAAACAATGCAAAGATACTCTTTGGGATACTTAAATACAAGTATAAAGGTAAACTCCTCTTATGTTGCTATTTAAAGTAAATTTGAGAATAATATTAGGTTAAAGCACCTCCACAGCATGTTTTTTTTCCAGCTTTGGAGTTGCGCTTTAAAACTACCGTATATACTCGCGTATAAGCCGAGTTTTTCAGCCCAAAAATTGGGCTGAAAAGTACCCCCCTCGGCTTATACGCGAGTCAGTGACGGTATACAGCAGCCACAGCAGCCCCAGCAGCCTCAGTAATCCAGGGCCCCCCCAGCCTTGCTCTGGTCACCTGTAAAGCAAAATATACTTATCACTGTCCCGCTGCCGTCCGCGCCCGCCGCTGCCGACATCCCCGATCCTCCATCTTCATGCGTCCTCTTCCGGTTTCCTGTGTTCGTCGCAGGCAATGACGTCATTGCCGGCGCCGAACACAGGAAGTCGGAAGAAGACGCATGAAGATGGAGGATCGGGGATGTCGGCAGCGGCGGGCGCGGACGGCAGCGGGACAGTGATAAGTATATTTTGCTTTACAGGTGACCGGAGCAAGGCTGGGGGGGCCCTGGATTACTGGGGCTGCGTGTATACTACCGCTGGGGCTGCTATATACTACCACTGGGGCTGCTGGGGCTGCTATACACTACCACTGGGGCTGCTGGGGCTGCTATATACTACCACTGGGGCTGCTGGGGCTGCTATATACTACCACTGGGGCTGCTATATTCTACCACTGGGGCTGCTGTATACTACCACTGGGGCTGCTGGGGATGCTATATACTACCACTGGGGCTGCTGTATACTACCACTGGGGCTGCTGTATACTACCACTGGGGAGGCCTGTATACCACTGGGGGGGGGCCTGTATACCACACTGCTGGGGGCTGTATACCTGTGCTGGGGTCCACCCTCGGCTTATACACGAGTCAATAAGTTTTTCCAGATTTTGGGGGCAAAAGTAGGGGGTCGGCTTATACACGGGTCGGCTTATACACGAGTATATACGGGTAAGTGCCTTCCCCCGATCTTATACTTACCCTCCAGTATTATCCTGTTTTTTTTCTGAGTTATCTGGGCCCGTGGTAACTTCTGACTTGGTGACTTCTTGTGCCCATAACTTCTGACTTGGTGACTTCTTGTGCCCATAACGTCTGACTGGCTGGAAGGTAGAAGTCAGAACAAGCTTCTCATAGACTTGTATTGAGTTGTGACCTCCTGTGTTCCATGAAACACTGTAGCTGTCGGCATGTCATGAACTGCAGAAGGATGACTGAAGCAACACTGCTAACAGATGAAGACACCGGAAAGTGAATATAAGACAGGGGGCAGGGGATTTAGATTTAAGGCACCACTCTAGTGATGAAATACATGGAATGCTGAAGTGGTGCTTTAAAGGGCTAAAAATTACTTTAGCACCTCATAACAGCTTTGTGTATACACGGAGAACAAACAGTAGAATAATGATCAGTTTTCGTTTATTAAATTAAATTTCAGCAACTTGTCAAAATTATACCAAGTAACTTTAATTGATAAGCAATTACCATCTGTCCTGGACAAGGAAGATTCAACACAAACTTTCTTTATTCGCAGATGGTCCAATTTTGACGGGTGGAGATTTAAACATCGCACTAGAACCTTTATTAGACACCTAAAGTAATGTTTCCTGGCTGGATTTGGCCCAAGTTAGGTCTTCTTTCCACTCAGCAGATTTGATAGATGTGTGGCGCTATTTTCACCTGCAGGATAGAACTTACACGTACTATTCTCATCCACGTAACAATTATCATCGGTTAGATTACCTATTTATATCTAAGACTCTGCTCCCGGCTATTGCAGAAGCTAAAATCCTAACAGCATTATACTCAGACCATGCAGTGGTGTCTATGAAACTGGAGTTTGGGAAATCTTTTCCGAACTCCAGGACTTGGAGGCTTAATGAATCCCTCCTGTGCTTGAAGGGTATCAAAACCAAAATACAAACGGCTATTAAGGATTACTTCCTATCCAACAATACTCCAGATGTAGATCCCGCTATAATTTGGGAAGCGCACAAGGCGACACTCAGAGGAACAATAATATCATTAGCATCATTCCAAGATAAACAGAGGAAAATGGAAATAGAGACATTATACAAAGAAATAACGGATTGAGAGGCTCAACATCAGAAAACGCTAGCCCAACCCACCATGATAAAACTTACAGAATGTAGACAGCGCCTTAAAGATCTACTTAATAAAAAGACAGCAAAATACTTTACTAACTGGAGGAACCGCCTCTTAGTACACGGAGATAGGGCTTCTAAACTTATGATCTCATTGATTAGGAGGCGACAGTCCCGTACATTTATCCATAAGGTCAAGACTGAATCGGGTCACCTAACGCAAAATTATGAACAAATAGTAGCAGAATTTTTGACATTCTATAAAAACCTATACCAGTTAAGGCCACATGAACCCGAAACAACCTTAAAACAGAGAAAGTCCGAAATTGACTCCTTCCTCTCTTCTCTATCTTTAGCACAACTAGATGTAAATCAGCAGACGTGGCTGGTAAGGCCTTTTGAACCTGAAGAGCTCCAGTCCATCCTGTCGAGGGGCCCAACTGGTAAATCGCTAGGGCCAGATGGTTTTCCGCTCCTCTATTACAAGCCATTCTACCCAGAATTGAGTTCACATTTATTGAAAATGTGTAATGCAGTTTTGCATGGAAGTTCTCTTCCCTCCCAGTCTCTTGAAGCACATGTCACTTTCCTGCATAAAGAAGGCAAAGACCCAACACTCTGTGGGAGTTACAGGCCTATCTCCTTGCTTAATGTCGATTTGAAAATCTATGCTAGCTTAATAGCAAGACGTTTGACGGGCCTGATCCCACAACTGATCACAATAGAGCAGATGGAGTTTGTGCAGGGAAGAGAGGGAGACAATGTGAGTAGGATCTTACATTTAATGCAATATGCAAAAATCCACAATAAACCAATGGTTCTGCTGAGTACAGATGCCGAGGAGGCCTTCGACAGGGTGGACTGGACATTCCTTCGGAGCACCCTGGCGGCTTTCCATGTTCCACCCCTTTTAATAGAAGCTATATTCAAAATGTACACCTCACCATCAGCAAAATTGAGAATCAATAATACGCTCTCAGATCCCTTCTTGATACAAAACTGTACGAGACAGGGATGCCCTCTGTTCCCCTTACTATTCGTACTGGTCATGGAACCACTACTGAGTAGTATTCAGATGAATGAAGAAATTAAAGGAGTTCAATTACGCAAAATACACCACAAGTCGGCTGCATTCGCGGATGACCTGTTGGTAATCTTATCTGAACCAGATAGGGGCATCCCGGCCTTTGTACAATCTCTAGAGACGTACTGTTGACTTTCTAATTATAGAATTAATCTGTCAAAATCAGAAGCTCTAAGCCTAAATATTTCCAAATCCACCATTGACAAATATAAACACAAATATCCCTTTGCATGGCCAAATAAATATATCACATATTTAGGTATCAAAATAGGTCATTCAGCTAGGGATCTCCTTACCCTCAATGTAGAACCATCACTAGAAAAAGCAATTGAGACAGTTAAATCATGGAGAACCCCCTTTCTATCATGGGTCGGGAGAAAAAACTTACTCAAAATTATAATACTACCCAAAGTTTTATACCCATTTCAAATGCATATCCCAGAACAAAGTTTAAACAAAATCCACACCTTTGTTTTAAACTTCATTTGGAACCACAAGAAACCACGAATTAAGTTTCAGACACTTGCATTACCACGGGATAGGTGGGGTATGGGTGCGCCGGACATATGCAAATATTATAGAGCAGCTATGCTGACTAGAATTGTAGACTGGATTAGGAGACCAACACACAAATTGTGGCTCTCAATCGAAGAATCCTTGTCACACATGCCCCTAAGGTTGCTGGCACTACTACCAGATCTTCATAGCAAATCGAGACCGAGTATAAATACTTTCACAAGAGCTGTCGCAGATATATGGAAAAAGGAATACGGCCTGCTACTACCCCCACTGTCCCCCATTCTAAATCTTCAAGACCTTATTGGCCAACTCCCAGTGAGGTCATCAATAACCAACTCCGCAGACCCAAGACGGACAGCATCAAATCCCATCCCAATTGACCACTTATTAATAGATGGAGCACTTCTTTCATTTGGAGAGATACAACAATCTGAATCTCTACCAGCTATCTCTTTCATTCAATATGGTGAGCTGAAAGCTTATGTTCACAAACATTTGAGTAATTTGAACTTTACCCGACCATTAACACTGTTTGAGCAAATGTGTACACAGTCGCAAACACCCAACAATGTGTTATCCCTGCTCTATAAAAATTTAATATTAGACATCGCACATGTCAAGAGGGACATTTTGGGCCTCTGGGAACGAGACCTCCAGATCAAGTTCTCAGATCAACAAATTATACCAATATATAGAGGTGGTCTTGACGCCCCTTTCAGCGTTGCTCAACCTCTTTATTTGGCCAAAGGAGACATTCACCTCTAGATTGGCTTCCAACATTATAGCCGCCTGCAGGCTCCTTGTTTCTGCTCACTGGAACTCAAACCGGATCCCAACTAAGGCTGGGGTCACAGTTGCATTTTTTTACAAGCGTTTTGGAGACCTGCGTTTTCAAAAACGCATGTAAAAACGCACCCATAGGCCCCCATGTTAAAAAACGCATGCCCTAATAGCAAAATCGCATGTGTGACTGTACCATGCGTTTTTGGTGCATTTCGAAAAACGCATGCGTTTTTTAATAAGGGGCCTTATGGGAAACGCATGCAAAAACGCATGTACAATTAGTGCCATTCAAAAACGCATGCGTTTTCCATAGGAGCCCATGTTAAAAAATCGCAAGCGTTTTAGAAAACGCATGCATTTTTTTAACATGGGCTCATATGGAAAACGCATGCGTTTTTGAATGGCACTAAATGGTACTAATTGTACATGCGTTTTTGCATGCATTTTCCATAGAGGCCCATGTTATAAAAATGCATGCGTTTTCTACAAAAACGCATGCGTTTTTCAAAACGCACCAAAAAATAGTACATGCACTATTTTTTGGTGCAGATTTAAAAACGCAGCCAAAAACGCAGGGAGCCATCACACACCTTAAAAAACTCATGCTGACATGAAAAAACGCATGAGTTTTGTTAAATCACTAAAAAAAACTCATGTCAACTGTGACCACAGCCTTAGTCTCAATTAATTCGGGAAATTGACACTGCGTACCATGTGGCAGAAATAGCAGCCCTTTCGTTCAGCGCCTATGATTCCTTCGAGAAAACGTAGACACCGTGGATATATTATAGAGCGACTCTGGAATTCATAAGAATTTCTACTATCGACTGATTTGAATTGTTGAGAGACCCCTCTTGCGGATCCATATCCCATGAACATCCCCCCTAATTTCCCCAATTTCATCCCTCATGCCTAATTCTTTTCCATCTTTCATGCCCACAACTTTCTATGTTTCTATTCTTTCAATCTATTACTATTCCTTTTTGGTTCTTTATTACGTAAAAACCGGTTGAAGGAGGAAAATTATAAGTCATGTAGTGAAAGTGTCCTTACGTTGTTAATGCTTTTTGTTAAAATTACTACAAGTATCTCCCTATGTGAGGGAATGGTTCATTGATTGTACACCTTCTACTGTTCAATAAAAAGAACATTAAAAGAAAGATAAGCAATCACCAATGTGTGTCATGGCTACACTTTGTGTCTTCTTTGATAACTCTTCACACTGCAGGATTTTGACTGATCAGTGTCAATCCAGTTTGTGTGCCAAACCCAGGAGAGGAACTTGCAATTGAAAGATTGACACCTGTTCTGAGTTTTGGAAACACTCCTGGTTTTGGCACACAAACTAGATGGACACTGATCAGTGAAAAAACTGCAGTGTGAAGCCAGCCTGAAGGTCACTTCATACGCTAGGATATAGGTGAACGAGATCGTTAGCTATGTCACATGACCGCGATCCTTCCGACATCGTTAGTGCGTTGTCACACGCAAGGATATTGTTAACAATCTTTAATTTGTTCAACGCTCCAGCAATTTGGAGAAGAACGTTTAAACGATTTTACAAAGCGTCAGGAATAGGAGAATTATTAACAACATCATTCATAAAGGTGTCACACTGAACGATGTTGCTGCTTCCCAGATCCTTAATTGGACGACGAACAATAGATTTGAGGTCTGGATCTCAAATTTTGGATGAACGTTCCAATGATTTTTCCTTCCAACATCGTTCGTTTACACGCAAGGACGCACTAACGATATCGTATGAACAATCACAAATCCATGACGTTTCAACAATATCGTTAACGGTATCCTAGCGTGTGAAATGGCCTTTAGGAGCAACTAGGCTCAGAGACATTGCTTCAGCTCTTCAGAATACAGCAAATCAATTATATACATCCGTGAAATTTATATAAATGGTTTAAGGGGGTTTTCCAGATTTTGGGGTGGTGTGTTTCATGCATGGACATCATTATCTAGATGTACTGCACTGAACCTAAAAGTGATATTCAGAAAGATATTTATGATACTATATATTTCACAGGTAAGTAATGAGTGCACTGTCAATAAAAAGAGCAGTAAGGCAAAGGTAAAATCATTCACCTATGCTCATCTTACCTCTTCCAGCCAGGTGACCTTTCCCACACAGACATGCAATGCAGGTTCCTGTTTATAAATACAGTTTACAAAAAGCTGGAGTGTTATATAAAATGTACAGAAAACAAGAATGCAATGTTTGGAAATCTTGTATAGCCATCTTTTATTGACATTAGAACACAGAACATGGCATGGTGGCTCAGTGGTTAGCATTGCAGTGCTGGGGTCCTGGGTTCAAATCCCACCAAGGACAACATCTGTAAGGAGTTTGTATATTCTCCCTGTGTTTGCGTGGGTTTCCTCCAGGCACTCTGGTTTCCTCACACACTCCAAAGACATACTGATAGGATATTTAGATTGTGAGCCCCAATGGTAAAATTGTTGCAAGTGTATGTAAAGCAATACAAATTAATAGTGGTGTATAAATTAATATTATTAGCATTATTATCAGTAGAGCTGGAGAGGCACATCTCTCAACTGATCACTTCTACCTCTCGGTGTTAGCATTCATTGGGGGATCATTACACCCAGAGCCCACTAATCAAACATTTCACTTGTCATATGACACCATGAAACAATATGTACACTGTAATAAAAAACGTAACTTGTGCCGTGATGATTTCATGTAATTTGACAGTTGAATGACTGCTTGGTAGAATCAATTTGTTTAATAATTTATCTGGCTGTCCTAAACACTCCTCAGCCCTGGAGTGAATGACTTACTGAGTTGTTGCATGGGTGGAACATTCAATAGATAAGGCTGCGGAGGTGACTGGGAGCAAAAGGCTATACAAATAACTGGTCAAATAAACTGTATAATTCTAATAATATGTTTGTGAAAAAGAAAGAAGGATCCAGTGGTAGGGTACTATTGCCAAAAGTACTAGAAAACAGAGTTTGGTCACTTCTGTGATAAGCATCCCACTAAATGAATACTTAGGACAATTTAAAATAAGCATAATATGGTACAAAAGCTCAGCACTTAAAGATACCCTCTTCCTCTAAACCTATATGTGACCATGTATCATCATCAGGGGCTGGCTGGTAAATTTCGGCCTGGGGGGCAGGTACACAGCAATGGCCCATGAGCAGTGAGCTTCAGGGGCAAAGCAGTCAGCCAGACCAACATGACAGATGGCCGGGCAACCTCAAAACTGCTGCTTGACTGCTGGCCTGGGGGGCATCTGCCCCACTGCCCCCTGGAACAGACAGCTCCTGATCATCATTATACCTAGTGCCAACTTTCTGAAGGCACGATCTCCTTCTGGCAGATTGGCAAATTCCTCTTTTCCAAAATGGTCACTGAAGAAACATGGGGAAAAATGTGCAAATCAGTAAAAACAACTCCTCCACCAATTCTCGGTCATGGGATGGGCACAGCTGATCCATCTGTGAAGAGTCAGGGGAAGGTGTTCAGATCTTCCACCTGTCTCTGCAGTGGCCATTTTGGAGAGAAAGTGAATGTTCATCATGTGTCTTCAAGAGAGAGGTAGAAGAGTGAAGAGCATCCAATATGATGACCATGAAGTGGGGGAGGGTCGCTTTAAATTCAACATTAATGCACCTCTTATCTATATCATGACCAGGCAGAGTTACAATTGCAATCAAAATTATTCAACCTCCATTACAAATTAGGTTTACTATCAAAATGTACAAATGCTCTGCTGTTTGTAATAAACCAATGAAACGAGCAATATAAATAGCTTCAGAATTATTTAATGCTTTCGTGGTAAGCATTTGTTTTATTTAGTACTAAAGTATTAAGGCTAAAGGATGCAAACAATAAAACTAAGGAATGTGAATGTGCATTACCGCTTAGAAAAACAGAGAAAACGTTTTTGTGTCAGGCCTATTTCACATCTAATGCAGGGCTGTGTTTTCCTTCATTTGCGTTTTTATGTGTTTTTACTGCTAAAAACGCATCCAAAATGCATGCATTTTTGCCCCCGTTGATTTCAATGGAAACACATGCAAAACTCAGGAAAATGCACATGCGTTTTTGCAAACACAGCCAAAAATCTCGGCCAATACGTCTAGGGCTGCGTTTGCAAAAACGCATGCGTTTTTGCGTTAGGAAAATGCACATGCATTTTTGCCTGCGTTTTTCCATGTGTTTTGCATGCGTTTCCATTGAAATAAATGGGGGCAAAAACGCATGTGTTTGGATGCGTTTTTAGCAATAAAACGCATAGAAATGCAAGTAAAGCAAAACGCAGACCTGGCTTAGATGTGAAAAGGGCCTCAGTTCTGACAAAGAGAGGCATTGTCTAGGATAGGACCCAATTGAGAGGTACAACAAGGCATGGTAATTAAACTCAAATATATTTGGCCATTTTTATTTGCAAAGTACCTCAACTTAAATTTTTTTTTAATTAATTTTTTTTTTTTCATGTTTTTTCTAAGGCCGGCTTCACACCATGGCCAGATCCGATCCAGGGCTGTCAGGGGTGACCTGACAGCCCCAGACCGGATCTGGACACAGAACCGGAGGGCCAAATATGCCCTCTGGTCCGGTGTGCAGCTGGATGGCTCATTTGCAGCCGCTGATAATTCAGGACCGTGGCTCGCAGGCAGCGAGCCGCAGCTCCTGAACTGTCAGCAGGAGACAGCTACGTGGTTTTCACTGCGTTTTTTTTCCTGATCAGGTTCGATCAGGTTTGAGTGTCAAAACCAGGAGTGTCTCCAAAACTCAGAACAGGCGTCAATCTTTCAATTATACTTTTGCTCTGCAAGTTCCTCTCCTGGTTTTGGCACACAAACCTGATGGAACCTGATCAGGGAAAAAACTGCATTGTGAGACCAGCCTAAGCAGTAATGCACATTCTTATTCCTTTTGTTTGAGTGCAACTACTTTTGAGATAAAATGTTATGTTTAATATGCACCAATTCAGACTTTCAGTTTAGGAAGTGCCGACACACATCTATTTCTATATTATGGATTCATGCCCTTTGTATTCTGCACTGCACCCAAGTTACCTAAAGGACCCGTTACACGGCACATCGTGCTCAACATCGTTCAAAAGTGACGTGTTCAACGATGTTGAAACGACATTGTTTGTGCGTCATTGTGTGTAACCGAACGATTCAACTACGATAATTAGTCAAGTTGAAGTTGACAGGTTTTTGACATGTTCAAAAACCTGACGACTTCAACTCAACTAACCTGCTGCATCGTTCAGTGTGACACCGCGACAATGATGTCACGGACAACTTCGCACATTCACAGTAATGAGCAGGGATCGTTCGCGGGGTTTGCGAACGATCCCTGCTCACAACATCGTTGGTGAGTTGTCCACGATATCTAGACCTGTGACATCTCACCAGCGATGTTGAATGGATCTCAAAAACGACCGTGCGTCCATGAGATCGCAGCCAACATCCTAACAACGTCGTCCTGTGTAACAGGGCCTTTAGGTGCTTTCAATTCTCCATGTAGCAGACTTCCTTTCAGCCCATATAGAAGAGGTCAGTTTTGACTCAAAAAGAGGCATTGTCTAGACTAGGACTCGATTGAGAGGTACACCTTGGCATGGTAATTGGGCTCAAATAAATTTGGCCATTTTTATTTGAAAAGTATCTCAACTTTTTAAAAAAAGATTTTTCATGTTTTTCTAAGCAGTAATACACATTCACATTCCTTGGCTTTTAGTCTTTTTTCCAAAGAATCATTTTCCTGTCGGAAGGTAAAAAGACTCTTGTGCTTCGAATTCCTTACAAAAAGCATGATTTTTTTCCCCTCAGAATTCATGATACTTGATTGAATCCAAAAACCTCAATGCCCATGCATAACAAATCTTGCTGCAGGTCTATTGCAGTCACATTTGCAGTTTTTGTTCACCTGCCTCCTTGGGAATCTGATGGCAGCTGGTGATGGCTTCCTTTTTCTGCTACAAAGAGGTAGTGTAGCCAGTGTTCTTTGACTATATATTTTGCATGCATTGTCACTATACCTGGTGCCAAACCTCTAAAGCCATTTTTGAGAATTCCGCTGCCTAGCTGTACCTAGCTGGCAGCCAAAAATACAGCACAGTCCCACATCATTTTTTTGTTTAAATTATGTCTAGAAATAAAAAAAAAGGATCTTTTTTTTTTTTTTTTTTTTTTTTTTTTTTTAATTATTTCTAGAATTTTTTTTTTTTTTTAAATGATGTGGGAACGTGACCTCCGGAGATGGGAGAAACTGCCTCTCTCATTGCTGGGTAGGGGTCACCTCCTTAAAATGATGTGTTTTCCCAGGCTCCTGTACCCGTTGCAGGTGGTTCCTCTGATGCTCCGTAGTGGGGATGTGGCATGGCTAAATAGGGCCTTCACCAGATTCATGTGGCAGGGAAGACGCCCTAGGATTGGGCTAAGCACACTTATGTTATCTCGAGAAGAGGGTGGGCTGGCAATTCCGGATGTCAAGGGATACAACGTGGTGTGCTTGCTTAGACATTTGTTGGACTGGCTGGGGAAGACCAGTAAATTCTCCGATTTCGAGATGGAATCGGCATTATGCCGACCATGGGGTTTGGCTTCGGTTCTTCACACCCCGAGAGCAAAACTCCCTAGTGGGATCAAACAGTCAGTGGTGCTCAGAGATACACTGGCAGTGTGGAAATTAATTCGCAAAAAAATGGGTCTTTCCTGGCGCATGTCTAAATATGTGAATCTGTGGACACATCCGGAGTTCCCATTGGGAAGAGAGAATGTTCTATTTAGGCAATGGAAAGAGAAGGGGGTGGAGTTAGCTGGAGATCTTCTGTGCCCGTCGGAAGCTAGATGGTTAGGGGGAGAGAATTAGTATCTGCTCTGGGTCTATCAGATTTTCACATACTGCAATATAACCAGCTTGAATATCACATCATGAGAAAGTTAGATAGGGTACACACAGAATGCGTGGTGAATGCCTGGGACGACTTGGTAAAGAAAGGAACAAACAACACCAGTGTATCGTCGCTTTACAGGGACTTGAGGGGACTGCTCTTACCTACCCAACGCGGGGGGCTCTTCAAGGGGTGGAAACGACGTTTGGGACCAGATGGTACGGGAGACATATTATTAAGGGGGTGGAGAGCCCTAAGAGACAACGTGGTTAATGAGCAATGGCGAGATACTCAATTTAGGATCATGCACTCAGCAATTTATGGGTTCAGGACATACACACAAAACCCTGATACTGACAGACGGCAATCATGCCCGAGGTGTGGAACGGATAATACAGATTTGCTACATGGGTTGTGGGAATGTACTAAAATTCGCCCACTGTGGGAGTTCGTAGAGAGCTTGGCTAGGTCGGTGACGGGCATGGGGATGACATTGGGGAAGGAGGGATGGCTGTTCCATTGCATTACAAGTTCTCACGGACCCAGAGACGTTCAGAAATTGCTGCATACCATAGCGATCCTTACTAAAAGGGCGATACTCGGGGCATGGCTGGAGGCTACGCCGCCGTCTCGAGGGGGAGTAATATCAGACATAAAGAAGGCAATGACACTAGAAAGAATAGAGGCGGAGTCAAACAAAGATAAGTTGCCGACTAAGTTTTTCAAAAAGTGGAGGAATTTTATTACGCATAGTCTTACGGATACTGAGATTAAGATAGTGGTCACACCTTTCAAAAATTCAGAATGGTACTTGACGGAACAATTGCGGGGATCATTGGGTCATCTGGAATTGCAGTAAGGTTGATCGCCACACAGCCAGGTGGGATGGAATGCTAGGCTTTGCAGAGATATCTGATGGAATGAGGTGAAGCGGTGCTAAAGGGGTGGTGGGAGGGGTTATATAGTTTTGGATGGTCTATTGTTGGGACCTTATTCTTTTGGAGAGAGATTGTTGGATGTAACAGACTCATTTACTGTTTACAACGTGATTTATATGATATCTATGAAAATTTAATAAAGATATTTGGAAAAAAAAAAAAAATGATGTGGGGCTTCGCCATATTTTTGTTTGCCAGCCAGGTACAGCTAGGCAGCTGGGCTGGAATCCTCAATGTGGAGAGTCCCAAGCTGTCTGAGCACCCCAGACTGGGAATTGCGGGCCGCAGCTGCCCCAGAAAATGGCGCATTCATTGAATCACCATTTTTTGGCACTGTACCCAGGCTCTTCCAGTTGCCCTGGTGCTGGTGGCAAACTTGGTAATAAAGGGATTAATACCAGCTTTGTATGGACAGCTGGCACTAAGCCCGAGATTCATAATGTTGGGCCAATGTTAGACCCGGCCATTAGGAATCTCTAGTAAAGAGTAAATAATACTCCACACAGAGAAAAATAATTTTATTAGAACAAAAAACAAACACATATTTATACTACATTTTTATTACTCTCACATACCCTTTGATGTAATCCATGGTTGCACGTCACTCAATGGTCTTTAGTCATTCAGAGACTGCAGCAAGGGAACAAGGGTCCTCCTCTTCCTGCAGTCTCTGGGCACACACTATTGGCAGGTGCACTATATGGCAAAATCAATATGGTGTACCTGTCATAGGCAGCCGTGGGGATTCACAGAGGCAGCAGGGGTGGGGATCACAAAGGCAGAAGGGGGGATCACATCACAGAGGCAGCCGGGGAATCACAGAGGCAGCAGGGGGGCATAACAGAAGCAGCAGCGGGGGTGGCAGGGGTAGGGGGGATTGCAAGGGCACTAGGATCACAGAGGCAGCAGGGGGAGGATCACAGAGGCAGCAGGAGGTGGATCAGAGGCAGAAGGGGGGATCACAGAGGCACTAGGATCGCCCAGATACAGGGAGGGGGCACCGAAGTAGGGGGTGCAGAAGTGAATGTAGCAGTGGCAGAAGATCGGGGGCACAGATTAAGGGGTCAGAGATGGCAGTGGCACAAATCGGGGGGCAGCAGATCAGGAGCACAGATGAGGGGGACAGGAGATTGAGGGCACAGATGGCAGGGGTACAGATTGAGGGGGACCAGATCATGGGAGCACAGGTTCAGGAGGCAGCAGATCAGGAGCACCGAAGGCAGGGTAAAAGACCGGGTGGCAGTAAATCAGGGCACAGATTCATATTGGTGGCACAGATCGTGGGGGCAGCAGATAGGGAGCACAGATGATGGGGGCACAGATCAGAGGGCAGCAGATTGCTGTCACGGATGGTGGGGTACAGATCGGGGGGCAGCAGATTGGGGGCAAAGATGGAAGGGGAACAGATCAGCACAGACCTCTCTCTTCAGCCTCCATGAACAGGATGGGGCTGAAGAAAGTGGTCAGTAACAGGTCACATTGCCCCTGTGCATGTGATTATAGAGATAGTGTCACATGGACAATAGCTCCAATCAGATCTGAGGGGGTAACACCGGGATCACATAGCTCCAGCCAATGGTCAGTGCTATTGCAGATTTGACTATGCCTGGATCGCAATGTTTCAGCCAATTTCATTAGTGAAACATTACAAACGCTATGACTGGCTTTTCAGAATTGAAGAGCCAATCACAGTGAGGTCCCTGAGCCTGAGGTCAGGCTGAGGTCTCCTCCTTACAGAATCTTCGGGACTTTACAGCGATCCCAGTCACCATGGCTACAGGGCCACGATTCCGCCATTACGTACCGGTATGTAATAGGTCAGGAAGTACCATCTACCCATGACATAGCGGTATGTCTAAGGTTGGGAAGGGGTTAAGGGTAAAGCCACACTTGCATCAAACTTCAAAGTGTGTAAAGGTAACTTTACACACAGAGATATATTGCTTGCAATTCACTGGTTGCAGTGAAATCATGGACACAATGTTCCATTTGTACACGGCAACAAAATAGAACAATATGTCCATGATTTCACTGCAACCAGTGAATTGCAAGCAATGTATCTCTGTGTGTAAAGGTACCTTAATGCAAGATAATATCGCATTGCACTCGGACCGACATTAATCAGGCAGCACAGACCTCTGATTTTTTTTCCTTGCTTCTATAAGGAGCAAGGAAAAAATCGCAGCATGCTGCAATTGTATGCGAGTCTCGGATCACTCGCACACATGCGACTGCAGTGCGATTAACGTAGAGAACGGCAACGGAGGAGGTAAGGAGATTAATCTCTCCCTCTCCTCCGCTTCTGTGATCCGATCACAAGATCAGATCACAGTTGCATGACACCCAGCTCCCGCTCGCACAAGAGCCTGAACCGAGGGTCATTAGCATAATGCATTCGACGTTCTTGCATCGGATGTCTTATGATAGTGTGCCTCTACCCTAAAGTGCATTTACACTGCAGCTGATTATTGTTCTTCCTAAACAATCTGTCAATCACCCAATTGCAGGAGCAAAACAATTCCTCATATGGTGACATTTATAAACTTAAAAGTGAATCTGTCACCCATAAAATTCCAATTATACTGCATAAACATTCATAATAGATTGGGTTGCTATGGATGTGGCGATAACAAACATGCTGTTTTTTTGCTTATTTTAGTTCATATATAAAACAGCCTTTTTAGCGGTAGAAAATGTCAAGCCTTCTTTAGAATTTCTTTTTTTATATTTTACCCTGTCTTGCAATATTGTCTTACAATTAGCACCATATAGCAATTCTGGCCAACATCTTGCAGTAATGTCTCTATCCTGGTCCCCATTGGGTCATTCCATGTCAAGTGATCCAAAAATGAATATTTTTTTTCCCTGACGTCCTCAGATTTTTAAAAAAAAATTTCTATCTGAAGAACAACTTTATCTAATTACAAAAAAAAAGTTTTGAATTTTTTTCTTTATCTGTTAATTTTTTACAGATTTTTAAAGTTTTAAAAAAGTGCGAATTTTGGCCTGGTATGGCTTTACATTTTCTATCATATCTCGGGCTAGAAATAAGATAGAGAAACAAAATAAACACCAATCTACTCATAACTGTCCAGGCTTTCATCAGATATGTCACAAGAGGATATTTGTTAATATTTTACCCATGTGATCGCAAGCGCAAAACTTTAAAACGCATTTCCGAAAAATCGGCGCGCTTTAAATATTTCAAAAACTGCCCATGTGTCTGCTGTGCTCTTAGCCACATCTGTACCAAATTTCAAGTTGGGATCGCAATGGGATCATATTTTAACATATTTTACTAGTAAGAGCGTCAATGGGTCATTCCATATCAAGTGATCTAAATATGAATATTTTTTTTTACCTGACGTCTTTAGATTTTTTTTTTTTTTTTCCTTTATGAAGTACTACTTTAGTTAATTACAAATTAAAAGTTTGGAATTTTTTTCTTCATCAGTTAATTTTTTACAGATTTTTAAAGTTTAAAAAAAGGGTGAATTTTGGCCTGGTACGACTTTAAATTTTTTTATCTCAGGCTAGAAATAAGATAATGAAGTGGGAGAGGCATCATTTTACTCAGAACGGTAACAGCTTTCATTTGAGATGTTACAAGACTATGTTTCTTTATATCAAATTCAAACTATTGATGGGCAATTGTGAAAAAATGACTGATTGTGTTCTTTGGTGACTTTTGAATTGACACTATAATAGTTAAATATTTTGCACTTAGGTCCAATGAATGCGTCCATGGGGTCAAGCTGGGACAGAGTCATCACAAATTAGCCTTATTTGCAGATGACCTGCTACTTTACATCTCCCAGCCCCTGGTCTCCATCCCTTCGGTCTTAATGGAGTTTGAACGGTTCGGACAATTGAGCAACTTTAAAGTGAATTGCTCCAAAACCGAGGTACTCAATATTTCTTTGCCTGGAGAATTGGTTTCTCATCTATCTAAACAGTTCCCATTTAAATGGAAAGTAGAAGCCATTAAGTACTTGGGAGTCCTTATACCAAAAGATCTTAAACAAATATTCAATTTAAATTATCAACCCCTTTTGACTAACGCGGAATCGGCATTTACCTCCTATAGACAATTAAAGCTATCCTGGTTCGGGAGAATAAACGTAGTCAAGATGGATGTCTTGCCCCGACTCTTATATACTTTTCAGACAGTTCCTGTTCTATTGGATAGAGGTTTCCTCTCCAAAATGCAATCTATGATCCTTAGATTTGTCTGGGGGGGCAAGAGGTCCAGATTGCGAATGAATATCCTATCCTTGCCCGAGACCAGAGGAGGGGTTGGACTACCCAACATACGAGCGTACTTTGAGGCTTCCTCTCTTGTTAGAGCTCTAGATTGGCATTATCATGCGTCCTCCAAGAAATGGGTAGGGGTGGAGCAAGAGGGTTTGGGGATTCCGCTGAAACACCTGCTTTGGATTTCCCCTAAAGACTCCACAGACCTAGTACCTTTGACAGACATGACCAGAAACACCTTGAAGGTATGGCACCCTAGTGACGAAAACCCTCCGCTTAAACGACAGACTTAGCCCTTTGACTCCCCTTTTTTCCAACCCATCTTTCCCACCCAGATTTGACAGGCAGAGATTTTTATGTTGGCGGATTGTGGATGACACCCGAGTAGGACAGACTCTGTCCAGTGGTGGTTTGCCCCCGATGGCAGAGCTACAACTCAAAGAACCTACGAGACCTCTTAAGTGATTCGAATTTCTCCAATACAGAGCATACTTATATTCAGCTGACCAATCTTGCAGGGTAAGATTGACGCCCAACGTATTGGAGAGGTTATTCCAACTGGAGGCTCCACCGAGGCGCAAAATATCATTTCTATACCAGGCCTTAGGGTCCATGAGAGAGCAGGGCATCCTTTACTTCCAACGTGCTTGGGAGAGGGAATTGGGGTGTAGCATTTCAGAAGCTAATTGGCAGAAATGCTTTATATTTACTCACTCACTAGCTAGCGCTTGTTCTGCACAAGAAAGAAGCTATAAGCTGCTCACTAGATGGTACTTGTGCCCGACGACACTCCGGAACATGTTCCCTGGAACCCCTGATACCTGCTGGCGCTGTGGGGAAGAGAAGGGTACAATGATACACATTTGGTGGAGCTGTGGGGAAATCCGGCGGTTCTGGTCTGAGGTTTTCAATGCATACGCCCGGATAACAGGTAAAGAAGCCGAATACTGCCCAGAATCGGCAATGTTATCCATTTTTCCAGGTCCTATTGGGCTACAGAAGAGGGATATTCTCCGCTTTTGCATCTCGGCTGCTCGTGCTGTGATCCCGAGGTTCTGGAAATCAAGCCGGGCTCCATCTCTACTTGATTGGTTCAAAGAATTGATGGACACATATCGAATGGAGGAGCTCGCAGCTGATGCGTCGGGATCTCGGAACAAATTCTTAGGGATTTGGGTTGAATGGATTCTTTTTCACGACTCTGCAGAATTTAGGAGTATCTTTTCCAGCACAGATAATATGGCTCGACCTCTGGCTGATGGGGAGCCAGTGGGATGAGTACCCTTTCTCCTTCCCATACCTCACCCGTCCCCCCCCCTCCTTTTTTTCTTTTTTTCTTACGTGGCTTTTCTTTCCCAGTATAACTTTTTCTAATGGTTTTTGTTTCTCTTCTCTCTCTCTCTTCTTTTCTATCTCTCTTTTCTTCCCATCTGATACATTCAGTCTAGGTATTTCCTTTCTACGCCTATACCTTCAGAATTCTAGTGAACATTAGACAGGTATCGAAAACTCTGAGCTGTGAGTAGATCATTAATATTTCGGCCTTCCTTTCCGGTACACCAGTCGATAGACTATTCCAACTAGGCCTCAACGGGTAATGACCCACTTACGTGGTCAACCTGTTAGAAGGGGCCAAGTGATAAAAATCATTCTGCTGGGGCTGCTTGTCCCCTTGACATCAGAACATCTCAAAACCCTGAGAAAGGTTGTATACTTGAGTGTTTGGAATTATATTTAGATTGTAGTATATATTGCACCAGAGATAAGCGCAAAAGTAAAGTTGCAGCTTATCTTAAAGTTACTAATAACTTTGTGAATTCTCTTTTTGTATATTTTATATGTCTCAAGATTTTGTTAAAAGATTGAATGTATGTCTTTCATATGTTTTTTCAAAATGTAATAAAAATGAGATTAACCATAGTTAAATATTTTAAAATATGATCCCATCACGATCCCAACTTGAAATTTGGTACAGATGTGGCTAAGAGCATAAAAGACACATGGGCAGTTTTGGAAAATTTTTATTAAAATGTTTTTTTCGGAAATGCGTTTCAAAATGTTGCGTTTGCATTCGCATAGGTAAAAAATTAAAATTAACAAATATACTCTTGTGACATATCTGGTGAAAGCCTGGACAGTTCTGAGTAGAATGGTGTTTATTTTGTTTCTCTATCTTATTTCTAGCCCGAGATAAAAAAATTTAAAGTCGTACCAGGCCAAAATTCACCCTTTTTTTAAACTTTAAAAATCTGTAAAAAATTAACTGATGAAGAAAAAAATTCCAAACTTTTAATTTGTAATTAACTAAAGTAGTACTTCATAAAGGAAAAAAAAAAAAAAAATCTAAAGACGTCAGGTAAAAAAAAAATATTCATATTTAGATCACTTGATATGGAATGACCCATTGACGCTATTAATAGTAAAATATGTTAAAATATGATCCCATTGCGATCCCAACTTGAAATTTGGTACAGATGTGGCTAAGAGCAAAGCAGACACATGGGCAGTTTTTGAAATATTTAAAGCGCGCCGATTTTTCGGAAATACGTTTTAAAGTTTTGCGCTTGCGATCACATGGGTAAAATATTAACAAAGATCCTCTTGTGACATATCTGGTGAAAGCCTGTATAGTTCTGAGTAGAATGGTGTTTATTTTGTCTCTCTATCTTATTCCTAGCCTTAGTTATGAGGAGAAACGTAAAGGCAGGCAACAGCGAAATTCACACTTTTTCCGAACTTTGAAAATCATTTAAAAAAAAAATAAATTTTTAAAAAAAATTTTCTCTTCACATTTTGCATTGTCTGACATGCTATTATCAAATAACAAAATCTCAAAAGAATTAAAAATATAGAGGTAATAATCATTGGTTCACTTGACATGGAATGACCCCATTCTGAAGTAATGTCCCAATTCCGTTGCATATTGTGTAGTAATGTCCCCATCCTGTAGTTTCATTCTTATAGTAATGTCCTATACTGGTCCCCATCTTGTAGTAATGTCCCCATCCTGGTCCCCTTATTGCAATAATGTCCCCATTTTGGTCAGTATATTTTAGTGATGTCTTCCATCTTGGTCCCCATAATGTTGCCATCCTGGTCCCCATATTGTTGTAATGTCCCCATCCTTGTCTCCCTCTTGTAGTAATGTCCCCATCCTGTTCTCCCTCTTATAGTAATATCCCCATCATAGTTCCCTTCTTGTGGTATTGCCCTATACTGATCCACTTTTGTTGTAATGTCCCCCAGCCTGGTCCCCATATTACATTGATGTCTCATCCTGGTCCCCATATTGTAGTGATGTCCCATCATGGTTCCCTTCTAGTAGTAATGTCCCCATCCTGCAAATGGCAACTTTGCATTTAGCATTTTCTGTGGGGATCCTGGTTGATTACTTGTTATATCGCTGTAACTCGAAGCACATATCTACAGGTTTTAATTGTGGGGTTTATTCTTTATCTCTGCCACATTGTGATGATGTATAGTATTCTTTTAAACGCTGTATAACCTGTTATGCACATGTGGCACCCCACACCTCGGTTCGGTTGCCACAGGAACACCTGGAACAGGGAAGGATTTCCACATCAGGTAAACTTACACACAACACCTTCCACCCCAAACATGAAGGGGGAGCTCTACTTGCCGACTTCAGGCAAGGTCCCCTATAAATTCTGGCCCGTGGGCTGAGTTAGGCAGTTCAGTATGGAGCAGTACTGAGGAAGACACCTGGTGAACGGTGCCGCGCTAGGCCCATGCCAGAGGGGAAGTCTAGCCAGCGTGAGGGACCCAAGAGTAAGAGTCAGAGGCGAGGCGAGTTAGCAAGGGGAGCGGAGCCTTGCCGGTTCACCCCAGAAGAGCAATGTCAACAGCCCGGATGCCGGAGTCCGAGACTGCATGGGCCCAGTCAGCCCAGCAATAAAGACCGGAGACCAGGGAGGCGTCAAGTCTCCTGGTGGAGCACTTGGGGCACAGCCACCTAGTAGAGCCCAGGACCGCAGTGAATACAGTGTTGCCCGCAGCAGTGGTTTCACAGCCTGCCATACAAGTGAGGACTACAGGAGAGGGTCAGGGCCTAGCTTCAGACAGCCCAGGACTAAAGCACACACACCGTAAAAAGGAGGCCTCATAACTTATCGGATGTGGAGATCACGAACTGCTCCCTGACCACCCGGACTGTACCCTGGACTTCACCTTGCTCAAACCATCAGTGAAGGTACGGAAACAACAACCCTATGTGTGTGACTGTTATTGTGGCCCCTGATCCGGCTCCTTTCATAGACTGTCTGCATCATTAACTCCAACAACTGCCCCGTGGATCCCGCTCCACCTACGGGGAATGTACCATCCTGCTGTTCCACCATCACTCCGGAGGTCTGTCCCACAGCTCTGGTAACATTACTGAAACCATAGCTGGCGTCACAAATCATTTTTATTGTATTTTCCATTGACTTTAAATCCTCTTTTCACCGACCACCAGGGCCATGGGACCGGGCAACAGGCCCCGTAACATCCCCCGTGAAGTACAACGCCCAGAACCGGGTACACCACGGCCCTGGGGCGGGTCACACATGTCTGCAGACTTATTTACCATACATCTTGCTTGTAATTACTCTATTGTTCCATTGCATACCCTCTAGGGATACCCTCCAACTGTATTTGAACACTGTTAATTTACTAAAGGATATGCCCTTGTAACCTGTATATGCAGCATATCTCCTGTGGCATTTGTATAGCTGTAATGGTAGCATAATTCCAGAGTACAAACCCCAATGCACACTTGGCTTGTTTTTTAAATGTTTTTAAACTGATCACAGTTGTCTTTTTGCATATATTTTGTCAAAATAAACATTTATATGAGTTTTTTTTCCACGAAAATAGCTCTCCTTGCCTCTATTTACTAAATTATGTCTATTTAAATATTCATCATGGTGCCTGATTTGCCTTGTGTCCGTTTATCTTCAGCTGTCTTAAATTGTCACCTGTATAAAAGACTCCTGTCCACACACTCAGTCAGTCAGACTCTAACCTCTACAACATGGGCAAGACCAAAGAGCTTTCTAAGAATGTGCGGGAAAAGATCCTAGACCTGCACATGGCTGGAATGGACTACAAAACCATAAGATGCTGGGTGACAAGGAGACTACTGTTGGTGCAATAGTAAGAAAATGGAAGAAATATGAAATGAATGTCAATTGACATCGATCTGGGACACCCTGCAAAATCTCGCCTCGTAGAATATCCAGGATCATGAGGAAGGCGAGATATCAGCCTACAGGCTGCTTCACACACTAGGATATCGTTAACGATATCCTTGAAACGTCACGGATTTCTGAACATTCTAACGATATCATTAGTGCGTCCTTGCGTGTAAGCGAATGATGTAGGATGAAAATTTCATTAGTACGGTCATCACAAAAATGGGATCCTGACCTCAAATCTATCGTTTGTCGTCCAATTAAGGAACTGTGAAGAAGCCACATCGTTCAGTGTGACACCTTTATGAACGATCTCGTTCAAAATTCTCCTATTCCTGCCGCTTTGGAAAATCGTTCAATGAATCTTCTCAAAATCGCTGGCGCGTTGCCAAATGCAAGATCGTTAACGATATCCTTGCGTGTGACAACGCACCAACGATGTTGGAAGGATCGCAGTCACTTGACATAGGGAATGATATTGTTCACCTCTATCCTTGTGTGTGAAGTGGCCTGAAGGCTAGGGTCACACATAAGCCCTGAATCCGTTTTTGCCATCAGTTTTTGCCCTTTTTTTTCTACCGTAAGTCCAAAAACTGATGCAAAAAACAGATTACATGTTAAAAAAGCGCTATCTGTTTTTTTCTGCACCCAAAAACGTCGCCAGGAGCATTTTTCCCAAAAACGTTGCTAGCAACGTTTTTGGGTGCAGTAAAAGAATGGATCCGTTTTTTTAACATGGGGCCCTATGGGAAATGCATGCGTTAATGCATGGTACACATAGGTACCATCCGTTAACGCATATGCGTGTTTTGTTAAAAAATGTCTAGGTAAAAAAAACATTTAGGAGCACAGGAGGCTCAAAAAGCACCCTAAAAAAACTGATTTGTTATTGAAAACACTCTAAAAAACGAATTGGCATGTGTGACCCTAGCCTAAGGCTAAAGTCACACATGGTTATCAGTTTTTTCCCTTGTTTTCAATAATTGATCTGTTTTTTTAGGGTGCTTTTTGACCCTCCTGTGCAGCTGTGCGTTTTTGGGACTTTGCAATGTTTTCCATAAACAATACTCTAAGAAACGGATCAGTTTTTTTGTATGCCATAAACAATGCTCTAAAAAACTGATCCGTGTTCCCATAGGGCCCCATGTTGAAAAAACAGATCAGTTTTTTTACTGCACCCAAAAACGTTGTTTGCAACGTTTTTTGGGTCCTGTAAAAGAACTGACACCATTGCAGTCACACTTGACTGCAGCATCCATTTTTGGCATACGTTTTTGGACTTAGAACACAAAAGTGGAAAAACTGATGCCAATAACGGGCTTATGTGTGAGGCTAGGATCACACATGTCAATCTGTTTTTCAGAGTGTTTCCCATGACAAATCCGTTTTTTTTTAGAGTGCTTTTTGAGCCTCCTGTGCCCCTGAACGTTTTTTGGACTTAGTCATTTTTTGCCAAAAAATGATAGCAAAAACGGATCCGTTTTTTTAAGGCACAAAAAAACGGATCCGTTTTTCCACAGGGCCCCAAAGTAAAAAAAAGGATCAGTTTTTAAACTGCACCCAAAAACGTTTCTATCAACGTTTTTGGGTAAAAAAGATCCTAGCAACGTTTTTGGGTGCATTAAAAAACGGATAGGGTTTTTATTACATATAATCCGTTTTTGCATCAGTTTTTGGACTTAGAAAAAAAAGTGCAAAAACAGTTGCCAAAAACGGACCAAGAGATTATGTGTGCAGGGCAATTGACATTTGCCAAAAAACACTAAGATTGGCAAATTGACATTGGCGCTAAAACCGGTCATGCTGGATATTGTTGCAGGCAGCAGAACATACACCATGGCCTCTCTAGACTCTGGAATATCTGTCTCATTTGCTTGGTGTGAACCTGCTCTCATCCATGAAAATCACAAGGCACCAATGTCGAATCTGCTAATTTTGTTGTTCCCTGGCAAACGTCAATTGCCCTGCATGGTGCTGAACTGTAAGCAAAACACCCACTTGGACAAAGGATCCTCATATCACCTTCATGGAGTCGGTTTTCTGACAGTTTGAGCAGATATTGAAACTTGAGAACAGAGTTTTTTTCACGGTAGATAACCCAGTTAATTAAAATAAAGGACTCACTGAGTTTGAGCAGATATGACTAGCCCAGCGTATGGGGACTCTGGTATCTGGGCTGTCCACTGCGATATGGATGTCACTGGTGGCCTGGTGGTCAACTAAAAAGGGGTAGTTGGAATGGGTATAAAAGTTTATAAGTTTATCGTGATGCCACCCGCAGATTCTGGTGATTCCGGAAGGCGATGGTACAGCAGCCGAGATGGTACAGCTCCCTGCAGGTAGAGCTGGCCCTCCGGGGCAGGGAAGTACCTGTAGTGATGAAGGTGCTGATGATGGAGGTTAACAAGTTGCAGTCTAGCGGGGAAAGAAGTACACGGAGACTCTGTCACTCTACCTGGGTACTTTACTGGAACAATGCTTGTGGTGGTACAGTTCACAGAAGACAACAGTTGTTAGGTAAGGGTAGCCATTGTAGCTGCCTGTCCTGAAACAGCTCGCTTAGTACTAGGCCCGGTTGGGGTGCTTTCTGAGTATCCCGACTTCGCGCTCTTCCTCTCTTTTGCACTGGGACTCGACCCCAGTGAGTTATCCTGGTGTGACTGGTTTCCTTGAGACAGGGTGTCGGGGTCGGTAGACGGACCCACGACGACCAGTGTTATGACTCAGAGGATGAACGCCCTATGCCGCGTCTTCAGAACTGGCACTCCGGTGTATGGACCAGGGTTCTCTCCCGGAGTATGGTCACTCCAATCTGGGGGGTCCCCTCCTTCAGTCTGGGCTGCCTGTTCTCTCTCTCCAGGCCCCCTCTCTCGAAGTTCCCTTTTATTTCTCAGGACTCCTGTACTCCTTCTTCCCTCGAGGCAAAACAAGAATTCCCTGTTCTCTACCTCCCTCCTCCCCTAACTCCTTCCCCCAGGGTTATGTGCCCTTACCATTTGCCTAGGTGGGTGTGTGGGAGTGCTGGGATGGGAGCCTCCTACAAACCCTGCATTCCCACTGTGACAGGGGTGACCGCACACTCATTTATGGGTGCATTACCTCAACTATGATGCCCGACTAGTGGGGCGCCATATTCCTCCTTGGTGGAATACACTCGTCCGCGGGTATGGTTAACTGGGGTACTGGTAGAGTAAAATTTTCTTTTTTCATTAAACAATCACAATAATGGGTAACATATTTACATTATTCAAGCATTCTTTTTCATCCCTTTATGGGAGGCACCAAACTTAGAACGTTGCAAAACATACAGTTGTGTCCAAAAGTATTGACACCCTGGCAATTCTGTCAGATAATACACAGTTTCTTCCTGAAAATGATTGCAATCTCAAATTCTTTGGTATTATTATCTTCATTTAATTTGTCTTCAATGAAAAAACACAAAAGAGAATGAAGCAAAAGCAAAACATTGATAATTTCACACAAAACTCCAAAAATGGGCCAGACAAAAGTATTGGCACCCTCAGCCTAATACTTGGTTGCACAACCTTTAGCCAAAATAACCGAGATCAACCGCTTCTGGTAACCATCAATGAGTTTCTTACAATGCTCTGCTGGAATTTTAGACCATTCTTCTTTGGCAAACTGCTCTAGGTCCCTGATATTTGAAGGGTGCCTTCTCCAAACTGCCATTTTTAGATCTCTCCACAGGTGTTCTATGGGATTCAGGTCTGGACTCATTGCTGGCCACCTTAGAAGTCTCCAGTGCTTTCTCTCAAACCATTTTCTAGTGCTTTTTGAAGTGTGTTTTGGGTCAATGTCCTGATGGAAGACCCATGACCTCTGAGAGAGACCCAGCTTTCTCACACTGGGTCCTACATTATGCTGCAAAAGTTGTTGGTAGTCTTCAGACTTCATAATGCCATGCACACGGTCAAGCAGTCCAGTGCCAGAGGCAGCAAAGAAACCCCAAAACATCAGGGAACCTCCGCCATGTTTGACTGTAGGGACAGTGTTCTTTTCTTTGAATGCCTCTTTTTTTCTCCTGTAAACTCTATGTTGATGCCTTTGCCCAAAAAGCTCTACTTTTGTCTCATCTGACCAGAGAACATTCTTCCAAAACGTTTTAGGCTTTATCAGGTAAGTTTTGGCAAACTCCAGCCTGGCTTTTTTATGTCTCAGGGTAAGAAGTGGGGTCTTCCTGTGTATCCTACCACACAGTCCCTTTTCATTCAGACGCCGACGGATAGTACGGGTTGACACTGTTGTACCCTCGGACTGCAGGGCAGCTTGAACTTGTTTGGATGTTAGTCGAGGTTCTTTATCCAGCATCCACACAATCTTGCGTTGAAATCTCTTGTCAATTTTTCTTTTCTGTCCACATCTAGGGAGGTTAGCCACAGTGCCATGGGCTTTAAACTTCTTGATGACACTGCGCTCGGTAGACACAAGAACATTCAGGTCTTTGGAGATGGATTTGTAGCCTTGAGATTGCTCATGCTTCCTCACAATTTGGTTTCTCAAGTCCTCAGACAGTTCTTTGGCCTTCTTTCTTTTCTACATGCTCAATGTGGTACACACAAGGACACAGGACAGAGGTTGATTCAACTTTCATCCATGTCAACTGGCTGTAAGTGTGATTTAGTTATTGCCAACACCTGTTAGGTGCCACAGGTAAGTTACAGGTGCTGTTAATTGCACAAATTAGAGAAGCATCACATGATTTTTCTAACAGTGCCAATTCTTTTGTCCACCCCCTTTTTTATGTTTGGTGTGGAATTATATCCAATTTGGCTTTAGGATAATTCTTTTTGTGTTTTTTCATTGAAGACAAATTAAATGAAGATAATAATACCAAAGAATTTGTGATTGCAATCATTTTCAGGAAGAAACTGATTATTATCTGACATAATTGCAGGGGTGTCAATACTTTTAGCCACAATTGTATATATATATTAAAAAAAACATTATTTAACTTCGGCCTCACGGGGACCGGTAACTACACGGGCCCAGCGGTAACTATTGTCCCGCACAGTCCAGTGTGTCTTATCACCGCTGGGCCGCTTGGATTAAAACATTATTGTTAGGAATGAGCGAGTACCACATTATTCGTGCTCTCTATACTCGCAACGAGTAGGCAGCCGTACTCGCTACTCGTTACGAGTATAGCGAGTACAAATACTTTCGCAGTGTATCTATAGATACACTGCGAAAGTAGCCTGAAAGCTAATAAAAGTTGTTAAAAAAATAATAACCTTACATACTCACCTTCCGACGCCTGCACCGGGACCGCCAGAGAAGCCATCCGATTGCTGGAAAAGGACCATTCACTACCAGCCAATCAGATGGCGCCACGTCACAACTACGTCATCGCTAGCGGCCACCTGAATGGCCAGTTTGCAAGGTCCTGATAGTACATCTAGGACCTTGCAAATTGGCCTATCAGGTGGCCTCTAGCGATCACGTGGTTGTGACGTGGCGCCATCTGATTGGCCAGATCGCTACCGGCCATCTGATTGGCTGGTAGTGACAGGTACTTTTCCAGCAATCGGATGGCTTCTCTGACGGTCCCGGTGCAGGCTTCGGAAGGTGAGTATGTAAGTTTATTATTTTTTAACAACTTTTATTAACTTTTAGGCTACTTTCGCAGCGTATCTATAGATACACTGCGAATGTATTAGGACTACTCGCTACTCCCGAGTACTCATAAGTACTCAGAGAGTAGCGAGTAGCCCGAATACCGCTACTATTTGGCAAATACCGAATAGTAGCGAGTATACTCGCTCATTCCTAATTATTATGTAACAGGGTTAGAGTTCTCACGAAAGTTTATGAGGCTCAAAAAGGGACAAAAAGGATATATTATTCAAGAAAATAAAAGGCAAGATAAATGAACTACCGTATTTTTCTCATTATAAGACGCACTTTTGTTCCCCCAACTTTTGGGGGAAAGTGAGGGGTGCGTCTTATAATGGGAATATACGGTTCTTTAGTGCTGGGGAGGCTGAGTGCAGCTCTGCAGTGGTGTCCGGAGCCGGGGCGGGCTGGCTGCGGTCCTCAGGAGGCAGCGGGAGGTCACGTGCTCCCGCTCATTAGCCTCCTCCAATATGCACTGCACTGCCGCTGTCCATCACCTTGGTGCTGAAACCAGCACAAAGATCTGGACAGGGGTGCAGCGCATATCAGGTGTGCCTGCACTCACTTCCCTGTGCAGGCACAACTTGCCCCCATCACTGTTTAAAGCTCCCCTGCTGGCGTGCACATAATAAAAATAAAAAATCATTACTTCACCTTCCGACGATCGCACTCCCTTCTGCCAGCTGAGCGGTGACTTCCTGCTTTGGATCAGCCATCGGGAGTGCATAGTGATGACATCCGATCACATGATGCACTCTGGTCACATGACCCGATGCCGAGACTAAAGCAGGAAGTAACCGCTCAGCTGGCAGAAGGGAGCGCGATCGTCGGAAGGTGAAGTAATGATTTTTTATTTTTATTATGTGCACGCCAGCAGGGGAGCTTTTAACAGTGATGGGTGCAAGTGTGCCTGCAGTGGGGGATGAGTGCAGGCACAGGGGCAAGTGTGCCTGCAGTGGGGGATGAGTGCAGGCACAGGGGCAAGTGTGCCTGCAGTGGGGGATGAGTGCAGGCACAGGGGCAAGTGTGCCTGCAGTGGGGGATGAGTGCAGGCACAGAGGCAAGTGTGCCTGCACTGGGAGATGAGTGCAGGCACAGGGGCAAGTGTGCCGGCACTGGGGGATGAGTGCAGGCACAGGGGGATGAGTGCAGGCACAGGGGCAAGTGTGCCGGCACTGGGGGTGAATGCAGGCACAGGGGAAAGTGTGCCTGCACTTGGGGGTGGTGCAGGCACAGGGGCAATTCCGCCTGCACTGGGGCAAGTGTGCCAGCACAGGGGGTTGAGTGCAAGCACAGGGGCAATTCTGCCTGCACTGAGGCAAGTGTGCCAGCACAGGGGGGTGAGTGCAGGCACTGGGGAAAGTGTGCCAGCACTGGGGGAGGTGTGCCATCAATAGGGGATGTGTGCCATCACTGGGGGACGTGAGCCAGCACAAGGGGGTTATATCCCAGGATGAGGAACAATGTATCAAGATGAGGGTGCTATGAGGGACATGTGTCCTATATGATTTGTAAGACGGACACTGGCATTATAACACGGACCCCATTTAACATTAAAAAATATTTTTTTCTCTTTTTCTTCACCAAATTTGGGGGTGCGTCTTATAATCAGGTGCGTCTTATAAAGCGAAAAATACGGTATTTACATTCCGGGTTTTTCTATTTTAGTAACTGTAGCAGCTCTTATAGGTGGGCTACTCTGATGGCAAACCATCCCATGGGTCCCGCATGCCGCTCATAACTGACCTGGTCTCCCTGGTAAAGGTCCCAAACCAGGTGACCGCGGCGTAGATGGGGTTCTACATCTCGTCGCCCAACAAAAATGTCATCTTTTATTCCGGCTTCACGTATGAACCCCCACCCGTCCCCATGTGGAACGACACAACAGCACCCTTCCCTCCCAGTCCAGCAGGCAACGGGGGCTGTAGACGGGCCTCATCTATCGCATGGCGGCACCCCATCTCAAGTCTCCACCACTCCTCCAGGCGGCGTTGTCGGGCCGCCTGGTCCTCCTCACTGATCTGGGGAGCACTGACCTGGGGATAGTATGCCAGAGGTGAAGGGCTAGTTGCCGGGGTATCCAGCATGGCACTGATGTTGGAGCGGAGCCCTTGCGGGGGCCCCCCGTCAGTACTCCCAGGCACTCCACTGCCCTGCCTCTGGGGTGTAGCCTCCGGTGGCTCCTGAGCCGTAGTCAGGGACATCCACGTCAGGATCCTCCTCCACAGAACCAGTCGGGTCATCCCCCTTCCTCAGCCTCAACAACAATGTCCAGTTTCTGGTCGGATTCGGTCGCATCCTGGACTTGCAGGGCATTGGTAGGGTCTGCAGGCAGGTCCACAGGGTCATCCGTCTGGACCCCTGCCTCCTGGGTCTGCATGGGTGGTTTTGCTGCCAGGACCTCCACCACAGCTCGTGAAACGGCCGCTGCCTCACTTGCTTCTCGGTCCATTGTCTGGAATATCAGCTCTACAGCCCGGTTGGCACTCCAGCTGCGGACCACCCACTCCATTGTCTGCGCCAGGTTGTCCCGCAGCTCCCGGAAGGCCTCTCTCTAGTACTCCGCATCTCCCTCATTGGTCAAGAGGGAGACCGAGTCCAGGTTCCCGCAGGCAATGCGGGCCTGCTGCTCCACCTCGCGCATGAGGTCTGTACAACGGGTCGCCATTACATCGGGTATTACGGTATTACACACTCTTCCTCATGTCCTTTTTTTCCAGTCTGTCCCTTGTTGGCTTTTTGGCGGTTCTCCTTGGTCACTTCTTTGGCCCGCCCCCTTGGTTGATTGGCGGCCCTAGGGGTGGGCAAACAGTTTCGCGCCTCTGGTTAGGCCTTCCCATAGCAAGGGGATGAGGCACACCCCGGGCCTGCACATTGTTCTTTCACATGGTTAGACCACCATTTTGGGGTTCCCGATAAAATGGCGGAAACCAGTTCTCGGTGCCATGTAATGGAGCTGACAGTTCTTTTAAGCCGAAAAGTTCAAAGGCACACAGTACCCGGTAGCATCGGGTACGGAATCCTGTTCGTGATGCCAGAAATTGACTAGCCCAGAGTATGGGGACTCAAGTATCTGGGCCCTCCGCTGCAATAGGGATGTCATTGGTGGCCTGCCCAGATCCGTGGCCCTGGTGGTCAACAAAAAAGGGGTAGTTGGAATGGGAATAAAAGTTTATAATTTTATCATGACGCCACCTGCAGATTTTGGTGATTAAGCACCAGCGCCGCTTCAGACTTTTGGAAGGCGATGGTACAGCAGCCAAGATGGTACAGCTCCCTGTAGGTAGAGCTGGCCCTCCGGGACAGGGAAGCACCTGTAGTGATGAAAGTGCTGATGATGGAGGTTAACAAGTTGCAGTGCAGCAGGGAAATAAGTACACGGAGACTCTGTCACTCTACCCGGGTACTTTACTGGAACAATGCTTGTGGTGGTACAGTTCACAGAAGACAACAGTTGTTAGGTAAGTGTAGCCGGCCGGGTAGTCAAAGTGAGCTGCAGAGTCTCTTGGAGGTTCCCGTGGTATGCCTTCTTTGCGCTAACCTGTGTTCCGTTGCAGCTGTCTGTCCTGGAACAGCCCGCTTAGTACCAGGCCCGGTTGGGGTGCTTTCTGAGTATCCCGGCTTCCCGCTCTCCCTCTCTTTTGCACTGGGACTCGACCCCGGTGAGTTACCCTGGTGTGACTGGTTTCCTTGAGACAGGGTGTCGGGGTCGGTAGACGGACCCACGGCGACCGGTGTTATGACTAAGGGGCTGAATGCCCTATGCCGCGTCTTCAGAACTGGCACTCCGGTGTATGGATCAGGGTTCTCTCCTGGAGTATGGTCGCTCCAATCTGGGGGGTCCCCTCCTTCCATCTGGGCTGCCTGTTCTCTCTCTCCAGGCCCCTTCTCTCGGAGTCGCCTTTTCTCTCTCAGGGCTCCCGTACTCCTTCTTCCCTCGAGGCAAAACAAGAATTCCCCGTTCTTTACCTCCCTCCTCCCCTAACTCCTCCCCCAGGGTTATGTGCCCTTTCCAATTGCCTAGATGGGAGTATGGGAGTGCTGGGATGGGAGCCTCCTACAAACCCTGCATTCCCACTGTGACAGGGGTGACCGCACACTCATTTATGGGTGCAGTACCCCAACTGTGACGCCTGACTAGTGGGGCGCCACAGATACATGGATATTAGTGGCTTGCTGCAGGCCATTCAGCGCTGCTCATTCTGTTGCTACTTGCACAAAGGAGAAGGTAGCAGTCCTGCTGCTGGGTTCTTTCCCTTCTATGGCCCTCTCCCTATCTCCTGATGTACTGGCCTGCATCCTGGTATCTGCTCCATGCCCTGGACACTGTTGACAGACACAGCTAACCTTCTTGCCACAGCTCGTATTGATTTACCATCCTTGATGGGTTGCACTGTGAGTTGTAGACACCCCTTCATGCTACCTCTAGGGGTGTGAGCAATGATAAAATGCAAAAGTGACTAAAACAACAGTCAAAAAGGATGAGAACAGAGAAATGGTCTGTGGTCACCACCTACAGAACCACTCCTTTATAGAGGTTGTCTTGCTTATTGCCTACCATTTCTACCTGTTGTCTGCTTCATTTGCTCAACAGCAGGACAAATAGATTCACAATCAATGTTGTTTAAGAACTGGACAGGCTGATTTCTCAGAAGTGTGATGGACTTGGAGTTACATTGTGTTGTTTGTGTGCCCTATATTTTCTTGAGTAGTGTATATATACTGTGGCGACCAAAAATGTAGCTTTTTTATTTAAAAAAAAGCGTGGTTACTTCTGTCTGGTTGTTGTGATGCCATTTTCCACGTGATTTTAGAAAAACAAAAGCAGATGGTTGTCAACTCTAAAGGTACCTTTACACGCGGCAACTTTTCTAGGAATTTCACTGGCAACTTACTGGTTGCAGTGAAATCATGGAGATATTGTTCCATTTGTACACAGCAACAAAATAGAACAATGTGTCCATGATTTCGCTGCAACCAGTAAGTTGCCAGTGAAATTCCTAGAAAAGTTGCCGCGTGTAAAGGTACCTTATGAATGAAAACTGTATTTCACATTGTTTTAGTCCTTTATGTGTACGCTTTCCACATCTGCAGGGCCAATTGTTTTGCATATTTTGTCATGGGCAGTCTCATTTTGCCCCCCAAAAATTGGTGGGTTAAAATATGGCAAAGACAAACTCAAATGTATCACCAAATGCCTGGAAACCTTTTATGCTGAGATTGAAGTCAGGTAGAAGTCAAAGAGGTTGCTATGGAATTCATCTGTTCTCAGGGTCCAGTGTTAAATGAACTTAGAATATGGAGTCAAAGTGAGTCACTAAACTGTGGTGCAAAAGCTAAGAGCAGTGAGGTTGAACCCACGAGTCAAGAATTTTTGATGTATAAAGTAAATGTATGCTTTAGGTATGTAATGTCAGGGTTTTTATAGCTTGTGGTAATATACAGACATAACATTAAGCCATGTTGTTGGGTTATTTATTATCTTTAGGCAGGTGGAGAATCTTAGTTCATTGTTTCTGAACTTGCACGTTTGGTCCGGCAAAGACATTGTCTCCTTAGTGCGCAGGAAATTAAGACTGCTGGAGACTTCCATCTTCTGTGTTCTCTGCTTATCAAGATATTTCACCTGACACATACATCCTGTTCACAGGGAGCTCTAATCCTGACAATAGGAATACGCTTATGAAACGATCTTCACTCTCCATAAATATAATATATTACACAAGTATTATTATGGAATGTTCCTGATTATTTAACAAAGTCTATATTTGTTATATCAAGTGCTAGATCAGATCCTTGTTTTTTTTGCAAATCTTTCGGTTGCTCTTACTTTAGGTCCTTTCGTAATTATAGGTGTATATAAAAAAAGTCAGCAGTAATTGCATTTCCACTATTTTTTTCACATCAATATCTGACAATTAGGAACTTTTTGACTTGTGACAAATCCGTCATATGTATAATATAATAATGGTACCTTTACACGCCGCTACGAAAGGTAGAAACCGGCAGGTATCGGACACAATTGTACCTTTTACCTTCAAATCACCGTGTAGTGGCGGCGTGTAATTCAGGTTGTACCTCCCTGTCTCTTTGGATACCTGTGTTTCAGCCGTGCTGTAAAACAAGCAGGCATAATCCCTATGGTAGCGGCGTGTAATCGGGGCACAGGCACGGTATTTGAGTTCCCTGGGGCGTGCCACAGCGTCATGTATACCACGCCCCATCAGCTATCATTGGTGGGGGCTACTGTGTACCCATTGGCTGTCCCTGCACAGGGCGGCATATTTAACGAGCTGACCAGTCACAATACACATTTGCAATAGCGTCATGTATTAGCCAGCCTTCCTGCGCTGACTGGCCAATCATGATGTTATTGCATTGTCCAATCACCGTATGAGCGTCGCGTAATACACAACTCTGTCACGCCTATGTAGTTACGGCGCACAATATGTACGCCCAGATTCCCTTGTAGTAGCGGCGTGTAAATCAGGGAAGGTGCTCCACAGAAGGTAACCTGCGGCACCCGTCGGTACTTCCAGGGATCAAAAAAACCTTCTGTGGAGCACCTTGTGGTGGCGTGTATTTGCGGCATCAGGCACCGTTAGCAACCGTTGAAAACGCGCACGTGCACGTGCGGTGCCTACCTGTTGCTACCCTCGGTGGCGGCGTGTAAAGGTACCATTACGTACCTTCTTTCAGGTTGTTTTTGTGGTTTAGTAAGTTTTCTGATTATTACATCAATTAAACTTTTCCAGATGTTTTAAGACCTTTTTTTTACAAATATTATTTCCTGGTTAGATATACAGCAGCTTAAATGCTGCTTAGTGGTCAACAAGAATTACAAGAGGAATTTCTCACAACTTTACCTGTTGTGGCCCAGATAGTGATTGCAAAAAATTATAGTCTATATGATGTATAGATATGCTAGGTTTGAGAGCACAAGCACAAGAGCTATGTTTTATATATTTTTCCTATTGATATGACTATTTTTATCTTGACATTGGCATACATAGTTCATAGCCAATATCCAAATTGACTGGCAAGATGATGCCTGATTTTGCAAACCAAAACAAAAAGGGACTGTGTTTGTTTCTTTATATACTAATAATGCACAACCTTTTGGCCACCTAATAGCAAAAGATGTGGAATTAACCAAGGATGGGATTCGCTATCTTCACAACTCATAAATATACTCTCCCAAAACTTACCAGGACATTTGTACTATAATTATAATGAAGCACATTTAGTGCCTTGAAAAGGGTATTCATACCCAGTGAACGTTTCCACATTATTTAACGTTACACATTTATTTGATTGAGATTTTGAGGTGCACCAACACAAAGTAGCAATTATTTCTGAAGTGTAAAAGAAATGATATGTGACTTTCTAAATATTTTAAAAATAAATCTTGCCTATTGGCTATTTGCCACCAGAGGTCTCCTAATTAGTTAACCTGTGTATAATGTATTCTCAGTATAACTACAGCTGTTCTGTGAAGGCATCAGATGTTTATTTGAGAACATTAGGGACCGAACAGCATGATGATGTAAAGCAGGGTTGTCTTCTAAATAAAATAGCCCAAGTTCTGAACATCTCATGGAGCACAGTTCAATCCATCATCCAAAATGGAGTATGGAACAACTGCAAACCTATCAATACATGACTGTCCATTCTAAACTAAGAGGGTTAGTTGGTCACAGCACCATGAGGTAATTTGCAGGACCTTCAAGCTTCCAGTCCGCACCTGGACGCACGTCCACCCCGGAGAGTTCACATCCGGTTATTATAAATCGTTAAAGTCAAAAAAGAGACAGCGTCACAGACCTTCGATGGTGAAAATTCTTAGTGTCGTTTATTCCATGGTCAACAGAAGCAACGTTTCGACCACTCCTGTGGTCTTTATCAAGCTCGGAGCTTGATAAAGACCACAGGAGTGGTCGAAACGTCGCTTCTGTTGACCATGGAATAAACGACACTAAGAATTTTCACCATCGAAGGTCTGTGACGCTGTCTCTTTTTTGACTTTGTCCATTCTAAACTGACATCCCAAGCAAGAAGAGCACTAATAGTTGAAGCAGCCAAGAGGCCCATAATTACTCTGGAAGAGCTGCAGAGATCCACAGCTCTAGTGGGACAGCCTGTCCACAGTACTATTAGTTGCATACTCCATAAAGCTAACCTCTATAGAAGAGCTGCAAGAAGAAAACCATTTTTATAAGGAAGCCAGCAGAAGAAGTGATGGACAGACCCGCTATGCCTTCGAGTTTGGGGCTGAACGTGACTTGAACTTGAGTCCGAACCCCGAAGTGACTTTAAAAGGCATGAGATGGGGCAGGAGAGGTGTTAAAAGAAAGCATATGTCACGTTTAGATTGTGCTCACTTTGCTGGATGCTGATGTGTGTTTATGTCAGCATTTCTTCAGGAGCTGTATGAGGTACAGATGTGAGGGATGGGAGTGACTCACCTGAAATCCCCTCCCCCTAGCCTTCAAGTAGCCTCTCCTTCCACCAAGCGCTGCTGCTGATAGAGTTTCACTCTATGCCTGGAAGTCGTGCTGTGCAGACCTGTGTGTTTGTGTTGCTGAAGTCCTTTCCTTTGGAGTTGCTGTATCCCAGTTCTGTGGAGGGAGGTGAGGGGGAAATAGCTCAGGGCTGGTGGAGGAGTTTAGGGAGAAGCTGGAGACTCGAACCTTCTTACCATCAGAGATGCCTTCGGGGTCAGGGCCATTCAGGGTTCCTAGTCTAGGAGGATCAGACTAGTCGACCCTGGTCACTCTGTCTATAACTGCCATTCCCTCATCAGCATTCTTATTACACCGTGACAGCATATAGTTATCACATAGCAGCGTCATACTTAATGGTGCCCTGATGCTTGTACTTCTGGGCCACTCATTAATGTCCTGGATATTCAGTGCAGAGGGCCTCAACAGCCAATCACAGACACTGTGACAGAGAGTGGGCATCTGAAATTGGCCATGATGGGTAGATGCTAGAATATATAGGCTGGTTTCAGGTTACTCCAATAGCCAATCACAGACGCCCATTTTCTGTGACAGCATCTGTAATTGGCTGTTGTGCCCTTCACCCATTGACTGACATCATCATGTCACCTGTTTAACCCAGCAGGAAGTGTAGTCTAAAAATCATTAAACTTGACAAAACCTGGGCCTGGATGGCAGACAATCCTGAGTACTGCAGTAATTAAGTATTGTCATAGACAGACTATTATTTTTAATCTCCAAAGATTCCATGAAAACAGGGCTGTACCACAGGACTGGTGGATAACAAATGTGGTGTAAATATTCAAAAAGGGGACAAATATTGAGCCTGGAAATTGATAGGCCAGTAAGCTTAACTTCTACGGTGGGTAAAATCATAGAGGGTTTTAAGATCCCATACTGGAGTATATTAAGAAGAATAACCTTATGAGCCAGTATCAACATGAGTTTATGAGGGATCAGTCCTGTCAATCTAATCTGCTTATCTTCTATAAAGAGGTAAGTTCCTGACTAACCAAGGAAATGCAGTGGAAGTTGTGTATATGGACTTTTCAAATGCTTTTGATACGGTGCCACACAAAAGGTTGGAACATAAAATGAGAGCAATGGGAATAGGGGAAAATATGTGTAACTGGGTTAAAAAATGTCTCAGTGATAGGAAATAAAGGGTGGTCACAGTTAACAGTCGGTAACTAAATAATATGAATGACTGGCATCAACCTCTAAGTGTAGGTGCAAGCAGAAAAAATACATTTAATATAAGGGAGTTATCTGCTGCGACACTAAACACTATGTGCACTTAAATGAGTGCCAGCAGTGGCTGAACTGCACAGCTAATACAGACATAATGTGAATAGGGGTATAGCAATCACTTCTCTAGATACAATGCAAAATGGAAGACTTAGCTTCAGCAGTAGCTACTGCGGAATGCCCGGAAACCAGCGCCAAGGTGCTTCCGTTTTTCCAGGTCCTAACGCTATGACTAATGGTGGTGTGTAAAATGTATGGGTTTATATGCCTCTATTCTGATTAAAAACAAGAAAAGTATGTGTTAGACTCAGACAAAATGGAGACCTCAGCTGGTCACAGGGCGGGGGAAGGGGGATAGGAGGGAGCTCAGTCATAAAAAATACAATAGTAACTAATAATGAATGACTGCATCAACCTCTAAGTGTAGGTGCAAGCAGAAAAAATACATTTAATATAAGGGAGTTATCTGCTGCGACACTAAACACTATGTGCACTTAAATGAGTGCCAGCAGTGGCTGAACTGCACAGCTAATACAGACATAATGTGAATAAGGGTATAGCAATCACTGCTCTAGATACAATGCAAAATGGAAGTCATTCATATTATTTAGTTACAATTGTATTTTTTATGACTGAGCTCCCTCCTTACCCCCTTCCCCCGCCCTGTGACCAGCTGAGGTCTCCATTTTGTCTGAGTCTAACACATACTTTTCTTGTTTTTAATCAGAATAGAGGCATATAAACCCAACATTTCATATCACACCATTAGTCATAGCGTTAGGACCCGGAAAAACGGAAGCACCTTGGCGCTGGTTTCCGGGCACTCCGCAGTAGCTACTGCTGAAGCTAAGTCTTCCATTTTGCATTGTATCTAGAGCAGTGATTGCTATACCCCTATTCACATTATGTCTGTATTAGCTGTGCAGTTCAGCCACAGTTATCAGTGGGGCACCACAGGGGTCAGTATTGAGTCTGCTTCTTTTTAACATATTTATTAATGACCTTGTAGGGGGCATACAGAGTAGAATTTCAATATTTGCAGATGACACAAAACTCTGCAAGGTAATCAATACAGAGAAGGACAATTTTTTTTTACCACAGGAGGATTTATGTAAGCTGAAGGCTTGGGCTAAAAAAGGGCATTGAACTTTAATGTGGATAAATGTGCATTTGGGCAGATGAAATAAAATGTATAATTATGTACTTAATTGTAGAACACTGGGTAAAACTTGTCACTGAAAAAGACCTGGGTGTATGGGAGGACAGCAAATTCACATTTTGTGGCCAGTGTCAGGCAGCTGCTGCAAAGGATTATAAAATAATGGGATGCATTAAAAGAGGCATAGATGTTCATGAGAAGGACATAATTTTGGAGGGACTAGGATTACTAGCAGCTACAGCTACTAGTAAAATTAAAATTTGCTAACTCATAGAGTGGCAGTTTTTCCTTAAATGACTACTCATGTGTAACAATAATTTAAGGACAAATTTTACCCTATACAATCACAGTGCGACACACTTAGAATACTGTGTACAATTTTGGTCTTCGGCGTATAAGAAAGACATAGCTGAACTAAAGGGGGTGCAGAGAAGAACGACTAAGGTTATTAGAGGACTGGGTGGACTGCAATCCAAGACAGGTTTTTCACCTTGGGGTTATTTAGTTTGGAAAAATTAAGGCTTAAGGGCAATATTATTATAATATATAAATATATAAGATGACAGTGCAGAAGCCTTTCTAAGGCTGCTTTCATATCAGCGGTAAATGTAATTCATGGCAGATCAGGCAGATGTCGCCGCATCTGCTGGATCTGCCGCGTAATGGCCGACTTTCGGCACCGATCCAGCAAGCCCATCCATTCTCCATGGGGCTTGCGGTAAGGTGCGGCAAGTGCGGTTTTGCCAAAGCTGGCAGATGCTGCACTTCCGTCCACACAAAAAAACGTTGCTAGCAGCCAACCGGATTAAGGAGGGCGAGGGGTAAGGAGGGCGAGGGTAGGAGGGGAGGGGTGGCATTTTGTTGGAGGGTGCGGGTAGGCAGGTTTGGGGGTAGGGGAAGTTTTGGGGTGGCATGGGGGGTGAGGGGTAGTTTTGGGTGGAGTAGGGGAGGGTGGGGCTGGTTTGGTGGGTTGGTGTGGGGGGGCAGGCTTGAGACATATAGTGAACATACATGCACACACAGATATACAATCAGCTTATAACTAAAAATACTAGTTACTATGCCTGGGCAATGCCAGGTTCTACTTTATTATTATTTATTATTATTTATTTATATAGCGCCATTAGATTCCATGGCGCTTTACATAGGAAGAGGGGAGAACGCGGACAAGTACAGTAAATTTGAACAATCTAGTTTACAGATACAGGAGGGGAGGGAACCCTGTCCACGAAGGCTCACAGTCTACAGGGGCAGGTAAGGAAACAGTAGGAGGGGGAAGTGTCGATCATGTGACGGTGCGGCGGCCGGGTCTCAGTGTAGGCCATACGCTTATCGGAAGAGGTGAATCTTCAGGTTTCTCTTCAAGGTTCCCAGGGTAGGCGAGGTCCAGTGTATGGTCGATGCACGGGAGAAGTCTTGAATGCATTTGTGAGAGGATGAAATAAGGGGGAGTAGAGAAGGAGCTCTTGGGAGGATCGTAGGTTGTGTGCGGGCAGGTAGCGGGAGACTATGTCGGAGATGTATGGGGGGACAAGTGATGGATGGTATTTGTATGTCATGGTTGGGTTTTAAATCATGGAGTCAGTGAAGGGCTGGGTGGAGGGGGGAGATGGGGGAAGTAGCGGCGAGACAGGTGAATTAGACGAGCAGTGGAGTTTAGGATGGATTGGAGAGGCGCAAGGGAAGTAGCGGGGAGGCCAATGAGCAGGAGGTTGCAATAGTCGAGGGGAGAGATAATGAGAGCATGAACAAGGATTTTAGCTGTGTCATGGTCAAGGAAAGAGCTGATCCAGGAAATATTTTTGAGCTGTAGTCAGCAGTAGGGGGCAAGGGCTTGGATGTGAAGCTTGAAGGAGAGGGAAGAGTTGAAAGGCACTTGGCGTGTGGTACTGGGGAGAGTGAGCAGTCATTAACATTAGAAGAAAAAGGTTTGATACCGTGTTAGTCAGTTGAGAAAATGTTGATTGCTCTCAGTGTGAGAACAAGATACAAATCTTGTAGTTGTGATACCTTTTAATGGCTAATTTATTTTATTTTTGTTAGCCATTAAAAGGTATCACAACTAGGGATGGGCGAGTCTACTCGCTAGGACTCGTTACTCGGCGAGTAGTAGGGACTCGCAGGACTCGGTACTCGGCGAGTTTCCCAGTGATTACTTGCACAGTAACGAGTCCAATGCAAGTCAATGGCAATCCTAGTTTTGTCAGAGTTTACTTTTTCTCACTCGCTAGACTCGCTATATCACATCGCTATGTAGCTTGAATCTCCCCAAATCGTTTAAACAATCGCACCGCTTCATGGATACCCGCTGTCAGCAGCGAGTCTGAGCGAGTCTGAGTGAGTCTACGAATCCGAGTCCTGTATACTGTATTCGGGACTCACGAATACAGAATCTTTATGTTCCGACAAAGCTTCCGAGACAGCCTAGCATGTTAGGTCAGAAAACTTGTGAAGATGGACAAGCATGTTAGCCAATCATATTCAGTAATGCCACAGCCATGTTGGTTGTGGCAGGACTATGATTGGCTTCTGTCCATCGTGATGCCTATGTCATGTATGAGAGGCGAGGCTGTATATAAGCCTTGCCACCGCCATTTCCTCCACATTCCTGTGACAATCTGAGCTAGTGCAGAGTGAGGTAGATGCTGGAGCAGATCATAGGGAGTGTCAGTCAGTGCAGGGAAACTTCAAGATTCCTTATATTTAACCCAAACAACTCTTCTGAAGCTACCAGGAGGACAGAGGAGAACTGTGTAGAGGACTGTAGGCAGGACAGGCAGGGAGGAGCAGCCTTTATGGTGGGTTTACACGTTGCGATATCGGCGTCCAACTCCGACCAAAAGTCACGTGGTTTGTGCATTGGACCCGATATTGTTCCTGCGTTGTACGGTGTGAACATCCGATACGATGCAGGAACGATGGTAAACCGATATCGGGGGTCGAATGAGTGTGCTATTCAACCGCCCGATATCGGATGCCGGTTGGAGCCGGATATCCCATGTGACAGCCCAACTCCGATGTGTACTGCAACGTCACCCATTCACTCCCATGTTAAATGGTCGTTCCTGGGTCGGGGGGCGTACACATCGTAGGGACGTTGTATCCCGATATCGCAGTGTGTAAACCGCCGATGCGATTCAGGGAAAACCGGGCACGAAATGCGCGTCTCCGCACCGTTGTATACGATATGAAACGATATCGTGACGTGTAAACCCACCATTACAGTGCACACAGGACCGACCTCAAGCTTAGCTTACTCACACAGCTTTCCTAATAGCTAAAGTCAGAGGCTTAGCTGAGGTACTATTTCTTATTTTTTTGCACCTGATAGATTTTGGGTCATAATAACCCCTTCACCTTTATTTTCTCTGTGGCAGACCAGTGCGTTGCTGCTCTCCTACCTGAAAATAGCACGTATGCCACCTGCTTGTGCGACTACTTGTGCGCACTTAATAATTTTTGCAGGGACTAGTGTGCTGCTTCACTGCCAAGTGTTAGCACACACTTAACCCGCCAAAAAGGCAATGCGAGCGCTTTCGAGACACATCTGCGATTTGTAAATCGCACATTACTCGCTATTACTCGCTTCCCCATTCATTAACATTGGACTCGCTAGACTCGCAACGAGTAGCGAGTCCCGGGCTCGGACTCGCTAGAGTCAAGCGATTCCGAGTAATTTAGGACTCGCCCATCACTAATCACAACTACAAGATTTGTATCTTGTTTCTCACACTGAGAGCAATCAACAGTCATTAACAGTGATGGCTAGGTTCTGGTAGAGGGGGAGAGTGACTAGAGGGGAAGAAGATGAACTCTGTTTTGTCCATGTTCAGCTTGAGGAAGCGAGTAGAGAAGAAGGATGAGATAGTGGAGAGGCATTGTGGAATTGTGCATAGTAGGGATGTGATGTCGAATCCAGTGAGGTAGATCTGGGTGTCGTCGGCGTAGAGATGGTACTGGAGGCCGTGGGACTCAATGAGTTGTCCAAGACTGAAGGTGTAAAGGGAGAAGAGCAGCGGTCCCAGAAACGAACCCTGGGGGACTCCAACAGATAGGGTGTAGGGAAAGGAGGAGGTGTGGGAGTGGGTGATGCTGAAAGTCTGATCAGTTAGGTATGAGGAGATCAAGGAGAGGGCTAGGTCAGTGAAGCTGAGAGATTCCAGGATCTGGAGTAGGAGGGCGTGGTCGATAATGTCGAAGGCGGCAGATAGGTCAATGAGGAGGAGGATGGCGTAATGTCGCTTGCTCTTTGCTGTCAGTAGGTCATTGGTGACTTTGGTTAGGGCTGGGTGGGAGGACAGTTTGGAGTGGACATGCTGTTCAAGCAGCTTTGATGCAAAGGGGAGAAGAGATATGGGGCGATTGTTGGAAGCAGATCAGGGCTGGCTCCAGGTTTTTGTGGGCCCCGGGTGAAACAGTCTCAGTGAGCCCCTTTAACATATACTATGATTCATGAATATAATACAGAAGCTGCAGGCTGTGTATATGTAATATAGAGGCTCCTGAGTGGGCTGTATATATAATATAGAGGCTGTTCAGGGTTGTATATATAATATGGAGACTGCCAGGCTGTATATATAACATAGAGGCTGCGGGCTGTATATATTATTTGGAGGCTGTGCTGGGCTGTATATATTATTTGGAAGCTGTGGCAGCCCAGCAGAAGCCTCCAAATAATATATCCAGCCCAGCACAACCTCCAAATAATAAATATAGTCCAGCACAGCTTCCATATTACATATACAGCCCAGCACAGCCTCCAAATAGTATATATAGCCCAGCACAGCTTCCATATTACATATACAGCACAACAGCAGTCTCCATATACCTCAGCAGCAGCCTCCGTATACCCCAGCACAGCCTCCGTATACAGCCATCACAGCCTCCGCATACCCCCAGCACAGCCTCTGTATACCCCAGCACAACCTCTGTATACCCAAGCACAGGCTCTATATACCCCAGCACAGCCTCTATATACAGTCAGCACAGCTTATATATGCAATCAGCACAGCCTCTATATACCCCAGTACAGCCTCTATATACAGTCTGCAGTCTCTATATACCCCAGCACAGCCTCTATACTGTATATACAGTCAGCACAGCCTCTATATACAGTCAGCACAGCCTCTATATACAGTCAGCCAGCCTCGATATACAGTCAGCCAGCCTCTATATACAGTCAGCACAGCCTCTATATACAGTCAGCACAGCCTCTATATACAGTCAGCCAGCCTCTATATACAGTCAGCCAGCCTCTCTATACAGTCAGCCAGCCTCTATATACATTCAGCACAGCCTCCATGGTACATGTAATCCCCCATCCTGCTGATCATAGTCACCTTCCACCTGCTCCCCCCGGGCTGTGTCCTCCTCAGATTCTTCCCCACCACATCCTTATAGCAGCAGCTCCCGGGACTGTGGAGCTTCCTCCTTCCTGTAGCAGTGTGATGAGCTCGCAGGGTGATGACTCATCACTCTGCTACAGTCGGCAGAGGAGGAAGCTCCACTGCTCCCTGGAGCCAGCACATAGCTAATCTGCATCGCATGCAAATTAGCCATGTGCACTGGGAGCTCAGCGGAGCACTCAGCACCTTGCGGAGTCTGCCTGATGTGCCCCTTGTTCACAGGCTGTCTGTCCCTAATGGGCCCCTGGCTGTCAGGGCCGGCTGTCCCTGATGGCCAGTGGGCCCACCCAGTTGTTCAAGACCCTGGCACTTGCCCAGGTATGTCGGGTGCTGACGCCGGCCCTGAAGCAGATGATGGGTTGAGGGAGGGTTTTTTGAGGATGGGTGTGATCAGGGCATGTTTGAAGCATGAGGGGAAGAGGCCGTTGGTGAGAGATAGGTTAAAGAGATGTGTTAGCGCAGGGAGGACTGTGGTGAGGTTTCTGATGAGGTGGGAGGGGAGGGGTCGAGGGTAAAAGTGGTGAGGTGTGATTGTGACAGAAAGGTGGCGAATTGATCCTCTGTCATGATGGAAAAGCTTCCTTTGGATGAAGTAGGGTGGGCAATGATGGGAGGGCTGGGGGGACAGAAGGTCAAAGCTTTCTCTTATTTTGTCAATCTTTTGCTTGAAAAGCAGCAAAGTCATCAGCAGAGATGAGGGAGGGGGAGGTGCAGGTGGAAGAGTAGGGAGTTGAAAGTTTTGAATAATTGTTTGGGGTTGCGGGACAGTGCATTAATTACAGAAGAGAAGTAGGTTTGTTTTGCGGTGGTGAGTGTATTCTTGAAGTTGGATAGGGATTGTTTGGCAAAGTGCTTTGTGGAGTGGGATTTCTTCCATTTCCGCTCGGCCACTCTGGACACCTGACGTAGTTCTTTGGTGAGGGTGGTGAATCAGGGTTGCCCGTGTGTGCCGGTTTTGGTATGTGTGAGGGGGGTGGCCTGATCGAGGGCTGTAGATATTTGGTGTTATAGAAGGTGGTGGCATCGTCAACGTCAAGAGAGGAAGCTAGGTCTGTGAGAGGGAGAAGGGACTCAGAGAATGAGTGGAAGTCGATGAGATTAAGGTTTCTGCAGGGATGACTGAGTCTCCGGAGAGGCGGGGCATGGTAGGGGGCAGAGGGAGGAGAAGGTCAGTAGGTTGTGGTCGGATAGGGGGAGGGGTGAGTTTGAAAGGTCAATGAGGGAACAAAGGTGGGTGAAGATGAGGTCAAGCGTATGGCCATCCTTCTGAGTGGCTGAGGAGGACCATTGGGAAAGCCCAAAAGAAGAGGTCAGAGATAGGATTCTAGAGGCAGCGGGGAGGGGGGGTGTCGATGGGGATGTTCAAATCACCCATGATGATAGTGGTGGTGTTGGAAGAAAGGAAGTGGAGAAGCCAAGTGGTGAAGTGGTCAAGGAAGGTGGGGGTAGATCCTGGGGGGTGGTAGATGACAGCCAGCTGAAGGCTGCAGGGGGAGAAGATGTGGACGGAGTGCACCTCGGAGGAGGGGAAGGAGGTAGAGGGCAGGGGTGTAATTGGGGTGAACGAGCTGCTGTATTCCGACATCTTCGTCATAGGAGAGTGCAGCGGGGGAGGCTGTGTCAGAGGGGGTTAGCCATGTTTCGGTGATGCCAAGGAATGAAAGTTTGCTGGAGATGAAGAGGTTGTGGGTGAATGAGAGTTTATTGCATACCGAACGAGCATTCCAGAGTGCCCCAGATTGGGGGAGTGCGGGATGGGGGGGGGGTTGGGTGAATGGGTATAAGGTTACAGGGGGGTTGCAGGAGTTAGTGTTGGGGAGTGGGTGTGTGTTAGAGGAGAGTGTAGAGATATGACATGGGGGACCAGGATTGGGAGGATATGTTGCCTGTGAGTAGGAGGAGCAGCGAGAGGGATAGAAGGTGGGAGCAGGAGAGTTTACGTGGTGGGCATGCATGCTTGGAGACGAGGGACTATGCGTGGAGAAAACAGTTCGGTGGAGGGGGTGAGGTGAGCGGGCAAGATGGAGGGGGAGATGACCAGTTCCTTACTGGGTGGAGAGATGAGCGGGGTCAGCAGGAAGTGAAGTAGAATGGGGGTGAGGGTGAAAAGGAGGGGGAACATTGTAGGTAGCAGCTATGTGTACAGCTTGTAGAGATGAGAATATGTTGAGGGTGGGGGGGCAGGGAGGGCGTGCAGCTGGGGGTGAGGCGCAGTAGGACCAGCCAGGGATACGATACAGCCAGGGGGAGGTCAGATGGGGATGAGATAGAGCCAGGGGTGAGATGCAGTAGGGAAGGGGATGTTGCCAGGGGTCAGAATGAGCACATCAGTGAACGAGAGTGATGTGATGTATAAGGGTGCTGGCAGCCAGGGATAGGGAGCAGTCCAGGGTGAGACAGAGCTAAGGATGAGGTGTAACCAGAAATAGGGTGCAGCTAGAGATGAGGTGAAGCCGAGGATGAGATGCAGTCGTGGATATGATGAACCCAGGGATGAGATGCAGCCAGGGACGTGGTGCAGCCTGGGACATGATGCAGCCAGGGATGAGATGCAGCCAGGGATGAGATGCAGCCAGGGATTTGTAGCTAGGGATGAGATGCAGCCAGGGATGAGCTGTAGCCGGGATGAGATGCAGCCAGGAATGAGATGCAGCCGGCATGGGATGCAGCCAAGGATGAGATGCAGCCAGGGATGAGATGCAGCCAGGGATTACAGGTGCTTGAGGGGCCCCCTACCCGGTCAGGGCCCTGGTGCAACGGTAGGTCCGCCCCTGGATTCAAGACACCCTGTGCCAGATGCAACAAAGCAGCCCCAGAACATAACAGAGCCTCCTCCATGTTTCACAGTAGGCACAGTGTTCTTTTCTTGATATGCTTCATTTTTCCATCTGTGAATGTAGAACTGACGTGCCTTGCCAAAAAAGTTCCATTTTTGCCTTCTTTCCATAGGACATTCTCCCAAAATCTTCGTGGCTTGTCAAAATGTAGTTTGGCAAATTCTAGTCGGTTTTTTTATAATTTTTTTTCAACAATGGTGTCCTCCTTGGTCGTCTCCCGTAAAGTCCACTTTGGCTCAAACAACGACGGATGGTGCGATCTAACACTGATGTTCCTAGAGCTTTAAATTCAATTTTTAACTCTTTAGAAGTTTTTTTTTACTGGGCTCTTTTATTACCGTTTGAATTATCCGTCTCTTTGATTTTCATCAATTTTCTTTCTATGGCCATGTCCAGGAAGGTTGGCTACAGTGCCATGGATCTTAAATTTCTGAATAATATGTGCAACTGTAGTTACAGGAACATTAAGCTGCTTGGAGATGGTCTTATAACCTTTACCTTTAACATGCTTGTCTATAATTTTATTTCTAATCTCCTGAGACAACTCTTTTCTTCGCTTTCTCTGGTCCATGTTAGGTGTGGTACACATCATGTCACCAAACAGCACAGTGAGTATCTGTAGCCCTATATACAGGTCGACTGATTACAAGATTGTAGACACCTGTGATGCTAATTAGTGGACACACCTTGATTTTACATGTCCCTTTTGTCACATTATTTTCAGGGGTACCATCATTTCTGTCCAGGCCTATTTCATGAGTTTAATTTTATTTTTAATTCTGTTGAAAAGCAATGTCTGACTTTCCTTTGTTCATTTTCATAGATTTTTTATTTATTATTACTTTTGTCAGATTCATGTTATTTCTGTGACCATTGTGGGTTTTTCTTTCATTAAACGAGGGGTACCAGCAATTTTGACCACATGTGTATATATTGATTTCAACAGTTTAACTCTTCAGATGCCACAGTCAATTATGTCACAGGCATCTGAGGAGTTTGACAGAGGGGGAGCGCACCATCTGTCTACCTATTGATATCTACACAAAACAATGAAAGGGGATGATTAAATACTTTGGCAATGGCCTACTCTTCTGCCATGTTCAAAGTCCAGCTTAGAAATGTCTCCTGTATAATACTGACAGGTGGTATTACGTATGGCTCTACATAAGTTAAAGTATTGCTATTTCATGTTCTTTTATAGGACTAATAAATATTGTAAGTAAAAAAACGTTAATCATAAAGGACAAAGCAGGCCTCACTGGTAGGAAGGAGAGAAGTCGCCAATCAGACCCATCTTAACGTCTATTAATTTCAACATGCCAAATCTTTATTTTACCCAACATTGGATCGATGGTTATAGTGCCAACTTTTCTTTGAGATAAAAATGATTTTGTAAAATATAAAATTAAATTATAATCCAGATAATTGTTAAAGAGATCCTGAATAAACATATTTACTTTATAAAGTACTATCAGATGCAATTTAGATGCACTTACCATGGCATCCGTGGTACTGCATGGCCGATACTTTACGTCTGGGTCGTACATGATTGAGAAGCGGTATTCTTCCCTTGCAAAGTACTTAGCTATTTCTTTGCAATTTAGCTACAGAAACAAACAACAAGTAAATTATCAAACAACGGAAATATACAAAATTTACCATTTTTATTTGTTCAAAATGAAATTTTGTGAAACATGAAACAAATAAGTAGAGAACATTTATTTGGAATTTTGTATTAGAAGTAGGAAATTACTGGATATTAGTAATCAAAATAGAGATAGGCTTATCATAAAGACAAAGCTTCAATTCAACATTCAATTACACTCCTGGGATCTGCAGTCTTTGAAATAATATGCCTTTGAGCAGTGGCGTAACAAGCTCATGGGCCCCAATGCGAAAGCTCCAACGGGGCCCCCAATCATTGCAAAACTTTAATAAGATTAGTCTCTTTCTATAGGGCAAAGGGATTATTGGGGCCTCCTAGGCTCCAGGGCCCAGGTGCAACCCCTGCACCTATTGTAGTTACACCCCTGCCTATTAGGGTACCTTTACACGTGGCAACTTTTCTAGGAATTTCACTGGCAACTTACTGGTTGCAGTGAAATCATGGACACATTGTTCTATCCTGTTGCTGTGTACAAATAGAACAATGTCTCCATGATTTCACTGCAACCAGTAAGTTGCCAGTGAAATTCCTAGAAAAGTTGCCGCGTGTAAAGGTACCTTTAGGAAGGAATAGGCATATCAACAAATCATGATGTGCACTGTAATATTGATGATGACCACAGTGAATGTGAGCCAGTGTATTCCTGATCTGGCTAGGGATGATGGCAGGGTCACAGGTCAGCGAGTAGAGCTTGGGCTGAATGCCTCCATGTTCTAACAAGAACAGGCTTGGCATCAAGCGAAAGCGAGCAGAAGCCAATGTCCAAGGTCAGAGCTGTGTCAAAAAAAGAGATCCATGACTTTATAGTAGCTGTATAGATAGGAGAAAGGATGCTATTGAGATCATGTCTCTGACCAGCATGGAGACAAATAAAATAGGTTATTAAGGCATGGGAAACGTAGGTCCTGAAAGCGTTGGGTAGAGCGCAGAGTCCTCGCAGATACAGAAGTCCTTAGAGGGTGAAAAGTACAGTCTCCAAGATTTATTCTAGAGGTGTTTCCTGGGAAACATGGAGCAAATGAAGTAAAATTAAAAAAGGATAAGGTTATTAAAGAGTAAGGCTGGGTTCACATTGCGGCGTCATCCGGTCCGGGGCTGTCAGGGGTGACAGCCTGGACCGGAGTTTTGCTCCATAGGAGACTATCGGGCTGAACGGAGCTGGATGGCAGTTACCCCTGACAGCCCCGGACCGAATGACGCCGCAATGTGAACCCAGCCTTAGTCACCAGCTAACCTACCTTATATAGGACTAGTCAGAGACTGTTTAAGTTTTGCACCTCTGTATGAGAGCCATGATACTTTTGCCCCTCATACTTAATTGTAAGCATCAAGGTTATGGGCTCCAGCTGTTTCACAATGTTGTTGTAAATCACATTTAAAAGGAACCAACCACCAGGATTTAACAAAGTTAGGCCCCATTCACACACTGCTTTTTTTGCTGCGTATTTTTATGCACAAGCTCAAAAAAAGCCAGGAGTAGAGCAATCAAAATCGGGAGTGGCACTCTCAGAGGAAAGGTCTAATGGTGGGTTTACACACACCAATTTATCTGTTCAATCTCTGAACCAATCTCTGGTTGCAGTGAAAACATGGATATATTGCTCCATGTTGTACACAGCCACAAAATGGAACTATGTGTCCATGATTTCACTGCAACCAGAGATTGGTTCAGAGATTGAACAGATAAATTGGTGTGTGTAAACCCACCATAATAGAAGCAAGTGCTCCACTTATATCGCCCACTCCTGGTTTGTGATGAGCTTGTGCTTAAAAATACGCAGCAAAAAAAGCAGTGTGTGAATGGGGCCAAAAAAAGAAATTTCCAGCGAGCAGTGAAGAGATGATACTTGTCCAAAAAGTAACACGGATGTGTTTTAGGGGATTTTTTCCAGTAAAATGTTTCATAGTATGACAGATACCAAAGAACCTCATTATAGTCAATGGACCTCTTCAGATGACTTTGTTGTCCCTCATTTGATGCATACATGTTTGCACGAATTTAGTTTTATTTATTCCTAGAATTTTTATTTTTTCCTAGAATGTAACTAGAAAATTGGTTTTTAACTTTGTCACTATTTTGTCAGTAGAAATCTTAGTCACCATTTCTCTGACACCACAGTATAAATAGATGTTTTGCAATATCTCCATAGCAAGTCAGGCCAAGTTTTTATAACAGTTAATAATTAATACATGTTCAGTACAAAGTGAAGAGTTGTATTATTATTATAAAGGTATATGGTGCTGTACTTGCTACATAGTAGAGAGCATGTGTCAAGGTCCTGACTTCAGAGAGGTGCACTGCACGTCAGGAGTGAAGGAGCTTTCTTCTTTACTTGCAGACATGAACAGAGAACCTCTCTGTACACCCGCCTTCAGAGTCACAATGATGTTGTGAAAAAAGCTGCACACATGCGATGTGTAGAGAGCTGGCGATGGCGCTGCCTCTTGCATATTATGTTATCACACCAACTGTCATGCTTAGACAAGGGGATGACCACTGCACAGTGTGCAGGCCACGTCACACACACAGATATCTGTGCAGATATTGTTCACAGATCTCTAGTTGCAGTGAAATCATGGACAAATTGATCCATTTTGTGGCCATATACAAATAGACCATGTGTCCATAATTTCACTTCAACCAGAGATCTGTGAACAATATCTGCACAGATATCTGTGTGTGTGACGTGGCCCTAAAGCCAACCTGTAAACGTGAGATAAATGCGCATAGGGTCTTATCCTTTTTACAAAGGGTTATAGCGGTAAATATCAGGAACTGCTCACCTGGTTCAGTTGTGTCACCCACAACCGGTATAATCGCCTGAAAGATGGCTTGTAGAATGGCTGCTGCAGGGCCGCACCTTCACGATGAACGTGGAAACAGGAATGCTGTAATGGGACAAAATGCCGGAATGCCCGCGCTGCCACCAAGAATCACCAGGAAACAAAGAGTTAACTGGGCAGATCACACGCTAAGATATCGCTTGCGATATTGTAAGCGATCACGTGCACACGCGATCGCTTACAATATCGCTCACATCGCTGGTGAGCTGTCACACAGACAGACTCACCAGCGATGTGGAGCCGCGATCCCGCTGGTTACTATGGTACACATCGGGTTACTAGGCGCCGCGCGTCGCTTAGTAACCCGACGTGTACCATAGTTACCATCTCCCAGCATAGGCTGTGCCGCTGGGAGATCGTTCATCGTGGTGTTATACACCACGATGAAGCAGATCGTGACATCGTTCATCGCTAGATCTGAGCTCCGGAGCTCAGATCTGCGATGTCACGATCAAGCGATTTTACATAGTAAAATCGCTTGATTACATGCAACGATGCCAAAACGATATCGCTTAAGCGATCAAAAAGGAGATCGCTTAAACGATATTGGGCTTAAAATCGTTGCGTGTGACAGCCGCTTAACATGGATGTACAAAAGGGAAAATAAGGGAGAGGAAGGCCCTTATGGTAGGGAGAGGGGAGGCAGGTCACTATCAGACACCAACCAGTTTATGATCACTCCCCTTCACTTTAACTAATCACATGATCCATCATCTGAAGCTGGTAATAGAATCTTTCTATGGGTGAAGGACCTGCTTAAGACGAAAGGGAGTGCAGACACAGGTCAGTGTCAAGTGGTGACCCATATCACCTCTCCCTACCGTTAGGGTCTTCCTCTCCCTTACTATACCTGTTGTTCATCCATGTTGCGCTGACATCCCTTTGTCCAAATGAGACATTATTACTGGCCAATAATATTTTTCAGAGTTTTTATGGCTAAGGCTGCGCTTTTGCACACCTGATCCAGACCCTCACAGAGGAGGCGACGGATCTACAGTTGCAAGTGATGCAGCAGTTACAGCATACTGTGGATCTTCTGGTCTCAGCTCACAACCCAGTGATTGATGTGGCAGTCTAAAAAGGTTGTCAGTTGGGGCAATTCTTGTGAAGACAATTGCCTGGGTGTAACTATCTCTGCCGTCTTTGTAAAATCTACACCCATTTTTCTGGCCGAGTTGGCTAAGGTGCTGATGAAGAATAGGGGTAAGATTCTACCCTTACCCCAGGTTATTTGTATGGCTCAGTGCCATCCCAGGATTGATGGTTGAGGGAGGGTGGTCTTTCCCACTAAGTATCCTGAGGGCAAGAGTTTTAGGGCATGGGGGGGCGCCTCTGTTGTCTGTCCAGGAGAGTACCTTCTTCTAACAAACGCATGGCTGGTAATAGGCGTTCAGGTCCAGACCAGTATGTGAATGAGTATATAAGGGTGTCCACAAAACACATCAGGTGGAAGTGTTCTTCTTGGGCTCTGAGCTCTCAGGTTATTGGTCCATGTTGGGTGGCGGTCATTATTAACCTTATGACTAGAGATAGACGAACCCACCGATGTTTGGGTTCAGCGGAACAGATCTGACTTTTTAAGTCTGGGACCGGACTTGACCAAAACTTGAGCCTGAACCCCAAACTTAAAATTTAAAGTTATGAAATGGTGGCTAGAAGGGCCATGAGGAGTTGTAAAAATAAACAAAACAGTGATTAAACATCACAGTCATTTACCGCGGACAGGATGCTTGTACTTATGGGTCTGCTCATTAACTTCCTGGCTATTTACTGCACTTGCTCCAACAGCCAATCACAGACACCCACTCTCTGTGACAGTGTCTGTGATTGGCTGTTGGGCCCCTCACCCATTGGTTTCCATTGGCAATGAACAGGCTGTCATAAGGTTGCAAAAATAAATTTTAAAAAGATGATATAGGGCTTCGCCATATTTTTGATTCTCAGCGCAGATAAAACAGCCAGCTACGGGATTCCACCCCAGCTACCTACTTTTACCTTGGCTGGCAATCGAAAATACACATAATTATTTTTTTAATTATTTATGTCTGGGTTTCACCCTATTTCTGATTGCCAGCCAAGGTAAACCCAGGCAGCTGGGGCTGTTATTCACAGTTATTCTATTGTTATTGGACCCCCTAGGCTATAGAATGGCAGCCGGAAGCCACCACAGAAATTGGCATATTCATTAGAAGCACAATTTCCTGGCACTTTACCCGGCTCTTCCAGTTGCCCTGGTGCCAGTCCAACATGATGTCCCATGTCGCAATCAAACTCTGCTGTATTGGAGGCTTTGGTGTAGAAGGAGCCTCCAGTCATCGCAGCCTCCGAACACAGACTGAGAGAGCCAAGTGCTGCGGCCAGGTGAGCATAGGACGCATAGCGGTTGCCTTGATACTAGAGCTGTATCTTCAGGTGAGTCAGTGAGGTCACCCAAGGACATAGTTCAGATAATCATGGTAATCGCTATGTTTACTGGCCACCATGGTAACCTGAGCTGTTTTCGGGTGACCTCCTTGATTCTCTGCTTACCCTGCCGCAGCTCTTGGCTCATTCATTCTGTGCTCAGCAGCAGCGGGGAGAAGACGTCGCAGAGGATCAAGCAGGGTATGTCGGAGTAATAAGGATAAGGTCAAGATATATTTGTGTTTTTTGTTATAATAAAATGATTTGTCTCTGTGTGTTGTGCATTAATTACTATTAAATAGAGATTCCTAATGGCCGGGCCTAACATTGGCCCAACATTATGAATCTCGGGCTCAGTGCCAGTTGGCAATACAAAGCTGGCATTAACCCCTTATTACCCAGTTTGCTACAGGCACCAGGACAACTTATGAATGGGCCAATTTCTGGGGTGGGTGCGGACTGCTATTTTATAGCATGGGGGGCCCAATAAAAATGGGCCCCCACTATATTTAGAATACCAGCCCCCAGCTGCCTAGTTTTACTAGTGCTCTGCATTTTTTTTGCCAACCAGGGTAAAAATAGCAGCTGAGGGTGGCAGCTCGCAGCTGTCTACTTTATCTGTGCTGAGAGTGAAAAATACTGTGAAGCCCTATGCATTTTTTTCCATTATTTATTTATTTGCACAGTATGATGGCAGGTTGGTTGCCTTATAATGTGTATGGCAACCAAGCACAGACACCATCCAGAGTGTGGAGATGCAATATGATTGTAACAGCCAATCACAGACGCTCTCACTGAGCATGAGCATCTGTGATTGACTATGAAGAAAGAAATCCAGACTGACCAGTCTTCAAAGCATCAGAAGTAAATTTTATTCAGGTCCTATTAAAAATGCACTACAAGCCATGCGGATGAGCCTGACATGTTTCGACACATAGTCTTATTCATAGGCATAACACAGTCTTACATATCTCTTGCTTAAATACACCCCATAAAATTTATTACAAATGTGTGTTTTTAACTACTGAGTTAGAAGACTAAACCCTTGATACCCTGGGAAGGAAAAACAGGGATGGGGAAGGGGGAAAAACAAGGGACCGGATCGTCTGTTGTATCCCTGCCAGCTGATTTGGACAATTTTTTGCATTACATCAATAATAATCTGCATAATTTGAGATTCACCCCGGGTCATTTTGGGGTTTCTGTACCTTTTTTGGATTTATATCTGACAGGTGAAGCTGCTTCAAAACGGATTTTCACATCACTATACCGCAAGCCCATCAGCGGCAATTCTTTGTTAATGGCGATAGTTGTCACCCAAAACACGTCATATACAATCTCCCTGTGGGTAAACTGATGCGGGCAAAGAGAAGTTGCACTACCTCCCAGGATTACAATAGAGAAAGCAAAATTATTTCTAATGGCCACTTTACACGTCCCGATATCGTCGTCCAACTTCGATAAAAAAAGTCACGTGGTTCATGCATTGACGCCGATATCGTTTGTGCGTTGTCTGGTATAAATGTGCAATTCGATGCAAGAACGATGCCAAAATGATATCGGGGAAGAATTGTGCAGGCTCTCCAACTGGCCGATATTGGATGGACGATCTGGCAGGATCGTTCTGTGTGACAGCCCAACACCGACTTGGAGAGCAACTTCCCCTATTCACTCCCATGTTAAATGGTCGTTCCCTGGGTCGCTTGTACAAGGGGGCGTAGACATTGCAGTTGTGTTGCCTGCCGATATCTCCCTGTGTGACAGCTCCTATGTGATCTTGGATTTCAGCCAAAAAAGTGTGCGCTCCCGTGTCGTTGTATACAATATCGAAACGATGTTGGGGCGTGTAAAGTGGCCATAATTGTTTGTCAGTTAGAGGTTACAAAAAGTGGATAATTAATTGGGCAACAAATATTGTGCGTAAAAAAGGACGTAAACAATTACTATTAAATCATGAATCACATCATAGGAAAATAAATACTGATTCATCCACTTTTACATTCTCTACACCATATAGTACTAACTACCACAATATAGTTGCCATCATTAAGAAAAACATACCGATCCTGTATCAGGATGAAACTCTGAAAAAAATCTTAGAAAATGGGTGGAGATCCGTGGCTCGTCGATCTAAAAATTTGCGCACTTTTTTTATCTCCAGTTGTATATTCTAGCAAAACAACTAAACCTGTTTGGCTAACACACAAGGGGATTTTTAAATGCGGGGGAACGTGGTGCAACCTTTGTAAATTTATAGACAGAACTGATTGTTTTTACAATACCAACACAGGAAAATCTTTCAAGATCTCCTCTTTTATTAATTGTAATACTACTCATGTAGTATACATGGCGACTTGAACACTTTGCTGAAAATATTACATTGGCTGTACATCGTGCCCCTTAAAGAAACGGCTTGCCGAGCAGATTCCTTGCGCTGATCCATAGACTGGTGCAGGCGGATCTGTGTTGGGTTTATCTCATCATTTTAAAGAACGACATGCAGGAAACATGGAGGGTTTAGGTGTTAAAGGTATTGAACATGCTCCCCGACCATTTTGCAGCGGAGATTGGGAACAATCTGTCCATAATAAGGAAGCGTACTGGATACTTACACTTGAAGACAGATATCTTTTAGGTTTGAATTATAAGTCTGAACTTATGTTCTTTTACTAAATTACACTGGTTTGAGTGAACAATAAAATAAGAAAGGTGAACATAGGCAAATCTGGTAGTTTCATTCGGAGACTTTAACTTCCAAAATTTGGCCATTTTTTTCTGCTGCCCTATCACTTATGTATGTCGTTTACTCGTGCAATTTGATGTCTGTTTTTTACAATCTAAGGTATCATTGCTTTTTTTCACTGTTCTATTACGTTTTAGATTTTTTTTTGTGGGATCACAGTGCCCGTATGTATATGACATTGTATATTTCTCTCTGTTCCCCTGTTTTTCCCCCTTCCCCATCCCTGGTTTTCCTTCCTTCCTAGGGTTTCAAAGGTTTAGTTTTCTAACTCAGTAGTTAAAATTTATTACAAAGGTGTGTTTTTATGGGGTGTATTTAAGCAAGTGATTTGTAAAAATATGTTATGCCTATGAATAAAACTATTAGAGGAAGAAATTCCAGCAGGACGGTTCCAATATTTTTCTTCTTTTATTAAATGATAAATAACATCCATATAATAGGCAGTACAAGTGTACAAACAGGCCAACGCGTTTCAACGCACTCAGGTCTTAATCATGGAGCCATGATTAAGACCTGAGTGCGTCGAAATGCGTTGGCCTGTTTGTACACTTGAATCACAAAAAACAATCAGAAAAACGTGCAAAAATACTCTGTTATGAAAAATAAAAATAGTAAAAGCAAGTGCTGCATAAAAAAGTGATAAAAAACAGGGTATTTAGTTGATACGTTTTTTGCAAAAAATGTATACGAAGCCGCTCTACCAAACGTGCAAGATAAGGGAGCCGCCCACCACTCCCTTTGGGTCCTGCACATGAAAGCCGTCTTCTGCAGTCAGTCCGTGTCAGACACTGGACCTGTCTGGACCGGCTCATGTAGGTACATATTCACATGGTCAGGTTTTTGAACACACAGATAGGGACTGCTCTGATACGGGTTACCTTGACGTTTGGTAGAGCGGCTTCGTATACATTTTTGCAAAAAACGTATCAACTAAATACCCTGTTTTTTATCACTTTTTTATGCAGCACTTGCTTTTACTATTTTTATTTTTCATAACAGAGTATTTTTGCACGTTTTTCTGATTGTTTTTTGTGATTCAGTTTTTTGGTGGTGTGAACAGTGTCCTACAGATCTGTTCACTGTGTGCATGGCCCATTAGTGTCTGTTCTGTTTGTACACTTGTACTGCTTATTATATGGATGTTATTTATCATTTAATAAAAGAAGAAAAATACTGGAACCGTCCTGCTGGAATTTCTTCCTCTAATTGCACCAGCCCATAACCAGGGCGTTGTCCTTGCAGGCCTGGAACCAGTGGAAGCTGATCCTTACTGATGGTGGTGAGCTGTTCCCCTTCCTATTCTTATTTTCATTATGAATAAAACTATGTGTTGAAACATGTCAGGCTCGTCCGCATGGCTTGTAGTGCATTTTTAATGGGACCTGAATAAAATTTACTTCTGATGCTTTGAAGACTGGTCAGAGTCTGGATTTCTTTCTTCATTGTCGTTGCAAGTGGAAGACAGCCACATCTGGTAACTCTGAGGATCCTGTGCGGGGGGGGGGGGGAATTAAGGCGTTGACACTTCCCCCATTCCTGTCTTCCCTACCTGCACTATCTGTGCACTATTGTCTGTTGCAGTGCAGTGCAGTAATTATGCATGAAGGCATCAGTGGCCCTGTTAGTAAGCAGCATAACACTAGTAATATGTTCTAGCCATCCTGTCATCTATCTATCCTATCTCTCTAGTCTATTCTAACTTTCTCCAGCATGGGAATGACCATGCTAAAAACCATTTCTCTATGCTATCAGTGTGCTGTCTGTGCTGTGTGATTTTTTTCTCGCACTCATTGACTTGCATTGGCGAATCTCGTACTATAATTGGATCCAGTCGCAGCATGTTGTGACTTTTCTTTCATCCAGAATCTGGATGAGAAAAAAGCTGAACACAAACATTCATCTTATAGCAAAAATTAAAAGAAAAAGGTGCACTCACCCGTGTCACTCCATGCACATACATTCCACTTCCACTTGCCCTTAAAGCGCTAAGTAAAGCGTAAAACGACTCGTTGTCCGTTCCTTCTCCTCCCTCCCTGCTGTACGTAACTTTCCATCGTTAATTAAAAATCTGTGTGCATAAAGTCTGACATGGGTGAGTGTGCCTTCTTCTTTGAATTTTTGCTATATGATGTATCTTTATAGGTAGCACCCCGGGACTTTATTTATGATTTGCACTTGAATTATATGCCATTTGATTATAGTGAGACTACAGAGCTATTAGCCCTTATTGTGCAATTGGTGCCTGGCTTTCTAGTTTATAATTAGTATACAAACAAGTGCTATGCGAGATATTTTAGCATTGCACTCATCCAATTTAAACGCATGTTCGAGTTCAGCTTTTTTCTCATCCTTATTCTGGATGAGAAAAAAGTTGCAATATGCTGCAAGTTTAGATTGTGACGTGGGACCTCGTGTTGGATTATCGTTGGAGGTATGTGATGGGATTAATAAATTGGAGAATGAGGCTTGTCAATGTGCTTTTTGTAAAAAAAGGTTTTTTCTCTGTGTTTTATTTCTAATAAAGGATTTTCCTCTCTGTTTCTGTTTTTTAACTCTCTCCTCTCAGGATTGATAATGTGCAGGTATGATGACAAGCTGGCAATCATCTGCTGTCATTAACCCGTACCATCACCCTGATGCCACGCATCAGGGCATCGGGAAGAGCCAGGTAAAACACCACGAATTGGCGCTTCTAATAAATGCACCAATTTCTGGGGCGGCTGAGGGCTGCTATGCTATTGTGTGGGGGGGTCCAATAACGATGGGCAGTCTGTTTGCAATAGCCAATCACAGTCGTTGTCACAGAGTGAGCATGTACAATTGGCTGTTGACGGTCAGTGCAGTGAATATATATGATGCTTAAAGGGAACCTGACCCCTAAAAATTAGCCACCAGCCTCTTAAGACCTGTCCCTGCACCATCCTTATACATTTCTAGCCATCCCTTTGTGCTAAAAATGTGTATTTAGAAAGTTCATAAAAGTGACTTTATTACCTTCAGCACTGCGGCTTCTCAGATTTTGAGAAGTCGCAAAAGGCGTTGCTTCTGGTGCTTCTTATCATCACAGATAAGCTGACGTGAACACACCTCGCGCATGCGCAATGCGCGTCGCGAGGTCTAGGTATACTGAGGTCAGTATAGCCGGATATGACGCTTTTAGCATCATAGCAGCTATACTGCCCATATAATGTGACGCGGCGGCTCTCTGCTGATTAGCAGGCCCATCGGGGCGTGAATAATTAGTGTGCAGGCGGCGGGGAGAAGCACCAGGCAACGCCTTTTGCGACTTCTCAAAATCTGAGAAGCCGCAGTGCTGAAGGTAATAAAGTCACTTTTATGAACTTTCTAAATACACATTTTTAGCACAAAGGGATGGCAAGAAAAGTATAAGGATGGTGCAGGGACAGGTCTTAAGAGGCTGGTGGCTAATTTTTAGGGGTCAGGTTCTCTTTAATGAATGGCCCAGGAAGCAAGCAGTGTGAGACTGATAAAGTAATCTAGCTGTCCTATCATTTTAGGGCCGCTTCACACTGCAGCATGACCCGGTCCGGTTCTGTCCGGGAGGACCCAGACAGCTGCGGACCGGATCAGCACACAGGACTGGGGGGCTATTATGCGCATAATAGCCCCCCAATCCTGTGTGCTGATCCGGTCCGCAGCTGTCTGCGTCCTCCCGGACAGAATCGGACCGGATCATGCCACAGTGTAAAGCGGCCCTTACTATTCTATCTATCTATCAAAAAGTTGAGCAGCACAAATGGTTAATGGGTGCAAATCAGTCCAGCAAACCTTTACTTGCTCTGTCTAATAAATCCAAAAAATGAGGGCAGCACTCCAATTTAGGTAGTTGATGCCTTTATTAGGCCTTCAGGACAACTCCGCGACATTTCAGCCTCAGCAGGCTAGAAAAAAGCCTGCTGAAGCTGAAACGTCGCGGAGTTGTCCTGAAGGCCTAATAAAGGCATCAACTACCTCAATTGGAGTGCTACAGTCATTTTTTGGATCTGTCTATCTGTCTATCTGCCTATCTTGTCTATCTTGTCTATCTTGTCTATCTGTCTATCTTGTCTATCTGTCTATCTTGTCTTTCTGTCTATCTTGTCTATCTGTCTATCTTGTCTTTCTGTCTATCTTGTCTTTCTGTCTATCTTGTCTTTCTGTCTATCTTGTCTGTCTGTCTATCTTGTCTTTCTGTCTGTCTATCTTGTCTTTCTGTCTGTCTATCTTGTCTTTCTGTCTGTCTATCTTGTCTTTCTGTCTGTCTTTACTTTTTACAGCATGGAAAGGACCATGCTAAAAATGCCATCCCAGTGTTGTGCGAAATTTTTTTATCGCCCTCCTGCACTTGCATTGGAGGAATCCTGGCGAGATCCATAGACGTATGCAGCATGCTGAAAATGTTTCCTCAGCCCGTTTTTCACTGAGAAAAATTATGATTAATTAACTATAGTATAACATCGTTATGAGTACAATCCAATGATTTTCAGATTGCACTCGCTGAGTTTTTCTGCTGATTTGAGCGCACCTGTCGGGTCTCCTGGGCTCCCATAACCAGGAGTAGTTCGGGGTGCATATCTATAATCCCTGCCCAAGGTTGGGTTAACATTGCTTTTATCCTGTTCATTTAACGGATTTGTTAAACGGATCCACCTTAATTGACCGCGAAAGATACATTTTGTGCCATTTTTTGTTACATCAAAAATGTATGCGTTAACGCAAGCCTATACATTTGGCAATTTTAGTTTCCATTTCTACCCTATCTATGTCTACACATTTTTCCATCGCAATGGACAATATTTTATTTACCGTATATACTCGTGTATAAGCCGACCCGTGTATAAGCCGACCCCCCTACTTTTGCCCCCAAAACCTGGGAAAATCTATTGACTCGCGTATAAGCCGAGGGTGGACCCCAGCACAGGTATCCAGCCCCCAGCAGTGGTATACAGGCCCCAGCAGTATGATATACAGCAGGCCCCAGTGGTATATACAGCAGCCCCAGTGGTATTGCAGCCCCTATATACAGCAGCCCCAGTGGTATTGCAGCCCCAGTGGTGTATACAGCAGCCCCTATATACAGCAGCCCCCAGTGGTATATACAGCAGCCCCAGTGGTATTGCAGCCCCTATATACAGCAGCCCCAGTGGTATTGCAGCCCCAGTGGTATTGCAGCCCCTATATACAGCAGCCCCAGTGGTATTGCAGCCCAGTAATGCAGGGCCCCTATATACAGCAGCCCCAGTGGTATTGCAGCCCCAGTGGTATTGCAGCCCCTATATACAGCAGCCCCAGTGGTATTGCAGCCCCAGTGGTATTGCAGCCCCTATATACAGCAGCCCCAGTGGTATTGCAGCCCCAGTAATGCAGGGCCCCTATATACAGCAGCCCCAGTGGTATTGCAGCCCCAGTGGTATTGCAGCCCCTATATACAGCAGCCCCAGTGGTATTGCAGCCCCAGTGGTATTGCAGCCCCTATATACAGCAGCCCCAGTGGTATTGCAGCCCCAGTAATGCAGGGCCCCTATATACAGCAGCCCCAGTGGTATTGCAGCCCCAGTGGTATTGCAGCCCATATATACAGCAGCCCAGTGGTATTGCAGCCCCAGTAATGCAGGGCCCCTATATACAGCAGCCCCAGTGGTAGTATACAGGCAGCCCCAGTAATGCAGGGCCCCCCCTCATGCTCCGGTCACCTGTAAAGCAAATTATACTTATCAGTGCCCGCTGCCGTCCGCGCCCGCATCTGCTGACATCCCGATCCTCCGTCTTCATGCATCTTCTTCCTGTTTCCTGTGCGCGTCGCCGGTAATGACGTCATTGCCTGCGACGCGCACAGAAGCAGGAAGAAGATGCATGAAGATGGAGGATCGCATGTCGGCAGCGGCGGGCGCGGACGGCAGCGGGCACTGATAAGTATAACTTGCTTTACAGGAGACCGGAGCATGAGGGGGAGGGGCCCTGCATTACTGGGGATGCGGGGGCTGCTTTATACCGCTGTATACAGCAGCCCCCGCACTGACTCGCGTATAAGCCGAGGGGGGTACTTTTCAGCCCAATTTTTGGGCTGAAAAACTCAGCTTATACGCGAGTATATACGGTATATATAAATAATTAATTAAAATATTAATTAAAAAACAAAACGACATGGGGCTTCGCCATATTTTTGGTTTTAAGCCAGGTACAACTAGGCAGCTGGAGGCTGGAATCCTCAGCGTGGTGAGGCCCAAGGTTTCACACACCCCCGCCCCCCCTGCTGTGAATTGCAGCCCACAGCTGCCCCAGAAAATGGTGCATTCATAGAAGCGACATTTTCTGGGGCTGTACCGACTTTTTCAGTTGCCAGTGGCAAACTGAGTAATTGAAAGGTTAATGCCAGCTATTTTTTGCCAGCTAGCACTAAGCCCGAGGTTCATAATGTTGGGCCAATTTTAGACCCGGCCATTAGGAACTGCTAAGTAAATAGTAAATAATACACCACACAGAGAGAAGTAATGTATTTGGACAAAGAACACAAATACATCCTTAATTGCCGTCTTTATTATTCCTACATAAACCTTCCAGGATCTTCTCCAACGTCCTATTACAGCGGGACCGGAAACTGACTGATTTTCGGCTCTCGCTGTGAGTAGAGTGGCGTCACAGTCAGGAGCATTGTGGCTGAGCTCTGACTTGAGGTGACCTTTCCCGCTGGACCCAAAACTCAGCAGGGTAAAGTAGGAAAAGTCACCTTAGTTCAGAGTTGTAACTGAACTCAGGTAACCCAGACTGTGATGTCATCCCGCTCACAGTAGCAGTTGAAAATCAGTCCATTTTCGGTCCCGCTGTGATAGGACATTGCAGAGGATCGTGGAGGGTTTGTGTGAGAATAATAAAGATGGTAATGAGGGAGGGAGGTCTTTGTGTTCTTTGTCCAAATAAATTATTTCTGTCTGGGTGGAGTATTATTTACTATTTACTTAGAAGTTCTTAATGGTCGGGTATAACATTAGCTTTCCATTCTGAACCTCGAGCTTAGTGCCAGCTAACAATACATAGCTGGAATTAACCACTTTACTACCCAGTTTGCCACCAGCACCAGGGCAATTAGAAGAGTCAGGTACAGTCCCATAAAATGGCGCTTCTATGAATGCATCATTTTCTGGGGCAACTGTGGGCTGCAATTTGAAGCAAGAAGCCCCAGATAGTTTGGGCCTCCCTATGCTGAGGATCCCAGCCCCAGCTGCCTAGTTGTATCTGGCTGGAAACCAAAAATATGGCGAAGCCCCACATAATTTTTTTAAATGATTTAAAGAAATAATAAAAAATGTAATTTTGATTACTAGCCAGGTAAAACTAGGCAGCTGGGAGTAGATGGCAGCCTGTACTTGCCTACAGTATCTGGGCTGGTGACCAAAAATATAGAGGAGCACCACATCATCAGCACAAAAAATACACCACAAATACTTGGGGTCATCACATGATGGGTACCTAGCTGTCTGAAATACAATATAATGTATGCTATAAATATGTACAAATCTATTGAATTATGTTATATTGCGTTTGTAATAGAGTCCAATGTGAAAAAAGTTAACATTTAGTGGACATTTTCTTTACAGGACAGAAAAACGTGGTAGTCCATGTTTTCATGTGCGTTTCAAAAAACATATACTTTGCAAACGGATGCCCATTTTGACATGCTTTAGTGCAGTTTATGAATGGAAGCCTTTTTGAGGCATTAAACAGTCTGTTACATTGCGTTTGTGCTGCTTTCAAATGGATCCGTTAAATGGACAGCACAATTGCAATGTGAACCGAGCCTAACAGTTGCTATAAAGCAATATTGGGTAATTTTTTTTCCAGATGCCAAAAAGGACAACAAATTGGCTAATCATCAGGAAAAGCTATTATTTCTTCTCTGCAAAGTTTTTGTCAAGCAGAAGCCTGCCAACAGCATGATGGACTGAGAGACCTTTCTATGATACCCATGGAGTCAACGCTCCTCTGCCTGGGCCAGCATTAGGCCGGCTTCACACCACGGTTTTGTTGATCTGGGGCTGTCCGGTGTGAACAGGACAGCCACGGATCAGATTTCGGCCCCATAGGGCGGCTTCACACTGCGATTTTGCTGATTCGGGGCTGTCTGGTGTGAACAGGACAGCCCCGGATGAGATTTTGGCCCCATAGTGTTCCTATGGGGCCGGATAGCAGCTATTTGCCATCCGGTTCCCATCTGTCCGGGAGGATCCGGGAGAATTCGTTTTTTTCTCCTGGACACAAAAACGCTGCTTGCAGCGTTTTTGTGTCTGAGGCAAAAAGTGACACATAACCGGATCCTCCCAGATCCAGTGCAATCCGGCGCCCAATAACATGTGAGTCTATGGGCGCCGGACACGACAGATATATCTGTCCGGTTTCCGGATGCTGAGTGCTGGAGCTCAGCGCCGGCCGGCACTGAACTTCAGCACCTGGAGAGCTCCCCGCTGATATTTCAGGACCTGACATTTAAGCAGGGACAGCTCCTGAACTCTGTGATCTGCCAATTCCGGCAGAAAACAGGACCAGAGGGCATATTTGCCCTCCAGTTCTGTTCTATCTGGGGCTGTCAGGTTCTGTCCAGTGTTTCTTGCAAAACACTGGACAGAACCTGAGACACCAAAACCTTACCCGATTGACTTCTGGCACACCTGACTGGACCAGTGCCAAGCACTGGCCCACTTGTGGGAGACTCAAACAAACAACACCAGAAGTCTAAAAACAGCAGACATGATACGCTTTTATAGTGGTGGTGACACTCACAGCCACACAAGGTGAAGCCTCTGATACCTATTTAGGTAATATTTTATCTCTCAGACCCTTCATCCTTTTCATTGAGCTGCACTAATATATATACCATTACTAAAATTAAGAGGTTTAAATGTCTACTTTTATTGTGAGAAATTGTATAACAATCAGATGGCAATAATTATGATTACTATTATTTTTTGTTATGGTGTACTGTGATGAAGATGTTTGCTCTGTATGATGTATGAGATAGTCTTAATAAAAATATTGAAACAGAAAAATTAATGTTCTACTTATTATGTGCGTAGGGGCATTTAATGAAGGGGTTGTTTTATGATGACAACTCTCATCTATACACACACTAAAGTTGCTGCCAATTAGAAGATAAACATTTCTAATTAGTCTAGAATCAGTTATCACAATGGAGCAATATAAAGCCACGTAGTCTTCTGCACATGTGCGGTTATAAAATGCTGTAACTTCAGAGCGGAAAGTTTGTCACAGCCCAAGGATTCTCTACATTCATTCAAACAAGTTAGTCGTCTGTTGCGTGCGAGGAACAAAGACAAGTGGCATTTATAACAACTTGAATAGCGGCTGCAAAAGTCACTGTTACAAAACACGTAGTCTGTGTGTCACATCAGCGGGAGGCTGCCTGCGGGCTGATCTATTAATCGTGACCTGTGCAATAGTGTGTTTCAGTATTATTGCATGGAGGACTAGTAAGGCATAAATCAACAGGTTACACAAGAAAAGTTACATCACAAATTGACACCGTTATATAAACAGTGCTGGATACCATAGTGTCTATATTATTCCTTGCCAAAAACTTGTTGGATACATGTGAACACCTCTAACAAGATTTGCTTATTGGCTATGTGTGTACATTCCCTAGTGAAAGAGCTCAAAGAATGACCAGACAGCTGATTATAACCAGTCGGACGTTTTTGGGTTATAAATTCTACCCACCACATTTAGCATAGTGTAATTGGGGTTCCAGTAACCCCTTTATATCCCCAGAATTCCCCCTGCATTCCTCATAAAACAAATTTTAATGTGACTGACGCTGTGTTTAAATTACTTGTTAATGGTCATATGGGGTGTTGCACACTGCGGTCAGGCCTGCCCAGCTCAATGGAAAACTCGCCCTGCTCATGGAAAACACCGCCCCTCCTGAGTGAATGTAAGTGAATGACAGCGACGTCATTTACAAGTCTCACGCCTGCGCATTGATGCACCTCACTGTTCCCTATTGAAGCCACACAGTGCCTGAAGTCTCACGCCAGTGTAATCTTGCGCACTTTGGGCACTGTGCAGCTTCAATAGGACACAGTGAGGTGCACCACTGCACAGGCATGAGACATGTGAATGAAGTCGCTGTCATTCACTTACATTCACTCAGGAGGTGCGGTGTTTTCCATGGAAGGGGCCCGGTTTTTCATAGAGTGTTGGCATGCAGTGGGGAGGCTCTGTCCGAAGTCTGCCGCATACCACATGACCCTTAACAAGTAATTTAAATACAGTGGGGGATACATTAAAAGTTGCTTTATCAGTATGCAGGGGCACGTATACAGCAGTTTGTGATGGCATGCAGCGGGGAGGCTCTGACCGGAGTGTGCTGCACCCCATATAACCCTCCGGTCAGAGCCTCTCCGCTGCATGCGTACCAAAGTGCAGGCGCAAGACTTCAGGCACTGTGCCACTTCAACAGGGCACAGTGAGGTGCACCACTGCGCAGGCGCGAGACTTATGAATGACGTCGCTGTTATTCACTTACATTCACTCAGGAGGGGCGGCATTTTCCATGTAGCGTGGCGGTGTTGGCATACAGCGGGGAGGCTCTGTCCGAAGTCTGCCACACCCCATATGACCCTTAATAAGTAATGTGCGGGACACATTAAGAGTTTTTTTATCAGGTATGCAGGGGCAGGTTTCAGGAACCCCAATTATAGTGCGTTACAGGTAGTGCGCAGGGTTTATAACCCCAAACTCAGGTGACAGGTTCACTTTAATGGCAATGCAGTTTTGTTCAGCTATTAACACCGTTTGTATTTTATGGTTTGTGCGTGTTTATTCCTTTCCTTTTTTTTCCAAGAGCAGTAACAATTTCATTTTTCTGCCGACATAATTTTAGTTACATAGTTACTTAGTGATATAGGTTAACAAAGAGACTTAGGTTCATTAAGTTCAACCTTTCTTCACCATTATAAAATCTTAGTCACTAAATTATCTATAACCCACATTGCCATCTTTCCTGAGGAAATCATGCAGTCTTTTTGCTTTAAATGCTGTTATAGTGTCTACCATTACTACATCTTGGGGTGGGGCATTCCACAGTCTGCCTGCTCTAACTGTAAAGAACCCTTTCCTATTTAAAGATAAAAATATAAAGATTTTTCAGCCTACCATGTCTGGCGTCATGTTCAATGTTACTTCTGCCAGGAGAAGTCAAGTTCAGCCAGCCAGGATGTGTCAGGTCATTTGGAAAAGTGGCAATGTAGACCCCAACACTAGATTATTATATTATAAAAAAAAAATCACATTTTATTGAAAATTAATTATAAAAACATTTTTATTTTTTAAAATGTCACTGACAAACGTCTGACATTTTTTAAAAATCTTTTTTCAATAAAATGCGCTGTTTTTATAATACAATAATCTGGTGCCAAAGTCTACACTGGCACTTTTCCAATTGACCTTTCCTATTTCGCAGCCGGACGCACCTTTCTTCCACCTGCAGTGGCTGCCCTCTGGTCCTAAGCATTGTCTCTGGAAGGAATAAGTCATGTGCCATCCTTTATATTGACCACATGTATTTATCTCCTTCTAGAAGTCTTTTTCTAGTCTAAACAATCCCAACTGTTCCAACCTCTCATCTTATAGGAGGACTTCCATCTTTTGTAATATTCTAGTTGCCATATGAGGGCTATTTTTTTTTTGCGGAATGAGATGGAATTTTTGGGGTTTAAAATTACACAAGTTCAGTCATTTTAACATATAATATACTGTAAACAAATGAGGAAAAAATACAGTGAGGTGAAATGGTGAAAAAATGCAATACTATTGCTTTTTAGGGTTATGGCGTTCATTCTTGTATAAAACATCTGGCAATCAGCCAAACATAAGGCTTATTTTATACTTTTATTTATGTCGCCTTATATTTTGAGACCTGTAACTTTTATAAGTTTATTTTACATTTTTTGTGAGGCTTTGTTTTTGTGTGCTGAGTTGACAATTTTATTGATATCATTTTGGAGTACATGCCATTTTTGATCGCTTTTTATTGCTTTCTTCTAGTGAAATATGTGCTGTTCACACAGATTCCCATTTAGTTGTTCAATTTACATATAATAGAAAATTAGTTTTGTCTTTGTATATTATCTTTGAAATGTACTAGTGTCTCACTACGCTGCCATCTGCTGGCCAGTATTTGCATGCGTCTCACTGTTTGTTTAAATTAAGTTTGTTCAAGCGAGTAGTGAATTATTTGTAATCACTATACTCGTAATGAGTATTTTGTAATATTCACGTAGTGGTCCGAATAGCAAATCCAATATTAAGCTACACACATATCTGGCCATAAAAAGAGTGTTTCTGGGACCAGGGCAGGGGGTAAGCTTTTTAAGTTTTCACTGCATAAAACCCCTTGCTGTGCCCCCCAGAGAGACCCTAACATTCAATCTGCTCTCACTGGGGGAACCGACTCCATTAGTGTATAGAAGGGAGCCAGCAATATGTGTCAAATCGTTCACCATCGACAGATCACTCACGAGCACCTGCGATACTTGTTGAGTAACGAGTGTTGCGAACACCGTATTATCCGTGTGAGTAGCAAATGGTAATAATTACACTCACTCATCACTACATGTCTTCACTTGGCAGTTGGTGAGTCACTTGCTCCAAGAGGCCATTTTATCCGATGTTGCTGTGTGATTAGGACCACATATACTGGCCTTGCGAAGGCATTCATTCCTGACAACAGTAATGATGTCAGCGACTTCAGAGAGAGTAATGGTACCTTCACACGCTGGAGTAATGGTACCTTCCATATTGGCTGGAGATATGAGGCGATCTAACGTGCGCGTGCACATTTTTCATGCTCGCCTCAGATCGCCGATGGCGGCATTACACGCCGCAATCTCGCCCTGAAAGAGAGGCGGTGTGTCACACCGGAAATCGCCTCACTCACAGCGGAAGCAATCCGGTCGAATTCCCTCGCCGCTTCACACGACGCAATCCCAAAGGCAATGTGGGCATACATGTTCAGCGCCGCGAGGATTTAGGCGTGCCGCAGTGGTCAACACCATGCCCCATAGCTGCTTATTGGACAACACAACTGCGTTAGGATTGGCCAGCCTGCTCTTGAAGGCTGGCTAATACATGACGAAGTTGTCTATCAGAGTTTCTCACAAATACACACTCATGTCGTCAATTGTGGCTCCTACAACACACTTTCCATGCGCCAAAGTGTCACACAGGAGCGGTCTTGTGCAGTACAGTGGATTACACTAAAGAATGGCTATGTGTGCGTCTGTAGGTGATGGCGGTAAGATACAAACCACACTATGGACATATGTGCCTGCATTGGTCCACGCCATAGCAGAGTTGCCATGGCTGAAATGAAGTATTTGTGTGCACACATGTTTGCATGTGTGTACTGAAGTGTACCTACATACCGCACAAACACCATTGCATGCTCCATGTGTGTGGACACGTACCCATGTGGCCAAACACATCATAATGGACATGGACACACAGTCACGGCATACAGTGTGGGCCAAAGGGCTGGACCTGTATACTGCACATTAGCAGACAATGCAGCACGGACCCATCAATACCATTTTACGGATAACATACCTTTGTGCACAGCATAAAGCTATGTGCAACTGCCCTGGATTCAAAAGTAACGACAGACACAGGTATTTGTTTTTTTGTTTTTTAGTTTGACTTTTTGTGCACACAAAAAAGGTATTTGCAGAACACACACAAAAGATAAAAAAACACAAGTGTCAACATCACACAAATAAAGAAAAAATTATGATAACTAATGGCCATACCCAAACATGTGACAGTACAGAACCAAAAAAATAAACACTAACTAACTAGCTAATGTGTCAAAACCCAAAATTAAAAAAACACAACCTGAAGCCTCCTGGTGCAGCCACCCTGGTGACTACAACATCCTCCTCAGGTTTGAGTCTCACAACACCAGCCACCCTACACCTGCTGGTGCTGCCAGGTCACTGCCCCAGGGCCATTAAAGTAGGAGCAGTATGCGTCTCTGCTGCTCCTGGCATCCTGCTGACTCAGACCGTGGCTCAGCAGCTGGAGTGGCGCCACACCATGGTCGGTATCATGCCAATCTCCGGGACGGACCTCCCTTGTTGTGGGGTCCACAGAATCCACATTGCCGGCTTGTATGATGACTGATCCCTATGACGCAGGAAGCTATGCAGCACACAGCAGGCCAACACTATCGCATCGATAGATTCCACTTTCATATGCAAAGGCGTATGAAACACGCGGAATGTATTGGCCATGATCCCGAGCGCATTTTCAATCACACCGCGAGCCTTTGATAGCCGGTAATTGAAAATGCGCTGCTCAGAAGTAACTGTCCTCTGGGGATATGGCCATAGTAGGTGAGCCTGAAGTGGGAATGCTTCATTCCCCCACAAACGCAAAGTTGAGATGACCGGTTGTCTCATCATTTGAGGGCAAGTTCAGCGCACCTCTCCTTAGGTTTTGCGCCAAGGAGCAGTGTGCAAACACCCCCCCATCTGATACATGCCCGTTCATACCAACGTCCACGTACAGGAACTCATAGTGAGCATCCACCAGGGCCATGAGAACCACGCTAAAATATCCTTTGTAATTATAATACAAGGTCCCTGTGTTGGAGGGTTATGTGATCCTCACGTGCTTACCATCCAATGCACCGCCGCAGTTTGGAAATTGCCATCGATCCTCAAACCCTCTGGCAACATCCATCCATTCAGCGGGGGTTGTTGGAAACTGCATGTAGGATTGCAGCAGACAACTCCAGATGGCCTCACACGTCTCGGGGATCAGTCGGCTCAGCAGGGACAATGACACACGTGAAGTGTATTACAGGTCTGTCCTCGAACGACGTATTGCCAGGAACCGCAAAGTTACAGCCAAATGCTCCTCAAGTGGCACAGTTCGACTCATCAAAGTGTCCTGTCGGGCTATCAATGGCCTTATGCATTCCAAGAGAAATGTGAAAGAGTCCTCGGACATACGGAATAGTTCTTGAGATCATGCGGACTCCGATCCTCCAGCTGACGGACCAGCCGCATGTGGCTTAGGTTGTCCCATTGCTGAAGCCAATCCCGAGCCCACACACGCCGTGGTGTGTGAGCCTGCAACCTCTTAACTCTATCCCCCAGCCACAATTCCTCTTCCACCAAGGCAAGAGCCACGATAGCAGCTCCATCAGGGTCCATGATGTTCTCACCTACCAACCCCTGCAAAAGGTTAGAAAAACAAAACATCAACACAAGAACACGTCATCACACATCCAAATTACCCACCACCTCATTCCATACACATCTCCTAGCCACTTAACAACATCCTACCCAAGTCTGCTGATATGGCCACCCATATACATATATAGCACCATTGAAGGGTCACTAACAACATTACACTGCGTCACAACCAAACCTGTTATCACTACAGCCATGGCCCTACTCAAAAAATACATCTCCATCGTCCAAATGGAGAGATCATGACCATACCCCCATATAGCTGCCCATAATGTTTATGTATGAGCACAAGGCATAGGAAAAGACTAAGCTCACAATTACAGACTGATGCTTGTTACCAATTAAATACAATAACATTAGACACGTACCACACCCATGTGTTTTAAGGACAAAATATCTGGCCATTCAGCAGATTATTGCATACTCATCATGTCCAAGAGACATCCCTAAGGTGTTGATAAGGCCGGATCTTCACAAGCAGACATTCACAGAATCCATATGGCCCACTCCACATCTCAGTATGGGCAAAATAGTTCCATTCTGTGTGCTTAACGACTGTGTGCTTTTTGATTGGTCATGTTGTGTTTAAAAAGTGACATGTTGGCCCGCCACCCATGCTCCTACTTCAATGTGCATTGTTCTAGTAGTCGATATCTATAAAATGAGAATGCGCATAGGGTCTTATCCTCAATAGGAATCAAATCCCATACAGTATGAAAACTGCTCACCTGATTTAGTTGTGAAGCCCACAACTAGCTTGATCGCTCAAACACAGCAGCCGCAGCCGGGACCGCACTTCCACAGACGTGGGGGTGAAACTCTATCAGGGACCAAGTGTCTTTCGGTCCGCGCCGCTGCTCCAATGAGTGTCAAAAAACACTGGAGTGCTTTGAAACAAGATATCTTCAGTTTTATTTTCCAACGCGTTTCGGAGCTAAAACCCAGCTCCTTCCTCAGGTCATTCCCTGAGGAAGGAGCTGGGTGTTAGCTCCGAAACGCATTGGAAAATAAAACTGAAGATATCTTGTTTCAAAGCACTCCAGTGTTTTTTGACACTCAATGAAGCAGCGGCGCGGACCGAAAGACACTTGGTCCCTGATAGAGATTGTTCTAGTAGTGTCTCATCACGAGAACTCTGTGGTAAAGACAGTAAGTCGGAGGACATTCTATTGTGCTTATCATGTATGTTATTTTCTGTGTGGCTGCAGACCCATATCTTGCCAGATGTATGGGCGCCATATGTACAGCTTCAAGTAGCGTCCTGTAGATGTGTGTTTTATGACAGCTATGCATCATAACACCCCTCCATGTCCTGTTGCACACAATGATCCTTGAGACCAATGCCAGGACAATGTGTCCTGCAGCACAACATTCTTACATAAATGTGTTGAGGTCATTAGTGTGTGTGATTTTAATTATAAATGCCATGTGTGCCATTTGTCAAGTACACAGCTTTGTATCTGTCCCTGGGCGGCCCCAAAATACATATAGCCCCTGGCATGTGCACCATGTCCCATCTCTCTCCACATGTAAAGGCCATTACTGCTTCTGCATACACAAGCTAAGTCCAAGACCACCTGTCATTGGTAGTGCTGGACATGGATTGGCCACACAGAGTAATGTGTGACCTGATATGTACATGTATGTGTTTTCGTACACAACTTTTTTTTTTGGCAGATGGCTGAGGGTACTGATTTTGTCCGCGACCTCCTCACCATGTACCAGGACCAGGAATGCCTGTGGCGGGTGACGCTGCCCGACTATAAAAACAAGGCAGTGAGGGCTGTGGCCTACGGGCACCTTGTCGAGCTGGCCAACTGGCTCGACCAAACTAAGATCTGGACGGTGCCGATGGTTGTGGAGAAGATCAAGCACCTGCGGACTGTGTTCCCCAAAGCCCATAATAAATGGATGGATGCTTGGTCCGGGGCTGGAGCTGAGGAGGTCCCTAAGCCACGTCTGTGGTATTATGACCTCCTCACCTTCACCCTGGGCCAGGAGGCTCCTCGGGGACACAAGCCAAGACCCTGCCCCATCACCGGAGGTGCATAATTGTGTTTTTGTTACGTATGTACACAGCTTGTTGGTTGCACTAATGTGTGGGTTAGAGCACATGTAGAAGGCACAATTATGTTGTTCTTTCACCATTCTTCTTCTGTGTGTTCTTCTGTGTGTTGCGTCATGGCTGTTGGCACAGGTTCTGCTGTCTTATGTGGGGTCACTTGGCATATCAATTTGGAGCGTCAGGTGAGTACAGAGCACTGGTCTTCTTCTTTCTTCAGCTCTGTCTCCAACCTAGCTACTGTTACTTTGGGTGTTATCCATGGTCAGATAGGCACAATGTTGTGCTGGGTGGTTGGCTGTGGTAATTGATATCAGTACATTGCAAATCTTGGTAATTTTTTTTTGTTTTCTGTTTCATTTACAGGCCCCTCGGGAGTCTGGCTCCACTGCAGAGGACCCACCCGCTGGTGAGGCTCTCCCATCTACATCTTTTGGAGAGCCGGTGCCTGAGCCCAGTGGTGGGGGGCCGTGCCCAGGGCCCAGCTCTGCCATACGACGAAGGCGTATACTTGCCCCACCCAACACTGAGCTGGGTACCTGGGCTAAACGGGTCCTCTTGGACAGAGAGAGGAACCCCGCCTTTGGAATCGGGCACATCGTCAGTGAGATGGTGGGGCGAATGGAGCCAGAGCAATGTTCCATTGCCGAGATGGCCATATTCCGGGTCCTGGAAGCGGGCGTAGATGGGACACTGAGATGGGGTGGTGCTTTTACCTTCCCCAGGAAAACCACCCCCATGCCCACTGCGCCCCAAAGACGCATGGTGAGAGGTCGACAAAATCAGGATCCTCCACCTCCCCCATGAAGACAGCACCACCGAACTGCCACCACTGGGTGGTATTACGGGGATGAGGGGGAGGAGCATTGTCTGACCCAGCAGAGGAGGAGGAAGACCAAAGACGCTACTAGGCAATGCACTATACAGCCTGATAGACTAGTTAGATGCATGTATTGGCTAAAAAATTATGTTTTTTTTACTTTTTGGTGACAAAAATAAACCAAAATATGATTTGCCAGACCTACGTCCACATCTGTGTCACGTTCACCAGTATGTTTGTGTGTGTGTGTGTGTTTGGTACTGTGGGTGTCAGATAGTAGACATTGATGTAATATAGGGCATGGCGGTTGAAATGGTACAGTATGCTCACATGTTTGGTATCTATAAATTCAAGAATGCGCACATAGGGTGATACCTTCTTAAGAAAAGGCAATAAATATTTATACAAAGAGGCTGCTCACCTGATGTAGTTGTGAAAACCCACAACTGGTAATGATCGCTCAAATACAAGTAGCTGCTGCAGGACCGCACTTTCCACAGATCCCTGTGGTTTAATCAGCTCCCAGGACACAATACCTCGAGGTCCGCGCTGCCACTTCAGAAAGGAACAAAAGAAGCCAGTACAAGAGAATGTCTGGATCAACGATTCTTCTTTATTATCCTACGTGTTTCAGAGTTATTTCCCAACTCCTTCATCAGGGAATGTCCAAGGAGTTGGGAAATAACTCTGAAACGCGTAGGTTAATAAAGAAGAATCTTTGATCCAGACATTTCCTTGTACTGGCTTCTTTTGTTCCTTTTCTGAAGTGGCAGCGCGGACCTCGAGGTACTGTGTCCTGGGAGCACATGTTTGGTATGTCACACCGCATACCTATTGAGACTCCGTAGCCACTCCAGTGTGGTTGGGAAAATGTAACCTCCCAAACGTGAACCTGTGTGTGTTACAACAAGGGATGACACAGGATTTAGCTTCTCCAAACATTTATTAATGCTTAACTTATTTTTCGGTGTTTCCAAAGAGGCTTTGTCAGCTTAGGAGTAGCCAAGACACACTACCCACTTGCCCAATGTGGGAGACTATAAGAAAATAAGGATGGCAGCATGGCAAAAGGTTTTAAAAACGTGTCCAACATGGGCATAGAAAAACTAAAGAGCAAATGCCAACATTATTGGGGGGGGGAAATTGGGGAGTAGGGCCAATGGTGGGCTGGGCTGCCGGGGGGTGCGGGAGTTGATGGGTCCGCGCTGTTCGGTGATGGTGGGCTCGCAGGGGGAGCCGGGCTTGCTGGCCCTGCAATTGCAGGTGATGGTGGGGTCCCAGATGGTGTTGGGGCCCGTTGCGCCTCCTGTGCGGGGAAGTCTTCATCATCTGTAATTTAAATATTGGCAAGACACGGATTAGAACTACACAACATACAGCAAACACGTACTGTTTGTGTATCAATGTAATGACAGTGTCAAGGCTAGGCGGAAGTATTTTGTCTACACCGACACTATGGTTAGGGGCCACTCTGTTTTTGAAAAAAAAACACAACACCAGTTGTGGCGCCCCGCAACGAGTGCGTCACAGAAAGGTATTGCATCCCTAACAGCAGATGCAATATCGTCCGTCTCAGTGGTGAACAAGTTAAATACTCACCACGCAGCCTGGCAATCCGGGCACGAATATCCACAATGCACCCTGAGGACTTGCGCTTGAGGTCAGCAACTTTCTTCTGGATCTGCTTGCAGGTCCTCTCCACCCCCAGTTTCTGGAGCAGGGCCCGCTGGATCCTCCTCAGTATGCTGCTCTTGGGAAGCCATGGGTGCCGGTGACGCTGGTGACACCAGTAGCGCGCTATGCAGTGGCCATGACCGTTCTCCAGGGGAGGGGCAGGCACCTGGCAGGCAGGGAGTAACGAAAAGTAACGCGATGATGTCACCACGCACACTGTCGCCGCCAAACAAAGTTGAGGGCGCTAACAGGGTAGCCATCAGCGGAGTGGGAGCAGTGTAATATACCCATCAGTGTCACTAAATTCAAAGCCCACTGCAGTGCGTTGCCCATGGTACCCATGTACGATGTGTAGGCCAATATCTGAGCTGTCATGTGTGGCACTATAGTCGACACAGTGCAACTTCCAATACACGCGGCCAACATAGCTTGCGCTATTCAATGCGCGCGTAATTGGACTGATTTAGCGGATGGTTGTGTAGGTGAAGATGTGTGTGGTGCTGAAGTGACAGCTCTTCAAATATGGCGCCTTGTGAACTGACAGCCAATGGGAAAACAGTAGCCAGCACCAATCATTGCACACGGGGCTGCGACTACAGCACGGTTGCGGCACGCCTATGGGAAATCCGAGCCTACACTCTTTCCATCACTATCGCCCTATCACATGCCACAACACGGAAATATCGCCTACAGGATTGCGGCTGATTTCAGAGCAGTGCTCAGGAATCAGGCGACGGACGAGAGGCGATTTATCGCCGCAAAATTCCCCAATCACATGCTGCAACTGTGAGGCAATTTCACGGCGATTGCTCTGGGGCGACGTATCGCCTTTAGGATTCCCAGGTGAGATTGCGGCATGTGAAGGTACCATTACAGTTTTACACCAACAATGATTTCACTGTATTTGGGCCAAAATAAACCAAGTTTTGATTTGTACTGGCACTCTGGCTTCACATTTTGAGTCTACAGAAGCTGAATCTACGCAGGTCCTGTCTGCTCCTCGTTTGGATATGGAGGTAGAAGGACCTCACAGTACCCATCAGTCAGCCATATCTCTAATCGCCTTATGTGGAGACAGAACAAAATACGGAAACTGATTCTTTTTTCTTTTGTGTTCATCATATGGCCCGGGGCTGAGCTTCCAAGGAGGACTAATGTAGTAGTTATAGGGGCTTTCATCAGGATTCCGGCTGACATGGCAACCCGTTGGCTCCTGCCATTAATGACATCATTTGAATGCCGCTGTTGGAGTTTTACTGCAATATTTAAAGGGATCCTGTCACCTCCAAAACGCCTCCTAAGCTACAAAACATGTCTCTGCAGCATCCCATCACTAATCTCACACTCCTTTTGTGGTGGATCCTGGAGCTGCAAAACAGCCTGCCCTGGTGGCTAAAGAATATAGCCCCTGCTAATTATAATCCCTAATGAGTGAATATTAAAACGTTTTTCTCCACTTTCACAGGATGCTTTTAGGAGACAGAAGAAGTGTGAGATTAGTGATAGGATGCTGCAGGGACATGTTTTGCTAGCTTAGGAGGCGTTTTGGAGGTGACAGGATCCCTTTAAATAATTAAACTGCAGCGAATTGAGCAAGCTCTGGTCGCTGTAGATACTGGCTATGTAATACATCTACCTAGTATTTAGCAGATTCAGCTTGTGGGTCAGCTTCAAACAGCCTTTAGCAGTCCATGTAAAAACTGTACATAATAAATTATCAAGGCTTTAACGGGCTGCTCATTTTTAAGTCTTTCCCATTAAAATCATTTGGCGATTAACATCAATTGAAACAGAATCTGATCATTTGGAAATATAGAGCAATCTACAAATATCATGTCATAAAGGAGGAATAGCTGAAAAAATTGATATATAGATTTAAGGGTTTTCATAAGGACTTTGCATAATTTGTATTTTATGCACATTAATTTCTGCACAGGTGTGGTGGATGGAGCTAATCAGTGATTGACAGCCATCTTTCTATGCACCCTTATACATGGAAGGCGCTCACTCACTGATTAGCAACGAATAACTACTGGACCACTTTGGCCAGAATGTGCAAAACTGATTTGATCAACTCTTCCTGCAATACAACACATTGCCCATAAATTACGTTACATTTTAAAGCTGACAGGTTCCCTTTAAACACTAAATTGAAAAACCAACATATTGAGGCCTTACGTTTTTAGCCCTATGAGTGGGGAAGCACCAGTGTGTAGGTGCAGGGTTGGTGGCACCCTGATGTCAGTGATGGGACTATAGTAATATCTAAGGCTACCTTCACACTTGCGTTCCCCTCCGCAGTGTTCTGCGGAGGGGATCCGCAATGGTCACATTGCGGATCCCCTCCGCAGAACGCTGCGTTGAGTAATGCAAATGTGAAGGTAGCCATAGCAACACTATCATTATACAAGTTGGGAATACCTCTTTAAAAGAAACTTGCCACAGTTTGTTAACTAATAGCACCCCTAGAGAAATTATGTCACCAGATTTCACAATGCAAATTGAATATCTGATGGGATTGGTGTATTTACTTTGCAAACACATGTCAGAATGGTAAATATACCAGCCTCATCGGGATAAAAGATTTATTTAATAATGTAGGCAGTATGTGAAAATCTGGTGACAGAGTCGCATTAAAGCTGATTTGGCACCAGATGACACAATAAAACTACATACATCATTAAATAGATCTGTTAAACCCTATGAGGATGGTGGATTATTTTAACCCATTACTTGCCAAATTAGCAATTTTCAGCCTCGAAAGTAGGTGTTTTGAAAGCTCTCTGGGTAAAGAATATTCAATTAAAAATGACAATGACATGATTTCCTGTTTTGAAAACATACATTTTACAAACACAACACAAAAAATTGGACCTAATTATAAAATCTTAGTTGCTAGAAGCAAAAGATTAAGCGTTCCAAAAAAAGGATATTGGTAGATCATCAGTGTAATAATGGCTTTATAGAATTTTATTAAATTTGACCTCAATCTCGATTACCTTAGTTAGGGCCCTTTCACATCAGCGGTAATCGCTGATCGTGGCAATTGCGGTGAAAAAAACGCAACTGCCGTGATTAACGCATAACGGCCGCACTTGCGGTTCACCTGCGGCAAGCCCCATGCAATGTCTATGGGGCTTGCGGCAGGTGCGGCAAGTGAGGTATAGTTGCAGTTTTGGCACTTGCGGCAGATGCGGCCGCAAAAAAAACGTGGTCAGACGCGTTTTTTTCGCGGCTGCATCTGCCGCAAGTGCCGAAACCGCACTTGCCGCACCTGCCGCACATATACAGCAAGCCACATAGACATTGTATGGGGCTTGCCGCAAGTGCGGCCGTTATGCGGTAACCGCATGTATTTTAATAGTAAGTATACCAGCCTTATTGGGTCTGAGAGGTCTATTAATAGGGCATGCAGTTTGCATTGGGATTTCTGGTGGCAGAATCACTTTAGATGAATTTTACATGCTTGTTTTAAAAGTTGTCCACATCAGTACTTTTAGTGCAATAAGGCTGGTTTCAAACTTGCAGACCCCTCTGCAGCATCCTGCGGAGGGGATCCGCAAGCTGAGTGCAGGCACCACAAGTCCCTATGTTTAACATGGGGACGCAGATGCCTGCGCTCTGATGCAGATTGACTTGCGCATCTGCACACCCGTTCTCTTCGCTCTGGAAGTGACTTTAGACTCACTTCTACATTAATCCGAACATCCCACTCCCGACTCCAAGACTTCTCCCGAGCCGCACCAATTCTCTGGAATGCTCTGCCCCAAGAAATTAGGTGTATCCACAACTTAAATAGTTTTAGGCGATCCCTAAAAACACATCTTTGTAGGGCGGCCTATCATGATCCCTAGTCAGTCATCTAGACATAGCCTATCCGCTCCGTCTCAAGTGAATCACATAACGGGTTGTGGCCACTTATTCTGCTCCTATCTGTTCCCCATCTCCTCAAGTTGACTATAAATGAGCACCTGTACCTTGTCACCCCCACCTCATTGTTAGATTGAAAGCTCTCATGAGCAGGGTTACCATTTTTTGCTCCAATTATTGTATTATGTTATGCTTTGTATTGTATTTTCTAATTGTTTCTTATGATTGTTTAAATGTGAACTTTGTATTGTGAAGTGCTGCGGAATATGTTGGCGCTATATAAATAAAAATTATTATCATTATTATTATCCTGTGCGCACCCATTCACTGCAATGTATGATTTGTACGCAGGCGGATGCCTGCGCACAAATCACACACTCTCGTCAGCACCCTGAACGCGACATGTTCCTGCTGGTGTGACATGTCACGTTCCTGGTGCAGATGAGAATGTATGATTTGTGCGCAGGCATTCGCCTGCGTACAAATCATACATTGCAGTGAATGGGTGAGCACAGGGTGCACAAGTCAATCTGCATCAGAGCGCAGGCACCTGCGTCCCCATGTTAAACATAGGGACTTGTGGTGCCTGCGCTCAGCTAGTGGATCCCCTCCGCAGGACGCTGCGGACGGGTCCGCAAGTGTGAAACCAGCCTTACACAGCAACTTTTTAGTGCACTAATACAGCAACACGACCTAGGTCCTTATAAAAGAGTACTCTGCCCTGCCCAATGAAAGACTCATACTTTAATCCATGGGGGATTGGCCAGCACAATGGCTCAGAGGTTATCATTGCTGCTTTGCAGCACTGGGGTACTGAGTTAATATCCCAAGGACAAATATTTGCAAGGAGTTTGTATGTTCCGTCGTGCTCATGTGGGTTTCCTCCGTGCACTCCAGTTTCTTCCTACACTCCAAAAACTGATAGGGAAAGTAGATTAAGCCCCAGTGATGATGATGTCTTTAAAGTGCTCTTGAATACAATGGAGCTATGCAAGACTAAATAAATTTCAAGTTTCAGTAAACTATTGTTCCAAGGAGCAGTTCAGAGAAAAAAACAAACCATGTTTTACTTTTCCTTCCTGGGTTCGGTGCTGCCTCTCCACTGCTGCTCTGGTCTCTGTGCCTTTATTGTAGTGCTGACAGCAAGTCGACAGCAGTGCAGTCAATCACTGGGCTTAGAGGCTCCGCCAATGAATATGACACTAGCTGCTGAGCAGAGTGATTGGCTGCAGCGCTGTTGATGTGGCTCAGCATTGTAGACAAACAACAGACACCAGAGCAGCATTGGAGTTACAGTGTTGACCCGAGGAAAATAAGTGAAGCTTGATTTGTTTGCTTTTTCACTGAACTGTACCTGGGAACATGACTTTATTCCATCTGTCAGAATGATCCACATGCAAAACTGTTTATATGGTCAAATTGTTCTCTGAAAAATAATGTCATTAACATATTTTCTTATGCAATATGTTGCTGACTGCAAAAGTCTATTTTTATTTATAATCAAATGAGGCCTAAGTGCTCAGGGCCTGTCAAAGCACTTCCCTAGCCTCTGCCTTTCTAGAAACTATTTCCTGCCTAGACCCCTTTTCCTCTGCTCATACTATATCCTAAGGCTGGGGTCACAGTTGAGCCCTGGATCTGTTAAAACCATCAGTTTTTTAAAGTTGAAAATGTTGAAAAACTGATCCGTTAAGGCCCCTTTCACACCAGCTTTTTTGTCTGGATCTGGCGGATCCAGACAAAAAAACGCATCTGCCGAGGGTCCCGCTAATGGCCGCACTTGCGGCTAGCCCCATGCATTGTGTATGGGGCTTGCGGTAAGGTGTGGCAGGTGCGGTAAGTGCGGATGCGGGAGATGCAGCCGCGAAAAAAAACGTGGTCAGCAGAGGAAAATAAGGCAGATGCGTTTTTTTGTTCAGATCTGCCACATTTTCATAGGGTGCCTTGACACTTGCATTTTTAACAGATCCATAGGCTCCAATGCAAAAAACACAGTGTCAAAGTGCACTGCTAAAAACGCTATGCGTTTTTGCATCAGTATCAAAAAACACTGCTGGGAGCTGTAGCAAAAACACATTCTTTTTTTTAACATGGGACCCTATGGGAAACACATCCATTAACGCATTTTACATATAGGTACTATGTGTTAACGGTAGCGTTAAAATGATGAAAAATTGGCAATTTTAAAAAACAGAATCAGTTAAAAAAAAACTAAATTACTGCATGCCAAGTGTGACCCCAGCCTAAGGACCTCTATGGGTCCATACAAAACACATACAGCACATGGATGGCACCACTGTACCATACGTGTGACACGTACTGCAATATAATGTATTCAAGAAAATCCAGATTTTTATGTGTAAAAGATGTAGAAGATATGGATAGATAGATAGATAGATAGATAGATAGATAGATAGATAGATAGATAGATAGATAGATAGATAGATAGATAGAAAGATTAGGGCCACGTCACACACACAGATATTTGTGCAGATATTGTTGGCAGATCTCTGGTTGCAGTGAAATCATGGACACATTCCTCTATTTTGTGGCTGTGTATAAATGGAACAATGTGTCCATGATTTCACTGCAACCAGAGATCTGCCAACAATATCTGCACAGATATCTGTGTGTGTGACGTGGCCCTAATAGATATAATAAACACAGATATAGATAGTAAATATTATCAGGCTGGGAAGGTCCATGCTTATTGGGCTTTTCACACGTAATAAAAAAAAATTCCATGTGAGCCTGATGAACAAAGCCTATGGAGCCTTGTTGTGACACCCCACAGACTTTGCTAACAGACAGTTGTGGGTCACCCTGCGCTGCATCAGGCTAGGTTCACACCAGGGTTTCTTGCTGTCAGGTTCTGTCCGGTGTTTTGCAGGAAGCACCGGACAGAACCTGACAGCCCCTGACAAAACTGAACCGGAGGGCAAATATGCCCTCTGATCCTGTTTTCCACCGGAATCATAAGTGCACGCGGCTGCCACTGTCCAAGTGCTGAAATTTCAGTCGGCGGCTCTTTGAGCTGCGTTGTCCAGGTGCTGAATGAGCACAGCTTGAATTTCAAAGCCGCCGCTCGTCCAGCACCCAGTGTCCGGGAACCGGAACGATTTTCTGTCGGATACGATTTTGTCCAGTTTTTGCCCCAGACACAAAAATGCTTCAAGCTTTGATTTTGTGTCTGGGGCAAAAAAACTAAAAAAGCAGGATCCTCCCGGACAGCACAAAACCCATCTGGCCCCATAGGGATACAATGGTGCCAAAATCGGATCCGGGGCTGTCCAGTTCACACCAGAAAACAGTGGTGTGAAACCAGCGATGATGAACTGTGGTGGCACCAATAATGTTACCACTCTTTAAAGTTGCTGAATCACGCACAGTGCAACCAGACCCAGAACGTCCGAAGAGCAGTTCTGTTTCTGCTGTCACTGCTCTACAGAATTGCTGGGTCTTGTGCAGCATGACCCAGAAATGGAAGTTAGCAAAGTTCATGGTGTATCAGAATGATGGATTGTCATTTGTCCATATTAGTTGATTGGCTCTTGCCTGGCTTAGGCCAGATGCATACGAGATACTCGCACAAGTCTCGCATGACTCACCCAGAATGGATAGCATGTATTTCTATGCAGCAACACGTTTTTATCCAGAGAGGGAGAAGCCATGTTGGGTAAGTCATGCGAGTATAGGCCCTATCTCACACTACGATATCATTAACGATATCGTTGAAACATCACGGGTTTTCAGTCGTTCAAACGACGTCGTAACGATGTCGTTCAGTCTGACAAGTACAAACGATCAATCGTTGATGGGAGGTTTTTGAACCGGACCTTAGACCAGACAATGATCGTCAGTCCAACCTGCAGCATCGGTGTGTGTGACAACTTGATAACGATGTTGTTAACGATTTCGCCTATTCAGAACTGAAGGACATAGACGATCAAACGACCGCAAGTATCATTTGCTTGTCGGGGAATCGTTGCTGCGTTGTTAAAGATATCTGTATGTGTGACATTTCACTAGCAATCATTGAATGTCGTTCAAGCGATCTTGGTCAAGTCAGAACGTTGATCGGACCGCTTGGACGTTGACGTGTGTGACGGGGCCTTATCTTGCATGCATCTCACATAGTATGTCTCCAGTCTTAGGCTGGGGTCACACACACAGATATCTGGGCAGATATTGTTCACAGATCTCTGGTTGCAGTGAAATCATGGACACATGGTTCCATTTTGTGGCTGTGTACAAATGGAGCAATCTGTCCATGATTTCACTGCAACCAGAGATCTGTGAACAATATCTGCCCAGATATCTGTGTGTGTGACCCCAGCCTTAGAAGAATTGTGGAAAAAGGCTCAGAATTGTATTGTACTGCGCACCACCTCTTCCTCTGCAAAACACACCTGATGGTAAAAAAATAATTTAGAGCCCGGTGATTCCACAAATGAACTCTTGATGAGGCATACCTGTACACTGTTAGCCATTTGAGGTGTATTTGTAATAAAGCTGCTTGACGAAATGCCAAAGTTGGGTAAAGCTCTATTCAGAGAAAAGGAGGGCATTTTGAGGAATCTAAAGCGGCCGTCACACGCTAAGATATCGCTAGCGATGTTGTAAGCGATCACGTGCACGAGCGATCGCTTACAATATCGCTCACATCGCTGGTGAGCTGTCACATAGACAGACTCACCAGCGATGTGGATCCGCGATCTCGCTGGTTACTATGGTACACATCGGGTTACTAGGCGCCGCGCATCGCTTAGTAACCCGACGTGTACCATAGTTACCATCTCCCAGCATAGGCTCTGCCGCTGAGAGATCGCTCATCGTGGTGTTATACACCACGATGAGGCAGATCGTGAAATCGTTAATCGCAAGATCTGAGGTCCGGAGCTCAGATCTCGATCTTGCGATTTGAACAATTCTCGCTCGTCGTATCTTGCCGTCACACGCACAGACATCGTTCAAGCGATGTTTCATCTGGCGCGTTCAAGCGATATCTTTCAAGATATCATAGCGTGTGACGGCCGCTTACTGTTTAACACAGATTCTGGTTTGTTTCACACAGGTATCTTGGTATCCTCAAGGGTTGCTTAATGGTTTTGCTGCCTTCAGTTTGAATCTACAATGTGCATATTTACAGAAGAAGAACAAGGAAAACTATTGCATGAACCGATATGTCCAAACTTTTGAATGATAATGTAGAGAATCAAATTTATATTTTTAAAGGTGGAGTTTTTCTGTGCGTGAAAGCACTAATATGGGGATTATATTCTTTGGAGGCACAACAGCATCATACACATTGTGAAGAATGCATTAAATCGTCATTATTACTGTGTGGGGACACTATTTCTTTGCCATTGATATTTTTTTATACTGTTATTTGGGGCATTATTTGTTTCAACACTAGAAAATTGCTAAGGCTGGCTTCAGACTTGCAGATGCATCTGCAGCGTTTTGCAGATGCATCTGCAAGCATCTGCATGCAGACCGCGGCCCCTATGTTTATAATGGAGCGCACGGCGGTCTGCAGATGCTTGCGGAACGCTGTGCGCACCCAGTCACTCCTATATGTGATCTGTGCGCACGCGGATGCCTGCGCACAAATCACACACTCCCGCCCGCACCATGGACGCTAAAAGCGCTAAATACATATGGGCAGCAAACTCTGCAGACACAAAGAAAGTGAGAAGTTATCACGATGGCCTGGGTCAGGTGGAGAGAAACAGGAGAGTGATTGACTACAGCCTTTGTACGAAATATTATTTGGTTTTTACTGTTTGTTACATACAGTGGGTATGGAAAGTATTCACACCCCTCTAAATTTTTCACTCTTTGTTTCATTGTAGCCACTTGGTGAATTCAAAAAAGTTCCTTTTTTCTCACTAATGTACATTCTGCACCCAATCTTGACTGAAAAAAAGTAATGTAGAAATTTTTGCAAATGTATTAAAAAAGAAAAACTGAAATATCACATGGTCATAAGTATTCAGACCCTTTGTTGTGACAAGACCTAGCATGATGTCATAGGGTACTGATTGGTCACTCGCAGTCATGTGATATGTGATGTCATTTGATGTGGCCAATCAGTGCCCTATGTCATCATGCTAGGTCTTGTCACATCGGTACATGTCCTTGGCTCAGCTCCGGATTGCACGATCAAGCAGGCGGAGGGTAAGTATTAATTCTTTATTATTTTTAATACCTCTAACTTTCTTTAATTTAGATTTCGAATTGTATATTAATACACTGCGAAATCAAATGGGGCAGTCACACATGTCACAGAGGGTAGGAGGAAACAGGATTTTTCCTCCCCCTCTGTGACATCATATGCAGCAGCACCACTCCTATGGGAAAAAGCACCGGCGCTGCTGTGTAATGAATTGACAATTATGCAGTGTTTGTACAGCAAAGTGAATTTCATATTCATTTTGCTGGCAGACACAAAGGACATTGCGCATTTTTGAAAAGAGCGCGCAAAAAAGCGCTCAAAAATGCGCAATGTGTGAACGTAGCCTTAAGGGCACCGTTACACGACACAATATTGCATGCAATTTCACTGGCAATTTGCTGGTTGCAGTGAAATCATGGACACATTGTTCCATTTGTACACGACAACAAAATAGAACAATGTGTCCATGATTTACCTGCAACCAGCAAATTGTCAGTGAAATTGCATGCAATATTGCGTCATCTAACGGTACCCTAAGGCTGGCTTCACACTTTAGTTTTTTCCACTGATCAGTGTCCATCCAGTTTGTGCGCTAAAACCCGGAGAGGAACCAGGAGAGGAACTTGCAGAGAAAAACTATAATTGAAAGATTGACACCTGTTCTGAGTTTTGGAGACACTCCTGGTTTTGGCACACAAACTGGATGGACACTGATCAGTGAAAAAACTGCAGTGTGAAGCCAGCCATAGGCGGCCGTCACACGCTATGATATCTTGAAAGATATCGCTTGAACGCGCCTGATTAAACATCGCGTGAACGATGTCTGTGCGTTGTGACGGCAAGATACGACGAGCGAGAAGTGTTCAAATCGCAAGATCGAGATCTGAGCTCCGGACCTCACATCTTGCGATGAACGATTTGACAAACAGCTTCATCGTGGTGTATAACACCACGATGAATGATCTCCCAGCGGCAGAGCCTATGCTGGGAGATGGTAACTATGGTACACGTCGGGTTACTAAGCGATGCGCGGCGCCTAGTAACCCGATGTGTACCATAGTTACCAGCGATATCGCTGGTCCACATCGCTGGTGAGTCTGTCTGTGTGACATCTCACCAGCGATGTGAGCGATATTGTAAGCGATCGCGCGTGCACGTGATCGCTTACAATATCGCTAGCGAGATCGTAGCGTGTGACGGCCGCCTTAGTCAGATGCTGTATATTTCCTTGTGATGCTCCTTGATACCTTCATTGGAGTCCAGTTGTGTTTAATTAAACTGATAGGACTTGATTTGGTTATAGAGGGGACATTCAGAGGTGTGCTATGGGGCTCAGGGTGCCTTCACACTGCGGTCAGGTCCGGTCTGGGGCTGTCAGGGGTGACAGCCCCGGACCAGATTTTGGCCTCATAGTATCCTATGTGGGCGGATGGAGCCGGATGGCAGCTATCTGCCATCCGGCCTCCATCTCTACGAAAGAATCCGGGAGAAGTGGGATTTTTCTCCCGGACACAAAAACGTTGCTTGAGAACAATCTCCCCATAATTGGCGTTTCCCGGATTCCACCAGATTCCCCCAGATCCTCCCAGATTCCCCCGGTTCCTTCCGGGGCAATCCGGCGCTCTCCCTTAACATGGGAGCCTATGGGGCCGAGCACGCCGCTGTTATTTCAGGACCGCGCCTAGCTCCCTGCGAGCCGTGGTCCTGAATCATCAGCAGCGGCAGCTACATCAGGCTGCACATCTGTGTGCTGATCCGGTCCGGGGCTGTCAGGTTCACCCCTGACAGCCCCGGACTGGACCTGACCGCAGTGTGAAGGCACCCTCAGTCTTTTGTACTTATGTTTTTAATAATTTTTATTGAATTTTTATTTTAAGAGTAAATATGCACAATTAAATTATTTTTAAAACTAGTTATAAGGCTGGTTTCACACTGCAGTTTTTTCCCTGATCAGGTTCAATCAGGTTTGTGTGCCAAAACTAGGAGTGGCTCCAAAACTCAGAACAGGTGTCAATCTTTCAATTATAGTTTTTCTCTGCAAGTTCCTCTCCTGGTTTTGGCACACAAACCGGATGGAACTTGATCAGGGAAAAAACTGGCAGTGTGAAACCAGCCTTATGTGTTTCCTTAGGCCAACTTCACACTACAGCCAGATCCGTAGTGTGAACCTGACAGCCCCGGACCATAGCATACTATGGGGCCGGATGGAGCTGCCATCCGGTTTCCATCTGTCCGGGAGAATCCGGGAGAATTCGGATTTTTCTCCCGGACACAAAAATGCTGCATACAGCATTTTTGTGTCCGGGGGAAAAAGCTGATCCTCCCGGATGCTCCTGGATCCTCCCGGTCCAGTGCAATCCGGCGCCCCTGACATGGGGGTCTATGGCGCCGGATTGCACTGGAGCCGCACCTGGGAGCCGAATGCTGGGCGCTGAAGCTTAGCTTCAGCACCACAGAGCTGTCCCCTGCTGACAGTTCAGGACCGCGGATCTTGAATTATTAGCAGCTGCAGCTGCTATAAGAAGAATTCGGCTGCACACCAGACTAGAGGGCATATTTGGCCTTCTGGTTCTGTGTCCAGATCCGGTCCGGGGCTGTCAGGTTCACCCCTGACAGCCCCTGGATTGGATCTAGCCGTGGTGTGAAGCCGGCCTTAGGCCGATTTCACACCATGGATGGCTCAGGTCCGGGGCTGTCCAGTCTGAATCTGACAGCCCGGGACCCGATTTTGTGGTAATGCAGCCCTATGGTGCCAGATTGCCATCCTGTTTTGACCCTGTCTGGCAGCATCAGGCTGCATTCAGTTTTAGTCCCAGACGCAGAAACGTTGCTTGCAGCGTTTTTTGTGTGGTGCAAAAATCGTCACAAATCAGATCCTCACGGATCTGACGCGATCCCGTGCCCCCTAGTATGGGAGTCTATGGCGCCGGATCTGACATAAAATTGGATGCGGCTCCCGGACGCCGGCTGCTGAAGTTTAGCAGCGAGCGGGATCTTGAAATTTCTGCAGCTGCGATCTGCTGATTCCAGCAGAAAACAGGACCGAAGGGCATATTTGCCCTCCGATTCTGTTTGTCCGGAGCAGTCAGGTTCTGTCCAGTGTTTCTTGCAAAGCACCGGACAGAACCTGATACACCACAACCGTGGTGTGAAACTGGCCTTAGTATCAGGTAAGGCTGGTTTCACGCTGCTGTTTTTTGGCATCAGTGTGAATCCATCACAAACTGGATGCACCCGCATCAGTTTTTGGCCCAATTGTCTTTCAATGGGGCTGGAGAAAATTGCAGGTGTATCCAGTTGTGTACGGTTCGCCCTGGATCTGGGTGCCAACAGAATTTTCACGGAGACCAAATCTGCATCTTGTAGCATTTTGGTCTCCATGAAAAAAATCGTGAATCTCCGGATCCATCCGGATCCAGGGCACCATGGGTAAAATCTGAATGGGTGTCTATGCGACGCAGATTCAACCGGACTTCAGATCTTGGGGGATCCGGATTTCCAGTCTTTGTGCTATGAACTGCGCATGCATAGAACCACCCACCTGATCCCTGTCCATTATGCAACCGAATGCTCCCATATGGGGTGCATGTGCATCCAGTTTCATCATTGTGGGGGACTATGCTATTCTTGCATGCCCCCAGATTCCAAAATACGCTAGTGTGAAACCAGCCTCTTTATACTGCTTTCAAAAATATTTTCCTTTCAGGTTATTATTGAATATACAAATGGTAAAGTGTGCACTAAGATATCGTTAGGTTGTTAAGATCCTTAAAAATATTTTGAAACATAGTTATTCCAGGAACCCCATTTTTTTAGGCTAGAAAATAACTGTTTGATAAAGCATAGCATATTTAGTATAAGAATTATATAAGGGGATCCTCCCTACTGTCTAAGACAGGGGTCTCAAACTCGGCTGGGTTGGTGGGCCGCACATAGAAAAACATTTATAGCGGGGGCCGCATCTCTTGTAGGACTAAGTGATATTTTTAGAAATACCAGAATTTTTTGCTCAATGTAGTAAAGTACAAATCCTAATCCCTTTCTTGTAGTAATGTCCCCATCCTGTAGTAATGTCCTTTTCTACTGATGTCCTCGATCCTGATCACCTTTTCTAGTGATGTCCCCCATCCTGATCCCTTTTTCTAGTGATGATCCCTATCCTGATCCCTTTTTCTAGTGATGTCCACCATCCTGATCCCTTCTTCTAGTGATGTCCCCCATCGATCATGGTCCCCTTTTGTAGTGATGTCCCCCATACTGATCTCCTTTTGTAGTGATGTTCCCCATCATGATCCCCTTTTCTAGTGATGTCCCCCATCCCATTCCCCTTTAGTAGTGATGTCCCCATTTTGATCCCCTTTAATGATGATGTCCCCATCCCGATTCCCTTTTATAGTGATGACCCCCATCCTGTTTTACCTTCTTTTTACACACCCAAATACACACTCTATCACACTCACACATAAACCCACACACAAACCCACACACAGACCCCCCCCACACACACACACTCTCACACACATTCACACGTCCTCATACACACTCTTACACTCACACTCATACACACACTGAAACTCGCACACACTTTCTTATACACACATCCTCACTCACACACTCACCCTCACACACACACTTTCTCACGAACACTCACACTTTTCTCACTTTAATGATGCATCGCTCCAGTGCAGGGGGCCGCCGCGGTCCCCACTGTACTGACTTCCGGCCTCCGCTGTGCTATGACTTCCTCCAGCCGCTGCTCAGATAAGCTCTGTTGCTCATCAAGATCAATGCAGTCTGCCAGCCAGAGGCCCGCATATGACGTCATATCCTGCCGTCAGCTGCGGGCCTCTCATTGGCTGGCAGCTTGCATTGATCTTGCTGAGTGGCAGAGCTGGTTAGTCCTGCACTGGGGTGATGCATCATTAAGTTGTCCAAGGTGCCGCGGGCCGCATAGTGAAGCCCCAGGGGCCGCATGCGGCCCTCGGGCCGCGAGTTTGAGACCCCTGGTCTAAGATATGTATAGACAAGCTTTTCCAACCACCAGCTATAGAACTTTTAAACACTATGAAGATATGGAACATTATTTGTCTGCAGTCTGGTCTGATATTTTCCATATTTAATGAAAGTAGTGCCATCTGAGGATCGATAGGTAATATTTTTGATAAATCTGATTAAATCTGTTGTACTTATGGCGCTAGACACAGTACATGTGATAAGGAGCCATGTGGTCACTATTCTTTTAACTGTAATGTTTTACACTAATAAAGATACATAATCTGGGGCAAAATATGCAATATGGAGTATTAGGAGCAAGAAAGCATCCAGTTTGTATGAAAAAAACCCTAATTTGAAATTGTAGTTACCATGACTAATGGGATCATGGGTTCTGTTCTCTGCAGGGTCACTTATTTAATTATGATATAATGCCAATTCTACAATTGCTCATGTATCCTATGCTCACAGCTTATAGAATTAAACAAATTAGTTGTTCTTGTCCTGATCCAAAGTGCAGCAGTCTTTTACTCAATTACTGATAAAGTGATGAATAGCTTTTGGCATACATTCATTTTCTTACCTTAAAATGGAAGCTTTTGACTCTTTAGAGATAAAAAATTTCCTTTGACTTTGCTTCTCTTTTTTATTGTTGCTCTTACAATGAAGTTATCAATATTATTACCTAGCACTAGAAATGAAAGAACCTGAGCGGTAAAGTTCGGGGGGGTGTACTGGACACCTTTTGTCAGGTAACAACTCCAAACATGGACATCTAAGCAGAGGTCTGTGTTACTATTTGTGTTTGGCATCCAAATAAAGCTTGTTGAAAGACTGCAGTGCAGCCAATCTCCAAGCTTTTTGGACACTTCTGCAAAATACTGGCATGGCTGTGATTGGCTGGTGCACCATGTGTGCCTGTATAAAGGTAGGATCATGGGTTGCGGCACTATTTTGAGAACTACCGAGCCTCATGCATACAGCCATAATGCACCTTGGAACAGCCTAGTGCATACAGCCTTAATACAGCCTGTAGAATCTCCCTGATGAAGGCTGAGCCGAAACTATTTTTGGGACGGGTGCCACTCCAATGAATCTCTTTGATACTCCATCTACTCTGTCTACCCGGTAAGCTTCATGGCAGATATGATATCCCACTATGTGCTGTATATACAAGCTATGATGTCTGTATGTGCATGCTGAATAAATATTGTCTATATGATTATATTTAACATAGTGAGAAGTGGATTTTCATCTATTAAAATTGGGCAATTGTGTCAATATTGATAGATCTATATAATTATATGGGCACTGTGCAAGATGTAATAGAAGATACTTATTCATGTTATGGGATGTTTAACTGCTATAATAGTGTTAGCAGACAATTTTGTACATAACTAGATGTGGAGTCTTGTATGAGCATCTAATGGATGGCCATTATACATTTTGTTATTGTGGTCCAATAATTTTGATATGATTCCTGGAATGTGTGTGGCACCCCTGCGGCCAAGTCACCACAGATGGTAATACATGTGTGATATCATGCCTGGAGGTAAGAGGGGAATACTTTACTGAAACGCCCACATACACCCAACACATCTGAACTGGAGCGGGTGGCAAAGAGGAGAGTTCTAGTTGAGTCTAGGTAGCTTGTGAAGTAGCATGGAGCGTGGCGTGAAGCATTAGGCCGAGGGCCTGGAGAGGTGAATCTGCTGTCAGCTGTTGAAGCTGGGCAGAGGAACTAGCTGCAGCAGGGGTACCAGCATCAACTCAGCCAGGGATACATCAGGACTGGTTGTGAAACTGGAGGTTACTGGACTTCAAGTATAGTGACTCACCTTGTGTACCTTCCCAAGGCTCAAGGGCAGCTTGTTGGGGCTTCAGTCCTTTGGAAGTACACTGAGCTGTAGGCTGATTTTCTGCTAAGGGAAAAAAAAAATCTTTAAATCTTCTTTCTTAGCGAGTGTGACATGAGCTGAGTGTGATCGCGCGCGCAAGTGCGGACGGAAGTGTGTGACTTGTGATTCAGTGACTTTGGATTCAGGGAGTCTGGAAGGGAGGACTTACTGAATTGCTGGTTGTATTTTATTAATACTTACATTTCTTTTTACTTATCATTTCTGTCTGGTGCAATCCCCATTAGGAAATGAGCTCCATAATTGACAATGCCATCCAGTGTACATCTTGCTACATGTATGCAATCCTTGAACAGTCGGTCGAGGGTGCATACTGCTGTGTGAGATGTGAGCACACTGTGCATTTGGAAGCACAGATACTGGATCTAAATGAACAACTGGCAACGCTGAGATCCATAGACAATATGGAAAGGAGTCTGCTGCTCACTGAACAGCTGCTCAATGGGATAGATGTAGGGGAGGATGGTAGCATGGAGCTGCAGGACAGGGAGGTAGCTAGCTGGGTGACAGTTAGAAGGCGGGGTAGAGGGAAGAGTGCCAGGGAGGCTAGCCCTGGTCTGGCACACCCCAATAAATTTGCTAAGTTGGCAGATGAGGGGGGTGTGAGTTCAGGTATAGCACTGCTGCAGCAGGGCATGTCCTCTGAAAGCTGGAGGAGTGTCAGCTCCAGTAAGGAGAGCAGGGCAGGCCAGACAGGTGCTGGTAGTGGGGGACTCGATTATTAGGGGAACAGATAGGGCAATCTGTCACAAAGACAGGGATCATCAAACAGTGTGCTGCCTACCTGGCGCTCGAGTCCTGCACATCGCTGATCAGGTTGACAGATTACTGGGGGGGGGGGCTGGTGAGGACCCAGCGGTCATGGTGCACATTGGCACAAATGACAAAGTTGGAGGTAGGTGAAAGGTCCTGAAAGATGATTTCAGGGAATTAGGCTGCAAGCTTAAGGCAAGGACCTCCAAGGTAGAATTCTCTGAAATACTGCCTGTACCACGTGCCACACCAGAGAGGCAACGGGAGATTAGGGAGATAAATAAGTGGCTCAGGAATTGGTGTAGGAAGGAGGGGTTTGGGTTCCTGGAGAACTGGGCCGACTTCTCTGTTGGCTACAGGTTCTATGCTAGGGACGGGCTGCACCTCAATGGGGAGGGTGCAACTGTGCTGGGGGAGAAAATGGCTAGAAGGTTGGAGGAGTGTTTAAACTAGGGATTGGGGGGGAGGGTATTCATTGTACAGGAGGGGAAGATAGTGTAAATAGTAACCTGGGCACAAGTAATAAAATTGGGGTGGCATGGGGGGTGGGGTTAGAACAGTCAATATAGTAGGAAGGAATAGAGGTAAAGAGAGATGCATAAAGTGCATGTACACTAATGCCAGAAGCCTCACCAACAAAATGGAGGAATTAGAATAGATTTTGTTGAAAAATAATTATGACATGGTGGGGATATCGGAGACATGGTTGGATGAGAGCCATGACTGGGCTGTTAATTTACAGGGCTATAGTCTGTTCAGAAATGACTGTACAAATAAGCGAGGGAGAGGTGTATGTTTATACGTAAAATCATCCTTAAAACCCATCCTGCGTGACAATATAGGTGAATCTAATGGAAATGTAGAGTCCCTGTGGGTGGAGATAAGGGGAAAGGGAAAAAATAATAAATTACTGATAGGGGTTTGTTATAAGTCTCCAACAATAATGGAAGTGGAGGAGAATATCCTCATAAAGCAAATAGATGAAGCAGCGACTCAGGTAGAAGTCATTATAATGGGGGACTTCAACTACCTTGAAATACATTGGGGAACAGAAACCTGCAAAGAAAATAAGTTTTTGACAATTATGAGAGACAAATTTCTTTCACAACTGGTTCAGGACCCAACAAGAAGGGGGTCACTGCTGGACCTAATATTAACCAACAGACCGGACCGCATATCACATTTACGGGTTGGAGATCACTTGGGTAATAGTGATCATAAAAGAATACGTTTTCAAGTATCCTTACATAAGATGTATAGTAGAGGGGCCACAAGGACACTAAACTTCAGGAAGGCAAATTTCCAACGGTTGAGAGATGATCTTAGTGCAATAAACTGGGACAATGTCCTGAGACATAAAAGTACACAAAGCAATGGGAGACGTTTATTAGCATCCTGAATAGGGCCTGTGCACAATATATACCCTATGGGAATAAGCATGCTAGAAATAGGAGAAAACTACTATGGCTAAATAAAGGGGCAAGAGGCGCAATAAGTGACAAAAAGAAAGGATTTAGGGAATTAAAGCAAGTAGGTAGTGATGAAGCGTTAAATAAATACAGAAAATTAAATAACATTTGTAAAAAGCAAATCAAGGCAGCAAAGATTGAGACAGAGAAAGTAAAAATAATCCCAAAATATTGTTTAGCTACATAAATAGCAAGAAACTAAAAAATGATTGTGTTGGCCCCTTTAAAAATAATCTGGGTGAAATGGTGGATGAGGATGAGGAAAAAGCCAATATGCTAAATGACTTTTTTTCAACAATATTTACACAAGAAAATCCCATGACAGACAATATGATCATTGATAACAAAAACTCTCAATTAAATGTCATCTGCTTAACCAAGTAGGAAGTACGGCACCGCCTAAAAATCACTAAAATTGACAAATCCCCGGGCCCAGATGGGATACACCCCAGAGTGCTGCAGGAATTAAGTATTGTCATATAGCATTATTGTTAATATTTAAAGATTCCATAATAACAGGGTCTGTACCACAGGACTGGCATATAGCAAATGTGGTGCCAATATTCAAAAAGGGGACAAAAACTGAACTTGGAAATTATAGGCCAGTAAGCTTAACCTCTACTGTGGGTAAAATCCTAGAGGGTTTTCTAAGAGATGCTATACTGGAGTATTTGAAGAAAAATAACCTCATGACCCAATATCAACATGGGTTTACGAGGGACCGTTCCTGTCAAACTAATCTGATAAGCTTCTACGAAGAAGTAAGTTCTGGACTGGACCAAAGAAATGCAGTGGACGTGGTATATATGGACTTTTCAAAAGCTTTTGATACAGTGTCACACAAAAGGTTGATACATAAAATGAGAGGAATGGGGATAGGGGAAAATATGTGTAAGTGGGTTAAGAACTGGCTTAGTGATAGGAAACAAAGGGTGGTCATTAATGGAACACACTCAGAATGGGTCACAGTTAACAGTGGGGTACCACAGGGGTCAGTGTTGGGCCCGCTTCTTTTTAATATATTTATTAAAGGGAACCTGTCAGACTATTTATGCCTTTCCAGCTATCATTGTCTGTAGCTACAGCTTCATAATACCAGTCTAATCATCCCTGTCTGAGCTCAGGGTGTAATGTGAAAGGTGAAATAAAAGCATGTATACACTTACATTTCCTTATGTAATGAGGCAGTCAGTCCCCAGCTTGGAGGACGGGGACTGTTTGGCAGGTTAATAGTTAATATTTCAGCCTTGTGCTAGAACATGTTGGAAGACCTGATGTGATGTCATAACCATGTGACTACAATAGGCGGAGCTAAGTTCTCATAGAACATAATACGTTTGCTGGCTTAGCTCCGCCTACTATGGTCACATGATCGTTACATCACACAGGTCCTTTAGTTATCCAAGTTAAAAGTGAGTTAACTATTATCCTGCCAAACAATCCATCTCCTCCAAGGTGGGGACTGAAATGTAAGTGTATAAATGCTTTTCTTTCACCTTTCACATAACACTATGAGGTCAGACAGGGATAATTAGACTGGTATTATAAGCTGCAGCTACAGACAGTGATAGCTGGAGGGGCATAAACCACCTGACAGGTTCCCTTTAATGACTTTGTAGGGGTCATACAGAGTAGAATCTCAATATTTGCAGATGACACTAAACTCTGCAGGGTAATCAATACAGAGGAGGACAATTTTATATTACAGGAGGATTTATGTAAACTTGAAGTTTGGGCTGATAAATGGCAAATGAGCTTTAATGGAGATAAATGTAAGGTCATGCACTTGGGCAGAGAAAACAAAAAGTATAATTATGTGCTTAATTGTAAAACATGGGGCAAAACTATCACTGAAAAAGACCTGGGTGTATGGGTAGATGACAAACTCACATTTAGTGGCCAGTGTCAGGCAGCTGCTGCAAAGGCAAATAAAATAATGGGATGCATTAAAAGAGGCATAGATGCTTATGAGGAGAACATAATTTTACCTCTATACAAGTCACTAGTGCGACCACACTTAGAATACTGTGTACAATTCTGGTCTCCGGTGTATAAGAAAGACATAGCTGAACTAGAGCGGGTGCAGAAAAGAGCAACCAAGATTATTAGAGGACTGAGGGGTCTGCAATACCAAGACAGGTTATTAAACTTGGGGTTATTTAGCTTGGAAAAACGAAGGCTTAGGGGTGATCTTATAATAATGAATAAATATATGAGGGGACAGTATAGAGACCTTTTTAATGATCTCTTTACTCTTAGGCCTGAGACGAGGACAGGGGGGGCAGCCTCTACGCCTGGAGGAAAGAAGGTTCAATCATAATCACAGACGTGGATTCTTTACTGTAAGAGCAGTGATACTATGGAACTCTGCCACATGATATTGTAATGAGTGACTCACTACTAACATTTAAGAATGGACTGGATGCCTTTCTTGAAAACTATAATATTACCAGTTATATATACTAGATTCTTTGATAGGAAGTTGATCCAGGGAGTTAGGCTGATTGCCATATCTGGAGTCAGGAAGGAATTTTTTTCCCCAATGTGGAACGTATGTCAAGCCACAGACTTTGGGGCACTCGGGTTTTAGGCTTTAGGGGTAGCATTGCTGTGTCACGGGGAATGGTGGCCGCGCCTGATCCCGTGTTCTGGGTGACACTTCAAAAGGGGTTATATTTACAGGGGATTTGATATACAGTTCTCGTGACGCCACCTGTAGTTTCTGGTGATGGGTCACCAGCACCGCCACAGTCCGCCGGAGGTAGATGTTAATGCAGCTCGTTGGTAAAGTCCTCTACAGGTAGGACTGGACCTCCGGCGCAGCGTAGTGTAAAGGGGCAGCTTGGAGGGGAGCTGTAGGTTGGAATGGGGAGTGATGGAGCAGTATATGAGGGGTACAATGAACGGAGAGGAATGACACTCACACTGTAAAAGTCTCTTTTACCTTTTACTGTTGTTACGGCAGGTAAAGATGTCCAGGGCCCTGACAGGTGACCAGGTGCACAGTGGGTCCCCACAGCAAGTGGGTATAAGGCCTCCACTGTTCCTCTTTGGTAATTGAAGCCCAGCCTGCATGCAGCCAGACCGGCCTCCTCTCTCTTCCTATATCTGATATCTGTCCTCTCCTCCTGTGCGGTCCACGGGTTACCCTCTCTGATCACTGCAGTGGAACACTGATGTGTCTGGCTCCCTCTCTTTGACCCACAGGGGGACCGGGTGGCTGAAGCCTCCACGGTGTGATGGGGTTTTCTGTAGTCCTGGAGTATCCTACAGGTGCGGATCCCAATGTCCGGTACGTCTTTGGGCGAACTTCCACTAATTCCTCACTCCCTTTAGGCTGACTGCTCCTTGCCTTCTGTCCCCACTTAGGCTTGCGGGACGTCAGAAGGGCCACTCCGGGTCACTGGCTCGGGCCTAACCGCGGCACCGACCACCAGGACATCTTCGCAGCTCTCCTAGCGTCTGCACACTCTAACTAACTCCTCCCCCAACAGCAGTATTTATAGGGGATCTTGCCTAAGGTCAGCAAGTTGAGCTCCCCTTACTGTGCCGGGGTGGAAGATGTTGCATGTAGTAGGTACCTGCTGTGGAAACCCAGCTGTGCATTAGGGAAGTCTGTGGCTCCCTGTGTGAGCAGAGTGCCACGCTTAGTATTGCCACATGTTTTTTTTTTGCCTTCCTCTGGATCAACATGTTAGGCTATGGGTTGAACTAGATGGACTTAAAGTTTTCCTTCAACCTTAAAAACTATGTTACAATGTTACTATGTTAAGGGGCTATATAGGGTCAGGGGACAACAGACTGTTGCTTACAGGACCCGCAGCTACCTGCCTGGCAGGGAATGGCAACCACACACACTGGGTGGCAAGTGTCAGAATGGGAAAAGACAGCTGAAAGGCCATATACCCTTTGTCTCAGCAAGGTGGACTCCAAGTACCTCTGGGCTGGCCAGGTTGTAATCCTAAACTACAAGTAAATGGTAAGAACTACAAGAACTGAGTGTTCTGTGATCCCTCCTGCACCACTACCCTCCTCCTTCTCTGCACCAGCCACCATTCCATTGACCCTTCTATCCCTTCCAAGGGACCCCTGTCCTGACTGGAGAGAGCTCACCACCTGGCTGCCCTACCATCTCCCTTGGAATCCCCCACAGCATCCCATGGCCACCTATGGTCAGTACTCCAGTTAGATCAAGGACTACTATCCCCTATAAATAATCCCTTAACATGTCCGTCCAGGACCACAACCTCTGGGGATCGCCACAGTGACTTCTGAACTCTCTGCCCTGAATGATTGAGTACCTCAGCCTTTAAGGCCTGCAACATGTGCGCCCCCTATCTTTTTCTGTGCTGTTTGTACTACACCCTTTCTTCCTCACTTGTCAAGATTTAATAAAGTTTTGCTATTCATTCATATGGATGTTTGATTGCAGTCTTTTTGTGGGTTTACATGTAATATTTAATCGATTTATCCTTAGTCCTTAATTTAATTGCATGAACATTTTGGATCTCTTCTCTGAGGTTCCATCATTGTAGTCTTGCAAATGGTGGTGCTGATTATCATTTACTTCTCTACATTGAATTTTCTTTATAGGGAAACACATGAGGAGAGAATCAAATAGGGGACATGAAAGTGGCTGTGGTGCTGCTGGTGTTGGTGGTGTAGCAAATCCTCTGACTATAATCCATAAAGAGGTCCCATGTCGCATCTCATCTTTGCTGCTTCGGAGACCGCATTGAAGAAGCATCCTACCAGCATGCCTCCACAGGGCATGCCCCGAGAGCTGCGTCCATTTCAGCGGTGCAGTCAGAGGTCACTCAAGGAAACAGCTGAGTACCTTTGTAACCTCTAACCATGGTCAGCTGACTTGGTTAGCATGGTGCCTCAGCTGTGTTCTCGGGTGACCTGAATGATGACACCGCTGACAAAGCCGCAGCTCTCGGGGCACACATTGTGTGCATGGAGGCCACACTCATAGGATACTTCTTCAGCGTGGCCTCTGATGCAGCAGAGGTGAGATGTGATGTGGGACCTCATTGTCGATTATTATTGGAGGGTATGTTTTAGGTTAATAAATAAAAAAATGAGGGTTGTTAGTGTGCTTTATTACTAATAAATGATTTTTCTGTCTGTGTTTATTAACTAGTCACTTACTGGATTGGTAATGAGCAGGTATCATAGATGCCTGGCATTGCCAATTCTGGGCTTAATGACAAGCTTTCAATACTCAGCTGTTATTAACCCCCTTCTGTTACCCAAATGCCACTGCACAGGGCATTGGTAATTTGATACTTGGCCAACATAAAGGGCATAGCTGGAGGTTGAAGCCCGCAGCTGTCCGCTTTATCTGTCTGAAAATGAAAAATATGGGGGACTCCTATGCAATTTTTTCCCATTTAATACACATATGACAGCAGGTTGGTTGCAATACAAGAATGTAAATGGCAACCAAGCACAGATACCGCTACATATTGTGGGAGCACAGTCTGATTCCAACAGCCAATCACAGATGCTGTCACAGAGAGTGAGTGTCTGTAATTGGTTGTTGCCGTTAAGTGCACAGGCGCGGATATCAGGGGCTCCGGCAATGGTAAGCATCCCTCTTCCTGCACCGCGACCTACCCCAAGAATGTCTGACCCACTTGAAGCCCTGGAAGAGGGATGCTTACCATAGTCGGAGCCCCTGATACCCGCGCCTGTAACATCAGAGGTGAGAGGGGAACAGCTCCGATGCTGGTGTGAGAGGAGCGAGACCTGCGATGACCTGATAGGTTTCCTTGGGGATCCTGGTGGCCCAATAGGCCCTGCAGAAATCATCACCCGGGAGGAATACCTGCAATGCTGTATTTGCAAGTGGGAGAAGGAGGAGGTAGAGCGGCAGGTACAGAAGCAGGTTATGATAGCCCGCACGATAGAAGCGAAAGCAGAGGCCCCGACGCGATAAAGAGGTGCAAAGATCTCCATGGCACCAGGGACAAATAGTTAAGATCATTGAAGATAAAGGATTCTCATTTGCTCGTGAACCCGATGCGCCAAGAGACATTTTCATAAACAGGCGAGATGTGGAAGCGCACCTTCCTGCAAAACACCCATACAGAAAAGTGCAGATTGGCGAGTGGGTGTCCTACAACATCATACAGGGAGAAAGAGGTCCATATGGGGTTCAAGTAAAAAGATTATCCCTAGAAATACCGGAAGAGGATGAATCCCCAGCCTTAGAGGATCCAGAAACAGTTTACCCGTATTCGATTGCTCACACGGATCCAGTTGCTAACACGGGTTCTACAGCTTTTACAGAGACTGTTGCAGTAAGGAGCACTGTGGATGCTGCTACCCAGACATCCTGCAGCTATTTGTTAGTTCAAGCCCTGGAAGAGCTGGAACTGTTTCCTAGAAGGAGAGCTCCACAGATCTTACCATGGAAGAAGGAGCATAAACAGGAGTGAAGACCCGGATCCTGCTGTAAGGACAGTAAGTGTGAATGTGATGTGATCCTTATTGGCCCCATCCCAATCCTGAATGAATGATAGCTGTCCCCTGTTTGTCATTTTATATGTTTGATTGACATTATTATCACTGACGATGAGATGATATAAACTTTTGGTTGTATATAGTTGAGCACCCGGTATGCTCCCAATTGGTTTTAAGACCAAAGTGCACTTTGAGATGGTGCATAGAACTTTGAACTGAACTGCAGAGTGCCTTTTTGGAACGTTTTTGCACTTTTTTGCAACTTTTGCACTTTTTTGAAGGACTTTTATACTTTTATGCTGAAAAGTAATGTTTTAATAATGTGAATATTAAAATGTGAAGTTTCAGCACTTAACCCGGTAGACTGAGTTCAAAAAGGGTGGAGGAACTGGATTGACCCCCATGCACATTAAGTTAGGGAAAGCAAGTGCCTGGGGGTGATGTAGCGAATCCAGGCCTCCTAAGCAGAAACATCCGTGGACTAATGTATATAGTTAATTTATGTAATGTTAAAAGACCCGTGCTTCTTAACAGGATGAAAAATGCTGCTTAATGTTATATTGTTTAAAAATAAAATGCCTTTTTCAGGGGATCCATGTCGGACGGCGTGGAGACAAGCCGGTTTAACTCCAGAGGAATGTGGGCCCATGCAACAAAGGTGGCCACATAGGGAACTGCAGCCAGGCAGAGAGATAAGCAGTTTGTGCAATAAACACCCTCACAGCACATACACACCCACAAGAGCACAGCACCCAACCCGGAGCCCGGGACTCTAAGCAGAAAGTGACATACATCACGGTGGGATTGGGCTCCCTGGAGACGCAGAATCCACAGAGTCACAGAAACCATGGAGAGAAAGCTCGTCCATAGCCAGCATACCAAGGGATTGTGAGGACAGAGACCGGACAGGTATCACCGGGTCCGAGGAACACAGCAGCACCAACCAACTACCGGCGGAATAGTTTTCCCTGATTGTGTTGGAATCACACGGGTTAGGTGGAGTCTGGTAACACCTTGGAAGATAGGGTTAATGCAGACTAGGCACACATCAGAGTGTCGGCTCTGAGGGGAACTGAGATTCCATACCGGCTTCCCAGAAACCGACGGGGAGCTTAACTCCAGGTTGGAGTTCCCAACAAAAGGGTTGGAAGCACAGCAGCAACCACGGGAACTCACAAGGGTCCGAGCTGCTGCTATAAACCCGGGGAGAGAACAGAGAGAAGAGAGAACAGCCTGAAAGGAGACTTAGGAAGAGTGAGGGGTCTCAGAGTGACAGCCTGGCTGCAGTGGGTTCAAGGTTTCGAGAGTTAACTGAACTGTGACTTGTGTTGAGAATTGTACTGTTAAGTGCTGTGAACTGTGTGAAAAGCTTACAAGTAAACCCGGTGAACCCTGCCTGAGTGTCCGTGTCTGATTCCAGGTATACAGAACTGTTTATCATACCTTTTACCCTGCCAGGAGCAGCCTGACCCACAGCGGGTCATCCATCTGGCTGCAGCCCCATCATCCATCCATCCTCATGGCAGAGCAGCGCTGCGGCGGTGGTCCCATCAATGACCACAACCCGTGGGTGGCGTCACGATAAACATTATCCCCTGTATATATTCCCTTTTACTTATGAGAACTCGGGACACGGTCCGGACCAGGACCTCCGTGACATCCCCAGCAGTACCCTGGTCCGGCACTGAGTACCCCATCCCAGTGGGCTCCACACTAGCATTCTATGATTATTACTACAAAAAGTGACACATCGGATTTGAACGATTTAGCCTGATCAAATACGTGAAAGTGACAAATAAGATTTGGGTTTAAGGGGTTAAATATTTTTAAGACGCAATATGACAAGATCTAGTTGTAATAGCATACAATATTATTACACAGTAAGTAATGTATGGCCAGTGGATTCAGGATCAGAAATCAATGGACTGCAATATTAAGTTAAGTCACTAGATGTCACTAAAACAGCTCCTAATATAAAGTATTTACATTGTTCTATAATGTGCAGTAATATCATGTATCTGAAATAATGCAATTGTTCTCTACAGAGGTAATCCTTAAATCCTTTACATGAAGGATAGATTTATTTCTTTAAAGCATTCAGCACTAATATAACATTTTAAAGGGAACCTGCCATGTCATTTTGTGATAATAAACCACCCCCATTGATGCAATGTCCATCACTAACATGGTTTTCTTAAAAAAACATGTATTTATATAAAAAAAAGCCTTTCTATGCTGAGGTGACTGCACTCACACACCTGTCTTCAGTCATAGGGAGGAGCTTTTGCTTACTGTCACTCAAGTTCATTCATGATATTTTTTTAATTTCGTCATGCTCCTGCATTGTAATTGACTGACATCACTGCCAGGACCTGCAGGGCCTGTGGTAATGTCACAACCATGTGACCATAATGCCAAGACCAAAAGGTCTTTCACTTCAGGCCTGCTTAGTTCCACTCATTATAATCACATGATCGTGACATACCACAGGCCCTGCAGGTCCTGGCAGTGATGTCAGTCAATTACAATGCAGGGGCATAACGAAATTCAAAAAATATCATGATTGAACTTGAGTGACAGTTAGTAAAAGCACCTCCGCTATGACTGAAGACAAGTGTGTGAGTGCAGTCACCTCAGCATAGAAAGGCTTTTTTTAAGATAAACATGTGGAATTTTGTTTTTAGAAAAACCATGTTAGTTAATGTTTCTATAATGTGAGTTTATGAAGGAAAAAAGTAACACAAGATAGAGTGATGTCCTTGTAGCCACAGACATATCTATAGTTGGTGCAGGGGTTGCGGTTGGAACTGATGTTAGAGGAGCCCAAAAGGTCCATTTGACCCATATGAAAATACCCATACTATTAAAGACCCATGATGCTTGACCCTGTTGATTTTGCATTGGAGCCCATGAGGATCACGTTACACTACTGCCTATACAATGTAATATAAAGTGTGGGCACTTGTACTTTTTCTTTTCAGGATGTGAGCTCTGTAAATGCATTCAGTTTAAGAAAATCCATGTGTCTTATCTTCCAGGAAAACATTTTGGAATAATGAAATAGAAAATCACCTTATATAAGCTCAAAACATTTTACCTAGTACTAATAGTTATTACTTAAAGTTCCCGTTCTGCATCCTCACCCATCCCTTGTAGATTGTGAACCCTCGCGGACAGGGTCCTCTCTCGTTTCCTACAGTAACCTCAACCATCCCTTGTAGACTGTGAGTCCTTGGGAGCAGGGTCCTCTCTGCTCTCCTTCTGTATCCTCACCCATGCCTTGTAGATTGTGAGCCCTTGCGGACAGGGTCTTCTCTCCTCTCCTACAGTATTCTCAACCATCCCTTGTAAACTGTGAGTCCTCGTGGGCAGGGTCCTCTCACCTCTCCTTCTGTATCCTCACCCATCCCTTGTAGACTGTGAGTCCTCGTGGGCAGGGTCCTCTCTCTTCTCCTTCTGTATCCTCACCCATCCCTTGTAGATTGTGAGCCCTCACGGACAGGGTCCTCTCTCGTCTCCTACTCTATCCTCTCTCATGCCTTGTAGATTGTGAGCCCTCGCAAACAGGGTCCTCTCTCGTCTCCTACTATATCCTTAACGATCCCTTGTAGACTGTGAGCCCTCACGGACAGGGTCCTCTCTCTCCTACTGTATCCTCACCCATCCCTTGCAGATTGTCAGCCCTCATGGCCAGGGTTCTCTCTCCTAGTGTATCCTCACCCATCCCTTGTAGTCTGTGAGTCCTTGCAGGCAGGGTCCTCTCTCCTGTACCTGTGTGTGCCTTGCATTGTTTATAAACATTGTACTTGTCTATATTGTGTATACTCTTTTTCACATGTAAAGCTCCATGGAATAAATAGTGCTATAATAGTAAAAACTCTTTTTAAAATACTGTATTTTTCGGACTATAAGACGCACCAGACTATAAGACACACCCAGGTTTTAGAGGAGGAAAATGGGGAAAAAACTTAAGCAAAAAATAAGGTCATGATGCACTGTTATGATTCCCTATCCTGTTGTATGTACTGTGAGGCACCGCCGGCATGGTCCTCATGGCCGGGGCGCGTCACATGCAGGATCAAGGTATGACCCTGTGCACACTGGCCGGTTTGACTGATAATGCTGTGTGAACCAACTATGAACACAAGGTTTCATGAGCCTAATGAGCGGCAGTAAGAGTGGTATGAGATCGATGAGGCCCTAAGGAATGAGGGCTGAGTGCTGACAACCCGGAACACAGGGAGTTAACCTGAGCTGTGTGAAAGGCTGATTATCAGCAGCTAAGGGGATGTGTCTATGTGGGAGTGGCTGGCACGATAAGAGGCAGCCAGCTGAGTGATTGAGTGATTAGATCCATTTTCAGCCAGACATCAGCCTGAGGCGGCCGTCACACGCTGAGATATCTATAGCGATATAGTAAGCGATCACGTGCACGCGCAATCGCTTACAATATCGCTCACATCGCTGGTGAGATGTCACACAGACAGACTCACCAGCGATGTGGAGCCGCGATCTCGCTGGTAACTATGGTACACATCGGGTAACTAGGCGCCGCGCGTCGCTTAGTTACCCGACGTGTACCATAGTTACCATCTCCCAGCATAGACTCTGCGCTGGGAAATCGCTCATCGTGGTGTTATACACCACAATGAGACAGATCGTCAAATCGCTCATCGCTAGATCTGAGAACCGGAGCTCAGATCAGCGATGTCACGATCAAGCGATTTAACATCGTAAATCGCTTGATTACATGCAACGATTTCTTGCCCGATATCGCTTAAGCGATCAAAAAGGAGATCGCTTAAACGATATCGGGCAAGAAATCGTTGCGTGTGACGGCCGCCTGAGATGGATGTGGGCTGATTACCTGCCTGAGAGCTGAGCAGAGCCAGTCTGTGTGAGGGACTGGGAGTGCAAGTCCATGCCGCCATGTTGAGATGGTGAAGGGAGCATGCTAGCTCCATGCCGGTGCCGTGGCCGAGGTTGTGATAGCACCTGGTGGGGAAGCCGTGGCTGAACCCGGTGGATACTGGTCCGGGCGTGGGGGGGAACCACGTCCGGGAAAGGAGCCCTTGGGGGACGCTTGGTGGACCCGTTACACAGGTAGCGAGACCCGGATCCATGCCCGGTAAGACAGCGGTTCCCGTGTAACGGAGTGAGCTGTGTGTGACTAATGCCAGGCGAGCATAACCGCTATTGGGTCCGACTAGGCAGTCGGTAAAGGACCCGTTGATGTATGTAGGGGCTTAGGCAATTGCCCTGAATGTAAGATGATGACCTATGTAAGAGCATTGTATAATAATGTGGGGAGAAAGTGACCCAGCCAGTATGGATGATGTTGGAGGCGTTCCGTCCCTGTGGGACGAGAGGGAGGCTTGCCCTGCTGCTTGCAGAGGGTACCCGTCCCTCAACCACGGCCTCTAATGGTGTGGGTGTACCTGTGGTGCCAGACACAGGGGTAATAGGGCTCCTAGTAGGTAACGGATGAGGTTCCCGTGTACTATGGTTTGCCAGTCCCTGTAATGGGCCATGGAGGAGCCACAGTCCATGGATGATGGGCTGTGAGCGTGTGGAAGAAATGTATGTGATCCATGGACGTTTGAATGATGGATCACACATGGTATGTAAGGCCCGGTCAGGCAGGAATCCTGACTACGGGGTAATGTTATGTCATCAAGCTGGGTGACTAAAGCCAGGCGGCAGGTACCGCCATTGGGACCCACAGGGCCCGTTGAGGCGTATGTAACGAAGGTCAGAAGCAGGAGTTAAAAAGGGCTCCTAGAGTGGGGACACCATGGTTGAACCAGGTGGACTCTGACCGGGACGTAGGCGGAGATACGTCCAGGAAGGAGCCCCTTGGGGATACATGACATACCCGGTACTCAGGTTGCTCAATCCCTGTTATGAACCCGGAGGGGTCATCGTCGAAATATAACACATGTATTTATTATAAATGTACTGTAAGATGTGTAAGTAGGCCGGAGGCCGTAGCTACCCCGGGAGCAGGTGTTAGAGCTCCAATGGGGACAGAGAGATGGTTACAGGTGCCGGGTTATTGTGAATGTATATGTGTAATGTTCTATGTAATGTATTTATGTAAAGTGTTTATAAGCAATGTGATATGTGTCAAACATGCTACCCGGGTTATGCTATTAATATGTGAAAATAAACAGGTAGACATTGGTTAAACTTATAAACACGTGTTTGTTGTCGTTTTGCAAGCTGGTTCCCCGGTTGCTACCTCACATATTGTGGAGAATGCGGGCATGCCAGCCCGCTGAGTAAGAGCAATGATATCTCGGGGGTGGTACAGCCGAGGGCTGTGGTATAGTGGCATCTGATATGGACATTCGTATATGGACAATTGTGTTGGTGCACTTTAAATGGACTTGGTTGCTACGGGCAACCACACGACGCACCCTAGCATCTGGCCGGTGACCTGGCGAGGTCACGAAGACGTCGCACTCAAAGTACCGGGCGGCCCTAGGGGTCCCGAAGTCAAAGTCGGCGTGATCAAGGTTCCGGTGGCCTGAGGGGTCACGAAGTTGCCAAGACAGCGCCAAATCCGGATTCTATGAACTGTGTTTGCCCCTGCTGGTTTAAGCAAGGAGGGGGAGGTTGGACAGGAGTCACAGGTGTACAAACCGGGAGCGGTGCCACAAGGTGTTGTATGGTGGACCGGCTCCTATGGCAGTGTGTTCATCCCCCACTGGTCTGAACAAGGAGGGGGGAGGTAGGACACTGTTTACCGGTGTCCTAGGTGTACAAGCCGGCAGTGTGTTTAGCCTTTATCCACAGGTGTGAGCAACGCTGTCGCCCGACTTGTATGGCAGTGTGTTTGACCCCCTACCCACGGGTGTAAACAAGGAGGGGGGTATGTGAGGCACCGCCGGCATGGTCCTCATGGCCGGGGCGCGTCACATGCAGGATCAAGGTATGATCCTGTGCACACTGGCCGGTTTGACTGATAATGCTGTGTGAACCAACTATGAACACAAGGTTTCATGAGCCTAATGAGCGGCAGTGAGAGTGGTATGAGATCGATGAGGCCCTAAGGAATGAGGGCTGAGTGCTGACAACCCGGAACACAGGGAGTTAACCTGAGCTGTGTGAAAGGCTGATTATCAGCAGCTAAGGGGGTGTGTCCATGTGGGAGTGGCTGGCACGATAAGAGGCAGCCAGCTGAGTGATTGAGTGATTAGATCCATTTTCAGCCAGACATCAGCCTGAGATGGATGTGGGCTGATTACCTGCCTGAGAGCTGAGCAGAGCCAGTCTGTGTGAGGGACTGGGAGTGCAAGTCCATGCCGCCATGTTGAGATGGTGAAGGGAGCATGCTAGCTCCATGCCGGTGCCGTGGCCGAGGTTGTGATAGCACCTGGTGGGGAAGCCGTGGCTGAACCCGGTGGATACTGGTCCGGGCGTGGTGGGAACCACGTCCGGGAAAGGAGCCCTTGGGGGACGCTTGGTGGACCCATTACACAGGTAGCGAGACTCGGATCCGTGCCCGGTAAGACAGCGGTTCCCGTGTAACGGAGTGAGCTGTGTGTGACTAATGCCAGGCGGGCATAACCGCTATTGGGTCCGACTAGGCAGTCGGTAAAGGAACCGTTGATGTATGTAGGGGCTTAGGCAATTGCCCTGAATGTAAGATGATGACCTATGTAAGAGCATTGTATAATAATGTGGGGAGAAAGTGACCCAGCCAGTATGGATGATGTTGGAGGCGTTCCGTCCCTGTGGGACGAGAGGGAGGCTTGCCCTGCTGCTTGCAGAGGGTACCCGTCCCTCAACCACGGCCTCTAATGGTGTGGGTGTACCTGTGGTGCCAGACACAGGGGTAATAGGGCTCCTAGTAGGTAACGGATGAGGTTCCCGTGTACTATGGTTTGCCAGTCCCTGTAATGGGCCATGGAGGAGCCACAGTCCATGGATGATGGGCTGTGAGCGTGTGGAAGAAATGTATGTGACCCATGGACGTTTGAATGATGGATCACACATGGTATGTAAGGCCCGGTCAGGCAGGAATCCTGACTACGGGGTAATGTTATGTCATCAAGCTGGGTGACTAAAGCCAGGCGGCAGGTACCGCCATTGGGACCCACAGGGCCCGTTGAGGCGTATGTAACGAAGGTCAGAAGCAGGGGTTAAAAAGGGCTCCTAGAGTGGGGACACCATGGTTGAACCAGGTGGACTCTGACCGGGACGTAGGCGGAGATACGTCCAGGAAGGAGCCCCTTGGGGATACATGACATACCCGGTACTCAGGTTGCTCAATCCCTGTTATGAACCCAGAGGGGTCATCGTCGAAATATAACACATGTATTTATTATAAATGTACTGTAAGATGTGTAAGTAGGCCGGAGGCCGTAGCTACCCCGGGAGCAGGTGTTAGAGCTCCAATGGGGACAGAGAGATGGTTACAGGTCCCGGGTTATTGTGAATGTATATGTGTAATGTTCTATGTAATGTATTTATGTAAAGTGTTTATAACCAATGTGATATGTGTCAAACATGCTACCCGGGTTATGCTATTAATATGTGAAAATAAACGGGTAGACATTGGTTAAACTTATAAACACGTGTTTGTTGTCGTTTTGCAAGCTGGTTCCCCGGTTGCTACCTCACAGTACATATGATCACCCATCCTGTTGTATGTACATATGATCACGTGGTTAGGGAGTGTAGTACCCCTGTTCTCCAGGTGCTGGGATGGTGCAATTGAGCCCAACACAAGCACACACATGTAGTAACAGGCACCTGGGATGGTGGGTGGACCCTGAGGGAGGACCCAGGTCACAAAAAGGGGGACAGGACTGTAGTTGGCGGAGTAGAGTCAGTAGAAGGAGACTGGAGGAGCAACATCAACTGGCGAGGATTGGTAGTCGGGAGTGTAGAGGCAGTGTGGTGCCGACTCCCATGGGCTGGAGCCTCACCACCCCGCTCGCCTATGGGATGGAGAAACTGACCGGAAGACAGAAGATCCCTGGGGTGCGGATGAGACATCGATTCCCCCATATGCCCGAATCTGATGAGACAGAGGGGTTGGTGGAGACAGGGACCTGGCCCTGCAGATGGTGTGGATCCTTCACGCTCAAGCCGTAAATCCAGAGGCCTCAGACTTCTAACGGGAGCTGTGGCCAAACACCCAACACATCTTGGAGAAGGTGGCCGAACTAGAGAGCAGTGCCCGGGGGAGGAACCTAATGGCGACCGGGACACAAATAAACACTCGTGGTCACCGGTACTTCAGCTGTGTGCTGTGGAGAGCGTTGAGAGCCTTGGTGGCAAAGCGACGACCTGCTCGCCTCAGATGAGAACTACCCCTTGTAATGCTGAGAGAGACAGACCACCAGAGACTGAGACACCTAGAGTGGACAGAAAGGGCACCAACCGTGGCTTGATTGCACTAACCCGGCTCTGGAGAAAGAGCTGAACCGGAGACTGGCAGGAGTGTACCTGGCGGCCATGTTTAACACCTGAGTAGAAGTAACGGAACTGCAGCTATGGTGTGAGAGACTTATTTGCGGCGACCATCAGCTGCAGAGGCCGCCTGTAACACCAATGGTACTGGTGTCTAAACGAACATCTGCCAGGGTACGAGCCGGGGAGAACCCGGGGACTACGCTCTGCCTGAGGGGAGCGACACCATCCAAGCTGCCGTCATCGTCCCCAGAAGGTCTAAAGCAGCGGCAGCCACCCTGGCCGCATACCTCAGGTGGCATCATAAATTCCCCTTTCATTCCCTCAGACTTTCCCTAACATCTCCACGTTTATTAAAGCGACACCGCCAGGGTCACGGGACCGGGTCTCGGCCCTCGTCTGTCCTCATGAAAAGAACTGAAGAGAGGTGAAATAAAACAATAAGTAACCGCCCGGTTCCCGAGTCATCCCTGACCCTGGAGTTGTGCGTGTTGCACTGCAGGCAGGATCGATGGAGAGGGTGAGCATAATCGTCCTGTATATTCACTGTTTCCCATGCAATGATGCATGGGGAACAGTGAATATGCAGAAATACCATAGCTGCAGCTGCTATTATTTCAGTGCAATGCACAGTGCAGTGAATATTACATTAGCCTAAGTAGCGGTCCCACGTGACTACGGGCCGCAGCTGAAGAATGCCCCAGCCTCTGCTTCGCTCTGCAAAGCCCTCCCCCACAGCAAACACACATGGTACTTATGCCATATTCGGACTATAAGACGCACCTCCCACTGTCCCCCAAAAGTTGGGGGGAAAAATGTGCGTGTTATAGTCCAAAGAATATGGTAGTTACCAAAGGCTCCCACAACTGAAATGTAAGAGGATCTAAAGCAGAATCCAATAGGCTGCCTGTCAGTGCATCAATTACAGGCTTGACACTGACAGGTTCTTTTATAGTAGCAAGAAAATAATGTGTATAGTATGCAAACATGTGGAAAATATTTTACTGAAAGACTATTATGCAAACATAAGACAAAACAAAGTATTTTTTTAAGTTAACCCCTTATGGATACAGACAATTCTCATTTTTGCAGTTTCATTTTTTCCTCCCCTTTTTCGAACAACCAAAACTCTTATTTTCCATCCACGTAGCCCTATAGGTACCTTCACACACAGGAATATTGCTAGGTAATTTCACTGGCAATTTGCTGGTTGCAGTGAAATCATGGACACATTGTTACATTTGTACATGGCAACAAAATAGAATAATGTGTCCATGATTTCACTGCAACCAGCAAATTGCCAGTGAAATTGCCTAGCAATTTTGCTGTGTGTGAAGGTACCTTAAGAGGCTTGTTTTTGCAGGATGAGTTGTAGTTTTGAATGACACCATTCATTTTAACACATGGAGTAAGAGAAAATGTCCCAAAAAAGCCAAGTGCGGGAAAATGGTGGGAAAAAATGCAATTCAGCCATTTTTTCTGGGGGGGTTATTTGTACTGTGTGAATTGTGCAGTAAACGTGATTTGGAAACATGATTCTCCAGATCAGTCCGATTACATTGATACCAAACTTGTATTTTTTTTATTATTTTAATGGTGTCATTTTCTGAGATCCAAAACAAAAACTCCACCTTCCTTTTTTTTTCAAGTTTACAGTAAAACATGAATTGATTTCTGCTGACGCTACTAAACTACACGTGACTGTTACACACCAGTGATTATGTCTGGCTACTGCTGAAATGCTGTACATTGAGATTTGCAGAGCATAAGGCTGTGTGCACATGGGAAGTTTTTATCGCCTTTTTTTAAGTGTTTTTTAGTGCAGAGGGAATCCTGATGTCAGCAAAGTCATTTAGAATCTTGACGTGTTCTACACACGTTGAGTATTTTCTCCTTGCAGATTTGGTGCAGAAAATTGGCCCTGCATAGCCTCGGACTCCCGTGTCCGGTTCTGGCGCTCTGCGCTGGGGTGAGCTCGACACCGCTCCACTCACCAGGCTCTCCTCGACTTCCTCAATCCCTCACCTACAAGTCCCTCAAGCTAGGTTTTAGCTATCCTGGGATGAGCTTAGCACTGCTCAAGTCCACAGGATGTCTTTCTCAGTACTGCTCCATACTGAACTCACAATCTCCGCCCCAGACCAGAATTTATAGGGGAGCTGCCCTGATCCCGGGTTTTAGACATCCCCCTTCAGGCCTGGAGGCAGAAAGGTATTGTGTGCTTGGCTCACCTAGTGTGGATACCCTCTATTGCTCTCAGGTATGACACTACCCCCTGAGGGAGGCAATGACATTGTGGCATCTGGACTTTGGGGTGCCACAAAATAATCTGGAGCATGTCAATTCTTGCAAAGTTTTATCTGCAGATTTGATCCATTCTAATGAATGGGGAAAATCTACACTAAAAACACACAGAAAAAACAAACTGAAAATGCACGTTTTTTCTGCTGAATTTTTATTGCCAAGAGGTGCAGAAATGGTGCAGAAATCTCCGCACCAAATCATAAACATGTGCACATAGTTACACACCCTGAGAGGTTGAATGTCCTATTCATTAAGACTGGAGTTGTGTGCACCAGATTTGATGCAGAGTCGGCAGGAAAAAAATGTTTCAAAATCATTGAGGCCACGTGCACACATTGAGTGTTTGGTGAGTTTTTTTACCTCAGGATTTGTAACCAAAACCAGGAGTTGGTGATAAATACAGAAGTAGTGCAGGTGTTTCTGTTAGGGTACCTTCACACGCCGCAATCTCGCCTGGCAATCCTAAAGGCAATATTTCGCCCCGGAGAAATTGTCGTGAAATTGCCTCACAGTTGCAGCATGTGTTTGGGGAATTTTGCGGCGATAAATCGCCTCTCGGCCGTCGCTTGATTCCTGAACAGTGCTCAGAAATCAGCCGCAACCACGAAGGCGATAATTCCGTGTTGCGGCGTGTGATAGGGCGATAGTGATGGAACCAGTGTTGCCTAGAATTTCCCATAGACGTGCCGAAACCATTCTGTAGTCCACGCCCCGTCTGCGATGATTGGTGTTGGCTACTGTGTTTCCATTGGCTGTCAGTTGACAGGGCGCCATATTTGAAGAGATCTCCATTCAGTAACACACACATCTTCAATGGCATCATGTATTAGCCAGCCTCCCAGAGCAGGCTGACCAATCGTAACGATGTTGCATTGTCCAATGAGCGTGTATGGGGCGCGGTGTAAACCACTGCGGCATGCCTATCTCCTCACAGCGCTGACCATGTACGCCCACATTGCCTTTGTAATTGCGGCGTGTGAAGCGGTGATGGAATGAGGCAAGACTGGTTCCACTGTAGGTGAGGCGATTTCCGGAGCGACACATCCCCTTACTTTCAGGGCGAAATTGCGGCATGTAATGCCACCATCGGCGATCTGAGGAGACCATGAAAAACGTGCACGAGCACGTTAGATCGCCTCATGTTGCCAGGCAAGATTGCGGCGTGTGAAGGTGCCCTTAGACTTTTCCTCTGATTACTCCACTCCTGGTTTTGTCTACAAATCCTTAGGTAAAAATCTCACCAAATACTTAGTGTGTGCAGGTGGCCTGAGGGAAATTTAGGGCATCATTCCGCTGCAGTGCGCCACATTGCCTGGAGTATATTTCTCCTATAATTTATACCCATTTTGTGAAGTAAATTATAATAAATTTGTTAGGCCACCCACTTTTTAAAAAGTAGGCGGAGCTGGTGAATAACTAGTCACTATTGAGACTAATGTATAAGGGCCCTTTCACATCAGCGTTTTTTAAAATTTGCGGCAGATGCGGTGAAAAAACCGCATCTGCCGCAATTGCCGCATAACCGATGCACTTGCGGCACGGTTGCGGTAATCCCCATAGAAAGTATAGGGGACTTGCGGCAGGTGCGGCAAGTGCGGTTTTGCACTTGCGGCAGGTGCGGCAGCGAAAAAAAACGCGGCTGACCGCGGTTTTTTTCGCTACCGCACCTGCCGCAAGTGCAAAACCGCACTTGCCGCACCTGCCGCAAGTCCCCCTATACTTTCTATGGGGATTACCGCAACCGCGCCGCAAGTGCATCGGTTATGCGGCAATTGCGGCAGATGCGGTTTTTTCACCGCATCTGCCGCAAATTTAAAAAAACACTGATGTGAAAGGGCCCTAATGCGGACATGTGCTGTCCGAGTAAAAATCGCACAGCACACTTACTAATTTTATTCATTAAGGACTGTTTCACATTACTGTTCATGTGAAAAATAATTCACAGCATAATCCAGTCTTCAGTATATCGAATGAGACCGATTCATTCTAGTGTATGGGTGCGGAAAAAAAATAAGCAATTAGATCTCCCATATGGATCATCTGTATTGCATCAAATTTTTGCAGCTGAAACTGTATTTAATCATGTAAATTTTACAATGTCAAGGTGTAAATATGGTAGTCACACGGATATAAAATACGGACACAGAGATGGCAGACAGATGACAACACAGATGAAAATTTTCTCAGTTTTCTGGATAAAAATAGGATGTATTTTCATAAGATCATCTGACCCTGGTCTTAAAGAGTAAGCCCATTTTCTAATATAATGATGATATGGGATTCAGCGCACTATATACTCATAAATACAAGAGTATTAATAAGATGTGGATTTTATTTGTAGATATAAAATGTAAAATTTTGTTTAAAAATATACAAAGTGAAAAATGAAAAATTTTAACAAATTTCAATATCCACGGGATATCCGGGACCTTGATCTGTTCATTAAGATTCTTTTGTTGAGGTGAAGATGATGATTTCCTATGGTGATATAGGAAGAGAATGTATCACTAGTCTGATGATTGATTATTATATAGACTAGTAAGAATAAACCTACCTCTTTATGAAATGGTTACCAGTGGACGATAACGTCAAGAGGAGGTTGGGTCTGGGGCAGATCTATGGCTGATATAGGGATTATGTTAGAATAACTAGCAGAGGTGTATAAATAAACATATGAATAGGTTTGATATTTACCTCTAAAAGAATCGTTTTCTGTTTCTTAAAAGGTGTAAGCTTCTGCCAATAAAGAAGGGGTACACTATAAATAAGTGAAACCGCACAGTTGTATGTTAATTATAGGGCCACCCACACATCAATACCTTGTATTCCAGTGTGTACTGTCCTCAGAGATGGTGTTAAGCTTTTCCACAGTCTACCGTTTAGTGGCTGCTATCTGTGAGGTGGTGCTGGCTTGATTCTAAAACCAATATCACACTGATTATAGATTTTCAACAGATTATTCTTGTTAAAAATGATGAGCCATACTGCTAAATGATTACCTACCCCAAGGACGTGAATGACTGCTCGTGTGTCTCACTTGGAACGGTGGGTGAAAGTTTTCCTCCGGAGTGCACTACTTGAATGATGCTGCTGCCGCTGCACGGATCCTCCACCCTTATCGGTATTCGGGCTGTGCACCGTTGGATGGCGGGTGGAGGATCCGTGCAGCGGCAGCAGCATCATTCAAGTAGTGCACTCCGGAGGAAAACTTTCACCCACCGTTCCAAGTGAGACACACGAGCAGTCATTCACGTCCTTGGGGTAGGTAATCATTTAGCAGTATGGCTCATCATTTTTAACAAGAATAATCTGTTGAAAATCTATAATCAGTGTGATATTGGTTTTAGAATCAAGCCAGCACCACCTCACAGATAGCAGCCACTAAATGGTAGACTGTGGAAAAGCTTAACACCATCTCTGAGGACAGTACACACAGGAATACAAGGTATTGATGTGTGGGTGGCCCTATAATTAACATACAACTGTGCGGTTTCACTTATTTATAGTGTACCCCTTCTTTATTGGCAGAAGCTTACACCTTTTAAGAAACAGAAAACGATTCTTTTAGAGGTAAATATCAAACCTATTCATATGTTTATTTATACACCTCTGCTAGTTATTCTAACATAATCCCTATATTAGCCATAGATCTGCCCCAGACCCAACCTCCTCTTGAAGTTATCGTCCACTGGTAACCATTTCATAAAGAGGTAGGTTTATTCTTACTAGTCTATATAATAATCAATCATCAGACTAGTGATACATTCTCTTCCTATATCACCATAGGAAATCAACATCTTCACCTCAACAAAAGAATCTTAATGAACAGATCAAGGTCCCGGATATCCCGTGGATATTGAAATTTGTTAAAATTTTTAATTTTTCACTTTGTATATTTTTAAACAAAATTTTACATTTTATATCTACAAATAAAATCCACATCTTATTAATACTCTTGTATTTATGAGTATATAGTGCGCTGAATCCCATATCATCATTATACCCTACGGTTAAAACAACATATAGTACTCATAACCATAGAAGGACTTTCTGTCACGGGTGGCACGGATGACAGGGTGGAGGCCACGCGCAGACGATCCCAGCGGGTGGCCCACCAGCCATAATGGGGGAGGATGGTCCGTCTCTTTCAGGGGCATTTACCTTCTGTGTAGATGGAGAGAGGGTGTGATGGGATCTCGCTGTTATGGGGGGACGGCTGTGGAGGTCTTGTGCTCGGTCTGGTTTTATCCACCAATATGGTGGGTCACTAGGACCCAGCAGATTCCTTCCACCTTTATAAGGAGGTTCATTACCCTTCCTCGGTGCAGGTGATAGTTCCTTGTGCACTCATTATCCTTGCTCCAGCAGACGCTGAGGTTGTGGAGGTTGCTGAGTTCTGCTGTCAGATAAGTGTTTCCTTTTCCCTAATGTCTGTCTTCCCTGGTGTTTGTCTTTAGTTGATAGTGGAGGGGTCTAGTGAACCTCTCCATCTGATCCTTAGATAAGATAGTGCTAGGATCAGAGAGGGACGAGGTTCGTGGTCGGCGACAGTTGAGGAGACTGTATAGGGACGTTAGGGCAGACAGGGTCAGCTCTAGGAAGTCTAGGGGTCACCGTCTCCTTCTTGTGCCCTTAGCGTTAGGGACTCCTTATTCCCCCCCCCCCGTCGTTATCCTACGCTGGGTGTCTTCCCCACTCCCAGCGTGACATTATCACCTGCCGTAACCGTAAGTGAAGGAAGGGGAGGATTCGATTTTTCTCCTTTTCCTTATGGATCCTGTGTCTGCTTTGGCCCAGCAGCTGCAGACCTTGTCTTTGGAGGTTGCGGACCTTCGGTCGGCTCTACAGGGACCACAATCACAAAATGGTGTCTTGGGGAATCAAGCAGTGGGTCCGGCCAGACCGGAACCTAAGGTTGCCCTCCCTGACAGGTTTTCAGGAGGCAGAGATAAATTTACTGTGTTCAAAGAGGCCTGTAAATTATACTTCAGGCTTAGGCCGTATTCTACTGGTGACGAGCAGCAGCGGGTAGGAATTATTATATCATTGCTGCAGGGGGATCCCCAATCCTGGGCTTTCTCCCTGCCACAGGACTCTACTTGTCTCCAGTCTGTGGATGGATTTTTTGACGCCTTAGGCCTCATATATGATGACCCTGACCGTGTCTCTTTGGCTGAATCCAAATTGCGCCATCTCCACCAGGGGACTCGGTCAGCGGAATCATATTGTTCTGAGTTCCGCAGGTGGGCTATGGACACGAAGTGGAACGATCCGGCTCTCAGGAGTCATTTTTGCCAGGGTCTTTCGGAAAGACTGAAGGATGCCCTGGCAGTGTATGAGACCCCTCCGTCCCTGGAGGCAGCTATGTCGTTGGCTATTCGCATGGATAGACGCCTCCAGGAGCGGAGGGGTAGACCTCCGGCAACTGGGAGCCCTTCTCGTGGTGGTTCCTCGTTGCCGGGTGGTCACTCGGAGGGCGAGTCATTTCTCCCGAGGGGGGAGGAACCTATGCAACTTGGAGGAGCGGCGGCCTCGAGGCTCTCCTCCGGTGCCTCCCGGGGCAGGGGGAAGGGGGTCTGTTTTTTTTGTGGGAAAGGAGACCATTTTATCGGGGCCTGTCCCTACGCTCCGAAACGGACTGGGGTGCCGGGACCTCATGTGTCTATGGGGGGTGTGGGGGTAGTCGAGCGGGAGGTGTGTGTATCCTCCGTTTGTACTTCCCATTTTCTCCTGAGTGCAGAGGTGGCGCTAGAGAGCAAAACGGAAGGCATTTCTGTGTTTGTGGACAGTGGTGCGGGGGTCAGCATGGTGGATGCTCGTTTCGTACACGCTCATGGGCTTAACCGCTGTTTATTGTCTCGCCCCATCCGTATCTATGCCATCGACTCAGCACCGCTTGCTCAGGGTAGTCTCACACATATCGTACATAACATTAAGTTAACGGTTGGATCCCAACATCAGGAGACGTTATCTTGCTATGTCTTAGACGGTCTCCCTGCTCCCATTGTCCTGGGCTTGCCATGGTTGATTAAACATAATCCCGTAGTGGATTGGCAGTCCAGGGACATTGTGGAATGGAGTGATTATTGTTCGGAGAATTGTTTGGCTACATCCTTTTCGGTGGTATCTGCTGAATCTCTGCCCCCATTCCTATCGGAGTATGAGGATGTGTTCTCAGAGAAGGGGTGCCGAGACTTGCCCCCTCATCGGGCATATGATTGCCCTATCAACCTCGTTCCCGGAGCTAAACTGCCCAAAGCTAGGATGTTTACTATATCTGGTCCCGAAAGACAAGCAATGAAGGATTTCATTGCTGAAAGTCTAGAGACGGGTCACATTAGGCCCTCCACGTCGCCGGTTGCGGCTGGTTTCTTTTTTGTGAAAAAGAAGGATGGGGGCCTCCGTCCTTGTTTGGATTTTCGGGAATTGAATCGGATTACTGTCCGTGATCCATACCCCCTCCCTCTGATCCCTGATTTGTTTAGTCAGGTTGTGGGTGCTAAATGGTTCTCCAAGTTGGATTTTAGGGGGGCCTACAACCTGATTAGGGTCAGAGAGGGGGATGAATGGAAAACTGCATTCAATACCCCGGACGGCCATTTTGAAAGTCTCGTGATGCCGTTCGGGCTCACTAACGCCCCTGCGGTTTTCCAACATTTTGTCAATGATATTTTCCATCATTTGGTGGGTAGATTTGTAGTTGTTTACTTGGACGATATCTTGATCTATTCTCCCGATATGGAGACGCATCAGTCCCATGTCAAACAGGTGTTGCAGGTCTTACGGGACAACAAACTGTACGCCAAACTCGAGAAATGTGTTTTCGCCGTTCAGGAGGTTCGTTTTTTGGGGTACCTCCTGTCGCCGTTGGGTTTCCGGATGGATCCGGAAAAGGTCCGGGCGGTGCTGGACTGGGAGCGGCCGGACAATCTACGGGCATTGCAACGTTTTTTGGGGTTTACCAATTTTTACCGTAAATTTATTAAGAACTATTCGGTACTGGTGACGCCTCTAACGGACATGACTAGGAAGGGGACGGATTTTTCTGAGTGGTCTGATTCTGCTCGCCAGGCTTTCTCCTCCCTGAAGCGTTGTTTTGCTTCCGCGCCTGTTCTTTGTCAGCCCGATCTTTCTCGGCCCTTCGTTGTGGAGGTGGATGCGTCTGAGGTGGGGGCTGTGTTGTGGCAGGGGCCTTCGCCTGGGAGATGGGTGCCCTGTGCGTTCTTCTCCAAGAAGTTGTCTTCGGCCGAGAGGAACTATGATGTGGGTAATAGGGAGCTCTTGACTATTAAGTTGGCTTTTGAGGAATGGCGGCACTGGCTGGAGGGGGCTGTCCATCCTGTCACGGTTATTACCGACCATAAGAACCTGTCTTACCTTGAGTCCGCCAGGCGTCTCAATCCCCGGCAGGCCAGGTGGTCTTTGTTTTTCACGAGATTTAATTTTACCGTCACCTACCGTCCGGGGGTTCAGAATGTGAAGGCGGATGCATTATCGCGTAGTTTTCCGGGTGGTAGTACTCATGAGAATCCCGTCCCCATCTTGCAGGAGGGGGTGGTTGTTTCTGCCCTTTGCCCTGATCTAGAGGGGGAGGTGTTGAAGGTTCAGGGGGGCGCCCCTGCCTCCTGTCCTTCTGGGAGGCTTTTTGTGCCGTTCTCTTTGCGTCTCAGGGTGCTGTCGGAACATCACGACTCTGTACTGGCGGGGCATCCGGGCGGTAGGGCCACTTTCGATCTCTTGTCTCGTCGCTTTTGGTGGCCGGGGTTGAGGAAGGACGTAGCGGAATTCGTATCCGCCTGTGGTGTGTGTGCACGTGCTAAGGTTCCGCATACCCGTCCGTCTGGGTCTCTCGTGCCATTGTCTATTCCTGAGAGGCCATGGACACATTTGTCAATGGATTTTATCACCGATCTTCCGGCGTCTGCGGGTAAGACGGTGGTACTGGTAGTAGTAGATAGATTCAGTAAGATGGTTCGCTTTGTGGCACTGCCTGCACTTCCTAATGCTCGGACTCTGGCACAGGTGTTTGTAAGTGAAATCGTGAAGCTTCATGGGGTTCCCTCTGATGTGGTTTCTGATCGCGGTACTCAGTTCGTCTCCAAATTTTGGAAGGCTTTTTGTACACGTTTGGGGATTACGTTGTCCTTTTCTTCTGCTTTTCATCCGCAGTCTAATGGTCAAACCGAACGTGTGAATCAGAATTTGGAGACTTACCTGAGGTGTTTTGTCTCTGACCATCAGGAGACTTGGGCAAGCTATTTGCCCTTGGCCGAATTTGCCCTTAATAATCGCCTTCAGGAGTCCACTGGCAAGTCGCCGTTTTTCGGTGCATATGGGTTTCATCCTCAGTTTGGTACTTTTAGTGGTACGAGTCCTTCCGGAGTTCCGGAAGAGGACCGTTTTACCTCGTCCCTCTCCTCGGTTTGGCGGGGTGTGCAGCGTAGCTTGAAGCTCTTAGGTGACAGGTACAAACGTATGGCTGACAGGAAGCGTGCGCCAGGTCCGGACCTATGTGTGAATGACTACGTGTGGTTATCTACCAAGACTGTGAAGTTGAAGGTGCCCTCTTGGAAGTTGGGGCCCAGGTTTATTGGCCCCTATAGGATAACCGCCGTTATCAATCCCGTGGCGTTTCGTCTCGCGTTGCCTCCTGCTCTTAAGATTCACGATGTGTTTCACAGGTCGCTCCTCAAGCCGTATGTGCCATCATCCAACCCGTCTCCTTTGCCTCCTGAGCCCATCTGTGTGGCGGGGAATCTGGAATTCGAGATCTCGAGGGTGGTTGATTCTCGCATGTTGCGCCGTTGTCTTCAGTATTTAGTGCACTGGAGGGGGTACGGTCCTGAGGAGCGGATGTGGGTGCCGGCGTCGGAGGTGTCCGCCGCGAGGCTGGTCCGCGCTTTTCACCGTTCCCATCCGGATAAGCCTGGTCCTGAGTGTCCGGGGGCCACTCGTAAGAGGGGGGGTACTGTCACGGGTGGCACGGATGACAGGGTGGAGGCCACGCGCAGACGATCCCAGCGGGTGGCCCACCAGCCATAATGGGGGAGGATGGTCCGTCTCTTTCAGGGGCATTTACCTTCTGTGTAGATGGAGAGAGGGTGTGATGGGATCTCGCTGTTATGGGGGGACGGCTGTGGAGGTCTTGTGCTCGGTCTGGTTTTATCCACCAATATGGTGGGTCACTAGGACCCAGCAGATTCCTTCCACCTTTATAAGGAGGTTCATTACCCTTCCTCTGTGCAGGTGATAGTTCCTTGTGCACTCATTATCCTTGCTCCAGCAGACGCTGAGGTTGTGGAGGTTGCTGAGTTCTGCTGTCAGATAAGTGTTTCCTTTTCCCTAATGTCTGTCTTCCCTGGTGTTTGTCTTTAGTTGATAGTGGAGGGGTCTAGTGAACCTCTCCATCTGATCCTTAGATAAGATAGTGCTAGGATCAGAGAGGGACGAGGTTCGTGGTCGGCGACAGTTGAGGAGACTGTATAGGGACGTTAGGGCAGACAGGGTCAGCTCTAGGAAGTCTAGGGGTCACCGTCTCCTTCTTGTGCCCTTAGCGTTAGGGACTCCTTATTCCCCCCCCCGTCGTTATCCTACGCTGGGTGTCTTCCCCACTCCCAGCGTGACACTTTCACACGGGGTCCTTAGGGGTTTTCTAGCAGCACACGTGGTTATATCTGCTAATATCCACGGTTTTAAACTAGCCAGCTCCAGTGTAATCTCAAACATTTTCTAATATTGCATTTCCCTACAATAGGCCCTAACATTATGATCAATGGAGGCATTGGCGGACACACACAGAAAAGAGCAAGAACAGTATATGTGCCTTTTGTAGGCCTTTTGTTTGTTCAGCATTTAGAGGAGGAAATGAGCTCCCTTTCCTCTAGAGGGGTCTGACCCCTAATGTCATGTGTATAGAGCTGTGCAGCAGTTCCTGCCCAACAGTAGAGTAGGAATCACTGTAAGGTTGGAAACACACGACCAAATTTAAAATCTGACCATTTCCCATCCAGGAGAGTAGGATGAGTGACATCCGTTTTTTGGTCTGTGTGGCATGAGAGTGCACTTCGATTGTGCGTTTTTTCTCATTTAACATCAGTGTGATATCCGTGTGGTGTCCGTGTGCAATACGTTTTTAACATGGTCTTTCCCATGCTGTATAAAGTTTGAAAAGAGTAGACAGACAGATAGGATAGACAGATAGATTGAATAGAATAAACAGATAATTAGGATAGATGCTAAAATAGCTAGATCGGGCTTACCAGTGTTCCGCTGCTGCTTCTGGGGCCGCCCATTAAGCTTCATGTATATTCACTGCATTGACAGGCAACAGACGATCACAGATGCTCACACTCTGTGAGAGTGTCTGTGATTGGCTGTTGCAATCAGACTGCATTTCCACAATCTGGACAGTGATTGTGTTTGGTTGCCATACACATTAGTGTATGGCAACCAACCTGCCATCATTGTGTGTTAAATAAATAATTTAAAAACCGCGTGGGACTTCGCAGTATTTTTCAGTCTAGGCCAGTGAAAGCGGACAGCTGCGAACTGATACTCTCGGCTGCCTAATTTTACCTTGGCTGGCAAAAAAAATGCGTGGACTCTGCCCTACTTTTAATTGCTAGTCAAGGTAAAACTAGGCAGCTGAGAGCTGGTATTCTCAGTGGGGTGAGAGCCTATTGTTTCAGGGCCCCCCACACTAAAGAATAGCAGCCCGCAGCCGCCTCTGAAAATGACGCTGCGGAATATGTTGGCACTATATAAATAAAGATTATTATTATTAAACTGAGAAATACTGTAAATCCCCACATTTTTTTTAAATTTATTTATTTATGTAACACGCTATGTTAGCCGGTTGGTTGCCATACACTAATGTGTATGGCAATTAAGCACAATCACCGTCCAGATTGTGGAAATGCAGTCTGATTGCAACAACCAATCAAAGACGCTCACACAGAGTGTGAGCATCTGGGATTGGCTGTTGTTGGTCAGTGCAGTGCAGATACAGTACATGAAGCTTAATATGCGGCCCCGGAAGCAGCAGCGGGACACTGGTAAGATGTTCTAGCTATTCCTATCTATCTTATCTATCTGTCTATTCTATTCTAACTTTTTCCAGCATGGGAAAGATCATGCTAAAAACGCTGTCAGTGTGCTGTGTGGTTTTTTATCACACTCATTGATTGCACTGGCGAGTCCACTTGCATCCAGTCGCAGCATGTTGCTATTTTTTTCACATCCATAATCTGGATGAGAAAAAAGCTGTAGACAAACGTTCACCTGCTTTCACTCACTTATTAAAATTGGTCAGTATGCAATGCGAGATTTTTTGTATTGCCCTAATCCAATTTCAACACCCATGTGTCTGACCCCTAAGGTGAAGAGTGCTGCAATTCTTTCACTCTGTGGATCATTGTGGCACTGAGCACTAAGCTCCAACATGGCAGAAATGAAGGCATTAGAGAACTTGTACACATGAATGTGGCTCCATGTAAATGAGGGACACATCTCAGACATACACAGCCACATACACTTATGGGACCCTACTATGCCCAAGTATTCTTTTGATTTCATTAGACTGGACCATTCAATGAGTAAACAACACTAGAGGTTTACTATGCTCAATTCATCAGAATTCTGGCTCACATACCTTATAAGACATTTATTTACACAATCCTTTTACCTCGCTTGTCAAGGAGGCATTCCCTATTTGAAAAAGGAGCATGGCTTGAAATATGTCACAATGTACTGTGAGGCATCGCCGACATGATCCTCTTGGCCGGGGCGCATCACATGCAGGATCAGGAGGATCCTGTGCACACTGGCCGGTTTGACTGTGATAATGCTGTGTGAACCAACTTTGAACACAAGGTTTCATGTTACTAATGAGTGGCTCATAAGATCGAGGAAGCCCTAAGGAAAAGGGATGTAAGGGCTGAGTGCTGACAACCCGGAACACAGGGAGTTAACCTGAGCTGTGTGAAAGGCTGATTACCAGCAGCTAAGGGGGTGTGTCCATGTGGGAGTGGCTGGCACGATAAGAGGCAGCCAGCTGAGTGATTGAGAGATTCAGATTCAGATGGAAGCTGAGACCAGCCAAGTGCAGAGCAGTCCAGAGGCTCTGTGTGAATGAAGGGAGCATGCTAGCTCCAGGCCGGTGCCAAGGTCCGCGGTTGTGATAGCACCTGGTGGGGAAGCCGTGGCTGAACCCGGTGGAGACTGGTCCGGGCGTGGGGTGAACCGCGTCCGGGAAAGGAGCCTTGGGGGACGCTTGGTGGACCCGTGACACAGGTAGCGAGACCCGGATCCGTGCCCGGTAAGACAGCGGTTCCCGTGTAACGGAGTGAGCTGTGTGTGAGTAATGCCAGGCGGGCATAACCGCTATTGGGGCCGACTAGGCAGTCGGTAAAGGACCCGTTGATGTATGTAGGGGCTTAGGCAATTGCCCTGAATGTAAGATGATGACCTATGTAAGAACATTGTATAATAATGTGGGGAGAAAGTGACCCAACCAGTATGGATGATGTTGGAGGCGTTCCGTCCCTGTGGAACGAGAGGGAGGCTTGCCCTGCTGCTTGCAGAGGGTACCCGTCCCTCAACCACGGCCTCTAATGGTGTGGGTGTGCCTGTGGTGCCAGACACAGGGGTAATAGGGCTCCTAGTAGGTAACGGATGAGGTTCCCGTGTACTATGGTTTGCCAGTCCCTGTAATAGGCCATGGAGGAGCCACAGTCCATGGATAATGGGCTGTGAGCGTGTGGAAGAAATGTATGTGATCCATGGACGTTTGAATGATGGATCACACATGGTATGTAAGGCCCGGTCAGGCAGGAATCCTGACTACGGGGTAATGTTAGGTCATCAAGCTGGGTGACTAAAGCCGGCAGGTACCGCTATTGGGACCCACAGGGCCCGTTGAGGCGTATGTAACGAAGGTCAGAAGCAGGGGTTCAAAAGGGCTCCTAGAGTGGGGACACCATGGTTGAACCAGGTGGACTCTGACCGGGACGTAGGCGGAGATACGTCCAGGATGGAGCCCCTTGGGGATACATGACATACCCGGTACTCAGGTTGCTCAATCCCTGTTATGAACCCGGAGGGGTCATCGTCGAAATATAACACATGTATTTATTATAAATGTACTGTAAGATGTGTAAGTAGGCCGGAGGCCGTAGCTACCCCGGGAGCAGGTGTTAGAGCTCCAATGGGGAGAGAGTTGTGGTTACAGGTCCCGGGTTATTGTGAATGTATATGTGCAATGTTCTATGTAATGTATGATGTATTTATGTAAAGTGTTTATAATCAATGTGATATGTGTCCAACATGCTACCCGGGTTATGTTATTATATGTGAAAAATAAACGGGTACACATTGGTAAAACTTATAAACACGTGTTTTGTCGTTATGCAAGCGGGTTCCCCGGTTGCTACCTCACAGTACATAATGGTGCAAAGTAAGCCAGTAGGCTATGTAGACCATTTAAAGATGTATCAATCATCATGAGCCACTTTATTAAATTTGGATCATTTTTAGATCGTCTAGTCAAGATTTACACTGTCTAAAAATTTGACACATTTACATGATCTACCCTACTGTTCCATTTGGGAATGTTCTGTATTGTAAAGCCTTTCTTCTAGCAGGGAAGATCAATATGGTGCGTGATATACTGTATGACACACCTTTTCCTTCACCGAAAAAAGCCACAGGGACTCCATGTACCTTTTTATTGCCTTAAATGCAGCAGTGCCATGTGCAGGAGGTCCTTTGTATAACCCTCAGTTTCATGAAATGATATAAGGTAGTATCAATAAATCTGTATCTAATAATAAGAATATGTCAATAGAGTGAACGATCTTAATTTTATTTAAGTACAGTAACTGTTCTTAGGCTTTTCATAGTCAAGTCCAGTGTTGTTCTCTAGTTTCTTAGAGTTGTGAGCTAGCAGTGCATACAATAGAACGGGCTGGGGAAGGGCGGGTCGTCGGCTTCTCGCCCCGCGCCTCCTTGGGGAGAGGTGCTTTTCCGAAAGCGGCTTGAGGGCAGCCGGTGGTGGGTTAGGCCTTTTCTGCGGCCCTCGGGCAGATTCCTGGGGACCACAGTACTTGGGCTGGCAGACACGTTTTGCTGTCTGTCTGCCTTTTAAACCCAGCTCTCTAGTGATCTCTATGCCCCATTGTCAGCCTCCCCAGTGATGTATATACTCCCAGCCTCTCCTGTGATGTCTATAGCTCTAGCAAACCTGGAAAAACTGTTGTAAATTAACAAGATGAATATCACCTAACATCACAGCCACGCCAAAGAGAAGCAGCCCCAGCCACCACAGTAGGGGTAAGTTGATTGTTTAACCAAATATAGCAGGTAATTTTCAAGTTGTTAATTTTGTGCGGCCCCCGAAGGATGGTAGAAATTTCCAAATGGCCCCCGGCAGAAAAATGTTTCCCCACCCCTGCAATAAAATATAAAGCTGATAAATGCAGTATTATAATAGTGTGGCTGTGAAAGTGAAATATACCTGCATTGTACACTCACCAGAGTAGCACATTCATTGCGGCAGCTCTCTATTCCACAGCAGACTGTGCCTTTTCTAGGTGGTCAGGCCACATCTGACATGTGTGTAATCTCTAGATAGAAATGCTGCTGAGAATGTTATCAACCAAAAACAGCAGTGAGCTGCAACTTAACCTGCCCTAGCGTTTACAGCATGGTAGACTGATGGGCACAAGGGAACCAAGAATGCACTGTGGCTTTTAGACTATTATTTCAGTTCTATATAATTTAAGCAGCACTGTAAAATAGCAAAGTTCAACTTGATGCGGATTGCGAGTTTCGTATTTTGGTCAAAATATTAATGAATACCTCCTAGATTTTTCATTGTGGAACAATGCAGCGAGGAACAAAATAAGGACACATAAATAAGTAAAACAATTATAAAATATAAAAAAGTAATAACGGAAAATGCGTAAAATTTCAATCTATAGATGCTCTTCTGATTCTCTAAGGGTGGGATAACGATAGAGCACACTCAGACTGATCATAACCATGTGCACCCCTCAATTGTTCAAATCTTCATTTTATATACCCAGTCCTGGGTGAAGGTTTCCACTACGACCTGTCAGTTTGTTGGTAATGTCTATAACTGCACTGTGACCTACTAGGGAGTAAGTACAATAAATATTAAATAGTTAACTTTGCTGTATGCCCTTACCTACTACATGGGATGGGGAATTTCTAGCTCAGATAATATTTGTCCATATGCCCCATTTTTGAAGCTTCTACTAACCAGAACTAGGTTTCAAGAATGACACTATCTTCTGCTGCAAGAGATAACCCTGTTTGGCTCCCAGGGCCTAGCCCTTGGCTACAGGAAAAAATAGATTTTTATACCATGTTACCCAGGAGCTTAAAAATATGGAAAATTGAGAATCCTCAGTGGTTGATACCTATTAATGGCTACTGAAACTACCTAACTGGGGGAGCTGGCTATCAATAAGCATGACATTGGCTATGATGCCTGTCAACAGAATGGAGAAGCCGCCTCTTTGCCGGCGTGGTGTCAGCGGAAGCTGCAAAATCACAGATAGGAGCAGTCTAAGACCGCTCTGTGTCGGCGGTAAATGGCACAACAGGCAGGTAGGTGGATGCTACTTGCCTGTTAGTGCTTAGGCATATTTTTTTCTATACCTCAAATAACTCCCTTAATGGCTAACTGAAAAAATGGTCATTAATAGAGTCGTCTCGAAAGCTTGCTATTTATTACCATCTTTTCAGTTAGTCATTAAAAGGTATCAACCACTGAAGACTCTCAGATTTTAACATTTTTCCATTATCCACTGACTAAGGTCTGGTCTTGGGTTCTGATGCCACCAAAAGATCTGAGGAACACATTCCTCAACTGATGGATCCATCTACCATGGTATACTATTTCTCAAAATAATAGTCCAAAAGAAAAATGACTAACCACTTCTACTCCTTATTGTTAACTTCTAATCACAGATTGCAGTATACTATGTCAATTCAGTTTTAAAAACTTTCAGCAATGCTTTAAAGGGAACCTGTCACCCAAAATAAGCTTTCTAACCTATTAATACCTGTCCCTGCAGCCTTACAATACATTCTAACACATCCCTGACTCACCTTTTTTACTAATCTACAAGTACAACAATGTAGTTAGGAAACTTACAAAATTCTTGTCACAGGGGCGTTCCTCCAAGGCATTTTGACCGGTAGGCAGGTCCCTTTGTGCCGCACTACCCCTGCCTCGCCGCTGTAATACGCCCTAATGGGCGTCATTATACAAATACAGAGCGCGGGCACGATTTCAAAATCGCGTCCGCTACGTCACGGCTGCAACGCGGTCATGTGACGCCGCGGGATCGCGCATCACTTCCGGTCGCACACAGGTAGACTTCAGCATGCAATGTGCGCATGCGTGAAGTCTGCCTGTAATCCCTGCGACCGGAAGTGATGTGTCCCGGCGTCACATGACCGCGTCACAGTGGTGACGTTGCAGGCACGATATTGAAATTGTGCCCGTGCTCTGTATTTATATAATGACGCCAATTAGGGCATATTACAGCGGTGAAGCAGGGGTAGCACGGCACAAGGGGACCCGTCTACCGGTCAAAATGCCTTGGAGGAACGCCCCTGTGACAAGAAATTTGTAAGTTTCCTAACTACATTATTGTACTTGTAGATTAGTAAAAATGGGTGAGTCAGGGATGTGTTAGAATGTATTGTAAGGCTGTAGGGACAGGTATTAATAGGTTAGAAAGCTTATTTGGGGTGACAGGTTCCCTTTAAGGCTCTATTCACATCTGTGTTGTAAACGGTCACAGCTCCATTGGGTTTGATAGGAGAATGCACGCAGTATCAAGGTCATAAATTGTAAACCCATGTAAAAAAAAACTGTAGGACAGTTAAAAAAAATATCTAATGCTTTCACTTTTATGTAACTATCCAAGAGAAAATCAAATCATATCAATTATGCTTGCTAATAAAGTCGCAACATTTTGCAACTTTTTAGAGAAACTGTCATCACTGACTGTCCCCAGTGGAGTTTAGGGCACAGTCGGACGGCTGTATAATAGGGATGAGGATTGGATCGCAATGCTCGGACTGGCCAGCGGCTCCCCTGATCTGAGTGTGACACCTGCATTGAAATACATGCTGTCACGCTCGGGTCAGGAAAGCCATGGCCAGTCTGAATATTGCGATGCGATCCTCATCCGTGTTAGGCTGCCTTCAGACTTGCAGATGCATCTGCAGTGTTTTGCAGATGCATCTGCAAGCATCTGCATGCAGACCGCGGCCCCTATGTTTATAATGGAGCGCACGGCGGTCTGCAGATGCTTGCGGACCGCCGTGCGCACCCATTCACTCCTATATGTGATCTGTGCGCAGGCGGATGCCTGCGTACAGATCACACACTCTCATCCGCACCAGAAACGCGACATCTCGCGTCCATGGTGCGGGCGGGAGTGTGATTTGTGCGCAGGCATCCGCCTGCGCACAGATCACATATAGGATTGAATGTGTGTGCACGGCGTCCGCAAGCATCTGCAGACCGCCGTGCGCTCCATTATAAACATACGGGCCACGGTCTGCATGCAGATGCTTGCAGATGCATCTGCAAAACACTGCAGATGCATCTGCAAGTCTGAAGCCAGCCTTATACAGCTTTCTGACTGCGCCCATTCAATAGAAATCCCTTATCTTTTGAGCATGTGAGTAAACTGGAATACACAGAAGACATCAGTGCAAACACTGGGATAACATCGGCAGAACCACTCATCCCAGTGATCGACTGCAGTGGTCACATGTGTTATAGTCTTGTAACATCAACACTACAGCATGTCAACATAGATCAAAGCAGCAGTGGAGGAATGATGCTAGATCAAAGGAGAAGGAGTAAATGACTGAAGAATATGTTATTTTCAACCAGCACAAGCCAATAGACCTCAAATATTTATTCCTGGAAAAACCATTTTAAAAGGGAAGTCGTATACTATTCTGAAATTAGGAAAAAGTACTCACATAGAAAGAGATGAACAAAATCAGTATTACTCCGCATGAGTATCAATGTCTGTTATAGGAGCACTAGTCAGAAAACCAATACACTATTCTATTGTTGATAATCCAATAGACAAGTGGTTAAGTAAGACAAGGAGGTGGCACTAACCATACATTTGACCTTACATTATCGCAGTCACTGGCATACAAAACATAAGACAGGAGATCCAATGGAGTGTACAGTCATTTCCGAACAAGTGATTTCCTCCAGTCTCTTCATTGTCTTTATTAACAATTTGCAGTCCAATAAGGATTACTTCACACACCTTCATAGTAGGATCTACAGAGCTGTTAGGAATAGGAGCTGGCTCTTGCCTCCACTTAGGTTGCCTCTATGCCTTTGATTCAAGGGATAAGACTTTGAAGACACTAATCATACTAAAGCTCACACTGTTAATGTTGTCAGCACAATCATTTCTACACAACTCCAAAAATGCTGAATTGAGTCTTCTATTGATAGGAAAACCTTTGTACATGATGTGACTCGCAAAGCCCCCACTCTCCAAGAACTGGGATCACACCACCAAACACCAGCATCAAAAGAACAAAGCAACCACCTTAGACGTAGAGGAACAAATGTGTATATCAAAAATGGCATAACGTACCTTACCAATGTGGCTGCAATGAAAAGCTCTCATAAATAATTATCAGGGTGCTTTCTCCGAGCTTGTCTTCTCGGGATGTGCATTATGGGCTCCTGAGGCACCTGGTTGTCCTAACAACCTGTCCTCTTCTCTACTGATGTCATTTGTTTTGCATTGACTAACAAGCACTGTCATTCTTATGTTGGATTTTCAGTACATGATAGTGAGCAATTGTACCCAGAACTGAACATCTGTCTATCAAGAAGAGCAAAGACATAAAACAAAGAACAAAAATAATGCCAAATGCATTAAAAAGATAGCGAAACACTGTGTAAAGAGCTCCTAACTGCACTCAATGCCAATATAACCAAAAGTTAATCTACATATACTGAAAATAATAGTATTAGTTTTGGATAGGATTCCAAGCCATAGTGGTCCTTGTGGTCAACAGAATGAAAGGGCCACTGCAAAGTGAGAGGACCTGTTCAATGTTTTCCCACTAGAGTAAAATGAAAAAAGTTTTGGTACCATATTACCTAGTAAAAAAAAAGACAGATTGAGCAAGATAAATTGCGCAATCTTTCTACCACCAGAGTGACGGCATTCAACATTCTTTGCTAGCTAATTGGTTAGAGTAGCTACACAAAGATCACAAACTTAAAGGGGAACCCCAGTGAGAAAAAAACTTTTTAGTACAGTCCCTTCCCTGCTACATGATGAAGCAGAGCTGTACTCTGCAGTACTAGGATCTATAGATCACCTATAAATTAATAAAATCATACCTGCTCCTCAGATCTCACCCCTCACTCATGGGACAGAGAATTTTCAGCCTGGTAGCTTCATGCAAGAGCAGAAAGCAGGAGATGTCGTGGGTGTGGATGCTGGGAGCTGCAGGATCATCCTACATTCCAGCCCCTTCACAATTCTGTAAAGAGAGGGGTGCGGCAGGAAGCATGGCCGCCATCCCCTGCTCACACTACAATCCTGTCCCTGATATACCATCCTATGGGACAGGGGGTCCAGGCTTGAAATAGCAATCATGTCACCAAGCAGACACAAATACATGCTGTGATCCTCAGCTGTATGATGATGCATAATGTGTACTATTATTGTGAGGCTAGGATCACAGGCAAATCATTCACTGATCAATTCAGCTCTGCATGGTTCCCCCTCCCCCATAGGAACAAGGTAGCTTCCTGTCCCTACAGCTTTCAATGGATCATCATCATCATCACTCCTCACTGGAATGTAGGGTGATCCTGCAGCCCCCAGGGTCCACACCCCTGACACACCTTCTAATCTATGCTGCTGCATGAAGCTCTCAGGCTGAAATTTTATGTGCCATGAGGGAGGAGATCAAAGGAGCAGGTATGATTTTATTGATTTATAAGTGATCTATAGATCCTAGAACTGCAGTGTACAGCTCTGCTTCATTATGTAGGAGGGCAGAGACTGTACTAAAAAGTTTTCTCTCCCCTGAGTTCCCCTTTAAAAGAATGGTGTTTTGTACACCAGCCTTAATGAAGAGAATAATGCAATAATGAATTAATTTGACACATATTTTAACTGATTATGTACAAAACTGCTAGAAAATGTAAGCCAGAAAGAGTTTGTGGAGTAATTTATGATAAATTTATTGTGAGCAGGCTATGGCTGCGACTGGTGTAAAATTTTGGAACTGCACAAAATTTCATGACATATCAAGCAGTTTTATGGCAGATGTCCAGAAAAAATTATTCAATGTCAAAAAGTTTTAGATGTGTTTTTATGGTCAGTAACTGTTTTTTTTTGTATTGGGAAGGTTGGGGGTTGTATGGTGTTCTCTTTTCTGGTGATAACACGTCTGCAGGATATGACAGAAAATACATGTGCAAGTTATTACCAAATCAAGGCTGCGTTCACACATTTGCGTATTTTGCTGCGATTTTTTGCGCACGCTTTTGCCGCGTTTTTCGGCTGCGCAAAAAAGCGCAACAAAATACACAGGGGCTTTCACACACTGCGCTTTCTTTACTCCAGAAAGCGCAGTGATGTCACAGAGGGGAGGAAGAATCCTGCTTCCTCCTCCCCTCTGTGACAGCCCCATTAGATTTCACAGTGTATTAATATACACTGTGAAATCTAAATTAAACAGAGGCAAATGTATGTAAAATAAAAAAGAATGAATACTTCACCTGTCCGGTGCCTTCTCCCGCTGTCTGGTGCCTTCTGACGCTCTCCGGTTCCAAGTGAGAGGTGTACTGAGAAGACCTGTGGTGACGTCAGAGGGGGGGGTGTTCCCGGGGCGTTCCCAGCGCTGATTGGCTGTTCGCGGTCATTTGATATGTATCACATGACCGCGAGTGCCCGGGAACGCCCCTCTGACATCACCACAGGTCCTGTCAGTACACCTCTCACTTGGAATCGGAGACCAGACAGCGGGAAAAGGCGTCGGACAGGTGAAGTATTGATTCTTTTTTATTTTACATACATTTGCCTCTGTTTAATTTAGATTTCACAGTGTATATTAATACACTGTGAAATCTAATGGGCGGCCACAGCTGTCACAGAGGGGAGGAGGAAGCAGGATTCTTCCTCCCCTCTGGGAGAATACGCAGAAGTAGCTGCGTAAACAACTGACATATCAATTGTTTACGGAGCTGCGCTTTCTCCCGGAAAACGTAGTGCGTATTTTTATGCAATGTCTGCACTGCAAAGTGAATTTCCCATTCACTTTGCAGGCAGACAAAAGGCACATTGCGTATTTTGAAAAGCGCACGTAAAAAAACGCGGCAAAATACGCAAATGTGTGAATGCAGCCTAAAACTGCCACTCAAATTGCTTGTAAATAGCGATTAAAAAATATATGTGTAAATTAACACCGAAAAAATGTTGTATGTAACTTCTAATAGTTCCTGGCTTTACTTATTCAATCTCTTGTCACAGTTTAAGGGCTCGTATAAATCAGATGAGGGCAAAAAAGGTATTGAACCCAGACCAATGTTATAGAATAAAAATCTGAAATCGGTACGGTGTGAGAAAAATAACAGATGTTATGACCATTAGTGCACCCAATTTTTATGGCTATGCTATAAGATAGGAAAACTTATAGGAAACTGTAAATAGCTGCTGAGTAAAGAAACTGATTGCATAAGGATAGATAACAAGTGAGATAAAGATCGTCCCACTCTTGTACATGAGAATGGGACTGATAGTTCTACATGCTTGAGTGACCCCAGCCTAAAGTTGACTATTCATGCAAACCACGGGCATCATCCTAAGTGTTATGTAATATCATCACGTGGTCAAACATTTAAGGGGGTGTCACACGCGTCAATGTCGTCAGCGATCTGATCGCTGACGACATTGACGGCTGATTGCTGGTGAGCTGTCACACAGACAGACTCACCAGCGATCAATTGACCAGTGACATCATGGAAACGATTTAAATATCGTTTCCACGATGTCCTGCTCCCGCTGCCAGGCTGCTGGAAGCGGGAGCAGCCTGGTCTCCAAGGTACACTGCGGGTAACTAGGCAGCGCGCGCTGCCTAGATACCCGACGTGTACCTTAGTTACCAGCCTCCTCCGCTCACCCGGTGAGCGGAGGAGGCTGGTAACTAAGGTACACAGTCGGGTATCTAGGCAGCGCGCGCTGCCTAGTTACCCGCAGTGTACCTTGGAGACCAGCTCCCAGCGCTTGTGACAGGCGCTGGGAGCTGGAATATCGCTCGCTCCCGGTGTCACACGCAGCGATGCTGCGTGTCCACCGGGCGACAATCGCCAGGTTTCAGAGCTGGTTCTGAAACCTGGCGACCATCAACCAGCGATTTATCGCTGGTTGATGCAGTATGTCACACGCGTCAATATCGCTGCAACGTCACGTGCAGCCGATATCGTGCAGGCGATATTGACGCGTGTGACACCCCCTTAAGGTGCACCTTCCTACCTGCTTCTTTTCCATCTATCTCTGCCCTATTCTGGCTCTATAAAGCCAGAGTTGTCAATCAAAAAGGAGGGGGATGGGATCTAGATGATAGAAACAAGCAGGTGGGAAGATGGACTTAACTGATTGGCCACACCATGGTGCACCAAGCACCTGTATTTGTTTTGACCAGTTATTCTGTGCTGAAAGAGTCCCTTTAAGCTTAAAGGACTTCTGCACAACACAGATACACCTTGTCAATCTATGGGTTTCCCCACAGTAAAATAACAACACTTATACCCACTTCCAGTGCTGGAGCTGTTCCAGCAGTGTCATTAATGAATACCACGGGTATCTCGTTTCATTATTGCATTACATCCTCGTGGTCAATTAGCGTTGACCTCACTGTCCCATCTTTCAGACATAATTAACATCTGGAGAAAGTGAGAGCAGCCACAGCTCATGCTTGCTCACAGATGTCCGATTTGTCAGAAATAGGGAACAGTTAAGCAGCCACTGATTGGAATAACTTGACGTGGAGGGGCATTTCTGACACCGCCATAATGGTGCTAGCACCGGAGATGAGTGTAGGTGTTGTTGTTTTACTATGGGAAAATATAAGGGTTGAATAAGGATTGACAAGTAGTAGTCAACCCCTTGAAAGTAGCACTCTCTGCAATTCTGTTTGTTATGTACCCTGGTATCAATAGTTGTTATGTGCACAGTGCATGTATCACTTAATGGTCACTGTCTTGTCCCATTCCCAGGACCTTTTGATCCTCCTCTTCACCACTTGATCACTGTCCCAACTAGCTGGATTACATAGCACTTTGTATGTGGAACATAAGTGTGGCACCCCTGAGTCCAGTTGTCTCAATGGCATTGCCTCCCTTGGGGAGGTGATGTCATACCTGGAAGGAAGAAGGGGCATCCACACCTGGTAAGTCCACAGCATGCAACACTTTTTCTGACTCCAAACCAGAAGGGGGAAATCTAAAACCTGGATCCAGGGGAGCTACCCTATAAATTCTGGCCTGGGGGCGGGGTTAGTCAGTTCAGTTCCTAGGAGGATTGTGAAGATGACCTTTGGACTGGAGCAGTTCTAAGCTCAGCCTAGGCAGAGTAGAAAGCGAAGGAGCAGCAAGCCTGAGGGACCCATAGGTGAGGGTCTGAGGAAGAAAAGAAGCAGGCCTGGGAAGTGCAGCCAGTCACCGTTACACCCCAGAGCAGAGCGGAAGAAAAGGACACTGGAGTCAGAGGTTGTGAGGGTACTAAAGGCCCAGCAGCCAAAACCAGAGAATGGGAGATTCCAAGCAGTGGTGTAATCTAGAGACCAAAGGGCCCCAGTGCGAAATTTGGACCTGGGTCCCCCCCTTCCCCCGCGCGCCCAAATTGATCAGATGTATGGGCCCTATGTAACGTTTTAAATTCTATAAAGACTCATGAATTGACCCCTCTCCCCTTCATTATGTATTAATGTCCCTCATCCTGCTATATATGGTCTTCTCCTGGAATATGCCCTTATCCTGGTATACATGGTCTTCCATTATAGCATAATGCAGCCTCACTGCCCTCCATAAAGTATAATGCAGCCTCACAGCCCTCCAGATAATATATGCAGCATCACAGCCCTTCATATAATATAATGCAGTGTCACAGCCCTCCAGATAATATAATGCAGCATCACAGACCTTCATATAATATAATCCAGCGTCACAGCACTTCATATAGTATAACACAATAATGCAGCCTCATAGCCCTCCATATAGAATACATCCTCCCCACACAGACACACTGCCCCCTGTATAACCTGACCCACTCACCAAGTCACATGCCCTTTGTACAGCCCTCCCCCCCACACACAGACACACTGCCCACTGTGCAGCCCAACACCCAGTCACACTTCCCCTGCACAGCCCCCCTCACACACACAGACACACTGCCACATGTACAGCCCCCCCCCCCACACACAACTCACACACTCCTTCCCCCTTTACTCTCACCCTCTCCAGAAGCTGTGAGAGGCTCTCAACTCCTGAATGGAGCTCACACTCACACTCCTGCCAGCAGCTCCATCCTGATTGTGATGAGGTCACATTACTGCATCACAGTGCAGCACACAGCGGCCGCGAGAGTTTTAAAGTTACAGTGCCTGCCAGTCCTCCGGTGGCCATGATCAGCTGCCTGGGGACTGGCTGGGCAGACAGCCGGGCAGTGACATGGACGTGCATCCTCAGGAATGCACATCCATGTAAAGCAGGTGCAGGGGTCAGCGGGCACCGGGCCCCTGTACCTCTGGGCCCGGTCGCACCTGCGACCACGGTTGTTATTCCACAGGGTATCCCCATAATCCCCTTGCACCCCCAATAAGGTATCCCATAACCCCATAATCTCCCAACATGGTATCAGCATCAATACACACAGGGACACACACACAAACTCAGGGACAATCACACAGAGACACACAAACACTCAGGGACACACACACTCAGGGACACACACACACTCTGGGACACACACACTCAGGGACACACACACACTCCAGAACACACTTAGGGACACACACTCCGGGACACACACTCACACTCAGGAACACACACACAGGGACACACACAAAGGGATACACACAGACACAGGGACACTTCTCACCGGTCCAACAGCGCCGCTCTCAGCCTGCAGGTGTTCTGATGCCGCCAATGCATGTATTACGGCACAGCTCTCATCTCCTTGCTTCGGATGCCGTAAGTGTATGGTGCCGTTGTCCCGGCCAATCACATGCCACAAGCCCCTGGGCAGCCAATCACAGGCCAGAAGCCGACGTCTTGCGCCGACTGGCCTGTGATTGGCCGACTGGCCTGTGATTGGCCAGGACAAGAGGGGGGCTGGGAGAATAGAGAGGTGCCGGACTTTATGCATCTGGCAGCCGTGATCAGCCACCTGGGGAAATGGATGTGCGTCCTCAAGGACGCACATCCATGTAAAGCAGGTGCAGGGGTAACAGAGGTCAGCCGGCGTCGGGTCCCTGTACCTCCGGGCCTGGTCGCACTTGTAACTCCTGCGGCTACAGTTGTTACACTACTGATTCCAAGTCCCCCAGCCTCAGCAAAGTACCTGGAGGCACAGCAGCATCAGAGAGCTCAGGGACAGTAGCCAGAGGAGGGCTATAGGGAAGGGCTCAAGCTGCCTGCCATATGGGTAAGAGACTTAAGAGCAGGAAGAGAGGGTTAGCTACAGGCCGCCAGACCAGCAAAGAGGAGCACAGCAGGGAGGCTTCAGAACTCACCGGTGAGGAAATCCTGAACTTCTTTCCAGGTCACCTGGATTCCTAATATCTCCGTGGACAGTGTCTTGGTCTGAACCTGCAACTACCAGTAAAGGTAAAAAAACTACGTACTGTGTGTCTGTTGGTTATTTCATGCCCTCACTTCAGTCCTGCACCCCAACGGTCTACCATCGCCATAGACTATACCGGTTGCTCTGGGGAACCGTTCCACCTGTGGGGAGCGATCCCACCTTAGCTGCAATCCCATCATTCCCAGAGGTCCGCACCGTAGCGTCGGCCATCAATAATCGAACATCACGGGTGGCGTCACAACAATCATCCCCAAAACCAACATCTCCAAACTTTCATTTGATACCCAGAGTCACAGAGCTGGGTTTCGACCCCTGTGACTCCCCAGAAATATTAAAGCCTGGTCCTGAGTACCCTACGGCCGTGGGGTGCATCATAAGTTATTTTGTCAATGTCTTAATGTGAATCAAGAAGTCTGTGTGAGTTGCAAAGTCAGAACAGATGATTGAAGTAGCAATGGGTACATAGCAGTAGCGTAGCTACCTGAGTGGGGTGGTCACCCCAGGCCCTACGCTGTGAGGTTCTCACCTATCGCTACTTTCAACTGTATCTGCATATGCAGCGCACGATACAGTTGAACTCCGCAATAGAGCCGAGAAACTTGGTCTTCCTGCTCTAGTGCTCTCCCTTCCGTAGGCTGTAGGTTGATTCAAGCCTGCAATCTACAGGACAGGTGGGAGACTCACATAGTACATACGAGGTGGGATGTGGAGCTCCATGATGTAATCACACTGGTACTCTATGTGCTTTGGAGTGAGGACATCACCGTGAAGGTTCTCTTTGCTGACTAACTCCTCAGGATCCACAGATCAATGAGTACAAGATGAAGTTGTTTTTTTTCAGCTCATGCGAAATATTGGGGGCTATGGGGGCTGCATTATAGCATATGGATATATAAGGAGGCTGCATTATAGTATATGGATATATGGGTGCTGCATAATAGTATACGGAGGCTGCAATATAGTATATGGATATTGGAGACTTCAGTATAATATATAGATGTTGCATTATAGTACATGGTGTGATATATCAATCACGGAGCAGGCCAGGGTACACTTACTTAGCAGCACAAAATAATAAACACTGCAACAGTCTCTTCTAGGAAATAGGTCCAGCTGGTTTATTCAGGACAGCATAAACCATATGGTGCAACTTAAACATGAGCCTTTTCTTCGGCTTTCCAAAAGCATACAGTCTGTTACCTCACACACGGCCTATTGTCAGTCCACACAGGCCTCCAGGACCTAAGCTCTCCATGCTCAGTCTCTGTCTGACTCTCACATGTCATACACAGACCCATTAACTATCCTGAGACACACCCACATCTCCAGCAAGTTGCAAGCTTAACTCTTGCTATGCTGTTAAGTAGACTGTGGCTTCCATGGCAATACATTCATAAAACAGGCAGCAGACTTCTGCCTATGCAACATACATCGGCCATGCACAATGCCGTCACTCACTACATCACAATGGATATATGGAGGCTGCATTATAATATATAGATATATGGAGGCTGCAATCTAGTATATAGAGGCTACATTATAGTATATGGTTATATGGAGGCTGGATTATAGTATATGGATATATGGAGGCTGCATTATAATATATGGATATATGGAGGCTTCAATATAGTATATGGAGGCTAGATTATAGTATATGGATATATGGAGACTGAATTATAGTATATGGAGCCGCATTATAATATATGGAGGGTCCATTATAATATATGGAGGCTGCATTATGTATATGGAGGCTGCATTATAATCTATGGAGGATTATGGTGGTATATTATAATATACTGACAACTATAAGTTTAATTATACTATAAAGAAGGCTATATGGAGGCCATTATAATATTTGGAGGGCTATGAGGGAACCTTTATCCTTTTTGAAGGGCTATTTGAGGTCTGTGTTGGGGGGCCATTATGTTGTGTAAAGAGGTGTGGGGAACATTATACTGTATTTGGGCCCAATGTATTGCATGGAGGGCTGTGTGGGGTCACAGTTGGGGATCATACTGTGTTGGGTCACGATACTCTTCCAGGGTATTTGAGGGGGTATAGTACGGTCATCATACTATGTGTGGAAGATACTGTGGAGGAATCCACTGTGGGGGATCAAACAGTGTTTGGGGAGTACTTTTGCTGACATTGTACCTTATGGGTACAATGAAAGGGGAATCTTGGGGATTCAATAGGAAAATTACTTTGTAAGGGCTGTATTTTTTGGGAGACTGTGTGTGTGTGTTGTGTGTGTGTGTAAGGCAATTAGAACTTCTGGTATTGGACCCCATGATTTCTATGTACACCCTTGCACTATATGGCGGCAATGTTGGTGTTAATCTATGTATAGTGATTTTCAGTAACAACACAGTCATCTTTTGAGGTTCCCTAAAGGAACCTTCACATGCCGCAATATCGGCTGGCGATATGAGGCGATCTAACGTGCGCGTGCACCTTTTTCATGGTCGCCTCAGCTCGCTGATGGTGGTATTACACGCCGCAATCTCGCCCTGAAATAAAGGCGATGTGTTGCCCCTGAAATCACCTCACCACAGCGGAACCAATCCGGTCAAATTCCCTTGCACTTCACACGCTGCAACCCCAAAGGCAATGTGGGCGTACATGGTCAGCGCTGCGAGGAGATAGGCCTGCCGCAGTGGTTGATACACGCCCATACATGCTCATTGGACAACGCAACAACGTTACGATTGGTCAGCCTGCTCTGGAAGGCTGGCTAATACATGACACCATTGTAGATGTGTGTGTGGCAGAATGGACAGCTCTTCAAATATGGCGCCCTGTGAACTGACAGCCAATGGGAACACAGTAGCCACACCAATCAGTTCACACGGGGCGCGGACTACAGCACGCTGTGGCACACCTACGGGAAATCATAGGCGACACTGATTCCATCACTATCGCCCTATCACACGTCACAACATGGAAATATTGCCTTCATGATTGAGGCAGATTTCAGAGCAGTGCTCAGGAATCAGGCGAGAGGCGATTTATCACTGCCAAATTCCCCAATCACACGCCGCAACTGTGAGGCAATTTCACGGCGATTGCTCCGGGGCGACATATTGCCTTTAGGAATCCTAGACGATATTGCGGCGTGTGAAGGTACCTTTATATCTATGATTAGGTTGCACCACCGTAGTTGTACACATAGCTACCTTGTTAGGGTCCCACTCAGAAGGTCCCCCCCATCCCGAGCTGAACCCTCTGGTACATGGAGAAGAGCAGCAATCAGTTATTATTTTAATACACGCACTGTGCACATAACTACGGCTAAGCGGTGGATATAAAAATAACACTGGAATTGTAAAGGCTCAAATATAACACATTGCTTTGCTTATTGTTATACTGAAGAAAGATACTGAAGTGCACAAAGAAAAGAGGAGCAGCAGCAGAGGCTTCTGCTGAACAACAGTAAAGGCTTAGCTGAGCATCATACCTGAACACAGCCTCCATATGCATTTTATGTCAGTCACATAAAGGCATTATGTGCGCAGCAGCTCAAGTATAAAGTAATTGTAAAAGAAGCAGAAATCCCAAACAAACCCGAAAGACAAAAACACTTTACCTACAGCGTATGCAGGCGGCCATATTGCTAGAGAGAGGAATTGTCCTCAGGATCTCCGGAAACCTAAATGCTTACAGCTAGCAGGATGCAGCTTCTCACCAGTTAACCCTAAAGAAGCTATACAGCAGTTATAAGAAGGAAGTTAAATCATCATCCATTATACATGACCTTATACTGTAACATGAAGTAAATATATGACCAGTAAAGTACAAGTAATGCAAAAAGAGACATACCAGGTTTTTTTTTTACTTCCGATGTGAAGTTTTTGACACATACTATCAGTGGAAATGGTTAAGTATGTCAGTGGAGTCTACAATTACACAGTGTAGTCAGAGTCAGAGTGGTTCAGCTCACCTTACACCTTACAATGTCACGTTCAGCAAGAATATAAATAATAGCTAAATAAAAAAAAACTCTAAAAATATATTTTAAATGCAAAAAGTCAAAATTGAGAATCCTCAGTGGTTTATACATTTTAATGGCTAACTGAAAAGATGGTAACAAATAGCAAGCATAGGCAATCAGGGAGCAGTTTAAAGGGAATGTCTAAAGGCCACTTTACACTCACAGATATCTGTGTCCAACTTCTGAACAGATCTCTGGTTGCAGTGAAATCATGGACACATTGTTACATTTGTACACAGCCACAAAATGGAGCAATGTGTCCATGATTTCACTGCAACCAGAGATCTGTTCAGAAGTTGGACTCAGATATCTGTGAGTGTAAAGTGGCCTTTACAATTTATAAAATATAAAGTATTAATGTTTTAATTTAAACAATGGAATGAAATATGAAACATTCTTCAAAAAGTGTTGGCATTTTTAAAGAGGACCTGTCACCAAACCAGGCATGGTGATCTAATTACAGCACTGGATGCAGCATGTCTGCTGCATCCAGGCAAGGTGTCCCCCAGCACTTGAGCAGCCCTGTACCCCGAGATAATACAGTTAGAAAACTTACATGCTCCAGCCACTAAGGAGGTGGCTAGGGGCTGCAGCCAAGGGCAGATTCACACCCCCTGCATGTTTAATCTGCCCACCGCTGCCAATCATTGTCTCCCTCTTCAGCAGCTTTAAACAGAGGTTTTTCTTTTTCAGAACTTGCCGTTTGGCCCCGCCTTTCAGGGGGTGGGGCTAAACAGACTTCCTGGGAGAGAGAAAAAAAAACTCTGTTTAAATGCTGGTGAAGAGGGAGAGAATGATTGGCAGCGGTGGGCAGATTACACATGCAGGGGGTGTGAATCTGCCCTTGGCTGCAGCCTCTAGCCACCTCCTTAATGGCTGGAGCATGTAAGTTTTCTAAATGTATTATCTCGGGGTACAGGGCTGCTCAAGTGCTGGGGGACCCCTTGTCTGGATGCTGCAGACATGCTGCATCCAGTGCTGTAATTAGATCACCATGCCTGGTTTGGTGACAGGTCCTCTTTAACTCTTTTAAACACTAGCAGTGCAGCTGCTGAAATTTGCTATGGAAATGTAATGTACTGCCGGATTACATTACAACTGCAGTAAAATTGATATAATTCCTCAACTCTCTTTCTGGGTGTTTGCAAAATGTAGGATGAAGTTTAGAATCACAAAACAGCATCTTTTTGTTGATAACTACAATGTGATACTGCCATGCGTACAGTGTCACTAAAAACTACTGGCAGTGCCAGTGCCTACTTTTGGCAGTGGGGGAAAGGTGGGTGGAATTACTTCCTTATTAGTTATATAATTCATCGGTTTATGTTTCTGGTTTTTGCTGTAAATGTTGGAAAATACTTAATAAAATGTATCTAATTAAAAAAAGGAATCCTTTTAATTAATCATTCTCCATATCCTCCTGTGAAGAGATGAGCGAACCATTTAAAGTTCAGGTCTGGTTCTCCGAATTGGCATATGTTTGGCGAACTGTTTGACTAACAGTTTGCTGAACTGCCATATTCCATCTAAATCAAAGGAAGGCAAAATCAAGGGCCTAGAAAACACTTTCAAAGAGGTCTGAAGCTGCCAAACACAGCTGAAACCATTTTAAAGTGGAACCCTGCTGTTTTGCCACAGATATAATTTTCCTATACTATTATTTAGCAAGCATCAGCACCGCTGTCACCATGCTTCCTGGTTCCGGGCCCTCTCGTGAGCCTCAAGCATATTGACTGCTTCCACCCCCAATCAAGGTTGATTGGTTAAAGACAGACTTAGCTTCACCCACCCTTTCTGCCGGCGTCTGTGAATGGTTGCCAGTATAGCAACCAAACTGACATCAGATTACTGCAAAAATAAATAAATAATTGAAAAATTGTCATGGGATTACCCCCCTAATTTTGATAACAACCAATATAAAGCCACCAGCTGTGGTCTGCAGGCTGCAGCTATCTGCTGTACCCTAGCTGGAGAAGAAAAATAGGGGGTACCCCACACCTTTTTATTATTGTTTATTATTAATTAGTTTTTTAAAGCTACATACCAGGCTAAAACATGTGTGCAGCATGAAGGGCACTGAAGTGTGAACGCTTACAATATATACAGTAAGTATATATACAGTAAGTGGACGGGACATTATATAGCTGTTTGACATCTATCTATTTATCTATCTATCTTTGAATCTATTTTTTTCATCTCTCTATAAATCTTTCAGTACTTTACATGCATCTATCCACTTGAACAGCTGAAAAGTTAAGTACCGTATATACTCGTGTATAAGCCGAGTTTTTCAGCCCAAAATTTGGGCTGAAAAGTCCCCCCCTCGGCTTATACACGGGTCTATACGGTAGACCCGTGTGGTGGGGGCTGTGTGGTGGGGGCTGTGGAGGCTGGAGGAGGCGGGGGGGGGCTGCTGTATGAGCGGCCCCGTCACGTGGGGCCGCTCATTATATATGCACTGCTTCCCCCTGTCAATCAGCGCAGGGGGAAGCAGTGCATATGGCCCCCCCAAAAGCTGGCACTGTCCCCCCTTGTAAGGCCCCCCCCCCGCTGCTTATACATTACCCTCCCGGTGTTCTGATCGGCGCCGCTCCTCGGTGCTGCGTCGCCGTCTTCATCCTCCCGTCCGCGCTCGCTGCATCCATCCGGGTTCTCCGGCGGTCGCAGCGATATGACGTCATCGCGCGACCGCCGGAGATCCTGGATGCAGCCAGCGCGGGAGGATGAAGACGGCGATGCAGCACCGAGGAGCGGCGCCGATCAGAACACCGGGATGGTAATGTATAAGTAGCGGGAGGGGGAGGCCTTACAAGGGGGGACAGTGCCAGCTTTTGGGGGCTGTTGGTACCCCCAGGGGGCTGCTGGGTACCCCCTGGGGGCTGCTGGGTACCCCCAGGGGGCTGTTGGTACCCCCTGGGGGCTGTTGGTACCCCCAGGGGGCTGCTGGGTACCCCCTGGGGGCTGTTGGTACCTCCAGGGGGCTGCTGGTACCTCCAGGGGGCTGCTGGTACCCCTAGGGGGCTGCTGGGTACCCCCTGGGGGCTGTTGGTCCCCCCTGGGGGCTGTTGGTACCCCCAGGGGGCTGTTGGTACCCCCAGGGGGCTGCTGGGTACCCCCAGGGGGCTGTTGGTACCCCCAGGCGGCTGTTGGTACCCCCAGGGGGCTGCTGGGTACCCCCTGGGGGCTGCTATATGTACCCCTGGGGGCCTGCTGTATACCACTGGGGCTGCTGTATACTACCACTGGGGCTGCTGGGGCTCCTGTATACTACCACTGGGGCTGCTGGGGCTCCTGTATACTACCACTGGGGCTGCTGTATACTACCACTGGGGCTGCTGGGGCTCCTGTATACTACCACTGGGGCTGCTGTATACTACCACTGGGGCTGCTGGGGCTTCTGTATACTACCACTGGGGCTGCTGGGGCTCCTGTATACTACCACTGGGGCTGCTGGGGCTCCTGTATACTACCACTGGGGCTCCTGTATACTACCACTGGGGCTGCTGTATACTACCACTGGGGCTGCTGGGGCTCCTGTATACTACCACTGGGGCTGCTGGGGAATCTGTATACTACCACTGGGGCTGCTGGGGCTCCTGTATACTACCACTGGGGCTGCTGGGGAATCTGTATACTACCACTGGGGCTGCTGGGGAATCTGTATACTACCACTGGGGCTGCTGTATACTACCACTGGGGGGCCTGTATACCACACTGCTGGGGGCTGTATAACTGTGCTGGGGTCCACCCTCGGCTTATACACGAGTCAATAGGTTTTTCCAGATTTTTGGGGCAAAAGTAGGGGGGTCGGCTTATACACGGGTCGGCTTATACACGAGTATATACGGTAATCTTTAAAATCTTAGAAGATTTTAAACTATTGAAAAAAATTAGCAGGCCACACCTATCCCAGGAGTGGTGCCCAAATTGGATGTGCCACTCCTGGTGCTTCACTCTGGCTATCTCGCTGCCCAGGTGCATTACCAAACAGGGTAATGGTATTTTGAGTTGATGCCAGCTGGGTAATGTCAACTGCAGCAAAGCCAGAGGTTTGTAATGTCAAGGAGTCAATCAGATACCCGATATTACTAACCAAGTCAGTAAGGACACAAATAACCACACCAATAAATATTTTATTTGAAAAATAACCCCAATAAATTCCTCTTTTAGCTCTTTTAATTAAAATCCGCATTGGCGTCCCTGCTCATACCAGATGCTGTCTTGTAAGAGCCGCTATATCTCGTGGGACATATATCTTACTGGTATCGTGAGACACAGTATTTGAGGAGTGGTGACATCAGGAAGTGCAGTGCAGTTCAAAGTTGCACGATGACCCCTGTGTGACCCTTCGAATGTGAACTGCAGTAATTTTTGTGATGGAACCGCTTGTCAAATTCTCACCAGTGCTTGCGTGCCTGCTCTCACAGCATATGGGGGATGCTTTCTGTGAACATGACCCCCACCATATTGTGCCCATAGTACACTGTTTAATGCTTCCTTTAAAACAGATTTTGAGAATCTGCATCAAAATCTGCATGTCTATCCTGAAGCCAGCAAAGTCTATGAGAGTTCAGAAATGCTGTGCTAACATAGATTTATTTTCCTTCCAGATTTCGTGCATATTTTGGGGCAGAAAAATAGAAATCTGAACCACATGTGCAAGGAAAAAAAAAGCAATGTGGGCACAGCAATTCTGACCATTCATATACTTTGTTGGCCTCAGGATAGACATGCCGATTTTCTAGCTGATTCTCAAAATCTGAGTCAAAAACAACATCAAACAGAGCACAGTGGGTACAGGACCTAAGAGCGTCCAGGAAAAGCCACAGTTGTGGTTGAAAGGCTTGAGGATCCCACTTGCCCCCTGTCTACCTCTACAGAAATTTCTAGGGCTGGTGTTGCCAACTACAGTCCTCAAGGTCTGAATACAGTGCAAGTTTTCTGGATTTCTTTAGCATTGCACAGGTACTAATTTCATCACCTGCAGAGGTGATGATTCCAGCACCTTGTGCAATGCTAAGTAAATCCTGAAAACATGCACTGTTTGCGGCCTTTGACTGCACTTGGCCAGCCCTTTTCTACAAGAGTTTGTGTAGTGTCTTGCATTTCCATACCTCAGACCGTCAGGCTACAGGCCTGCGGCTTGTTAGCCAGTATCTGTAGGGCAGTATTAAAGCACCTCTCTGCAGAAACAGTCCAGCACACAAGGAGTGAACAAAAAAAAACTTTGCTATAGCAACTTTTGATAAAAAGGCCATATTGGAACATTATGTAATTTTATAGCATTTATCAGATCCAAACAGTCATAATTTTAACATAGGCACATAGCACAGACTATAATAAGTCTAAAAGACACATATATAAATACACACAGTATATAAGGAAAGTCCCACAGGGATCCTTTAAAATTGGGTACAGGCTAGATAATGGGACAAAGTCTATTAAGGGCTCAGTACAGGGCCTGCGTCTAGGGCACAGTCAAGGAAGTGTCATGAATGTTTCCATCCGAAACGTGTTGGAGGTATCACACAAATCATGCACAGTATCTATGTTTTGCACTAAAAAGCTTAAAATAATAAAAATCCTTCACGTGGAAGAGCTGGAAGTATTTATTTTCTTTTACTGGATTTCCTTGAGCCAAGACAGGACCTGGTTCCATGCTCCATGGGGATTGTCAGGAGAAAGCTTAGGTGAGCTGGATTCTATGTGATTTATAAAATAGATGGCCTCGCATGCTGCTGACCCTCTGAAAAAATAAAGGTTTGCTCTTAAAGGGATGTTTAAGGGACATTATAACGTTCCTGCACTTCACAGCTGCTGCCACATCTTGCACTGCTTCAAACTGTCACACCCTGCAGGTATTAAAACACCTGCAAACTCCAAGAAGCTTAAAAAAATTATTATGAAGCTCAAAAAAATTCTACAGCTTGACACAAGCAGGTAGATCCCGTTGGCTGGGAACACTCCTAACCGTATGTATATATTTTTCCAGGTCAATGGGTCTTCCGACAGACGTTTTGACCCCAAACAATCATTGAAAGTTTTAGGGCCTTTTTAAAATTCAAACTCTTTTCTCGAACAAAGCCACGAACCGAATCTGCAATGTCCATGCATAATTTAAAATTGGCGAACATGTTAAGGGAAAGTTATCTCTACCCTGTGCCCAATAGCAATTGGTAATTTCAAAATCACAAAGACATGTCCGATATTGATCTATTGGTTTGTGGGATCATGAAAAAAAAAATCAGACTGCTAGATGGACAGTGCAATAAATGCATATTTCAGGGGTTGTTAATACTAATTTAAAACAGACTGGCTGTTAGGGTACCGTACACGTTGCACATTGCATGCATTACTGCAATTACTGTTGCGTAATCATGGACACATTGTTATATTTGTACACGGCAACAAAATGGAACAATGTGTCCATGATTTCACTGCAACCAGCAAGTTGCAAGTGAAATTGCATGCAATGTTGCGACGTGTAATGGTAGCCCTAAAGGCCCCGTTACACCTTGCGACATCGATTACATATGCGACGTAGGGGCGTGTCCTATCGGCGGCGACATCGCCCCTACATCGCTTAATGTAAAGGGGGATGTCGGCGCCTCCGAGAGGTCGCCTGGTTTCGTATCAGTGATGTGAAACCAGGTGGCCGATATGGGGCGATGTGTACACATCGCCCCATGTAACTGGCCGCCGGCGACCTGACAGCGATGGGAGCCATAGGCTCCCATTGTCCTGCATCGCCACTCGAGTTTTGAGACACCCCAGCGACGATGCCGCCTGTCAGCTCGCCAGGGCACTGCCAGAGGTGTTGCCCCATGTAAATGGGGGACGGCGACGCTGGTGGGGCGTCAAAAACGTGCGCGCTCCGCCAGTCGCCTCCGTCATCTCCGGCGGTGTCGGCAGGTGTAACGGCACCCTTAGAGACCTGTTGAAACCGGATAAAAAAGACTGAGATTGTCTTTATAGCAACAGGCCAATCAGACATAAATCACATCATTATTGGCAGTATGCACATAGAGAAAGATAAAATTTATTCTGAAGCAGTTTTATCAAACCACTCCACTGCTAGATTTCTCTAATAACTTATACCATGCATTTTAAATCTGTGGCATCTAACGCTAACAGACTAGTTTACATATTTAAAGAATCACTCCCATCACTTATATCCTCTAAATATACTGCCGTCATCATATTATATAGCACTGTGTTTTTACAATTGCTCATTTTGTCCTTCTAAACATGTAATTATTCTCTTTTCCTTTAGACTCATGAGATTCATGATTAAAACCAGACTAGCTGAATCCTTCCAAGCCCTATGAAGAAACAGAAAGACTCTTTTACCTGCATGAGTCATACTGCAAAAGCCCCTGGCAGGGGAAGGAGGGAACAGCTGGGTCAGGAGTTGAAGAAGGTGAATAACCCATGCAGAGAATATAGACTTCCAGTTTCTACATAGAGCAGTGAAAAGAGAAAAGGGAAGAATTAACTGGGTAGAAAGGCAAAGTGAGCAATTTTTATGTACACAGTGCCATGGAATATAATGCCTGCAATATATTAAGAGAATAAAAACTTTGATGGCAGTGCTTCTTTAAAAGATACAGTGTACTGAATAACAAAAAACAAAAATATTAATTCTGTCATGATTTAAGACCCATGCACCCACACATGATGACAAAAACTCATTTTTACTACACATAAATTTGTAAGTAGATGAAGAATATTTCTGCTTTTTCTTCTACCTCTGTGTGGTCTAGGAAGTTGTAAAGGTGATCTCTAGAATAAGGTAGAAGAGTAGGGCTTTTTAGTGTGGCTGCTGAGTGCTGCTGAAGTTAGCCGTGCAGTGCTCGGATGCTGGGTTCAATTTCCACTAAAGACAACATCTGCAAAGGAGTTTGTATGTTCTCCCTGTGTTTGTGTGGGTTTCCTCCAGGCACTCTGGTTTCCTCCCACACTTCAAAGACATACTGATAGGATATTTAGATTGTGAGCCCTAATGAAGACAGTGTTGCAAATGTATTTAAAGTGCTGTGGAATTAATAGCGCTATATAAATGAATAAATATTATTATTATTATTATTCTCCTCACACTAATAATGTGGTTTTAAGCTGCTCAGAATCTGGTGCCAGATTCCCACCTTGCTGTTTGAATAAAGCATAAAGCAGGGCGGCTCTGCCGCTGACGTAACGCAATGTCGCTCTGTGCAGCAGCGTGATTGACAGAGCAGGAGAAGAGGAGGGCAGAACAGGAGGCGGCAGCATTCACATACAAGGGGCTGAATACTCAAGGAGTAGGCGGGGCCAGTGGCGATGACCTGTTAATAAGATCCCGCCCATTAGACCTCTTAACTGTAAGCTTTATAAAGTGTATTTCTCAGGGTACAGGGGGGCCAGAGACATGGGGAACTCCTTCCCTGAATGCAGCATACATATTAGATATCTAATATGTTTTAGGTTCATTAATTATGAGAATAGAGCAAGTCTGAGGGGGCTCAGTAAATAGAAGAGGCATCATGGGATGGGATCTGAGAACCCCACTGATCACTTAAAACACCTCAAGTGCACAATTAGGAGACAGGCTTATACTCAAGGCATCCAGTCATTGTGCATGCTCTTCGGTCTCCTGAGCTGTATTCTTCTAGGAAGTCTACTTAGAATGGGTCTAAAACATAAAAAATAATGCAAAAGTTTAGATACCGTATATACTCGTGTATAAGCCGACCCGTGTATAACCCGACCCCCTTACTTTTGCCCCAAAAATCTGGAAAAACCTATTGACTCGTGTATAAGCCGAGGGTGGACCCCAGCACAGATATACAGCCCCCAGCAGTGTGGTATACAGGCCCCCCCAGTGGTATACAGGCCTCCCAAGTGGTAGTATACAGCAGCCCCAGTGGTAGTATAAAGCAGCCCAGTGGTAATAATAGCAGCCCCAGTGGTAGTATATAGCAGCCCCAGTGGTAGTATACAGCAGCCCCAGTGGTAGTATATAGCAGCCCCAGTGGTAGTATACAGCAGCCCCAGTGGTAGTATATAGCAGCCCCAGTGGTAGTATATGCAGCCAGCAGCCCCAGTGGTAGTATACAGCAGCCCCAGTGGTATACAGCAGGCCCCAGGGTACTATATAGCAGCCCCCAGTGGGTACACAGCACTGGGGTACCAGGCCCCCAGGGGTACCATAGCAGCCCCCTGGGGGTACCCAGCAGCCCCCAGGTGGTCCCCAGGAGCCCCCTAGGGGGTACCCAGCAGCCCCCTGGGGGTACCCAGCAGCCCCCTGGGGGTACCAGCAGCCCCCAAATGCTGGCACTCGCCCCCCCTTGCAAGGCCCCCCCCTTCTCTCTTACCATCCCGGTCTTCTGATCAGCGCCGGTCCTCGGCGCTCCGTCCTCGCTGCTCCCGTCCTGCTACATCCGGGATCCCGGCCGTCGCGCGATGACGTCATATGCCTGCGACGGCCGGAGATCCCGGATGTAGCAGGACGACGGACGGAGCACCGAGGAGCGGCGCTGATCAGAAGACCGGATGGTAATATAAGCAGCGGGGGGGGCCCTTACAAGGGGGGGCGAGTGCCAGCATTTGGGGGCTATATGCACTGCTTCCCCTGCCGATGATTGACAGGGGGAAGCAGTGCACATTTAATGAGCGGCCCCACGTGACATGGCCGCTCATACAGCAGCCTCCCCGCCCCTCCAGCCTCCACAGCCCCGGGACACAGCCCCCACCCGTATTGACTCGTGTATAAGCCGAGGGGAGACTTTTCAGCCCAAATTTTGGGCTGAAAAACTCGGCTTATACACGAGTATATACGGTAATCTTTATAGCAGATTTCTCAAATTTGAAAGTTAACCCCCTATCCATAACTTTCCAATCTCTGGGGATCTGACTGCTAGGGTCCCCACCAATCTTGAGAACAGGGGCTCTTCTGCATGTATTGGAAGTCGATCATCCACATCACTGCTCCATTCATTTTAAGGAAAATGCCAATGATCAGCAAAACGCTGCACTCGGCAATGTTCAGGACTTCCATTAAGAATGAATGAAGCAGTAGTGCAGATGACTGACCCCTCTCAACCTTTTTTCCTTTTTCTCTGAAACGCTGGGGGCCATGGTAGTTGGACCGTCAGCGTTTGGAAAGTTATTCCCAAGGATAGGGGATATCTAGAGGGTTGAGAATGCGCACATAGGTCTTATCCTTTATAGACAGGTAAATGTGAAAAAATCAGATTTGCTCACCTGGTCCGGTTGTGTAGCACACAACCAGCGTAATCGCTCGAACAATGCAGCTGCTGCAGGGACTGTACTTCCACAAGGTGCGGTGCTGTGATCAGGTATTTTGGACGAAGTACCTTAATGTCCGCGCTGCTGCCAGAGAGGAAAATACACCAACGACACTGGGACGTCTGAGTACTGGTGAGGTACTCTACTACCAGTACTCAGACGTCCCAGTGTCGTTGGTGTATTTTCCTCTCTGGCAGCAGCGCGGACATTAAGGTACTTCGTCCAAAATACAAGGATAGGGGATAACTTTCCAACTTGAGAAAACCCCTTCAAGGAAGCATTAACCCTGCAGTCAAAAATGTTAAACTTTTGTTTATCTAAACAGTTTACAAATAACTTGATGCACAAGCAAAATGTTTGTCATGTGAGATGTTTTTGAGCTGACCGAAAGGGAATGTCACCCCAAAATGACAATTAGACTGTAGAAATATTTATTTAAAGGGATCTAATCCATGCAGAAATAATACCAGGCACATACTGTTTAACTTAAAAGGAATCTGTCATGTCTTTTTTCAATGTTAAACTGCCTTCAATGTCTTGCTAGTAAGGCAGAGTGCATCACTAACATAGTCAGGTCAAACAAAACTATTATCAAAAAATTGATAAAAATGTGTGGGCTTCACCCTATTTGCTTCCAGCCAAGTTAAAAGCAGGCAGCTGGGGCTGGTATTCTCAGCGTGGTAAGGCCATAGTTATTGGTTAATTATCAAAAAAAAAAACACTTTTCATGGTGAAGTGAATGCATTACAGACCTTTTCTTTCAGTCAATGGGGTGGCACATTTCTTTGGTTCAGTCACGCTCCTCTTATAATTATGCACCCCCCCTACATTGTGATTGATTGCCGTGACTGGCACTACATCACAGCAATCTCCTATTAAAACCAGTGCTTGCGCACTGCCCCTCAGCTTCCCTGGTATGTGCCTTGTACGTCTCTTTTTCTCCTCATTTCCCACTCTTTCCCCCCATTCTCAATGCTGGGCACTCCTATTATTCTTCATGCTGCCCCCCTAGGACTGCCCCTTCAGCATTATCTTTGACTCTATATCACTTACATACTCTAGCAACAACTCTTCCTCTTCGGCGCGCTGCAGAGACACCGTCAGCGTGTTGACTCCTCATCACGTTGCCATGACGTCTGCAGCACGAGCATGCCATCACATGCTGGGACAGGGAGCTGATTGAAGCTCCCCTGATCCCGGAAGTGATGGCACGCTCAGAACTTCATTTGTGTTTGTGTCTTAAAGATGGGAATACAAATTAATGTGGCGCTCCCTCGCCATCCTCAAAAACCACACCGGATATAATAAAGAATTTGGAGGAGGGAGGAGGGTTCATAAGAAAAAAAAAATATTGATCTTGGCTCCACTCCATGAACCCGCTGTCCTACATACTGGACCTCTAGTGGCAGATACAACTCTGGCTCTACCCCAACGTGATGTAGAATTTTAAGGATAAAATAATTTAGAGCTACGGCTCTTTAAGATGTCTGTTATCATTGGTCCGATCCCAGATTGCAACGGACGCACTGGCCATGCATGCAACCTCAAGTGTGAAATATATGAAACCGTTGCGGCTGGGAGACATACAGCCAGTCTGTGCATTGCAATCTGAGATTGGACCAATGATCACAGACTTTTGAAAGAGCTCTAAGGAAACTATACATAATTTATATTATCAATACTTTTTATACAAAAAATTGTGGTACCTTCCTTATAAAGGTGTTGCCCAGGTTCATGAAGAAAGTCTGAAGTTGCTCTATGTGGCTGCAGACATTTGACTCCTCACAGTCAGACAGCACACTTCTAGTCAGAATGTGGCAGGAAGTATACAAATCGCAACATTGAGCGAGTCCGCACATGTCTATATGGAATGTGGCTAGATGTATGCAAATGTGCTCTGGCCACCGGCATTGGAGAATCTTGATAGCAGGTGAGGATTCAAAAGTCTGCAGTCAAATAGAGTGACTGCAGACTTTCATCAGAAACTGGACAGCCCCTTAGATAACCAAGAAGATTAGGTAAAAAATGTTTGTACCGTGTTGACCAGTAGATACAAAAAAAATTGGAATCTGAGAGTCTTCAGTGGTTGATACCTTTTAATGGCGAACTGAAAATATGGTAAGAAAAAGCAAAGCAAGCTTTCGAGACTCTATGGCCTCTTCATCAGGCTTAATAATAACAACACAAATTCTGAAGACACAGACACAATTATATATACATATACAGAGCAAGATGATGCAGTAAATACGCCAGGTGATGTAAAGCAGAAAAAAGTAGTCAGTCTTGGGAGGGGGAGAGGAGCTGGAGAGGTAAAATCAGAGTTCCAAGGTAAGAGGCACAGATTGTTTTATTGTTCTTTGATTAGTGGTTGAACTCTGATTTTACCTCCCCAGCTGCTCTCCTCCTCCCAAGACTGACTACTATTTTCTGCTTTAGGTCACCTGTTGTATTTACTGCATCATCCTACCCTGTATATGTATGTGTGTGTCTTCAGAATTTTGTCATTATCAGCCTGATGAAGAGGCCATAGAGTCTCGAAAGCTTGCTTTACTTTTTCTTACCATCTTTTCAGTTGGCCATTAAAAGGTATCAATCACTGAGGAGTACAAAAACTACTAGAAAATAAGCAGCATCAATGGATGGTAATCAATCACTGAGGACTCTCAGATTCTAATATTTTTTAAGAAGATTAGGCAATAAGGAACATACAAATGTTTTCAAATAACATTCATTTGCTACCCTAGTTTATGACATTAGCTTTTCTTTAAATGGCTCCTTTAGGTAATAAATAGTTTAGTCTCAAACAAACCTTTTAGATGTACCAGTAAGTCCATCTAAAAGTAAATTATTATGAAAATACGTTTAAAAATGTAAAAGGGTAATAAATAATGTGTCGTATATCTCAGGAAACATACCAATGACAATGTTCCAAAAATGAAACAAATGGAAAATTAATTTCGGCAATGTCAACAGTTTGTTATTTACACACTTGGTCCTGTATATCAAAGGTCATTTTTTACATCCCGACAATCGCTGGAATACACCTACCTCTGAGTTCACAATCTCTTCTGTAATACAGATACAAGGTACCAAGTGCTTGAGCAGACCTATATAAACACATAATATAAAGAGGGAGGAAAATACTAGAAATCCACCACAAGATCAGCACATTGAGGAAGATTAAGGCAGTGCATAAAGTGAATTCCTGTTAATTTATTTCCTAAAAAAACTTTTCTAAAAGAACAACAGCACCCCTCATTTATTTCATACAGAGTAATTCCATATCCATTACTGAATAAAAATAATATTTATTCACTTGTATACTGAACTGTATTTCCTAATAGAAGTGAATACATGCTTTTGTATGTTTTAAACTGTTGATTCACTGAAACATTTTAATTTTAATCCCTTCATACTTAGGTTTTAAGAAGGGAGGTTGGTATCATAATCTCTTTGTAACAGCCAATGAAATATACGGCCGAGAGATGATTAAAAAAAAAACCAACACATTCCACAAATTCCTTAGTGTGCATGTTGTATAAGGTTTTGTATGGAAGGATTCATGTGCTACGGTAGCATTGCTCGGTATAGACCACATAAACCTCATTCTAAAATGCATTTGTTTAAAAAAAAAAAAAACTTTAGATAGCATCTAATTGCAATTAGTGATGGGCGAATATGCTGATGTTCGGGTTTGGCGGACCCAGGCGGACTTTTTTTTTAAAGTCCAGGCTTGGGATAGGACTTGACCCAAACTTGTGTCCGAACTCCGAACCCAGAGTTTAAAGATATGAAATGATAGCTAAGGGGCTGTAAGAAGAAACAAAACAGTGTTTAAACATCAGCGTGATTACTTACCGCATCAACACACTTGTTCTTCTGGGGCCTCATTAACTTCCTGGTTATTGACTGTTTGATAGATGCTAGAATATATGGGCTGTTTCCAGATTAACAGCCAATCACAGACACACACTCTCCTTGAAAGCGTCTGTGATCGACTGTTGCACCCTATCCCATTGTACCAGCGTCTTTGATTGGTTGCCATAGGCAACAAACCTAATGCCATAGATAAGATTCGCTGTATTTTTGATTCATAATGCACATAAAGCAGACAGCTTTGGACTGACACCTTCAGCTGTCTGGTTTTACCTGGGCTGGTTGGCAATCAAAATACAGGTAAGCTCATTACTTTCTTTATAATTACTTAAATAAATATATAAAAAATGTGTGGGCTTCACCCTATTTTGCTTCCCAGCCAAGTTAAAAGCAGGCAGCTGGGGGCTGGTATTCTCAGCGTGGTAAGGCCCATAGTTATTGGTCCACCGAGTCTATAGAATAGCAGCCCGCAGCAGCCCCAGAAATTGGTGCATTCATTAGAAGCACTAATTCCTGGTGCTTTACTCGGTTCTTTCTGATATCCTGGTGTGGTGGCATCGGGGTGATAGATGGGGTTAGTGGCAGGGATGAACACTTAATCCATCTTAATAGACCTTTTTAAACCAAGGTTACCACCCACCTCCACTAATAATCAGATCATTAGAGCTAAGTGGATTCTAGAAGTCAATTATGTCATTATAAAGAAAAAGAGGAAAATGATCACATACTTCAGGTGGTGACCTACAGTACTACCCACAGCTTGAGGTTCTGAGAAAAACTGTTAAAAAACTTCACTATATCCCACACAAGGATGACCGGCTAAAAATAATATTCCAAGAAATTCCCATACTATGCTAGGCAACCTCCCAATTTAACCTTCCTAGCGGTATTCCCGAGCCTGACTCGGGGTTAACATTCACTGCCAGAAGCGGTAACCCCGAGTCAAGCTCGGGCTTACCCGCGGTCGCGGCAGATGCGGTGAAAAAACCGCATCTGCCGCACTTGCCGCATAGCCGCCGCACTTGCGGCGCGGTTGCGGCGCGGTTGCGGTAATCGCCATAGTAAGTATAGGGGCACTTGCGGCAGATGCGGCAAGTGCGGTTTTGCACTTGCGGCAGGTGCGGGCGCGAAAAAAACCGCACTTGCCGCACCTGCGGCAAGTGCAAAACCGCACTTGCCGCATCTGCCGCAAGTCCCCCTATACTTACTATGGCGATTACCGCAACCGCGCCGCAAGTGCGGCGGCTATGCGGCAAGTGCGGCAGATGCGGTTTTTTCACCGCATCTGCCGCGACCGCGGGTAAGCCCGCTTTTAGCACAAAATTCCTGACCTAATCATACCGCCAGGGAGGTTAAAGCACCACTCCAGATTTTTTTTTTTGTTTGCACCGTGGCAGTGGTGCTTTAAATGTAAGTCTCCTGCTTCCTGTCTTAGGCCCCCTTTATACCTTCCTGTATATAGGACATGTGTTGTGTTGTCCATTTTCACACATCCTGGAGACATGTTCACAAGATTGCCGCCCAGCTGTGAGGATGTGCTGCCTTGCACTCCCCAGCAACTTCAGGCATCGGCGGCCCCACTCCATCGTTCGGACCCATGAGCCACCCCATCGGCTCCGTCTCCCCTGCACCCCTCTGACCATCCAAACACTGGAGTCCTTGGAGGCCATCTGACCATCTTTGGCCCTCACCTCCACATCACTGCACAGGAGGCATCCTCTGACCTGGCCCAATGTCCCGCTCCGGTGAGACGCCACGAAAAGGACGCACCACCACCACATGTGGCATCTCATCCACTACTGAGCCCCCCTGGGTGGTTACTCGGCGGGTGCTCACCGCTATCGGCACACTGCGACCCTGTGTTCAGGCCACAGCCACGGCCTACACCTGCCGCCTTCCCGGGACTCCTGTTGTCCCACCTCCCGCCAGAGACAGAAGCTCTATCATCGTTTGTGTGCCCATCACAGCTATGGCACGGACCTAAGCCACCCGCCCGGTTCACTGCCACCCGGACACCCGAGATAGGAGCAGGGTCATTGCTCCCGCCCTCGCTCCATCACTACTGCAAGCTCCGACCGTGGCCTGTCCCTGCCTCTCTCCTGGGCCCCTGTGATGCCCTGCATCTGGCCTTCCACAGTGCCAGTGCTGCAAAGCTGCGGGCTGAGCGGGGGCTGATGGCGCTGCCCGCAGCGCCCTCCACAGCGTTGCAAAGCTGAGAACTAAGTGGGGGCTGATGGCGCTGACTGCGGGGCCCTCCACAGTGTTGCAAAACTAAGGGCTAAGTGGGGACTGATGGCGCTGCCTGCAGGACCCTGCCTCTGGTCAGATCCCCAGTCTGACTTGTGGCCTGATGCTCCTCTGCAGTTACCTGCTCCACTACCGCTGCCACCTCCTTCCCAGTCTTTCCCTGGCCTGAGGGTTGTACAGAGGTTCCCCCACCTTCTACCCCCACATCCCTGGCCTTCCCATCCCACGACCAGGACCCCTCCTGCCTTCTGGACCACTTGGCCCTCACTGCAGACCCTGAGAAACACCTAGCAAATCAGGCCGGCAGGCCTGCCACGCACCATCACCGGGCCCTGCCGACAGTCACCACCAGCCGATAAGAGCCATCAGCCTGAACCCTTCACGTCTCCTCATCACTTCACATACTCTTGCTGCTTCTGACCCCTGGCTGCACCTGACCCCCGGCTACATCTCATCCCCATGTGCTGTGCATTCACCTGGACTTGGTATAGCGTCACCTGTACTGCACACCCTGCTGTATCTGACCCCAAGCTGCATTTCATCCACTTCCTGCATCTCATCCCCATGTGCTGTGCATTCGTCTGGACCTGATATGACTTCACCTGTATTGCACCCCTCCCCCCCCGCTGCATCTGACCCCAAGCTGCATTTCCTCTGCTTCCAGCATCTTATCCCCACAGCCTGTGCATTTGGCTAGACTGGAATGACTCCTTCCGTATGCACATCCTCCCTGCTGCATCTGACTCCTTGCCTGCATACCATCCCCCTGCTGCATATCATCCAAGCATGCTACGCATCTGTCCTGACTGGTGTTGCGCATTGACCTCAGCTTGACTCCCTCACCACTGCTCACCTTCCCGCTACACCTGATCCCTGCTACACCCCTCCCATGCTGCCTCTCATCCCCTACTGCACCCTATCTATCCTCATTGTATACAATGATCAAGCTTCTTTTCACTCTCACTCCCATCCTTCTTCACTTCCTACTAACTCCACTTATCCCTCCACCCAGCAAAGAAGCAGTGATCTCTCCCTCCGTTCTACCTACCCATCTCACCCACTCCTCCGAACTATTCCTTCACATTCAATCCTTTGTCACCAAACATGCAAACCCTCGACGTAAACTCTCCTGCTCCCACCTCCTAATCCTCTCCCTGCTCCTCCTACTTGCTGGTGACATTTCCCCTAATCCAGGTCCCCCCCATCACATCCCCACAGTCACTTCTACCCCAAACATATGACCCATCACTAGCCTTCGCAACCTCAACAACCTCAGATCTATTCCTCCAGCCCGTGCTCCCCCAGTCCCTCTTCCTGGCGCACTCTGGACTGCCCGCTCGGTCTGCAACAAACTCCCATTCATTCACGACCTCTTTATCTCTAACAAACTCTCATTCCTTGGCATCACTGAAACCTGGCTCAACTCCTCGGACACTGCCTCCCCTGCTGCACTCTCCTTCGGCAGACTCACTCTTTCCCACATCCCCGTCCTAGCAACAACCATGGCAGAGGTGTGGCTTGCTCCTGTCTGACAGCTGCTCCTTCACCCTAATGACATCGCCGCCCTCTGCCTCCCTCCCCTCCTTTAAGGTGCACTCCGTCCGCATCTTCTCCCCCTTCAACCTCCAACTGGCTGTCATCTACCGCCCCCACAGGATGTATCCCCATCTTTCTCAACCATTTCACCACTTGGCATTTCTCCACTTCCTTTCCTCCAACATCTCCAATATCATCACGGGCGATTTCAACATCCCCATTGACACTCCCCACCCCGCTGCCTCCCGACTCCTATCCCTGATCACCTCCTTTGGGCTTTCCCAATGGTCCTCCTCAGCCACTCATAAGGATGGCCATACGCTTGATCTCGTCTTCACCCACCTCTGTTCCCTCACTGACCTCTCAATCTCGCCCCTCCCCCTATCCGACCACAACCTGCTGTCTTTCTCCTCCCTCTCCCCTCCTACCACGCCCCCCCTCTCCGGAAACTCACTCATCCCCGCTGTAACCTTAAACTTATTGATTTCCACTCACTCTCTGAGTCCCTTCTCCTCCTCAAAGACTTAGCTTCCTCACATGATGCTGATGCTGCCACCACCCTCTATAACACCACATTAACTACAGCCATGGATCAGGCCACCCCGCTCACATACAACACTACCTGCTCACACAGGCAACCCTGGCACATCACCCTAACTAAAGAGCTGCGTCGTGCATCTAGGGCGGCCGAGCGGAGATGGAAGAAATTCCACTCCGCGGGGCACTTCCCCACGTACAAAAGGTCCCTTATCAACTTCAAGACAGCACTCACCGCCTCAAAACAAGCCTACTTTTCCTCCCTAATAACCGCCCTGTCCCACAACCCCAAACAACTACTCAAAACTTTCAACTCTCTACTCCGTCTCCCTGCACCTCCTCCCTCTCCCCTCATCTCTGCTGATGACTTTGCCACTTTCTTCAAACAGAAGATCGACAAAATCCGAGAAAGCTTTGACCCACTGTCCCCTCAACCCTTCCCCATTACTGCCCACCCTTCTTCATCCAAATGAAGCTTTTCCACCATGACAGAAAATCAGCTCTCTTCCCTTCTGTCATGATCACACTTCACCACCTGTGCCCTCGACCCACTCCCTTCCCACCTCATCCCAAACCTCACCGCAGTACTCATCCCTGCCCTAACCCATCTCTTCAACCTATCACTCACTACTGGCGCCTTCCCCTCATCCTTCAAACATGTCCTAATCACACCCATCCTTAAAAAACCCTCCCTAGACCCTGTCTCTAACTATCGCCCCATATCTCTTCTCCCCTTCGCCTCAATACTACTTGAGCAACACCTCCATTCTGAACTGTCCTCCCACCTGTCCTCCTGCTCACTCTTTGACCGCCTACTTCCGATCCCACCACTCCGCCGCAACAGCCCTAACCAAAGTCATCAACGACCTACTGACCGCCAAGAGCAAACAACACTACGTCCTTCTCATCCTTGACCTATCTGCCGCCTTCAATACCATTGACTACTGACCTAGCCTTCTCCTGGATCTCCTTTTACCTAACGGACTGGACTTTTAGCATCACCCACTCCCACATCTCCTCTTCGCCCTACCCCTTATCTGTCGGTATCACCCAAGGCTCGGTTCTGGGGCCACTACTCTTCACCATCTACACCCTCGACCTAGGACAAATCATTGAGTCTCACAGCCTTCAATACCACCTCTATGCCGACGACACCCAGATCTATCTGTCTGGGCCTGACATCACCTCCCTACTTTCCAAAATTCCGCAATGCCTGTCCACCATCTGATCCTTCTTCTCTGCTTGCTTCCTAAAACTGAACATGGACAAAACCAAGTTCATCGTCTTCCCCCCAAATTGCTCTCCCCAACCTATCCATCACTGTCAACGACTTCTCACTCTCCCCAGTCTCCCCCGCCAAGTGTCTTGGGGTAATCCTCGACTCTTCCCTCTCCTTCAAGCCTCACATCCAAGCCCTCGCCACCTCCTGCCAAGTCCAGTTCAAAAACATTTTCCGGATCCGCACTTTCCTTGACCACGACACTGCTAAAACACTCATTCATGCTCTCATCATCTCCCGCCTTGACTACTGCAACTTCCTGCTCACTGACCTCCCTACTACTTCCCTCGCACCTCTCCAATATATCCTAAACTCTGCTGCCCGACTAATCCACCTGTCTCTCCGCTACTCCCACGTCTCCTCCCTCTGCCAAGCCCTTCACTGGCTCCCCACCTCTCACAGATCCCAGTTCAAAACCCTAACCATGACATACAAAGCCATCCACAACCTGTCCCCTTCATACAACTCTGACTTAGTCTCCCATCACCTACCCTCACGCAACCTGCGTTCCTCCCAAGAACTCCTTCTCTCCTCCCCTCTAATTACCTCCTCCTACAACCACATACAAGACTTCTCCTGTGCATCTGCTATACTCTGGAACTTGCTCTCCCAACATATCAGACACTCGCCTACCCTGGGAAACTTCAAAAGAAACCTGAAGACCCACCTCTTCCGACAAGCCTGCAACCTACTATGAGACCTCGTCCACTCCACCGTCCCACGGTTGACACTTCCCCACTCCTACTCTATCCCCACCCATCCCTCGCAGACTGTGAGCCCTTGCGGACAGGGTCCTCTATCCTCCTGTATCTGTACGATTTGATTGTCCATATATATTGTACTTGTCCTCGTCTGCCCTTTCCATATGTAAAGCGCCATAGAATCCAATGGCACTATATAAATAAATAATAATACTAACTGAACACTATGGGGATCGTCACATCTCCATATTTTGACAAGGAACAAGTGTCCATGTGAGTCATGTGACTCACATGAAGACAAGTCCAATTTTTACTGCCAGCAGGGATGCCACTTGTACCACACATGCAGTGGTGTAACTAGAGTCCAGTGAGCCCCGGTGCGAAGTCTGGAGTTGGGCCTCCCCTTCCCCCATACATTTTGGTCAGATGTATGGGTCTCATTTCGCATTATAAATCCTATAAAGATTTACGAATTGCCCCTCTCCTCCATTATATATTAATATCCCCCAACCCATACCTCCCAACTTTTGAAGAACAGAAAGAGGGACAGTCGATGCGGCGCACGTAGTGCGCCGCGCAAATTTTTAGCCCCACCCCTTGCCCCGCCCCTGACCACACCCATTTACAAGTGACGGACATTCAGATGCCCTTATTACTATTAATCTTCTGATTATTGCATTTTTGCTGCATTTTTTTGCCTTTTCCAATTCATTTGATGCATTTTAGTGCCATTTAGTACTGACAGCACAGACTATGGGCTGCCCCATCATACAACACAGCAGGACGGCTGAGACTAGTGCCTGCCCTGCAGCATTGTGTAGTTTATAGCCAGGGATGTGCAGTCAGTAATCAAACCTCTGACTCCGAATCCTCAGTTTCCCTGAATCCAACCCCACCAAAATGGAAACCGTCTCAGACTCCATCTCCACAGTCATGGTGTGCAGCCGGTAAGCCAAACCTCCGACTCCACCAAAATGGACACCGACTCTGAGTCCACAGTACTGTGTATAGCGCCCCCTGATGGCAGGCTGCCGTCCACAACAGGATACAATACTAGCTCTGGGGATGCAGTAGGGAGATGGGAAAAAGTTCCACAAGGTGAACTATCACTGCAGCCTCCACCAGTCGGGCCTTTATGGCAGAGTGGCCCAACAGAAACCTCTCAAATGAAGAATTTAATTTGAGTGATCCGTTTTATGCAGTGCACTGCAAATAATGGATCAAAAAATGCAGAGTCTGAATGTAGCCTATATATCCCCATCCTGGTATATATGGTCCCCATCCTGGTATATATGGTGTCCCTTATGGTCCATTCGCCACAGAGGTACTGCACCTTAGCTAGAGGTGTGGTACCTCCCCCCCACCCCTGGTAAGGAGAGGGCACTACCCGGTACCCACACATCCGCATCCAACACCAGCCCACTCTAGGCCAGGGGTGCTGAGGCAGAAGAAACCCCATGATGGGCAGACCCCATCTCTGGCTGGAGAAGGGGATTAGTAGGTGGAACAGTTAGAATGTAGTGGAGCACTAGGAGGTAGGCAGTGACAGTTGAGAGTGGGAGGAGTTAATCCAGACAGAAACAGGAAGTGCGCAGTCAGTGAGTCGGACCCGGGGACTGGAGTTGTGAGTAGCTTGTCCTGGGGAAGAGGATGGAGAGAAAGTTGGACCCGGGGACTGGAGCCAGACGAGCTCGTCCCAGGTCAGAGAGGACGTAGAGTATATGCAGAGACTGAGAGGGAGCTCTGAGGGGAGGGGGAGCACCTCTGGGTCGCCACAGAGCCCTGTGTGGAGGAACCCCGTTCCAGTGATTGCCTGGAGGGACTTGCTGGAGGAGCTAGGCCACAGAGGGGACCGGCCCCAGACTAGTGGAAGACTTTAAGATTCAGCTAGCAAACCCGGAGGCTGCAGTATCTTAATGTGCAGCAGCCAAATCCGCACACAATCGCTGAAAAGGCAGCCGCATAGGCTCAAGGGGACAAGAGAGACGTCGCCCGACAGGACCCAAGCTGCTGGCTCTGGACAGTGTGTGTGAAAAGCAGGAGGGTGAGAGCCAGCGCAGTGAGATGACCCGGAAAGGTACACACAAAGGTGGTACCAAACAAGTGCCACCAATCTGCCTAGAAATGGCTGGATCCCTGACTCGGAGTACACAGCACCCGGCGGGTCGGCGTACTTCAGAAACTGAGTAAACTGTGAAGACTGCACCCTGCTGTGTCCCCTGATTTATTTACTGCACGACCTGCCCTGGGTTACACCTGTGACCACCATCAATAGACTATAACTGCCCTGGGGTCCTGCTCTACCCGTGGAGAGCTGTAACATCCCTGCTGCATCACCCCAGTAGATCTGAACCGAAGCGTCGGCCATCCAATTGCTGAATACCACAGGTGGCGTCACAAGTTTAATCCCATATAAATAACCCCCATTTTTATGACACCGCCAGGCTCACGGAGCCAGGTCACGCCACCATGACATTCCCCAAAGAGAACTGAACTGTTCGGCCCGGTTCCGAGTACCTCACGGCCCTGGTGGGCGCGTCAGTATACATGTCCCTATTTTTCTCTAATTTAAGAAAGTATTCTACTCAACTTTCTTCAGCTCCCACATCACCCAGTGTCCTCTGTAACAACGCACAGCTGGTAGCTGACATTGGAGTGTGCGCCTTGATGCAAGAAGTGACTGTCATGTGCTGCCCTATCACGGTACCGCAGACGTCAGCTGTCAGCCACAGTTTGGCCGTCAGCGTGTATCACAGTGCAGGAACCTAACGGGTCTCTGTACATCAATGCGCTTCAGCTTGATGCGTGTCCTCGGATACACATCCAGCTGCAGTACGTGCTGGGGTCGCCCGGGCCCCTGTATCGCCAGGCCTGGTCGTGACCTCGATCCTTACAATTATGTAGATACTGAACAGAAATTGTTTATTCTTTTATTAGTGTTGTGAAAAAAATTCAGAAATTTGTAATTAAAAATACATTTTTGCTTGTGTCATTTTCCAAGATGTGTAACGTTATTAATCTTTATGATCGGGGCTGTGAGGGGAGGTTTGTTGTGCCCTGTGCTGACATTACTGATACCATGTGGCTGTAGATCATATACTGATTGGCTGTTATATGCCATTCATCGCAAGGTGGAGGAGGCAAAAAAATATATAGGATTCTGGCGATTTAATTGTTGTTTTTTGTTACGCTGTTTACCAATCACATTCATTTATTTTGGATTTTGAGAGGACTTTTATGAATGCAGGGATACCAAATATGGGGGGGATTATTTATGTTTTGCTTTTTATGGGAAATAGGGGTTGGTTATAAATTTTTGTTGTTTTTTCCCATATGTTTAAAAACACTTTTTTTTTTCTCTGTACTGTAAGGGTACCGTTACACCGCGCGATCCCATAGGCGACGCACGTTTTTGCGTGTCGCCCGAGGTCGCCGACGCCCATTTACACGGGAGCGACACCTTAGGCGACGCTCAGGCGACGACCTGACCGGAAATTGCCTGAGCGTCGCCCAAGCCCCACAGGCGATTAAGTCGCTGGCGGCCGCATACGCGTCACACAGAGCAACCACATTAGCGATGTGGGCGTAATTTTGAGCCGCATCTCGGAGATAGGCGTGAACATTATGTTGTGTGACGCCTTGAAGAAATGTGATTGGCCTGGGTGTCTGATGCAGAATTGACATGTACTGAGACAATTGTGTTGGTGTTAAAAAGAGACATTTGGCAATGGCACATCTCTGCACTTTGTAGCACACAGTGGGGCATCAATGCGCTGCTTTTTAATAGAATGTACGCTCCTGGGTATGGCCCCTTTGACATCTGCGTTTTATGCTGATGGCGGCAGTTGCAGTTAAAAAAACCGCAACTGCCACGATTACCGCAAGTGTGACCGCACTTGCGGTTCACTTGCGGCAAGCACCATACAATGTCTATGGGGCTTGCGGCAGGTGTGGCAAGTGCGCCAAGTGCGGTTTCGGCACTTGCGGCATACTGCGGTTTTTTCCCAGCCGCACCTGCCGCAAGCCCCATAGACATTGTATGGTGCTTGCCGCAAATGAACCGCAAGTGCGGTCACACTTGCGGTAATCGCGGCAGTTGCGGTTTTTTTAACTGCAACTGCCACCATCAGCATAAAACGCAGATGTCAAAGGGGCCTAATACACCTTTCAGCACCATGGAAAGGAAGACTACATTAATGTGGGACGCACACATCATCAAATAGGACGCCGATGAACAAGACTACCAATCGTAACGCTGGAGCTGCCACCAATCCACGCGACCGCCGGAGATAGTAACTACGCCCTGAAACGCCTACTGAATAGTTTTGGTGATGTGTGCTGTCGCCTTTCACATCGCTCATGAGATGTTACACAGGGCGATCAGCGCACATCACCCAGGAATGGTCGCCTGGTTTCACATCAGAGCACTCGGACGTGTCGCCATCGCCCATTTACATTAGGCGACGCATTGGCGATGTCGCCGGCGACAGGCCACGCCTTAGCGTCGCCTGTGGAATCGCCGGCGATATCTCCAAGTGTGACGGTACCTTAATAGTCTCCTTAGGGGAGCTGAAGCTGTATCATATCGCTTCTCCAGAATGCAGCAGTGCTACAGCCGCTATGTAGAGTGAAAATCATGTTCTTCTATGAACACCACATAAACGCTGGCCCTCACACAAGAACCGTCACGATAGGTATGGAGGTCTTCAGCAGACCCCTGGCTGTCATGGGAACCCATCACATCCTCAGACCTCACACAATACCGACGCAGCCGACATCTCCTGCCGGGACCGACGTGGCCGACGTCTCCTGCCGGGACCTACATCTCCTGCCGGGACCGACGTGGCCGACGTCTCCTGCCGGGACCTACATCTCCTGCCGGGACCGACGCGGCCGACATCTCCTGACGGGTCCGCCATCTCCTGCCGGGACCGCCATCTCCTGCCGGGACCGACGCGGCCGACATCTCCTGCCGGGGCCGACGTCTCCTGCCAGGACCGACATCTCCTGCGTTCACTAGTCTGTGGCCCCTGCGCAGCTCCTGCTCCCTCTTGTGCAGGTGCGAGGGATGAACAGACTGTGGAGGACAGAGGAGATGTCAGTCATATCAATCAAGGCAGGAGAGATGGTAAATCAGGATCACAGTGAGCAACTGTCAGACATATAACTCTTGTACCCGGCTCAGCCTCTTTCTCTATTTTCTTTAACACGTAGCGTATTTACCACTTTATTTTGCAGTGGCGCTTTTTTGCACAAAAAAACACAACTGCATTCACACAGTGCGCTTTTCCCAGCGCGCTTTTCCTGAGCCCATTTTATAATGCGACCCATGGGAAAAGTGCGCTGAAAAAAGTGCAAAGAATTGACATGGTTGTTCTTTTTGCATGTGTGCTTTGCAGTGAAAGCGTGCGCACATCAAAGAGCAAAAATATGCAACGTGTGAAAGCCATAGCTTTTGCTGGATTGCTTATCCAGTGTTGCGTTTCACTGCTTTTACAGCAGCACAAAATAGCAGTGCGTAGATGCAGTAAATATGCCACGGGTGAAGCCTTACTCCTGCTCTCTGTTATCAGCTTCTCATTTCCTGCCATACTGGTCACTGGTTTTAGTTCTTCATCCAGTGTCTCGTTCTCCAGGGTCATATCTAGGGGAAACTGGTGGGGCATTTGCCCCGACGCAGCAGGCAGGGGGGCGCCGCTGGACCTCCTGCTGCAGTGGCCAAGGACGGGTCTCCCCGCCAGCCGCCTGTTACGCCCCCCTGCATTGTTCTCCACCAGCAGACAGAGCTGCACACTACATCCACGGCTGCTCTGTACTGACAGGACCTGTGAAGATGTCACATGGAGGGGAGGAGTCAGGGGTCACATTATCAGCTCCTCAGTGTATGCAGGACTCTGCTGTGCTGGTTGTTATGGTGCAGGATAAGGTGAAGGTTATGTCAGGAGGGCTTTACAGTGTGGATGTAGCAGAGCCGATATTGTACTAAATGTACAGAGCTAAGCTGTGGGCGTAAGGAGTGGAGCTGTGTCTCCACGAGGTTTATGGAGCGGAGCCGCGTGTGTACGTGCCTGCATCAGTGCACGGTGAGGAGCTGCACCTGTATGAGGTGTACAGAGCGGAGCCGTGCCTGTATGAGGTTTACGGAGCGGAGCTGTGTCTGTGTACGGAGCGGAGCTGCGCCTGCATCAGGTGCACGTAGCGGAGCCGCACCTGTATGAGGTGTACGGAGCGGAGCCGTGCCTGAATGAGGTGTACGGAGCGGAGCCGCACCTGCATGAGGTGTACGGAGCAGAGCTGTGCATTTATGAGGTGTACGGAGCAGAGCTGTGTCTGTATATGGTGTACGGAGCGGAGCCATGCCTTTATGAGGTGTACGGAGCAGAGCCGTGCCTTTATGAGGTGTACGGAGCGGAGCCGTGCCTTTATGAAGTGTATGGAGCGGAGCTGTGCCTGTATGTGGTGTACGGAGCAGAGCTGTGCCTGTATGAGGTGTACGGAGCAGAGCCGTGCATTTATGAAGGTGTACGGAGCAGAGCCGTGCATTTATGAGGTGTACGGAGCGGAGCCGTGCATTTATGAGGTGTACAGAGCGGAGCCGTGCCTTTATAAGGTGTACAGAGCGGAGCCGTGCCTGTATGAGGTGTACGGAGCAGAGCTGTGCATTTATGACGTGTACAGAGCGGAGCCGTGCCTTTATGAGGTGTACGGAGAGGAGCGCCGTAGCCTTTATGAGGTGTACGGAGCGGAGCCGTGCATTTATGAGGTGTACGGAGCGGAGCCGTGCATTTATGAGGTGTACGGAGCGGAGCCGTGCCTTTATGAGGTGTACGGAGCGGAGCCGTGCATTTATGAGGTGTACGGAGCGGAGCCGTGCCTTTATGAGGTGTACGGAGCGGAGCCGTGCCTTTATGAGGTGTACGGAGCGGAGCCGTGCCTTTATGAGGTGTACGGAGCGGAGCCGTGCATTTATGAGGTGTACGGAGCGGAGCCGTGCATTTATGAGGTGTACGGAGCGGAGCCGTGCATGAGGTGTACGGAGCGGAGCCGTGCATGAGGTGTACGGAGCGGAGCCGTGCCTTTATGAGGTGTACGGAGCGGAGCCGTGCATTTATGAGGTGTACGGAGCGGAGCTGTGCCTTTATGAGGTGTACGGAGCGGAGCCATGCCTTTATGAGGTGTACGGAGCGGAGCCGTGCATTTATGAGGTGTACGGAGCGGAGCCGTGCATTTATGAGGTGTACAGAGCGGAGCCGTGCATTTATGAGGTGTACAGAGCGGAGCCGTGCCTGTATGAGGTGTACGGAGCGGAGCCGTGCATTTATGAGGTGTACAGAGCGGAGCCGTGCATTTATGAGGTGTACGGAGCGGAGCTGTGCCTGTATGAGGTGTACGGAGCAGAGCTGTGCATTTATGAGGTGTACGGAGCAGAGCTGTGCATTTATGAGGTGTACGGAGCGGAGCTGTGCATTTATGAGGTGTACGGAGCAGAGCCGTGCATTTATGAGGTGTACGGACCAGAGCCGTGCATTTATGAGGTGTACGGAGCAGAGCCGTGCATTTATGAGGTGTACAGAGCAGAGCCGTGCATTTATGAGGTGTACAGAGCAGAGCCGTGCATTTATGAGGTGTACGGAGCGGAGCCGTGCATTTATGAGGTGTACGGAGCGGAGCCGTGCATTTATGAGGTGTACGGAGCGGAGCTGTGCCTGTATGAGGTGTACGGAGCAGAGCTGTGCATTTATGAGGTGTACGGAGCGGAGCTGTGCATTTATGAGGTGTACGGAGCGGAGCTGTGCATTTATGAGGTGTACGGAGCGGAGCTGTGCATTTATGAGGTGTACGGAGCAGAGCTGTGCATTTATGAGGTGTACGGAGCAGAGCCGTGCATTTATGAGGTGTACGGAGAGGAGCCGTGCCTTTATGAGGTGTACGGAGCGGAGCCGTGCATTTATGAGGTGTACGGAGCGGAGCTGTGCCTGTATGAGGTGTACGGAGCAGAGCTGTGCATTTATGAGGTGTACAGAGCAGAGCTGTGCATTTATGAGGTGTACGGAGCAGAGCTGTGCATTTATGAGGTGTACGGAGCGGAGCTGTGCATTTATGAGGTGTACGGAGCAGAGCTGTGCATTTATGAGGTGTACGGAGCAGAGCCGTGCATTTATGAGGTGTACGGAGCAGAGCCGTGCATTTATGAGGTGTACAGAGCAGAGCCGTGCATTTATGAGGTGTACAGAGCAGAGCCGTGCATTTATGAGGTGTACGGAGCGGAGCCGTGCATTTATGAGGTGTACGGAGCGGAGCCGTGCATTTATGAGGTGTACGGAGCGGAGCCGTGCATTTATGAGGTGTACGGAGCGGAGCTGTGCATTTATGAGGTGTACGGAGCAGAGCCGTGCATTTATGAGGTGTACGGAGCGGAGCTGTGCATTTATGAGGTGTACGGAGCAGAGCTGTGCATTTATGAGGTGTACGGAGCAGAGCCGTGCATTTATGAGGTGTACGGAGCAGAGCCGTGCAATTATGAGGTGTACGGAGCAGAGCCGTGCATTTATGAGGTGTACGGAGCGGAGCCATGCATTTATGAGGTGTACGGAGCGGAGCCGTGCATTTATGAGGTGTACGGAGCGGAGCCGTGCATTTATGAGTGTACGGAGCGGAGCCGTGCATTTATGAGGTGTACGGAGCGGAGCCGTGCATTTATGAGGTGTACGGAGCAGAGCCGTGCATTTATGAGGTGTACGGAGCAGAGCCGTGCATTTATGAGGTGTACGGAGCAGAGCTGTGCATTTATGAGGTGTACGGAGCAGAGCCGTGCATTTATGAGGTGTACGGAGCGGAGCCGTGCCTGTATGAGGTGTACGGAGCGGAGCCGTGCATTTATGAGGTGTACAGAGCGGAGCCGTGCCTTTATAAGGTGTACAGAGCGGAGCCGTGCCTGTATGAGGTGTACGGAGCAGAGCTGTGCATTTATGACGTGTACAGAGCGGAGCCGTGCCTTTATGAGGTGTACGGAGAGGAGCCGTGCCTTTATGAGGTGTACGGAGCGGAGCCGTGCATTTATGAGGTGTACGGAGCGGAGCCGTGCATTTATGAGGTGAACGGAGCGGAGCCGTGCCTTTATGAGGTGTACGGAGCGGAGCTGTGCATTTATGAGGTGTACGGAGCGGAGCCGTGCATTTATGAGGTGTACGGAGCGGAGCCGTGCCTTTATGAGGTGTACGGAGCGGAGCCGTGCCTTTATGAGGTGTACGGAGCGGAGACGTGCATTTATGAGGTGTACGGAGCAGAGCCGTGCATTTATGAGGTGTACGGAGCAGAGCTGTGCATTTATGAGGTGTACGGAGCAGAGCCGTGCATTTATGAGGTGTACGGAGCAGAGCCGTGCAATTATGAGGTGTACGGAGCAGAGCCGTGCATTTATGAGGTGTACGGAGCAGAGCTGTGCATTTATGAGGTGTACAGAGCCTGTCACCACACTCCTCTGTGTTCTCTGTTATCATCACCCCTTGTGTTATCCTCAGCCTGTGCTCCCATGTCTTTGATACCTGTGTGCTGTGCTCCTGTCAGTTCCTCCCAGTCACAGGCAGTCAGTGATCCAGGCTCCAGTGTGGAGGCAGAGCCCTCTGTGTCCCGGCTGCTGCTGTGCTGATGCTTCCTCCATTGCTGGGGAACTTCACAGAGGCCGCGCTGAGCCGGGATTGGATGACTGAGTTCTGTCCCCTCTCTACACACAGGGCAGGAGAGAGGTCACACGACTCACTCTCTGCACTGTGATTGGGTGCTCAGTCCTCCCAATGTGCTGCTGTGAGGGGGCGTGACCGGCAGCCGGAGGGGGCGTGGCCGGCAGCTAGAGGGGCCGTGCAGCAATCAGTGAAGTGCCAGACACCGGGAGTCCGGGACACTTCTAGTCCCGCACGGGACAGCGGGAAGCCCGGACTAAACCGGGACTGTCCCGCCAAATCCGGGACACTTGGGAGGTCTGCCCAACCTGCTATATATGGTCTCCATCCTACTATATAAATGGTCTCCCATCCTGCTATATACCATAAATACACGAGTATAAGATGACCCGAATATAAGCTGAAGCCCCTAATTTTACCACAAAAAACTGGAAAAACTTGTTGACTCAAGTATAAGCCTGGGGTGGAAATGCAGCAACCCCCTATCCTGTTATATAATCCCCCAGCCTGGTACATAGCCCTCATCCCCCAACCTGGTATATCATCAATCAAAGGAGAACAAAGGTGGAGCTATGTTTGCTTGAGGTATATAATAAAAGTTATATCTTTATTTAAGAGACAGACTGAACACATTTAGTGTAAAAATTCTGGTACAATTCATTACAAAAACATGGCACAATAATCCATAAACATAGATGGATGCACAATTGATTTTTCATATGTTTAGCACAAAAACAGGGTAGTTAACAAAAACGCTAGCTGACACATTTAGTCAGATGAGGTAAATAGCATATTGAGACAGCCAGAGTAATCCAGGTATAGATTGGCAGCTCAAGAGTCAAATATTGCAACGTCCCATAAAAGTGCATATAGTAAAATACATTGAAAGTGCAATCACATACAATGAATAAGGTGCCAGTGCAGGATAAGGAGAATCAATCCCTCCATATCAGACTCCTTACGTACGTTTCGCTTGCTTAAATAGGCATATGCTTCATCATGAGGAGTGCTAAGGTATGATACATGGCGGATTTTATACTCACAAACACATGCGGTCACATGTGTCTATCAGCCAAACAGATCGCTGGAGGCGGCGCGTGCGCAATCGGCACCAGAAGCCGGTGATGTCATTTCCGGCGCGACGTCCGACTCATCACAGTGCGCCCGGCGGTCGCCATGGCAGCACATAAACAAGCCGGGCGCCGTAATGCGCCTTAGTGACAGCCCAGCAGGTGATACAGATCACGCACGCGCACACGGTCTGAAGGCAAGTAAATTACCTAGCCTGAGACAAACACCATAATTGATAATTTTATAGGACAGAATTAATCCATAATTTTCTTGTTTTCTCCATATTCCAAGAATGGTGGTCGTTCAGGCCCAGTAAAGGATCATGAGGACATCTCTTGCAGAGTGACCGCATTGAGTATATCCACTGTTGATACAGAATAAAAAACAATGCTTAAAAAACACCTAACAGATAAAACATATTCGTTAGATAGTGAGGGTTTGAAAAAAGTAAAGAAAAAGGAAGAAAGAGACAAAGAAGAGAAAAGGACGAAAATAAAAGAGTCCTTTCATACAATACACAAAAGGACACAGAAATCCTGAACAGCCTGAGCAAATAATCACAGCGGTGCTCAAAATTAGTAATAGACACATAATTGCGAGACCAAGGTACCCCTATAACTTAGAGAAATGGAACAAAGCTAATTGCTTCATTAAGGCCTTTAGCAGACACAGTATCTAGTGTGATTATCCACCTTAATTCCCGTTGGGCTAGCATTTTTTGGAGATCCCCTCCCCTAATCCCTCCATGTATCTGGTCTATCCCCCTCACCTTAAAGGTACCGTCACACAGGGACATATCGCCGGCGATGTTGCCGGCAACCGAGGGGCGTGGCCAGGTTGCGGCGACATCGCCGGCGAGTTGCCTCGTGTGACAGGGCGATAATCAGGCGATGAATCGCCTGAGTCACATCGCCAGGTTTCCCAACAATGTTGGGAAACCTGGCGATGTTGTTCAGGCGATTCTGCCTGATCGCCCTGTGTAACGCAGCAACCCGCAATGTTACGGGCGATTCCGCCTATCTACAACATTGCGGGTTATCGCTCGCTGGGTTGCTGGGCAACTCAGCGAGCGATAGCCGCGGCAACTAGCCGGCGACATCGCCGGTAAGTTGCTCCGTCTGACAGCTCACCGGCGATGTTGTCAGGGATGCGCGCTCCCGCGATCCCCGGCAACATCGCCAGCGATATGTCCCTGTGTGACGGTACCTTCAAGGTTTTAACATTGCAACCATGGTGGTAATAAAAGTGACGGGGCAGAGGTTTAAGGGCAGCGATCTCATCCTCTTTTGCTTTCTTTGCAGCTAAAATGTCCCTCACATGCTCACGAACCCTGACTCTCAATTCTCTTGTGGTCAATCCGATATAGATCTTATTACATCCACATGTAGCAAAGTACACAACATGTGTACTGCTACACGAGATGTACTGTCTTATCATATAGGTCCTAGAACCATCACTCGAGACGAAATCAGAGCTCCTGATCATGCTGGGACATGCACTGCAATCCCCACACGGAAAAAACCCTTTCCGCTGGGGTCCTATCCCAAAGATCCCTGTTGTTTTTGGTGCATAATGACTATGCACCAAAATGTCTTTTAAATTCTGAGACCGTCTTGATGTCATCTGAGGGTTCTCAGAAAGGACCCCCCTCAGGGATGGCTCGGACAATAACACAGGCCAGTGTCTAGCCAAAATTTGTCTCATTCTCTCCCACTGTTGATTATGGGTCGAGATGAATCTAATATCCCCATAAGTCTCATTTGTTTTCTTTTTAGGAGGAAGGAGGAGATCATCACATTTGGTCAGTCTAGCTCTATTATAGCCCCTCTTAATAGTCCTGCGACTATATCCTCTTTGCCTGAACCTGCCACTCAACTCCTCAGCCTGCTTCTGGAAGTCAGCCTCCGTGGAGCAGATCAGCCTCATCCTCAAAAATTGTCCAACCGGGATCGCTTTTATGGTTGACGGAATGTGGGCTGATGACGCATGCAGCAATGCGTTCACAGATGTATCTTTCGGTATACGTCCGTCTGTAACATCCACATCCATCAACCATAATTTTGACATCCAAAAAGTCAATTGATGAATTGCTAAATTTATAAGTAGTCTGATATTCAAATTATTATTATTCAAATCATTCATGAATAGTCTGAGCTGCTCTGTAGTGCCCTGCCACACCATTAATACATCATCAATATAGCGCATCCAGCACTGCACATGGGACACGGCCCGCACACCCCCGCATGCAAAAATGCCCCGCTCCCAGTGTCCTAGGAACAGATTTACATTCGAAGGTGCACAGGCCGCGCCCATGGCAGTGCCGCGCCTCTGAAGATAGAATCGATCTTTAAATGTGAAAAAGTTGTGAGACAGGACAAAACAGAGCAGCTCAATAATCAGCTCACATAGATGTGCATCCCGGTTGGACCCTTCAAGGAAGAAGCGGACCGCCTCCACACCTGCATCATGGTCAATGCAGGTGTAGAGGGACTCCACGTCGGCAGTGACTAAGAACATATCCTTCTCCACAAAGACCCCGTCAATCCTTGTAAGGGCGTCCGTAGTATCTCGTATATACGAGGCAGTGTTTCGACTAGAGCTTCAAGTAGAAGTCGATAAATCGACATATCGGGTCACAAAGGCCCTCCATGCCTGAAACTATCGGACGCCCGGGGGATTGACGGGGTCTTTGTGGATCTTTGGAAGTAAATAGAAAGTAGGCACTTTCGGGGCTCTGACCAAAAGTCCATCCAGGACTTTTTTTGTGATGATCCCCTCCTCCATTGCACTCACTAAGATCCGTTCTAATTCCAATGAAAAAGAGCCAACAGGATTCCGATCTAGCTTCTGGTAGACATTTTTGTCTCTCAGTTGCCTTAAGGTCTCTTTTTCATATAAATGACAAGGCCAGATAACAATATTACCCCCTTTGTCTGCCGCCTTTATAACTACATTGTCGAGAGATTTTAATTCGGCAATGGCCTTCCTCTGTTGGTAGGTCATATTATCAAATGACCTCCTCGTACTTAGTTTTCTAAAATCCTCCACCACTAATCTGGTGAATATATCGATGGCTGGGCAGGCAGACAAAGGGGGGAATTTAACTGATTTTGGCATCACATTTTTGGGGAACCTACCTGTTCATTTGATGGCAATTCATTCTCTAGATCTCCAAGGCACCAAGGGCTTCTTGTTCTGAAACATCTCTGTCTCTGGAGCACTCTTCATATGCAGTTTCTTAAGCAGTACTTTACGTGCAAATACAGTGCCTACAAGTAGTATTCAACCCCCTGCAGATTTAGGTGGTTTGATAAGATGCAAATAAGTTAGAGCCTTCAAACTGCAAACGAGAGTAGGATTTATTAACAGAAGCATAAATCTTACAAACCAAAAAGTTATGTTGCTCAGTTGAATTTTAATAAATTTTAAACATAAAAGTGTGGGTCAATTATTATTCAACCCCTAGGTTTAATATTTTGTGGAATAACCCTTGTTTGCAATTACAGCTAATAATCGTCTTTTATAAGACCTGATCAGGCCGGCACAGGTCTCTGGAGTTATCTTGGCCCACTCCTCCATGCAGATCTTCTCCAAGTTATCTAGGTTCTTTGGGTGTCTCATGTGGACTTTAATCTTGAGCTCCTTCCACAAGTTTTCAATTGGGTTAAGGTCAGGAGACTGACTAGCCACTCCATCACCTTGATTTTTTCCCTCTTGAACCAGGCCTTGTTTTCTTGGCTGTGTGCTTTGGGTCGTTGTCTTGTTGGAAGATGACCCATCTTAAGATCCTTGATGGAGGAGCGGAGGTTCTTGGCCAAAATCTCCAGGTAGGCGTGCTATCCATCTTCCCATGGATGCGGACCAGATGGCCAGGCCCCTTGGCTGAGAAACAGCCCCACAGCATGATGCTGTCACCACCATACTTGACTGTAGGGATGGTATTCTTGGGGTCGTATGCAGTGCCATCCAGTCTCCAAACGTCACGTGTGTGGTTGGCACCAAAGATCTTGATCTTGGCCTCATCAGACCATAGAACCTTGAACCAGTCTGTCTCAGAGTCCTCCAAGTGATCATGAGCAAACTGTAGACGAGCCTTGACATGACGCTTTGAAAGTAAAGGTACCTTACGGGCTCGTCTGGAACGGAGACCATTGGGTGGAGTATGTTACTTATGGTATTGACTGAAACCAATGTCCCCACTGCCATGAGATCTTCCCGGAGCTCCTTCCTTGTTGTCCTTGGGTTAGCCTTGACTCTTCGGACAAGCCTGGCCTTGGCACGGGAGGAAACTTTCAAAGGCTGTCCAGGCCGTGGAAGGCTAACAGTAGTTCCATAAGCCTTCCACTTCCGGATGATGCTCCCAACAGTGGAGACAGGTAGGCCCAACTCCTTGGAAAGGGTTTTGTACCCCTTGCCAGCCTTGTGACCCTCCACGATCTTGTCTCTGATGGCCTTGGAATGCTCCTTTATCTTTCCCATGTTGACCATGTATGAGTGCTGTTCACAAGTTTGGGGAGGGTCTTAAATAGTCAGAAAAGGCTGGCAAAAGAGATAATTAATCCACACATGTGAAGCTCATTGTTCTTTGTGCCTGAACTACTTCTTAATACTTTAGGGGGACCAAACAGAATGCTGGTGGTTTGAGGTGTTGAATAATAATTGACCCACACTTTTATGTTTAAAATGTATTAAAATTCAACTGAGCAACATAATTTTTTGGTTTGTAAGATTTATGCTTCTGTTAATAAATCCTACTCTCGTTTGCAGTTTGAAGGCTCTAACTTATTTGCATCTTATCAAACCACCTAAATATGCAGGGGATTGAATACTACTTGTAGGCACTGTAGGTGCACGTCCTTCATGGCTATAAAAAAATTGAATGAATTAGCAAGTACAAAAGTAAGACCTTTAGAAAGTACTTCTAACTGCATAGGTGTCAAAACGTGCTCTGAGAGGTTGATCACCTGGAGACTATTATCAACAATTACCTTTCCCTTTTGCTTTAGAGGATTCAGAGATTGAAGGCGAGTGATTATTTGACGTGTTCCACCATCTGACTGTCCCGATGACCCCGCTATTTCATCCTCTGACTCTCCCTGCGTTTCATCTCCAGATGTTAACGAAACTAGAGATGGGGTTCTAGGTAGATCTGGTATATCAGGCTTAGGCAGACCAGGTTTTGGTCCATGGGGCGGTTTCTTAGGTTTCCCACGTTTGTTTTTCCACTTGTACACTCTGTGATTAGAATAATCACTTTGGTCTCGGTGGAATTTTTTCAACTTGCCTTCTTTGATTTCTTTCTCCCATTTAGTGATGTCACCCTCAATTTCCTTCTCAAACTTGGCCAAAGCTTCTTTAGAGAGGCCTTCCTTAATCAGAACTTGTAACTCATCCATTTCACTTTCCAAATGGGCTATACTCGACTTGTTGTCGTTAGACAGCAAGCCAATAAAACCCCTGGAACAGGTGTCTGCAATGGTCTCCCACTGAGACTTAAATGCCTCATCCTCTATGGGATATGCAGGGAATACTTGGACTCTAAGTCCTCTAGGTATTAAACCCTTAAGCAGGTACTTTTCAAGGAAAGCATGGTTCCACCATAGCCTTGTTCGTTTTCTAATGAGGTCCTTATATCTCACAATCTTGTCATGCAGACCACCACTGAGATCCTTGCCCAAATTGTCACCAGTTTCTTTCAGGGTCTCATCTAATTTAAGGAGCCACGTACGATCACGGGTCCTATAGTCCATAGTGACCAATGGATAAACTGTGAAAAACACAGAAAAACAGATATATACATAGATTATATATACATATTCCATATGGTTAATTTCATACAGCTCCCAGGATTTTACCTGATCAGCTGAGCTACTCAACACTTACAATGTCATTAATCAAAGGAGAACAAAGGTGGAGCTATGTTTGCTTGAGGTATATAAAAAAGTTATATCTTTATTTAAGAGACAGACTGTGAACACATTTAGTGTAAAAATTCTGGTACAATTCATTACAAAAACATGGCACAATAATCCATATACATAGATGGATGCACAATTGATTTTTCATATGTTTAGCACAAAAACAGGGTAGTTAACAAAAACGCTATCTGACACATTTAGTCAGATGAGGTAAATAGCATATTGAGACAGCCAGAGTAATCCAGGTATAGATTGGCAGCTCAAGAGTCAAATATTGCAGCGTCCCATAAAAGTGCATATAGTAAAATACATCCCACAGCCTGGTTCATAGCGCTTATTTTCCATCCTGGTATATCATCCAACAGCCTGGTACTTAGCCCTCATCCTCCATCTAGGTACATAGCCCTCATCCTCCATCCTGGTAAATAGCCCTCATCCTCCATCCTGGTACATGGCCCTCATTCCCCATCCTGGTACATGGCCCTCATCCCCCATTCTGGTACATAGCCCTCATCCTCCATTCAGGTACATAGCCCTCATCCTCCATCCTGGTATGTAGCCCTCATCCTCCATCTAGGTACATAGCCCTCAACCTCCTTCCTGGTAAATAGCCCTCATTCCCCATCCTGGTAAATAGCCCTCATCCTCCATCCTGGTACATGGCCCTCATTCCCCATCCTGGTACATGGCCCTCATCCCCAATTCTGGTACATAGCCCTCATCCTCCATTCAGGTACATAGCCCTCATCCTCCATCCTGGTATGTAGCCCTCATCCTCCATCTAGGTACATAGCCCTCAACCTCCTTCCTGGTAAATAGCCCTCATTCCCCATCCTGGTACATATCCCTCATTCCCCATCCTGGTACATAGCCCTCATCCCCATTCTGGTACATAGCCCTCATCCTCCATCCAGGTACATAGCCCTCATCCTCCATCCTGGTACGTGGCCCTCATCCTTCATCTTGATACAAAACCCTCATCCTCCATCCTGGTACATAGCCCTCATCCTCCATCTAGGTACATAGCCCTCATCCTCTCTCTATGGAAATAGTCCTCATTCCCTATCTTGGTACATAGCCATCATCCTCCATCCTGGAACATAGCCCTCATCCTCCATCCAGGTACTTAGCCCTCATTTGCCATCCAGGTACATAACCCTCTTCCTCTATCCATTGACATAGCCCTCATTCCCCATCCTGGTACATAGCCCTCATTCCCCATCCTGGTACATAGCCCTCATTCCCCATCCTGGTACATAGCCCTCATTCCCCATCCTGGTACATAGCCCTAATTTCCCATCCAGGTACATGGCCCTCATTCTGGTATATAGCCCTCATCCTCCATTGTGCTACATAGCCCTCATCCTCCATCCTGGTACATGGCCCTCATCCTCCATCCTGATACATGGCCCTCATCCTCCATTCTGTTACAAAGCTCTTATTCACCATCCTGGTACATAGCCCTTATCCTCCATCCAGGTACATAGCCCTCATCCTCCATCCAGGTACATAGCCCTCATCCTCCATCCAGGTACATAGCCCTCATCCTCTACCCATGTACATAGTCTTCATTCCCCATCCTGGTACAAAGCCTTAATTTCCCATCCTGATACATAGCCCTCGTCCTCCATCCTGGTACATGGCCCTCATCCTCCATTCTGGTACATAGCCCTCATTCCCCATCCTGGTACATAGCTCTCATTCTCCATCCTGGTACATGGCCCTCATCCTTCATCCTGGTACATGGCCCTCATCCTCCATCCTGGTACAAAGCCCTCATTCACCATCATGGTACATAGCCCTTAACCTCCATCCAGGGACATAGCCCTCATCCTCTATCCATGGACATAGCCTGCATTCCCCATCCTGGTACAAATCCCTCATTCCCCATCCTGGTACATAGCTCTCATTCTCCATCCTGGTACAAGGCCCTCATCCTCCATCCTGGCACATGGACCTCATCCTCCATCCTGGTACATGGCCCCCCATCTTAGTGCATGGCTCTCATCCTCCATTCTAGTACATAACCCTCATTCTCCATCTTAGAACATAGCCCTCATCCTCCATTCTGGTACATGTCCCCTTTCGTGGTATATCTGTCCCCATTTTGGTATATAGCCCCCTCACCCTGGTACATGGCCCCCCATCCTGGTATATAGCCACCCCATTGCGGTACACAGCCCCCATCCAGGTATATAGCCCCTCATGACAGTATATAGCCCCTATCCTGGTATATGGCCCCTCATCCTCGGTCATGCACCCCCAAGCCTGGTACATAGCTCCCCTCTATCCTGGTACAAGACCCTCATCCTCCATTCTGGTACATAACCTCATTCCCCATTTTTGTACATAGCCCTCATTCCCCATCCTGGTACATAGCTCTCATTCTCCATCCTGGTACATGGCCCTCATCCTCCAAACTGGTACATGGCCCTCATCCTCCATTCTGGTACATGGCCCTCATTCCCCATCCTGGTACATAGCCCTCATTCCCCATCCTTGTACATAGCTCTCATTCTTCATCCTGGTACATGGCCCTCATCCTGGCACATAGCCCTTATCCTCCATCCTGGAACATAGCCCTCATTTACCATCTTGGTACATAGCCCTTAACCTCCATCCAGGTACATAGCCCTCATCCTCCATCCAGGTACATAGCCCTCATCCTCTATCCTTGGACATAGCCTTCATTTCCCATCCTGGTACAAAGCCCTCATTCCCCATCTGATACATAGCCCTTGTCCTCCATCCTGGTACATCGCCCTCATCCTCCATTCTGGTACATAGCCCTCATTCCCCATCCTGGTACATAGCCCTCATTCCCCATCCTGGTACATAGTTCTCATTCTTCATCCTGGTACATGGCCCTCATCCTCCATCCTGGAACATAGCCCTCATCCTCCATCCTGGTACATGGCTCCCCATCCTGGTACAAGGCCCTCATCCTCCATCTTCACAAAGGTCTCACTGATCTCAGGGAGACCAGTCGAGGAAAACACTGCGGACAGCTGACTAATGCGCTCAAACACAGTGAAATAATTTGCATACTCACCCTCCATCCTGGTACAAGGCCCCCCATCTTAGTACACGGCTCTCATCCTCCATTCTGGTATAAAGCCCTCATTCACCATCCTGGTACATAGCCCTCATTCCCTATCCTGGTACAAAGCCCTCAGCCCCCAACTTCGCATATAGTCCTCATGCTCCATCCTGGTACATAGCCCTCATCCTCCATCCATGGACATAGCCTTCATTCCCCATCCTGGTACAAAGCCCTCATTCTCCATCCTGGTACATAGGCCTCATCCACCATCCTAGTACATGCCTTCCCATCCTGGTACATGCCTTCCTATCCTGGTACATGGCCCTCATCTTCCATTCTAGTATATAGTCCTCACTCCCCATCCTGGTACATAGCCCTCATTCCCCATCCTGGTACATAGCCCTCATTCTCAATCCTGGTACATAGCCCTCATTCTCCATCCTGGTACATAGCCCTCATCCTCCATCTTGGTACATGGCAATAAACTTACCATCAATAGCCAGATACAAAACCAACAGCGCCCCAAGGAGCCCAACCGCACACCGCAGATAATAAAAAAGTGCAAAAAGTTTCTTCTGATGAACAAAAAAACTTTTTCTATGGGGTATTCGTTTATGTATTGGCCAAGACACTTAAGCTCATGATCCACGTCACGGATCCCCATGCTCATGAGTCCTAACAAAATTTGTACAAAAACTACTCATAAAAGGTAGTATCAGAAAAAGAAAAAACTTACCATCAATAACCAGATACAAAACCAACACTGCACTTATGTAGAGTAAGCCCAGGTGCAGGCAGATAAAATCACCTCTACCTACAATACATGTGGGAGGTGACTTGCCATTGGGCTTGCATAGGACGCTATTCACACTGATACACATGATGCAGAGTGTCTGATAGCTACCCATTGGCCCTGCCACCTGATCAAATGGGCCGCCCAGCACAATACATCTGCACCACTGGATGATCAGCGCCTCAAGGGGCCCAACCGCACCCTGCAAACGATAAAAAAGTGCAAAAAGTTTCTTATGATGAACAAATGGCCCTCATCCTGGTACATGACCTCCACCCTGGAACATAGCCCGCATCTTCCATCCTGGTACATGACCCCTCATCCTGGTACAAGGCCCTCATCCTCCATCCTGGCACATGGATCTCATCCTCCATCCTGGTATATGGCCGCTCAACCTCGGTCATGCACCCCCAAACCTGGTACATAGCCCCCCCTCCATCCTGGTACAAGACCTTCATCCGCCATTCTGGTACATAGCCCTCATTTCCCATCCTTGTACATAGCCATCATCCTCCATCCTGGTACATGGCCTCCATCCTGGTACATGGCCCCCCATTCTGGTACATGTCCCTCATCCTCCATCCTGGTACATAGACCTCATCCTCTATTCTGGTACATGGCCCCTATCATGGTATATCTGGCCCCCTCTTGGTATATAGACCCCTCAAACTTGTACATGGCCCCCCATCCTGGTATAAAGCCCTCATGACAGTACATAGCCCTCCCATTCAGGTATATAGCTCCCCATAACAGTATATATCCCCCCATCCTGGTATAAAGCCCCTCACTCTTGGACATGGACCCCCCAAACAAGGCACATAGCTCCCCTCCATCCTGGTATATTGCCCTCTCATGCTGGAACATGGCCCCTCCATCCTGGTATATAGCCCCCCATCCTAGTACATGGCCCCCATCACGATATATAGCCCCCATCATAGTATATGGCCCCCATCATAGTATATGGCCCCCATCACGATATATAGCCCCCATCACACATTGCGCCATGGTCCGACACTCTGCGCCATGGTCCGACACTCTGCGCCATGGTCCGACACTCCGCGCCATGGTCCGACACTCCGCGCCATGGTCCGACACTCTGCGCCATGGTCCGACACTCTGCGCCATGGTCCGACACTCTGCGCCATGGTCCGACACTCTGCGCCATGGTCCGACACTCTGCGCCATGGTCCGACACTCTGCGCCATGGTCCGTCACTCTGCACCCGGGTCCGTCACTCTGCACCCGGGTCCGTCACTCTGCACCCGGGTCCGACACTCTGCACCCTGGTCCGACACTCTGCACCCTGGTCCGACACTCTGCACCCTGGACCGACACTCTGCACCCTGGTGTGACGACCATCCACCGTGAGGCTGAGCTGCTGGTAGGCAGCACCCCGAGAAACCCCGAGACCCTTAACCCCTATACAGGGATCTGGAATTATAGCGGAGCCCAGGGGGTAGCTGCCTATATGAGCAACAGAGCCGGGGAGGTCGCCAGGGGAAAATCAAGACCCGAAAAACGAAGTCAGAAGTCCGAGTCAAAACCGAGAGGGCAGCGAAGGTACAAAATCGTCAGGCAGTAGCAGAGTCAAAAATCCAGGCAAATGTCAAGGGCAAAAACCAAGAGGGCAGCTGAGGTACAAAATCAATAGGCAGAGGCAGAGTCAGAAATCCAGGCAAGGTCAGACACGAAACTAAACACACTATCACTGGGGAACCAAAACTATATCTGGCGGCCTGCAAGCCAGGCTCCAATGTACTTGAAGGGCACGGCTACCTCCCATAGGCTGGAGCTCACAACCTGATGAACTCATCCGGACCGCCCCTAGATCCAGGCCAGATGGAGATGCACGACTGGCTCCACCCACGCCACCTCTGACAGAAGAACGCAGGCTGCGCCTAACGGACACCTCTGCAGGGCCCTTTCCTCTGCGACCAACACCACCCAGAGGGGAAACACAGCAGCGCTCAGCGACAGAGGCAGACGTCACGGGAGCAGTTCCATATGAGGACAAGGCCCTCCTATCACCGGCGCCACCAGCCGAAGGAATCCGGCTCCTCCCAGCAGCCGAGGCAGGAACACCAGCCACCGAGTCCAATGGCGATGTGACACCTGGTCCGACACTCTGCACCCTGGTCCGACACTCTGCACCCTGGTCCGACACTCTGCACCCTGGTCCGACACTCTGCACCCTGGTCCGACACTCTGCACCCTGGTCCGACACTCTGCACCCTGGTCGGTCACTCTGCACTTTGGTCGGTCACTCTGCACTTTGGTCGCAAACTCTGCACTTTGGTCGCAAACTCTGCACTTTCGTCGGACTCTCTGCACCTTGGTCCATCACTCTGCACCCTGGTCCGAAACTCTGCACCCTGGTCGGACACTCTGCACCCTGGTCCGTCACTCTGCACCCTGGTCCGTCACTCTGCACCCTGGTCCGACACTCTGCACCCTGGGCCGACACTCTGCACCCTGGGCCGACACTCTGCACCCTGGTCCGACACTCTGCACCCTGGTCCGACACTCTGCACCCTGGTCCGACACTCTGCACCCTGGTCCGACACTCTGCACCCTGGTCCGACACTCTGCACCCTGGTCCGACACTCTGCACCCTTGTCCGACACTCTGCACCCTGGTCCGACACTCTGCACCCTGGCCCGACACTCTGCACCCTGGTCCGACACTCTGCACCCTGGTCCGACACTCTGCACCCTGGTCCGACACTCTGCACCCTGGTCCGAACTCTGCACCCTGGTCCGACACTCTGCACCCTGGTCCGACACTCTGCACCCTGGTCCGACACTCTGCACCCTGGCCCGACACTCTGCACCCTGGCCGACACTCTGCACCCTGGACCGACACTCTGCACCTGGTCCGACACTCTGCACCCTGGACCGACACTCTGCACCCTGGTCCGACACTCTGCACCCTGGTCCGACACTCTGCACCCTGGCCGACACTCTGCACCCTGGTCCGACACTCTGCACCATGGTCCGACACTCTGCACCCTGGTCCGACACTCTGCACCCTGGTCCGACACTCTGCACCTGGCCGACACTCTGCACCCTGGTCCGACACTCTGCACCCTGGTCCGACACTCTGCACCCTGGTTCGAAACTCTGCACCCTGGTCGGACACTCTGCACCCTGGTCGGACACTCTGCACCCTGGTCGGACACTCTGCACCCTGGTCGGACACTCTGCACTTTGGTCGGACACTCTGCATCCTGGTCGACACTCTGCACCCTGGTCGGACACTCTGCACCCTGGTCCGACACTCTGCACCCTGGTCGGACACTCTGCACCCTGGTCGGACACTCTGCACCCTGGTCGGACACTCTGCACCCTGGTCGGACACTCTGCACCCTGGTCGGACACTCTGCAACCTGGTCGGACACTCTGCAACCTGGTCGGACACTCTGCAACCTGGTCGGACACTCTGCAACCTGGTCGGACACTCTGCACCCTGGTCAGACACTCTGCACCCTGGTCAGACACTCTGCACCCTGGTCAGACACTCTGCACCCTGGTCAGACACTCTGCACCCTGGTCCGACACTCTGCGCCCTGGTCCGACACTCTGCGCCCTGGTCCGACACTCTGCGCCCTGGTCCGACACTCTGCGCCCTGGTCCGTCACTCTGCCCCTGGTCCGTCACTCTGCACCCTGGTCCGTCACTCTGCACCCTGGTCCGTCACTCTGCACCCTGGTCGGACACTGCACTGTTCCTGTACACTGTGGACGGTTCAGACACTATGAATGGGTCGGACTCTGTGGATTGGTCAGACACTGTACATGGGTCAGACACTGTGCCCCGGTCTCAGGCACTGTGCCCCGGTCTCGGACACTGTGCACCGGTCTCGGACACTGTGCACCGGTCTCGGACACTTGTGCATCGGTCTCGGACACTTGTGCACCGGTCTCGGACACTTGTGCACCGGTCTCGGACACTGTGCACCGGTCTCGGACACTGTGCATGGGTCGGACGCTGTGCATTGGTCTCAGACACTGGGCATCAGTCTTGGACATTGTGCATCGGTCAGACACTGCATGAGTCAGACACTGTGCATCTGTCTCGGACACTGTGCATCGATCTCTGAGACCAATACACAGTGTCAAAGTATTCTCAGGGAGACCAGTCCAAGAAAACACTGCGGGCAGCTGACTAAAGCGCTCTGTGTTTGAGACTCCTAACCGAGGCTCCACAGACTATTTGCAGATACACAGTGTCAGACACTGTGTACAGGTCAGACAATGTGCATCGATCTCTGACACTGTCTCAGACAGAATGTACCTTTCTCGGACACTGTGCACCTGTCTCAGACACTGTACACCGCTCAGACACTGCATGAGTCAGACCCTGTGCATCGGTCTCAGACACTGTGCAGCGATCTCTGAGACTGATACACAGTGTCACGTAGAACAGGAAGAAACTGCGCCTCTCAAGCTGGTGTAGATTAAAAACTTCATTTTTATTCCGTCCATTCCCCCGACACTCTGCGCCATGGTCCGACACTCTGCGCCATGGTCCGACACTCTGCGCCATGGTCCGACACTCTGCGCCATGGTCCTACACTCTGCGCCATGGTCCGACATTCTGCGCCATGGTCCGACACTCTGCGCCATGGTCCGACACTCTGCGCCATGGTCCGACACTCTGCGCCATGGTCCGACACTCTGCGCCATGGTCCGACACTCTGCACCATGGTCCGACACTCTGCGCCATGGTCCGACACTCTGCGCCATGGTCCGTCACTCTGCACCCGGGTCCGTCACTCTGCACCCGGGTCCGTCACTCTGCACCCGGGTCCGACACTCTGCACCCTGGTCCGACACTCTGCACCCTGGTCCGACACTCTGCACCCTGGACCGACACTCTGCACCCTGGTGTGACGACCATCCACCGTGAGGCTGAGCTGCTGGTAGGCAGCACCCCGAGAAACCCCGAGACCCTTAACCCCTATACAGGGATCTGGAATTATAGCGGAGCCCAGGGGGTAGCTGCCTATATGAGCAACAGAGCCGGGGAGGTCGCCAGGGGAAAATCAAGACCCGAAAAACGAAGTCAGAAGTCCGAGTCAAAACCGAGAGGGCAGCGAAGGTACAAAATCGTCAGGCAGTAGCAGAGTCAAAAATCCAGGCAAATGTCAAGGGCAAAAACCAAGAGGGCAGCTGAGGTACAAAATCAATAGGCAGAGGCAGAGTCAGAAATCCAGGCAAGGTCAGACACGAAACTAAACACACTATCACTGGGGAACCAAAACTATATCTGGCGGCCTGCAAGCCAGGCTCCAATGTACTTGAAGGGCACGGCTACCTCCCATAGGCTGGAGCTCACAACCTGATGAACTCATCCGGACCGCCCCTAGATCCAGGCCAGATGGAGATGCACGACTGGCTCCACCCACGCCACCTCTGACAGAAGAACGCAGGCTGCGCCTAACGGACACCTCTGCAGGGCCCTTTCCTCTGCGACCAACACCACCCAGAGGGGAAACACAGCAGCGCTCAGCGACAGAGGCAGACGTCACGGGAGCAGTTCCATATGAGGACAAGGCCCTCCTATCACCGGCGCCACCAGCCGAAGGAATCCGGCTCCTTCCAGCAGCCGAGGCAGGAACACCAGCCACCGAGTCCAATGGCGATGTGACACCTGGTCCGACACTCTGCACCCTGGTCCGACACTCTGCACCCTGGTCCGACACTCTGCACCCTGGTCCGACACTCTGCACCCTGGTCCGACACTCTGCACCCTGGTCCGACACTCTGCACCCTGGTCGGTCACTCTGCACTTTGGTCGGTCACTCTGCACTTTGGTCGCAAACTCTGCACTTTGGTCGCAAACTCTGCACTTTCGTCGACTCTCTGCACCTTGGTCCATCACTCTGCACCCTGGTCCGAAACTCTGCACCCTGGTCGGACACTCTGCACCCTGGTCCGTCACTCTGCACCCTGGTCCGTCACTCTGCACCCTGGTCCGACACTCTGCACCCTGGGCCGACACTCTGCACCCTGGGCCGACACTCTGCACCCTGGTCCGACACTCTGCACCCTGGTCCGACACTCTGCACCCTGGTCCGACACTCTGCACCCTGGTCCGACACTCTGCACCCTGGTCCGACACTCTGCACCCTGGTCCGACACTCTGCACCCTTGTCCGACACTCTGCACCCTGGTCCGACACTCTGCACCCTGGCCCGACACTCTGCACCCTGGTCCGACACTCTGCACCCTGGTCCGACACTCTGCACCCTGGTCCGACACTCTGCACCCTGGTCCGAAACTCTGCACCCTGGTCCGACACTCTGCACCCTGGTCCGACACTCTGCACCCTGGTCCGACACTCTGCACCCTGGCCCGACACTCTGCACCCTGGCCCGACACTCTGCACCCTGGACCGACACTCTGCACCCTGGTCCGACACTCTGCACCCTGGACCGACACTCTGCACCCTGGTCCGACACTCTGCACCCTGGTCCGACACTCTGCACCCTGGCCCGACACTCTGCACCCTGGTCCGACACTCTGCACCATGGTCCGACACTCTGCACCATGGTCCGACACTCTGCACCCTGGTCCGACACTCTGCACCCTGGCCCGACACTCTGCACCCTGGTCCGACACTCTGCACCCTGGTCCGACACTCTGCACCCTGGTTCGAAACTCTGCACCCTGGTCGGACACTCTGCACCCTGGTCGGACACTCTGCACCCTGGTCGGACACTCTGCACCCTGGTCGGACACTCTGCACTTTGGTCGGACACTCTGCATCCTGGTCCGACACTCTGCACCCTGGTCCGACACTCTGCACCCTGGTCCGACACTCTGCACCCTGGTCCGACACTCTGCACCCTGGTCGGACACTCTGCACCCTGGTCGGACACTCTGCACCCTGGTCGGACACTCTGCACCCTGGTCGGACACTCTGCACCCTGGTCGGACACTCTGCAACCTGGTCGGACACTCTGCAACCTGGTCGGACACTCTGCAACCTGGTCGGACACTCTGCAACCTGGTCGGACACTCTGCACCCTGGTCAGACACTCTGCACCCTGGTCAGACACTCTGCACCCTGGTCAGACACTCTGCACCCTGGTCAGACACTCTGCACCCTGGTCCGACACTCTGCACCCTGGTCCAACACTCTGCGCCCTGGTCCGACACTCTGCGCCCTGGTCCGACACTCTGCGCCCTGGTCCGACACTCTGCGCCCTGGTCCGTCACTCTGCCCCTGGTCCGTCACTCTGCACCCTGGTCCGTCACTCTGCACCCTGGTCCGTCACTCTGCACCCTGGTCGGACACTGCACTGTTCCTGTACACTGTGGACGGTTCAGACACTATGAATGGGTCGGACTCTGTGGATTGGTCAGACACTGTACATGGGTCAGACACTGTGCCCCGGTCTCAGGCACTGTGCCCCGGTCTCGGACACTGTGCACCGGTCTCGGACACTGTGCACCGGTCTCGGACACTTGTGCATCGGTCTCGGACACTTGTGCACCGGTCTCGGACACTTGTGCACCGGTCTCGGACACTGTGCACCGGTCTCGGACACTGTGCATGGGTCGGACGCTGTGCATTGGTCTCAGACACTGGGCATCAGTCTTGGACATTGTGCATCGGTCAGACACTGCATGAGTCAGACACTGTGCATCTGTCTCGGACACTGTGCATCGATCTCTGAGACCAATACACAGTGTCAAAGTATTCTCAGGGAGACCAGTCCAAGAAAACACTGCGGGCAGCTGACTAAAGCGCTCTGTGTTTGAGACTCCTAACCGAGGCTCCACAGACTATTTGCAGATACACAGTGTCAGACACTGTGTACAGGTCAGACAATGTGCATCGATCTCTGACACTGTCTCAGACAGAATGTACCTTTCTCGGACACTGTGCACCTGTCTCAGACACTGTACACCGCTCAGACACTGCATGAGTCAGACCCTGTGCATCGGTCTCAGACACTGTGCAGCGATCTCTGAGACTGATACACAGTGTCACGTAGAACAGGAAGAAACTGCGCCTCTCAAGCTGGTGTAGATTAAAAACTTCATTTTTATTCCGTCCATTCCCCCGACACTCTGCGCCATGGTCCGACACTCTGCGCCATGGTCCGACACTCTGCGCCATGGTCCGACACTCTGCGCCATGGTCCTACACTCTGCGCCATGGTCCGACACTCTGCGCCATGGTCCGACACTCTGCGCCATGGTCCGACACTCTGCGCCATGGTCCGACACTCTGCGCCATGGTCCGACACTCTGCGCCATGGTCCGACACTCTGCACCATGGTCCGACACTCTGCGCCATGGTCCGACACTCTGCGCCATGGTCCGTCACTCTGCGCCATGGTCCGTCACTCTGCACCCGGGTCCGTCACTCTGCACCCGGGTCCGTCACTCTGCACCCGGGTCCGTCACTCTGCACCCGGGTCCGTCACTCTGCACCCGGGTCCGTCACTCTGCACCCGGGTCCGACACTCTGCACCCTGGTCCGACACTCTGCACCCTGGTCCGACACTCTGCACCCTGGACCGACACTCTGCACCCTGGTGTGATGACCATCCACCGTGAGGCTGAGCTGCTGGTAGGCAGCACCCCGAGAAACCCCGAGACCCTTAACCCCTATACAGGGATCTGGAATTATAGCGGAGCCCAGGGGGTAGCTGCCTATATGAGCAACAGAGCCGGGGAGGTCGCCAGGGGAAAATCAAGACCCGAAAAACGAAGTCAGAAGTCCGAGTCAAAACCGAGAGGGCAGCGAAGGTACAAAATCGTCAGGCAGTAGCAGAGTCAAAAATCCAGGCAAATGTCAAGGGCAAAAACCAAGAGGGCAGCTGAGGTACAAAATCAATAGGCAGAGGCAGAGTCAGAAATCCAGGCAAGGTCAGACACGAAACTAAACACACTATCACTGGGGAACCAAAACTATATCTGGCGGCCTGCAAGCCAGGCTCCAATGTACTTGAAGGGCACGGCTACCTCCCATAGGCTGGAGCTCACAACCTGATGAACTCATCCGGACCGCCCCTAGATCCAGGCCAGATGGAGATGCACGACTGGCTCCACCCACGCCACCTCTGACAGAAGAACGCAGGCTGCGCCTAACGGACACCTCTGCAGGGCCCTTTCCTCTGCGACCAACACCACCCAGAGGGGAAACACAGCGGCGCTCAGCGACAGAGGCAGACGTCACGGGAGCAGTTCCATATGAGGACAAGGTCCTCCTATCACCGGCGCCACCAGCCGAAGGAATCCGGCTCCTCCCAGCGGCCGAGGCAGGAACACCAGCCACCGAGTCCAATGGCGATGTGACACCTGGTCCGACACTCTGCACCCTGGTCCGACACTCTGCACCCTGGTCCGACACTCTGCACCCTGGTCCGACACTCTGCACCCTGGTCCGACACTCTGCACCCTGGTCCGACACTCTGCACCCTGGTCGGTCACTCTGCACTTTGGTCGGTCACTCTGCACTTTGGTCGGACACTCTGCACTTTGGTCGGACACTGCACTTTGGTCGCAAACTCTGCACTTTGGTCGCAAACTCTGCACTTTCGTCGGACTCTCTGCACCTTGGTCCATCACTCTGCACCCTGGTCCGAAACTCTGCACCCTGGTCGGACACTCTGCACCCTGGTCCGTCACTCTGCACCCTGGTCCGTCACTCTGCACCCTGGTCCGACACTCTGCACCCTGGGCCGACACTCTGCACCCTGGGCCGACACTCTGCACCCTGGGCCGACACTCTGCACCCTGGTCCGACACTCTGCACCCTGGTCCGACACTCTGCACCCTGGTCCGACACTCTGCACCCTGGTCCGACACTCTGCACCCTGGTCCGAACACTCTGCACCCTGGTCCGACACTCTGCACCCTGGTCCGACACTCTGCACCCTGGTCCGACACTCTGCACCCTGGTCCGACACTCTGCACCCTGGTCCGACACCCTGGTCCGACACTCTGCACCCTGGTCCGACACTCTGCACCCTGGTCCGACACTCTGCACCCTTGTCCGACACTCTGCACCCTGGCCCGACACTCTGCACCCTGGCCCGACACTCTGCACCCTGGCCCGACACTCTGCACCCTGGCCCGACACTCTGCACCCTGGCCCGACACTCTGCACCCTGGTCCGACACTCTGCACCCTGGCCCGACACTCTGCACCCTGGCCCGACACTCTGCACCCTGGCCCGACACTCTGCACCCTGGTCCGACACTCTGCACCCTGGCCCGACACTCTGCACCCTGGTCCGACACTCTGCACCCTGGTCCGACACTCTGCACCCTGGTCCGACACTCTGCACCCTGGTCCGACACTCTGCACCCTGGCCCGACACTCTGCACCCTGGCCCGACACTCTGCACCCTGGCCCGACACTCTGCACCCTGGCCCGACACTCTGCACCCTGGCCCGACACTCTGCACCCTGGTCCGACACTCTGCACCCTGGCCCGACACTCTGCACCCTGGCCCGACACTCTGCACCCTGGTCCGACACTCTGCACCCTGGCCCGACACTCTGCACCCTGGTCGGACACTCTGCACCCTGGTCGGACACTCTGCACTTTGGTCGGACACTCTGCATCCTGGTCCGACACTCTGCACCCTGGTCCGACACTCTGCACCCTGGCCCGACACTCTGCACCCTGGTCAGACACTCTGCACCCTGGTCAGACACTCTGCACCCTGGTCGAAACACTCTGCACCCTGGTCGGACACTCTGCACCCTGGTCGGACACTCTGCACCCTGGTCGGACACTCTGCACCCTGGTCGGACACTCTGCACCCTGGTCGGACACTCTGCAACCTGGTCGGACACTCTGCAACCTGGTCGGACACTCTGCAACCTGGTCGGACACTCTGAACCCTGGTCAGACACTCTGCACCCTGGTCAGACACTCTGCACCCTGGTCAGACACTCTGCACCCTGGTCAGACACTCTGCACCCTGGTCAGACACTCTGCACCCTGGTCCGACACTCTGCACCCTGGTCGGACACTCTGCACCCTGGTCGGACACTCTGCACCCTGGTCGGACACTCTGCAACCTGGTCGGACACTCTGCAACCTGGTCGGACACTCTGCGCCCTGGTCCGTCACTCTGCACCCTGGTCCGTCACTCTGCACCCTGGTCCGTCACTCTGCACCCTGGTCCGTCACTCTGCACCCTGGTCGGACACTGCACTGTTCCTGTACACTGTGGACGGTTCAGACACTATGAATGGGTCGGACTCTGTGGATTGGTCAGACACTGTACATGGGTCAGACACTGTGCCCCGGTCTCAGGCACTGTGCCCCGGTCTCGGACACTGTGCACCGGTCTCGGACACTGTGCACCGGTCTCGGACACTGTGCACGGTCTCGGACACTTGTGCACCGGTCTCGGACACTTGTGCACCGGTCTCGGACACTTGTGCACCGGTCTCGGACACTGTGCACCGGTCTCGGACACTGTGCATGGAGTGCATGGTCGGACGCTGTGCATTGGTCTCAGACACTGGGCATCAGTCTTGGACATTGTGCATCGGTCAGACACTGCATGAGTCAGACACTGTGCATCTGTCTCGGACACTGTGCATCGATCTCTGAGACCGATACACAGTGTCAAAGTATTCTCAGGGAGACCAGTCCAAGAAAACACTGCGGGCAGCTGACTAAAGCGCTCTGTGTTTGAGACTCCTAACCGAGGCTCCACAGACTATTTGCAGATCACAGTGTCAGACACTGTGTACAGGTCAGACAATGTGCATCGATCTCTGACACTGTCTCAGACAGAATGTACCTTTCTCGGACACTGTGCACCTGTCTCAGACACTGTACACCGCTCAGACACTGCATGAGTCAGACCCTGTGCATCGGTCTCAGACACTGTGCAGCGATCTCTGAGACTGATACACAGTGTCACGTAGAACAGGAAGAAACTGCGCCTCTCAAGCTGGTGTAGATTAAAAACTTCATTTTTATTCCGTCCATTCCCCCGCACAACGTTTCGGTACGCAGACCTTTCTCAAGTGCATACTCTCCCCATATATGCAGTGCTTCTTATAAAATAAATATCCTCCCCCGTTCTCAATACACCAATCGTGCACTGATATATAGTAAACAAAGCTAAAAACCCCCATCTAAACTATACATAGACCAGCTGACTATATTCCCCATAAACAACTTTCAAATCCAGATTACTGATGTCAAATATATACTCATCGCCAGTATCTTTAAACCGCAATTTAGATAATAAAGTCTCTGCGTGCATATCGACGGGTAACCAATCAGGGCGCTGCATCAAACATTGTTATGAAAACTGCCATACCCCATGATATGTCTTCCAATAGGTGTTGCCTCCTCGCTCCAGCCCTCTGATATACACTGCGCATGCGCTGGCGTCATACACCCATAGGCTTGTCAATTCAATGACATATATCCTGTAGGTCGCGTCTTTCCAATGATAGGCCCGGGTCTCCGTCAATCAGTCCAAGCTAATGACAGACTTCCTATTTGTAATGTCCACAATGATAGGCTCAGACGCCCATCATTCAACTGGATAGGGTGACGCAATTCCTCCTCTGAGCATCCCCAATAACAACAGTGTAAGAGCATATAACCGCAGCCACTATTGATTTTCTTCAGTTGAGCAAATCCAAAAAGTATTTCTTTAAGGAACACATACAAGGGACAGAACCTAGATATATATATACAGTATATAGGCACTATATTGAATAAGTAACATATTATTAAGCATTATGGATGATGTAAAACCATGATGTACTTACTACATTAACATATCAGGGAAGCACATAAGAACGATCAGTGTACACCAATACAGACATATTACATCTCATTTACACTTCAGAGTTCAAAGCACTCCCACTACAGTGTAGATTGATACATGTGATATGAGGGATGTGCCACAACTCCATAGGCTATAAAACCGTATATACGCCTATATAGGCTTTCTAAGTGTATTATAAGAGACCCCAGCCCCATGGGTACATATCCTAAAGGGCTTATTATATCCTGGGTCAGGTTTTCACATATGCTTGGACTAATCACCATCTTATTGTGGCGCCCTGGCCCGGAGGCACAAAAAGGGAACTGCAGCCAGGCAGTAGGACAATTATTGCACATAACCTCACAGCCCACACAATCCACGTGCAGTAGATGGTAGCACCAGCCCAGATTGGTGCTCTAGGCAAACGAGGGGTGTGGATTTAGAGGAGTGGGATGGGTACACAGTGTCAGGTGATGACAGTATATATGAAGGGGCGAGGAGGAAATGTCAGTGGCTGAGGTAGGCTGAGAAGCAAGACTGAAATCATACGTCCTGTGCAGTGTAAGGTGTAGGAGCGCAGATCTGTACGAGCCAGTGTGAGCCGGAGGAGAGAGAATCACGTCCAAAGCCGTACAATGGAGTGTGAGAGGACTGAGGCGGTGATCGGCAAAAGACAGCTGAGACGACCAATGCAGGCAAAGAAGTTCCCTCTAAGATTGGGAGACACAGAGGTAAGTGTCTCACACTTGAGGACTGCTGGGGGCTGGCTGATAGAGTGTCGGCTCTAAGGGACCGTGTTTACCCGGAATCCCCATAACAACACGACGGGGACCACGCTTCCTTGGGTCCCTACCCCAAGGACAGGCAGCTCAGTGACAAACAGGAGGGCCCACAGGGGCCCGAGTCACCGCCATACTGTCCGGCGTTTCACACACAACCCATAGAAAGAGACTGTTAACAGCCCAGAAAGGACACCAAGACTGTGTGAGGGGTCACAGAGAGAGAGGCCTGGCTGCAGAGAGTAAAGGGAGCCCGGAGAGGGAGAGTGTGCCCGTGTACTTGTACTAAGACTTGTAAGAACTGTAACTGACTTGTGAACTGTCTTGAAGAACTGGAGAGTAAAGCACAGAAAACCCTGAAATTGCTTCCCTTGTGTCTCTGCGAGAAAGCTATTATCTCCATACAGGATTACAACGATTCTCCCACCTGCAGAGCCACAGCACAGCCTGTCAGCACCAGCACTGAGGAGAGATCCCTGCAGCGTCTGCAAAGAAAGTGCACCGAACATTCCACAATAGACTTTAACCCTTACTGCCCCGGGGAACACAGTTCTACCCACTGGAACTATTCCACCTATGATGCTATCCCATCATCCCCGGAGGTTCTGCAGCAGCGGCGGCCCCATCACTGGCCGCATATAGTGGGTGGCGTCACGACTGACAACCCTTGTAGATATCCCCCTTTTATTGTCGAGCCAGGGACACGGTCCGGACCAGGACCACCCGTGACTTCCCCAGCAGTAACCCGGTCCGGTACCGAGTACCCCCGTCCCCGTGGGCCCGACATTATCACCAATCATATCACCAATGCAATACAGTTACTCATATCCCCTCCTAATACCATGTAGTAAATACATTAATCGGATCATCTTTATTCACATAATACATATATCACTCCAATACTATCCCTCCCGTATCATATCAATGACCAACCTTTACAGGACATAGATAAATTGCAGCAAATCAATGTTGATCTGGAAATAACACTATCCAGGGGAATCATAATTTCTCCAGTCTAAAGTGAAATATGGGAGAAAAGTTAAAATTTCAGAATAAAACTAATACTCATCAAGTATGTCTTAGTAAACAACCTCGTTGGTCATAGTCGATATTCATACCCTTAGGTGACAGAGTATCGAGCTCAAAAATCCACCTTAGTTCCTTCTTTTGTAATAAGGACACCCGGTGACCACCCCTCCTCAGCGTCTCGCTGATTGAGGTTCGGTGAGCTCCTTATTCATGTGGTGCTGTGGATACTTTATTCGATACACAGTGTCAGACACTGTGTACAGGTCAGACAATGTGCATCGATCTCTGACACTGTCTATCGGTCTCTGACACTGTGTACCAGTCTCGGACACTGTGCACAGGTCCGACACTCTGCACCAATCTGACATTCTGCATCGGTCGGACACTGCGCACGGGTTGGACGCTGTGCACCGGTCTCGGATACTGTGCACCGGTCTCGGACGCTGTGCACCAGTCATGGGCACTGTGATTCAGTGTCGGACACTGAGCACCGGTCTCGGACACTGTGCATCGGTCTTGGACACTGTGCTCCAGTCTCGGACACTGTGCATCGGTCTCGGACACTGTGGACCGGTCTGACGGACCGGTCTGACTTTTGTGCATGAGTCGAAAATTGCACGGGTAGGACACTGTGCACAAGTCGGGCACTGTGCACCGGTCTCGTATCGGACACTATGCACTGCTCAGACATTCTGCATTGGTCAGACATTGTGCACCAATTGGACTCTGCAGGCTGTTCCAGTCGGACAATCTGCACCGATCAGACAATGCACTGCGGTCAGACACTGCACATCTGTCGGACATTGCGTACCGGTCGAGTCAGACAATCTGTACAGGATGGACACTCTGCACCTGGCCCTAACCCATTGGGCATTTCTCTTTTGGGCATTTTTCTTGTCATCTGATTAATGACACAACATAAAGACTGCAGTTTATTGGAAGTCTTTGAAAGAAATCCATCTACATGCATGTGAAAGTGTGGGACGCCCTTAGCAATTTCTATTGTTTGTGATAACTGGCAATGAGTCTCTTACAACGCTCTGGAAGAATTTTATTTGTCCCACTTTTTCACACCACTGTATGTAGATCCTAAGGATACTAAAATTAATTTACTGAAAGGGAACATCCCCTTTAAGGATGAATCATTCACTAAAAGGCGCACACCTTTTTAATGAATTTGGTGCATCTTCCTCCAATGAGCGTTTCATTGAGGTTGGCATAAAAAGCACCAGCCTTAAGATGAATCGGCCACCGAAGGTTTACATGTAATTAGCATGAATAAGTTGTACTGTATATTCAGCTGAGGTTGTATATTCTGTGATGTCAGCCCCTTTATTTAGTCATCTGGTGGGGTCAGCTAATGTCATAACCCTCTAATGTCACTATAGTGAGAACAGACATGAATATACCATTCACTGCCTGGCCATCACCACCATCTGTAAACGTGAGATAAATGCGCATAGGGTCTTATCCTTTTTACAAAGGGTTATAGCGGTGTATATTAGGAACTGCTCACCTGGCTCGGTTGTGTCACCCACAACCAGTATAATCGCCTGTAAGATGGCTTGTAGAGTGGCTGCTGCAGGGCCGCACCTTCACGATGACAATGAAAACAGGAATGCTGGTGATTCCTGGTGGAGATACATGGAGGACTTTGAGTTTCAAAATTTCAAATATTTAGCGCTGTAAGTGAGGCGCGAAGCTCATTGGTCGCTGTGTGCTGGCGCCGACCAATGAGCATAGCAACTCACTTACAGCGGTAAATGTGAAACTAAAAGTCCTCCATGTATCTCAATGGGATGTGAGGCGCTATTCTCATTGGTCGCTGTGTGCTGGCGCCGACCAATGAGAATAGCGCCTCACTTACAGCGGTAAATGTGAAACTCAAAGTCCTCCATGTATCTCAATGGGAAGTGAGGCGCTATTCTCATTGGTCGCTGTGTGCTGGCGCCGACCAATAAGAATAGCGCCTCACTTACAGCGGTAAATTTGAAACTCAAAATCCTCCATGTATCTCCATAGGAAGTGAGGCGCGAAGCTCATTGGTCGCTGTGTGCTGGCGCCGACCAATGAGAATAGCGCCTCACTTCCCATTGAGATACATGGAGGACTTTGAGTTTCAAATTTACCGCTGTAAGTGAGGCGCTATTCTCATTGGTCGGCGCCAGCACACAGCGACCAATGAGAATAGCGCCTCACTTCCCATTGAGATACATGGAGGACTTTGAGTTTCACATTTACCGCTGTAAGTGAGGCGCTATTCTCATTGGTCGGCGCCAGCACACAGCGACCAATGAGAATAGCGCCTCACTTCCCATTGAGATACATGGAGGACTTTGAGTTTCAAATTTACTCAAAGTCAAACTCAAAGTCCTCCATGTATCTCAATGGCCAGTGAGGCGCTTCTCTCATTGTACTCATGACAGTAGCAACATTAACCCCTTACATTCCGTTTTATCTGTAATTTCTATAACACAGTGTGTAGTTGTACTGCCACTGCGAAGTTAACCCCTTGTATACCATTTCTGCCTTAACTCCATACTTTGTAGTCTCTATTACTACTGCCAGTAGGAACATTAACCCCTTATATTCCATTATTGTTGTTATTTCTATTACACAGTGTATAGTTGTAATGACACTGCGAAATTAACCCATTATATACCAGTTCAGCATTAACCGCATATTTGGTAGTGTTTATAACTACTGCCACTGGTACATTAACCCCTTGAACACCATTTTGGATATAATTTACAGCGCTGAGTCTGTTGTGGGAGTGCCTGTGGGACATTAACTCCTTCAATAACATTTTTGATATCATTATAAGTTCCTACTCTGTTATAGTCCTGTTAGTCGGACATTAACTCTTTCTACACCTCCACTATATTGCTACCCTCACAGTTCTGCCTACATCGCCTACTTAGTCATATATCTGGTGTTTAAGTCTATTATTTAAAACTCTTAAAAAAATTATATACAGATTCTAGACTCCCGATTCTTTAGAATCGGGCTCACAGCTAGTATATATATATATAAACTATTATATATATATATATATATATATATATATATATATATATATACACTGTTGATAGGACTCAAAAATGTCCACTAAATCTCAGAATAATCCCAGGCTTAAGTGCACATAAAGTATAACTTTTACTCTTTAATCATTAAAAAAGCACCTTTTTCCACCTTAACTGAAGCCTACCCGAACCATTTGGTCTAGATAGTGGAATTCTAAAAGCCGTCACACAAAAAATAATAATGTAATGGAAGTGGAACCCAGTCCACTAAGATGCAGTAAGATTATGAGCCTGGATTCTAATATTGCACAACTAAAGGTGACTCGTGCAAATTGTCATAGAGTGCAAGCTCATATCTCATCAATTCGATTTATTCAAATTGAGAGAGCTTATTGTGAGAATCCACTACATTAAAATTAAGTATGCCTCTAAACTGTACCTATACTACACAGCTCCTCCAATGTGTTAAGTAGGGATTACTAACTTCTTATTACCTAGTATCAAGTTCCTACTACACCTATAGGGGGTATGTTTAATATTACCAGAACTCTGTTGCACTCTCTAAATGCTTCTGATGTAGTATTTGTGTCCTCTATGTTAGAGCAGCACTAAGTGGAGCTGTTGTGCTAGATGGACTGATCTGTCACAGTGTCATCACTTGGTTATGTCTCAGCGTTCATGCCATGCCTCTGATAAGTTAGAAGGCACAAACAGGAGTATTGGCTGTTATGGATTAGAACCTTATCACACCTCTATGTGGTTCATCAACCCTAATAGATTTGGGGGACACATCAGGAGACTACTGAACACTATAACGTGCCCCTCTCATCTCAGGGGACAGTACATGTACTCTTCATCAATATCCCTTGTCAACAATGCACGCCGCGCTTCTGTAAGGGGTGTCGGGGGTGCAGTAGTCATTGCCAGGTGTATTCCTCAGTAACACATCCTGGCACTCCTACATGAATACAGGCTGCAGGTCTGTCACATACAAATCAAGCAGCACTCCACTGTAATAGAGAGCAATGCTTCCTTACTTGTCATCAACTTGTTAACAGGTATTTACAGGATACATTACAGGTCAGGGGAAGCCTTCACTTCCTCCTAGACTGCTGCTGTGGCACCCCATGGGTTAATGTGCCACAGTAACATCACACGGGTTCCCTCCCCACAACACACTCACACTAGCACCTTTAGGCCAGGAGGGGGAGCACAACCTGCTCTCTTATATACTCCAGGTTCACAGGAAGTAGACAGTTTAGTGCAGAAGTTCAGTACGAGGCAGTACTGTGAAGATGAGAGAGACTGTAGTGTCAAGGAGCTACGAGAGGCTTCTCTACAGTATGCTCACGCTTCCAGGCCTAGTTAGGGTCTGAGGAAAGGAGAACAGAAAGACAGAGAACACATCTGGGAGCTGGAGTGCAACCATTACTCGCCCCAGAGAAGCGCACAGAACGGACACCGGATCCGACACTGTGACTGACACACACAGCACAGCAAATCCAGGAGTAGTGGAGTCTCTAGACCACCACAGTACCAGAGCAAAGCAACACGGCAGGGTCAGTACAACACAGAGGACTCAAGTTGCCTAGCCAAGTGGTATCAGCAGAACAGCGGGAGAGAGTGAGACAGCCCCAGCAGCTCAGCTAGACGCAGCAGCAAGGACACACACATAGCGCAGCACGAGGAAGCTGAGGACCCGGACAGGGTGGGAGGAAAACCCGGTCCCCGTACAGACTCCGTGGACGATCTGCAACAACATTGCAGTAAAGCTTTGGAAACTCCAAAGCGTGTGTGTTCCTTAACCCCGTCTCCACTATTCACATCCACCATAGACTTTACCAACACTGCCCCCGGGGAACTCAGTTTTGCCCACGGAGAACTATCCCATCTTAGCTGCCATCACATCATCCCCGGAGGTTCTGCGGCAGCGGTGGCCCCACTACTAGGCCACACACTGTGGGTGGCGTCACGATAAACTATTCTCCCCTGTAAATATCCCCTCATTATTGCCAGGGCTCGGGACACGGTCCGGACCAGGACCCCGTGACATCCCCCAGCAGCAGACATGGTCCAGTACCGAGTAGCCCCGTCCCAGTGGACACGACACTGCACTCACTGAACTCTACAGTATCCAGATCCTTCATTCCTAGGACCATGATACCCTCTGGTATATTCTTTCTATTCCTCATGCACTGAACACTACAGTAGCCAGATCTTCTTTCCTAGGGCCATGATACCCTCTAGGTATATTCTTTCTATTCCTCATGCACTGAACACTACAGTAGCCAGATATTTCATTCCTAGGACCATGATACCCTCTGGTATATTCTTTCTATTCCTCATGCACTGAGCACTATAGTAGCCAGATCGTTCATTCTACGGCCATTATACACTCCAGTATATTCTTTCTATTCCTCATGCACTGAACACTACAGTAGCCAGATCCTTCATTCCTACGGCCATGATACACTCCAGTATATTCTTTCTATTCCTATGCACTGAACACTACAGTAGCCAGATCCTTTTCATTCCTACGGCCATGATACACTCCAGTATATTCTTTCTATCCAGGGTCGGCTCCAGGTATTTGTGGGCCCTGGGCGAGACAGTCTCAGTGGGCCCCTTTAACATATACCACGATTCATGATTGTAATATAGAAGCTGTGGGCTGCGGCTGTGTATATAATATAGAGGTTCCTGACTGGCTGTATATATAATATTGAGGCTGTTCAGGGCTATATATATATAATATAGAGGCAGTGGGGCTGTAAATATAACATGGAGACTGCTGGGCTGTATATATAATATAGAGGCTGCTGCTGGGCTGTATATAAAATATAGAGGCTATGGGCTGTCTATATTTAGAGGCTGCGCTGGGCTGTATACACATATTAAAGAAACTCAAGGCTGTGTATATTATTTTGAGGCTGCTGAACTGTATATATTTGGAGGCTGTGCTGTATATATTATTTGGAGGTTGTGGCAGCCCAGCAGCAACCTCAAAATAATATATAAAGCTCAGCAACACCTCCATATTATACATAGAGCACAGTCTCCAAATACTATATACAGCCCAGCACAGTCTCCAAATAATAAATATAGCCCAGCAACACCTCCATATTATACATACAGCACAGTTTCCAAATACTATATACAGCACAACCTCCATATTATATATACAGAACAGCTCAACCTCCATTATATACAGCAGAGCTTCGCCTCCATATTATATATATTGCCCAGCAGCAGCCTCCACATAATATATAATATGGTGGTTCTCCTCATGCTATATATGTCCCTGCGCCTGGTATATCCGTCCCCATCCTGGTCTCATCTTGGTACATATAATCCTTCAACCTGGTACACACAATAAAAAAAATATATATACTCATGTTCCCTCTGATCCCCCGGGGCATGTGTCCTCCTCAGATGCTTCCCCACCGCGTCCTTGCAGCAGGCTCCGATCTGCGCTTCCTTCCTGCACAGCGTGATGAGGTCACTCGGTGATGACTCATGATGACTCATCACTCTGCTGCAATTGTCTGAAAATAACAGAAAATAAAAGCGTCATACGACGGGCACCAATGTCGCCCAGAAGATCTCCTTCACTTATAATGGGCTCTGTCTAGTTCTTTAATGAAAATAAAAAAAAAATAAATAAAAAAAAATCTCCCCTCCCCTAAAAAACCAGAGCCATGCTGCTTTTTTTTTCAGTATTTGGGCAAATCTGCAACAGAATTGTCAATGTGAAAGCGGCCTAAAATGTCACCAGAGTGCCACCATTTCCCCCTGTGTGGAAGAGGTGTGTCCAAATAGTCCCAGGCTGACAGCTGATTGGGGTGTGACCAAACTGGTGACACCCAGCTGTCAATCATCCATTTCTCAGAAGAATAACAGAGTAGCAGGCACTATAGGAGATGCTGCAGAGGTGTTAGTGCAGCCAGGTGTGTCCTAGGGCAAATGTATGTGACTGTAGCCATACATGGAAGACAGTGCCACCGCTGCGCCCACACAGATGACAATCAGCCCCTGCCCCAGATGCCAGGGGCAGCACACAGCCTCGCTTATGCCCCCGGATCCAGACCTTCTATGTGCAGCATACATTTTGACGAGTCCTGCGTGGGCACAGCCATTGTCTACACAACTTGTGAGCAGCTGTTTCCCGGGCACAGCTTCCACACTGGCACCGACAGGGCACAGCCTCCACACTAGCACCAGCAGACACAGCCTCCACACTGGCACCGACAGGGCACAGCCTCCACACTGGCACAGCCGGGCACAGCCTCCACACTGGCACCAGCCGGGCACAGCCTCCACACTGGCACCAGCCAGGCACAGCCTCCACACTGGCACCAGCCGGACACAGTCTCCAAACTGGCACCAGCCGGGCACAGCCTCCACACTGGGAGCTCCCCACGACAGCAGGCACAGCCTCCACACTAGCACCAGCAGACACAGCTAGGACACAGCCTCCACACTAGCACCAGCAGGACACAGCCTCCACACTAGCACTTACCTTCACCCCCTGCTGCTGGGTGTTGGTCAGGGAAAACTTGAAGTCATGATGCAGCAACAAAACTTCACAATAAAATTTCTAGTGGATGGCGCAGAAAACTCACTCATCACTGCTCTCAGGATGCCCAGCTGAGAGAGGGGCAGTGTGAGTTAGTGTGAGGGCAGATGGAGAGCCTGTGGGCCACCCTGTTGGGCACAGACCATATCCTCCTCTATGCTTGCAGGCCCATGCACTGGGGCAACCAACGCTGTACAGCAAAGGTATGGCAGAAAGATGTGGGGGCGGCCGTGCTGCACGAGGTCACCAGATCAGACCAGGAAGGAGGAAGCTCCTCCACAGCTCCAGTCAGCACATGGACTAATTTGCATCGCATGCAAATTAGCCATGTTCATTTGCTTCGCTAAGGGAGCACTCAGCTACTAGCTGAGTATGCCTGATGGGCCCCTAGTTCTCAGGTTGACTGTCCCTGATGGGCCCCTGGCTTGTCAGGGCTGCCTGTCCCTGATGGCTAGTGGGCCCTCCGCTTCCAGGGCCCCAGCACTTGCCCGGGTATGCCCGTCGGCCCTGTATCTATCCCTGATGCACTGAACACTACAGTAGCCAGATCCTTCATTCCTAAGGCCATGATACACTCCAGTATATTCTTTCTATCCCTGATGCGCTGGACACTACAGTAGCCAGATCCTTCAGTCCTAGGGCCATGGTACACTCCAGTATATTCTTTCTATCCCTGATGCGCTGGACACTACAGTAGCCAGATCCTTCAGTCCTAAGGCCGTGATGCCCTCCGGTATATTCTTTCTATTCCTGATACACTGAACACTACAGTAGCCAGATCCTTCAGTCCTACGGCCATGATACTCTCCAGTATGTTATTTTTATCCCTGATATACTGAGCACTACAGAAGCCAGATCTTTCATTCCTAAGGCCATGATACCCTCCAGTATTTTCTTTCTATCCTGATGCACTGAACACTACAGTAGCCAGATCCTTCATTCCTACGGCCATGATACACTCGGTATATTCTTTCTATTGGTGATGCACTGAACACTACAGTAGCCAGATCCTTCATTCCTACGGCATGATACACTCCGGTATATTCTTTCTATTGGTGATGCACTGAACACTACAGTAGCCAGATCCTTCATTCCTACGGCCATGATACACTCCGGTATATTCTTTCTATTGGTGATGTACTGAACAATACAGTAGCCAGATCCTTCAGTCCTATGACCATAATAGTCTCTGGTATATTCTTTCTATTCCTCATGCACTGAACACAACAGTAGCCAGATCTTTCATTCCTAGGGCCATGATACCCTCCGGTATATTCCTTCTATCCCTGCTGCAGCTACACACCTGTCCTCTCTCTGGTATCCTAACTGCCATTTTCCACATTGTACACACATCTATCTGCTCCCAGATGGGGCCTGCATCCTCTGCTCTTGGTTCTTAAATCTCCAGAGTCTTTTCTATCTCATACCTGCATCACCTCGTCTTTACTCTCTGTCAGGCGTGGGTTCAGGTACCTGCCATTGGCCATCCTACTCGAGCCTCCAGATGTCTGAAGTGACACCGCCTGTTGAGATCTAGTCCAACTCTGTTTTCCGCAGGATGTAATGTCCTCACTAGCGCCACTCAGCCGGCACTCCCTGATCTCTCAGGACTCCTCCATGTCTGTCACAAGTTGCCTATAGCAAGCGGAACTCTGGTCTGTCTGTGACCTAGGATGGGCCATAACTGATGTTTCCACATCAACCAACTATCTATGCACTAGCTCCTCCCCTATTGGCCAATACCAGCTGTCACCTGTTACCAAGCAGATTTAATCCTTCAACTGCCTACCTATAACACTTATACTACCTTATTAAACATCCTACCATTATACTACATAACATTTAAATAATGCACATACATTACATTATCAATACTGCTCACTTCTACATACTAACATTTTCAACTCTGATACATATTTTACATTACAATACCTTACACTATACAGAAACACTTTTAATGAAACATTATATAACAATGTGCGCAATATCTTTGAGGACAGAGGGGAATGACCATCCCATTTACAATTGAACGACGGCTTTAAATACTGTAAATTTAGCACCGCCTCCTCTGGTGACGTAATCGTCAGGGCGACCAATGAGTGGGCCCAGCAATTTGGCCCAATCAGATCAATTCGCCTCACATAACATCCAATGTACGTCACCAATCACAAGGTCTTAATCAGTTGCTATGCTTACAGAGAGAACATTATTGCCTGAAAGCAGGTAAGCATGGTTACATTAGAACAAGCAATCCAGAACTAAATCAATAAAAGATACACAGCTAATGTCTGCATCCATCTTTTTCTTTCCATTACCATAAACATTTTACGAAATTTATATTAGTTTAGGTGTAAGAAGGAAATACCATTTGGCATCAATGATGCTAATAGAGACTTAGCTATGGGTATTCTAGCAGGATAACAAAATAACAAAATCAATGTTAGACAATAAAATTAGCAAAGAGAGGAGTATACCATAGGAGGATATCATCAATAGGGTCTTATTGAGGGAGAATTCAATATGTCCAGCCCCAGAAAGACAGACACACAGACAGACACAGACATGATACTCACACATACAGAACCTGTGATGATGTCACATGGAGGGGAGGCATCAGGGGTCACATGATCAGCTCAGGGAGGGATCAGGGATATGATGAAGATGGTGGGCGGGCCTGGGACCTGCACCTGTCATCCTGATTGATGTAAGAGGGGCCCTGTTTTGGGGAAATGGCCCCGCCCCTTTGTCAGTGGCCCCACCCCCTGCACCCGTGGCCGCTTGGTGCAAATGAGTTAAAGCCGAGCTGCGGCTGGAGGAGTGGGCGGCCCGTGCACCCCACAGGGAATAGTCCCGCCCCTCCAGGCTATCAGTTCAGCCCTGCCCTCCAGAGCCACGGGAGCCCGGAGAGTCTGGACCGCTGGAGGCCTGAGGGGCCCCTAGCAGCTTGGGGCCCCGACGCAATTGAACCAGCTGCACATGCGGTCGATCCGCCCCTGGCTGAAAGGCCACTCTGCCAGGAAGAAGCCATTACTCCAAAAGAAACATAAAAAAACTGAGTATTTTTTTTAAATGAAACACAGGAACAAAGATCTACATTTTTGGAGATATATCCTGTGGTTTGACGAATTGAACTGTTTGGCCATAATAACCATTGTTAGGCTTCCAAGCTTCTCCCTTTTTCCTCCAAACATAAGAACACCTTCCCAACTGTGAAACATGGGGGTGGCAGCATCATGTTGTGGGGTGTTTTGCTGCAGGAGGGCTGGCATCGTGAGGAAAGATTATGTGACAATACTGAAGCAACATCTCAAGACATCAGTCAGTAAGATAACGCTTGGGCGGAAATGTGTCCTCCAAATTGACAATGACCAAAATCATACTCCCAAACTGGTTACAAAGTGGCTGATGGATAACAAAGTCAATGTTTTGGAGTGGCCATCACAAAGCCCTATTCAACCCTATTGAAAATTTATGGGCAAAGCTGCGAGCAAGGGGACCTACAACCATGGCTCAGTTACACCAGTTCTGTCAGGAGGAGTGGGCCCAAATTCCTACCAACTATTGTGGGAAGCTTGTGGAAGGATATCCAATAATTTTCACCCAAGTCATACAGTGTAAGGGCAATGGTATCAAATACAAATTAAGTGTATCGTAAACTTGTTACCATCTGGAGTACTCGATAGTATATGACTTCACTGAACACTAGTGATTACAGGTGCATCTCAATGAATTAGGAAATCATCAAAAAGTTAATTTTTTTCAGTAATTCAATTCAAAAAGTGAAATACATATGTTATATAGAGTCACTACAGAGGGATCTATTTCAAGTGCAAATTTCTGTTAATGCTGATGAGTATGGCTTACAGCCGATAAAAACCCAAAGGTCATTTTCTGAAACAATTAAAGTAGGGAGGGTGAAGGGTTAAAAACCGTGCTGTTCGGCAACGCGTTTCAGGGCTCACAAACGCCCTAAAATATGGCATTATGATATTGATTTGTCCTGAGAAAGGAGCCAGGGAGCCCTGAAACGCGTTGACTAATAAATTAATATTATATTCACCCTTTGATGTCTGGTGGAATGCGGCAGTGTGTTTTTTTAACCCTTCATCCTCCCTATGCTCTATGCACCACACTGGGGACTGCAGCAGCCAGGATATGCTATTATAATAGTTGTGACTCTCACAACCACACAAGGTGAAGCCTCTGATACCTATATAGGTAATATTTTATCTCTCAGACCCTTCATCCTCCCTACTTTAATTTTCTGATGTAATGACCTTTGGGTTTTCATAGGCTGTAAGACATAATCATCAACATTAACAGAAATAAACACTTGAAATAGATCACTCTGTTTGTAATGACTCTATATAATATATGCATTTCTCATTATGTATTGAATTACTGAAATTAACTTTTTGATGATATTCTAATTCATTGAGATGCACCTGTAGCATTATGATCAGCACTGATCTATCTAGTGTGTTATTCATGTCTGTTCTATTAATCCATTGTCTCTTCTGATAACGTTTCATGTTTGTCACATGGAATTTGCAGGTGATAAAATGTGTCCACTAGGCTGGTGGACTGATTATATTGCTCAAGCTCAGCCTTTAAAGTGAGAATGAGACTAGAAAAAGCTCATATTACCGTAGTAGATTAAGCTGATTGCTGAACACTGCAGTTACCACTAGTGGGAGCTCACTGTGACTGTAAAATGAATCCCCCGCTCAAAAAATCCATATGCAGTAAGCTCCCTCAAGTGGTGAATATAGAATTCATTTATAGAAAAAACACGACCTCTATGCAGATATATATTAATAATGAATCAGCCTACAACAGTAGACAGTAATGTTAATAGAGTTTTCCAAAAATAAAGAAATTAAAAAAGATAATGGATCTTTAGACAGTGAGTTAGATAATGTAACCCTTTCCGAACATACTGGACTTTCACATCTCTTCAGTAAGTTCATTTCATGGTGTGAAGTCAGAAGCAGCCACCATTGACTGCACGCAGGGAGAAGCCGCCCTACACCCACTGCAGATGGTGAGTACAGGGCGGCTGCAGGCACCCGCGGGTTCCCTCAGATCCGGCACAGCGCCTCCAGACCGTGAGCACATACCCTAATACTTGCTATTGAAAGTTTAAAAAAGTATTTAAAAAATGTAACCTTTCAAAGCAAACCCTTTTTCCCCATTAACAATTTAAGAAATAAAAAAAAACATATACGGTATCATAAAAGTCCGATCTACCGTATATTACGACGTAGAAGATGACTTTTTAACCCCTAAAAATCTCCCAAGTCGGGGGTCGTCTTATACGCAGGGTACAGGGCGCCACCTACTGGGAAAAAGAAATGCCGCCATCTGCAGGGGGCCCACCATGCTTAATATAAGGCCCCCCGAAAATGAGCTGTGGCAGGCAAAAAAAAAAATGATACTCACCTGCCTCTGCCGTCCATGTCCTCCGGAGCTTCCCGCTGCCACCGCCGCCGTGTATGTAGCCGCCGGGCGCCATAGATGTACGATAATAAGCCAATCAGGCGGCTGCTGGTGTCTGATTGGCCGCGGCATTATCGTACATCTCCTGTACAGAGGTAACTGCGCCGCTCAGTGTGGATGTACCGTAATGCCAGGGCCAATCAAACACCAGCAGCCGCTTGATTGGCTGATGGCTTATTATCATACATCTACGGTGCCCGGCTATGTATAGCAGCGACGGCGGTGGCAGCGGTAAGCTCCGCATGGTCCGGTGACACGCAGTGGCACTGTGTCTGACTGTGTGTATGTCTGACTGTGTGTATGTCTGACTGTGTGTGTGTCTGACTGTGTGTCTGTGTCTGACTGTGTCTGTGTCTTACTGTGTGTGTGTCTGTGTCTGTGTCTTACTTCGTGTGTCTGTGTCTTACTGTGTGTGTCTGTGTCGTGTGTGTCTGTTCTTACTGTGTGTGTGTCTGACTGTGTGTGTGTGACTGTGTGTGTGTGTGTCTGACTGTGTGTGTGTGTGGCTGCAGAGGAATATTGGGGGTTGATGGGGGCTGTACTCCCCCACCACCACTGGCACGACCCTCTCTCCATGTCACCTACCCCACTCCCTTGACATTGGCACGTCCCCATCTCTGTCTCTCTTAAACCCCCCCATCTGGAGCTGGTATGTCCCCCCACTGTGTCACTCACCCTTCCCACCAACCCCAGCGCTGGCACATTACCCTCTCTGTATTTATAGTACATGGAGGACTATGGGGGGATGCATTACACTATATGGAGAACTATGGGGTGCATTATATTATCTAGAGGACTATGGCGTGCATTATACTATATGGAGGACTATGGGGAGTGCATTATAATATATGAAGGACTACGGGGGTGCATTATACTATATGGATCACTAAGATGATGCATTATAATTTATGGAGACAATTATACTATATTGAAGCCATTATAATACTTAGAGGGCTCTGTGGGAGCATGATAATACTTGAAGGGGTATGAGGGAGCCTCTATACCTTATGCAGGGCTATTTTAGGGCTGTGTGGGGGCCATAATACAGTGTGAATAGATGTAGGGGCCATTATTCTATGTGTTGGTCCATTATACTGTATAGAGGGCTGTGTAGGGGTCATAGTGGGGATCATACCGTAGAAGAGGGGTGGTCTTATACGGCGAGTATATCCCAAATTCTATATTTTAACTGGAAAAGTTGGGGGTCGTCTTATATGCCCAGTCGTCTTATACGCCGGAAAATACGGTATCAAAATATAAAATGAAAGAAACTGATCAGTAAATGGCATAACAAGGAAAAAAATCAAAATGCAGAATTGCAGTTTCAATAGTGCAAAAAAATGTAATAAGTGGCAATCAAAACATTGTATGGACCCCAAGATATCAATATACCCTCAAACTATCAGTATAAATGTCGCCTCAGGGTGTAGAATACAAGGCCTCACACAGCTTCATCCACCAAAAATGTAAAGCATTACGGCTTTGGGAAAATGGCGACACAAGAAACATATTTTTTTAATTTATTTATTTATTATAAATTTATGATTTTTTTTCAATGCTTACAGTATTTTTTGGACTATAAGGGTATGTGCCCACAGGAGGGTTTTGCTGCGTTTTTCCTGCAGTTTCTGCATGCAGAAAACCATTGGTTATGGTAATGTATGCTATTGTTCTGCGGTTTCTGCATGCAGTTTACTGTTTATGTATGTATGCTAATTTGTTCCTGCGGTTTTGATTCCCAGCAAAACCAATGTGTCTCACAGAAACGCTGTGCACTCACATTGGTTTTGCAAGTGTCAAGAACTGTCAAATCCCTGCGTTTTTGGTGCGGATGGGAGAGAATTGACATGTTCTATTTTTCCTGGTGCAGTCAATGGAAAAAACGCAGGAAAAACGCACAAAAAATGCACAAAAAACGCAGACAAGATCATAGCTAATCTCCTTCAAGCACTCTAGGATCCTCAGGTTTTGCTGCGTTCAGAACTGCTTAAAAAACATCCTGTGGGCACATACCCTAAGACGTGCCTAAGTTGTAGAGTGAGAGAAAAAAAAGAGAAAAAATAATGTGGTGAACACACTGTTATGGGGGGATCTGCTGCTGACACCGTTTTGTGTGTAATGTCCCCCAATTCTGAAATAATGTCCTCCATCCTGGGCCCCTTCCAGGTATATATGCCCCCATCCTGGTGTATATATCCTGCATCCTGGTATATATATTCCCCATTCTCATCCCATTCTAGTATAGATAGTGAAGGAAATAATTACTTGATCCCTTCCTGTCTTTAATGCAGGTAAGAGTTGATTAGGATCTAACTGGTCTGTAAGAGCCAGAACTCCTAATGGTTGGTATGGGATCAAATACGGTACTTATTTCTTTCTTCAAAATGTGGATACATTTATCTAATTTAGACAATGTGATTTTTTTTATGTTATTTTGGATATTCTATCTCTTACTTTTAATTAACCTCCCCTTAAAATTATAGACAGTGCATGTCTTTGTCAGTAAGAAAACTTACAAAATCAGCAAGGGATCCAATACTTATTTCCTTCACTGTATCTGTGTATGTGCATATCTGTTTGTGCATGGGGTCCACTGAGACTCTTTTGCCTGTGCCTGGGGCCCACCAAAAACTGCAGTCCGCCCTGTACCTGTATAGAGTTGAGATCAGAAGTCTCCATACTCTATATAAAGACACATATGCAGGTTTTCTCACTATCTAACATCAAATCAGAATAAACCTTTCCTGTCTTAGGACAATTAGGATTACCATAATTATTAATATTTACCAAATGCCAGAAAAATGAGAAAGAGAATGTTTTAAGGCATTTTTATTACTTTCTGCAAAGTCCAAATTTACATACATTTCATTACTATTTGGTGCCATTACACTGTATAATGTTTTGGATATTTCCACAAGCTTCTCACAATAGTTGGTAGGAATATGGGCCCATTCCTCCTAACACAACTGGTGTAAGTGAGCTATGTTTGTAGGTCACCTTGCTCGTACTGCCTTTTCAACTTTGCCCATAAACGTTCAATAGGATTGAGATCAGAGAGATTAAGCGGCTGGGTTGATAGTTGCCTTAAACCACATCCTCCCTACTTTAATTTTCAGAGATAATGACCTTTGGGCTTGCATTGGCTGTAAGCCATAATCATCAACATTAACATAAATAAACACATGAAATAGATCACTCTATGTGTAATAACGCTATATAATATGTCTGTTTCACTTAATATATTTCAGTAATACAATATATAAACTTTTTGATGATATTCTAATTCATTGATAGGACCTGTATATACTTATGATACAATTCCCTCAAGGTAAAATTTGAGTCATGATCTAATTTACCAGGGTAAATACTTATTGAATTTGATGTGTCTATATGTATAATTCAATTATGCATATTGATTGGCACTGTCAGTGTTATTGTTAAAATTTTCAATAATAATATATATTTAAAAAAATACAGTATTTTTCGCTTTATAAGACGCACCGGATTATAAGACGCACCCCCAAATTTGGTGAAGGAAATGAGAAAAAAATTGTTTTTAATGTTAAATGGGGTCCGTCTTATAATGCCAGTGTCCGTCTTGCAATCAGTATATATGTCCCTAATCCTGGTACATAAACCCCCAATTCTGGTATATATATCCCTCATCCTGGTATATATGTCTCTCATCCTCGTATACATGTCCCCATCCTGGTATGTATATTGCTCATCCTGGTATATATGCCCCCCATTCTGTATATATGCCCCCAACCTGTGTATATGTCCCCATCCTGTGTATATGCCCCCCATCCTGTGTATATGCCCTTCATCCTGTGTATATGCCCCCATCCTGTGTATATGCCCCTCATCCTGTGTATATGCCCCCCCATCCTGTGTATGTGCCCCTCATCCTGTGTATATGCCCCCCATCCTGTGTATATGCCCCTCATCCTGTGTATATGCCCCCCATCCTTTGTATATGCCCCCCATCCTTTGTATATGCCCCCCATCCTGTGTATATGCCCCTCATCCTGTGTATATGCCCCCATCCTGTGTATATGCCCCCATCCTGTGTATATGCCCCCTCATCCTGTGTATGTGCCCCCCATCCTGTGTATGTGCCCCCTATCCTGTATATATGCCCCTCATCCCCAACCCTATATGGCCATCTTCCCCCCCAGCCCCCCATGGCTCACCGAGGGGGATACAGCTGCTCAGCGGGGGTGCCGGAGGGAGGTTCTCGTGGGTGGGGGACACAGCTGCAGGACCAGAGCAAGCAGAGATGTACCGGCGGCAGTAAGCGGTGGGCGCCGCCATGTTTTTGTGGCTGGCTGCATTCATTAACATTGCAGCCAGCGGTAGAGGCTTCAACAAAATGGCCGCGGCCATAATGGAGACCCGCGGCCATTTTGAAGCCTCTACCTCTACCGGCCGGCTACCACAAGAAACATGGCGGCGCCCACTGCGTGCTGCCGCCGGTACATCTCCGCTGCTCCGGTCCTGCAGCGGTGCCCCCCACCCACCGGAACCTGCCTCCGGCACCCCCACTGGGCAGCTGCACCCCACAAACCCCCCTTATAATGGTAATATTTAATTTTTAATATTTTTTTTTTACATGCGCTTTTTAAGACGCACCCCCGTTTTCCCCCAAAGTTTGTGGGGAACAAAAGTGCGTCTTAAAAAGCGAAAAATACGGTAATCATTTATGGGCAACATAAAAAAAATGGTGATAATTACATTTAGCTCTCAAAAGAAATAGTACCTTAATATGAAGAATATTCCAGAGATGTTAGAACAATGGGAATACACGAATAATTCACAGATAAACTGCTCACACTAGAATTTCTTGGCAGATCCTTTCTGAGCTCTGTTAAGAATGAAGGAATCTCAACAGAGACAATCCTTTATGGCAACATTCTAATGACATCACAACAGTGGTGATGTCACAATGTGTTGGAACAGTCCATTCCAGTCTACGGGTGTTTAGTTGCTAGGTTTGTATGTTGTTAATAAAGTTAGAACAAAAAAAAAAACAGAAGGTCACAGGAACAGCATGTTACATCCTTCAAGTTATAAAAGACAATATGAAAAACATAAATATAATTATGACCAATGCATCGAGACCGCTGAGCTATACACAGACATACCATCAAGCCTGCACAAATGCTAACAATATATCTCAAAACCTCATTTCTCCATTTACACAGGTTTTTTTCTTTTGCATTGGCAAGCGACCTATGATCTAGTGCAAGCCTCAGACGTATCCTTCACCCAGCTTCAGTCTGAAACATAGAATAGTCCAGTATCAGGAATTGCAATAAATAATAATCATTTTTTTTATATATTTTTTTATTTTTTAAATTTTAGTATCCGTCAAAGTAATTTTGTTTTAGGTATGATAATTTTTAATTAATGTGGGAACAATGGAGCTGGCTGTTAATTGGGCTATGAGGGGAACCCTGTTTAGGCTCTTGTTGCTGCTGCAAGGTCCTTGATGGCTTCTGTGTAATGACCCTTCAATGTTAGTACCTAAAATTTTACTTAAAAATAAAAATGATTCATGTAGCAATTTCAGATATCCAGCGGCATTGATGTTTCCATTGATGAAGAATGGCCCCGCTATCTTTGTACCCCATATACCACACCATACCATCAATTTTTGTGTTCCAACAGTCTTGGAGGGATCTATCCACTGTGTGTTAGTGTCATATCAATAGCGGTGGTTTTGTTTGTTAGTTTCACCATTCACAAAAACGTTTGCCTCATCACTCATCTGAAGGCAATTGTCTGTGCTGTGAAGATACGAGATGTGCAGCATCTCAAACAACGGATACTGGAAGCCTGTTCTAGCATTTCTTCAGCGGTGTTGCTATCAGTGTGTCAAGATGGGAGAAGAGGGTTGCATTGACAATCCAACACAAAGGTCAGCATTTTGAACACATTTTAAAAGTGATCATAAACTTGTAAATAATTCATGAAAGAATAAAGCCATGTTAAAACCAAGTACACCATTGTTTTTCTTATGAAATTCCCAATAGGTATGATATGTTACATGACCCTCTTCCCATTGAAAAAAGTAAAGTTGGATCCAAAATGGCCGACTTCAAAATGGCCGCCATGGTCACCACCCTTCTGTAAAAGTTTCCCCCCATCCATATACTAATGTGCCGCAAACAGAAAGTTGATATCACCAACCATTCCCATTTTATTTAGGTGCATCCATATAAATGGCCCACCCTGTATATATACAGTACAGACCAAAAGTTTGGACACACCTTCTCATTCAAAGAGTTTTCTTTATTTTCATGACTATGAAAATTGTAGATTCACACTGAATGTATCAAAACTATGAATTAACACATGTGGAATTATATACTTAACAAAAAAGTGTGAAACAACTGAAAATATGTCTTATATTCTAGGACCTAGGTTCTTCAAAGTAGCCACCTTTTGCTTTGATTACTGCTTTGCACACTCTTGGCATTCTCTTGATGAGCTTCAAGAGGTAGTCACAGGAAATGGTTTTCACGTCACAGGTGTGCCCTGTCAGGTTTAATAAGTGGGATTTCTTGCCTTATAAATGGGGTTGGGACCATCAGTTGTGTTATACAGAAGACTGGTGGATACACAGCTGATAGTCCTACTGAATAGACTCTTAAAATCTGTATTATTGTAAGAAAAAAGCAGCTAAGTAAAGAAAAAACGAGTGGCCATCATTACTTTAAGAAATGATGTGTCCCCAAGTGCAGTTGCAAAAACCATCAAGCGCTACAAAGAAACTTGCTCACATGAGGACCGCCCCAGGAAAGGAAGACCAAGAGTCACCTCTGCTGCGGAGGATAAGTTCATCCGAGTCACCAGCCTCAGAAATCGCAGGTTAACAGCAGCTCAGATTAGAGACCAGGTCAATGCCACACAGAGTTCTAGCAGCTGACACATCTCTACAACAACTGTTAAGAGGAGACTTTGTGCAGCAGGCCTTCATGGTAAAATAGCTGCTAGGAAACCACTGCTAAGGACAGGCAACAAGCAGAAGAGACTTGTTTGGGCTAAAGAACACAAGGAATGGACATTACACCAGTGGAAATCTGTGTTTTGGTCTGATGAGTCCAAATTTGAGATCTTTGGTTCCAACCACTGTGTCTTTGTGCGACGCAGAATAAGTGAACGGATGGACTCTACATGCCTGGTTCCAACTGTGAAGCATGGAGGTGGAGGTGTGATGGTGTGGGGGTGCTTTGCTGGTAACACTGTTGGGGATTTATACAAAATTGAAGGCATACTGAACCAGCATGGCTACGACAGGATCTTGCAGCGGCATGCTATTCATCCGGATTGCGTTTAGTTGAACCATCATTTATTTTTCAACAGGACAATGACCCCAAACACACCTCCAGGGTGTGTAAGGGCTATTTGACCAAGAAGGAGAGTGATGGGGTGCTACGCCAGATGACCTGGCCTCTACAGTCACCAGACCAGAACCCAATCGAGATGGTTTGGGGTGAGCTGAACCGCAGAGTGAAGGCAAAAGGGCCAACAAGTGCTGAGCATCTCTGGGAACTCTTTCAAGACTGTTGGAAGACCATTTCCGGTGACTACCTCTTGATGCTCATCAAGAGAATACCAAGAGTGTGCAAAGCAGTAAACAAAGCAAAAGGTGGCTACTTTGAAGAACCTAGAATATAAGACATATTTTCAGTTGTTTCACACTTTTTTGTTAAGCAAATAATTCCACATGTATTCAAGGGTGGATTAAGGGTAGCCAGGGCCCGGGGCTGTTCAGACTCTGTGGGCCCCCCAGTCATGTGACGGGGGTTATGTGTCGGGAGTCATCATATACCTGGAATAGATTATTCCAGAAAAATATTTGCTGATTGAAACTATAACCAATCAAACATCCATTGATCTAGTCAATTTACCCTTTTGTGTGCCAAAACCAGGAGAGGAACGTGCAGAGAAACTATAATTGAAAGATTGACACCTGTTCTGAGTTTTGGAGACACTCCTGGTTTTGACACACAAACTGGCTGGAACCTGATCAGGGAAAAAACTGCAGTGTGAAACCAGTGTAAGGTCCCTTTCACACTGGCGGTTTTAAAAAAAATATTCTGCCTAACAGCCGCACTTGCGGCAAGCCCCATGCATTATCTATGGGGCTTGCTGCAAGTGCAGTTTTGCCAGTTGCGGCAGATGCGGCACTTGCGGCCACGAAAAAAAACGCCATCAGTAGCGGTTTTTTTGCGGCCGCAACTTCTGCAACCGGCAAAACCGCACTTGCCGCAAGCCCCATAGATAATGCATGGGGCTTGCCGCAAGTGTAGTTGTTAGGCGGAAGATACGTTAATTCTGCTGCATTTTTTAAAACACGCCAGTGTGAAAGGGGCCTTAGAAGAAGGCTATTATGCCCTGACTGCCCCTGTGCTCAGAATAAATAACTTATAAAAATCTCGAATGCTGTATTCCCATTATGATAATTACCTGTTACCAGTCCAATGAACTTGCTTGCACATCGGTCCGTCCCGCCTCCTCGTGGTCCGATAGCGTCTTCTTCTGAATGATGTAGATAACGCCTCCTGCCACCTGTGTTATCAACGTGACCACGTCCAATTTACCCATTGCTACGCTACGCCATACCTCTCCGGCTTGTGCAGGTGCAATGTGCTCCATCATGGGGTTTTCCTACAAGTTCTCAGTGTTGTCACCATACATTAGATGCAGCAGACTGGGAGCCTGGAACCATGTGCAGAGACCCCTGCGGTCCGTGCATGTGTAGATGAGTTTTACATTGTAGCCGCAGTAGGGCAGAGCACGGTGCGTTTGCGCAAGCTGGAGAGGCATCTGCACAGACGTGAGATGGGAAAGTGGGACGTGGATAATCGCAGGAGGTGTATCCATATCATTCAGAAGAAGAGGCTGTCGGACGACGAGGAGAGGCTGAATGGACCAATCTGCAAGAAAGAATTTCGGACCGGTAACAGGTTAGAATACAGGATGCTAGGTTTTTATAAGTTATTTATTCTGTGTACAGGGGCATTCAGGACATAATAGCATATGTCTTATAATGCAGCATCAGGAAGCCTTACAAATACTGAGGAAAAAAATCACAAAATACTCAGTGTGTGCACAAGACCCAGGGGTGGACCTAGCCTGTGTGCAGAACGGCGCCCCCCTAGTAAATTTTTTAAAATCGTTAGACATAAATCTGGTTCATACAGATCTATATCTATCCTATAAAAATGAGAAGAATAGTGGATATTTTAATTTAGAGAAATAGAGAAAGATGTCCAAACACAAGGTTGTCAGTGCCATCACACGCACATACAAGAACCACACAGAAGAATCCAGAACAAGGATCATTACTGGCAATGGCGGCTTGGCACAAGCATAGACACACAATGATGGCGGCAGAGCTGTGATCCTGTAGGCAGACACAGTCCTGCATCCTTATAGCACAGGAGGCAGCACTGATTGCCAAAATCTGGCACACACCTACATAGCTCTGGGCAGCTCGAACATGGCGGCTGCCTGGCACTGACTAGTCAGACATGTCAGCATGCCACACTGTCCACATGTAACAACCTGCAGTCTGAGCATCAACAAGCCGCTACTGCACTAAGCTGTGAAAATGGCGCATCTCCTCCAACAGATACGCCTCCTCCCGAAACGCTTAGTAAATAATTGATTAGATCAACTTTTTGTACTAGATACGTTTTTATTTTTTAATAAAATCCAGTGTGGATTAGTGATGGCAGTGATACAGTGATAGGATGCTCACAAAAGAAAAGGACCCCCCCAGCACAAATAGACAAACAACTGTTTGTACCCTGAAATCACCCCGAAACACTTAGCCAATCACAAGTGCCACGGGGGGTGCCACGGGGCTGTCCGGAACCAATATCAGGGGATGTTCAATGGGGTTGAGTGAGGGATGTAGTAGTGGGAAGAGGGAAGAGCGCCACTGACCAACCGCCGCTCGGGAGATACAGTTGTGTCAAAAAGTATTGACACCCCTGCAATTCTGTCAGATAATACTCAGTTTCTTCCTGAGAATGATTGCAATCACAAATTCTTTGGTATTATTATCTTGATTTAATTTGTCTTCAATGAAAAAACACAAAAAGAATTGTCCTAAAGTCAAATTGGATATAATTCCACACCAAACATAAAAAAGGAGGTGGACAAAAGTATTGGCACTGTTAGAAAAATCATGTGATGATTCTCTGATTTGTGTAATTAACAGCACCTGTAACTTACCTGTGGCACCTAACAGGTGATGGCAATAACTAAATCACACTTGCAGCCAGTTGACATGGATTAAAGTTGACTCAACCTCTGTCCTGTGTCCTTGTGTGTACCACATGGAGCATGGAGAAAAGAAAGAAGACCAAAGAACTGTCTGATTACTTGAGAAACCAAATTGTGAGGAAGCATGAGCAATCTCAAGGCTACAAATCCATCTCCAAAGACCTGAATGTTCCTGTGTCTACCGTGCGTAGTGCCATCAAGAAGTTTAAAGCCCATGGCACTGTGGCTAACCTCCCTAGATGTGGACGGAGAAGAAAAATTGACAAGAGATTTCAACGCAAGATTGTGCGGATGGTGGATAAAGAACCTTGACTAACATCCAAACAAAACCTATATAACAATGAGTTATCAGCCCAAATTGTGGTATAAACTGAATTAATTTTATTGGTATATAGTTAAAATATACAAAAAATTATAAATAATACATCATCAAATAAAAACACCACGATAATAATGCATCAAACTATTTCAGATTATTGCGGATCTTAAAACAGGGATTGGGGCCACAAGAATATTAAATAATGCATCAATCTATGAGAGTGTTGTACATCCTATATAAGTCAATCAGACACCTGCATAATTCAATTAATATACATCCATAAGGGTTTCTTGAGTGATATATTGGTACCACCCAGGGCGACCAGATCGATCTCAAAACCCCACAATCAAGTATATATAGTCAGGAAAAGGCTCTATGTGAAAGAATAAATGTGCCAAAAATGATATAATAAATTCACCTTATTTGTAAAAAATATATAAGTAGTGCCACATCTTCACAAAACATGAAAAATTGATAAAAACCAGTGTCAACACACTTAATAAGAAACTGTCACACAAAGTAATTACTTCACAAAATTACAAGAAAGTGTGTGAAGGCAACTTGATGCTGCAGGAATATGTGTGTTTTTTAAACTGAACAAATTAAAAAACAGGTGATTACAATATATAAAGTGCACTATAGCCCAAAAACCAGAGAAAACACACAATAAAATGAGCCTCTCAAAAATAGACCAATATATAGGTGGGGAATGTTCAGAGACTATTCTGACCCGAGGGGTCAACCTTAAATCCTCCCCAGGTGGGTAAAATATTAATTCCGCTGTAGGGGGGCAATATTCCTCCTATATCACAGAAGAAAACATGTACTTCTCTTGTATTAGAACATACACATACAGAACTGCAGGAGTCCTACAGAAACCTAGTTACTCTCTCATAGGTATACCAGCTATATGGATTACAAGCAGCCACCTATTATCCTCCTGTACTGAGGTCGGACAATGTCCAGTAATATCTAATCCCCTCAGTAGCAGTATAATTACCTGTCCAGATATGATGCACCGTCACCCTGACGCGTTTCGCCCTGCGGATTCTTCCAGAGGGTGCCGCTGATAAGAGGTATTACATATTTATAGGGAACTAAATAAGTAGCAGGTGCGCTGGTCATGGCGCTTTGTCCGTCGGCGCAGCAACGCGGCTCCCCGGTTCGGCGTCTGACATCACTTCCTCGTTACCTCCCTCGGACGCGTCACAGGGGAAGGCGAATACAGATCTCATAACTTTTCAGTCCTTAAAAAGTAATTTTCCTCCTATTGAAGTCGCTAGATTTCTTTTTCATTGCCCCATAAAGTATGAAGCCAACAAAAGTGTCCCACAAATGCTGTATGATCCCCCACAGTGATTCCTCCGCACACTCAGTATGGTGACCCTACTGTAATCCCTTTAACTACCCCAACACAGTATGATCTCCAACTGTGACCCTGCACAGCCCTCCATGTAATATAATGGACCTACATACAGTATAAAAGTCACTGCACCTCTTCACATTGTATAATGGCCCCCAACACCGCACTCAAATAGCCTTCCATAAAGTATACAGGCTAACAACATAGCCCTCCAAGTATTATCATGCCCCCCACAGAGCCCTCTAAATATTATAATTGGCTCCATATAGTCCTCAATATATTATAATGCACCCCCTATAGTCCTCCATATAGTATAATGCACCCTATAGTCCTTCATATAATATAATGCACCCCAAAGTCCTCCATATAATATAATGCACCCCCTATAGTCCTCCATATAGTATAATGCACCCTATAGTCCTCCATATAGTATAATGCACCCCCTATAGTCCTCTATATAGTATAATGCATCCCCTATAGTCCTCCATATAATATAATGCACCCTATAGTCCTCCATATATTATAATGCACCCCCATAGTCCTTCATATAGTATAATGCTCCCCCATAACCCTCAATATATCTATAACACACCCCATAGCCCTCGTTATAGTATAAGGCACCACCATAATCTTCCATATAGTAGAAAGCTCCCCATATATTATAATGCACCCCTTAGTCCTCCATATATTATAATGCTCCCCCATAGAACTTTATATAGCATAATGCACCCGCATAGTCCTCCATATAGTATACTGTATCTCCATAGTCCTCCATATAGTATAATGAAGCCTCCTCACATCCCTCCATATAGTATAATGCACCGCCATAGTCCTCCATAAAGTATAATGCCTCCCGTAGTCCTCAATACAGTATAATGCACCCCCACAGTCCTCCATATAGTATATTGCACCCCCACAGTCCTCCATATAGAATAATGCACTACCCCAGTCCTCCATATAGTATAATGAACCCCCACAGTTCTCCATATAAAAGTAGTATAATGCACCATCACAGTCCTACATATACTATAATGTGCTACCATAGTCCTCCATATAGTATATTGTACCCCTATAGTCCTCCATAGAGTATAATGCACCCCATAGCCCTCTATATATTATAATACATCCACCATGGTCCTCCACAGGGGCGTTGCTAAGGTCAGAAAAGATCTGAGGCCCAAACTCCGAGGCTTGTATTTTGCAGCTAACCACCCAGCCCAAATTAAAAATGTAACACAACATAACTCTGACTGCAGATAATGTAGTAGCTGTCACCTGCAGTCCTATGTAACACCACAGATACCACAGTGATATCTCTAAATACAGATAATGTAGTACATGTCACCTGCAGTCCTATGTAACACCACATATAACACAGTGATGTCTCTGGGTACAGATAATGTAGTAGATGTTGCCTGCAGTCCTATGTAACACCACAGATAACACAGTGATATCTGAGTAAAAATAATGTAGTAGAAGTCATCTGCAGTCCTATGTAACACCACAGATAACACAGTGACAGCTCTGAGTACAGATAATGTAGTAGATGTCACCTGCAGTCCCATGTAACACCACAGATAACACAGTGATATCTCTGTGTACAGATAATGTAGTAGATGTCACCTGCAGTCCCATGTAACACCACAGATAACACAGTGATATATCTGAGTACAGATAATGTACATTATATCACCTGCAGTCCTATGTAACACCACAGATAACACAGTGATATCTCTGAGTACAGATAATGTACAATATGTCACCGGCAGTCCTATGTAACACCACAGATAACACAGTGATAGCTATGAGTACAGATAATGTACAATATGTCACCTGCAGTCCTATGTAACACCACAGATAACACAGTGATAGCTATGAGTACAGATAATGTACAATATGTCACCTGCAGTCTATGTAACACCACAGATAACACAGTGATAGCTCTGAGCACAGATAATGTACAATATGTCACCTGCAGTCCCATGTAACACCACAGATAACACAGTGATATCTCTGTGTACAGATAATGTAGTAGATGTCACCTGCAGTCCCATGTAACACCACAGATAACGCAGTGATATATCTGAGTACAGATAATGTACATATATCACCAGCAGTCCTATGTAACACCACAGATAACACAGTGATATGCTATGAGTACAGATAATGTACAATATGTCACCTGCAGTCCTATGTAACACCACAGATAACACAGTGATAGCACTGAGTACAGATAATGTAGTAGATGTCACCTGCAGTCCTATGTAGCACCACAGATAACACAGTGATAGCTCCAGTACAGATAATTTAGTAGATGTCACCTGCAGTCCTATGTAACACCACAGATAACACAGTGATATCTCCAGTACAGATAATGTACAATATGTCACCTGCAGTCCTATGTAACACCACAGATAACAGTGATATCTCCAGTACAGATAATGTACAATATGTCACCTGCAGTCCTATGTAACACCACAGACAACAGAGTGATATCTCCAGTACAGATAATGTACAATATGTCACCTGCAGTCCTATGTAACACCACAGATAACACAGTGATATCTCCAGTACAGATAATACAGTAGATGTCACCTGCAGTCCTATGTAACACCACAGATAACAGAGTGATATCTCCAGTACAGATAATGTAGTAGATGTCACCTGCAATCCTATGTAACACCACAGATAGCACAGTGATATCTCCAGTACAGATAATGTAGTAGAAGTCACCTGCAGTCCCATGTAACACCACAGATAACACAGTGATATCTCTGTGTACAGATAATGTAGTAGATGTCACCTGCAGTCCCATGTAACACCACAGATAACACAGTGATATATCTGAGTACAGATAATGTACATTATATCACCTGCAGTCCTATGTAACACCACAGATAACACAGTGATATCTCTGAGTACAGATAATGTACAATATGTCACCGGCAGTCCTATGTAACACCACAGATAACACAGTGATAGCTATGAGTACAGATAATGTACAATATGTCACCTGCAGTCCTATGTAACACCACAGATAACACAGTGATAGCACTGAGTACAGATAATGTAGTAGATGTCACCTGCAGTCCTATGGAACACCACAGATAACACAGTGATATATCTGAGTACAGATAATGTACAATATGTCACCTGCAGTCCTATGTAACACCACAGATAACAGTAATATCTCCAGTACAGATAATGTACAATATGTCACCTGCAGTCCTATGTAACACCACAGATAACAGAGTGATATCTCCAGTACACATAATGTGCAATATGTCACCTGCAGTTCTATGTAACACCACAGATAACACAGTGATATCTCCAGTACAGATAATGTAGTAGATGTCACCTGCAGTCCAGGTGATCACAGCGGCACCGCACAAGGCTGTGCCCTGCGTGTGTGCTCGCTGCACAAAACTGTATTCAACAAAGTTAACTACCGCACAAATTCTGGGCAGTGCACTCATGATTCAGGCCCCCCTGTTTACCAACAGGTAGCCGACTCAGGTGGCCTTATGATAGCTGTGGCCCTGGGTGTGTGGTAGTGCCGTGGCAGATTATAATAGGGCAATTTACCCACTTGGCTGTGGCCCCCCACACCATTGGGCCCTGGGCTAAAGCCCAAATTGACCTCATTATAATCCGCCACTGGGGACCAGACTCAGGATGACAGGACCGTCGACTTTGAATGCCACTATCAGATTGTACCAATCCCCCTCGGGCACAGTGGGGCCACCAGGATATTGGGGATTCCGTCTACCCTGATCTTCAGAGTTCTTGCGAGAAGGGGAATAAGAGGAAAGCGTAAGCCAGAGGAAACTCCCAAGGCTTGGAGAACTAAATCAGTAACGTCTTTGAAGACAGTGAAGTCTGCGAGACAGGGGTGAGAGGAAAAAAGAAGGTGGGGCGCAGATCTAAGTGCAGAATTATAATTATATTAGACAGAATTAGGATTTCTCACCTTTTTGGTGTCTTGTTGTTCAGCATGTAACCCTGTGTTAGGGTAGTGGAGTAATCGTCTGGATCCTCTGGCCTGCAGTTGACAAACTGGAAATCCTTCTCTACACAAGGCTTGGAGAACGCATCCTTTCCCCCACGGCCTCGTTCCGATGGATCAGGGAAAAAAATGTTGCGACCTTTCGATTTGCGTTGGAGGCAAATAGGTTGATCGCAGGAGTGCCCCATAATGCGATCAGGGAGCAAAACACCGCTTTGTCCAGACTACATTCTCCCGGGTGGACATCCCAGAGACTGAGAAAATCCACCTGAAGGTTCAGGGACCCCTTCAGGAGGACGGCGGACAGTGACAGTAGGAACTGTTCGGCCCAGAGGAAGAGCCTGGCGGACACAGACGTCAGGGACCTGGACATTGTGTCGCCCTGGTGACGGAGGTGTACAACAGTGGTGACATTGTCCGAGTATACAAGGACGTGAGATCCCCTGAGTTGAGAGTGAGCAGTCAGAAGGGCCTCCTCTACTGCTCTCGGCTCCTGGTAATTGAAGGACTGGGAACTGATGGCGCGACTCCAGACGCCTTGGAGGGGGGGCGACCCAGCACAGCTCCCCACCAACTCTGGCTGGCATCCGTAGTAAGTGTTACAAGAGGAGTCTGAGCCCAGAAAACCCCCCGCTGCAGATTGTAGAAGTCTAACCACCAGAGGAGGGACGAGGAGACAGGCCCTGGAAGGCAAACCCGTCGATTTAGGGATGAAGGTAGCCTGTCCCAACAAGACAGGACTTTTGCTTTTACGACCCGAGAGTGAGCCTGAGCCCACATGACAGACGGGATGCAGGATGTTAAGGAATCCAGAGCCAACATTGCCGCCCGAAGGGTGGGAGACGCCTGACGCCGCAGGGATGAAAGTTGTTCAGAAAGGTCAATCTGTGGTCATCTGGGAGAAAGGATGCCCGCTGGTCGGAATCCAGCAACACCCCCAGAAACCGTCTCGTGGAGGAGGGTTGCAGCTGGGATTTCAGGAGGTTGGGGATCCAACCCAGGGATCGAAGAATATGCAGGGACTCCTCCTCACTGCTCCTGAGGGATTGAGGCGAAGGACAAATGAGAAGGAGGTCGTCCAGATAAGGCAGCAAACAGATCCCGCGACCCCGAATGAAGGCCACGACCTCCGCCATGACTTTGGAGAAAATCCAGGGTGCTGAGGAGATCCCAAAGGGGAGAACGTTGAACTAAAAGTGGAGGACTTCCCCTTGTACAGGATGGCGAGGTTGAGGAACTTCCTGTACCGAGGATGAATGACCACAGGAAAATACACGCCTTTAAAGTCGATTGTAGTCATCTGGTGGTGCAGCCCTATCAATGGAATCGCGGTTCGGACGAACAGCCGGGAATAATGACCAACCTCTACCCATGGCTGGGAATAGAGGAGACGACATTTGTGTGAAGGAACTCATGCACTTTTGAGTACAAGAGATCCTGGAAACCCTGAGAGGGCAGGGTAGTGACCCGGAGACCCGGCAGAGGAGGCGACTCGAACTCTATGAGGAGACCCTCGGAAATGACCTTCAGAACTCTCTAGCAATCGCTGAGCTGCCACCCCTGGGGAAGAAAGGCCGAGAGTTGCTGCGCCCCCGGGACTGAGTCACTGTTAGTCGGGGTGAGGTTGCTGCTGATGAGCAGGGACAAGGATATTCTTACCTCGCTCCTTCTGATAACTCCACCTGTCTGCTTTTTCCTTGCCCTTGGGCTGGGAGGCCTGAAGCACCAAGGGGCGAAAGGGCCGCGTCCACATAGGATACTGTTTGGGAAGAGCCTTGCGGTCCGTGGCTTTGTCCAGAATTTCTTCAAGCGCAGGGCCAAACATTAAGTCCCCCTTGAAAGGCAGAGAGAAGAGCCTCATTTTAGAAGTGGCATCACCGCCACATCTTTAACCACAATGCCCGGCTGCCGGAGTTAGACAAGACCAGGGGTGTGGCTGCCAGGCAGACCGATTCATCTGAGGCATCAGCGAGGAAACAGGATGCCTTCCTGAGCAGAGGAAGGGAAGTGAGGAGCTCCACTCTAGGGGTGCCCTGAGAAATATGGGACTCCAATTAGTCCAACCACTTCAGCAGGGACCTGGACACACAAGTGGAGGCGATGTTAGCCTGACTGGCGGAAGAGGAAGCCTCCCACGAACGCTTCATAAAAGCTCTCAATTTTACAATCCATCTCATCCCGAAGCTGGGAAGTGTCCTCAAACGGGGAGGGCAGACTTTATTGCCACACGGGCAACCTACACATCCACCTTAGGGACATCCTAGTGAATCTCATTGTCCTCCAGAGGGAAACGATGAACGGGATTACTCCTGGATCTGTTGTCAGGCAACTCCCACTCTTGTGAGATCAGATTCAAGATGGTAGAATGGAGTGGTAACCCGACCTGTTTGGCCGACTTAAAGCCAGCAAACATTTCATCCTGCACTGAAGGAAGGACCTGCTCCTCATCCAATCTCATGGTGCTCCTAACGGCCCCAATCAGCTCCACCATGTTCTCAGAGGGGAACAGGAAACGTCTAAGGTGAGCTTGCTGGGAAGATGAGACATCACCAGGGCCCTCAGAGTCTGAATCCCTGATATCTTCAGAGTCTGAAGGGGCAGCCTGGAGTTTCCGTTTCTCAGGAGGGGAAGGACCAGGAACAGGGGCGGATGGAGACAGGGAGGCAAGGGAAGCCTGAATCTCCTGCTGCACCATGGCACACAAATCATCCACCAGGCTAGGGTGTTCAGCCCGAACTATTTTGTCAGTACAGCCCTGGCAGAGATTCTTATTCCACTCCAGCAACTCTCTTGGGGGCATCCTTGTCCTCCCCAAGAAAGGACAGAGAAGCACCCATCAGCCCTGCCTACTGGGCAGCCCAAAGAACCCCCCCTGCACCTTACAGACTCACTGTGGCCGGGGGAGCACTGGGCTCTGCAGATGCAGAGGAAGACATGACTACAGGAGAAACTACAGATTACCGGTGTCAGATGTCTTCAGGGCAGCCTTACATTCCCAAGGCCTGCCCCAGTGCTTCATCAAGGTTCCCTGTCTCCTGCAGCTGGTCCAGGCAGGCCCCAATCATGGTGGCGAGCCCGCACGCTGCCCCACTGGGTCCCGCCGATGGGGACCCGGAAGCGGTTCGCTCCCTGTCGGAGGAGTTTGTGACCAGAAGTCCCGCCCCTGGCGTCACTTCCGGTCCCGTGGGCAGCGTGCATCACAGGAGGGGGCCGGCGGGCTCAACCTAGGAAGAGGCTGTCGGCCAGGGAGCCAAGAGCCTGCTCACCCCATGAGGGGATCTGGAGGGCCAGGGCCCGGTGCCAGCCACCCCAGCAGCACACCACTGGGGTGAACTGAGAGATGGCCAGAGGAGGAGCAGGGGCCTGACCAGCCGCCCGGCAGCAAAATCCACAGGAAAAGGTATGCTGCAGCTTGCCGCCACCACAGCGTAGGAGAGGAAAACACATCTCTCCATGCCCCATGGGGAAAGACACTGGCTAGTGGGAGGTGGGAGGGTCCTTTTAACCTCTCATGTGCTTCCTGTCCCAATTAGGGCGTGGAGAGGCAACCTCCTATGCTGTCATGGAAGAAGTTTCAGCTCACCCCTCTCGTGTCTTGTGTCCACTTTCAACGATTCCAATCTTGGTGCCCGGAAACATTCTGGTCTGGGCAGCAATGGAGCCGATATGAGAGAGAAAAAAAATCCAGCATAGGTTTGCGCTCCAGTGTTTGTCCTGGGACCATGACGTTCTGCAACGTATTTTACCTGGATGAAATAAACTGAATGTTTTTACTTCACTCCTGCTACCCGAGTTTGCTGGATTTTTTTTCTCTCTCATGAGATTATGATTAAACCTTCTTTCCTCTAGACCTAGAGTATGCCTCCTCATCCCCTAGCTATGAAAAGATAATTAGGAAGATATCTGTACTGTCCAATCATATACAGTGGGGAAAATAAGTGTTTGATATGCTGATGATTTATACAGGTTTTCCCATCAAAGAATGGAGAGGTCTGAAGTGTTTATCGTAGGTACACTTCAACTATAATACAGAATAAAAAAAAAAAAAGGAAACCACATTGTATGATAATTACATAATTAATTTGCATTTTATTGCATGAAAAAAGTAATTCATAAAATAGAAAAATAGAACTTAATATTTGGTGCAGAAACCTTTGTTTGCAATCACAGAGGTCAGATGTTTCCAGTAGTTCTTGACCAAGTTTGCACAGACTGAAGTAGGGAGTTTGGCCCCCTTCCTCCATACAGATCTTCTCAAGATCTTTCAGGTTTCTGGGCTGTCATTGGGCAAAATTGAGTTTCAGCTCCCTCCAAAGATTTTCTATTGGTTCAGGTCTAAAGACTAGCTAAACCACTCCTGGATCTTGAAATCATTCTTAGTTAGCCACTCTTTAGTTGTCCTTGCTGTGTGTTTCAAGTCATTGCCATGCTGGGAGACTCAGCCATGACCCATCTTCAATGCTCTTACTTGGTAAAGAAAGTTGTTGGCCAAAATCTCACAATACACGACCCCATCCATCCTCCCTTCAATACGTTTCTGTTGTCCTTTCCCCTTTGCAGAAAAGCACCCCCAGGGTATGATGTTTCTACCTGCATGCTTCACAGTGGGTATGGTGTTATTGGTCTTCTACTCATCCTTCTTCTTCCAAACACGCTGAGTGCAGTCAATACCAAAAAGATCTATTTTGGTCTCATATGACCACATGACCTTCTCCTATGCCTTCCCTGGATCATCTAGATGGCTATTGGCAAACACCAAATGGGCCTGGACATGTGTTGGCATGAGCAAGGGGACTTTGCATGCCCTGCAGGATTTTAATCCATGAGGTTGGAGTGTGTTACTCATGATAATCTTTGAGACTGTGCTCTCAGCGTTCTTCAGTTTATTGACCAGGTCCTCCCATGAAGTTCTGGGTTGAGTCCTGACCTTTCTCAAGATCATCCTTAATCCATGAGGTGAGACCTTGCATGGTGGAGAGGTTGGATTGTTATTGACTGAGTGTGTGGACTGGTGTCTTTTATATAGGTAACAAGTTCAAACAGGTGCAATTAATACAGGTAATGAGTTCAGAGAAGGAGGACTTCTTAAAAAAAAATTAAAGGCCCCATTACATGCTACGATATCGCTAACAATATCGTTGCAACATCACCGGTTTTATGACGTTGCAGCGACCTCGTAGCGATGCCACTGCGTGTGACATGTACCAACAACCAGCGATCAGATCACTGATAAATGGCCAGGACCATTTTTCTGTCGTTGTTCTCCCGCTGGGCGGCCAGCATCGGCGTGTGTGACAGCGAGAGACAAACGATCAACAACCTCCCAGCGCAGCACAGTACACGCTGGAACAGGTAACCAGGGTAAACATTGGGTAACTAAGTGCAGCACCTAGTTACCCAATGTTTACCCTGGTTACCAGCGTTCTCGCTGTTCTGAGTCTGCCTGTGTGACAGTTCACCAGATAGTGATATACCAGCGATCCCGATTGTTGGTCGGGTAGCTGGGACATCGCAGCGTGTAATGAGGCCTTAACAGATCTGTGAGGGCCAGGATTCTTGCTGGTTGGTAGGTGATCAAATATGTTTTTCATGCAATAAAATGCAATTTAATAATTTAAAAATCAATCTGATTTTCAGGATTCTTTTTTAGATTCTGTCATGGTTGAAGAGTCCCTATGATAAAAATTACAGCCCTCTCCATTCTTTATAATGGGAAAACTTGCAAAATCAGCAGTGTATCAAATACTTATATTCCTGACTTTATTTGTATAGTCAAAGGCCCAGTTACTCACACAGATAATTGTGCAAGATTGTTCGCAGATCTCTGGTTGCAGTGAAATCATGGACAATTGTTCCATTTTGTGGCTGTGTACAAATGTAACAATGTGACCATGATTTCACTGCAACCAGAGATCTGCGAACAATCTCTGCACAATTATCTGTATAGAGATATATACAACAAAATACTACAACCAGACATCATTTAGAATATACCAACCCAAATTAGCCATGTATATCTGTCACGGTGTAAGTGCTGGACTTCAATAAAGGGCAAAATCGTCAAGTAAACATAAGAACAACGGAAGAAAGAAAAACGATCGTACTGCCCAGATATCAAAAAAGTGCAAAAACTTTATTTTAAATGTGCAAAACAAATATTATAGTTCATAAAATCAGTATATGATGAGAGATAATTTTCCAGTCCATGGTCCCAGCATGGTTGTAAAATTCACATCACACATATACATATATCATAGTCAAACCGTATGCTGATCTCAAAAAGGCAGAGTAAATTAATATAATCTATCAAATATAATTAATATTGAAATGTATAGATTACTGCCAAATTGATCCAGCATATAAATATTAATATTCAAAGCACTATAGAAATGTTGCATCTAAGCTATTAAGGAATAAATACCGTAGTACATCAGGTGCAAAGCAATATAGTCAAATCCAATAGCATACCTAAATTTTGAGGTCGGGACCTAGCTGCACGCTAGATATCTAAGTTGTTGGTAATATATAAATATGGTATACTATATGGACATATTATGTTCATCATAGTTTATCCTAGCAGCAGTATTAATCCCCTTGACTGCTCCTTTTACTGCTAATCAGATAACTATATTGTGAGCGATATTTATATACTACACGGACATGATATGTTCATTATAATTTATCAAAATTTAGGTATGCTATTGGATTTGACTATATTGCTTTGCACCTGATGTACTATTTATTCCTTAATAGCTTAGATGCAACATTTCTATAGTGCTTTGAATATTAATATTTATATGCTGGATCAATTTGGCAGTAATCTATATATTTCAATATGAATTACCGTATATACTCGTGTATAAGCCGACCCGTGTATAAGCCGACCCCCCTACTTTTGCCCCCAAAACCTGGGAAAACCTATTGACTCGTGTATAAGCCGAGGGTGGACTCCAGCACAGGTATACAGCCCCCAGCAGTGTGGTATACAGGCCCCCCAATGGTAGTATACAGCAGCCTCCCCAGTGGTAGTATACAGCAGCAGCCCCAGTGGTATATACAGCAGCAGCTCCAGTAGTTAGTATACAGCAGCCCCAGAGGTATATACAGCCCCAGTGGTAGTATACAGCATCCCCAGAGGTATATACAGCCCCGGTGGTAGTATACAGCATCCCCAGAGGTAGTATACAGCAGCCCCAGAGGTAGTATACAGCAGCCCCAAAGGTATATACAAAAACTTCAGAACCATAACATGCCACAACATACTATACAATTTCATGGTTACACACCGTCTACCATAAGGGCATGTTTTTGAGGACTATATAGGAAACACTCCATCAATCTATGAAAACAAGTGCAAGCACTAAGGAGTTGACGTTTCTTAAAATGATACTTTATTGAACATATATAAAGTTACAGACAATAGACCGTTTGAAATAAGGTACCGTATATACTCGCGTATAAGCCGAGTTTTTCAGCCCAAAATTTGGGCTGAAAAGTCCCCCCTCGGCTTATACGCGAGTATATACGGTATATGAAAAAAAAAAAAAAATACAGCCGCAGCCCCGGAGGTATACAGGCCCCCCATCAAGTTCCAGGGCCCCCCCCCCACTTGCGCGCCAGCCTGTAAGGTAAATTCATACTTACCGGTGTCCAGTCGCGCCGCCCGCAGCTGCCGACATGACGATTCCGGGCTCCATTCAGCGTCTTCCCGCGGCTTCCTGTAGTCGCGGGCAATGACGTCATTGCCCGCGACTACAGGAAGCCGCGGGAAGACGCTGAATGGAGCCCGGAATCGTCATGTCGGCAGCTGCGGGCGGCGCGACTGGACACCGGTAAGTATGAATTTACCTTACAGGCTGGCGCGCAAGTGGGGGGGGGCCCTGGAACTTGATGGGGGGCCTGTATACCTCCGGGGCTGCGGCTGTATACAGCCCTGGGGCTGCGGCTGTATACAGCCCTGGGGCTGCTGCTGTATAAAGCCCTGGGGCTGCGGCTGTATACAGCCCTGGGGCTGCGGCTGTATACAGCCCTGGGGCTGCTGCTGTATACAGCCCTGGGCTGGGGCTGCTGCTGCTGTATACAGCCCTGGGGCTGGGGCTGCTGCTGTATAAAGCCCTGGGCTGCGGCTGTATACAGCCCTGGGGCTGCGGCTGTATACAGCCCTGGGCTGCGGCTGTATACAGCCCTGGGGCTGCGGCTGTATACAGCCCTGGGGCTGCTGCTGTATACAGCCCTGGGGCTGCTGCTGTATACAGCCCTGGGGCTGGGGCTGCTGCTGCTGTATACAGCCCTGGGGCTGGGGCTGCTGCTGTATAAAGCCCTGGGGCTGCGGCTGTATACAGCCCTGGGGCTGCGGCTGTATACAGCCCTGGGGCTGCGGCTGTATACAGCCCTGGGGCTGCGGCTGTATACAGCCCTTGGGCTGGGCTGCTGCTGCTGTATACAGCCCTGGGGCTGGGGCTGCTGCTGCTGTATATACCTCTGGGGCTGCATATGGGGCTGCATATACCTCTGGGGCTGCATATGGGGCTGCATATACCTCTGGGGCTGCATATACCTTGGGGCTGCATATGGGGCTGCATATACCTCTGGGGCTGCATATGGGGCTGCATATACCTCTGGGGCTGCATATGGGGCTGCATATACCTCTGGGGCTGCATATGGGGCTGCATATACCTCTGGGCTGCATATGGGCTGCATATACCTCTGGGGCTGCATATGGGCTGCATATACCTCTGGGCTGCATATACATCTGGGGCTGCATATGAGGCTGTATATACCTCTGGGGCTGCTGTATACTACCACTGGGGCTGCTGCTGTATACTACCACTGGGGAGGCTGCTGTATACCTCACTGCTGGGGGTTGTATACCTGTGCTGGAGTCCACCCTCGGCTTATACGCGAGTCAATAAGTTTTCCCAGTTTTTGGGGGCAAAAGTAGGGGGGTCGGCTTATACACGGGTCGGCTTATACACGAGTATATACGGTACTTATGTGGATGAATCCAGATATAAACCACAGAGAGATAGTAGCACTACTAGGACAACGAAATATTGCACATATGCCACCAGAATAGTTTGTATCATAACATACATGGGAGAAATTCAGTAGTGAGGCACAATCGCCCGATCACTTACTCACCCATAGTAATTTGTGCCGTTACCCAGAGTTCGTTATGGTGCCCTCAACCGTGGCCCCCCCTACGACCGTTTCGCAAGGCTTTTTCAAGGGGATTGTGATGTTACTGGCGACTTTAGCCGCCTTTTATTACTGCCGACCGCAGGATATTGAGCGCCGCCATTGCCGTTACGTCATATCCGCCGGAAAGATTAAATGGAAACGAGGATTGTGCGCATGACGTATGTACGTCAATGCGCGTGCGCACTACAATCCTGTTCCCGTCGCGTCACAAGGACACGCACCGACTCGCAATTTATTGGCAGCGGCGGCCATTTTGTTGGAGTACTTTCTCCTATTAATTCAATGGGTGGAAAACTCATTTTAGCAAACAGTCCGAGGACAAACTATATGTGTTGTTCCCCTAAGTGAATCTACTCATACATACAATGCATTCACTCGTTTCTCCTACAGGTGAGGTGACAAAGCATGTGTATTTTATATACAACTAGTAAAAAGGCCCGATGCAATTGCATCGGGAGCGCGGTGAAATGAATTGTGTGTATACAGGCGGGTGAGTGGCTAGCAGAGTATATATGGGGCTCTGTGGGTAGCAGACTATACAGGCGGGTCTGTGGGTAGCAGAGTATACAGACTGCTCTGAGGGTAGCAGCTTATACAGGCGGCTCTCTGGGTAGAAAAGTATACAGGCGGCTCTGTGGTAGCAGAGTATACAGGCGGGTTTGTGGTTAGCAGATTACACAGGCGGCTCTGTGTGTAGCAGAGTATAGAGAAGGCTCTGTGGGTAGCAGAGTATAGAGGCGGCTGTGTGGGTAGCAGAATATAGAAACGGCTCTGTGGGTAGCAGAGAATACAGGCGGGTCTGTGGGTAGGAGAGTATACAGGCGGCTCTGTGGGTAGCAGAGTATAGAGGCGGCTCTGTGGGTAGCAGAGTATAGAGGCAGCTCTGTGGGTAGCAGAGTATACAGGTGGCTGTGTGGGTAGGAGAGTATACAGGCGGCTCTGTGGGTGTCAGAGTATAGAGGGGGCTCTGTGGATAGCAGAGTATGATGTGGCGGGAGGCTGGAGGAGTGAGGGGAGCAGAGGCTGGAGGGGTGAGGAGAGCCGAGGCTGGAGTGGTGAGGAGAGGTCCAGATGGAGGGGTGAGGAGAGGTCTGGCTGGAGGGGTGAGGAGAGATGCGGCTGGAGGGGTGACATCACCGCTCGGCGGCAGGACGTGGCTGCGTGCTGGGGCTGATCGCAGCCCCAGTCACACGGCATTGTCCTCTGCGGCGGGTTGGGTGATGCAGAGAGGGATCAGTTCTTGCCCTCAGGTCACACATGTGACCTGAGTGGAAGGAGCGGATTGGGCGGTGTGTGGTAAAGACAGGACAGTCATCCGATTGGTCTAGGACGCCAAGTCCTGGGCAATGGGATGGGCGTCCTGTGTGTACAACACAGCGCCCAATCCGCTTGCAGGAGCAGGCAATGGGAGTGAGCGGGGCGTGTCAGGCTTTGCAGGCTGACACGGTCCGCTCACTCCCATTGGCTGTTGCCAGCCACAGGACGACGTCCCTGGCTCCCGGCACCCGGCCACAGCCCGTAGACCGCTACTCCACCAGCATGGCGACATTGAGAGCCCAGCGGTGAGAGAGTGGCGAGCGGCGGAAGGCTCCGGCGGCATCCGGGCAGCATGGACCTCGCGGAGGGCGCGAGGGCGGTGGCGATGGTGCGGGGCCGACGGTTGGCAGGATGGCAGCGGTGTCAGGTAGTGCGGGGGGTGGAGGATGGGGAGGGTGAGAGGCTTGAGGAGGAGGCTGTGAGGCTGGAGGAGGCTGTGAGGATGGGGAGGGGCTGTGAGGCTGGAGGAGCTGGTGTGAGGCTGGAGGAGGTGTGAGGCTGGAGGAGGCTGTGAGGATGGGGAGGCTGGAGGAGGCTGTGAGGCTGGAGGAGGCTGTGAGGATGGGGAGGCTGTGAGGCTGGAGGAGGCTGTGAGGCTGGAGGAGGCTGTGAGGATGGGGAGGCATGTGAGGCTGGAGGATGTGAGGCTGTGAGGTGGAGGAGGCTGTGAGGATGGGGAGGCTATGAGGCTGGAGGGGAGGAGGCTGGAGTGAGACTGTGAGGCTGGAGGAGGCTGTGAGGATGGGGAGGCTGTGAGGCTGGAGGGCTGAGGTAGGAGGCTGTGAGGATGGGGAGGCTGTGAGGCTGGAGGAGGCTGTGAGGCTGGAGGAGGCTGTGAGGCTGGAGGAGGCTGTGAGGCTGGAGGAGGCTGTGAGGATGGGGAGGCTTGAGGTGAGGAGGCTGGGGGAGGAGGCTGTGAGGCTGGAGGAGGCTGTGAGGCTGGAGGAGGCTGTGAGGCTGGAGGAGGATGTGAGGCTGGAGGAGGCTGTGAGGCTGGAGGAGGCTGTGAGGATGGGGAGGCTGTGAGGCTGGGAGGCTTGGAGGAGGAGTGAGGCTGGAGGAGGCTGTGAGGCTGGAGGTGAGGATGTGAGGTGTGGAGGAGGATGTGAGGCTGGAGGAGGCTGTGAGGATGGGGAGGCTGTGAGGCTGGAGGAGGCTGTGAGGCTGGAGGAGGCTGTGAGGCTGGAGGAGGTGTGAGGCTGAGAGGAGGATGTGAGGTGGAGGAGGCTGTGAGGATGGGGAGGCTGTGAGGCTGGAGGAGGCTGTGAGGCTGGAGGAGGCTGTGAGGATGGGGAGGCTGTGAGGCTGGAGGAGGCTGTGAGGATGGGGAGGCTGTGAAGCAGGAGGAGTGGGTGAGGCTGGAAGGAGGCTGTGAGGCTGGAGGAGGATGTGAGGGTGGAGGAGTGTAGGTGAGGAGGGGAGGCTGTGAGGCTGGAGGAGGCTGTGAGGCTGTGAGGAGGCTGTGAGGATGGGAGGCTGTGAGGCTGGAGGAGGCTGTGAGGCTGGAGGAGGCTGTGAGGATGGGGAGGCTGTGAGGCTGGAGGAGGAGTGTGAGGCTGGATGGAGGAATGTGAGGCTGGAGGAGGCTGTGAGGATGGGGAGGCTGTGAGGCTGGAGGAGGCTGTGAGGCTGTAGGAGGCTGTGAGGATGGGAGAGGCTGTGAGGCTGGAGGAGCTGTGAGGCTGGAGGAGGCTGTGAGGATGGGGAGGCTGTGAGGATGGGGAGGCTGTGAGGCTGGAGGAGGCTGTGAGGATGGGGAGACTGTGAGGCTGGAGGCTGTGAGGCTGGAGGAGGGTGTGAGGCTGGGAGTGGATGTGAGAGGCTGGGAGAGGCTGTGAGGAGGGGGAGGCTGTGAGGCTGGAGGAGGCTGTGAGGCTGTAGGAGGCTGTGAGGATGGGGAGGCTGTGAGGCTGGAGGAGGCTGTGAGGCTGGAGGAGGCTGTAAGGATGAGGAGGCTGTGAGGATGGGGAGGCTGTGAGGCTGGAGGAGGCTGTGAGGATGGGGAGACTGTGAGGCTGGAGGCTGTGAGGATGGGGAGGCTGTGAGGCTGGAGGAGGCTGTGAGGCTGTAGGAGGCTGTGAGGATGGGAGGCTGTGAGGCTGGAGGAGGCTGTGAGGCTGGAGGAGGCTATGAGGCTGGAGGAGGCTGTGAGGCTGGAGGAGACTGTGAGGCTGGAGGAGGCAGTGAGTATGGGGAGGCTGTGAGGCTGGAGACTGTGAGGATGGGGAGGCTGTGAGGCTGGAGGAGGCTGTGAGGATGGAGGAGGCTGTGAGGCTGGAGGAGGCTCTGAGGCTGGAGGAGGCAGTGAGGCTGGAGGAGGCAGTGAGGCTGGAGAGAATGTGAGGCTGGAGGAGGAGATGTGAGGCTGGAGGAGGATGTGAGGATGGAGAGGATGTGAGGCTGGAGGAGGCTGTGAGGATGGGGAGGCTGTGAGGCTGTGAGGCTGGAGGAGGCTGTGAGGTTGGAGGAGGCAGTGAGGCTGGAGGAGAATGTGAGGCTGGAGGAGGATGTAAGGCTGGAGGAGGCTGTGAGGATGGGGAGGCTGTGAGGCTGGAGGAGGCTGTGAGGCTGGAGGAGGATGTGAGGCTGGAGGAGGATGTGAGGCTGGAGGAGGCTGTGAGGATGGGGAGGCTGTGAGGCTGGAGGAGGCTGTGAGGATGGGGAGGCTGTGAGGCTGGAGGAGGCTGTGAGGCTGGAGGAGGATGTGAGGGTGGAGGAGGCTGTGAGGATGGGAGGCTGTGAGGCTGGAGGAGGCTGTGAGGCTGGAGGAGGATGTGAGGGTGGGAGGAGGCTGTGAGGAATGGGGAGGCTGTGAGGCTGGAGGAGGCTGTGAGGCTGTAGGAGGCTGTGAGGATGGGGAGGCTGTGAGGCTGGAGGAGGCTGTGAGGCTGGAGGAGGCTGTGAGGATGGGAGGCTGTGAGGCTGGAGGAGGCTGTGAGGATGGGGAGCTGTGAGGCTGGAGGAGGATGTGAGGCTGGAGGAGACTGTGAGGCTGGAGGAGACTGTGAGGCTGGAGGAGGCTGTGAGGATGGGAGGCTGTGAGGCTGGAGGAGGCTGTGAGGCTGGAGGAGGGTGTGAGGCTGGAGGAGGCTGTGAGGATGGGAGGCTGTGAGGCTGGAGGAGGCTGTGAGGCTGGAGGAGGCTGTGAGGATGGGGAGGCTGTGAGGCTGGAGGAGGGTGTGAGGCTGTAGGAGGCTGTGAGGATGTGGAGGCTGTGAGGCTGGAGGAGGCTGTAGGAGGCTGTGAGGATGGGGAGGCTGTGAGGCTGGAGGAGACTGTGAGGATGGGGAGGCTGTGAGGCTGTGAGGCTTTAGGAGGCTGTGAGGATGTGGAGGCTGTGAGGCTGGAGGAGGCTGTAGGAGGCTCTGAGGATGGGGAGGCTGTGAGGCTGGAGGAGACTGTGAGGCTGGAGGAGACTGAGGCTGGAGGAGGCAGTGAGGATGGGGAGGCTGTGAGGCTGGAGGAGACATTTACTGTACTGAGCATGCTCAGTACAGTAAAAGGTCTCCAAACAGGAAGGCAGGGGTTAAAAAAAAAAAAAAAAGTTAATGCTCACCTCTCCCCGAGCCCCCGCCGTCTCCTGCCGTCTTCCTCCAAGCTTCCGGTGGCTGCCGCAGGCTCCGAGTGTCTGCAGAGCTCTTCAACTACTGCAGTCAAGGACCTGTGGTGATGTCACAGTCACGTGACACCAGGTTACCATGGAGTAACCTGGTGTCACGTGACTGTGACATCACCACATTTCCTTGACTGCAGTAGTTGAAGAGCTCTGCAGACACTCGGAGCCTGCGGCAGCCACCGGAGGCTTGGAGGAAGACGGCAGGAGACGGCGGGGCTCGGGAGAGGTGAGCATTAATTTTTTTTTTTTTTTTTTTTTACAGTAGTGCGGGTCTGCGGCTCGTGATGACGCTGTGCGTCATCACTCGCAGTCCCGCAAAGCATGTTGGGATTCGGCTACAGTGCCCGAATTCCCAACTGCGGATTATATAAGTAGATAAGACCTGGAATGTGTCATAAACAATAACACACTGCAGGATTTATAAATATGATTAGGTACAGTATAGTAAAGTGACTATTGTGCCTATATACATAAATCAATTGAATATTACAATAAAAGTTTACACAGTAAACCACTTACATAAACACCAATCACATACAATACATGGACAAAGCAATCCTCCCTACATATATGAATATATATAAGTGAGACACATATATTGATTAAAAGCAAACTTTCATTATCAAAAAAACAACTCATTCATCCACAAATTGCCACCATGTCATCCGGCCATTGAAGACGAGGATTCTCATCTCTTCTTAATATCTTTTACTTCCAACATGTATATCTTCCTTTTTGGCAGTTTTTTATCAGCAGCTCATTATTTCATCTAGAATAAGTTCTCCTCTCGGATAACTACAATAATAATATAAATAAAATTAAAATCACACAGATAAAAGATGGCAATAAGAAATGCGCTCCCATAATCTTTACTTTTCCATTAAAACATTCTGAGCACATGAGATACGCTTTTATAAAAAAAGGGAGAAACTCAATTTTTCGTTTAACCCCTTGGGGGTCAAAGTGTCCAGTTCTACAATCCACTTGCACTCTGCTTGTGCAAGTGTCTTGCCAAATCTCCACCTCTGATTCCACCCTGCACTTGGTCTATCCCTTTTACTACCAATCCGACTGGATCACATCCGTGATGGAGTCTGAAATGTTTTGGAAGAGTTTTTAACATATTTATATCATCAATTTGACCAGCACCCATAATGTCCCCACGTGCTCACGGATCCTCACACGCAACTGTCTCGTGGTTAGGCCATATAGATCTTCCCACAGGGACAAGTTGCGTGGTAAATCACGTGTGTCGTGCTGCAGGAGATGTATTTTTTGATTTTGTGTATTTTTCTACCATTCGAGGAATGGAACTCGAAGGCACGTCTAATGTTCCCCTGAGTACATGCTAGACAGTCACCACAAGGGTAACATCCTTTTAATGGTCTTTTTGCATTACCCAAAAATGTATTTTTTCCTTGAACATAGTGACTGCTAGAGAGGATGTCCTTCAAGTTCCTTCCTCTACGTGCGGTAATCATTGGTATCTCTGGTAAATATTTTTGTAAAACAGGATCTGTTAAGAGCACAGACCAATGCTTGCACAAAACCTCTCTGATTTTGGACCATTGTGCGTTAAATGTGGAGATGAATCTCACACGCCCGGTATTGTTTGGCCTTGGCATCTTGGGTTTGAAAAGTAAAAGTTCCCTATTCGTTTTTTTGGCTCTCATGTACCCCTGATTTATACTCCTATTACTGAACCCCCTGGTTTCGAACCTCTCCCGCATGTCACTAGCCTGTGCTTCAAACTTGTTGTCATCCGAGCACACACGTCTCAACCTCAGAAACTGACCAGTTGGGATCGCTTTAATCGTACTAGATGTATGTGCTGATGTAGCATGTAGCAGGGAGTTGACCGATGTGGCCTTCCGATATATATCTGTTTGAATACTCCCATTTTCACCTACTTCCATAGCTACATCCAAAAACGTTATCTTCCTTTTATGTGCCTGATATGTTAATCGTATGTTTAAGTCATTTTTGTTCAGAGTCCCCATGAATGTTTCTAAATCTTCTTTTGAACCTTGCCAAACAAAAAGCAGGTCATCAATATAACGATACCAACAGGGGATTCGATCCACACCCACAATGCCCTCAGTTTGAAATAGCGACCGTTCCCATGCGCCTAAAAATAAATTAGCGTAAGAGGGGGCACAAGCAGCCCCCATTGCTGTCCCACGTTTTTGCAGATAGAACGGTCGCCAAAAACGAAGGCATTGTGGGTGAGGATAAACTCCAACAATTCTAGTATCAAGGCACATAAACAAGGATCCCAACTGGTCGTACCAAGGAAAAAACGTGCAGCTCTCATGCCGTCGCCGTGCGAGATACAGGTGTATAAGGACTCGACATCGGCTGTAACTAGCCACATGTCTTCAGAGATAGTTAGTCCTTCAATTTTTGTAAGAATGTCAGTAGTATCTCGCACGTACGACGGCAAGGTGACAACCAGTTGTTTTAGATAGAATTCCACGAACTTGCAAGATGGTTCGCATAGTCCACCCAAGCCTGAAACAATGGGGCGACCCGGCGGGTTTAGAATGTCCTTATGGACCTTTGGAATTAAATATAATGTTGGCATCTTAGGTTTCTCTATCAAAAGTCCATCCATTAGTTTTTTTGATATTACCCCATTGTCAAATGCTTTATGTACGATATCATGCAGCTCAGCAATATAGGTTGGTATAGGGTTACATGACAATTTATGATAGGTTATTCCATCATTAAGCTGTTTATATACTTCTTTCTCATACTGTTTTTTCGGCCAAACCACCACATTTCCTCCCTTATCCGCGTTTCGAATCACGATATCATCAAGGGCTTTTAATTCCCTTACCGCTTCTCTTTGTTTATATGTTAAATTGTCCTTGCCCCCATATCTTGAGATTCTACCAAAGTCATTTGTAACCAACCTGGTAAAAATCTCAACTTGTGGGCTTACTGCTAATGGAGGAAATGTGGTGGATTTGGGAGCCAAATTAGAAGGAAACATACCTGGAGGGTTGGAAATTTCATCCCCCAGGTCTTCAAGATTTTCCAAGGCCTCAATCTCCTGAAGTGCAGGATCGATATCATCCACCTGGTTTTTATCGTGTAGTTTTTTTAAAATAATTTTCCTGGCAAACAAATTCAGATCCTTCACTGCTGTGAAATAATCAAAACGATTTTTAGGGACAAAATTTAAACCCAATTGCAGAACTTCTATTTGTGTATCAGAGAGGTTATGAGAAGACAAGTTAATTACCTCAAGTTGGTTGGGTTTTCGTTTACTGTCCTTTTGACCCACTGGGGAAATATTTTTTCTTTTATTATTATTATTAACTGTTTTTTTCTGTGCAGAATCATCTATCTTAACTCCACTACCTCCAGCCTCAGACCCTTCTGTGGAGATTATTGAGGCTATAGAATTACCGTATATACTCGTGTATAAGCCGAGTTTTTCAGCACAGAAATTGTGCTGAAAAGTGCCCCCCTCGGCTTATACACGAGTCAGTGACGGCTGACTGTGTGGGGCCGGTGTCCGGGGGATGGAGGAGGCAGGGGGAGGCTGTACAATGAGCGGCCGGTCACGTGGGGCCGCTCATTAGTGCAATGCAATATGCACTGCATCCCCCTGTCCATCAGCGGCAGGGGGAGCCGTGCATATTACATAGCACTGTCAGTGCTCTCCCGCCCCCCTGTGGTAGTATACAGCAGCCCCCCCGTGGTAGCATACAGCAGCCCCCCCGTAGTATATACAGCAGCCCCCCCCTGTGAGAATACAGCAGATCCCCCGTGGTAGTATACAGCAGCCGCCCCGTAGTATATACAGCAGCCCCCCCGTGGTAGTATACAGCAGCCCCCCTGTGGGTATATAGAGCCCCCCCCCCCGTTGCTGCCGCACACCTGTAAAAAGAAGATCTTTCATACTTATCCTCCTGCTGTCACGCGATCATCCTCCGCTCTTCTTGCTTGCACCCGGCGTCCATCCACGTGACCGCGCACAAATAGTGACGTCATTATTTGTGCGCGGTCATATGGATGGACGCCGGGGCCCGGGTGCAAGCAAGAAGAGCGGAGGATGATCGCGTGACAGCAGGAGGATAAGTATGAAAGATCTTCTTTTTACAGGTGTGCGGCAGCAACGGGGGGGGGGCTCTATATACCCACAGGGGGGCTGCTGTATACTACCACGGGGGGCTGCTGTATATACTACGGGGGGGCTGCTGTATACTACCACGGGGGGGCTGCTGTATTCTCACAGGGGGGGGGCTGCTGTATATACTACGGGGGGGCTCTATATACCCACAGGGGGGCTGCTGTATACTACCACGGGGGGCTGCTGTATATACTACGGGGGGGCTGCTGTATACTACCACGGGGGGGCTGCTGTATTCTCACAGGGGGGGGGCTGCTGTATATACTACGGGGGGGCTGCTGTATACTACCACAGGGGGAGGCACTGCTGTATATTACCACAGGGGAGGGGCTGCTGTATATACCACAGGGGGGGACTGCTGTATACCCACAGGGGAGGGGCTGCTGTATATACCACAGGGGGAGGCACTGCTGTATACTACCACAGGGGAGGGGCTGCAGTATATACCACATGGGGAGGCACTGCTGTATACCCACAGGGGGGGCTGCTGTATACTACCACAGGGGAGGGGCTGCTGTATATACCTCTGTGGCTGCTGTATACTACCACAGGGGGAGGCTGCTGTATACCACCACAGGGGGAGGCTGCTGTACACTACCACAGGGGGAGACTGCTGTATACTACCACTGGGGAGGCTGCTGTATACTACCACTGGGGAGGCTGCTGTATACTACCACTGGGGCTGCTGTATATACCTCTGGGGCTGCTGTATACTACCACTGGGGCTGTATATACTTCTGGGGCTGCTGTATACTACCACTGGGGCTGTATATACTTCTGGGGCTGCTGTATACTACCACTGGGGCTGTATATACCTCTGGGGCTGCTGGATACTACCACTGGGGCTGTATATACCTCTGGGGCTGCTGGATGCTACCACTGGGGCTGTATATACCTCTGGGGCTGCTGGATACTACCAATGGGGCTGTATATACCTCTGAGGCTGCTGTATACTACCTCTGGGGCTGCTGTATACTACCACTGGGGCTGCTGTATACTACCTCTGGGGCTGCTGTATACTACCACTGGGGCTGCTGTATATACCTTTGGGGCTGCTGTATACTACCTCTGGGGCTGCTGTATACTACCTCTGGGGATGCTGTATACTACCACCGGGGCTGTATATACCTCTGGGGATGCTGTATACTACCACTGGGGCTGTATATACCTCTGGGGCTGCTGTATACTAACTACTGGAGCTGCTGCTGTATATACCACTGGGGCTGCTGCTGTATACTACCACTGGGGAGGCTGCTGTATACTACCATTGGGGGGGCTGTATACCACACTGCTGGGGGCTGTATACCTGTGCTGGAGTCCACCCTCGGCTTATACACGAGTCAATAGGTTTTCCCAGGTTTTGGGGGCAAAAGTAGGGGGGTCGGCTTATACACGGGTCGGCTTATACACGAGTATATACGGTAGTCCTTGATCGTTCTTTTCTGGGCTTGCCTTTTCTCCATTTATATACTTGATTATTTAAAAGATCAGTCTGATCCCTTTTGAATTTTTTTGTTTTTGTTACTTTAATTTCTTTTTCCCATTTATTCATTTCTTGATCAAGTTCTTTATTGATCTTTTCCATCACTTCTGGAGAAGCTTCATTCTTAAGCATGCCCTGTATCACATCAATTTCTTTCTCCAGGTCCACAATACTTTGACCATTGAGTTTGCACAGAAGTTCCATAAAACCCCATGAGCAGTTATTAGACAGCTCTTCCCAACTCTTTTTAAACCATTCATCCTGGATTTCAAATGAGGGAAATACTTGAATCCTCAACCCCCGTGGTATGAGTCCCTTCTGGATATAATTCTCCAGAAAGGCTTTATTCCACCATAGGCGGACCCGTCTGTGCATCAGCTGCTTCAATTTATCAACATGTGTGGAACAGTTTCCCTTGCCATCTGTTAAAATCACTTTGGTTTCACCACCAAACACCTCATTAACTTGTAGGCGCCACGTTGAATCACGGGCCCGGTAGTCCATATGTTTTGAACAAGCTGTGAAAAACACAGTAACAATGATTAACAAAAACTTCAGAACCATAACATGCCACAACATACTATACAATTTCATGGTTACACACCGTCTACCATAAGGGCATGTTTTTGAGGACTATATAGGAAACACTCCATCAATCTATGAAAACAAGTGCAAGCACTAAGGAGTTGACGTTTCTTAAAATGATACTTTATTGAACATATATAAAGTTACAGACAATAGACCGTTTGAAATAAGGTACTTATGTGGATGAATCCAGATATGAACCACAGAGAGATAGTAGCACTACTAGGACAACGAAATATTGCACATATGCCACCAGAATAGTTTGTATCATAACATACATGGGAGAAATTCAGTAGTGAGGCACAATCGCCCGATCACTTACTCACCCATAGTAATTTGTGCCGTTACCCAGAGTTCGTTATGGTGCCCTCAACCGTGGCCCCCCTACGACCGTTTCGCAAGGCTTTTTCAAGGGGATTGTGATGTTACTGGCGACTTTAGCCGCCTTTTATTACTGCCGACCGCAGGATATTGAGCGCCGCCATTGCCGTTACGTCATATCCGCCGGAAAGATTAAATGGAAACGAGGATTGTGCGCATGACGTATGTACGTCAATGCGCGTGCGCACTACAATCCCGTTCCCGTCGCGTCACAAGGACACGCACCGACTCGCAATTTATTGGCAGCGGCGGCCATTTTGTTGGAGTACTTTCTCCTATTAATTCAATGGGCGGAAAACTCATTTTAGCAAACAGTCCGAGGACAAACTATATGTGTTGTTCCCCTAAGTGAATCTACTCATACATACAATGCATTCACTCGTTTCTCCTACAGGTGAGGTGACAAAGCATGTGTATTTTATATACAATAAGACCTGGAATGTGTCATAAACAATAACACACTGCAGGATTTATAAATATGATTAGGTACAGTATAGTAAAGTGACTATTGTGCCTATATACATAAATCAATTGAATATTACGATAAAAGTTTACACAGTAAACCACTTACATAAACACCAATCACATACAATACATGGACAAAGCAATCCTCCCTACATATATGAATATATATAAGTGAGACACATATATTGATTAAAAGCAAACTTTCATTATCAAAAAAACAAAGGTATATACAGCAGCCCCAGTGGTAGTATACAGCAGCCCCAGAGGTAGTATACAGCCCCAGTGGTAGTATACAGCAGCCCCAGAGGTAGTATACAGCAGCCTCAGAGGTATATACAGCCCCATTGGTAGTATACAGCAGTCCCAGAGGTATATACAGCCCCAGTGGTAGCATCCAGCAGCCCCAGAGGTATATACAGCCCCAGTGGTAGTATCCAGCAGCCCCAGAGGTATACACAGCCCCAGTGGTAGTAAACAGCAGCCCCAGAAGTATATACAGCCCCAGTGGTAGTATACAGCAGCCCCACAGGTATATACAGCCCCAGTGGTAGTATACAGCAGCCCCACAGGTATATACAGCCCCAGTGGTAGTATACAGCAGCCCCAGAGGTATACGCATGAATACAGCCCCAAGTAAACAGCCATAGTATCCAGCAGCCCCAGTGGTAGTATACAGCCCCAGTGTAGTATCCAGCAGCCCCAGTGGTAGTATACAGCCCCAGTGTAGTATCCATCAGCCCCAGTAGTAATAAACAGCCCCCCCTCCTTATCATGTCCCCCCCAGGCTGCGGCAGCTGTCAAAATAACAAACACTTTATACATCACCTTCCGGCGCAGCTCCTCCGCTCCTCCGGTCCTCCGCTCCTCGCTCGCCGGCTTCTTCTTCCTTGTTGTGCCGGCTTCTGTGACCGCGCGCAGGAAATGACGTCATCTCCTGCGCCCGGTCACATGACACCGGCACAACAAGGAAGAAGAAGCTGGCGAGCGGAGGAGCGGAGGACCGGAGGTGCGGAGGAGCTGCGCCGGAAGGTGATGTATAAAGTGTTTGTTATTTTGACAGCTGCCGCAGCCTGGGGGGGACATGATAAGGAGGGGGGGCTGTTTATTACCACTGGGGGACCCATATTAAGGAGGGGGGCTGTGTAGTGCAATATGCACGGCATCCCCCCTGATGGACGGGGGATGCCGTGCATATTCATTGCACTAATGAGGCGGCCCCACATGACCGCCTGCGGTCACCGCGGCCCCCTCCTGCCTCCTCCAGCTCCCGGTCACAGCTCCCCCCCCCACAGCATACCGTATGACCCGTGTATAAGCCGAGGGGGGGACTTTTCAGCCCAATTTTTGGGCTGAAAAACTCGGCTTATACACGAGTATATACGGTATATTTGATAGGTTATATTAATTTACTCTGCCTTTTTGAGATCAGCATACGGTTTGACTATGATATATGTTATGTGTGATGTGAATTTTACAACCATGCTGGGACCATGGACTGGAAGATTATCTCTCATCATATACTGATTTTATGAACTATAATAATTGTTTTGCACATCTAAAATAAAGTTTTTGCACTTTTTTGATATCTGGGCAGTACGATCGTTTTTCTTTCTTCCGTTGTTTGTACAATTATCTGTATGTGTAACTGGGCCTCTACTAAAGGTACCTTTACATGCGGCAACTTTTCTAGGAATTTCACTGGCAACTTACTGGTTGCAGTGAAATCATGGAGACATTGTTCCATTTGTACACAGCAACAAGATAATGTAGTAGATGTCACCTGCAGTCCTATGTTATGGCCCCTTTACACGCAGCTACAGGTGACAGGTTTTCCACAGGTAACTTACTGGTTGCAGTGAAATCATGGAGACATGGTTCTATCTTGTTGCTGTGTACAAATGGAACAATGTCTCCATGATTTCACTGCAACCAGTAAGTTGCCAGTGAAATTCGTAGAAACGTTGCCACGTGTAAAGGTACCTTAAGAATGCTACTAAGCTTTCCTTTTTCCAAACTGAATAATCCTAAATTTATGAACCTGTTTGGTATTAAGGCTGCTTTACACGTCGCAATATCGTTCCGATATTGCAAACGATTTCACGGGAGCGCACACGTTTTTGGCACTTGTCCAAGATTGCATAGAAGATGTTACACAGGGAGTATCGGCAGGCAACGCAACTACGATGTAGTACGCCCCTTTTCCACGCTGTGTATAAGCAACCCAGGGAACGACCATTTAACATTGGAGTGAATAGGGGAAGTTGTGCTCCAAATCGTAGTTGCGCTGTCACACAGCACGATCAGGCCAGATCGCTTAGCCAATATTGCACGGTTGAAGAGCATGCATAATCTCATTGCAATATCGTACTTGCGTAGTTATCGTGTCGCGTTGCCCATTTACACGACACAACTCACCAACGATAACAACTGCAACGCCCCTACCACGTGACTTTTTATCGTTGTTGCATTGCGATATCGCAACGTTTAAAGCGGCCTTTACAGTTCATCCATTTCTTTTCTTGGCCGCGCCTTTTTGCACCCATTCTAGTTCAGTTATGTTCTTACATAAATCCTTTTATAATATTAAAATATCCTTGTCTGTGTTGGTTACCCTGCAGAGTTTAGTATCATCTTCAAATATTAAAATTCTACTCTGTAGCCCCCTGCAAGGTCATTAATAAATATGATAAAAAGAAGCGGGTCCAATACTGATGCCTGTGGTGCCCCACTGTTATCTGTGACCTCGTCCTAAGTGTGTTCCATTAATAACCACCCTTTGTGTCCTATAACCTGAGCCAGTTCTTAACCCACTTACAAATATTTTCCCCTATCCCCATTGCTCACATTTTACATATCATATGAAAAGTCCATATACACAACAGACACTGCATTTCCCTGTTCCACTCCGGAACTTACCTCTTCATAGAAGCTGATCAGATTAGTTTGACAGGAACGGTCCCTTGTAAACTCATGTTGATACTGGGTAACATGGTTATTCTTCTTGAGATACTTAAGCATAGCATCTCTAATGGCCACTTTACACGCGGCAACAGGAAGATAGAAAACGGCAGGTGTCGGAGACAATTGTACCTTTTACCTTCAAAACACCTTGCAGATACCAGAATTACACGCAGCCACTTCCAAGGTGTTTTGAAGGAAAAGGTACAATTGTCTCCGACACCTGCCGTTTTCTATTTTCCTGTTGCCGCGTGTAAAGTGGCCATTAAGGTGCCTTCACACTGCGATCAGGTCCGGTCCGGGGCTGTCAGGGGTGACAGCCCCGAACCGGATTTTGGCCCCATAGTATCCTATGGGGCCGGATGCCAGCTATCTGCTATCCGGCTTCCATCTCTCTGGAAGAATCCGGGAGAAGTGGAATTTTTCTCCCGGATACAAAAACGTTGCTTGCAACGTTTTTCTGTCCGGGGAGAACAGTCTCCCAGATTCCACCAGATTCCGCCGGGGCAATCCGGCGCTCCCTTAACATGGGAGCTTATGGGGCCGGGGCATGCCGCTGTTATTTCAGGATCGCGACTAGCTCCCTGCAAGCCGTGGTCTTGAATCATCAGCAGTGGCAGCTGCGTCAGGCTGCACACCGGCTAATATGCCCTCCGGTTCTGTGTGCTGATCCAGTCCAGGGTTGTCAGGTTCACCCCTGACAGCCCCAGACCGGACCTGACCCGCAGTGTGAAGGCACCCTTAGTAAACCCTCAAATATTTTACCGACAGTAAAGGGGAAACTGAAAGACCCTATCAGTTTTTGTTCCTTTTTGAATATTATCACATTTGCTATGCACTGGTCCCGTGGTAAAAATCCACTTATTATGGAATCTGTGAATATTAAAAATAATGGTTTATATGGTTTATCTATTATAGTACTCAAGATGTATGCCATCCAAATCTCACCAGGTCCAGGAAATTGTCTACTTTAATGATTATGAGGCGTCGTCGTACTTCCTATGTTAAGTAGGCATCATTTAATTGAGAATTTGTGGTATTCCTGATTATGTGGTCTATCATGGTGTTGAAGTTCAGGTTCATTAAAAGGATTGAACAAAAAATATCCTGTGAAACGTGTAGTACTTGCAACCATTCCTCTACAAAGCCTTTTCATTTCAAGGGCTCAAAAGTAATTGGTCAAAGCAACTGTACCATAAATGAAATGTTCATTTTTAAACTTTGTATAGAATCCTTTGCAGGTAATGACTGCCCCAGACATAACCAAATCAAGTTATGGAGTCACTAAGGCCGGCTTCAGACTGCGTTTGAGATCCGATCCGTAGCTGTCCGCTTGAGGCAGACAGCCGCGGACCGGATCAGCACACAGGACCGGGAGGCTATTATGCCCTCCGATCCTGTATGCAGCCACACGCAGTTCCTGCTGCTGATAGGTGAGGACCGCGGCCACTGCGGTCCTGACCTGTCAGCGCCTGCATCTGCGTGCGCTGCACACAGGATCGGAGGGCATAATAGCCCCCCAGTCCTGTGTGCTGATCCAGTCCGCGGCTGTCTGCTTCAAGTGGACAGCTACGGATCGGATCTCAAACGCAGTCTGAAGCCGGCCTAAGCGCCGGCTTGCCTTCTTTGTGATGCCTTTACTGCAGCTGACTTCTGTTGTTGCTTGTTTGCGAGTCTTTCTGACTCACCGTAGCCGGGGGTACACGTAGCGGGCGTTGTTTCTCCTCCAGTCACGGAACCGCGCCTGCGGTGGTGTAGGCCCGGTGGTCCAGATCAATAGGGGAATGGCGGAACAGTGGGGGGTGAAATGTCTTCGTGACGCCACCTGCGGGTGTTCTGGTAACTTTACCAGCGCTGTTGGGTCTCCGGGGGATGTTAAACAGCGAGATGGAACACTCCCCACAGGATGAGCGGGAATCCCCGGAGCCGGGAGCTGCGCAAGATGTTGTGAGGCAGCTGCGGGATGCTGCGCGCTGAATCCAGGAGTAATGTACAACCACACAAAGTCTCTTTTAGGTACCTTTACTGGATGGTAGTCAGGTATCTCGGACCGGGATAGTGAAGTTGGCACTTCTGGAGTTTCACAGCAAGCAGTGTTAGGCTTCCTTTCTCTACTTCTGGTGCTAAGGTCGGGTGGATGTGGAATCCAGCCGGACCGGGCAGTGAGTTCAATGGAACTTGCTTCACCTGGTTAACAGCACTGAGGGCACTGTAAAAGGGTCTGAGCAGGATCAGTACTCTTCCCTGGGCTCTCGTGGATGGGTGCATCAGGTGTAACAGGTGGCTAAACCTCCTGTTGATGGTGCTGGTTCTCTGTGGTGGCTGGATAGCTCTCACAGCTTCGGTTCCAGTAACCGGTTAATTTGGAAAGAGTCTGGTTAACTCTGTGTTCCTGAGAGGTGATCTCCTTCTTCCTATTATCCCAATTGCAGGGATCTCCACTGGCTAACAGGCTGGTTGGGCCTAGTGTGTTCCTCATAAGTGGAGGTTTCACACAGGCTGGCAGCTCTTGTAGCGTCTACCACACTCTGAAGTTTCTCCCTCCAAGACTCTATTTATAGGGGGAACTGGCTCAAAGTCACCAGTGGAGCTCCCCCTAGAGGCTCGGGGTGAAACCAGGTGTTCTAAGTGTTGTTTGTGTTGTGGGTTTTGCTTTGCTGTTACTTACTCCATTTGTGCTCTAAGGATTTCTGTGGTGCCCAACAGGTGCCAGGGTGCCACATTCCCCCTTAGTTGACCTCAGTTCTCCCGGCTGAGCAAAAAGTTATTTTTACAACTTACCACATAAGCATTTTATAACATTCAATTTACAAAGTCTTAAAGAAAACACAAAAATCACTGAAAAGGAAGTGAAAAATATGAAAAAGGTGAAAAGCAGTCCGTACGGCACTAGTCCATCTGCCGCAGGCTGAAAAAAGGTAAAGTTAGTGGTCACACAAGTCCTGTGACAATTCGTTCAAAGTTTTTTTTTTGAAAAGGGAAAAAGGTAAAGTCCAGGGATACATGGTAAACTTTATACATTCCCTACGGGTGTCTCTGCTTGGGAGGCCGGTACTAACCTTCTATACCTTACCATGCGCTTTCTGTCCCCAACTTAGTATACTTGGGACAGAGCCCAGTTCCTCCACCCTTCTGTACACTACTTTTTACAGGTTTTTGAAAACTGGTTAATATTTACAACACTTACAGGTTACATTTTCCACTACATTTTAAACCCATTCTCCAAGCTTGTGTGGGGGTTGGCCTAATGTACTACGTGTGGATCTGCGTAGTGTGGGTGTTTCCAAAGCTGTTGGTGTAGTGTACGAAGAGGTTGGTAATTCTCTATGTCTGCTTTGTGTAAGACCATAGTAAGTGCGGAGTCTATCAACTGGACTGACCTCTGTAGGTAGTTGATTAGGAATGGCTTCTCTTACTGTGGGACTAGCAGGCTGACCGATTACAGGAATCTCAGGTTCCATGATAACAGGCTGCAATTCTTGCACTTGGACTTCTTCTTGTTGGACTTGTGGAATTGGATTTGGTTGTGGCTAATCTTCAACAGGTTGGTAGAAATGCATAACTGGAATGAGGAATGCTTCACCTATTTGTGGCCAATCAGCTGGTAAGTATCCAATTTCTGTAAGGACGAGATTTTCTTTGGTTTCTTCATCTGTAGTTACAGTAGGGTAACTGGTTGCTTGTGGGATTAACTGTGGCGGACATTTCTTCAAATGATCCCTTGAAACAGTCGCAATAGTATTCCCATTGTCTTTGCTAATAACACAAGTTTTTGAGTTATCATAGTGTGACGGCATAACGGTGTAGGGTATGGATTCCCAACTGTTATCCAATTTGTTGGTTTTTCTTTTTCTTTTCAGCACTACATCACCTATAGCTAGTGGTTCAGCTGAGGCGTGCTTGTTGAAGTCTTTCTCTTGCTTGGTTCTACTGATCTCTAGGTTTCTTTCAACACTCTCTTGTACTTTTCTGTACTTTTCTTGGCGTTGGCTGACCCAGTCTTCATCAGAAGAATCTTCCGTGGGTTCGATGATTCCCATCTGCAAATCAATAGGCAGTTTACCTGGTCTTGCTCTCATCAAGTAGGCAGGTGTATAATTTGTCGAACTGACCGGTATGTGGTTGTAGATGTCCACGAGATCTGGAAGTTTCTCTGGCCATTGATTTCTCTCTTCAACTGGTAAGGTTTTGAGCATGTCAATGACTATGTGGTTCATCTTCTCACATAAACCGTTCGTCTGAGGATGATAAGGTGTTGTGCGGATTTTCTTACACCCATACAGCCCTAAGAATTCTTGGAACAGAGCTGATTCGAAGGCTGGTCCCTGGTCAGTTAAGACCTGGTCTGGATACCCATGGGGGCGACAGAAGTAACTCTGGAACGCTTTGGCTGCTACCTCCGCAGTTAAATCCTTAACTGGAACGACTACCAGGAATCTTGAGTAGTGATCGACGATGGTGAGAGCGTAGGTGTACCCGGTTCGACTTGGGGTAAGCTTCACGTGGTCGAGAGCAACTATTTCAAGAGGTTTGGTGGTAACAATTGGCTGCAACGGAGCTTTCTGAGTTAGATGGTCTTTTCTTCGAAGGTGACATGGTCCACAGTTTTTACACCATTTGTCAATGGAGCCTCGCATACCGACCCAGTAGAACCGATCCTTCAGGAGTCTCTCCAGCTTCTTCCATCCAAAGTGTCCGGCATCGTCATGGTATGCTTCAAGGATCATCTGGACTTCAGTCTTGGGAACTACAATCTGCCAGATTAGTTCATGGGTTCTTGGATTGAGGTATCTTCTGCATAGTTTACCTTGGTAGACGAACAACCTTCCTTTCTCCTTCCACAGGCGTTTAGCAGTTGGTGAGGCATCAGAGTCCATGTTGGCGTGTTCTTGAGTGATTAGATCCCTTACCAAGCTGATATCTGGATCGTTGGCCTGAGCCTCCTTCCAGTCATGGTGAGGTAACGGGTTCACGGTCCTCTCTACACGTGTCTGGTTTCTCTGATGACATGTTGCTGTACCGGAACGGTGGAAAGCAGGTAGTTCAATTTCTTCTAGGTCATCTATGTCTTCTCCCTCTTCAGGAAGATGAGGCATTTGGGACAGGGCATCAGCATTGCCGTTCTTGTGACCTGCCCGGTACTTTACAGTGAAGTCGTAGTTAGCGAGTCTTGCTACCCAACGCTGTTCTAGGGCTCCCAGCTTTGCAGTCTCTAAGTGTGTTAGAGGATTATTGTCTGTGAAAGCTGTGAACGGGGCGGAGGCCAGGTAATGTTTGAAACGCTCTGTGATCGCCCAGACCAGGGCCAGGAACTCCAGCTTGAAGGAGCTGTAGTTTTCCGGGTTCCTTTCTGTGGGACGGAGCTTTCTGCTGGCATAGGCTATCACCTTCTCTTTGCCCTGCTGACGTTGAGATAGGACTGCTCCTAAACCTTCATAGCTTGCATCCGTGTACAATAAAAACGGTAGATTGTAGTCAGGGTAGGCCAGGTTCTCTTCTCCAGTTAAAGCATCTTTTAACGTTTGGAATGATTTGTCCTGTTCTGGGCCCCAGTGGAACGGGAGTCCCCTGATCTTGCCGTTTTTGGATTGACCTACTAAGAGATCTTGCATGGGGGCAGCTATCTTGGTATAGCCTTTGATGAAGCGTCGGTAGTACCGACCAGTCCTAGAAATTGACATACCTCTTTGTGATTGATGGGTGTTGGCCAGTCCTTGATGACGGTGACCTTATCCGGATCCGGTGCTACGCCTTCGGCGCTGACCACATGTCCTAGGTATTGGACCTTGGGCTTCAGCAGGTGGCACTTGGACGGTTTCAGTTTCATCCCGTACTTGGACAGTGACTCGAACACTTCACGCAGGTGTTGGAGGTGATCTTCATAGGTCTGAGAGTAGACAATGACATCATCAAGGTATAACAAGACAGTCTCAAAGTTCTTGTGGCCCAAACAACACTCCATAAGTCTCTGAAATGTGCCTGGGGCATTGCACAAACCGAAGGGCATACTGTTGAACTCGCATAAGCCCATAGGAGTAGTGAAGGCTGTCTTCTCACGATCCTCCTCTGCCACGGCAACCTGCCAGTACCCACTAGTAAGATCTAATGTGGAGAAGTAGTTGGCAGATTTGAGTGCAGCTAGTGACTCTTCTATGCGTGGTAGCGGGTATGCATCCTTGTGTAAGACTTTGTTGATTTACCTATAGTCTACGCACATCCTCATACTACCATCTTTCTTTTTAACCAGGACTAGTGGTGCGGCCCAGGGACTACAGCTATCCCTAATGACTCCTGCATTTCTCATGTCCTGAAGCATCTCTTTTGCTTTCTGGTAGTGAGTGGGTGGTATAGGCCTGTACCTTTCTTTGATAGGTGCATGGTTGTTTGTGGGGATATGATGTTGTACCCCTTTAATCCTCCCAAAGTCAAGTGGGTGTTTGCTGAACACTTGCTCATACTCCCGAACTACCCGGTATACTCCATTTTTCTGGTGAGAGGGTGTATTGTCAGTTCCTACACTGAGGTCTTGACACTATTTCTCTAACTGATCTTTGGAGTGAGGGGGTTCATCAGTGACTATTTGGTTTGAGGATTTTACATCAATCACAGCATCATCTTTTACTTGGTACAATTTTGCAACAGTTGCATATCTTGGCAGTCTGACTTCGTCATCACCATAATTCAATATGCGTATGGGGACTCTCCCCTTTCTTACGTCGACTAACCCTCTGGCTGTCAAGAGCGTAGGACTACTGTCGGACATTACAGGTTCTACTACAGCTTGGTAGTCCTGCCCTCTGAGGCCTATGGCTGCTCGACACCAGATCATCATTTCACTTCTGGGTGGTACCACAATTGGAATGGGATCTGTGACTCTTACTCTGCCAATCTCACCATTTGACAAGGTTACCTGTTGTTGATACACCAGAGCTCTGATCTGCTTTTGGATAGCCCTCTTTTCTCTGGGTTTACCAGCTTCAGCACTCTGTTGGAGTAAAAACAACACTTCATCGAGGCATTTGATCATGACATTGGTACCCAATATGACATATGGATCCTTGTGGTTAGGCTTATCCTGGACCACTAAGATACCCTGGTTTTTCAACTGCACCCTCCCCACCTTTACTGTAGCTTCCCACTGTCCCTCTATGGTAACCGGAATACCATTAGTGGCTTCAAGGTTCATCTCAGGGTTAGGGGGTTCTAGCTTAACATCTGGCCAGAACTGCTTGTAAAGGGTACTGGGGATGGATGTCACCTGGGATCCAGTGTCTATCAAGGCGGAGATAGCGATGCCATCGATGACGATTGGTAAGTATGGACAGTCTCCCACATACTTGTGTTCCCAGCTGGACGTAAGCCTGGACAGTCTACTCCTGGGGTTGGCCCTTCTCGCCCAGGGGTCGCTCGTTTAAAGGACGGGATTGCAGGTTGCGTCCTCCTAAGTCGTTCTGCTGACTGTTGCGGCGTCTGTCAGGACTGCGGCGGTCTGCAGGTTTTCCTCGCGACGGCTGTGTCTTTCTCCTCATCCAGGGGACGTCATCCGGGCTGTCGGCGAGTTGAATCTTGTCCGATGGCCTTGCATCTGTCTTGGGTCTTCTCCCAGCTTGTAGCTTAGCCACGTGTTTCATCAGCTGCTGGACATTAGCACACAGTTGATCAAACCGGTCAGGTGTTACAGTCTGTGCACTGGACTGAATCGCAGGGATTGGAGATGCTGCTGCCGGCACGGAAGGGGTGTCAGTGTACTGCTGCTGCTGTGAAGCGGGATCAGGTACTTCAGCGAGTCGTTGTCCCCAAACTGTTAAGTCTCTCAAGGTGTCAAACTCTGCGCCTGGATTTTGTATGGACCACCAGCTTGCTTGCTTTCTATCCTCAGACAGTTTAAGGCCCACAATAAATTGTCCAATTAACGCTTTGTTCTCATCTCGAGCACTATCAGGATCGACTTGTTTTAACAGTCTGTATGCTTCTTGCAAGCGCAGTGAATAATCAAGGACACTTTCTTGTGCCCCTTGGTTACAACGATAGAATGACAGTCTTAATCCAGCTTCGGTATGGCACTCAAAGACCCGGGTTAATCTAGCGAATATCTGCTCCACAGATTCCTGAACTTCTACAGGCCAGCTGCGGCTCTGCAGTTCGGCTGCACCGGTTAACTGTCCCATAACAACTGAAGCTCTTTGCTTACCGGTCATCGGGTACATGTCCAGCGCCTGGCATATCTTCCTCTGGAAGTTCTCCAAGGTGCTGGGTACACCGCTGTACTTGGGTAACCAGGTCGCACTAGGAACGTAGGGTAGAGACATCGGCATAATCGAGCGGGTTGCGGAGGCATACCGCCGACTGGTTGCTGTCCATCAAAAGGTATATTTTGAGGTGCCGCTTGGTCTAGCGGGGGCACCGCGTGATCGGGAGCCGGGTTACTCATGGTCGCTCCCCCTTAGTTAAGCGTAGCCTTTCCCTCGGTTTCAAACGGAAGTGTCGGCCTCGCGGTGAGGAGTGAGGCACCACGGGAGTTTCCAGTTCCTGCTGCGTACAGGGGAAGTCGTCAGAGCGTGGGGGCGGGGCCAATCTTCGCGCCCTCTGCACAGTCACGCCCCTTCTTTTCCCGCCTTTTCGCGCAGCAATGGCGGACCAAATGTACAGTTCGATATTTACAGTCAATAAATAGTACACAATACCAGTGATAACGGGCCTGCTCGTATCCTGATCGTGACGCCAAATTCTGACTCACCGTAGCCGGGGGTACACGTAGCGGGCGTTGTTTCTCCTCCAGTCACGGAACCGCGCCTGCGGTGGTGTAGGCCCGGTGGTCCAGATCAATAGGGGAATGGCAGAACAGTGGGGGGTGATTTGTCTTCGTGACGCCACCTGCGGGTGTTCTGGTAACTTTACCAGCGCTGTTCGGGTCTCCGGGGGATGTTATACAGCGAGATGGAACGCTCCCCACAGGATGAGCGGGAATCCCCGGAGCCGGGAGCTGCGCAAGATGTTGTGAGGCAGCTGCGGGATGCTGCGCGCTGAATCCAGGAGTAATGTACAACCACACAAAGTCTCTTTTAGGTACCTTTACTGGATGGTAGTCAGGTACACTCGGACCGGGATAGTGAAGTTGGCACTTCTGGAGTTTCACAGCAAGCAGTGTTAGGCTTCCTTTCTCTACTTCTGGTGCTAAGGTCGGGTGGATGTGGAATCCAGCCCGACCGGGCAGTGAGTTCAATGGAACTTGCTTCACCTGGTTAACAGCACTGAGGGCACTGTAAAAGGGTCTGAGCAGGATCAGTACTCTTCCCTGGGCTCTCGTGGATGGGTGCATCAGGTGTAACAGGTGGCTAAACCTCCTGTTGATGGTGCTGGTTCTCTGTGGTGGCTGGATAGCTCTCACAGCTTCGGTTCCAGTAACCGGTTAATTTGGAAAGAGTCTGGTTAACTCTGTGTTCCTGAGAGGTGATCTCCTTCTTCCTATTATCCCAATTGCAGGGATCTCCACTGGCTAACAGGCTGGTTGGGCCTAGTGTGTTCCTCATAGAGTGGAGGTTTCACACAGGCTGGCAGCTCTTGTAGCGTCTACCACACTCTGAAGTTTCTCCCTCCAAGACTCTATTTATAGGGGGAACTGGCTCAAAGTCACCAGTGGAGCTCCCCCTAGAGGCTTGGGGTGAAACCAGGTGTTCTAAGTGTTGTTTGTGTTGTGGGTTTTGCTTTGCTGTTACTTACTCCATTTGTGCTCTAAGGATTTCTGTGGTGCCCAACAGGTGCCAGGGTGCCACATTTCCACCTATGTTCTTTCTAAAGCATATAAAATGCATGCCTGGTGGGGTTGAGATTTAGTGAGTGATTCGGCTATTGCAGAATATTCCACTTCTTCGCCTTAAAAGACCTCTTGCTTTGACGTATGTTTTGCGTCAATGTCCATCTGTAATGTGGAGTGCTTTCGAATCAAACCTGCTGAATTTGGATGAATCTGAGCAAAAAGTATATAGCCCTGTACACTTCAAAATTCATACATTTCTTTCTTCAGTCACCTCATCAATAAACATTAGTGACCCAGAGTCATTGGAAGCCATGCATACCCGGCCATCACACTGCCTCCTCCATGTTTTAAAGAAAATGTTGTGTGCTTTGCATCATGAGATGTCCCAAGCCTTTTCCACACTTTCTTCTTCCCATCATTCTAGCACAGGTTGATATTAGTTTAATTTGTCAAAAGAATGCTTTTCTGGAACTTGGCTGACTTCTTTCGATGTTTTTTTGGCAAATTTTAATCTGGCCTTTCTACAATTATGTGTAAAAACAGTGTATTTAAAACAACTGAGATAAAACTCATTCATCATAATGCAGAAATTGTGGGAAAGGAAGGAGAGAGCAATAGTGTTATCTTTGAGACAACTCCAAGAGAACAAAAAAAGAAGCTGCTCACCTGGTGTGGTTGTGTAACCCACAACCAGTGGGTAAGGGTACCGTCACACTTAGCGACGCACCAGCGATCCGACCTGCCGGGATTGCTGGTGAGATGTCAGATCTCACCAGCGACGCAGCAATGATCTGGATTTTGTGACACAGCCCCTCACCATGTACCAGGAACATGAATGCCTGTAGCGGGCATCGCTGCTGGAATATCATGACCAGGCAGCGAGGGCTGCGGCCTACAGGCCACTGGTGGAGCTGGCTCCAACCCACGACCAACTGGACAGCGGCCCTGGTTGCGGAGAAGATAAAACGCCTGCGCACCGTGTTCACCAAGAACCACAAAATGTGGATGGAAGCCCGGTCCGGGACTGGAGATGAGGAGGTCCCTAGGCCACGTCTGTGGTACTATGACCTCCTCACCTTCACCCTGGGCCAGGCAGAGCCTCGGGGAACACAGTGCGGCAGCCGCCACCCACAACCCGCTGTGGCTGCAGCCCAAGAGCCTGCCCCAGGAGGCGGGTAATTGTGTTTGAGTGATCTATGTACACACCTTGTTCTTTCCACTGATGTCAGATTTGCAGCACATGTAGAAGTCACCATTGTGGTTTTCCTTCACAAATCTTGTTCACTGTTCTTTGCTGTCTGTTTTGTGGTGGCTGGTATCACAGATTGTGTTGTGTTATTTGTGGTCACTTGCCATATCAATGTTGAGCCTCATGACCACTTTACACACACCAACTTCTGAACAACTTACTGGTTGCAGTGAAATCATGGACACATTGTTCAATTTGAACACAGCCACAAAATGGAACAATGTGTCCATGATTTCACTGCAACCAGTAAGTTGTTCAGAAGTTGGACACAGAAGTTGGTGTGGGTAAAGTGGCCATCAGGTAAGTAGACTGCACTGGTCTACTTTTTTCTTTTGGTTTCCAAACTCTGCTCCTGTGGCTTTTGGTGTTAGCCTTGGTCAGATTGGCTCTATGTTGCCTTGGGCGTTTGGTTGTGGTACTAGCTTGAATTACCTAGCAACATGTGGCTGATGTTTTTTTTGTTTATTTTTCAGGCCCCTCGGGAGCCGGGCTCCAGTGATGAGGAGCCAGCAGCTGGGGCTCTCCCCTCAACATCTGCGGGAGAGCAAGTGCCTGAGACCAGTGGTGGGGGGCAGGGCTCAAGGCCCAGCTCTGGAATCCAAAGAAGAACACCTGCCCCACCAAACACTGAGCTGGGTACCTGGGCAAAACAGGTCCACTTAGAACGTGAGAGGAGCCTCGCTATGGAATCAGGCACGTCGCCAGCAAGATGCTGGCCCGCATGGAGCCAGAGCAACGGAACATCGTCAAGAGGGCCATCTTTCGTGTCCTGGAGGCGGGCGTTGATGGGTCCCTGCGATGAGGGGGGGGGGGGGCCTTACCCCGGAAGACCACCCCAGGGCCCACTGCGCCCGCAAGACACACGGTAAGGAGTAGGCAAAAATCGTGATATTCTACCTCCCCCCCCGGAGACAGGCCAGCAGAGCTGGACCATCCAACAGACATTGGATTTATGAGGATAAGGGGGAGGACCCATTGTCTGAGCCAGCAGAGGAGGAGGAAGAAGACGAGCGCTACTAACCAATGCACAATATTGGGCTATAGACTTTGTTGATGGCCAGCTTGGCCCTATTTTATTTTTCATCCCTTAAAAGGATCCTGTCACCTCCAGAACGCCTCCTAAGCTAGCAAAACATGTCCCTGCAGCATCCCATCACTAATCTCACACTCTTTTTGTCTCCTAAAAGCATCCTGTGAAAGTGCATAAAAACGTTTTAATACTTACTCATTAGTGATTATAACTAGCAGGGGCTATATTCTTTAGTCACCAGGGCGGGCTGTTTTGCAGCCTCAAGGATCCACCCTCTCTCTGTCTATGTGCTCCGCTTGTGCAGGCTTTACCCTCCCCCCTCGCTATCACTCACAGGATGCAAATCATTAGTCCTGCCTTCAGCTGCACATCACAGCAGCACAGACAGAGAGAGGGTGGATCCTCGAGGCTGCAAAACAACATGCCCTGGTGACTAAAGAATATAGCCCCTGCTAATTATAATCACGAATAAGTATTAAAACGTTTTTATGCACTTTCACAGGATGCTTTTAGGAGACAAAAAGAGTGTGAGATTAGTGATGGGATGCTGCAGGGACATGTTTTGCTAGCTTATGAGGCATTTTGGAGGTGACAGGATCCCAAAAAAAAAAAAAATATATATATTACAATAAGAAAAATGATTTTACCCACAACTACGTCCATATCGGTGTCACGTTCACTAGTATGTTTGGTACTGTGGGTGTCATATAGTAGACATTTATGTCATATAGTGGTGCATGGCGGTTGAAATGGCCCAGTATGGTCATGTTTGCAATAGGTATGCCGCATCACATGAAAAAGCTGTAGACCAGTGTTGTTGGTCAAATTTGACCTCAGAAACGTTACCCTGTGTGTGTTGTAACAAGGGAGGAGATAGGATTTTGCGTCACAAAACTTTATTAAAAGGTCAAAGTTATTTTTAAACATTGGCAAAACCAACAAAGAGCCTTTGTCAGCTTAGGAGTAGCCAATACACACTACCCACTTTCCCAATGTGGGACACTATAAGAAAAGAGGCAACGTGGCCTAACAATTAAGGGTGCCAACATGGCAAAAGATTTTAATAACAGGTCCAACATGGACATCAAACAAAGAAAGGCCATGTTCACACACATGCGTTTTTTTGACCATCTCTGCGTTTTTGGGCTGTTAAAAAAAACGCAGGTGCGTTAACGCAGGGTACATTTGAGTGTAGCTGCGTTTTTCAGCTCCATTTGCGTTTTTTACCCCTAGTCCAAAAAACGCTGCATGCAGCGTTTTTGGGTGCTGTAAAAAAACGCATGTGCGTTTTTCCAAAAACGCATGCGTTTTTTTAACATGGGGCCTATGGGAAACGCATGCAAAAACGCATGGTACATTAGTACCTTTTAGTGCCATTCAAAAACGCATGCGTTTCCCATAGGGGCCCATGTTAAAAAAACGCATGCGTTTTTGAAAAAACGCACATGCGTTTTTTTTTAACATGGGGGCCCTATGGGAAACACATGCGTTTTTAAAAGGCACATTTATGCACCCTGCGTTAACGCTTGCGTTTTTGCCTGCGTTTTTGGTGAAAAATGACTAAGTCCAAAAACGTGGCAAATCCTTTCAGACACACAAGGGACATTTTTTAGCACTCTTAAAAAAACGCAAGTGCTTTTAAGAGTGCTAAAAAAACGCAAATTGTGTGTGAACATAGCCAAAGGGCAAATGCCAAGATTATTGTGGGGTAAATTGGGAAGTAGGGCCAATGGTGGGCTGGGCTGCCCGGATGGCCATTATCATTTCCCGCAAGCGGGCCAGGTGCTGCTGGGCTTGGTTGTGGGCCAGCAGCATGCCTGCCACTGTTGGAAGTCCTGTATTGGGAAAAAAGAAAAAAAAAAAAATAATAATACTACTGACGAACCTGTGTTGTGGTGTGTGGGTGAGGCATTTGGTGTGGTTTTGACTCGCGTGGCACAGCCCCATCCATGTTTCTATGTTGGGGAGCTGGGGGATGGCCTCACATCCCACCCATCACTACCAGCTCTGGCACCTTCAATAGAAATGGAGTAAAAAAATTAAAAAAAACATCACGAGTCACAGTGATGTCAGGGACACAAAACAAGATGCATCTGTGAAAGTTTATAGGGCGTTGAGAGCACTTACCAGCACTAAAGGCCCTTTCACATCAGCGTTTTTTGAAATTTGCGGCAGATGCGGTGAAAAAACCGCATCTGCCGCAATTGCCGCATAACCGATGCGGTTGCGGTAATCCCCATAGAAAGTATAGGGGGACTTGCGGCAGGTGCGGCAAGTGCGTTTTTTTTTCGCTGCCGCACCTGCCGCAAGTGCAAAGCCGCACTTGCCGCAAGTCCCCCTATACTTTCTATGGGGATTACCGCAACCGCGCCGCAAGTGCATCGGTCATGCGGCAATTGCGGCAGATGTGGTTTTTTCACCGCATCTGCCGCAAATTTCAAAAAACGCTGATGTGAAAGGGCCCTAACACCCACTGCAGCCTTCAGAGACACTTTGGAAAAAGCCGGCACCAGACAACTCCAATTTTCAAATTTTATTGGTCAGAGTGTTCAGTCATTAAAATCAGCGACCTAAGGGAGCAAGTCCCGCTGGACGCGTTTCGTACACGCAGGTACTTCATCAGCAGCATAAAATAAATGATTAAAAAATGCTTTATAAAACCAAAACAAGTAACTCCTCCCCTAAACCCAATTAAATACTTGTCATCCTATAGGCTGGAGGGGCCTATCAATCAATTGTGCCTAATTTGTAAACCTAGTACATACAAAATAAACTGAACCTATAAATAAATCCTCACTACCATACAATACTTTGTGCATGAATACATTCAATACATATTGTCATCATAATTTTGCCCATCATATACCTGGTGTTATTTAATAAAAATATGTGCAGTCTGTACGGTAGTTGAGCCCTTCTGGGTACCTGGTATTAAGGGTCATTATCCAGAAAAATTCATTCTCAAGTACCCTGCGACCCCAATCCCCCCCCTCTTATATTTCGAGGAATTCTTTCAATTCCCTGAACCTTTAAACTAGAGAGGTTTCCATCATGAACATCTCTAAAGTGGCGTGATAAACCTGACATATTTCTATTTTGAGCCCTTAAGTTTGGATCTGAACCTGAGATGTGTTCTCCTAACCGCTTTTTTAAGGGCCTAATTGTACAGCCCACATAGTTCATTTTACACAGCAGACAAGAAGCCAGATACACCAAGTGGGTTGTGTTACAATTAATGTAACCATTAACCCTATGGCTTCTGTCTGCTGAAAAACTTTTAATTGACATAGACTTCGTCATATATTTACATAGGCCGCATCTAGCACCCCCACAAGGATAACTGCCCTTAGTGTTTAGCCAAGTGGGGGTGCGGGCAGTCGATGAAAACAATGAAGGAGATAGAAGATTACCAATCGTCGTTGACTTCCTAGGAACACATCTATATCCCTGTTGTAAGATCTTATGTAATATAGGATCTTCATGTAAAATTGGGATATATTTATGAATTACTTTTATAATGGCATTGTAATCCAAACTATAGGATGTGGAAAATGTCGGTATAGATTTACTTGCCTCTCTAGAGTTTATTCTATAAGGAATCTGGGGATATAGAGCCTCTACTCGATCTGACTGCATATTCTGAGATCCCTGTTCTGCCTGATATATAGCTCCATTCACATGTTGGGGAGCACAGTCAAGGTCTTGCACAGTGTTGTATGACCTCTGCTCAGTCTGACTTATGCCTCCATTCTCTTGCTGCAATGTGTCACCGCAGTCTAATAGTGTATTGCGAGGTCTTTGTTCAACCTGAATCAAGGCACTGTTCACTTGTTGCGGTGTGTAGCCGCGGTTGTAAAGTCGTTTCCTAACAATCGCAGCTTCCTCATTATATGCCTGTGTAGTACTACAAGCCCTTTTTGCTCTGATCAGTTCCCCCCGCGGTAGGTTCCTCACCACATGCCGCGGATGGCAGCAAAGTGTTCCCACTAATCTCCTTGCGGTACAACGATGTAACAATCTCTCCTGTAACATCGTTTCCCTGCAAGGTGATGTCTAAATAGTGGGCACATTCACCATGGATTTCATGGGTAAATTTTAGATTGTAATCATTAGCATTGATGTACCTGATGAAATCCTTGAACACCGAGCTGTGAGGGGGAGGCACATCCTCGTTACACTGCCAAATCAGTATGACATCATCCAAATACCTCCCCCACCACATCACATGATCGATAAAAGAGTTTGACATGGAATGAATGAACTGTTTCTCCCACGCCATTACATACAGACTCACCAATGAAGGGGAAAAATTAGACCCCATTGGGCAACCACATTTCTGCAAATAATAATTGGAATCAAACACGAAATAATTATTACGAAGGAGATAAGTGAGGCACAGAACAATAAACATATTTTCATCCGCAGGTTAAAAATCACTTTCATTTAATATGTCAGAAACCACAGCAATGGCTTTCTCATGCGGAATACAGGAATATAGGGACATAATGTCACATGTGACCCATTGATACTTTGATTTCCATCTCATATTCTTAACTACACTTAAAAGCTGTTTAGAATCCCGGATTGTGCCCAAAGCATCCTCAAATAATGGTTGGAGCATCGAGCCCAGCCAGCTGGAAATTCTTTCATTAACCCCTCCAATCCCAGCCACAATCGGTCTGAGTGGAGGGGGAAAGGTGGATTTATGGACCTTAGGCAAAGCGTGAAAAATGTGACACAAGGGTTTCTCTGGAAGTAAATATTCCTGTAGTTTATCTGTTAGTACACTCAACTGTTTCCCATCCAACAACAACTGACGTAATTCAGACTGAACATAGGCAGTGGGATCAGATTGTAATTGTTCATAGGTGGTGCGGTCGGCGAGCATGGTCAGGACCTCCCTTTGATATAAGGCACTGTCCATAATTACAACTGACCCTCCCTTGTCCGCCGGGCGCACCACCACATGAGAATTATTTTTTAGGCTTTTAATAGAGGCTTTTTCCAGTTCAGTTAAATTTTGAAATCCAGCAGTGCCAGAATCGAGAGTAATTTTAATTTCACGTTCAAGCACCTGCTGGAAATTGTCCATAGCTGGAGCCCTAGAATTTATTGGATAAAATTGGGGGTTAGGGATGTGTGTATTCGTTTAATCAAACTTTTTTGTTCATGTTTTCTCCACTAATAAACAGTAATGGTGGTTTACACGCCACGATATCGTTTCGATATCGAACTCAATGCGCGGAGCGCGCAATTAGTGCACTTTCACCCGCTCGCATTGACTGTTAGACGCTGCGATATCGTAATACAACGTCGTGCGATGTCTCCGCCTCCATCCAGGATCGCATAGTTAACATGGAGTGAATGGGTGACGTATCAATCGCATCGTAATTGGGTGTTTACACGCACGATTTTGGCTTCAATCGCTATGCAATATCGGGCATTGAATAGCACGCTCATTCGATCCCCGATATCGCATTGACATCGTTCCTGCATCGCATTGGACGTTCACACCATACAACGCGGCACGATATCGGTCAACGATTGAACCACGTGACTTTTGATTGAAATTGTACTGCGATATCGCGACGTGTAACCCCATAAGTCCTTAAATGCAATCTTTCCTTCAGAAGCAGATAGAGTATCACAGGCAGGGATAAATTTCACCTGCACACCGGACCCTCATTACAACCTTCCTGAAAGAAATGTTTCTTAACCGTGAGTGCACGAACAAATTTATTTATATCACACATCGTTTTCACAAAATCTGCTCTACATGTCGGAGCATAATTTAACCCCCTACCCAACAAACGTAATTCTGCATCAGATAAGATACTAGCAGACAAATTAATGACAGAGTAAATATCCTGATCATTCTTGACTAATGTCTCTTCTGCAGGGAATAAGGATGACCTCTTCCTCCTCCTTTTGCCCCCCCTCCGCGTCCTCCGTTTTTTGCATATTGTGGAGGATGGGGAGAGCCTTGGTCAAAATTGGTGGGGGCATGTGGAGTATTGGGGGAAAAAAAAAAACAGGAATTTTTCTGGATAATGACCCTTAATACCAGGTACCCAGAAGGGCTCAACTACCGTACAGACTGCACATATTTTTATTAAATAACACCAGGTATATGATGGGCAAAATTATGATGACAATATGTATTGAATGTATTCATGCACAAAGTATTGTATGGTAGTGAGAATTTATTTATAGGTTCAGTTTATTTTGTATGTACTAGGTTTACAAATTAGGCACAATTGATTGATAGGCCCCTCCAGCCTATAGGATGACAAGTATTTAATTGGGTTTAGGGGAGGAGTTACTTGTTTTGGTTTTATAAAGCATTTTTGTAATCATTTATGCTGCTGATGAAGTACCTGCGTGTACGAAACGCGTACAGCGGGACTTGCTCCCTTAGGTCGCCGATTTTAATGACTGAACACTCTGACCAATAAAATTTGAAAATTGGAAAAAGCCGGCACCAAACAACTCCAAAGTGTCTCTGAAGTCTGGATTGGCGAGAAATCCTTGCCTGGCACCAATGGCCTACAAGCATTCAGTGAGCACCATCCATTCCCCTTCCCTCTACTACAGTTTGTACCCACTGCAGCCTGCAGGTGATGGTGTGGCCCACGGGAGGTGGAGAGGCAGTGGGTAGGGGTGTTGCCTGGGTTTGGGTTCACCACCCAAGGGCATTGGCTTTGTGATCCCTCCCTGGACGGGGATGGTATGGTCCCAGGGGGTTGTGGAGTTCCAGGTCCCTCCTCAAATGGGGATGTTATTGGGCCGGTGTTTGCAGGACTTGATGTGCCCGCAAGGTCTGGGGATCGTGGTGTCCCGGGGAGGTGCGGTACTTGATGGGCCCGCGGTGGCCGGTGATTGTGGGGTTGCAGGGGAGGTGCCCTTGCTGGCCCTGCAATTGCAGGTCTTGGTGGAGTCCCGGGTGGTGTTGGAGCCCGTTGCGCCTCCTCTTCCGGGGACTCTTACTCATCTGTAATGTCAAAATTGAGAAGACACGGATTAGAACTACACAACACAACATATAGCAAACACGTACTGTTTTGGTATCAATGTAACGACTGCATCCACCTTGGCACAAAGGGTTTTGTCTACACTGACACTATGGTTAGGGGCCACTCTGGTTTTGAAAAGTTTCACAAAACAAGTGACCACATATTTTTGTGGACCAATACCCTTGCCTTACCAGAGGATGGATTATGCCTCCAAACACAACAGCAGACACTAAGCATCTGGTGTTGCCACCATGGGGTCACAAACATAGCACTCAGCTTTGAGTCCCTTTGGACAATTGTGATGAATGTGTTGTGCAATGCTATGTGTCAGACTGTGCACATATGTGCAGCCTGGTGTGATGTGGCCCTTCTAAAATGCATGAATATGTTGGCCACTACTTTGTTGCCATTACACAGCCATGTTACCCAAAACACAGGTCAATCCACACTCTAGGTTTTGCCAGTCCAAACACATGTGGTTGTATTCTGCACCTTAATGTAGCAGTGTGAACACTATGCATATGCACATTAAGCAGCAGGTGGACCTGTGACCAATGTCACACTATGTGCCATGGGCCAATAACACATGATGTTTGTGTAGTGTGTGGAGTAGGAAGCTTGCCATGTGTGTTTGACATTGCCACATACTCACCACGCAGCCTGGCAATCCTGGCACGTATATCCACAATGTGCCCTGGGGACTTGTGCTTCAGGTCCGCTATTTTCTTCATGATCTGCTTGTGGCTCCTCTCCACCCCCAGTTTGTGGAGCAGGGCCCACTGTATCCACCTCAGTATGTTGCGCTTGCGCAGCCGTGGGTGCCAGTGACACCAATAGTCATGGCGGTCACACAGTTCTATCAGAACCATTAGCTCTGCCAGGCCCCATGTGGCAGCGCGCTGTGCGGCGGCCATGACTGTTCTACGTGCAGGGGAGGGGCAGGCACGGAGTAACGAAAATAAACGTCATTACATCACCACGCACACTGGCACCGCCAAACAAAATTGAGGACGCCAACAAGGTAGGCGTTCGTGGAGCGGGAGCAGCGCAATATAGCCATCAGAGTCAAATTCCCAAAAGATTGCAGTGCGTTGCCCATGGCACCCATGTGCGATGTGTAGGCCAACATCTGAGCGGTCATGTGTGGCAGTATAGTGGACACAGTGCAACTTCCAATACACGCGCCCAGCATAGCTTGCGCTATTGAATGCGCGTGTAATTGGACTGATGTAGTGGATGGTTGTGAAGATGTGTGGTGCTGAAGTGACAGCTCTTCAAATATGGGCCCTGTGAAGGGACAGCCAATGGAAACACAGTAGCCACCACCAATCATCGCTGACAGGGCCCGGTCTCCAGCACGCTGTGGCACGCTACATGAAATCAATAGGCGAAGCAGATTCCATCACCATCGCCCGTTCACACGCCAAGAGCCGGGAATCTCACCTTCATGATTGCCTCTGATTTTGGAGCACTGCTCTCAAATCTGAACCAGGCGACAGGTTTTTTTTTTTTTTTTATCACCACCAAATTCCCAAATTACACACCGCAACTGGGAGGCAATTTGACGGCGATGGTGCCAGTGCAACATATTGCCAGACAGATTCCGCACTGTGGTTGCGGCATGTAAGATGTACCCTAACAGCCGCCGCTCTTTCAGCACCCAGCATTCGGGAACTGGTCCAATTTTATGTTGGATCCATCACCCATAGACTCCCATGCTATGAGTGCCGATCCCAGGAGATTCCAGTTTTATGCAATTTTTGCCCTGAACCCAAAACTGCTGCAAACTCCAATTGTGTCCAGGGCAAGAAACGAAAACAACCGGATCTTCCCAAACAGACAAAACGAATGCCGAAAAACTGCCATCCACCCCCATAGGGCTGCAATAAGGGCAAAACCGGATCCGGGGCTGTCCAGTTCCCACCGGACAGCCCCAGACCCTAAAAACCATGGTGTGATGCCAGCCTATGCGGTGTATAGGAAGGGGCATTTTTTTTTATTTTTAAAGACCCAGGTGTAAGAAAACCTAGATTCACCTATTCTTTGCAATAAATCTTTGATCAAACCCTGTTAGAATTGTGGTGGCTGTTCAGTTCAGACTGTTCTAAGAAGCCTGAAAGTCATCCTGCAGCAAGATTCCCCTGAACACAGCATGCGGACATTTATGATTTGCTTATACAAATCTCCATCTCATACCATAGCCACTTCTAGTCATCACTATATCCACAGTCTGATTTCCGCATGGCTTTTGTATATGGGAGGAAATCCATGCAAGTCTTTACTGCAAAAACTGACAATCTCTCCTACATCGCCTCAGCTTGACTTGGCCACATTATACACTTTGCTTTTATGGCTTGCCTTTCCCAAGCCAAGTGTTTGCAGGATTTGATTAGCATTGCACAGGTATTGGAATTATATCCTATGCAGGTAATGTAATTAATCACATGTGCAATACTAAGGCTGGTTTCACTGCAAAACCCAGAGAGGAACTTGCAGATAAAAAGTATAATTGAAAGATTGACACCTGTTCTGAGTTTTGGAGACTCTCCGGGTTTTGGCACACAAACTGGATGGACACTGATCAGTGAAAAAAACTGCAGTGTGAAGCCAGCCTAAGGCCGGTTTCACATCCTGGTTTTGAAACGGATACACTCGGATCCAAAATCTGCTCCCATGTATCCCTATGGGGCTCGGATCGGATCGGATGCGTGCCTTTTAACATCCGATTTTGGCACCATCCGATTCTGTCCGATTTCATCACAGACACAAAAACGCAGCCTGCTGCGTTTTTCTGTCCGAGAATGAAATCGGACAGCCTCGGATCAGAGCTGATCCGAGCCCCGATAGTATGGGAGCCTATGGACATCGGATCCAAGCTGAGCTCGGATCTGATGTCAGCTCCGTGTTTTATGTACTGAGCATGCCCAGAGGCAGTGCTCAGTGCATAATTAACCCTATCTGTCCCTGTCTGTCCCTGCTTTTTCTCGATCTGTCCCTATCTGTCCCTCTTCTATCTATGCGCTCCCTCTCCATTATGCTTTCCCCTGTCCTCCCCCCTGTGCTCCCCCCTCCGGAATGTGTAAATACAAATAAACAAAGCCTCCCAGAGGATATTTACCTTCCGACGCCTGCTGCAATGCTGTGACCGACTCCTCATCTTCTGGGGACTAAAGGACCTCTCCTGATGTCACAGAGACGGTCACCTGATGTGTCAGGTGACCAGTTCTGTGACATCACCACAGGATCTTTAGTCCCCAGAAGATGAGGTGTCGGTCACAGCATTGCAGCAGGCGTCGGAAGGTAAATATCCTCTGGGAGGCTTTGTTTATTTGTATTTACACATTCCGGAGGGGGGAGCACAGGGGGGAGGACAGGGGAAAGCATAAAGGAGAGGGAGCGCATAGATAGAAGACGGACAGATAGGGACAGATCGAGAAAAAGCAGGGACAAACAGGGACAGGCAGGGAGAAGAGGATCCACACGGATCCTGCACAGACTCGGATTGGATGGCTATTTTCCATCCGAGTGCAGGGATCCGTGTGGATCCGTGCCTGTCCGTGGGATCCTCCTTTCAACACGGATCCCACGGACAGGCATAAAATCGTGATGTGAACTTAGCCTTAGGAGATCTTGAAAACACGCACTGTGGATATGCTTAGAGGACTGGCCTACTTTATTTGGATCAGATGAAGACAAGTAGTGAATATTGCACAAGTCAATGAAGAATACAGCCATCATTAGCAATTAAGACAAGAACACCGGAATCATATCATAACCTTTTATTTACTACAAAACTAAAAACACACACATACAAACCATCATCTTGTATAGCTGCCGACATTGTATGACTGGTATTGCTGATGCCCAAATCAGAACAGAACTGCTCAGCTGCCTGCAGGCCAGCCACGAGATGTAGTATGGGCACATCATGTACAGATGTTACAAATGCACCATAAAAACTAAAATGCCAGTGTACAGAAAGCCTTCAAAATTTATATATTTTGTCTGTTTTTGTTTAAGAAAGCTACCGGGGAAAAAAAAAAAAAAAGTGTGGCTGGCATGCAGGCATGAGTGTTCCTATAAAAAAGGAGTAAAGGTGTTTTTTCCTCCCCTGCAATCTTCCCTTTGACCCCAAAAAAAAAAATAATAAAAAAATATTAAGATTAGACTCCCACTAAAGTGACGCACGAGGAGCCTAAATGCTGCTTCACACACTAGGATATAGGTGAAGGATATCGTTAGCTATGTCACGTGACCTCGATCTTTCCGACATTGTTAGTGCATTGTCACACGCAAGGATATCGTTAACGATCTTAAATTTGGCAATGCTTCAGCTATTTGGAGCAGAATGTTTGAACGATTTTACAAAGCGGCAGGAATAGGAGAAATATGAACGACATCGTTCAAAAAGGTGTCACACTGAACGATGTTGCTGCTTCACAGATCCTTAATTGGACGATGAATTTGAGGTCAGGATCTCACATTTTATGACCGTTCTAACGATTTTTCCTTCCTACATCGCTCGTTTACATGCAACGATGCACAAACGATATCGTTGAATGATCACAAAGCCGTGACGTTTCAACTATATCGTTAACAAGATCCTAGTGTATGAAGCGGCCTTAAAAGCAGTTAAATTTACTAAACTTCACTGATGAGCAGCATCAATGACCAACATGGGAGGAGTGACAGGCCCAATTTCCTCCACGTCTCCAAATCTTATAATCCATAAACCTTTACAGGAGAAAATGCTCAGACTAAAATGGCAACAGCATGAGCAGAGAACAACTAAAAAATACAATTCAGCCATTCTGCTCCTATTCACATTTTCAGAAGAGTGTTAAAAACACCTAGTACAAACCTTCATAAAGTACAAAACTGAGCACAGGTAAAGTTATGTGGTCGTGTTCAATTAATCTCACATTATAAATAATACAAACACTACACATATGGTGTAACAGACAGGAAGTGCCAGAAGATGGAGACCTACCGCAGTGCAAAATGAGCAATATTAGTAGTTCATATATGTCTGAAGAAGGGATGAGCAGAGGTCAACCTTCTCGCCAACTCCTGCATAGATCCACCAAAATGAGACGTCCCATACATTGCAATGGTTGAATCTATACAGAAAAGGTCCTTCCTTCCAACATGAAAAAGCAGCGTTCCCTGGTCTAGAGAGTAATGGATTTAAAGAATACAAGAAATCTTTGTACAGTGCATGTAGACTGTGCCAATATCTGCAGAGCTGTCTATCAAGACCATCTGCCACTTGATTTAAAGCCTCGACTGAAAGAAAAACTGATTTCAGAACTCTTGTGCTTTCCCCATGCGCCAAATGGGACAACTATTGCTGTGCTATTATCCTCTGCACCATATTGGATCACCTGAAAAAGACAGCAGGAAGAAAATGTCAGCAGAAATATATGTGCCACATTATAACAACTAGAATCTTATAAGAGACCTATCATCAGGTGAACAGTGGCCAGATATGGTCTTCATTTTTATTCCCACTGCTGTGTATTTTAGTCCCCCCACCCTTCAAAATCCAAATAATTCCAGATGAATGCTTCTTTTTTATGCTTTTTTTGTTATTAAAAGTGCTCATTCATTTTATTTCATGCAACACACAGAACATGAGGTCAGATGGTCGCACTAGTGCAGTGCCAGGTGTCTTAACCAAGATGGGCTGCTGAAACTAAGAATTGTGAAGTTAAGGGGAACATCTGTGTAAAAGCAGGTCTTAAGTTGCAGTATCAAAAGCCATAATGTTCCACAACCCTTACCTGATCAGTGAGGACCTGCGCTGCTTCCCTGGGATCATGGCACTGGCTGATGATGTTACAGATCTCCTGACTGTTCACAACGAAGTTTATGCCATCTGTAGTTAATACTAAGAAGCTATCATTCGCATGGTGCACCTGTAAAATAGAGGAATAGTTAAAATGTAGATGGCCAATAGGATTCATTGGCATCTGTTTGTGCAGTCCCCCCCCCCCCCCTCATTTTATAATCAAACTTTCAGGTAAAGTTCCAGTGACTTTATGCTAAAGAAAATTTGCAGTATTCATTTAGATCAGATTTGTTTTTTTCTTAGCTTGAGTTTAGTTTTGGTAGTAATTCAGGCTTTAATTTAAAAATAAAAATCACACAAATTTGACAAAAGACATCATGTTGCAGAGTTTTAGCCTAAGTGAGCAGGTGCAACTAATTAGTTTCCAATTGGTGCCTCCAACTTTAATAAGAATATGTTATTAGGGCAACTAGTAAGGTTCTCTTTAATGCTTGAAAACAAGAGTAAACCCTTACCTAAACCTTCCCCCCCACTCCAAGGCCTTGCTTTACTTGAATAAGCACTACATCATTTCCCTTTGAAGGTAAATTCTTCTTAATTACACCACTAGGCAATTAGGCACATATATCCTTGAGGGAGGAAGGAAAAAAAAAAAAAAATAATATGTGGGGTTGGGTGGCCAGTACATTCTTGACCTCTATACATGTGCACACAAGGTCATCCCCCAACACAGCCAGAAATACCAGTGGAGCCAGAGTCTAATCTCTTAAAAACAGTAATCACCTAAGGCAGAAATCACCCTCTTGACTGGGTAAAATAAAAGGCCAAGCAAGATAAGAATCCAGAAAGATCTAACAGGGCAGATTTCTTTTGCACTACCTTCAAGTAGATTAAAAAGTAAAAAAAAAAAAAAAAGTTTAAAGTGCAGGGTCCTGAGCTTAAAATTAGGCTGCCTTCAGACTGCGGCAGCGTCCGGTCCGGGGCTGTCAGGAGTGACAGCCTGGACCGGAGTTTTCCTCCATAGAATCCTATCTGGCTGCACGGAGCTGGATCGCGGCGGGTGTAATTAGCTGCTATCCGGCTGCTAGATCGCCGGATGAATCGTGCAGAAGTGGGGATTTGTCTGCCGATTCCAAAACCGGTGCATGCAACGGTTTTGGAATCGGCAGACGAATCCCAGTACTCCAGGATTCATCCAGCGATCTAGCAGCCGGACAGCAGCTAATTACCACCTGCCGCGATCCAGCTCCGTGCAGCCAGATAGGATTCTATGGAGGAAAACTCCGGTCCAGGCTGTCACTCCTGACAGCCCCGACCGGACGCTGCCGCAGTCTGAAGCCGCCCTTAGCCACTTCTGATTATCTTAGGGGCCGTTACACGCTACGACACATTAAACAATGTCAGCTGGAAAAACACATGATTGAGATCGCTACAACAATTTATTGGTATCGCTTGTGCATAGATCTCGTTAACAATTTTCAATTGCAGCGATCCAGCGCACAACCCAGCGATGAGGCCAGCCAGTTGTCAGGAATAGCGAAATTGTGAAGAAGATAGTTATCGCGTGATCCCACTGACCGATGCAAGCAGATTGCATGATCAACATCATCTGATTTGGTGTCTGGGTCTCATATCTGCGATTAATGATCTGACCACTTATCACTAGTCAGAATAACCTGTCACACACAACGACGTCGTTAAGTCATTGGAGCGACTGAAAATCAGTGACGTTTCAGCGATACATTTACAGATATTGTAGCGTGTAACAGCCCCCTAAGCCATATGAAGGCATAAAGGTTATGTTCACACAGAGAATTTGTGCTGACTTATTACTTTCGTTTTATGCTAATCTAATCCTGAGTTTTTTTTTTTGTTTTTGTGGTCCCTAGCAAAACCTGTGATTCAGGGAAAAGTTGTCCACACAATGATTTTTGTTCTCTTCAGAAAGTGTCAACACACCAGGTTTTGCTGTAGTTTTTAAAAGAATGACCATGTCAATTCTTTTCTGCATTTTTGCACACACACAACACACAATATATTATATATATATATATATATATTATATATAATTTGCAACTCTTAATCCGCTTTGTTTCAGGTTCTGCTATGACTCCCTTGGTCTTGAGATCCAAATCTCCTATGCTTCTTGTCATTGCTAGTCTTCCATTTACATGAGGCTGTCCCCAGCTATTCCAAGCTACAAAGCCACCGCTTTCCTTTATCCTGAAAATACAAAAGGGTGATAAATGTGATCTAGACACCCCACAACATCCACATGTGTGATGCTGACAGGTACTGAGGCACCACATGATGCAAGGAGTTCTTGGTTTTCAGTAGCAATAAAATCAAATAAAAGCTGAACGACAACTTACCGAGATCCCATTATACAAGTTGCAATATAATATATACAGCTATATGAACAATTTTAGAATATATAGTTTTATAGCACTCATCTTGGCTGAGAATTAAAAGCTTCACGTACATCACATGCTCAGATTTCATCACCCATAGATTTGTAAATCCACGGTCTTAAGCCACCGCTTGCATTAAATTATTAAAATATATATATAATATATATATTATATATATATATATATATATATATATATAATACATATATATCATATATTATATAATATATATTACATACACATACACATCATACACACATAAAAAGGGGGGGGGGGGGGGGGGTTTGTCATTAACCAGACAAAACAAGAATACTATACCTTTGTTTTTCCTCTTTCCGTTCAGGTGTATGGTCAATAGTTAGCTTCACAGGTTTTCCTTTGCGACACAACAGTGCCCGACTGTCACCAACACTAGCCACAACTAGCTCAAGGCCATCACGCAACAAGGCTACTGTTGCAGTGGTCCCACTGTTCATCACAGTTGCTAAGATGCCACAAGAGAATGAAGAGATGCCATGTCAGTACTGACTAGTCACAATAGAAGACCCCCCACACTAACAGGTGTTCATATGAATGGGAGAAGAAATATAACAAACATGGCTCAATGCACACATCCCTCAGTAGTAATAAAGTGCTACAATTGTTATAGCCAACAACCAATTTATACGTAGCACATGTAAAGTATTCACCAATATATGTATAAACTGCATTACACCTTTGTGGTAAATATTGTCTCTATAGAGTTAGAGTTACTTTGTGGCCTACTGAGAAAAGGCAGAGATTTATTAAAATTAGTGAAGAAAAAGAGACCGAATATCTGCTAGACATGCATCCAATTTCTCCACAGCAGAAGGTCCAAAAGCCATCTTGCCCAATAGTAGAATGAATACTGGCAACTGCACAATTGTGGCCCTTGCACCATTATAGACAAAAAAAACAGGAGGATGCTCACTGCATTTGTAGAGTGGAAAAATATCACATTAAGGCCTTATGTAGTCCTATATTTCACCATTGTGAAATGAATTAGTGCTTAAAAATATGGGGTAGGTGCATTAAGCCACATTGTTCAATAAAGAGTGCTACAGAACCAATTTTTGACAACTTCTATTACTAGTGTAAAGCAGGTATTCTTATTGTCAGACCATATGTACAGTGGGGGAAATAAGCATTTGATCCCCTTGCTGATTTTATAAGCTTGCCCACTGACAAAGAAATGATAATTTAATGGTAGGTTAATTTTAACCAGGTAGATTTTATATTCTTGATATTATTGGTCTATGGCTGAAGGCACATAGTCTGTGTGACTCGTGCGAGTGTAATGCGAGGGAGACTCGCATTGCACTCGGACCAGTATCATTAAATGATGACTGGCCCCATAAGTGTGAGTTCCTAGCATTATATACACTCGCATTGCATGGGAAATGCAGCATGCTGCAATTGTACACGATTTCCCACGCAAATGGACAATGAAAGTCTACGGGTACAAGAAAACCTCGCACCCATACAGCACACGGTGCGATAGTCGCACGCGTGTGCATTCAAAAATAGCTTCAAACTCTGTGGCTGTTAAAGCCGCAGGGCTTGAATTTGCCGGTTTCCCAGTACAGTAACCAATCATCTTGCACTGCTATGACAGCAGCGGTGCAAGATAATAAATACACAGCTACTATACAAAGTTTAAAAATCCCTGGGTTTAGCAGCATATTAACCACACTCCCTGGACACATGCTGACAGCACACACTGGGTCAGTATGGGTTAATAATGTGCGGCTTCTGCTTACATTAAATTACAATCCAATAGTAACTGTAAGTGATGGCCGGTTCAGGAGCTGACCTTTGTACTGTACACAAATTGTGTACAGTACCAGCCGCAGTCCTTCGTGCTGAAGTCTTAACATCATTTCCAGTGCGCTGGCCAGGCTGCTGATATCAAGACTCCAGCACCAGTGACAGCAGCTGGTACTGTACACAATGTGTACAGTACCAAGGACAGCTCCTGGACCGGCCGTCACATTAAATTACAGCTTTTACTTACAGCTACTATTAACCCATACTGACCCAGTGTGTGATGTCAGCACGTGTCCAGGAAGTGGACCTTCCCTGGACACATGCTGACATCACACACTGGCTGTGCAGGGGTTAATACATAGTTTAATGCAAAGCTGGCATTTGTCAAGTTTCATAATTTCACTTTAAATGCAGTCGGTGGTACTGTACGCAATTTGCCTACAGTACATTGGTGCAGTCTGTCAGGAGCTGTCCAAGGTGCTGTACACAAATGCTGGCATGCCACACGGAGGATGTAGGTGGGGGTTAATATGCAGCGAAACCCCGGGGATTTTTAAATTTTACACATCAGTTGTGTTTTAACTAATCATCTTGCACCTGCCATCAGTGGTGCAAGATGATTGGTTACTGTACCGGGAAGTTTAAATTAATCGGCAAATGCTGACCGCGGTCCTGAAGTTTGCTGCAGGACTGTGGACAACATCACACTCACATGCATACACTCATGTGCACTAACCCACACAACACGCATTACACTTGCGTCACTGTCATCATGACCGTGTGCCTTTAGCCTAAATTATATAAATGCATTTGCATTTTGCAGAGAGAAATACGCATTTGTTCCCCTACCAACCATTAGGAGTTCTGGCTCCTACAGACCAGTTAAGACGCTCCTAATCAAAACACCTGTCCTGATCCAGAAGCAAAGTTTTTGTGGAACAACAACTATTCTCTATTTGTTTTAGGCATAACGGGTTAGGAAAACACTTTGTACCCAGGAACAAAAAAAAAAAAAAAAAAAATTTGTTCTAGTGTTATCACTGGTTAGGTACATGCACAATTCTAGTGCATATAATCCCAGGTGCTGTAGGATGTGATGTCACACGGGGCGGGGGGGGAATGGGAATGAAGAATCCGGTGTTCCTCGCCCATGTGTCAGGCCTTTTGCAGTGTATACACTGCAGAGAGCAAAACAAAGTGATCAAAAGGTCTTCAAAATAAAAAAGAAAAAAAAAAAAAAGGGACTAAGGTGGGTCCACGGCTTGCAGAACCTTCCTTCCGAAGCCCAGATCTGCACGCCTCAGGACATCCAGACGGTAATGCTTGGTAACGGTATGAATAAAGGCCCAGGTGGCGGCTTTGCAGATTTGCGTGAGGGAAGCATCCGCCTTCTCGGCCCAGGAGAAAGACACCGCTCTGGTGGAATGTGCCTTCAGATGGAGCGGAGGAGCCAGATCAAGCCATGTTGCGATTGTACTCCTAGAAGCCTCCTTTCCCTTATTGCGACCCCCATATTTGGATGAACAGGGCACTGTCCAAACGCCAAGGACGCATCAGCGGAACATAAGACAACACTGCACGACGAACGTCCAACATATGAAACTCCTGTTCCAGGGGAGGGAGGGAAGGATCGGATCAGGCAATCATCCAGGACCCCGAGATAAGGTTCAGTAATGGCCAGGGCCTGGAGTTCACCAACTCGTCTCTCAGACGTAATGGCTACCAAAACACCGTTTTCCATGACATCTTGCACAAGGACAGGGATAATGGCTCAAACGAAGAACTCGCCAATCTAGTCAACAGGTCCCACGGAGGACAGGAGTTGAATCTTCTAGGACAAAGACGGGCAGCTGCTCTCAAACCGCTGGATCCATGGATGTTCAGCCAAGGATTGGTCGAAAAAGGTACTAAGGGCTGACACTTGGGCTGACGCTTGGACCTTGAGGTTACTAGGTCACAAACCCTTATCCAGGCCGCAGGAAATCCAGAATGGAGGCAAAGTTACGCCGGAAGGGATCTGGAGGGGACACCCCGCACCAGGAATGATAGACTTTCCAAACCTTTGTGTAGATGGCATTTGTAACTGGCTTTATACTACACCTCAGGGTAGCAATCACCTTCTCCGAAAGAACCCCATCGTCTCAGGAGCTCGCATTCAGAAACCTGGCTGTCAAGTGGAGATGGGCCAGCTCCGTCCGGAAGATGGGTCCCTGACGTAGAAGGTCCCACCGGAGGGGGGAGATGAAACGGTGCAGCTATTGACATTTCATTGAGCAATGCAAACCAGCTCCGCCAAGGTCAGTAGGGAGCGAGGAGAAGCGAAGGAACCAGTTCTGATCTTCTGGAGCACTCGTGGCAATAGAGGGACAGGAGGAAAAGCGTAAACTACGGTAGGTTGAACCGCCAAAGGGCGAGAGCGTCCACTGCCAAACAGGTCCCATCCTGGTGTAGAGAAAAATACTGCACAACCTGCAGAGGGGAAGGAGCTGCCCTGAATCACCTCACCGCCCGGCCCAGGTGAGGAGAGAACCGCCTGCCGGCCAGCAGCTCTCGAGAGAGCCTCTGTGCGCCTCAAAAGGGACAGGAAACACTGGTGGTAGGAGGGGCTATTTAACCTCTGTGTTTCCTGCCCCTATTAGGGCCAAGAGGCAACCCCCTGTAGTGCTGTTGGAGGATGGGAGGAGAAAAATTGAATACTTACCTCTCTGGCGGCTGTTACCGGGAGCATAGACATCCACTGCACTGCCAGGACCTTCCAGCTTTAATTGGCCGGTAGCAGTCATGTGGTATGCACGTCACATATCACATGATCGCTATTGGCCAATCACAGATGGAAGGTCCTGGCAGCACAGTAGATGTGGATGTCTCGGCTCCCGGTAACAGTCGCTGGAGAGGTAAGTATTCATTTTTTTTTATTTTTAAGACCTTTTGATTATTTACTGCAAAAGCAAAACATAAGTTATGTGTTCATGATCTCAAGTCAGCTGGGACCACTGTCTCAAAGAAAACCGTTGATAGCACATTACACCATAATGGATTAAAATCCTACAGTGCCTGCAAAGTCCTACTGCTCAAGAAGGCACATGTGCAGGCCCGCCTGGAGTCTGCCAAAGAACACCTTGGTGATTTCGGCAAAGGTGCTGTGGTCAGATGAGACTAAAATTGAGCTCTTTAGCACTAACTCAACTCTTAGTGTTTGGGGGAAGAAAAATGCTGCCCATGACCCAAAGAACACCATTCCCGCAGTCAAGCATGGCGATGGAAACATTATGTTTTGGGGCGTTTCTCACTGCAAAATGCAAACACAGTGGGGAAAATTGTTATGGTGAGATCTGACTGTTTGACATCTCACCAGCGACGCACTAGTGATCCCTACCAGGATCGCTGGTGCGTCGTCAAGTGAGACGGTACCCTAAAGATACACCAGGTGGTCATTATGGCACTGTATTGATGCAAGAGTGCGACTAGGCCACTTACTAGAGCAGCATCAAGATCTCTGAACCCCCCTCCAATAATGAGTAAGATGATCAATGAATGAATCTGAGAAACAAGTCAGGCAGGTTTTAAAAGACTCAGATCTAAATCAGTGACAAAGAAAGAGCTGAACAGATCTAGCTGTCTGATCTATAGCGGACCGCAACATCTTGGGTTATATTCTTCACAGCAACAAGCCTCTGTAAAATGTTACCTTGGTTTCAACAGTAAAAATACCTGCTTTATGTGTGATGAAGCATTAGCTAGAGGCAGCCTGTCAATCTGAGGCAAATAGATTAGTGATAGACAGATTATTGCAGTCACTTGACAATATATGTGCCACAAAGCAAAGCCACTGCTGGTTGACACTTGAAACTTTCTCCCTCTGGACAATGGGGCCAGTCAGGGGTTCAGGCCCTTTTAAAGGGCCAATCCATTTCTTGCATTATAAATGCAGCTTTATATCACAGCTCATCATTACAGAGGACTCCACTGGGGATGGATTTCTAAATTAAATTGCAAGTAAAAGGTGTTAGTTCTATAATGTGTCCAGCACTGATTTATATTGCCCGATGACAGATTCCCTCCAACTAGGAATTCATGGCTTTTGGTGCAGTTATAGATTCTGGAACAGTCTTGTTATGAAAACCAGGTAGCTTTTTTAAAGACAAAAATTGGAAAGAAAAAAAAAAAAAAAAAAAAAAAAAAAAAGAAGAAGGAAGGTGCCAATGTTTTTCTGCAGGAGGATGCACTGACAAATGCATTAGATACCTAGCTATGCCATCATTGGATATTTGGCTTGGGAGGGGGCCCACTGAATGTTTATTCCCCCTGCTACGGGGCCTGTGATTTTTGTGTATGCACCTTGTGATACATATCACCAATACACAGCTCTTGGAGGGAAGGGGAGGGGGGGGGGGCGGCACGCATTGCACCACTCCCCCATAGGAGTGATGCACTACATTGGGCCATGTATCCAATTCCAGTGTATTATTCTAAGCGCAGCCCTGAGTTCATGATACAGGTGGTAGCACCATCTATCAGAAATCGGAGCTGCCACTCTCCCTCTAGAGCAAGGGTAGGGAACTCCAGGCCTCAAGAGCCGCACACAGATCAGGTTCTCAGGATTAACTTAGTATTGCACAGGTGAGAATATAATCACCGGCACTAGTGATGATTCCAACCCCTATGCAATGCTAAGGAAACCCTGAAAACAGTTCTTGAGGCCTGGAGTTCCCTACCCATGCTCTATAACACTGTCTACTTTTCATTATCAAGTATTTTCAAACCACCTGATAGAGGTAACAAGGCCCCTGATTCAATATATCTTCCAAACAAAACCCAAAGGAGTCAGGCCAAATCAATTGCAATTAATTATTTATTTTAAAAGAAACACCATGTAAAAATGACAATATATAGTGGTACACAGAAAGAGGACCGCATGACAAGGTTCAACCACAATAGTACTCAATCCTCAGGTATAACTTTTATCCATCAAATAACAGAATGGCCCCAAAAGAATGAAAAGCTGTGAGTGACGTTCGACAGCTTCTCTCAGGGTGGTGGAAGGTCACTAAGGAAGGTAAATGGGACCCTTGGCTTTGCATGTATTGTGTATCCTCATTAGGTATGGTGTGTACCCATTTTGGGGCACTGTTATTTGATGGATAAAAGTTATACCTGAGGATTGAGTACTATTGTGGTTGAACCTTGTCATGCGGTCCTCTTTCTGTGTACCACTATATATTGTCATTTTTACATGGTGTTTCTTTTAAAATAAATATTAATTGCAATTGATTTGGCCTGACTACCTTTGGGTTTTGTTTGGAAGATATTTTCATTATCAAGCTGCAGTCCAACAAAATGTAACCACACTGATCCTAACCCTCCCACTCCTCCCGAGTCCCCCCCCCCAAAATGAGGAGGAGAAGCAGATCCAGCCCACATTTACAGCAGTTGTTATGTTCAGTGTACACTATATTTTCATGGCTAGTTTCAGCAGCTGCTCGCCCAGAAACATTTGATAGCACCTTCCCTTTAGATCATGGACTTTGCTATGGTAAACATGACAACTTCCAGAGCTTGCACTTTTTACATTATGTTGTCCCAACAAGAATAAATTTATATAAAGGCCAAGAGATTTTGCATCTCATGTCAATGGTTTTCTGGTGCCCAAGAGATAAGCACATACAGCACAAGTTTAAATCATCCCACAAAGAAACCCCTCAGTGTTCCAAAATCTATAAGTGTTTAGCCAGTGTAATGTGCCTAGTTTATATTGTTTACATTTAATAGGCATACAAAAATATAATCATTTCCTTTCAAGGACACTAAAACAAAGATCTTTTAACATTGTGCAACACTCACTGGACAATTAAACTCCATGTTCATCTCAACTAATGTGACAGAGTGGATGTTGGGACCTTCCTGTGGTCCAGGATAGGAACCGCTGGACTCCCTCCACCTGGGACAAAAATTAGGAGCTCTCCCTTTCCACTGAAGCCCAGCATGACAACGTCCAGGGCCTCCAAGCCTAGAGCTGCTCCCCACGTACAGTGTCTGCCACAAATAACATGCACATAGAGGCAAATAGGAAATTCACACACGGGGCTTCATCATACAAAACAAACCTGCAACACTGGAAAATGAGGGGGAAGGAGTACTGCATAGACAAAGATATAGACTTTGAATCATGCAGGGTTTGTTTCCTCATTATTGCAACTTAAACATTTAATATATGGAGTCAAAGATTTAAAGTTAGCTTGTCCCTGCCTTCCTATATTATGAAACAGAGCTAGCTACTGCAGTTCTAGTATGTTGACATTGCTTATAAATCAATAAAATAGTATCTGCTCCTCAGCCCTCAGGTATGGGCATTACATCACAGGCCAGTCTAAAGCCCTGTGCTGTTGCAGATAACAGGGTAGGGACAGAGGCATGGCCATAAGCTCCATGCTCTTCCTACCTGCCAGCTCCCTTACTCGCAGGCAGAGCATGGTGGAGGTGGCCACACACAGGTAGGCTGGATAGAGGCAAGTATCAGGGAGCTAGCAGGTTGGAAGAGCATGGACCAGACAGCCATGCCCCTTTTCCTTGCAGCAGCGCAGAGCTTTAAACTGTCTGTGACTTAAAGGGAACCAACCACCCCAAATGACCCCCCCGGACTGTTAATATGTATCCCTACACCCAGAACACACATTTGGGGCAATCGTTTTTGCTAAAAAAACTGTTTAGTAGAAGCTAAGATATATGTTTATAAAGTGTAATAAATGGAGACGGATGGGTGTTACCTAGCTTGTCCACGTGCAGTGTTCGTGCCTGTGATCCTCCTCTCCACCCTCCCCTCTCAATTTCTAAGAGCCTGGCCGCGTCATGAAAGGGGCGGGGCTAAATTGCGGTGAACCCCAGCCGCTTTCATGACACGATTTAGCCCCGCCCCTTTCATGACGCGGCCAGGCTCTTAGAAATTGAGAGGGGAGGGTGGAGAGGAGGATCACAAGCACGAACACTGCACGTGGACAAACTAGGTAACACCCAGCCGTCTCCATTTATTACACTTTATAAACATATATCTTAGCTTCTACTAAACAGTTTTTTTAGCAAAAACGATTGCCCCAAATGTGTGTGCTGGGTGTAGGGACACATATTAACAGTCCGGGGGGGGGTCATTTGGGGTGGTTGGTTCCCTTTAATGTCCAACACAGGAGGGGTGACTATCATTTTTTGTTGATTTACAAGTGATCTTAGATACTAGAACAGTAATGGCTAACTGCACTAAGTAGCAAAGGAGGGCAGGAACAGTACAAAATGTATCTCCCTAGGAATACCACTTTAAATAGCTCAGTTCACGGCATACAAATACAAGGTATTTGCCCACTAACTTCTCAGCAATCCACAAGAAGAAAAATATAATAAATTAATAATATAGATACACATATACCACATCTACATGTTAAAGGTGACATGGGATCCTCAGTTTTAGAGACAGATAGAGGTACCAGCAGTCATACATGCCATAGCCACAGGTTAAGTAATACAAGTGTTAGTGGGCCGGCCTTTGTGAGGCTACACTAGTCACCTTACTGGACCTTTGTACCTCATACGGTCAATTAAAGCTGGAGCCATTGTCCATGTGTTGCAATTTGTATTTTAGGCAAAAACTAGTAGTATACTGCATGTGAGGCTAAACAAGAGGCACAGTAAGTATGCATTCTGGCAATCTGGAGTGGGAACACCACACTGAACAGTTTATCCACACATTTGCTATACCTTCTTACTATGCTATAATACTGCTTGAGGGTGCAAACCATGATCAGGAAATGCAGTGTTTTGGATGCAGCGTATAGTTGCAGTATCCAAAACTCTGCATTGTACAGTAGCAGCATAGTGGATAGGATTTGTAGAAATCCCATGCACACTACGCTTCCCCCAACCGCAGCGTTTCAGCTGCAGTGCAGGTTTCCAGACTTCCACATCATGTTAATTTCATGCTGTGAAGTCGGAAGAGATAACTATTGGGTTAAGGCAGAGAGAAACTGCCCTGCACCCAACGCAGGTCATGAGTTTAAGGCGCCTGCCATCACCCAGCGTGCACCTGTGGGTCCGGAGGCACTGCATTCAACATGCACTGCCTCCGGACAGTGTGCCCATAGTCTTAATGACATGGATAAATGACATGTGCTGATGCATTGTGTCACAACTGTCAGGCCACCAGCTGCTTTACCTGCAAAACTGGTGGGACCATTAGAATTGGTCATAAGATCTTCAGGTGAAACAGCCATTTACCTGCAAACTTACAACATTCAATAAAATGCTTATGGGCCAAGTCTGTGTGAACGTATATGTAATTTAGTGTAATAGGGAGTTCGAGCTCACACAATGAGCCGTCAAAATGGCCTAGCAGTCATGTGAGGGAGGAGAGATCCGCCACCATGACGAAAAATGGAGAAGTCAGCAATTGATGAGATACAATCCACATTCATACAGCTTTAGTCCATATGCATGTTAAGGCAAGTGCTTTTTCCAAAGTTATTTTGGAAAGACAAGTACAGCAGTTACAGCAGTTCTGTACTGCACTGTCAGTCAGTGTGAATGCAGCCAAAAGATGGAGTTGCTACGGTAGTTGCCAGCAGCAATCACATTAGATTCATTTGCTTCTGCAAAAAAAGTCGACAAAAGCAGAGTTTTATAGCAACGGTGGCTGCCGCTTTCCGGATTAGCAAGCCCTCATGACTAATAGCCATCATGGCTATTTCACAATGTATTTTAGGGGCAGCCATCATAACTACCTACATTGACTTGCATTAGTGATAGGGCCACGTCACACACACACAGATAATTGTGCAGATATTGTTCGCAGATCTCTGGTTGCAGTGAAATCATGGACACATTGCTCCATTTGTATATGCCACAAAATGGAACAATATGTCCATGATTTCATTGCAACCAGAGATATGCAAACAATATCTGCACGTACGTGGGCGCCATAGAGACCTCTAGCAAACACTTACCTCCCTGGCAAAATAACTGAATATGGTTAACATCCCCCTCAGTGTCAAACCCTGAAACGTTCAATGCTAATTAGTCAGAGTTTTCCAATATATGCACTACATGGCAAGGTTAACGGTCTACATATGCCTGAGGGCGCATTGTGTATTCAGAGGTTACACCTCTAAAAAGCAGTCTGTAACCATGTACTCAAACAAGATAGGAGTAGGCTCAACGTCACACATATGGGCTTTAGTCATGTTATATGGAGGGGATGGGGGGGCTGGGGACCTGCAGTGTATGAATTCTTACAGGCCAGTTATGCCGATTAAGACCCTATTGTGACATGTGGATGCGGTGTCTGAATTGAAAGGTAGCCACTACAATTTACACAACAGCCACTAAGTTATGTGGGAACATGATTTGACTTGTGTCCAGGATTTAGAGTCATTAAAATTACTGAGCAGTACCTCCAAAGGTGGCACTAGTGAGAAAGCATTGCATGATTTGCGATATTAACCAATGCAGACATCCATTTGGGGCACTTGATTCCATCCAGTACAGAGAAAGATTTAGCAAGGCTAGTTTAGAGTCCAGCTGACTTCCAGGGTAATCCCATCCATTTGTGATACATTTTTCTTTCATCCTGAAAGAGAACTAGTCTGCATAATCCCACTATGGGCAGCATGATGGCTTAGTGATTAGCAATGTTACTTTGCAGCACTGGGGTCCTGAGTTCAAAACTCAACAAAGACAACATCTGCAAGGAGATTGTATGTTCTTCATGGGTTTCCTCCGATTTGCTCCCACACTCAAAAGACATACTGATAGGGATTACATTGTGAGCGCCAATGGGGACAGCTTAGAATAAAGCAATGTAGTTCAATAAACTTTTTAAAATTGGTCTTAATTCTTGAGGTCCGCCACTGCTATTATCATCTTCCATTAAATGGTCAGACCAGTGCATATGGGGGGGGGGGGGAATGGGTAGGGGTACCACCAATTCTAGTAGTTTTATAATATTAAATCCATTAATGCACCGACGGTAAATTCTGAAGGGGGTGGGGGGGAGAGGGGTCAATAGCTCAGCACGTCATGTTTATAACACATAAGTCATGTTACAATTTCTCCTTCTAGCATTAATGCCTGCACTTTCATTTCTTAATTACTGGAAGAATTTAGGGCCAGTTGATACAAACCTAACACCTACCATTAGGAGATTGACGAGCCATTTTTGCAAATTCTTTATCAATTTCTAGAAATGCTTTAATCAGCACTTTCTCCATATCTTTCTCCTGTGCAAGGATATCCCTGTGGGCATACAACATTATGTTATTAGTGTACAATTTATCCTAATGGTAACAATCTCAAGATGTGATAACTTACGTGATATACTGGGCCATATATTGGTTACAGAAGTCAGCTGCTCCAGCCCCGCCATGCCCATCGTACACAGCAAAATATAAGACCTCATTATTTATTTGGGAAAAAGTTAAGCGGTCTTCATTTTCTTTCCTTTTTGCTATCTGAGTGGAGCTGCCCACCTTAGACATATTGATTTGAGGAATAATTTTGCCATACTTAATGCTGGTCGGAAGTTGAATAGGCTCATCAATTCGATTGTCCCAAATACCAAAAGTGTCCCAGGTGGCAGGTCTCCCGCTTCCGTCAGGGTCAAACCGTGATGAAAAAGACCTGCGGTTGATAGAGGAGAACTGGCAGGCTAAAGCCACACGACTATTATCTTGCAGCACACGCGATGTCAGCAGCGCTCCTTTTCTCACCCGAGACCCTCCATGTCTTACAATGTAACCAAGATGGCTGTGGACATTCCTCAACTACAAAGGCCTTGGGAAGGAAAATAAAATTCTGGTCTTCAATAGCCTGAAATGAATAAAACTGTAGTTTGCAAGGAAAGGAGGAGTAAAAGAAAAAAAAAAAAAGTTCGTTATTGTATAGAAAACAAAAAAGGTTTACCATTGTATATATAAAACAAGTGCATTACACAGCACTGTACAAACAGGTGGGAACTGGTCACATCAGTCCTAGAATCCCATACTGGTAATGAGTAGTTCTAAATACACACTATCGTCCGAATGTCCAATGTTAGCCAATTATTGATAGGCTCCGCTCACACACTCTGCAACCATTTTCCTGGACAAAACGGTCGGTGTGCCTTTTTACATTTCTACTGCATATAACACCTTGCTGTGCTCCGAAGAGAGGGTAACATCCAATCCGCTCTCACTGAGGTGCCAGCGCCCTTTGTGTACTGAAGGGAGCTGGCAATATGTGTCAGATCGATAATGATCGATACATCACTCACGAGCACCAATGACACTGGCCAAGTAGGGCCGGCTTCACACTGCGGCGTGATCCTGTCCGGGATGACCCAGACAGCCGCGGACCAGATCAGCACACAGGACTGGGAGGCTAACATGCCCTCCGGTCCGGTGTGCAGCACACGCAACTGCAGCCGCTGACAAGTCAGGACCGCGGCGCCCGCGGTCCTGACTTATCAGCAGCGGGAACTGCGTGCGCTGCACACCGGCCAGAGGGCATGTTAGCCCCCAGTCCTGTGTGCTGATCTGGTCCGCGGCTGTCTGGGTCATCCCGGACAGGATCACGCCGCAGTGTGAAGCCGGCCTAACATAAATAGTGTACTATTCATGTGAGTTGTAATGATTATGCCCGCTTTACATGTCCCGATATCGTCCCGATATTGTATGCAAAGGCACGGGAGCGCGCACATTTTTGGCAGTAATCCAAGATCGCATAGGAGCTGTCACACAGGGAGATATCGGCAGGCAACGCCACTGTGATGTATACGCCCCCTCGTACGAGCGACCAAGGGAACAACCATTTAACATGGGAGTGAATAGGGGAAGTTGTGCTCCAAATCGTTGTTGGGCTGTCACACAGCACGATCCTGCCAGATCGTCCATCCAATATCGGCCAGTTGGAGAGCCTGCTCAATTCCCCCCCCCCCATATTGTTTTGGCATCGTTCTTGCATCAAATTGGTCAGTTACACCTCACAACGCACGAACGATATCGGCGCCAACACACGGACCACGTGACTTTTTATAGTTGTTGGGTGACGATATCGGGACGTGCAAAGCGACCATTGTCTCAAAACTAGTGAGGAGTGAGTGTAATGTGTAGATGATCATCTTAAAGGCCCTGTTACATGGCACGACATCGTTAATGATATCGCTTAAATGGCACGGATTTGGAGTCATTCAATCGACATAGTTACAACCTTGTTGCGTGTGACTTTGCAAAGTTGTAACAATATGGATTGCAGGTTTGAGAACATGTTCTTAAATGACATGATCAACGATCAGCCAACCTGGTATAGTGTTGTGTTTGACACCGCGATAACGATGTTGCTTACAACTTCGCCCATTCACAGCAATGAGCAGGTATCAGTCGCTGGGTTGTGTGAACGATAGCGGCTCACTACATGGTTGGCGAGTCGTCCACGATATCTAGACGTGACACCTCACCAACGATGTCCGAAACAACCGTGCACCCACGAGATCGTTGAAACATCGTGCCATATAACGGGGCCTTAACAGTTACCCAATGATTTTCCCAAATTACCATTCCAATAAGTAAACGTGTACAAGTGTTATAAGATGAAAAAAAACAAATGGATATATGTACACACTGACAAGTGTCAGGAAAAATAGTCAGCCAACATTTCATGTACATGGCCAACTCAAGAACCCCTATAGGTGCATTAGCCGCTGAACTCAGCGGATGCAGCAATTACTAGCAGTGGTCTGTTACATCCCTGGTGGATAAGAAAGACCAGAGCGGCAGACTTGCACCAGGGATAGGGAGGGCATGAGTCCACAAAGCTTTCACATCAGAATCCTGAAGAAAAAGCTGAATGTTCCCTTCTGATTGATGGCACCAGTGGTCTCCTCTATGGATACTAGACCAGGGACCACACAGCACCCCAATAAATCATGCTGTCATTAACGGCTGTAATGGGTGCTGTAGCATTCTCCAGCTTACTGGAATGACAATCCTGCAATACCATGACCAGCTGCTGTCAGAACAGTGATGTGCTCTATAGATGTGGAGGATGGACAGTGACCCCCCTACAACAGCTGATTGGGCTGATTGATAGCAGCCCCTCATTGATTGTACCTGATCGGCCTGCCTTATAAATAACACGTTTACAAATGAACACAAGGCAGGCCAATATGAGACCATATACCCTAGCCATAGGAGGGGAACGACACAGGTTCACCTCCTTGATGTCTGCATCCTTATTACCCTTGTCACCCCACCAGCACAGCTCAAACATGATGTATATCCAGAAGGGTCAGTGTTGTTCATAACAACCAATCACAGGCCAGAGTTTGTTTTCCGGCAGGAGCTGCGATCTGATTGGTTGCAATGTGGGGCTGTATACTGATGTAATACAGGGGGCTCCCCAATAAGGGCCCCATGTACTGGCCAGAAGGGCACAGCACGTCCATGTACTGCCCATTCATAGCACTAGTCAGCCTCTGCAGGCCAACCATAGCTTTCCCATGGTGGAAGCAGGGATTGCTGGGGAATTAGGCCAGGTCACTAATCACAGGATCCATTCCAGCGATCACTTTCTGCGCCCAGGACCCGCATACTGCGATGTTATCACTGACAGCGGTGATCTGCCCAGTTACATGGGACTGCACCAGTGGGACCCCTGCAGCCAGGCCCGCATTCATCATCACAGACCAGGCTGCCGTATAGGAACCCCCCTCAGCAGTGGAATATACCCACCCCAAATCCAGGCATCCCCCGAAAAGGGCCGCCGCTGACACACCCACAGCCCCCCGTATAAGGATATGCTGCACGTATAGCGCCCCCTTCCGTCCGCCAGATACATTTCATAATACCCCAGCACCGCCATGATAATAAAGCCTAGCCTCTTACACTGAGATCCGGTGCACACTGCACAGCCGCCCCTCCTCACTCTCTGCCGGCACACAACAGGTTACAGCTCTCCTCCCGATCACTGGCTGCAGGGAACTGAAGCAGCAACAAAGCGGTCTCGGCCCAAGTTGTGCGGCTGTCCCCGCCCATCAACATTCACCAGCCAATAGGAAAGCGCGCTGGCAGCCACCGCCTCCACACCCTGGCTGTGCACCAGCTGTACGGGAGGAGAAAAGGGCGGGAAGGGCGGAGAGCGCCTCCCTCAGAGGTCACAGCGCATTCCATAGCGCCCGGGGCAGGCTGCACTAACGTCACCCCCATTGGGCTGCCTCATGTTATGTAATCTCACTCTGAGGTAACCGGTGCCATCGATAATCCAATGTTCTTGGGTGTCATGAACATCGCCTTGCTTCTAAGATGACTCCTGTCAGTGAAAGTCTTATTCTAGGGAAGACCCAGACCTGATATGAGGAAGCATCAGACTTCTCAGGAACCTATTCTGAGGCTGGGTCAGACGGCTGTATAGGGCTATGTTCACACGCTGCGCAATTGTTTTTGTTCCGATAGTGACCCACCCCGGGGTATGGACGATGCTGAAGTTGGTTTCTTATTCGTTCAGTTTCTTATTCGGGCTGAAGTTGGTTTCTTATTCAGCATTTTCTTATTCGGCTATTTTTTATTTTCTGCTTTTTTCAGCTTTTTCAATAAAAATTAACCATTCTAAGTATATAATAATATGCAGTCATGTGCCCTTTTATGAATACAGTTAAAAACAGATAAAAAAAAATAGAAGGCTGGCATCAAAATGGGCATCAAAGTGGGCACTGAGGTCTGGTATGGAAAGGGTTAAATGGCTTTGTGCCACTAATCTGACACCTGATTTACATACTTTGTGATGCCACACATCAAGTTCATGTCAATCCAGCCTGGCACAAATTGGTTATGGGCATCTAAACTGGCATCAAAGTGGGCAGAGAACCAATTTTCACACATGTGAATAAGTAACAGCTATTTTTAAGGGGTTAAATGGCTTTGTGCCACTCATCTAACACCTGATTTACATACCCACTGATGCCCCACATGAAATTCATGTCTCTCCAGCCTGGCACAAAAGGGTTCTGGGCATCAAAACTGGCATCAAAGTGGGCAAATTGCCCATTTTCACAGATTTGAATAAGTAACAGCAATTTTTAAGGGGTTTAAATGGCTTTGTGCCATGCATCTAACACCTGATTTACATACCTACTGATGCCCCACATGATATTCATGCCAATCCAGCCTGGCACAAAAGGGTTCTGGGTATCAGAACTGGCATCAAAGTGGGCAAATTGCCCATTTTCACAGATTTGAATAAGTAACAGCTATTTTTAAGGGGTTAAATGGCTTTGTGCCACTCATCTAACACCTGATTTACATATCTACTGATGCCCCACATGAAATTCATGTCTCTCCAGCCTGGCACAAAAGGGTTCTGGGCATCAAAACTGGCATCAAAGTGGGCAAATTGCCCATTTTCACAGATTTGAATAAGTAACAGCAATTTTTAAGGGGTTAAATGGCTTTGTGCCACTCATCTAACACCTGATTTACATACCCACTGATGCCCCACATGAAATCCATGTCAATCCAGCCTGGCACAAATGGGTTCTGGGCATCAAAACTGGCATCAAAGTGGGCAAATTGCCCATTTTCACAGATTTGAATAAGTAACAGCTATTTTTAAGTGGTTAAATGCCTTTGTGCCACTCATCTGACACCTGATTTACATACCTACTGATGCCCCACATGAAATCCATGTGTCTCCAGCCTTGCATCCGATTGCAGGGACCAGTTTGGATCCAATCCTGTCCGATTCATATCGGACAGCTTCGGATTTAAAAAAATCGTAGTGTGAAATTTTTCTGTGTATATTCTTAGATAGATAGATAGAAAGATAGATAAGAATATAGATAGGAAAATAGATAAAAATAAAGATAGATAAATAGAGAAAATGTTTTTTTCGGACCGGAAATAGCCGAGCCCCGTGGCCAAAAATAGAACCAGAAGGCCGGCCATATATTTCGCGAGACACCGCTAATGTATGTCTATGGGAAGTGAGGCGCTCTTCTGATTGGTCGCCGTCAGCACACAGCGACCAATCAGAAGAGCGCCTCACTTCCCATAGACATACATAGCGGTGTGTCGGCGATTTTATGGCCGGGCCCCTGGTTCTATTTTCGGGCAGGGGACTCGGCTCTGGTCGGTAGTTCGACGGGGCCGGAAACTCGCAATGAGCGCTTCGCGGCGATAGGTAGCGTATCAGCAACGACTCGCAATGATTGCGAGTCGTTGGTAAGGCGCGAGCAATGTCTGCGAAGCGCTGATTGCGAGTTTGCGGCCCCGTGGAACGACGGATCAGAGCCGAGTCCCCTGGCCGAAAGTTGAACCAGGATCCCGGCCATAAAATCGGCGACACACCGCTATGTATGTCTATGGGAAGTGAGGCGGTATTCTGATTGGTTGCCGTCAGCACACAGCGACCAATCAGAAGAGCGCCTCACTTCCCATAGACTTAGAATGGGCGATTTTTGAGTTTCGAATTTACCGCAAAAAGTGAGGCGCGATTCTGATTGGTCGCCGTCAGCACACAGCGACCAATCAGAAGAGCGCCTCACTGCTCATAGACATAGAATTGAGGATTTTTCGTCCATTCTATCGGAATGAGAAGTGAAGAGGACGTCGGAGCCGGCGATGGCGGAAAGAAGAGAGAAGACCCCGGGACTGGACGAAGAGGACGCCTGGCCGGACGGAGGACTCCTGGAGCGGACGGACGATGAGATGAAGAAGAAGACATGTAAGTGATCGACGGCGTCGGTGGGTTAGGGGACGGCGGGGGCTTAGGGTGTAGCGCCGTAGGGGGTAGCGACAGCGGCGGGCGACAGTGGCGAGAGCTTAGGAGGCGGTGGGGCTTAGGGGCTTAGGATGCGGCGGGCCTTAGGGAGTAGCGACAGCGGCGGGGGGTTAGGAGGCGGTGGGGCTTAGGGGGTATCGGCGGGGGCTTAGGATGCGGCGGGGCTTAGCGGGGCTTAGGGGGTAGGGGCTTAGGAGGCGGCGGGGCTTAGGGGCGGCGGGGATTAGGGGGTGGGGACGGCGGGGGCTTAGGGTGTAGTGCCTTAGGGGGTAGCGAGACAGCGGCGGGGGGTTAGGAGGCGGCAGGGCTTAGGGGGTATCGGTGGGGGCTTAGGATGCGCGGGGCTTAGGGGGTAGGGGCTTAGGAGGCGGCGGGGCTTAGAGGGTAGGGGCTTAGGGGCGGCGGGGGTTAGGGGGTGGGGACGGCGGGGGCTTAGGGTGTAGCGCCTTAGGGGGTAGCGAGACAGCGGCGGGGGGTTAGGAGGCGGCGGGGCTTAGGGGGTATCGGCGGGGGCTTAGGATGCGGCGGGGCTTAGCGGGGCTTAGCGGGGCTTAGGGGGTAGGGGCTTAGGAGGCGGCGGGGCTTAGAGGGTAGGGGCTTAGGAGGCAGCGGGGCTTAGAGGGTAGGGGCGGCGGGGGTTAGGGGGTGGGGGTAGTGACAGGAGCTGTAGCTTATGGGCGGACAGGCGTATGGGCATGGGGCTGTAGTATACCATAGCGGTGTACACTACAGCCCCATGCTGTGGCTTTGTTTGCGGGGCAACGACTCGCAATGCCCGCCTTGCCGCGGCCACGGACAGAGTCCTGGAGAAAGTTCCGAGCTACGCGAACAAAGCCACAGGAAGTAGCGCCGGTCTGACGGAAGTCAGCTACGGCAATTATATAATAGATATAGCAGCGCTATGTTATATGGTGGTACATTACAGCACATGTATAGCAGCACTATAGAATATGGTGGTACATTACATTACATGTATAGTTGCGTTATGGTTTATGGCGTTGCATTACATTACATGCATAGCAGCGCTATGGTATATGGCGGTACATTACAGTACATGTATAGCAGCGCTATGGTATATGGCGGTACATGGATGCAGGATGTGTGGCGCCCCGCAACGAGTGCGTCACAGGAGTGCATTGCATCCCAGACTGCAGCTGCAATTTTCTCTGACTAAGCAATGACATGGCTAACATCAGAGCGCCATACCCTACATGCACATCAGAATAGATGGCCAATAAGGTCCTGGTTGGCGGAGTGTAGGAGTAGTGTGTGTTAGAGGAGAAGTTAGTTTGCAGAATGTAGGAGAAGGAGGAAGGAGAAGAGGTGGCGGGGAGGAACGTAGGAGAGGGTGCCCTGCACAGTTACGTGCAGCCCCTAGGCCACCACCGGTTGGGCGCTATTACCCCGTTGCTTCCACGGGTCAAAATACACCCGTGCCCATCTACAACCGGATCACTGGTTCCGAAGCTGGTAGTCGTTTATCACTGCTATGCAAACCAGGAGTGGAGGGCCCTCTCTACAGGAGTAATCCACCGCCGCCACAAACAGACCCGTCTTGCCAGCGGAGTACCCAACAAAAGGACCCAGGTTAGCCCTCACACCGGAACGTACACACCGTCAGGGAAATTTAAGTAACCCCTTGTACCCAACCTTGGCACTCAAAGGCGACATCGGCAACTCACTTAGAACAAGCTTAGAATGGAGGAACACCGCGGAGCTCTGAGAAACACTGGTCATTGCTAAGTCAACACAGTCCGTTACCCGTTACCTGTATGCCATGTATCATCTGCTGGATACAGTAAAATACCCATTGCACAGACTATCAGTGTCCGTGCCTTTTCCAAGACTGTTCATCTCCGCATGCAGAGAGTAACTGAGCTGCCTCACAACATCTTGTGCAGCTCCTGGCTCCGGGGACTCCCGCTCATCCTGTGGGGAGCGTCCCATCTTGCTGCATCCCATCCCCCGGAGGCCCAAGCAGCGCCGGTGAACTCACCGGAATTCTCACAGGTGGCATCACGACAAGATTTAACCCCTTATCTGTTCAGCCAACGTTTTTGATGTGGACCACCGGGCCCACACAGCCTTGGGTGCGGTACCGTGACAGGGAGCAGCGACAGCCTGAGACGTGCGCACCACGGCTACGGTGAGTCAGATAGATGCGGGGGGGCAGGATGGAGCCGGTAGGGCAGGATGGTGGCGGGGGGATCAGGATGGTGGTGGTGGGGCAGGATGTAGTCGGCGGGGCAGGATGGTGGCGGGGGGGCAGGATGGATACGGGGGGGCATGATGGAAGCGCTCCTCCTTCACCCCTCCGCTGCTCCTGCCCCTCCTCTGCTCCCCGCGGCCCCCCCCAACACCCACATGGTGATAATAAAAATAAAATAATCCCTCAGTGATGATACTTAGGTTGGTTTCACACTACGATTTTTTTAAATCCGAAGCTGTCCGATATAAATCGGACAGCATTGGATCCAAACTGGTCCCTGCAATCGGATGCCAGGCTGGATTGACATGGATTTCATGTGGGGCATCAGTAGGTATGTAAACCAGGTGTTAGATGAGTGGCACAAAGGCATTTAACCCCTTAAAAATTGCTGTTACTTATTCAAATCTGTGAAAATGGGCAATTTGCCCACTTTGATGCCAGTTTTGATGCCCAGAACCCATTTGTGCCAGGCTGGATTGACATGGATTTCATGTGGGGCATCAGTAGGTATGTAAATCAGGTGTCAGATGAGTGGCACAAAGCCATTTAAACCCTTAAAAATAGCTGTTACTTATTCAAATCAGTGAAAATGGGCAATTTACCCACTTTGATGCCAGTTTTGATGCCCAGAACCCTTTTGTGCCAGGCTGGATTGACATGGATTTCATGTGGGGCATCAGTAGGTATGTAAATCAGGTGTCAGATGAGTGGCACAAAGGCATTTAACCCCTTAAAAATAGCTGTTACTTATTCAAATCTGTGAAAATTGGCAATTTGCCCACTTTGATGCCAGTTTTGATGCCCAGAACCCTTTTGTGCCAGGCTGGAGAGACATGGATTTCATGTGGGGCATCAGTAGGTATGTAAATCAGGTGTCAGATGAGTGGCACAAAGCCATTTAACCCCTTAAAAATAGCTGTTACTTATTCAAATCTGTGAAAATGTGAATTTGCCCACTTTGATGCCAGTTTGGATGCCCAGAACCCTTTTGTGCCAGGCTGGATTGGCATGGATTTCATGTGGGGCATCAGTAGGTATGTAAATCAGGTGTCTAGATCAGTGGCACAAAGCCATTTAACCCCTTAAAAATTGCTGTTACTTATTCAAATCTGTGAAAATGGTCAATTTGCCCACTTTGATGCCAGTTTTGATGCCCAGAACCCTTTTGTGCCAGGCTGGATTGACATGTATTTCATGTGGGGCATCAGTAGGTATGAAAATCAGGTGTCAGATGAGTGGCACAAAGGCATTTAACCCCTTAAAAATAGCTGTTACTTATTCAAATCTGTGAAAATGTGAAATTTGCCCACTTTGATGCCAGTTTGTGATGCCCAGAACCCTTTTGTGCCAGGCTGGATTGGCATGGATTTCATGTGGGGCATCAGTAGGTATGTAAATCAGGTCTTAGATCAGTGGCACAAAGCCATTTAACCCCTTAAAAATTGCTGTTACTTATTCAAATCTGTGAAAATGGTCAATTTGCCCACTTTGATGCCAGTTTTGATGCCCAGAACCCTTTTGTGCCAGGCTGGATTGACATGTATTTCATGTGGGCATCAGTAGGTATGAAAATCAGGTGTCAGATGAGTGGCACAAAGGCATTTAACCCCTTAAAAATAGCTGTTACTTATTCAAATCTGTGAAAATGGCAATTTGCCCACTTTGATGCCAGTTTTGATGCCCAGAACCCATTTTTGCCAGGCTGGATTGACATGATTTCATGTGGGGCATCAGTAGGTATGTAAATCAGGTGTCAGATGAGTGGCACAAAGGCATTTAACCCCTTAAAAATAGCTGTTACTTATTCAAATCTGTGAAAATGGGCAATTTGCCCACTTTGATGCCAGTTTTGATGCCCAGAACCCTTTGTGCCAGGCTGGATTGACATGGATTTCATGTGGGGCATCAGTAGGTATGTAAATCAGGTGTCAGATGAGTGGCACAAAGGCATTTAACCCCTTAAAAATAGCTGTTACTTATTCAAATCTGTGAAAATGGGCAATTTGCCCACTTTGATGCCAGTTTTGATGCCCAGAACCCATTTTGTGCCAGGCTGGATGACATGGATTTCATGTGGGGCATCAGTAGGTATGTAAATCAGGTGTCAGATGAGTGGCACAAAGCCATTTAACCCCTTAAAAATAGCTGTTACTTATTCAAATCTGTGAAAATGGGCAATTTGCCCACTTTGATGCCAGTTTTGATGCCCAGAACCCTTTTGTGCCAGGCTGGATTGACATGGATTTCATGTGGGGCATCAGTAGGTATGTAAATCAGGTGTCAGATGAGTGGCACAAAGCATTTAACCCCTTAAAAATAGCTGTTACTTATTCAAATCTGTGAAAATGGGCAATTTGCCCACTTTGATGCCAGTTTTGATGCCCAGAACCCTTTTGTGCCAGGCTGGAATTGACATGGATTTCATGTGGGGCATCAGTAGGTATGTAAATCAGGTGTCAGATGAGTGGCACAAAGCCATTTAACCCCTTAAAAATAGCTGTTACTTATTCAAATCTGTGAAAATGGTGCAATTTGCCCACTTTGATGCCAGTTTTGATGCCCAGAACCCTTTTGTGCCAGGCTGGATTGAGCAATGGATTTCATGTGGGGCATCAGTAGGTATGTAAATCAGGTGTCAGATGAGTGGCACAAAGCATTTAACCCCTTAAAAATAGCTGTTACTTATTCAAATCTGTGAAAATGGGCAATTTGCCCACTTTGATGCCAGTTTTGATGCCCAGAACCCTTTTGTGCCAGGCTGGAGAGACATGGATTTCATGTGGGGCATCAGTAGGTATGTAAATCAGGTGTCAGATGAGTGGCACAAAGCCATTTAACCCCTTAAAAATAGCTGTTACTTATTCAAATCTGTGAAAATGGCAATTTGCCCACTTTGATGCCAGTTTTGATGCCCAGAACCCTTTTGTGCCAGGCTGGAGAGACATGGATTTCATGTGGGGCATCAGTAGGTATGTAAATCAGGTGTCAGATGAGTGGCACAAAGGCATTTAACCCCTTAAAAATAGCTGTTACTTATTCAAATCTGTGAAAATTGGTGATTTGCCCACTTTGATGCCAGTTTTGATGCCCAGAACCCTTTTGTGCCAGGCTGGAGAGACATGGATTTCATGTGGGGCATCAGTAGGTATGAAAATCAGGTGTCAGATGAGTGGCACAAAGCCATTTAACCCCTTAAAAAATTGCTGTTACTTATTCAAATCTGTGAAAATGGGTGATTTGCCCACTTTGATGCTAGTTCTGATGCCCAGAACCCTTTTGTGCCAGGCTGGAGAGACATGGAATTTCATGTGGGGCATCAGTGGGTATGTAAATCAGGTGTCAGATGAGTGGCACAAAGGCCATTTAACCCCTTAAAAATAGCTGTGTTACTTATTCAAATCTGTGAAAATTGGCATTTGCCCACTTTGATGCCAGTTTTGATGCCCAGAACCCTTTTGTGCCAGGCTGGAGAGACATGGATTTCATGTGGGGCATCAGTAGGTATGTAAATCAGGTGTCAGATGAGTGGCACAAAGCCATTTAACCCTTAAAAATAGCTGTTACTTATTCAAATCTGTGAAAATGGGTGATTTGCCCACTTTGATTGCCAGTTCTGATCCCAGAACCCTTTTGTGCCAGGCTGGATGACATGGATTTCATGTGGGGCATCAGTAGGTATGTAAATCAGGTGTCAGATGAGTGGCACAAAGGCATTTAACCCCTTAAAACATTGCTGTTACTTATTCAAATCTGTGAAAATGGGTGATTTGCCCACTTTGATGCCAGTTTTGATGCCCAGAACCCTTTTGTGCCAGGCTGGAGTGACATGGATTTCATGTGGGGCATCAGTAGGTATGTAAATCAGGGTTAGATGAGTGGCACAAAGCCATTTAACCCCTTAAAAATTGCTGTTACTTATTCAAATCTGTGAAAATGGGTGATTTGCCCACTTTGATGCCAGTTCTGATAGCCCAGAACCTTTTGTGCCAGGCTGGATTGACATGGATTTCATGTGGGGCATCAGTAGGTATGTAAATCAGGTGTTAGATGAGTGGCACAAAGGCATTTAACCCCTTAAAAATGCTGTTACTTATTCAAATCTGTGAAAATGGGTAATTTGCCCACTTTGATGCCAGTTTTGATGCCCAGAACCCTTTTGTGCCAGGCTGGAGAGACATGGATTTCATGTGGGGCATCAGTAGGTATGTAAATCAGGTGTCAGATGAGTGGCACAAAGGCATTTAACCCCTTAAAAATAGCTGTTACTTATTCAAATCTGTGAAAATGGTAATTTGCCCACTTTGATGCCAGTTTTGATGCCCAGAACCCTTTTGTGCCAGGCTGGAGAGACATGGATTTCATGTGGGGCATCAGTGGTATGTAAATCAGGTGTCAGATGAGTGGCACAAAGGCATTTTAACCCCTTAAAAATAGCTGTTACTTATTCAAATCTGTGAAAATGGGTGAATTTGCCCACTTTGATGCCAGTTTGATGCCCAGAACCTTTTTGTGCCAGGCTGGATTGACATGGATTTCATGTGGGGCATCAGTAGGTATGTAAATCAGGTGTTAGATGAGTGGCACAAAGGCATTTAACCCCTTAAAAATAGCTGTTACTTATTCAAATCTGTGAAAATGGGTGATTTGCCCACTTTGATGCCAGTTTGATAGCCCAGAACCCTTTTTGTGCCAGGCTGGAATGACATGGATTTCATGTGGGGCATCAGTAGGTATGTAAATCAGGTGTCAGATGAGTGGCACAAAGCATTTAACCCCTTAAAAATAGCTGTTACTTATTCAAATCTGTGAAAATGGGTCAATTTGCCCACTTTGATGCCAGTTTTGATGCCCAGAACCCTTTTGTGCCAGGCTGGAGAGACATGGATTTCATGTGGGGCATCAGTAGGTATGTAAATCAGGTGTCAGATGAGTGGCACAAAGCCATTTAACCCCTTAAAAATAGCTGTTACTTATTCAAATCTGTGAAAATGGTGAATTTGCCCACTTTGATGCCAGTTTGATGCCCAGAACCCATTTGTACCAGGCTGGATGAACATGGATTTCATGTGGGGCATCAGTAGGTATGTAAATCAGGTGTCAGATGAGTGGCACAAAGGCATTTAACCCCTTAAAAATAGCTGTTACTTATTCAAATCTGTGAAAATGGGCTATTTGCCCACTTTGATGCCAGTTCTGATGCCCAGAACCCTTTTGTGCCAGGCTGGATGAGACATGGATTTCATGTGGGGCATCAGTAGGTATGTAAATCAGGTGTTAGATGAGTGGCACAAAGGCATTTAAACCCCTTAAAAATAGCTGTTACTTATTCAAATCTGTGAAAATGGGCAATTTGCCCACTTTGATGCCAGTTTTGATGCCCAGAACCCTTTTGTGCCAGGCTGGAGAGACATGGATTTCATGTGGGCATCAGTAGGTATGTAAATCAGGTGTAGATGAGTGGCACAAAGCCATTTAAACCCCTTAAAAATAGCTGTTACTTATTCAAATCTGTGAAAATGGGTAATTTGCCCACTTTGATGCCAGTTTTGATGCCCAGAACCCTTTTGTGCCAGCTGGAGAGACATGGATTTCATGTGGGGCATCAGTAGGTATGTAAATCAGGTGTCAGATGAGTGGCACAAAGCCATTTAACCCCTTAAAAATAGCTGTTACTTATTCAAATCTGTGAAAATGGGTGATTGCCCACTTTGATGCCAGTTCTGATACCCAGAACCCATTTTGTACCAGGCTGGATTGACATGGATTTCATGTGGGGCATCAGTAGGTATGTAAATCAGGTGTTAGATGAGTGGCACAAAGGCATTTAACCCCTTAAAAATAGCTGTTACTTATTCAAATCTGTGAAAATGGGCAATTTGCCCACTTTGATGCCAGTTTTGATGCCCAGAACCCTTTTGTGCCAGGCTGGAGAGACATGGATTCATGTGGGGCATCAGTAGGTATGTAAATCAGGTCTTAGATCAGTGGAACAAAGGCATTTAACCCCTTAAAAATAGCTGTTACTTATTCAAATCCTTGAAAATGGGTAATTTGCCCACTTTGATGCCAGTTTTGATGCCCAGAACCCTTTTGTGCCAGGCTGGAGAGACATGGATTTCATGTGGGGCATCAGTAGGTATGTAAATCAGGTGTCAGATGAGTGGCACAAAGCCATTTAACCCCTTAAAAATAGCTGTTACTTATTCAAATCTGTGAAAATGGGTGATTTGCCCACTTTGATGCCAGTTCTGATACCCAGAACCCATTTGTGCCAGGCTGGAGAGACATGTATTTCATGTGGGGCATCAGTAGGTATGTAAATCAGGTGTCAGATGAGTGGCACAAAGCCATTTAACCCCTTAAAAATAGCTGTTACTTATTCAAATCTGTGAAAATTGGTGATTTGCCCACTTTGATGCCAGTTTTGATGCCCAGAACCCTTTTGTGCCAGGCTGGAGAGACATGGATTTCATGTGGGGCATCAGTAGGTATGTAAATCAAGTGTTAGATGAGTGGCACAAAGGCATTTAACCCCTTAAAAATTGCTGTTACTTATTCAAATCTGTGAAAATGGGTAATTTGCCCACTTTGATGCCAGTTTTGATGCCCAGAACCCTTTTGTGCCAGGCTGGAGAGACATGGATTTCATGTGGGGCATCAGTAGGTATGTAAATCAGGTGTCAGATGAGTGGCACAAAGGCATTTAACCCCTTAAAAATAGCTGTTACTTATTCAAATCTGTGAAAATGGTCAATTTGCCCACTTTGATGCCAGTTTTGATGCCCAGAACCCTTTTGTGCCAGGCTGGAGAGACATGGATTTCATGTGGGGCATCAGTGGGTATGTAAATCAGGTGTCAGATGAGTGGCACAAAGGCATTTAACCCCTTAAAAATAGCTGTTACTTATTCAAATCTGTGAAAATGGGTGATTTGCCCACTTTGATGCCAGTTCTGATACCCAGAACCTTTTGTGCCAGGCTGGATTGACATGGATTTCATGTGGGGCATCAGTAGGTATGTAAATCAGGTGTTAGATGAGTGGCACAAAGGCATTTAACCCCTTAAAAATAGCTGTTACTTATTCAAATCTGTGAAAATGGTCAATTTGCGCACTTTGATGCCAGTTTTGATGCCCAGAACCCTTTTGTGCCAGGCTGGAGAGACATGGATTTCATGTGGGGCATCAGTAGGTATGTAAATCAGGTGTCAGATTAGTGGCACAAAGCCATTTAACCCCTTAAAAATAGCTGTTACTTATTCAAATCTGTGAAAATGGGCAATTTGCCCACTTTGATGCCAGTTTTGATGCCCAGAACCCTTTGTGCCAGGCTGGAGAGACATGGATTTCATGTGGGGCATCAGTAGGTATGTAAATCAGGTGTCAGATGAGTGGCACAAAGCCATTTAAACCCCTTAAAAATAGCTGTTATCTTATTCAAATCTGTGAAAAATGGGTGATTTGCCACTTTGATGCCAGTTCTGATACCCAGAACCATTTGTACCAGGCTGGATTGACATGGATTTCATGTGGGGCATCAGTAGGTATGTAAATCAGGTGTTAGATGAGTGGCACAAAGGCATTTAACCCCTTAAAAATAGCTGTTACTTATTCAAATCTGTGAAAATGGGCAATTTGCCCACCTTTGATGCCAGTTTTGATGCCCAGAACCCTTTTGTGCCAGGCTGGAGAGACATGGATTTCATGTGGGGCATCAGTAGGTATGAAAATCAGGTGTCAGATGAGTGGCACAAAGGCATTTAACCCCTTAAAAATAGCTGTTACTTATTCAAATCTGTGAAAATGGGTGATTTGCCACTTTGATGCTAGTTCTGATGCCCAGAACCCTTTTGTGCCAGGCTGGAGAGACATGTATTTCATGTGGGGCATCAGTAGGTATGTAAATCAGGTGTCAGATGAGTGGCACAAAGCCATTTAACCCTTAAAAATAGCTGTTACTTATTCAAATCTGTGAAAATTGGTGATTTGCCCACTTTGATGCCAGTTTTGATGCCCAGAACCCTTTTGTGCCAGGCTGGAGAGACATGGATTTCATGTGGGGCATCAGTAGGTATGTAAATCAAGTGTTAGATGAGTGGCACAAAGGCATTTAACCCCTTAAAAATTGCTGTTACTTATTCAAATCTGTGAAAATGGGTAATTTGCCCACTTTGATGCCAGTTTTGATGCCCGAGAACCCTTTTGTGCCAGGCTGGAGAGACATGGATTTCATGTGGGGCATCAGTAGGTATGTAAATCAAGTGTTAGATGAGTGGCACAAAGGCATTTAACCCCTTAAAAATTGCTGTTACTTATTCAAATCTGTGAAAATGGGTAATTTGCCCACTTTGATGCCAGTTTTGATGCCCAGAACCCTTTTGTGCCAGGCTGGAGAGACATGGATTTCATGTGGGGCATCAGTAGGTATGTAAATCAGGTGTCAGATGAGTGGCACAAAGGCATTTAACCCTTAAAAATAGCTGTTACTTATTCAAATCTGTGAAAATGGGTAATTTGCCCACTTTGATGCCAGTTTTGATGCCCAGAATCCTTTTGTGCCAGGCTGGAGTGACATGGATTTCATGTGGGGCATCAGTAGGTATGTAAATCAGGTGTTACATGAGTGGCACAAAGGCATTTAACCCCTTAAAAATAGCTGTTACTTATTCACATGTGTGAAAATTGGTTCTCTGCCCACTTTGATGCCAGTTCTGATGCCCAGAACCCATTTGTGCCAGGCTGGATTGACATGAACTTGATGTGTTGCATCACAAAGTATGTAAATCAGGTGTCAGATTAGTGGCACAAAGCCATTTAACCCTTTCCATACCAGACCTCAGTGCCCACTTTGATGCCCATTTTTGTGCCAGCCTTCTATTTTTTTTATCTGTTTTTAACTGTATTCATAAAAGGGCACATGACTGCATATTATTATATACTTAGAATGGTTAATTTTTATTGAAAAAGCTGAAAAAAACAGAAAATAAAAAATAGCCGAATAAGAAACTGCTGAATAAGAAACCAACTTCAGCCCGAATAAGAAACTGAACGAATAAGAAACCAACTTCAGCATCGTGGGGTATGGGGTAGTCGGAACCGGGCTAGCATACAGTTCCAGGGAGTCACAGGGGTCGAGACCCGTTTCTGTGGCCATGGGTGCAGCTGTTAAGGGGGGGCTCTGGTTTGGTAGGAAAAGGGATGAAGAATGGGGAGTTATTAGTGACTCCATCCATGGTATGTGGCTATTAGTGGCCATTGCTGCTGCAGAACCTCTGGGGATGATGGACGGGCAGCTGGGATGGAGCGGCTCCCTACGGGCAGAGCTGGTCCCCAGGACTGGGTGTAGACAGGGTGTAAGGTGCAGGAGGGTGGCATGAAGCAACAGACAGACTCACTGTTTTGTGGTTCCTCGGTCCTTTCACTGGTGTAACGGTAGTACTGGCAGTTGGAAGGCTGAATCCAGGCACCTGAGAGCAACTCAGGATAATCCTCACCTAACCTGTTCTGAGGCCTCCTTTGCTGCATTGTGTTGGTGGGTCCTTGCTGCTGCATAAGCTGAGCTGCTGGTTCTCTCTCTCTCTTCTGATTGTTGGTATGGCAGGCAACTCGAGTTCTTTATTGTTTCGGGCGACTGTCCCTGGGCTCTTTACGTTGGTTTGCCTCCGGGCATAGTGTGGCTGGGGGACTTGGAAACCCCCACCTTCCAGTGTTGGCTTCAGGGACGTTAGGCCATGCACAGCCTCGAACTCCAGTGTCCGTTCTTGGTGCTGTTCCTCTGGGGTGAGCACGACACCGCTCCGCTACCCAGGTGTCCCTTCACTTCCTCAGACCCCTGTCTTGACTCTTAACGCTAAATTAGCTACCCTGGAACGAGCTTAGCGCAGCTACCAATCCACAGGATGTCTTCCATAGTCCTCTTAAGGACTGAACTGACTAACTCTGCCCCAGACCAGAATTTCTAGGGGAGCTTACCTTGAACTCGAGTTTAGATCTCCCCCTTCAGGCCTGGAGTCAGAAAGGTGTTGTGTGCAGTTACAGTCTAGTGTGGATACCCTTCTGTTGTTCTCAAGCGTGACACTACCACCCGGGGGTGATAATGACACTGTGGCAATTGGACCCTGGGGTGCCACACTAGCAAAGGAAGAAGAAAAGTTCCAGCACCAGGCGTCTCTTCATTAAAATCTTCAATATTTTATTTCCATGTCAAGATTAGAACATCATGCCGTGACACAGCCCCTAAACGCCTGATGCGATTCTAAGAAAGTTCTTAATGATAGGCATATGTTCATCCTTATATACCTATTCCATTAAGTGAAACCATGTACACCTGTTACTTGACATAGTTGTTTCACATTCATTACAAATTCAAATGGGAGACAGCTTACCAAAAATCAAGAAGCCTACATAGACTGTCGCCTCCTTATCTACACAAACATAAGTTTGTAAAAGATATCTCTACTTTCTTTATCGCTTCATTGGGGGACAAAAGAAGACCATGGACACAGGAAAACCATGGGTGTATGCTGTTCTGCCACTAGGAGGCAACAATAGGCTAAACAAAACTAAAAAAAGGTTAGCTCCTCCCAGGCAGTATATACCCCACTGAATGGAAGGAGTTGGTCAGTTTTTTGCTTAGTATCTTAGGAGGCAGACACGGGGCTCCCTTTTGGGCCCTGTTTCTACCATTTCATCCCTGTTGTTTTTATTAATGGTTTATGCTTTTTCTTTCAGATCTTACTGAGAATTCACCAACAGGGAATACAGAGTGCAATGAGGCACTCTGTCACCCCACATGGGTACCGAGGGTCCAGAAAACTCCGGGCTGCCTGTCAACCCTCCGTCTCCCTGGCAGGACATCTCCCCTGCACCCCTGCTCAGGGGCAACCGATCCTCCCTTAAACAGCTCTCGCTCACCAGCGCCAGCCTGTAGGGTGCACAGATGCCAGAGGACCCTCTGCTAAACAGGAGAGAGGTCCCTGCATCTGGAGATGCAGCTGCCGACGTCCAGATAAAGCAGGCGTCCTTATCAACAGATCCCTCCAGGCATCCGGAACATCCACAGGACGGGTAGGAAGACTCTGTGCTGTCTCCTGCTGTGTGTGTGTGGCCCCCGCAGCACGATGGATGATTGGTGGTTGGTGGATAAAACTCAAATCGCTGCATTGTCCCAGTGCTCTGCGCCAGCCCCCCCTCAGTTTGCCAGCAGCAGCTTCAAATTTAGTCCCCGGTCTCTCTGCGGCCTCCAGGGTTGAAGTGCCCGCCCCCATAGGCCTAACAGTTTTCATAGAGGAGCCCAGGCTTTCTCCCACCTTCTCTCCTTTCTGTGGCTTTCTGTGTGAAGCCACGCACCCCGCTTGGGCTGTGTGAAGCCACGCCCCTCGCTCTCCTCTGATGTAGGTTACTGTGGAGTAGGGCTGTTAACACCCTGTGCACAGCAGCTGTGCAGACAGCACTCAGCACAGTGCAGGGCCAGCACAGTTACTAGGGAATATTGCAAAGCACAGTAAGAATAATACCAAGGCCATGGCCCTTGTGGGCATATGAACACTCTAACTAACTATTAAAATAAGTCCTTATCCCTAGGTGTAATGTGCATCCCTACAGTTGGGAAATGCTGGGGTTAATGTACATCCCAGCAGATTGATGATGATTAGGGTGCATCCTCACAAATTGCTGGGCACTTTCTCGGATTGCCGTGCATTTTTATAGATTACTGTGCATCCTTTCACATTATTGTACATTTTTACGCATTTCTCTGCATCCTATTGGTTTACTATGCTTCATTGCGGATGAGTGATTCCCAAGTTTAATGAGCATCCTCACGGATGGACAATGAATGTTTGCTGAACCAGAAGTTTCCATCCACCAATGTATTATATCATTGCTAGTGACAATGACCACGGAACCTGGCCACTGTCCTGTGCATCAGAGTTTCCAAACCACCACACATCATATCACCGGTAGCGGCTATGATCACAGAACCTGTCCACTATCCAGTGCAACAGTGTTTCCAGCCACCACATATGACTTCGCTGATAGCGTCATTGGCCACGTAACCTGTCCACTATCCAGTGCACCAGCATTTCCAGTCACTATGTGTGACATCACTCATAGCGTCATTGGCCACGGAACCTGTCCACTCTCCAGTGCAACAGTGTTTCCAGTCACTACGTGTGACATCGCTAATAGCATCATGGGCCACAGAACCTGTCCACTACCCAATGCAACAGTGTTTCTAGTCACTACGTGTGACATTACTGATAGCGTCTTGGGCCACGGAACCTGTCCACTACTCGGTGCATCAGTGTTTCCTATCATCACGTGGGACATCACTGATAGCGTAATTGCCCATGGAGCCTGTCCACTGCCCAGTGCTACAGAGCTCCTTGCCACCACATGTGGCATAACATTTGGCGTCAATTGCCATGGAACTTGTCCACTACCCAGTGCAACAGTCTTTCCAACCACCATGTATGGCACCACTGACAATGTCATTGGCCACGGAAACTGTCCACTATCCAGTGCATCAGTGTTTCTGACCACCATGTGTGACATTGCTGATGGCGTAATAGGCCACGAAACCTGTCCACTATCCAGTGCAACAGTCCTTCCAGTTAAAACTTACATCGAAAGGTGTACCGTTACACGTCACAACATTGCATGCAATTTCACTTGCAACTTACTAGTTGCAGTGAAATCATGGACACATTGTTCCATTTTGTTGCTGTGTACAAATGTAACAATGTGTCCATGATTTCACTGCAACCAGTAAGTTGCAAGTGAAATTGTGTGGCACCCCATGGGTTAATGTGCCACAATAACATCACATGGGTTCTCTCCCCCACTACACACTGACAAACACTACCACCTCTGGGCAATAGAGGGAGCACCTCCTGCTCCCTTATACACACTTGCCCATGAGGGAGAGCTCAGTTCAGCTCGCAGCAGGGCTGAGAAGAGGACACAGAGCAGAGTTAGCTCAGTGCAGACCTAGCAAGGGTCAGAGGAACAAGGAGAACGAAGGACAGAGGAACACGTCTGGGAGCTGGAGTGATACCATCACTTGCCCCAGAAGTAAGCACAGAGAGACGGACACCGGATCCGGTACTGTGTCTGGCACCCACAGCACAGCGAATCCAGGAACAGTGGGATCTCTAGATGCCCCCTAGTACCAGAGTGAAGCAACACGGAGGGGTCAGTGCAGCATAGAGGACCCAAGTTGCCTAGCCAAGTGGTACCAGCAGCATACAGAGAGAGACGTGAGGAATCCCAGCAGCTTAGCTTGAAGCAGCAGCTCAGGACACACACACAGTGCAGCACAAGGAGGCCAACGACCCGGACAGGGTGTGGGGAGAGAGCCCAGCTCCATTACAGACTCCGTGGACTATAATCTGCAATAATATCAGCAGTAAAGCTTTGGAAAACAACTTTGGAGTCTGTGTAGTGATTGCGACCTTTGCTCCAGATTCAGCACAGAGACAATTCCTCCCTGCAGATCCAGCCTGTCAGCTCTGCAGCATCAGGACAAGAAGGGAATTACAGTATCAACTAAACGTGAGTGTGTGTCCTCCAACTCTTCCCCATCATCTATAACCCCAATAGACTTTAAGCCTTTACTGCCCCGGGGGATACAGTTCCCCCCACTGGAACTATACCACCTCCGCTGCCCTCACATCACCCCCGGAGGTTCTGCAGCAGCGGCGGCCCCCATTACTGGCCGCATCAAGTGGGTGGCGTCACCCGTGACAATCTCCTTGTAAATATTCCCCTTTTATTGTGCTGAGCCAGGGACACGGTCCGGACCAAGCCACCAGTGACATCCCCAGCAGCAGACCGGTCCGGTACCGAGTACCCCACGTCCCTTGGGGCTCCACAACCGCATGCAATGTTGCGACATGTAAAGGTACCCTTAGAGTCAGTAGAAAATGGACCGACTCCAACTTCTAAAATATATAATAAATTGGGTACAGTAATTCAATGCAGAATGTGCTGAATATTATTATTATGAATTATTATGTTCCATCTAATTAACTTGATTATTATATCATAATAATTATTGAAATGTGATGTTCACTTTGTACTACAGTAAATTTATCACGTAAGTATGAGCCATGTATGAAGGATTCGGAGTCAGAGAAATTGAGGAGTTGGAGTCGGAGGTTTGGCTTAAGGCCCAATTACACACACAGATAATTGTGCAGAGATTGTTCGCAGATCTCCGGTTGCAGTGAAATCATGGACACATTGTTCCATTTTTTGGCCGTGTACAAATGGAACAATGTGTCCATGATTTCACTGCAACCAGAGATCTGCGAACAATCTCTGCACAATTATCTGTGTGTGTAACTGGGCCTTGAGTCTAATGTGTATGGGGGGGCTTTAGAGCCAATTTCACACGGACTGGACCAGCCACATGTCTCCTGAGTCTTATGGCCGCTTTACACACACCAACTTCTGTGACCAACTTCTGTGACCAACTTCTGTGACCAACTTCTGAACAGATCTCTGGTTGCAGTGAAATCATGGACACATTGATCCATTTTGTGGCTGTGTACAAATGTAACAATGTGTCCATTATTTCACTGCAACCAGAGATCTGTTCAGAAGTTGGTCACAGAAGTTGGTGTGTGTAAAGCAGCCCTTAGGCCGGCTTCACACCACGTTTAGATCCGATCCGGGGCTGTCCGATGTGGACCGGACAGCCCCGGACTGGATCAGCACACCGAACCGGAGGGCAAATATGCCCTCCGGTCCGGTGTGCAGACAGATGCAGCTGCTGATGATTCAGGACCGCGGGGAACTAGCCGCAGTCTTGAAGTGACAGCGGCGTGTAGCCGCAGGTATCCAGTTGCTGGATCCTCCTGGACTGGGGCAATCCGGCCCCATAGGCTCCCATGTTAGGGAGCGCCAGATTGCCCCGGAATCGGGAGAATCTGGGATGATCCAGTTTGTGGAGATTTTCCTCCCTGGACACAAAAATGCTGCAAGCAGCATTTTTGTGTCCGGGAGAAAAAGGCTGATCCTCCCGGATCCTCCTGGACAAATGCAAGCCGGATAGCAGATTGCTGCCATCCGGCTTCCATCCGGCCCCATAGGATACTATGGGGCTAAAATCCAGTCCGGGGCTGTCCGGTTTACAATGGACAGCCCCGGATCAGATTAAAATGTGGTGTGAAACCAGCCTTATGTGTATGAGGCTATCGAGTTTGGGTCAGGAGACCTGCAACTGGTCTCTGCCTCAAGGACTATGAATTATGGACTAATAGTTGCGAGCCCAACCACTGTGATCTTATTTTCAGGTATGAGAAACACTGAGTTTTATCAGTAATTTTGCTCAGAGTTTTGTTATTTGTTTCATAATTTTTTCTTGTGTGTGTACAAAAAAAAAAGTTTCCGCAACTTTTCATATGTAACAGTCCTTGAAAATTGGATGGTATCTGAGTGTTGAAAAATCCGGCTAACTCACCACCAGGTGCAGGGATCACACAGTGTGGTCTATGTAATAAGAGGAAAATGAAGAAACATCCAGCTTCCACAATCCAAATAAATTAATGAATGTTTTTATTGAATACACCACAAAAAAATATGAACACGTGTGATGCCAACGTTTCTCTTCAGAAAGATTTCTTATATTTATTCTATAGACATAGTATAGTGTACAGTGTTTGTGGAACGTTGCTGCCATCTATTGGCCGTTGTTAAAATATTTGTTTCCATTAGTGATGAACAAGTGTATTTTTTACTATTCGCACGAATAGTATGGTCATCTCAGTACTCATTACTCGGTGAATATTGCTGGTGCTCTTGAGTGATTTGTCGGTCATTATCGATCTGACGTAAATTGAAAGCTCCCTTCAGTAAGCAATAGGAGCTGGCACCTCAGGGAGAGCAGATTGAATGTTAGGCTGCGTTCACACATTCGCGTATTTTATCGCGTTTTTTCGCAGTCTTTCAAGGGAAAAACGCGCGTTTAAAAACGCGATAAGAATACGCGAGAGAACAACTCGCTTCTACTTCAATCGCGCATTTAGACGCGCGTTTTTATAATGGGGCCTATGGAAACGCGCGTGTAAAAAAACGCAAAGAATTGACATGTTCATTCTTTTTACGCGCGCGTTTTTTTGCTCCAAAAACGCTGCGTTTAATTACGCGATGTCTCCAAGGCACAAAGTGAATGTCCATTCACTGCTGTAAAACGCAGACGCACATGCGTTTTTGGAGCAAATACGCGCGTAAAAAAATGCGCAAAATACGCGATGTGTGAACGCAGCCTTAGACTCTCTCTGGGGGGCACTGCAAGGTGTTTTATGCTGTGAAAATTTTTGAAAAAGCCCACCCTCCCGCCCTTTCCGGAAAGACTTGTTTTATAGCCGGATGTGTGTGGGCGTAGCCTATCACTCACTGACTTACATTGTACTCGCTATTCGGATGTGTACGCGAGTATTAAAAACTACTCAATGAGTATAGCGAGTGTGAATATTATGGTACTCGCTCATCACTAGCTTCCATGTATCTTATTGTACCGTAATTCCCAAAATGCCTCTCTCTTTCTGTAACCCCTCCTATCTTGTTTCCTTATATCCTTTCTACTGGTCAGTGCCATATGCATCAGGATTGAAGAGATGATTCTCCTGTTACCTCTATCCTCCATCTTGCATCCCTCATCTCACCCTTCATCTCCTCTGACATCCTACCTCTTTTCACCAAGGTACTATAAGTTAAATTTGTTGAAGTTCAACCGCTGCATCATCCCTCCTTGATTCACCATGTGCGGCTGGTCAGATATGGGAGGAGAGGATAGATAGTCACCCATCTACCATTGCTTATACAGAGATTTGTGCTCACATCCTTCAGACACATCTCACATGTGCATCGGTGGCAAAATAACAAGACACAGAGCGTAGATATTCTGTGCATTTCAGATCAACTATGATCCCTCTTCATGGCACCTACTTTCACATGGTAGCTGTGTCCCCTACGTGGCATGTGAAAAAAGGTGCTCTGGTCAGTTGGAACCAAAGCAGAACTTGGGCTAAATGCAGTGTTATGTGTGGCGGAAAACTAATACTGCACATCCCCCTGAAAACTCCTTCCCCACCATCAAATGTGGTGGCAGCATCATGCTGTGGGGATGCTTTTCTTTAGCAGGAAGAGGGAAGTTGGTCAGAGTTGATGGGAAGATCTATAAGCTAAATACAGAGGAGTCCAGGAGGAAAACTTTTTAGGGTGGTTTCACATTGCGATTTTTGAGGATCCATGACTATCCGTTGTAAAACGGACAGCCACGGATCCGATTTGGCCCCATGTTATCCTATTGGCACAGATCGGATCAGATTTGGCCTAATTGCCATCGATTTTGTCTGATCGATTGTGTCTGATTTTTTGCTGTGCCCAGCGAAAAATCGGACACAAATTGGATCAGACCCGATCCGCGGCCTTTAACATGAGAGCCTATGGAGCACGGGTCCGAGAAAACACAGGATCGTGTCTCGGACCCAATTGTAGTGTACTGGGAATGCTCAGTACACTAAAAGTGCTCTGTACCATCTAATTTCACTTCCGCATCCATACATTGCAGAAGGAAATTAAGCTAAAGCAAGGGGTTAAAAATAAAAAAACTATTCTCACCTTCCAGCGATCCTCCGACTCCTCCAGCAAGCTCGGGTGTCCACAGGACCTGCCGTTACGTCACAACCCGATCAGCTGATCGGGTCACATGAAGGTTACTGCGGGTAACTGCGATCATGTGACCCGATGACGCTGCCAGGGGAGGTCCTGTAGACACCCGGAGCTTGCTGGAGGCGTCGGGGGATCGCTGGAAGGTGAGAATAGAGTTTTTTTTATTTTTAACCCCTTGCTTTTGTGGCGCCCGCTATGCAAGCGTCACAGAGGGGTACTGCACTCGTAAAAGAGGTGCAGATACTCCAGCTGCAAGCGGATTCTAGGATGGTGGGTGAAATCCATAACCAGCCTCCCACACTAGATTACACGGTGGGAGGGTACCCGGGAGGGAATAAAACCACCTCTAGGGGGAACACTTAGGTCTTGTCTTGGCCTCTAAGTCGTTGACCAAGGAGAGAGGGAGTAGGAGAAAAGGCTCCCAGGCGCAGACAGTTACCGGGTACCGGAGCCGCATCTGTGGGATACTATAGGACCACAGAGAATCCGGAGTCCTGTGGAGTATATAGTTCTCCATGGCACCTGAGCAGTCCAAAAGAGGGAACCAGGCACCGCTGAAGTAGCAGGGGGCTAGCCAGCAGAGAGTTACCCGACGGCAGCAAGGGTGAAAGAAGGACGGAGGTCAGGTGGGCTTCAAGTCACCAGGCTTCACACAACCACTGGGAAAGAAGGCACACACCAAGGGTTCCATCATTACCACCTGGGATCCACTTGCACCCGTTAGCTACCTGTTATAACAACTTATGCTGAACTGTAAACTGCAACTTAAAAATGCTACAAGTTTCCAGTAAAGCACCTGGAGAGAAGTGAACTCGACTCTGCTGCATTTCCTTGTAAATCACTTTGTTCCCCTACAGGAACACTGCCCCGGAGGTCCCAGTCCTACCTATGGAGGACTTTACCACACTAGCCGCATTACCAACTACCTCCGGAGGACTGTGGCGGCGCTGGTGGCATCTCACCAGATACTACAGGTGGCGTCACGACAAACTTTGTACATAATCCCTGTAAATATTAACCCCCTTTTTGAAAGATAGGCCCAGGACATGGGGTCAGGCACGGCTGCCATTTCCCGTGACTACACTTAAGCCTTCAGAGCCTGACACCCGAGTACCCCACAGCCTGGGCGCAGCACTTTTACTTCATTTCACTTCCGCAATGTATGGATATACATTGCGCAAGTGAAAGTGCCCCTCACAGCTCTTTCTGTGTCTGGACCCATGAAAATCACGAACCCGGACACAGAAATAGCATCTGGAGGTCACCTCCAATGTTTTCCTTTCCTGTCTGTGGGATCCTACAAAAAGTAGTATCCCACGGACAGGAAAAAAAACGCGATGTGAAATCAGCCTAAGAGGCTGTAAATGACATGAGACTGGGGTGTAAGTTCACCTTCCAGCAGGATAATTAACCTTATCAAACTCTCAAAGCTACAATGGAATGGTTTATTACCAGGTATATTCATGTGTTTGAATGGCCCAGTCACAGTCCAGATTTAAATCCCATTGAGAAGACTTGAAAATTACTGTTCACAGATGCTCTCCATCCAATCTCCCTGAGCTACAGCTAGTTTGCAAAGATGAAAATTTAAGCATTTAGTTTCGGATTTACATTTTTAATATATTTAGTAAATCAAGTATCATTTACTTTGCAATTCACAAATACTTGCTACTCAGTGTTGGTATATCACATAAAATCCCAATAAAATAAATTTAAGTTTGTGAGTGTAACATGAAAAATTGTGGAAAACGTCATGGGGTATGCATACTACCGTATTTAAAAACACTGTAAATAGTAGGCAGTTGCTGCTCTCATATGTGCCAACGAACATATGGAGTAAGTTTGTGGATTTGACTGGCCTGAGTTTATACAGCCTTACAGATATTAAATATTGTAATATCTAATAGGCACTTCATAAATATTTAATCCATAAAGAGTTAACACATTTACGTTGTGTAACTCCTCAGGATTCAGCACAGCTATTAATGTGACAGTGAGCTCATGTTGCTCACGAGTGTGGCAGCAGCAGATCTGTATGACACATAAAAGTGAGTACATGACAAGAATACACCCACTTCTGTACACAGAGAGACGCAAGTACATAGGCGTTGTGCTCATATGCACATGCCACTAGCCAGCTGTCTGCCAATAAAAACATGCCCATTACCAATTCCAATGTGCTGTAATTATATAGACAACTACCGTATATACTCGTGTATAAGCCGACCCCCCTACTTTTGCCCCCAAAACCTGGGAAAACCTATTGACTCGTGTATAAGCCGAGGGTGGACCCCAGCACAGGTATACAGCCCCCAGCAGTGTGGTATACAGGCCTCCCCAGTGGTAGTATACAGCAGCCTCCCCAGTGGTATATACAGGCCCCAGCAGCATATACAGCAGCCCCAGTGGTATACAGCAGCCTCCCCAGTAGTATATACAGCAGCCCCAGTGGTATATACAGGCCCCAATGGTATATACTGGCCCCAGTGGTATACAGGGGCCCCCCCTTGCTGCCGCACACCTGTAAAGTAATAGATCATTATACTTATCCCTGTCGCTGTCGACGCTCTGCACCGCGCTCCTCCGGGTCTTCATGCTTCTTCCTGCTTCCTCCTCCGGCGGGCGCAGGCAATGACGTCACTGCCTGTGCGCCGGAGGAGGGAGCAGGAAGAAGCATGAAGACCCGAAGTAGCGCGGTGCAGAGCGGCGACAGGGATAAGTATAATGATCTATAACCTTACAGGTGTGCGGCAGCAAGGGGGGGCGCCTGTATACCACTGGGGCCTGTATATGACTTTTCAGCACATTTTTTGTGCTGAAAAACTCGGCTTATACACGAGTATATACGGTACCTTAATAAATGTTATAGAAGGGCTGCTTACAATTCACACACACACATATATATATATATATACACACAGTTCAAAGAGGGTCACAGCACTTCTTTTCCAAAGCAAGGGTAGTTTATTCCAGCTCAGGCATACATGGCGACGTTTCGAGCCGTGTCAGCTCTTTATCCAGCAACCACATAACAATTAAACCAGTCTTTTATACACCTGTAGCCTCTTGCACCACTTCCTTACACATAATCTGCATAGACAAAATAATACCCACTACCTAATTAACACAGGTGCTAATGTACATAGGACAAGTGTTTAATAAATCATTTATCAGAGGTCTGACAACTGTTATCACTGATGAACAACATTCCTTTTACAGATCTGATCACATTTCACAGTGTATTATACAGTATAGAGCAGTATGGGAGCAGTTTACTGGGTTCCTGTATTCCAGCATAGCACTCCCCATGCTGTAGATGCTTCCGGGACACTGTTAAACACATGCTAGAGTACAGGAACCCGGTAAGATGCTCCCATACTGCTCTATACTGTATAATACACTGTGAAATGTGATCAGATCTGTAAAAGGAATGTTGTTCATCAGTGATAACAGTTGTCAGACCTCTGATAAATGATGATTATTAAACACTTGTCCTATGTACATTAGCACCTGTGTTAATTAGGTAGTGGGTATTATATGTCTATGCAGATTATGTGTAAGGAAGTGATGCAAGAGGCTATAGGTGTATAAAAGACTGGTTTAATTGTTATGTGGTTGCTGGATAAAGAGCTGACATGGCTCGAAACGTCGCCATGTATGCCTGAGCTGGAATAAACTACCCTTGCTTTGGAAAAGAAGTGCTGTGACCCTCTTTGAACTGAATGTAATATAGGGGCTAGAAGGAGCCTCTGGAACGCTCTGCACTCTGATTTAAACCAGCTATACGCGCTGCTTCTGCTTTTCTTGTTTATATATATATATATAAATAAGAGCAAAGCAAACCACCACCTCATAGTAAATATGACTATGTGGCACCCCAGTGATCCGGTTGCCACAGTGACATTGCTTCCTTCATCGGGGGTGATGTCAAGCTTGGAATCAGGTGAAGATCCCCATGCCAGGTAACCCCACACGTGCATTCACCATTCCTGACTCCAGGCCTGAAGGGGGAGCTTTACGCTCGAGTTTAGGGGAGCTGCTCTGTTTCCAAAACAGAGGAGGGGTTAGTGAGTACGTCTGAGGAGAGGGAGAGGAGAAGACTTAATAGAGAGAGCTCTGGGAAGTGGAGCTGCCAAAAGCTCACCCTAGAGAGGCGATACTGAAGACAAAGAGTCCTGGCTCATACGGGAACTGCATGTCCCGCTGATCGAATCTGGAAGACAGGAGACTGCAAGTATCCTGGCCACACTGAAGACTCGGTGACACAACAGCATAGCGAGAGCCCGGAGCTGCCACTAGCACGGCGGTGCTCATGATAGGCTCATGCTGTCTGCCATACGGGTAAGAAAGGAAGAAGGCCACAGGATAGCTCGCAGGCTGCCAGGACCCCAAACTGAGAGTGCAGCAGGAAGGCCTCCAAACCCACCTGGCGAAGAGGACTCCGAATGCTTCCAGGCTGACCGGACCCTTTTGGACCTAGTAATCAGTGCCCCCGGTCTGCACCACGTTTTGCCAAGTAAAAGTAAAAGAGCTGCACCCTTTGTGTCCTATTGTTTATCGACCCCTCCTTGTCACTTGCACCCTAATCAACTACTCCCATCGTCCCCCTAGACTCTTATACCAATCCTGGGGCCCCGCTCCACCTGTGGAGAGTGTTACCATACCAGCTGCCGCTTCATGTGCCCCAGAGGTCCAAAACAGCTGCGCTCGTCATCCATGAGCAGCTACCACAGGTGGCGTCACGTACAAACTCATCATTCCCTGTAAAAAAAAATCTCACAGCAGGCACGAGTGGCACACCCCGGACCCAAGTCGCGCTGGCTACCGAATACCCCAGGCCATTGCGGCCGTCACAACTATACATTTCCCCTAACTGTTATAAATAATATGCTCTCGTCTGCTGCTGTGCCTAGGTCTCTGATGTGTCCTCTCTTTATCTCCAAAATAGCAGAGGCATAGGGAGCACTGTGTAATGTTTGAACCATGCCTCTACTGTTTCCTTTCTTTTGGTGGTGTGTCTTTCCCAAGAAAAAGAAAATAAAGGGGAGGCATGTTTCAGACTTTACACAGCACTTTGGTGGACTGTAATGTAAAGGCTGCTGATTGGCTGCAGTGTTCATGTGACATAATGTCACCTGATTCCTGGGGAATACAGCTTTGCAATCAAAGAAATGGAACTGATTGAGAAAACGAATGTGTAACTTATTTCATTTATGATGGACAGTGGAGCTGCCAAGTAGGGGATGTCTAATAGTAAACAACCCTTTCATTATATCGTATGTAACCTCACTATTCACTCATAACTATTTTGTGAGCTATTCTAAGTGCATTCATAACTAAAGATGCATTCTTAAGAATGCTAGCTTCATGATAACCTTTCAGTGTAAACAGACTGACAATTACCTAATGAATGAGCAAAATTCGTACTCTAGCTTCTATGATCTATAGAAGCCTATGTACCGTGAATTATCTATTAGGGTACCTTTACACGCGGCTACATTTCTAGGGTGGCTACAGGTAACTTACTGGTTGCAGTGAAATCATGGAGACAAGGTTCTATCTTGTTGCTGTGTACAAATGGAATAATCTCTCCATGATTTCACTGCAACCAGTAAGTTACCTGTAGCCACCCTAGAAATGTAGCCGCATGTAAAGGTACCCTCATGGTACCTTAACACGCCGCTACAGAAGCTTGGAAACAACCGGGTGTCTCATGTGCACGAGCACGTACCAACGGTTGCAAACGGTACCCGATACCGCCTTTACACGCCGCTACAAGGTGCTCTACAGAAGGTTTAATCTATCTCTGGAGACACCGCCGGGTGCCTCAAGTTACCTTCTGTAGAGCACTGTCCCTCATTTACACGCCGCTACAGAAGGTAATATGGGAGGACCTGGTGCAGCAGGGACAACACATAGGCGCACCAGAGTTGTGGATTATGAGACGCTCGTACGATGATTGGACAATGCAATAGCATCATGATTGGCCAGGCAGCGCAGGAAGGCTGCCTAATACATGATGCTATTGCAATTGTGTAGTGTGACTGGTCAGCTCCTTAAATATGCCGCCCTATGCAGCGACAACCAATCGTAACGCAGGAGCTTCCACCAATGATCGCTGAAGGGGGGCGGTTTCCCGGAGGCTGTGTCACGCCCCAGGGAGTTAACTAGGTGGCGAAAAAACCTTGCCGTACCTTATTTAGACGCCGCTATCATCGGGTTGAAATCAACCTGTTTTAGAGCACTGCTCTGAAACAGGTGCCGAAAGTGACGGGTGGCAACAACCTAGTTTACACGCCACTACCTCGGGTTGATTTGACGGTGCAAGATACATTTGTCTCCGAAACCCGGTTGTTTTCAACCTTCTGTAGCGGCGTGTAAAGGTACCATTACAGATCACTCAGTGCGCATTGTTTAAAGCAGTTTACTGGTCAGCTGCCAGTCATCAAAAGTTAATTCCTATTGGTGGTCGCTTAGTGCTGCCAGTTGGTCTGTGTAAAGTAGAAACCTGGAACCAAAGAGTCCAGGAGGGATGGTCAGATGGAAAATGGGTATTTCTTCTTGCTATGCCGAACTTGTCATTACATCTGGCCATTTATTTGCTCTATTAATCTATAACTATTCTGTTTGTGGACATTGAATCACAATCTTATTCATTTTTCATGCTCTAATCTTCACCACTTTGATTCATTTTATATCTGATCATGCCCCTGGACTATGAACATTTTGTTTCAAGTTCCTTAACTCTTATCTCTTACATTATTTATGACACAGTCTAGAGCATTATTAATGCAATTATATATTTTCGGCACAACATAACCAGTTATATCTTTTGCATTAGATGTTCAGTGCTTTAATAGGGGATTTGTTTTCTGTTGTCTACTGGATATGCTCAGCTCATTGGAGTTACTACTTTATAACTTACTGGTCTAACATGACTATGTAGTTATAATTGATGCAGTATTTAATCATTAAAGTAAATCTGTCAGGTGATTTTTAGATAGGTTATCAATGATATACCTTATAAAAATATCAATATAACCCAGACAGGGCTACACCGATATCTTTCCTAGTGAATTAGTACACTAAATTCTCATTTTGGCAAAAAAATTGAATTACTTTATTATTTAAAATATATTATTTAATTAAAATCTCCAATAATACAATTACATACACATGTTAGAGGGTACACAATCCCTTTATGCACATTAAACAGGGTTGGCGTTCAATTAAGCAGAGAACCAACAATATTTGCACATGATTAAGTACAGCACCATCACTTTTGTGTCTTAACCAAGATCCTTTCCCAATAATTTCCCAAAATAAATAAAGTGCTCAGTATTTTTAAGCAGTCCAGCTGCTACCTACTGCCAGAAAATAGGGTGCAAAGAATCTCAAACAATACCACGATCTGCACCAGGTATTGTTTGAGATTCTTTGAACCCTATTTTCTGGCAGTAGATAGCAGCTGGACTGCTTAAAAATACTGAGCACTTTATTCATTTTTGGAAATTATTGGGAAAGGATCTTGGCTAAGACACAAAAATGATGGTGCTATACTTAATCATATGCAAATATTGTTGGTTCTCTGCTTAATTGAACGCAAACCCTGCTTAATGTGCATAAAGGGATTGTGTGCCCTCTAACATGTGTATGTAATTCGTGAAATAAGTAAACATGGCAACTCACCGCAAGCGGAGTAAATCTTCAAGCTTTTTAATCCATGCGAGTTGACCAAAACTAGACCAAACTAGTCCGTGGAGGCAGCGAGTCGCGCTGCGAAACGGTGAGCCGTCACCAAGTCTCTGCACTCCCTCCCTCCCCTGCTTGTTATCTGTGTCAACTCGCATGGATTAAAAAGCTTGAAGATTTACTCCGCTAGCGGTGAGTTGCCGTGTTTACTTATTTCACGCATTGCGATTCAGGACTGCTTTGTTTTCTACACGTGCACCGCCGTTCATAGGAGCTGCTCACTCTAAAGGGACTAAGTGCAATTAGACACGGGATGACAGTGCCCTAGCACGCTTTGTTTATGTGTATGTAATTGTATTATTGGAGATTTTAATGAAATAATATATTTTAAATAATAAAGTAATTCAATTTTTTTGCCAAAATGAGAATTTAGTGTGCTAATTCACTAGGAAAGATATTGGTGTAGCCCTGTCTGGGTTATATTGATATTTTCATAAGGTATAACATTAATAAAGGTGAAGCACGACATTACTAGGGGATCTTGATGTGCGTATTAATGATATCCTGAAATAGCGCTTGTGCAGCCATTTCGGAACATGTAAATTGTATATTTGTACCTACTTTGGTTTTCTAGCTGTAACCTTCTGAAATGGCGCATGCAGCAGGTTTACCTAGTCTGGACATTGATGGTCATGCGTTGGCTAGTCCTGCATATACTAATGAATTGTGATTATGCAGATTTATCCACACCTCTATTCTCTGCCACCCCTTTTTCGATGACATCACTAATTGTGAGATGTGTATTTAGCTGCACTGCAAAGTAACAATTAGTAACATGAACGACAGAGGAGTGGCATAGTATTGGGGTGTGGACAAGCCTTCATAATCAGGATTCATTAGTTATGCAGGAGTAGCCAGCATGTGACCATTAGGGATGAGCGGATCTGTGGTTGTTTGTGTTCACTGGGTTCTGGTAAAATGCAGTTAAAAGTTTGGTTTGGTACCCACACTTGAACCCAAACCCCGAATTTTATTAAAGTCAATGGGGACATAAACTATTGTGCTGTAAAATGGCTGTAACATGGTTGTAATAAGAGCTAAGGGGATGCTAAGTGGGGATAAAACCAGGAGAATTACAGTGCAAACAAATGTGGATATGGAAATGAGTTAAAGGGGTTCTGTTGATGCACCCCAGGGCTGTGGGGTACTCGAAATTGGGCTTTAATACTTCTAGGGAGGCACAGGGGTCGAGACCCAGCTCCATGACCCTGGGTATTAAATAAAAGTTCAGGGATTAAGAGTTTTGGGGATGGTTGTCATGACGCCACCTGTGATGTTCGGCTATTGATGGCCGATGCTGCGGTGCGGGACCTCTGGGGATGATGGAGATGCAGCTAAGGTGATATCGCTCCCCACGAGTGAAGCGGTTGCCCAGGGCAACTGGTATGATCTGTGGCGGTTGCAGGCTGAGGGATTCTTCAGGCTGAGGGAGACGGACGGGCCCTACTGTGACAGGTTCTCTGTGGCCTGCTTGGCTTATCAGTCAGTGGCTCCGCAGGCGGAGAAATAAACAGTCTCACACACAGCTTCTGAGTTCTATACCAGGTTTACTTAGTGTTCACATTAGCAATGCTGCCGGGTACTAGTGATGGGCGAATCCTAAATTACTCGGAATCGCTTGACTCTAGCGAGTCCGAGCCCAGGACTCGCTACTCGTTGCGAGTCTAGCGAGTCCAATGTTAATGAATGGGGAAGCGAGTAATAGCGAGTAGTGTGAGATTTACAAATCACAGATGTGTCTCGGAAGCTTCAGCCTGAAGCAATCCGAGTTTTGTCATTTATTTGCATTGGACTCGTTTACTTTGTAAGTAATCACTGGGAAACTCGCACAGATAAGAGAAGAGTCCTGTCTGCTCTGTGCAGCTCCAGGGTCCTAGAGCCTGCCTGCTGCCTGATGTAGCAGTGCTGAGATTGTTCTCAGTCTGCTCATTCCCTGTGTACAGACATGAATGTCTGTGCACAGAGATGATGTAGCAGTGCTGAGATTGTTCTCAGTCTGCTCATTCCCTGTGCATAGACATCTATATCTATACACAGGGGATGTAGCAGAGAGGACATCGCGTTTTGGACTGCGTCGGACGGAAGAGGATTTTTTTAATTAAAGATGGAGTCCCTAATGGCTTTTTTTTTTATTTCTAATAAAAAAATTTCTCTGTGTTGTGTTTTTTTTAAAACAATTTAATAGAAATTCATGGCGGTCATGTCTAATATTGGCGTGACCGCCATAAATTTCGGGCTTAGGGCCAGCTGATAATACAAAGCTGGCCCTAACCTCTATTACCCAGCGTGCCACCGCCACCAGGGCCGCTGGAAGAGCGGGGTTCAGCGCCAGAGGATGGCGCTTCAATGAACGCGCCATCTTCTGGGGCGGCTGCGGGCTGCAATTTGCAGCGGGGGGTGCACAGAAAGCTTGGGCATCCCTGCGCTGCGGATTCCAGCCCCCAGCTGCTTAGCTGTACCTGGCTAGACATAGAAATTGCGCGGAGCCCCACGCATTTTTTTGACTCCGACTCCGAGACGACTCCGACTCGACTCCGAGACGACTCCGACTCTGAGACGACTCCGACACGACTCCGACTCCGAGACGACTCCGACTCCGAGACGACTCCGACTCCGAGATGACTCCGACTCCAAGACGACTCCGACTCCGAGACGACTCCAACTCCGAGATGACTCCGACTCCGAGACGACTCCGAGACGACTCCGACTCGACTCCGAGACGACTCCGAGACGACTCCGACTCCGAGACGACTCCGACTCGACTCAGAGACGACTCCGACTCCGAGACGACTCCGAGACGACTCCGACTCGACTCCGAGACGACTCCGACTCGACTCCGAGACGACTCCGACTCCGAGGCGACTCCGACTCTGAGGCGACTACGACTCTGAGACTCCGACTCTGAGACTCCGACTCTGAGGAGACTCCGACTCCGAGACTCTGACTCTGAGCCTCTGACTCTGAAATTCATTAAATAATAAAAAAAAAAATGCGTGGGGCTCCGCGCAATTTCTATGTCTAGCCAGGTACAGCTAAGCAGCTGGGGGCTGGAATCCGCAGCGCAGGGATGCCCAAGCTTTCTGGGCACCCCCCGCTGCAAATTGCAGCCCGCAGCCGCCCCAGAAGATGGCGCGTTCATTGAAGCGCCATCCTCTGGCGCTGAACCCCGCTCTTCCAGCGGCCCTGGTGGCGGTGGCACGCTGGGTAATAAAGGGGTTTATACCAGCTTTGTTATACAAGCTGGTATTAAGCCCGAGATTCTTAATGTCAGGCCACGTTTGACCCAGCCACTAAGAATCTCCAATAAAGGGTTAAAAAAACACAACACAGAGAAAATTTTTTATTAGAAATAAAAAAAAAAGCCATTAGGGACTCCATCTTTAATTAAAAAAATCCTCTTCCGTCCGACGCAGTCCAAAACGCGATGTCCTCTCTGCTACATCCCCTGTGCATAAATATAGATGTCTATGCACAGGGAATGAGCAGACTGAGAACAATCTCAGCACTGCTACATCAGGCAGCAGGCGGGCTCTAGGACCCTGGAGCTGCACAGAGAAGACAGCTGGACTCGGCTCGCAAAGAAACAGCAGTTACTTTGCGAGTTTCCCTGCTATCACTGGCACAGTAGCCAGTGATTACTCGCACGAGTCTAATGCAAACAATGGCAATCCTAGTTTTGTCAGCGTTTCTGACAAAACTAGGATTGATATTGATTTGCATTGGACTCGTGCGAGTAATCACTGCGAAACTCGCAGAGTACCGAGTCCTGCGAGTCCCTTACTACTCGCCGAATAACGAGTCCTAGCGAGTAGATTCGCCCATCCCTACCGGGTACTGTTCCTTGCCTAGTCTCAGTCCAGATAGTCCTCAAAGAACCGTGATAGCTCGTCCAAGACACCTCTGTATGTTCCTTTTTCTCACAAGTTTCTCTCCCAGCGCTAACTGACCGCCTCCTTCCTGTTCGCACACAGAGCCCCAATCCTGCAGCCTTGGGTCCTGTCAGGCAACTGGTACAAGTCCTCTGACCCTAGTATGCCTACCTTCTCGGCGAATGTGTCGGGTGTCAGCCACAGCTTCTTTAGACCTCGTGGCCTCCGTTCTGTGGTTGGAGTATGGAGTCTCCTCGCCATCTTCAGGGCCGGTCCCCTGATTCCCAACCAGCCCTTGTGTCCGACTCTGGTCAAACTTGGATTCGGGTGCACAGGTTGTTCTCTCTGACTCTGCCTGTGCCCCTAGGGCTCCCTCTGCCTCGCTTACTGTCTGTTGTTCTGTGACCCAGGACGAGCTTCTCGCTGCTCAATTCCCCTGGATCCTCACTCCTTGTCGCTCTCTTTTCTCTCCTTCACTAACTTCCTACCCCACACTTTCTTTCCGCCCATCGTCCCTGGGACCAAATGTGTTGGGTGCTTGGTAGGTGTCTCAGACATACCATCCCGTTTCCCTGAGAACAGGAATACCACACCCGTGGAATGGGTGCATTACCCCTCGTAATGACCAGACCGCAGGAGCGCCACATTCCCCCTTGGCAAAGGTCAGCACATCCTCGTGCAGCCACACGGGTTAAAGAGATGTTTTCATATAGAACTCACATTTTTAGAGCATGCATGCATAACAACAATAAACCTTCCCAGGCTGGAAGCCATTATTGTTACACTCCGCAAACCGGGGAAACCTATGACATCTCCTGGCAACTTTTGACCCATCGCGTTGCTCATTTGTGACGCAAACATTTATGCAAAAATGTGGGCGTCTAGGTTGCAAGAGGTTTTACCTCAATTAATAGACCCTGACCAAGTTGGATTTATCCCATATAGGCAAACAAGGGATGGTACCCGGCAGGTTATACATCTTTTGGAGGTGGTGGAGAGGGGGGGGGGGAAGGGGGGTATTCCCAGTGCATTCCTGTCCTTGGACGTTAAAAAAGCCTTTGATAGGGTGCACTGGGGATATATTGCTGAAGTTTTAAATAGGTTCGACATAGAGGGAGGTGCTGCAAAGGTGATTTTAGCTTTGTACTCCTCTCCCTCGGCCTCGGTCCTTGCCTCTTGCTTTCTATCTCCCTCCTTTACAATTACTAATGGTACCCGCCAAGGCTGCCCCCCCTCCCCACTCATTTTTGCCCTGGTGATGTAGCCCTTGGCATCCATTATCAGACAAAACCCTAAAATCGTAGGGATTCAGTTTGGTGAGAAATCCTATAAAATAGGATTATATGCTGATGATGTAATCTTAACCTGCTCGAATGCTGAAGATTCCATTGACAAACTCATGTCCACTTTGGACAGCTTCTCTAAAGGGGGTGTCACACGCGTCAATATCGCCTGCACGATATCGGCTGCACGTGACGTTGCAGCGATATTGACGCGTGTGACATACTGCATCAACCAGCGATAAATCGCTGGTTGATGATCGCCAGGTTTCAGAACCAGCTCTGAAACCTGGCGATTGTCGCCCGGTGGACACGCAGCATCGCTGCGTGTGACACCGGGACTAGCGATATTCCAGCTCCCAGCGCCTGTCACAAGCGCTGGGAGCTGGTATCCAAGGTACACTGCGGGTCTCTAGGCAGCGCGCGCTGCCTAGATACCCGACTGTGTACCTTAGTTACCAGCCTCCTCCGCTCACCCGGTGAGCGGAGGAGGCTGGTAACTAAGGTACACGTCGGGTATCTAGGCAGCGCGCGCTGCCTAGAGACCCGCAGTGTACCTTGGAGACCAGGCTGCTCCCGCTTCCAGCAGGCTGGCAGCGGGAGCAGGACATCGTGGAAACGATATTTAAATCGTTTCCATGATGTCACTGGTCAATTGATCGCTGGTGAGTCTGTCTGTGTGACAGCTCACCAGCAATCAGCCGTCAATGTCGTCAGCGATCAGATCGCTGACGACATTGACGCGTGTGACACCCCCTTTAAGCTTCCCTTTACAAACTTAATCTCTCTAAATTCTCACTTTTTCCTCTGAACCTTCCATCTTCTGTACAATCCACGATTCAAACCTAATATCCCTTTGTTTGGTCGACCCTGGACTTCACTTATCTGGGGATTAAAATTACTTGTCTCAACAAAATTGTAAAACCTAATTGTGATTCTTTCCTACAAGAGATAGGCACCTTGGCGACTAAATTTACAACATCCTATCTATCTTGGATGGCCAGAATTCAGGTTGTTAAGATGCTTATATTACCCAAACTGTTATATCTGTTTAGGTGCCTTCCTCTCCACTTCCGTCATATGTACATATCAGCCTTTCAGACGGTAGTATCAGTTTCATCTGGAATAATAAGCCACATCGGGTTTCACACAAAATAATGACCCTTTCATTTGTAGATGGGTGTTCCTGACCTTCGGTCTTATCATAGGGTGGCCTTGCTAGAACTCGCCAAACTGTGGTGGGATGGGACTTCTTCTGTTTCATGGCTTAATATTGAAACGCACTTTTCTCCCAAAGGCTCTACCAAAATCTTATTAGAAGCGTCCTTGCTTCAATCATTAAAGCTAACATCCCCCCTAGCCACAATGTAATCCCTGCTGGGAGCCTGGTCGTCTCTTCATAGGGAATGCTTTTCTTTCTTATACAGGTACATCTCACTTAGGCTGGCTTCACATTAGCGTTTGTGTCTGCATGCTGATGGCATGCAGACACAAACGCTGTCAGAAGCAGGGTCCAAATGATGTGTCCGCAGCGGATAATGTCCGCCTGCGGACACATCACTATGGAGCCCGGCAGCCAATCGGCGCTGTCCGGGGGCGGGCCGGGGCGGAGATCAGCGCCGGAGATCTCCGCCCCCCGGCCGCCGGTAAGCTCCGGGACTGTCGGCGGGGAGAACAGCTGATCTGAGAGCTGTTTGAATCTTCCCGCGCCGACACTGTGAGGAGATGTCGGCGCGGGAAGATTCAAACAGCTGTCACATCAGCTGTTCTCCCCGCCGACATCGCTAGGAGATTACAGGCGGCGGGGAGAAGGAGGACAGCAGAGGGTCAGCTGATCTCCCGGTGGTCGTCGGTGAGCTCCTGTGACATCACCGGCGGCCACCGGGAGATTTTTCAATGGGTCCGCAGCGTTCTCCCGCGCTGTCAAGCGCTGAACACTGCGGACCCATTGACGGCAATGCATTTTTTGTGCGCTTGGGGACGCTTGCTGATCTTCCAAGATCCCCAAACGCACAAAAAAATGCTGCAAGCTGCGTCCCGGGTGCGGATGCTGGACACCGGAAGGAGCAGATATCGTCCGCATCCGCACCCGAACGCAGCAAACGCAGGCACTATGCGTTCCTATGTTAAACATAGGAACGCAGTGCGCATGCGTTTGAATGCTTATGGGAACGCAGCATACGCTGCGTTCCCAGACGCAAATGTGAAGGCAGCCATAGAACACTGGAATTGTTGGTCAAGGAAAGGCTGCCTTCAGACTTGCAGATGCATCTGCAGCGTTTTGCAGATGCATCTGCAAGCATCTGCATGCAGACCGCGGCCCCTATGTTTATAATGGAGCGCACGGCGGTCTGCAGATGCTTGCGGACCGCCGTGCGCACCCATTCACTCCTATATGTGATCTGTGCGCACGCGGATGCCTGCGTACAGATCACACACTCTCGTCCGCACCAGGGACGCGACATCTCGCGTCCATGGTGCGGGCGGGAGTGTGTGATTTGTGCGCAGGCATCCGCGTGCGCACAGATCACATATAGGAGTGAATAAGTGCGCACGGCGGTCCGCAAGCATCTGCAGACCGCCGTGCGCTCCATTATAAGCATAGGGGCCGCGGTCTGCATGCAGATGCTTGCAGATGCATCTGCAAGTCTGAAGCCAGCCTTTCATTGGCTCGTTGGAGGGCTGGAGGTATTTTAACTTTGCATGATCTGTTTGATGAAGTGGGGCTAAAATCCTTTGAAAATTTGGAAAACAGATACGGAATTCCACACTCTCTATTCTATCAATACCTCCAGGTTAGACACCTACTTGCTCAGTCTAATATACCATCCCTTCATATTTCTTGTATAGATAGGCCCCTGCAGCGGCTCTTTAAATCGAGGGGTCTATTCAACACAGGATCTTCGATTTGATCATTTACAAAGAGCTTCTCTCCCTGGGAAGCTCTTCAAAACTCCCTTTTATGCTGACTTGGGAATCCAGACTATCATTTACAGCGTCATTCGAAACATGGCAATATGCATCGGTTGATGCGACCAAATACTCGTCATGTATTAATCAGCTAGAACAAGCAAAAAAGATCCAGCTTAACTGGTATATTTTCCCCACTACACTTGCTAAGTTCAAGACATCTGCCTCTCCCATGTGCTGGAAACAATGCTCCCAATTAGTCACAATTTCCCATGTATGGTGCGATTGTCCCAAAATACAAATATTTTGAAAGGAAGTGGAATCTATGATAGCATCAGTAAGGCTGGCTTCACACTTGCGGACCCTGAGCTGCATCCTGCGGAGGGGATCCGCAAGCTGACCGCAGCCCCTATTTTTATAATGGGAACGCTCGGTCATGCGCATTGTCGCGTTCCTGGTGCGGACAAGAGTGTGTGATTTGTGCGCGGGCATCCGCCTGCGTACAAATCACATATTGCAGTGAATGGGAGCGCACGGTCATGCCCAGACCTGCGCATGACCGTGCGTTCCCATTATAAACATAGGGGCTGCGGTCAGCTTGCGGATCCCCTCTGCAGGACGCTGCGGAGGGTCCGCAAATGTGAAGGCAGCCTAACGCAAATTCCGCTCACCTTAGATGCCCTTATGGCACTACTCTGCATCGGATTAGAGGAATACCCTCTTCCAATTAGACCCATAACCACCAATATTCTAATTGCAGCCAGGCAATGTGTGGCCAGACTATGGAAATCCCATACCATTCCCTCTAGAGCCAATCTAATTGCTCAATTAGATTTGCATTACCAACATGAAACCATTCTTGCTCATGACCTTACCAGGAAAACCAAAGTATCGTCCTGGTGGGATCCTTGGATCTCGTCTAGCTTTCATGTGGCAGTATCTTCTGTTTGAATGATCTGATTTTGTCTCCCGGAACTCATTGTTATTAACTCATATGTATTTCCCTCTTATCTTTCCCTTGTCTGTATAAGTTTGTCTCTCCCCCCATTTCCCAAGTTATCTTGTGACACATTATGGTGCAACTTTTGCTTTCTGTAAACTGCTTATCTTTCAATAAAAGGTTATTGGTTAAAAAAAAACAAAACTTCCCACATGGGAGATTCCTTCTTAAACGTTACCTAACAGAAATTAAACTATCTATGATATAAAAAAAAAAGAAAGAAGCAAAAAGTACAAAACGTTTCACAGTTCTTCAGGTCTAACGGGGTTCGTTTTGGCCCTTACCGGGTCAAGCACTGTTCAAACAGTTTCCTGAGTTAGAAGGCACACATCAGTAATCTAACTGTCCAATAGTGTCCTTTATTTGACTGGTCATTTGTACAAAAACTACTAAGAAAAAGCAGCATCAGAAAAAACTTACCATCGATGCCAAAAACAAAAACCAACACTGCACTTGCAGGATGCAGTCAGACCCCACTATGTGAAGCAAGCCCAGGTGCAGGCTAATAAATCACCTCAACCTACAACAAGGTGTGGGAGGCGACTTGCCATGCACACAATGGGCCTGCATAGGACACCATTCACACTGTTATGGCGGGTTTACACGTCGCGATATCGCAGTACAATTTCAATCAAAAGTCACGTGGTTCAATCGTTGGACCCGATATCGTGCCTGCGTTGTATGGTGTGAACGTCCAATGCGATGCAGGAACGATGTCAATGCGATATCGGGATCGAATGAGCGTGCTATTCAATGCCCGATATTGCATAGCGATTGAAGCCAGATCGTGCTGTGTAAACACCCAATTACGATGCGATTTGATACGTCCCCCATTCACTCCCATGCTAACTATGCGATCCTGGATTGGGAGGCGGAGACATCGCACGGACGTTGTATTACGATATCGCAGCGTCTAAACAGTCAATGCGATGCGGGTGAAACGTGCACTAATTGCGCGCTCCCGCGCCATTGAGTTGCGATATCGAAACGATATCGTGGCGTGTAAACCCACCATTACATATGATGCAGAGTGTCTGAAAGCTACCCAACTGTTCTGCTGCCTGAGCAAATGGGCCGCACAGTACAATACTTCTGCCCAACTAGATGAATGGGTCCCAAAAAGAAAGAAGCAAAAAGTACAAAATGTTTCACAGTTCTTCAGGTCTCACGGCGTCCGTTTTGGCCCTTACCGGGTCAAGCACTGTTCAAACAGTTTCCTGAGTTAGAAGGCACACATCAGTAATCCAACTGTCCAATAGTGTCCTTTATTTGACTAGTCATTTGTACACATTTCAAATGACTTTTCTTGACACATATAACTGGTACCTATTCTGTCACTTTATCTACCACTAACAATCTATGACTCACACATTATCTACAGCATTCAAATATACATTCTAACTATTAATTTAAGTTAGCCAGATCTAGAACTTTTCTATACAACTATTTAAATTTATAATACTGTCTATTTAAGGTTGATACTACATTGTTCATTTGCGGGGAGGACATTCCTTTTCAGGAAATACCTGCAACATTCCTCCGGAAGCAGTTGTCCACATTAGTCCACATCCATATCCCTCCAGGTAAGGGAATTCTTGCTTCTTCAGAACTTTCTCTTTTGGGCAGGCGTTCTGTGTAACCGGTAAGATGCCCGCTGGTGGTGGTGTCACTGGTCTTGGGGATGGCACTTTGTACTCCCTTAGGGCATACCACCCACGGTGTCCCAGGTACCATATATAGCCGGCTTTGTCCCCTCTGTACAGATCCCGGCCGGGATGCCCATTGGAAGGTGTGATTCCACATCCCTCCTGCTGACGAAAATCTGCTTATTTCAGACTTACCATCCCATTTTCCTGAGAACTGGGATACCACACCTGTGGAATGGGGGCAGTGCGCCTTGTGACCAGACCGCAGGGACCCCACACTGTCACCACTCACCATAGCAATCATCCTTAAATGGAACCTGTCAGCTCAATTTAGCACCCTATTCTATCATTATCTGTCTCTGCACCTTACTAGCTCATCCCTAACCATCCCTCTCTGACCTTAAACTGCACTATATTGCTTGTATAAAATTATTTAATAACTCACATTCTGTCTACATCCAAAGACTGGAATGGGCGGTCTCCGGGGCTCCATTCTTCCTCCTAGCACGCCCCGCTGAGCATCATCATTCCGTCTCCTGTTCCTCCTCTTTTGAAATTCCCACCTCCTCCATGTAGTCTGATGTGTCAGCCGGACATCAGTTCCGTTCTGGTGCATTGTAGGGGCTTATTAGGTGTACGGTCCGGCGCATGTCAACAGGCTCCTGGGAGATTAGTCCAGAAGGATTTTAATACTCTTATTTATTTCATAATGTCTCTTCAATGTTATTTTATGGGTATATTCTGAAAATCCATAAATAAATCTACATCCTCACTGTCATATTCCAGACAAAAAGAAAGTCATTTGCCAAGTACCTTCAATTCTAGATCAGACAATTTATATCTTGAAGTATTAAATACACTACTCTGACTGACATGCTTTTTATTATCTGCGAGACCACTACTCCTTATATTTTCCCCTTTTCTTATAATGGCCTCATTTTTTTGTTGTTGTTGTTGGACTTTCTTTCCCCCTCTCCTACCTCTTCGGCACTTTTTCTTTTTCCCGGTTTGGGGGACAAATATCTCGTGATTATATTGGGTTGCCCCAAAACTTTTGGTAAAAAAGGAACCAAGGGGTAGAATGAACTAGAATTGTCTATAATGATCTTATTAGATCCTTTATTCCCTAGACAATTATTTTCCACAGCCATTGTCTCCATCTTTTTACCTGGGGTTTCCATAGGAAACACATGAGGATAAGGCTAATGAAAATTCTTCATTGTCCACCTTTCTATCGTTAAATCCAGCAGGCTCATTTCCATTCTATTTGCCTCCACTATAAATTGATCTAAAGGGGTTCCTTGACATTCTGTATTGAGATCTAAAAATCTATCTTTTTTTATTTGGTCAAGTTGCTGTCTAACTCCAAATGTCCCTCCATAGTTTTGGGTTTAGCTATCAGATTTTATTAATTGTAACAGTTTTAGTGTTATCACTGAAATCATCATGTTTTGTTAATAATGGTGCCTCATGATTTGATTCACCATGATTTGTTTCTTTGATGACTGTGCAATTCTTCTCTGAAGTTTTATCACATACAGGAATGGTACCCTCAAAAGGGACTCAACTTTTGGCGGCGATCAGAGGCAACCGAACGTGCGCGTGCACGTTTTTCACGGTTGCCTCTGAATGCCTAAGGCTCATTTACACGCCGCAATTGCGCCCTCAACCTAAGGAGATGTGTGGTCCTGGAATTTCCCACACCAACATTGGGAAACATCCAGTTGACTCCTGACGCCGCTTCTCACGCCGCAATCCCCAAAGGAATGTGGGCGTACATGTTCAGTGCTGCAAGAACATAGGCATGACAGACTTGTGTATTCCGCACCCCAAACACGCTGATTAGACAACGCAATAGCGTCATGATTGGCCAGCCTGCGCAGGAAGGCTGACTAATACATGACGCCACTGCAGTTGTGTAGTGTGAATGGACAGCTCTTCAAATATGTCGCCCTGTGAAGGGACAGCCAATGGTAACACAGGAGCCCCCACCAATCATCGCTGACAGGGCGCGGTGTCCAGCACGCTGTGGTACACCTTCGGGAAATCAGTAGGCGACGCTGATTCCATCCCTATCGCCCCTTCACACGCCAAAACCAGGGCAATTCACCTTCAGGGTTGCGTCTGGTTTTTGAACAATGCTCTGAAATCGCAATCGGGAGCAACTTTCAAAATTGCTACGAAATACACACCACAATTTCGTAGCAATTTCAGGGCAACGGTTACAGAACTCCGAATTGCCTCTCAGTTTCTACACCGTAGTTGCGGCGTGTAAAGGTACCTTTAATGGATTTGTTACAACTGAACCAGTTTTATCTATTTTTTCTTTGCGATCATAGGGCGCTTTCACATTGGCGTTTGGTACCGCAGCGTAGGTCTGCGTAATCTTTTTTTTTCATCTGCGTGAGGATTGCGGACCTATATTTAACATTGCGTACGCATGTACATGCGTAGGCATCAGTTTGTATGCGTATGCGTTCGTTCGCGGTATTTTGAGGTGCCTAGCAAATGCAACATGTTGCATTTTTTGAGGCTCCAAAAATATGCAGACGTGCGCATGCGGATGATTGCGGACCAAACACGCATTGTTGTCTATGGGAACGAAGGAGCATGCGGATGGCTGCGCTTGGTGCGCTTGCGTACATCTCAATGCGCATGTCCAGGAGCTGATAAGAAGGCCCTCCCAATTCCACTCCCAATTCCCAGCTGTATAAAAAGGGGGTGTTGACATAGGTGTGCATGTGGATGTCAGAACCCTGGATGATAAGATAGAAGATGGCTAGCAAGACCCTGGATGTAAGTATGGGCCACGTCACACACACAGATATCTGTGCAGAAATTGTTCGCAGATCTCTGGTTGCAGTGAAATCATGGACACATTGTTCCATTTTGTGGCTGTGTACAAATTGATTAATTTGTCCATGATTTCACTGCAACCAGAGATCTGCGAACAATATCTGCACAGATATCTGTGTGTGTGACGTGGCCCTATACATTCTTTACAAATGCAAAGGAGGATTTGACTTGGGCAGGGTCTATATATATAGATTTTCCAAAAGCCACGCCTTTTGTGTGATGCTACTTTTAAGAAAATACTCAGAATGCAAATCCAATTTAAAAACGCATGCGCATTACAACTGCAAACGCAAGCATAAACGTATTCAAACCCATACTTGCGCTGCGTTTTTTAAAATATTTTGTGTAACATCATGCGTATGAAAAACGCAGCATCAGTATGCGTTTGGCACGCATTTGCGTTTGCGGATTGAACGCTGCGCACTGAAACGTCAATGTGAATCTTGCCTAAGGATCTTAAGCTGGATTGATTCATTTCAACCCTAATGCTTTTATCTGTATTTTCTTTTTGCTTATTCACAGTGGGTCTTCTATTGGAGTTCGTTATCTTCAGTGAATGTATCACTGGAGACAAAACATTTTCCTTAAGGGCCTGTCACACGCGTCAATATCGCCTGCACGATATCGGCTGCACGTGACGTTGCAGCGATATTGACGCGTGTGACATACTGCATCAACCAGCGATAAATCGCTGGTTGATGATCGCCAGGTTTCAGAATCAGTCCTAAAACCTGGCGATTGTCGCCCGGTGGACACGCAGCATCGCTGCGTGTGACACCGGGAGTAGCGATATTCCGGCTCCCAGCGCCTCTCACAAGCGCTGGGAGCTGTGTAACTAAGGTAAACTGCGGGTATCTATGCAGCGCGCGCTGCCTAGATACCCGACGTGTACCTTAGTTACCAGCCTCCTCCGCTCACCGGCTGGTATCTAAGGTACACAGCGGGTAACTAGGCTCCCTAGTTACCCGCTGTGTACCTTAGATACCAGCCGGTGAGCGGAGGAGGCTGGTAACTAAGGTACACGTCGGGTATCTAGGCAGCGCGCGCTGCATAGATACCCGCAGTTTACCTTGGAGACCAGCCTGCTCCCGCTTCCAGCAGGCTGGCAGCGGGAGCAGGACATCATGGAAACGATATTTAAATCGTTTCCATGATGTCTCTGGTCAATTGATCGCTGGTGAGTCTGTCTGTGTGACAGCTCACCAGCGATCAGCCGTCAATGTCGTCAGCGATCATCTCGCTGACGACATTGACGCGTGTGACAGGCCCTTTAGGGCCACGTCACACGCACAGATAATTGTGCAGAGATTGTTGGCAGATCTCTGGTTGCAGTGAAATCATGGACATATTGTACATTTGTACATGGCCACAAAATGGAACAATGTATCCATGATTTCACTGCAACCAGAGATCTGCCAACAATATCTGCACAATTATCTGTGTGTGTGACGTGGCCCTTATTAACATGAAATTTTGCTGGTTTTAAGGGATCTGGTAATTTAGGTGTTTTGGGGGGCCCGGTAACGCACCCCCTTACTTCTTAGCATTTTCATAGTCGTCCCTATCCCTTTGTCATTTTTTAGATTTTCTTAGGATGATCTTTTGTTCCATTTTTAAAATTCTAGCTGCAGTATCAGCGTTAAATTTATTAAAATCGAGATGGATACTATACTGTAATAATTCATAAGATAACACAGTGATTTTATCCACTATTTGTTCAGTAATGGTAACTCTCTTTTTAAACAAGCAGCCCAACAAATTATGCATACATTCCTTAAAGGCCCAGTCTCACATAACGACGCATCAGCGATCCCGATAACGATGTGCAGAGATAGCTGGTGTGTCATTTACACATTGCTGGTAATTATTAACAGGAGAACAACAGGAGTTTATATGCAAAAATATCAAAGTTTATTTCAATTTCATAAAAGATTTTTTCCATTATATAACAACAGTAAAATCAGTGACGATACATTTAGTGCACACATTGATACAAAAAAGCGAGCCCAGTATATAGCAGAGTTCTAAACAAAGATTTAAGGCACACAATGGTTTTTAGTACAGTGACTAAAACAGAGGGGGACAGCAGTCGTCTGAAACCAGTTCTAATTAGTTTATATTGTTTTATCATGTGTATACAATCCATAGACATATAAGTTAGTCTATGGTTTCAGAACTCCATATGTATATCCCCTCATAGAAACATTAGTTACAACTCCATTGTGAGCATGAGTTTTTGGTTCAGTACTCATCCTTATACATTCCCCCTAAAACATCAAGAGTGACTACCTGGGTATCTAAGGTATAAGAAACAGTCATCTAAGAGATTCCTTAGTTAGGTTTGTATAAAGGTAGATTATTACCCATGTCTCTCAATATTGCAGGAGGAACCAGGCTCAGGACAAACAAGGACAATGGACAGTCATTCCTAGTACTCATCCTTATACATTCCCCCTAAAACATCAAGAGTGACTACCTGGGTATCTAAGGTATAAGAAACAGTCATCTAAGAGATTCCTTAGTTAGGTTTGTATAAAGGTAGATTATTACCCATGTCTCTCAATATTGCAGGAGGAACCAGGCTCAGGACAAACAAGGACAATGGACAGTCATTCAGATGTCAAAGGAGGCCGTCACACTCATCAATATCGTGAGCGATATTGTTAGCGATCACGTGCACGCGCGATCGCTAACGATATCGCTCACATCGCTGGTGAGCTGTCACACAGACAGACTCACCAGCGATGTGGACCAGCGAGATCGCTGGTAACTATGGTACACATCGGGTTACTAGGCGCCGCGCGGCGCTTAGTAACCCGACATTTACCATAGATACCATCTCCCAGCATAGGCTGTGCCGCTGGGAGATCGTTCATCGTGGTGTCACACACCACGATGAAGCAGATTGTTCAAGCGTTTATCGCTTGATATGAGCTCCGGCTCATATCTGCAATGTCACGATCAAGCGATTTTACATTGTAAAATCGCTTGATTGCACGCAGCGATGCACAAACGATATCGCTTAAGCGATCAAAAAGCAGATCGCTTAAACAATATCGTTAGCAATATTGAACCGTGTGACAGCCGCCAAACAGGCATCTTACCAGCGATGTAAAAAACGACGCACTAGCGATCCAAAATTATACTGAGGTCGTTGTGAATTTTCCCTCCATAGGGTAGCATTGAGATCGTTGCTCATTATCTTTGTCAAACACAACGATGTAGCGTTCCCAGCGGGAGCACAACGATGCAGGAATGACCCAGAGTAGTGTGTAACGATCAACGATCTCACAGCAGGGGCCAGAGCGTTGGTGCGTGTCACACAGAACGACATCGCTGTTGCATAATGAAATTCGTGACGCAACAGCGATCCCAATAGCGAACTAGTTAGCGATCTCTGTATGTGTGACAGGGCCTTAAGAATCTACTCCCATTCCTCTGTAAACACTTTATCCATTGGGAAGGGAGAATTGTAATTTATTCTTAAACCTCTAGAGCATAGTTTCTCATCCATATAAATGGAGAGAAATCATGAGTCCAGTTGGTAATGCAGTTCATCCTTTAATAAGTCCTCAAATTTACAAAATTTCTCAGGGTTACGGTCTCTTCCTCCTTAGAAAGTGGCAGTTTCTTTATCACCAACCTCCTCATACAAGCTCCCCAAACCAATGGTTTGTATAATGAGTCTCTCTCTTGATGATAATCTGTGTTGAATCCATGGCCTCAGTGCAGCTTCCACAGGGGGACAAGAGATTTTATGAGTGGTGTGTTTATGGAGGGTGTTTTTATAAATGCTGATGCAATAAAGGGACATCTACAAGAGGGCATTTTCACCGGAACTTACATTGCCGATTCATGTGTTTGTCTAAAGAAATGATGACATATGCCAATGTATAAAATGTAACACTCATTGTGATTCTGTAATCTATTGAGCCCTGATGAAGTAGCCTGAGGCTACAAAATGCATCGGCAAGGTGGTGGTGAAGTGGAATAAAGAATCTTCTTAAATCTCTGGTGTCATCTTGGTCAGCGCGGATGTTAAACCCGTCTTTTTAACCCTGAAATCCTGACTCTTCACGGGATCTGCAGCGGCCATATCTTTTGTGTGCCAAGGTGGTTGTGACTTGCACAACTGTTAAAGGTGAGTGTGCTAGGTAGTGCACCCCTTTGTAGTACGCTTTTAAAGCCCTATGTGCGCTTTCTTTTGTTTTTACAATCATGATGGAGTGTTCTGCAGACTCACCCGTGCGTTCTGCAGCTGAAACTCCACTATCAGCTGCTGCTGCTCGCGCAGTCTCTCCAGCATATGCAAAGTGGAGTTCCACGTTGTGGGTACGTCACATAGGAGGTGGTGAGCGGGAAGACAAAAGTCATGTCGCAGCACAGACAGGCAAGCAGCAGAAGTGTGAGAATGCCAAAAGAGTACACAGATAGCATGCACTTTCTGCAGCAGCTCTGACATCTCGGGGTTATGTTTTAGGAACCCTCTGCACCACCAAATTCAAGACATGTGCAAGGCAAGGGATGTGCATCAAACTGACTAGCTGAAGAGTTGCTATGAGATTTCGCTTGAGATGGGCGAATCTGCCGATGTTCAGGTTGGGAGAACTTGAATTGACTTTTTTAATGCCCAGTTTGGGATTGGACTTGAGTCCGAACTGGGACTTTAAAGTTATAAAATGGTAGCTGGGTAGGCTGGGAGTTTTAAAAATAATCAAAACAGTAGATAAACAGCACCGTTATACTTACCGAGGACTTGCGTGCTTGCACTTCTGGTTCACTCATTAATTTCTTCTGTATGCACTGCACTCTGCCTGCAACAGCCAATCACAGATGCCCACTCTCTGTGACAGTGTCTATGATTGGTTTTTGTGCCTCTCACCCATTGTGCAGGCTTCTGTGATTAGTTGTTGTCATAGTAGTGTAAAAAACATTTTTTTTAAATGATGTAGGGTTTCGATGCATCTTTGATTCTCAGTGAAGATAAAGCGGACAACTACGGAGTGCTGCCCTGAGCTCCCTGACTTTACCTTAGCTGGCAATCAAAAATACAGGGGAGCCTTTTTTTTTTTTAAATTATTTAAATAAATAAGTAAAAAAAAAAGTGTGGGCCTTGCCCTATCTTTGATTGCCAGCCAAGGTAATTGTTGAGTGTCCCAGAAGTACAAGCGCGCGGGTCCTCTGTAAGTATAACATTGCGCCTTGTGCTTATCTCTAAGCATTTCTCCCTTGAGAATATTTAATTTAACCTGTCTGGGGTGACATGAGTCAGCTCTTAGAATAATGTTTCCTATGTTTTCTTTTACGGTGTATATGTGTTTTCACCTTCTTATGTTCATGATCCACGGCTATTACTAAATACAAGAAGCAAATGGAATCATTAGAAACATTCCATGAAAAAAAGAGATTGCAAGGGTTATTGTTCAAATACACGAGAAAAAGAGAAACATCCAAAGCATTTGATGACCACACAATTAAGATATTGTCAACAAAACTTGCAAACCATTTGATAAGGGAACAGAAAGGGTCATCAACTGAAAAAAATAAATGTATCCTCCCACCAAGAAACAAAAAGATTTGCAAAAGAAGGGGAGAATTTTGCTCCCATTGACGCTCTTTTTAGCTGTAAAAATAATTAATTATCAAACATAAAGTAACTATGAGTTAAAATGAATTCCAAAGCCAAACAAATAAGTGAGCGCAATTCTCTCCTATAAGTAACATTTTCGAAGAGCAATCTTCTGTATTGTAAAGCGCTGCAGAATATTTTGGCGCTATATGTAAATAAAGATTATTATTATTATTAATAGCATAATGTGAAATTGCTCTAATTCGGAGTGGAGTATTCAAGAATAGAAAGATATATTCAATATCATATGATGCCGACATATATTTGTCTTCCTGGGCAATGTCATCTAACATGGATAACAATTGTGCAATATCCTTAATATAGCCAGGACATAGTTTTACCACAGGCTGCTGTAGCACCCCATGTTCCCGATGTTATGCCTGGAAGCAAAAAGGGTGTTCCCTATTCAGGTGGCACAGCATCCAACACTTTCCTGTCTCCAGACCAGAAGGAGGAGCTCTAGAACCCAGCTTAAGGGGAGCTTCCAAATATAAAGTTTTGGCTGGAGGAGGAGTTAGTTAGAACAGCCATAGAATGTGAGGAGGAAGGAGAGGAGAAACCTGGGGGAGCCAAGAAGCGCCGTGCTCGTCTCAGAGGAAAGCGCAGAGAACGGACACCGGGTCTGAGGCTGTACAGGGTCACACATCCCGGCAGTCAATAAGAAGGTAGGGAATTCCAGGTTTCCCAGCCACACAGTGTCTGGAGGCAAAGCAGCATACTAGAGCCCGGGGTCTCCACCAAGGAGCGACCCCTGAACCAGGACTCGAGCTGCCTGTCATACAGCACATGCAGGAGAGAGAGGGCAAGCAGCTTAGCTTCAAGCAGCAGCAGGAGCCTACAAGTGAAAAGCGCAGAAGGGAGGCCTCCAACCTACCCAGCTAGGTGGATTCTCCAATTGCTTCCAGGCCATCCGGGTCTCCAGTAACATCTAAATTGGTGCCCCGGACTGTACCCGTAATGGACAAGTAAAGGTAAAGGAACTGCTTATTGCTGTGGACTCCAGTTATTTCTGCACACCCTTTATTCTTCATCTCACACATAGACTGTTTATCCTGCCCCGGGGATTGGCTTTACCCATGGAGAGCCGTCCCATCACAGCTGCTACCCCTCATCCAGGTTTTGCAGCAGCGGTGGTCCCCACTGACCACATACCACGGGTGGTGTCACAACAACCTTCCCTGTACATATCCTCTTTTTCAACTGACGCCCAGGCCACAGGACTGGGTCATGACTCCCCAGCGACAGTAGCAGCGATTCAGTTCCTGAGTACCCCACGGCATGGGGGCGCCTCACTACAAGGAAGAATCTGAAATGTGAGATAATGCGCAATAGGGTCGTATCTCTCGGACAAGAGATGGAATACAAATCTTAATGAAATCTGCTCACCTGATATGGTTGTGCAACCCACAACCAAGTGTGATAGCTCAGAAAGACAGCTGCTGCAAGATCCGCACCTCCACGGATGACCGTGGAGAAGATAAACTCTTAATGGGACGAAGTGCTGTTCGACCTGCGCTGCTGCCAAAGACCACCAGAAAGTTGGGATATCTGGGATAAGATATTGCTTTAATTCCGACGCATTTCGGAGCTGCTACCGGGCTCCTTCCTCAGGGTTCGTCCATGAGGAAGGAGCCCGGTAGCAGCTCCGAAACGCTTTGGAATTAAAGCAATAACTTATCCCAGATATCCCGATTTTCTGGTGGTCTTTGGCAGCAGCGCAGGTCGAGCGGCACTTTGTCCCATTAAGAGTTTCACTACAAGGAAGAATCCACCCATTCTGATAAATGTTCACATAATGAACCTATAATGGAAATGATAAGTCTCATTAGGGGGGAGGATCTCTCCTTCAGTAATTTTGTGACTTAATGAAAAATGGGTATGATAGGTTATTCAACCCTACTGTACTGTATCTCTTTTTTAGACTACATTTAAAGACATACCTATTTCTAATAATTCCTTTAAGTCCTTTTTGATTTGTTCAGGGGGATTACCTGTCAATTTTTTATAGATCAATGAATTTTTTAACCCCTTCCCGACATAGGACGTTGTACAACGTCCTGTGTTTCAGCCCGTTCCCGACACAGGACGTTGTACAACGTCCTGGCGTGTTTAGGCTGGTGCAGCTCCGGTGATTGTTTTAGAAAAAAACCACCGGAGCTGCAGCTAGTCAGGGACCTGTACTACGCCTTCCTGACACCCCCTCTGCCCAGGACCCCTCCGATCGGCAGTGTAAAAGTGAAACTGCCGATCAGAGCGATTCAGACAGATTCACCCCTCCAGATCTGATTGGAGCTCTCCAATCAGATCTGGAGGGGCCGATCGGCGGGTGCCCTCCCCCCACTCAGCCCCCCATGCTCCCACACATCAGGGCCCCCCTTCTCTCCCATGCGCCCCCCCCTCTGATCATATTTATCTGCTGGCGGGCTGCACTGGCACCCGCCGGTCATCACCATGCTCCAGCCTCCCATGTACTGTCCCCCCTTCGTCCAGCCTCCCCCCCGTGTCCTGTCCCCCCTTCGTCCAGCTTCCCCCTCTTCGCGTCCGGCCTGCACCCTCCCCCCCCGCATCCCCGCCATCCACCCGCCCTCCTCCTGTACTTTTGCAGCCGGCGGGCTGTCTGCAGGCTCTGGTCTGTCTGCAGGCTCCGGTCTGTCTGCAGGCTCCGGTCTGCCTGCAGGCTCCGGTCTACCTGCAGAGCCCCCTCACCCCTGCTCATCCTCCCCCCCCAGCCCTGCTCACCTATTCCGGCGGACTGCCTCCTCCTCCGCAGCTCCGGTGTGGCCCCTCCTCAGGGGCTCCTCCTCCTCATCGGTGGATAAGTATGAATGGATGGATGGATTGATGGATGAATGGGTGAATGGATTGATGTGTGCGTGGATGTGCATGCGTGGATGTGTGCGTGCGTGGATGTCACTGTGCATGGATGTGTGTGTGGATGTGCGTGCGTGGATGTGTGTGCATGGATGTGTGCGTGCGTGGATGTCAGCATGCGTGCATGGATGAATGTGTGGATGTGTGCGTGGATGTGCGTGTGTGGATGTGCGTGCTCGTGGATGTGGATGTGCGTGCGTGGATGTCAGCATGAGTGCGTGGATGTCATCGTGCGTGGATGCGTGCGTGGATGTGTGTGGATGTGAACGTGCGTGGATGTCAGCGTGCGTGGATGTCAGCGTGCGTGGATGTCAGCGTGCATGGATGTCAGCATGCGTTGATGTGCGTGGATGTGCGTGCGTGGATGTAGATATGCGTGCGTGGATGTCAGCGTGCGTGGATGTGTGCGTGCGTGGATGTGTGTGTGGATGTGCGTGTGTGTATGTGTGCGTGCGTGGATGTGTGCGTGCATGGATGTGTATGTGCGTGCATGGTTGTGTGCGTGCGTGGATGATGGGTGCATAGGTGGATGGATGGGTGCAACAAGGGATCAAGTGTCCTCTTGTTGTAGTCTCTGGGATAATAGTCATGGTGGTGCACTGTATGACAGATCATTGTCATACAGTACACCATAACTCTGACCCCAGAGGCTGTAGGAAGAGGACACTTGATCCCTTGATGCAGTCTCTGGATTGAGCAGAGGCGATCGAGCGTCATTGGACCTTCATTATGGACTACGTCGGAGGCGATCGAGCGTCGTGGGACCTTTGTTGTGGACTACGTCGGATCTTTATAATAAAGATGGAGTCCGAATTTTGTTTGTTATTTTTGTGTGTATTTTCTGACTATTTACCACAGATTCCTAATGGCGGGTCTAACATTGGCTCTATATTATGAATCTCGGGCTTAGTGCCAGCTGCCAATAAAAAGCTGGCATTAACCCCTTTATTACCAAGTTTGCCACTGGCACCAGGGCAACTGGAAGAGACAGGGTACAGCGCCAGAAAATGGCGCTTCAATGAATGCGCCATTTATGGGGCGGTTGCGGGCTGCAATTCGCAGCATGGGGGGCCCAGAATGCTTGGGCCTCTCCATGCTGCGGATTCCAGCCCCCAGCTGCCTAGTTGTACCTGGCTGGACCAAAAATATGGCGGAGCCCCACGCCATTTTTTTTCTAGAATTAGTCCTAGAAAAAAAATTAAAATCGGCTTCGCTGTGTTTTTGATTGCCAGCCAGGTACAATGAGGCAACTGGGGGTTGCTGGCAGTCCGTAGCTGCCAAGTTGTACCTGGCTGGACCAAAAATATGGCGGAGCCCCACGCCATTTTTTTTTCTAGAATTAATCCGAGAAAAAAAAAAAATGGACTTCGCTGTATTTAGATGCATAGTGAACACTTTGAACCCCCAGGTGCTTCACAAATTGATCCATGAAAATGAAAAAAAATTTGTGTAAAAAAAAAAGTACTTTTTCCTTATTACGGATCAATTTGTGAAAGACTTGGGGGTTCAAAGTGCTCACTATTCATCTCGATCCATTCCTTGGGGGGTTTAGTTTCCAAAATGGGGTCACTTGTGGGGGAGCTCCAATGTTTAGGCACACGGGGGCTCTCCATACACGACATGGTGTCCGCTAACAATTCCAATAGTTAGCGGACATCATGTCGCATATGGAGAGCCCCTGTGTGCGTAAACATTAGAGCTCCCCCACAAATGACCCCATTTTGGAATCTAGACCCCCAAGGAACATATCTAGATGCATAGTGAGTACTTTGAATGCCCAGGTGCTTCACAAATTGATCCGTAAAAATGAAAAAAGAAAATTTGTGTGAAAAAAAAAGTACTTTTTCCTTCTTACGGATCAATTTGGGAAGCACCTAGGCGTTCAAAGTGCTCACTATGCTTCTAGATGCATTCCTTGGGGGTCTAGTTTCCAAAATGGGGTCATTTGTGAGGGAGCTCCAATGTTTAGGCACACAGGGGCTCTCCATATTCGACATGGTGCCCGCTAATAATTCCAATTGTTAGCGGACACCATGTTGGGTATGGAGAGCTCCTGTGTGCCTGAACATTGGAGCTCCCCCACAAGTGACCCCATTTTGGAAACTAGACCCCCAGGGAACATATCTAGATGGGCGGTGAGCATTTTGAAGCCCCAGGTGCTTCACAAATTCATCTGTAAAATTGAATAAGTACTTTTATTTCCACAAAAATATTCTTTTTTCATTTTTACAGATTATTTTGTGAAGGATCGGGGTGTTTAAAATGCTCACCACCCATCTAGATATGGGGGAGCTCCAATGTTTAGGCACACAGGGGCTCTCCATTGCAGTTAAGGTTGTTTTCCTCTAGGGGGCATCTGTCACAGTGATGCATATTTCAGCGCTGAGCAGCCCGCCCGATCTAAAAGGAGGCGTCACCAATAGGTTGCTCAGACACTATGCATCACCTGGATGTGAATGGCAGAGGTCTAATGGTGTCCATGTGTCTGTTTTCACCACTAGCCCCTCCTTGCTAACATGGCAGGTCGCCTGGTTGCGACAAACCGCTCCCATGTTATAGGTTGCAGGGGACTGAGCACTGGTGTCTGGACGCATATGTTACCTCCTGGGGGAATCTGCAGCTACCTGCTAGATGCAAGGGGTAGAGAAAAAAGTGTCAAAACTTTGGTGAGTTTTTTACAATATTCTTCCAAATATAAGATATTAAGACTTTATTCTGTTCTTTTATTGTTCTTTAAAGTGAACCTGTCACCTCCATAAAGCCCCCCAGGCTATCACTACCTGTCCATGCACCTTCCTATTACTACTTTAACTATCCCTTTTTGTCCTAAATGTGCCCTGTGACTGTTTAATAAAATGTTGTTATCAGTCACTCATTAGTATGTTAATGATCTGGGGGCTACCATTGCTAGCCCCCTGGGCGTCCTCTCTGTGTACCTTCGCCGCATCCTGTATAGTTTATCACATCCCGATGGGCGTGATATTGACATCCAAATGCGCGCCCCCCCCAGCCTGGCTCGCTCCGCTCTACAGAGTGTCGGGTATGACGCCGAACGCGTCATTTCCAGTACTCTGCAGCTCATCCACAGAGCTACGCATTGCACATGCTCTGAGGAGCACATTACGTTGACTCATCACAGATGAGTTGATGTAATGTGCTCCATAGAGCATGCGTATTGCGCAGCCTGAAGCCCAGCTGCGGAGTACCGGACATAATGCGTTTGGCGTCATACCCGGCACTCTGCAGAGCAGAGTAAGCCAGGCTGGGAGGCGCACATTTAGATGCGAAGGGACACAGAGAGGATGCCCAAGCAGGGGCTAGCAATGGTAGCCCCCAGATCATTAACATACTAATGAGTGAGAGATAACAACGTATTATTACACAGTCACAGGGCACATTTAGGACAGAAAGGCATGGTTAGAGTTACTACTAATAGGAAGGTGCAGAGACTGGTAGGGATAGCCTTGGGGGCTTTATGGAGGTGACAGGTTCGCTTTAACCCATTACTTGCCAAATTAGCAATTTTCAGCCTCGAAAATTGGTGTTTTGAAAGCTCTCTGGGTGGAAGAATATTTAATTAAAAATGACAATGACATGATTTCCTGTTTTGAAAACATTCATTTTACAAACACAACACAATAAATTGGACCTAATTATAAAATCTTAGTTGCTAGAAGCAAAAGATTAAGCATCCCAACAAAAGGACATTGGTAGATAAAGGGTTAAAGGGAATCTGTTATCACTTTGACCTTTCTAAACAATATTAATATGGGCATACTGGTTATAGAAAGCTGAAAATATTCATACCTGTCTGTCTCTTATGAGATGCATTGTTGTGGAGGAATCATCTTTTAACACTTTATGTAAATGAGCTGTTCCAGGCTATGGGGCAGATGCTGCCAGGAGGATAACTCCACCTCCAGAGCTTGTTTTAAATAAAAGGGGATTTACTAGTCTGAGACAAGTAACTGACACAGAACAGGAGAAATTTAATTTGATTCCTTCCAAACACATTTTTTTGCAGTTCAATGAGAGCTGCTGTATTGAAACAAAGTTTTACCCTGGCTGCCTGTGAGATGGAAGCTGAAAACCTGCAATTAACAGATGTTCCAGTTAAATCACACAACTCTGCAGTGAGATCAGGAGGGCAGGCATCTCACATCACACTGGCAACTCTCCTTTTATTTAAAATAAAGTCTGGAGGCAGAGTTATCTTCCAGTCCCATAGTCTCCAGGTCATGTGTGGACTGCTTTGCTGTCCATGTATTACGCTGCTGCAGTTTAATTCAGAGTAAATTTCCTTTGTTTCTTCCGGAGTTAATGTTAATGCTGCTGTTGCTGTCTGTGTAGTGACGGCTCTGCAGGTGGAGGTGTATGTTTGTCAGGTACACTGACCTTTGTAGCCTCTTCTTCCTCCAGCTGACATTGCTGATAGAGTCCCACTTTGCTTTTGACCGTGTGAGCTTAAGACGTCTTAGCAATTGCTGAAACTTCTTTGTGCTTTCACTTTGGAAATTGTTGTTTTTTCCTGTCCGTGGTGGGAGGAGAGAGGGAGTAGCACAGGGCTGGTTGAGGAGCAGAGGGCAAGGGTGGTGGCCCATACCTCCTTGCCATCGGAGGTACCTCTGAGTACAGGGCTAGCCAGGGACCCCAGTCCAGGGCCAGGCTAGCTAATCAGGTTTCCTTGCCTGTGTATTCCATCCTACTTCCATTCCCTCATCCGCTATATCACGTCCATGACAGGTCATTTACATAAAGTGATAAAAGATGATTTATTCACAACAAGTAGGGATGAGCAAGTAGTCAAATATTCTGACTCGCTATACTTGTACCGAGTATTTCGTAATACTCGGGTATTCGGTACGAGTGGCGAGTCCAATGTTATTCAATGGGAACTGCGAGTAATTGTCTGCTGAACCCAAGAAAGCGGTCTGGGGGCTGAGGAAAAGGCTGAAATGGGTGCATGATTGTTTAAATGCCGGCAGCAAAAAAACGCCGTTTTTTAAACAATCACTCAGCTGATGCATACCCCCCACCCGATGCTTTCCTCCCTCTGCCCCTGATTCCGTGCCCACTCCTCTGCTGGAAGCGTGCCACCGGTTTTTTAAAAAAAACGCCGGCTACTTCAAGAGATCAGCTGATGTTGATCGCTTGAAATAGCTGGCGGTAAAATGTCCTTTGAAATAGCCGGCTATTTGCCATAGATGGCTTTTTCAAAAAGCCCGCTGGCTATTTTAAACGAACAGCTGATGCATTAGCAGTTCGTTTGAAATAGCTGGTGGGACCCCGACTCTAACTTCACCGCTGCTCTCACCTCACTTCTGGCAGTGATTCTTGTGCCATAGGACAGTTCATCTGAGTTCAGTGAACTCAGATGAACTTTCCCACGGCCGGGTGCTCAGCTACATCTCTACCAGCAGACGTGTGTGTGCTGGTAGAGCTGAAGAAGATCTTGTTTGGACTACGTCAGAGGTTTTTCTCGGCAATAAAGATGGAGCCACTAATTGTGTTTTGTTTTATTTCTAATAAAAATGTTTTCTCTGTGTTGTGTTTTTTTTAAACTATTTAATAGAAATTCATGGCTATGTCTCATATTGGCGCGACATGAATTTCGGGCTTAGGGCCAGCTGATAATGCAAAGCTGGCCCTAACTCCATAATTACCCAATGAGCCACCTGGCACCAGGGCCCTGGAAGAGTCGGATACAGCGCCAGAAGATGGCGCTTCTTTGAAGGCACCATTTTCTCGGACGGCTGTGGACTGCAATTTGCAGTAGGACAGTGGAGAAAAAAAGCATGCATTAAAAAACACACCGTGTGTGTGCAGCCTTAATGTGTAAATGTTTAAAAAATGTATGCTGTAAACAAATATATATAACATGGGGGGGGCTACAACTGTGGTTTTATACTATTGCTTCACTAGAATGTACAAACACTATTTGAAGTCCTGTGTTTTTTTGCCACCAGAGTGGGACTCGTATGCCACTTACACAGTGATATATTATAAGTGCCGTAAGAGCGAGTGATGATGGAGGCGATCTTCTGAGAGCTCAGTGTGTAAGTGGTGTAAGGAGAGCTATCTGCCCTAGGGGCTGTGTGATGGTTAACACAGGAAGAAGCCACCCATCATCATCATCACAAGGGCATCACAATTATAAAGCTTGAAGCTAGAACTACTAGCACAGTAATTCCAGTGTCCAATGTCCAGGCATAGCCATCAGGCCCGGACTGGCCATAGGGAGGGGCGGGACAATTCCCTATGGGCCGCCCCCCTAACTGGAAAATGGGCCGCCGGCCCTTTAAATTTCACCTCCGAGTCCTGTGTGCGCGCACGTCCTTGCTGACAAGGGCCGCTGCAGCGCGCATAGGGCTCTCTCTGTCTGCCCAGAATCAGCGCGAAACTTGTTTTTGTGGGCGGAGTTCACCCTCTGCTCTCACCAGTCCCGGGATCCTGCACTGTCTGCTTGATTCATTGCAGGCTCTAGTGATTGCTGATCTACCAATCAGACAGCAGGAAACAATCACTAGAGCCTGCAATGTCTGCTACCTGCTCTCTGATTGGTGCACAAGCCGTCACTGTAGGTTACAGTGTGCTGTGCTCTGCATCAATGACTGGAGAGCAGGAAGCAGTGATCAGACTGTGCAGCACGCTGAGAAGATGCTGCTCCACACCATGTGAGGAAAGTTCATACAGAGCTGTGAGTAACAGCAAAGTTAACTATCTCCCTGCTGCTTAGGTGTGTGTTTGTGTGTGTATATGGTAGTATGTATGGGGTGTGCATGTGTTTATGTATGGGGGGGGGGGGGTATGTGAGGTGTATATGGGTGTCTGTGTGTGTGTGTGTGTGTGTGTGTGTGTGTGTGGTGCATGTGGGGGGTATATGGGTGTCTGTGTATGTGTTTGTGGTGTGTATATATGTGTGTATGTGGGGTGTGTATATGGGTGTATGTGGGGTGTATATAGGTGTCTGTGTGTGTATATAGGGGATGTGTATGTGTGTGTGTGTATTTATAGGGGTGTGTGTATATATGGGAGTGTATATAGGTGTCTGTATGTGTAAATGGGGCTGTATATATGTGTATATGGGGGTGTGCATGTGGGGTGTATATGGGTGCCTGCGTGCGTGTGTGTGTATGTGGGGTGTGTGTGTATGTGGGGTGTATATTGGTGTCTGTGTGTATGTGTTTGTGGGGTGTATGAGTGTGTATATGGGTGTGTGTGTATGTGGGGTGTATATAGATGTCTGTGTGTGTATATAGGTGTGAGTATATGGGTGTGTGTGTATATGGGTGTCTGTGTGTATGGGGGTGTTTGTGCGTGGGAAGTTGGTGTAGATGAGGTGAAACCCAGCTATGGTAGAGGGGTCAGACGGGCAGAAACAGGAGAGGGATTAGTATACTTCATTTTGTATGATTAATGCAGCCTCAGGTCCTTAACTGCGGTGTGTGCACATCTGTGTATGTTTTGATGTATGTGCATGCGTGTGTCCGTGCCCATGGTGATGTATGTAAGTGGTGACATGTGATGTGTGTATCCATAATTGGTGCATGTGTGATGATATATGTATGTGTCCATGCACATGGTGACAATTGTGCGTCGTGTTTGTGGTGACAAGCTTATCTTCTCGGACAATGTGCAGTAACCCGGTGTGGCCCCCAGCTTCATCCAGACACTTTGCCCAGTAAGAAAGCGGTGACACAGGACTCAAGCAGCTGTTAGTGCCAAGTATACAAAACTCCGGGCTGGCTGTGTCCTCCGTGTCCACTCTGCCCCCCTGAGCCTGTGCAGTGTCCTTCATGTCCGCTCTGCCCCCCTGAGCCTGCACAATGTCCTTCGTGTCTGCTCTGCACCTGTGAGCCTGCTCAGTGTCCTCAATGTCCACTGTGCCCCCCTTAGCCTGCTCAGTGTCCTCAATGTCCACTGTGCCCCACTTAGCCTGCGCAGTGACCTCCATGTCTGCTCTGCCCTCCTCAGCCTGCGCAGTGTCCTTCATGTCTGCTCTGCCCCCCTGAGCCTGCGCAGTGTCCTTCGTGTCCGCTCTGCACCCCTGAGCTTGCGTAGTGTCCTCCATGTCTGCTCTGCCCTTCTGAGCCTGCGCAGTGTCCTCCATGTATGCTCTGCCCCCCTGTGCCTGCGCAGTATCCTTTATGTCTGCTCTGCCCCCCTTAGCTTGCACAGTGTCCTTCATGTCTGCTCTGCCCACCTGAGACGGCGCAGTGTTCTGATGAAGCTCGGGTGCAGATGAGAAGCCACCAGGCCGTGGGGTACTCGAGACCGGGCAGCTGCTGTCGCTGGGGAGTCACGGGGGCCGTGACCCAGTCCCGTGGCCTGTGCTAAGTCCAAAAAGGGGTTATATACAGGGGAGTTTGTTATGACCCCACCTGTGGTATGTGGTCAGGTTGACCACCGCTGCTGTATTCCTGCTGGGGGATGGTGGCTGGGGGGTGGGGCTGGGTGCCCCCAGTACATGAGCAGTGGATAATGGCATGCTCTGGATGCTGCACTCGTGTCTCCCAGCAGCGTCTCCAGCCAGCACGCAGGGACAGCAAAGATGCTCTGCAGGTGGAGGTCTCTGCTGCAGTGTAGTAATGAACAGTCACAGGCACTTTTGAGCTTACCGGCACTTTACTGTTCCAAAGTTGTTAAAAGTCAGTTACAGTACAGTTCACAGTTCTTACACTTGTCAGGGACCCGGGTACCACTGCAGCTCAGACGGTTCCTCTGCATCGCTTCCCTCAAAGTACCTTCCAGGCCTCTACTCTGTCTCTGTGCTCGCACATGGGTTTGGTTCGGCCGTTATGGGCTTTGTAGTGATGACTCTCTCTGCTTTAGGGTCACTAGCCCTAGTCCGATGGCTTTGTCCTACTCCGCTGCGGTACTTTGGTCACGGGCCTTAGAGTCTCCGTAACATGCCAGGATGCCTCGTGATTAGGGTCTTGAAGTCTCCTCGGTCACCTCTACAGAGCCAGCACTCTAGTTGTCCTGGCCTAGGTCTCCAGTGACCCAGGTGTAATTTGGGCTTGCCAGGCTCCCTCTTTCTCTCCGGTAGTCAGCTCTGGGTCCTCCGGTCAGCTATGTCAGTTGCGGCTGCCGGGCCCGTTGTTCTACCACTATTCTCAGTGTGGTGTCTCGGCTTGTGGTGCTTCTTTCTTGCCCCCTCTATGGCGAGCTCCCTCCTGGGTATTCTGCCTCCAGGGAACCTCTCCTCCTGGGATCTGCTCTTCCAACGTAGTGTTCCTAGGCCCAACTCGTGTCTAGTTCCTCCATATACTTGTCCATGTCTCTTTCTCTCCACCCACACTTCTCTAAACTCCCGCCACCCCTTGCCTGACATAGAATTTCTAGGCGTTGGGTCGGAGTGGGTCGGTGTGTGTGTGTTCCTCAGTCAACCGTCTTACCTCGTCTGGCTGCAGTCCACCCTGTGGCCGCCCTGGTTGCAGGGGCGCCACACAGACGCACTGCCTTCATCATGGGAGGCAGAGATGTGCAGAGCTGGAGGTGATGCTGGTCTTCATGTCACTAACAGCCACAGGGGCATGATAACATTAGTGGGATCACCTTAGACTATATTCATACAGGGCGCTTTTGCAGTGTTTGTTTCTGCAGCTATCGCATCGCACTGTCCAGAATCAGCCGGCAGTTAACCTGACCTGAAAATGTCAGCTGCATAGAAATACATGAAGCCGTCGTGCTCAGATCAGGAGAGCCTCCAGGCGGTGCAATGCAATCCTTGCTTGAGTCATATGCTACACTCTGCACATTACCACTTCTCCTGTCCTGTATACTGGGTGTAATCCTCCGTATCTGTATTATTCTGTATATATACACTGCACAGCACCACTTCTCCTGTCCTGTATACTGGGTGTAATCCTCAGTACCTGTATTATTCTGTATATATACACTGCACAGTACCACTCCTCCTGTCCTGTATACTGGGTGTAATCCTCAGTATCTGTATTATTCTGTATATATACACTGCACAGTACCACTCCTCCTGTCCTGTATACTGGGTGTAATCCTCAGTATCTGTATTATTCTGTATATATACACTGCACAGTACCACTTCTCCTGTCCTGTATACTGGGTGTAATCCTCAGTATCTGTATTATTCTGTATATATACACTGCACAGTACCACTTCTCCTGTCCTGTATACTGGGTGTAATCCTCAGTATCTGTATTATTCTGTATATATACACTGCACAGTACCACTTCTCCTGTCCTGTATACTGGGTGTAATCCTCAGCATCTGTATTATTCTGTATATATACACTGCACAGTACCACTTCTCCTGTCCTGTATACTGGGTGTAATCCTCAGTATCTGTATTATTCTGTATATATACACTACACACTACCACTTCTCCTGTCCTGTATACTGGGTGTAATCCTCAGTATCTGTATTATTCTGTATATATATACACTGCACAGTACCACTTCTCCTGTCCTGTATACTGGGTGTAATCCTCAGTATCTGTATTATTCTGTATATATACACTGCACAGTACCACTTCTCCTGTCCTGTATACTGGGTGTAATCCTCAGTATCAGTATTATTCTGTATATATACACTGCACAGTACCACTTCTCCTGTCCTGTATACTGGGTGTAATCCTCAGTATCTGTATTATTCTGTATATATACACTGTACAGTACCACTTCTCCTGTCCTGTACACTGGATGTAATCCTCAGTATCTGTATTATTCTGTATATATACACTGCACAGTACCACTTCTCCTGTCCTGTATACTGGGTGTAATCCTCAGTATCAGTATTACTCTGTATATATACACTGCACAGTACCACTTCTCCTGTCCTGTATACTGGGTGTAATCCTCAGTATCTGTATTATTCTGTATATATACACTGCACAGTACCACTTCTCTTGTCCTGTAAACTGGGTGTAATCCTCAGTATCTGTATTATTCTGTATATATACACTGCACAGTACCACTTCTCCTATCCTGTATACTGGGTGTAATCCTCAGTACCTGTATTATTCTGTATATATACACTGCACAGTACCACTTCTCCTGTCCTGTATACTGGGTGTAATCCTCAGTATCTGTATTATTCTGTATATATACACTGCACAGTACCACTTCTCCTGTCCTGTATACTGGGTGTAATCCTCAGTATCTGTATTATTCAGTATATATACACTGCACAGTACCTCTTCTCCTGTCCTGTATACTGGGTGTAATCCTCAGTATCTGTATTATTCTGTATATATACACTGCACAGTACCACTTCTCCTGTCCTGTATACTGGGTGTAATCCTCAGTATCTGTATTCAGTATATATACACTGTACAGTACCACTTCTCCTGTCCTGTATACTGGGTGTAATCCTCAGTATCTGTATTATTTTGTATATATACACTGCACAGTACCACTTCTCCTGTCCTGTATACTGGGTGTAATCCTCAGTATTTGCATTATTCTGTATATATACACTGCACAGTACCACTTCTCCTGTCCTGTATACTGGGTGTAATCCTCAGTATCTGTATTATTCTGTATATATACACTGCACAGTACCACTTCTCTTGTCCTGTATACTGTCCTGCTGTCAGAGAGGTGGTATTGGACTTCGGGATTTTCAGCATTTATATGTTGTTTAAATTATCTTGAATAAGGAAGTCACCACTTCTCTTCTGTACAGGTGATGACTTTCTCTTCGCTGTGGATCTGACCGCTGGGACCCCATAATCCTGAGAAACTGTAGCTTTGAAGATCCCCATGTGAATGCAGCTGTGGGTGAGTACTCCCTGTGTCTCGCCACTCACATGTGGCTCTCCAAATAACTCTTGTAAAACAGTGATGAGGGTCACGCCAATGTAAAAACAAAATTCACTTATTGTGACTGATAGATGATATAGTGTGTGGGCTGGTGGGGTCTTTACTTCCCGGGCTGATTTTTGGTCCCAGTCCGGCCCTGATAGCCATAGTGTCTCCAAAAACTAGCCCAAGGGGCTGTATTATGGTTTATGAAGGAAGCAGGCCTTAAGGGCAAAACAATTATGAAGCTAGGAATACTAGCACAGTAGTTGCCATGCCCAATATGCAGGCATAGCCATAGTTTCTCCAAAAATTAGCTCAAAGGGCTGTATCTTGTTTGATTTAGGAAAGAGGGTCTCATCACAAGTGCCTCCGATGGGAAATATTAATGAACTTGTGGCAGAAGCAGAAGTTGAATACATGAGTAAGAAGAAGAAGAAAAGGGGTTTGTATGGTAAAGGATGGACGTGATCACCCATTGCATAAAATAACATTTTGGGTGACTTTAGCTTGGGATGCTGTCATCTGGAGGGCTTAAATACTGTTGCAAAATCCAGTCCTTGTTAAATTTTATCAGAGTCAGCCTGTCTGCATTCTCTGTAGTCAGCCGTGTGCATGTATCTGGCTCACCGTGGCCGGGACTCCGGTTTAGACAGGCTGTAGCTCCTTCCTCCCTGTCACGGGTGGGCCGCGCCTGCCGGTAGTGGGGCCCGGTGGAGTGCAGATCAAAAATTGAAGACGTCTTGTAGGAACAGATTAAAGGGGTTTAATTTATTCGTGACGCCACCTATGAGTAGTTTCGGTAATCGTTACCGACGCTGCGGAACCTCCGGGGGATGGACAGCAGCAAGATGGAATGCTCCCCACAGGCTGAGCGGTGATCCCTGGAGGCTAGAGCTGCTTAAGATGTTGTGCTGCAGCTGCGGTTACCTTGTAGTGCGGACGGACAGTTCATAAGGAAGCATGGACACAGAAAGTCTCTGCAACGGGTCTTTACTGTAACCAGCAGGCAGTACATGGTATACAGTTTACGGGTAGTAGACTGGGTGGACTCAGCAGTGATAGTGTCCCTCAGAGATCCGCAAGTGTTCCTCCATTCTAGCTAAGTGTTTCGCCATTGTCGCCCAGGAATACCAGATCGGGTACGGGGAGGCTGCTTCAATGCCCTATCCAAGATGTACGTTGTGGATGTTTTGGGGAGCCTTGGATCCCTCGGTGGGTACACCGCTGGTTAGACGACTAGAAGTTGGCTTGGGGTGGGGTGCTCCTGTGAAGCTGCTCCTCCACGCTTCTGGTTCGCATAGCAGAGGTGAACTGCTGCCAGCTTCGGTACCAGTGAACCGGCTGTGAGGTTTTGGGCACGGGAGTCTTTTGGAACCCGTGGTAATGATGCCCGATCCCGGTTGTTGAGGCCTCAGGTGCTGACACCCGACCGGTGACGGCTCGGGGCTGCACGGGGTGCGGAGCCCCCGCTCCTACTCCAAGTTCAAGTTCTAGACTCTCTTGTTCTAGACTCTGTTCTGTTCTACTGTTCTGCAGACTAAGTGTCTGTTCTCCCTACACACTTCCCTAGCACTCCGCCCACCAGGACCCTGGATTGGCCCTCTGTTCTAGGTGATGCATGCAGGGTTGGATCTCAAAGTTAACTAGGTCACTGCTGTGTCAGAGAATATTGCGGCTGCATTTATGGCTGCAATACCCTCTTGTGACGCACTTGTTGCGGGGCGCCACATATCTGTGATGATTGGACAGACATGAAGCTGGAGTTGAGAGTTCCCTCTGTAGCATGAGGGGTCCCCTCGGTATCACTGAAATAAAAGTCCTCTCCCTCCTCATCTTCATCCCCCAATCTTGCCTGATGATATTGGCTGTGCTAGGTAGGATCATCCATTGTGAAATCTTGCTCCATACCCAGCTGCTGGGCACTCAAAGATTCCATTTTTAGATTATGCAGCGATTCTTTCAGCAGACATAGCATAGGGATGGTTACGCTGAGAATAGCCTGATCACCGCTTACAAGCTAGGTGCAGTACTCAAAGTTATCAAGTACCTCACAAATGTAAGCAATCCACACCCACATGACAGTTGTTATGTGTCTTGGCTGAGTCTCAGTCTGACGGGCATGTTTAAGCTGGTATTCAGCAATTGCCCTCTGCTGCTCACTTATCCTTGCCAACATATGATATGTTGAGTTACATCGTGTTGGCAGGTCGCAAATGAGTCGGTGGTTTGGCAAATTAAATTACTTTTGAAGCGCTGCAAGACCGGCAACAGAAGTTGAGGAATGGCGGAAATGGGCGCAAATACGGCGCACCTTGTCAAGTATGTACGGCAAGTCAGGGTATGTTTTTATAAATTTCTGCACCTCTAGGTTCAGTACGTGAGCTATGCATGGCAAGTGTACCAGCTTCCCGAGCTTTAACCCCTTAGTTACTGAGCCAATTTCCACCTTAATGACCAGACTGTTTTTTGCAATTCTGACCAGTGTCCCTTTATGAGGTAATGACTTGGAATGCTTCTATGGATCCTAGCGATTTTGAGATTGTTTTCATGAGATATTGGGCTTCCTGTTAGTGGTAAATTTAGGTAGGTTTGCGTTTATTTGTGAAAAAATAAAAAATTTGGTGAAAATTTCGCAATTTTCTAATTTTTTATTTTTATTCTGTTAAACCAGAGAGTTATGTGACACAAAATAGTTAATACATAACATTTCCCACATGTCTACTTCACATTAGCACAATTTTGTAAAAACAAATTTGGTGAGGAAGTTTTAAGGGTTCAAAGTTATTCAGCAATTTCTCATTTTTCCAGCAAAATTTACAAAACCATTTTTTTAGTGACCACATCACATTTGAAGTCCCTTTGAGGGGCGTACATGACAGAAAACACCCAAAAGTGACACCATTCCAAAAATTGCACCCCTCAAGCTACTCAAAACTACATTCAAGAAGATTATTAACCCTTCAGGTGCTTCACAGGAACTAAAGCAACGTGGAAACAAAAAATTGACATTTTAATTTTTCCAACAAAAATGTTCTTTTAGCCTCAATTTTTTCATTTTCACATGGGCAAAAGGATAAAATGGATCTCAAATATATTGGGCAATTTCTCCTGAGTACACCGATACCTTATATGTGGTCATAAACCACTGTTTGGGTGCACGGCAGGGCTCAGAAGGGAAGAAGCGCAATTTGACTTTTGGAGCTAATTTTCCATTCAAAAAGTCAAATGGCGCTCCTTCCCATTCAAGCCCTGCCGTGCGTCCAATCAGTGGTTTATGACCACATATGAGGTATCGGTGTACTCAGGAGAAATTGCCCAACAAATTTTATGATGCATTTTATCCTGCTGTTCATGTAAAAATGAAAAAATTGAGGCCAAAACAAATTTTTTGTGAAAAAAAAGTACTTTTTCATTTTTACAGATCACTTTGTGAAGCACCTGAGGGTTCAAAGAGCTCAATATGCATCTAGATAAGTTCCTTGGGGGGTCTAGTTTCCAAAATTGGGGACACTTGTGGGGGAGCTTCAATGTTTAGGCACACAGGGGCTCTCCATACGCGACATGGTGTCCGCTAACAATTTGAATGGAGAAATAGCTCCAATTGTTAGCGGACACCATGTTGTGTATGGAGAGCCCCTGTGTGTCTAAACATTGGAGCTCCCCCACAAGTGACCCCATTTTGGAAACTAGACCCCCCAAGGAACGTATCTAGATGGGTGGTGAGCACTTTGAACCCCAAGGTGCTTCACAAATGAATCCATAAAAATGAAAAAATAACATTTTTGTGGGAATAAAAATACCTTTTCATTTTTATGGATCAATTTGTAAAACACCTGAGGGTTTAAAGTGCTCACTGTGCATCTAGCTAAGTTCCTTGGGGGGTCTAGTTTCCAAAATGGGGTCACTTGTGGGGGAGCTCCAATGTTTAGGCACACAGGGGCTCTCCAAAACCGACATGGTGTCCGCTAACAATTTGAGCTAATTTTTCCATTCAAATTTTTAGCAGGAGGATTGTACCCGCTGAAGCGTCATTAGCGGCGCAAAACGCCATTGTACCATCACCCCCCGTCCTCCCACCCGCAACCCACACCCTGCTATGTGCACTTGGGCACAATAAAACCGCTGATCTGAATTTATAAGTCCTGTGTACGGCTTCTTTCTGTTTCCCGAATATTCATGTGTCTAATGAGCGGCACTGGAAGTGAGCACCTTGACGGTCGGCCGCGGATTAGCAGGGAGAACATCCTCACCACCCCGTTCGGCCGTGAGAGCCGTGGACTGGTGCGGTGAAAGACCTCCTGAGGAGGAGGTGTCCTGCTGAGAAGGAGTGCTGGCCCCGGATATCTTCAAAACCGTGGGTTAACTGCAGATCAGGTAACCCCTTGTGACCATACAGGGATGATGATCTGAAGTTAACACCTTGTGACCAACTCCACTTATTAGACATAAACTGAAAAAAACTGCACAGCACTCAAAATTTTCTGGTTATTTGTTCCAGCATCGCACCTTGCACCAGTTCACACTATATCTTGAGTCCTGTGCAGTTTTTTCAGTTTATGTCTAATAGGTGGAGTTGCTGGCTCCACAGCTACACTTTGCACCCTCATTGCCCCCAGGTGGTCTGTGATTGAGATGGTGTCCACCCACTTAGAAGTGGGATAGGGAGTGACAAGGAGGACAGGGATGTCAGCGTAGGACTCATCAGATCTAAGGTCACCGTGGAGTGGTTGATGAGCAAACAGATATTGGCCAATATATGTACCAACAACCTTAGTAAATAAAAAGATGAGAATATTGAGTTTTTTGAAAGAAATATAAGTTTTTACATTTTTTTCTCATATATAAACCACTTATTAGCATGTGTACATATTTGGTAGTAACTGAGTGCTGCAGTTAAATTTTTTCTGGTTGTTTGTTCCAGCATCGCAGCTTGCACCAGTTCACACTATATATTGAGTCCTGTGCAGTTTTTTCAGTTTATGTCTAATAGGTGGAGTTGCTGGCTCCACAGCTACACTTTGCACCCTCATTGCCCCCAGGTGGTCTGTGATTGAGATGGTGTCCACCCACTTAGAAGTGGGATAGGGAGTGACAAGGAGGACAGGGATGTCAGCGTAGGGCTCATCAGATCTAAGGTCACCGTGGAGTGGTTGATGAGCAAACAGAAATAAAAAGATGAGAATATTGAGTTTTTTGAAAGAAATATAAGTTTTTAAATTTTTTCCTCATATATAAACCACTTATTAGCATGTGTACATATTTGGTAGTAACTGAGTGCTGCAGTTAATTTTTTTCTGGTTGTTTGTTCCAGCATCGCAGCTTGCACCAGTTCACACTATATATTGAGCCCTGTGCAGTTTTTTCAGTTTATGTCTAATAGGTGGAGTTGCTGGCTCCACAGCTACAATTTGCACCCTCATTGCCCCCAGGTGGTCTGTGATTGAGATGGTGTCCACCCACTTTGAAGTGGGATAAGAAGTGACAAGGAGGACAGGGATGTCAGTGTAGGACTCATCAGATCTAAGGTCACCGTGGAGTGGTTGATGAGCAAACAGATTTTGGCCAATATATGTACCAAGAACCTTAGTAAATAAAAAGATGAAAATACTGAGTTTTTTGAAAAAAAAACATACCGTATATACTCGTGTATAAGCCGACCCGTGTATAAGCCGACCCCCTACTTTTGCCCCCAAAACCTGGGAAAATCTATTGACTCGTGTATAAGCCGAGGGTGGACCCTAGCACAAGTATACAGCCCCCAGCAGTGTGGTATACACCAGTCCCAGAGGTAGATACAGCAGCCCCAGTGGTAGTATACACGCAGCCCCAGTAGTATATACAGCCCCAGTGGTAGTATATACAGCCCCAGTGGTAGTATACAGGGCCCCAGAGGTATATAGCAGCCCCAGTGGTAGTATACAGTGCCCCAGAGGTATATAGCAGCCCCAGTGGTAGTATACAGGGCCCCAGAGGTATATAGCAGCCCCAGTGGTAGTATACAGTGCCCCAGAGGTATATAGCAGCCCCAGTGGTAGTATACAGGGCCCCAGAGGTATATAGCAGCCCCAGTGGTAGTATACAGTGCCCCCAGAGGTATATAGCAGCCCCAGTGGTAGTATACAGGGCCCCAGAGGTATATAGCAGCCCCAGTGGTAGTATACAGTGCCCCAGAGGTATATAGCAGCCCCAGTGGTAGTATACAGGGCCCCAGAGGTATATAGCAGCCCCAGTGGTAGTATACAGTGCCCCCAGAGGTATATAGCAGCCCCAGTGGTAGTATACAGGGCCCCAGAGGTATATAGCAGCCCCAGTGGTAGTATACAGTGCCCCAGAGGTATATAGCAGCCCCAGTGGTAGTATACAGGGCCCCAGAGGTATATAGCAGCCCCAGTGGTAGTATACAGTGCCCCAGAGGTATATAGCAGCACCAGTGGTAGTATACAGGGCCCCAGAGGTATATAGCAGCCCCAGTGGTAGTATACAGTGCCCCAGAGGTATATAGCAGCCCCAGTGGTAGTATACAGGGCCCCAGAGGTATATAGCAGCCCCAGTGGTAGTATACAGTGCCCCAGAGGTATATAGCAGCCCCAGTGGTAGTATACAGGGCCCCAGAGGTATATAGCAGCCCCAGTGGTAGTATACAGTGCCCCAGAGGTATATAGCAGCCCCAGTGGTAGTATACAGTGCCCCAGAGGTATATAGCAGCCCCAGTGGTAGTATACAGGGCCCCAGAGGTATATAGCAGCCCCAGTGGTAGTATACAGTGCCCCAGAGGTATATAGCAGCCCCAGTGGTAGTATACAGGGCCCCAGAGGTATATAGCAGCCCCAGTGGTAGTATACAGGGCCCCAGAGGTATATAGCAGCCCCAGTGGTAGTATACAGTGCCCCAGAGGTATATAGCAGCCCCAGCGGTAGTATACAGGCAGCCCCAGTAATGCAGGCCCCCCCCAGCGTCTCTCCGGTCACCTGTAAAGCAAGCTATACTTATCAGTGTCCCGCTCGCACCCGCCGCTGCCGACATCCACGATCCTCCATCTTCATGCGACTCCTCTTCCTGTTTCCTGTGCGCGTCGCCGGGAATGACGTCATTGCCGGCGACGCGCACAGAAACAGGAAGAGGAGTCGCATGAAGATGGAGGATCGTGGATGTCGGCAGCGGCGGGTGCGAGCGGGACACTGATAAGTATAGCTTGCTTTACAGGTGACCGGAGAGACCCTGGGGGGGCCCTGCATTACTGGGGATGCGGGGGCTGCTGTATACCGATGTATACATCGGTATGTACCGATGTATACATCGGTATACAGCACTGACTCGCGTATAAGCCGAGGGGGGTACTTTTCAGCCCAATTTTTGGGCTGAAAAACTCGGCTTATACGCGAGTATATACGGTAAGTTTTTAAATGTTTTCCTCATATATAAACCGCTTTTTAGCATGTGTACATATTTGGTAGTAACTGAGTGCTGCAGTGAATTTTATCTATCTATCTATCTATCTATCTATCTATCTATCTATCTATCTATCTATCTATCTATCTATCTATCTATCTATCTATCTATCTCTATCTATTCTAAATTTTACCAGCATCGGAAAGCCTATGCTACAAACTTGCACAGTATTCTGTCTGGGTGTAATTTTTTACATTTTTTCTTGCACCCATAGACTTTCATTGGCTTCTCGCACGTGAAACTCGCAGACAATCGCAGCATGATGCGATTGGACTCCCATTTGACTCGCATTGCGAATTCAGCGGAGGAAACACACATCAATTTTACCTGACTGCTTAATATTGATCCGAGTGCAAATCAAGTTTCTCTCACATTGCACTTGCACAAGTTTCATCTTTTTAAAATGTTTTTGTTTATTTGCAAATAGCAGGAAGTTTGTAACTCTTGTTAATAATCCTATTGTAGTATAGAAGACTATTAGGATTTGTCATTTTACACACACTTAAGACTTACTCATACAGATTCCTGTGATTATGAAAACTTAACTCTATTGAAGAGCCCTCAAAACATATTTTATAGTAACACATTATATTCCACAGACATTTAAAGCAAAAGGATGTAGAACATTTGCTTCCACTTGATTTGTAATGGCGAATTACCATATTAAAAGGTGTTTGTAGTATCACTTTTAGAAATCAGGTCATAATTGAGTTTCAAGAGACAGATTTAGCCCCCGTCACAATAAAGGCCCCGTTACACTGCACGACATCGTTAACGATATCGCGTAAACGTCACGGGTTTGGAGTCGTTCAAGCTATATCGTTAGGACGTTGTTGCGTGTAACACCGACATTCAACTGTGATAAGTCATTGAATCGCTGATTGCAGGTTTGAGAACATGTTCTCAAATCACACGATAAACGATCAACCAACCTGGTATATCGTTGTGTGTGACACCGCGATAACGATGTCGTTTACGACTTCGCCCATTCAAAGCAATGAGCAGGTATTGATCGCTGTGTTGTGCGAATGTGGCGCCCCCGATGGTCAGGCGTCACACCGGGATATTAGACTCATAAAAGCAGTGTAATTTTCCCCAACTGCAAGTGGACGCTGGGCTGGTGGGTGGGACCCAATTCTGCACTCCAACAACAGAGTAATGGTGGGAGGTTACTCCTGGGAGGGATATAGTTACCTTAAGGGGTAGTAAGAGAGTTGGAAGAGAAGTGAGAAAGAGTCAAGGAGGAGTGTGGAGCGAGTCGGAAGGTCTAACAGGACAGCTCCAAGCTGATCCTGAGGAAAGATGAAAGGGGATCGTGAGGGGATGCTGAGAGAGGGTGCCTGACGCGTGAGTCTGGGCCCGAGAGAGAAAGGAGGAACCCCAGCGTGGAACGATCATACTCCAGGGAGCTTCCCCTGTCCACCACGGGAATGCCGGAACCGAGAAACAGCCAGAGTCCAGCTCTAAGGTCGTCAACCGGCTGCTGCGGTCTGTTTATCGGCTGCAGCACTCTGCCACACGGAGCGGTCCACCTGCTTCCTCACTGCGAGGGAAGGGAGTCCCTAAAGCACCTTCAAGGACTAAATTGGTCTGGACTAATCCTAGGTGGGGAAGAAAGGAGACGGCTTCATCAACTAAGGCATACCACGGGTACCTCCATACCACCTGGTATCCACTTGCAGCCACCCGTAGGGCTACCTGTTTGTTTAACATCTTGCTGAACTGTGGACATTGTATTCTGCTGCTGACTGTTTACGGTAAAGTACCTGGGAGAGTGACTTTGCCTCTGTGTCTTTGTGCTGAAATCATCAACCTTTTTGCTTACAGCAACGCTGCCCCGGAGGCCCAGCTCCACCTGTAGGGAGCTTTGCCATCCTTGCTGCAATACCATCACCCTCCGGAGGACTGTACCGGCGCTGGTGACCCATCACCAGGTACTACAGGTGGCGTCACGAGACAACAACTTTTTCCCTTGTACATAACCCCTCTTTGAAGTGTCATCCAGGCCACGAGCTCAGGCACTGCCACCCGTGACATCCCCGTGAACCCCTCTGAGCCTGACACCCGAGTACCCCCCGGGCATGGGGCTCGACATAATTTCTGGCGTCACGAACAGGATCCCGTGCTCGGTGTTACTGCGTACTGTGCGCCTTGGACTTTTGAACTGTGTTGAAAACTAACTCTTCCCGCCTTCGCATGGCGCCAAAAATGTGTTCCCGCTATCACTGCAGGAGGACCCAAGATGGCGCCGTAGCCATGTATTAGACACCATGTGCAGGCCCGGGTGTGTGCCTCAGCCCCTAGAAGAAGGAGGGCCAGGATGGAGGTGCGAAAAAGTGTGGCCGCCCCGATTGCCATCAATCAATCAGGGGGCGGCCCACAGAAAATGCTCCGGGAGTGGCTGCCAATAAAGATACAAACCGGAAGAGAAGGACAGATCGAGCAAGGATCCTTTGTCCCTGGCAGCATGGCGGCACCCTGTTGGAGAGACATTGTGCGTGAGGTCAAGGAGCAGGCCAGAGCCGCACAAGGAGACCCCGCAGCGACATCCCTTTTAACACTGGAAGGGGATGTCGACTACTGGAGAGACGCTTTTGGATGGCTCCGCCAGGACATGGAGGAAGCCTTGGAGTGGGTTATGGCGGCGGTGGATCGCTGATCGGGCCTATGAGCTGCTGACGATGCAAGAGGACCGAGAAGTGAGAGAGGCAGCCGTGGCAGCGCAAGCGGTAGTGGAGTACCATGCCTCTTTGCCACCCGTACCACCACCCGTCCAAACCCGGGACGAAGGGACCCAGACCGGAATCCCTGTAGAACCACCGTCCCGTACCCGCAGCTGTCTCCGGATAGAGCCAGTGCGGCTGTCCCCAGCAGAACCAGACGTGGTTGTGGAAGCTGAAGAAGTGGGAGACGAGATAGACTTAGAGGAGCCGGAGGACGTTGAAGGAGACTCAGGAGGAAGCACCCCGAAGGTCGCATGGTGGTCTGCGTGGCAGCAACATCGGCGGGGCATCTCCATCAGTGTGGTGGGAATGGCAGAAACTAGAGTGACGCCGCGAGTTCCAACCGGCAGCTCTCCACCACCAGAATACCAGTCGTCCCTGAACCAGCGAGACCAGCAGACACAACAAAGAAGAAGAAAAGAGTGGTTCCAGAAAGAACAGGCTACCCGGTGACTTTGTGATGAAGCAAGAGCAAATCCCCCGCTTCAATTGGAGTTACGCCACCAAGGAACTGTTGTTTCCTCCTACCAAGAAGAGGGATGGGGTTTCATCAGAGAGCCTGGATTACAGGAAGACATTTTCTTTGCAAGAAGAGACGTTAAGTCGTACCTGCGGCGTGGACACCCGGATCGTGAATTGTACCGAGGTGAGCAGGTTTCATATGAAAGGCATCCAGGACTTTTAGGCTGGTTTGCTATACGTGTATCCCGCCAAGCTTAAACCTTTTGTAGAAACTAGACTCTGACTGTGATGCGGCCAGGGCTAATGGGGGTACTCGGTCACCGGGTCTGCTGAATAGGGTGTCACGGATGGACGGGATCCCGATGCCGTGCCCTGGTGATCAACTGGGGTAGATGTAGATGATGGATGAGGGATAAAGGAATTATTTACAGTGGATCGTAAAGCCACCTGTAGTTCCCGGTAATATGGTACCGGCGCTTCCAGCCGGCCGCTGAGGTGATGGTGGGTGCAGCAGAGTGTGGAACAGGTCCCAAAGGTGGAGCTTTACCTCAGGGCATCAATGAAGGAAGATGGTGAGGGAGGGCAGTGATGAAGGAAGGTGCTGCAGTTCTTACCCCTCTGCTGAGCTGCTGCTGTTGCTGAGCCCTCCAGGCTGCGGCGGGAAGAATAACGGAAACCAGTTCAAGTTTAACTCCACTTTACTTGGTACCGGCTGATGGCATAAACAAAACACGGTACAGTTTAGTTTACAGGGTGGATATTGCCAGCTCAGGGTCTCCCTTATGGAGTCTCTAGATGTCCTCTCTTAAGTCGTTTAGGGTCTAATCTGTTCTCTTCTGTCTTTTCCACCCTCACAGAGCTCTCCCGCCAGTCCTATGGTCTGTGTCTAGAAGACAAGGTTTGTGCTTTACCGGTCTGGACTGGGCCCAAGGATTAAAGCACCCGCTACCGGAATTCAGCCTGTCCCTTTTAATTTCTTCTAGTGTCCTGAACTGGTTCTTAGTCCTGAGGGGTGAGGTACCTTGTGGCGCTGTCAGCAACTGGTTTCTATGGGCCTGCAGCTCGTCGGTTTTGCAGTCAGGGCTAAACTCCTGGCTGCCTCGGCTTTCCGTGTCGCCGGTGCTCCCTCAACATGACCAGCCGGCTCCTACCAGTCCTGGCCCGTTGCTTTCTGTCCTGGGCCCCCACTTGAAGATGGGGCTCCCTCCTGTTGGCAGTGGTGTCAGGCCTGGCCTTCCTGACTGCCTTCCCAGCACTAACTGTCAACTGTCACTCTCTTCTGCATCTACCCCTAGGCTCCACCCCTGTTGGGACCTACCAAAGTACTGGTCCCCCTATTCTAGTGGGCTATTCCTAGGTGTGTGCACTTTCAGACTCCACAGGTATAACCCCGAGCTAGCAACTTACAAAGGATATCACATTTTGAAAATAAAGTGCCATACTACCCTGTGGCGCCTAGCCGCAGGGGCGCCACAACTGTACATAGTCCCCTTTTTCAGCCTTCTTTTCTATTTTCCCGTTTACACTTTGAATAATGAACAGTGTCCCTATATGTCTTGAACCATGATGGAAGATCCAAAGACTTTTATTTGGAACCTTGCCGCCCCTGTGTTTGTGATGTGTGATATATAGCGGTCCGACGGTGATAACTCACACTGGACTGTGCTGGACATATGTTACCGTCGGACCGCACAGTTAGTACCGGTCCCCGTTGGGCCGATGTGGACTCCAAAGTTTATTATGTGCAGATTAGTAAAACCGGAGATTAAGATCTTGGCCAGTGGGTGACTGCTTTCCTCCCGGTTTAACAGGTACTATACTCGAGGACAAGAATGTTTCATCAGGGGATATGTGGCACCCCCGATGGTCAGGTGTCACACCGGGGTATTACACTCATAAAAGCAGTGCTATTGTCCCCAACTGCAAGTGGATGCTGGGCTGGTGGGTGGACATTGCAGCCACCCGTAGGGCTACCTGTTTGTTTAACATCTTGCTGAACTGTGGACATTGCATTCTGCTGCTGACTGTTTACAGTAAAGTACCCGGAGAGTGACTTTGCCTCTGTGTCTTTGTGCTGACATCATCAAGCTTTTTGCTTACAGCAACGCTGCCCCGGAGGCCCAGCTCCACCTGTAGGGAGCTTTGCCATCCTTGCCGTAATACCATCGCCCTCCGGAGAACTGTGGCGGCGCTGGTGACCCATGACCAGGTACTACAGTTGGCGTCACGAGGCAACAACTTTTTCCCTTGTACATAACCGCTCTTTGAAGTGTCACCCAGGCCACGGGCTCAGGCACCACCACCTGTGACATCCCTGTGAACCCCTCTGAGCCTGATACCCGAGTACCCCCAGGGCCTGGGGCTCGACACGAACGATACCTGCTCATGTCGAGTCCCAGGCCCTGGGGTACTCGAGTATCAGGCTTGGAGGGGTTTTTACGGGGATGTCATGGGTGGCAGCGCCTGAGCCCGTGGTCTGGGTGACACTTCAATAAGGGGTTATGTACAGGGGATAAGAGTTTGTTGTCACGTGCGCCACCTGTAGTACCTGGTGATGAGTCACCAGCGCCGCCACAGTCCTCCAGAGGGCGATGGTATTGTGGCAGGGATGGCAAAGCTCCCTACAGGTGAAGCTGGGCCTCCGGGGCAGCGTAGAGTAAAGGGAAGTTTGGAGTGGGACTTGAGGCCAGGGTAAGAAGCAGTAAGGCAGTCTTTAGGGAGGCTGGGGACGGAGAGAAATAACACACACTCTGAATAAAGTCTCTTTTACCTTTTACTGATGGTATTCACAGGTAAAGATGTCCAGAGCACTGTCGGGTGACCAGGTGCACAGTGAGTCTCCACAGCAAGTGGGTATAAGGCCTCCTCAGGTTCCCTGCTGTTGCTGAAGCCCTGTCTGTATGCAACACGACTGGCCTCCTCACTTTCTCTGGTCGTCTCTCTCTCTCCTCCTGCGCGGTCCACGGGTTACCCTCTCTGATCACTGCTGTGTGTTCCCACACTACAGTGTCTGGCTCCCTCTTACTGGGTACGCAGGGGGACCGGGTGACTGAAGTCTCCATGGTGTGCCGGGGTTTTCTGCAGTCCTAAAGTGTTCCTGCAGGTGTGGATCCCCGAAGTCCGGTACGTCTTGGGTGAACTTCCGCTAGTTGCTCTGCTCCCTTGGCTATGCTCCATGCCTTCTGTCCCCACTCCTAGGCTTGGCTCAACGGCAGAAGGGCCACTCCGGGTCACTGGTTCCGGCCTAACCGCGGCACCGATCACCAGGACGTTTTCGCAGCTCTCCTAGCATCTGCACACTTTAACTAACTCCTCCCCCAGCAGCAGTATATATAGGGGATCTCACCTAAAGTCAGTGAGGCTAGCTCCTCCTACTGTGCTGGGGTGGAAGGTGTTGTATGTAGTAGGTACCTGCTGTGGAAACCCAGCTGTGCAGTAGGGAAGGCTGTGGCTACCTGCGTGAGCAGGGCGCCACACTCACAACATCATTGGTGAGTCAGCTACGATATCTAGACATATGACATCTCACCAACGATGTCAAAATGATGTTGGACACGACCGCGCGCCCACGAGATTGTTGCCGACGTCGATCCAACGTCGTGCTGTGTAACGGTACCTTAAATGAGATCGCTAGTGAGATCGCTGCTGAGTCACATGTTTTCTGATGCAACAGCGACCTCAACAGCGATCTCGCTTTGTGTGACACGCAGCAGCGATCAGGCCCCCGCTGTAAAATCACTGATGATTACAAACCGTTCTACACCATTTTTTGGTCCTTGCGCTCCCGCTGGGCAGCGTGCATCACTGTGTTTGACAGGGACAACGACCAATGATCTCAATACTACGCCCGAGAGTGACAGGGTCCCAACGACCGCTGTATCGTTGCTGCGTCGCTGGTGAAATCTGACTAGGCCCCGTTACACGGCCTGACATTGGGACGATGTCGGCAACGATCTCGTGGGCGCGTGGTCGTTTCAGACATTGTTTTGACATTGTTGGTGAGATGTCACACATCTAGATATCGTGGACAACTCACCAACGATGTTGTGAGCAGGTATCGTTTGGAAACCCCGCGAACGATCCCTGCTCATTGCTTGTGAATGGGCGAAGCCGTCCGCGACATCGTTATCACGATGTCACACACAACGATATACGAGGTTGGCTGATCGTTGATCGTTGAACATGTTCTCAAACATGTGATCAGCAATCCAATGATTTAGCCAGAGTGACACACAACGAGGTCGCAACAATGTCGCTGGTACGCCTCCAAACCCGTGACGTATCAGCGATGTTGTTAACAATGTCGTGCTGTGTAACGGGGCCTTGTTTGACATCTCACCAGTGATCACTTGGCAATGCACCAGCGATCCCTACCAGGTTGAATCGTTGTCGGGATCGCTGGTGCGTCGCCAAGTGTGACGGTACTATTAATGAGGCATTTATATAACACATGGTTCAACAGACATTTATTTATTTTACACTTATACACCACCACTTATTTCTACAATGCTTTAGATTATTATCACTGTTTCCATTGTGGCTCAGAATTTCAGTTCCCTATCAGTATATCTTTGTAGTCTAATGGCTCCTTTACACGCAGCTACAGGTAACAGGTTTTCCACAGGTAACTTACTGGTTGCAGTGAAATCATGGAGACATGGTTTTATCTTGTTGCTGTGTACAAATGGAATAATCTCTCCATGATTTCACTGCAGCCAGTAAGTTACCTGTGGAAAACCTGTTACCTGTAGCTGCGTGTAAAGGGGCCATGAATGTAAACCCATGCAAAGAGAGAACATACACGCTTTGTGGATGTTGTCCTTGAGGGATTTGAACACAGGATCTCAGTGCTGCAATGTAAGGCTGGCCTCAGCCCAAATCACACACAATCACACACTCTCGTCCGCACCAGGAACGCGACCATGTCGTGTTCCTGGTGCGGACGAGAGTATGTGATTTGTGCGCGGGCATCCGCCTGCGTACAAATCACATATTGCAGTGAATGGGAGCGCACGGTCATGCGCAGACCTGCGCAGCACCGTGCGTTCTTATTATAAACATAGGGGCTGCGTCAGCTTGCGGATCCCCTCCGCAGGACTCTGTGGAGGGTCCGCAAGTCTGAAGCCAGTCTTATTGCACAAACTAGTTGGTCACCATGCTTTTTTTTGAGGATATGTGTTTGCCAATAAGTATAATTTCTGTGAAACAAAACATACTCCAGAAAAGTAGCTTCACTACGTTCTTTTTCAGGATGATGTGATTGCCTAGGTTCTATTGAAGAGAAATTTGAATATTTTGGGGAATTGTCTTCTTTCAGCTTTGTGGAGATACTTTAGGGGCGGCCCTTTTCTTTTTTGGCATGACTGTACACATGCAGGATTTATAAATACTTGGTTTAGGCTTGGGTCACATTTGCAGATTTTACATGCAAAAACGCATCCATAGGCCCCCATGTAAAAACGCATGCCCCATTAGCAAAAATGCATGTCTGAAGTGCCATGCGTTTTTGTATGCGTTTTTGGCTCAGCACCAAAAAATACTGCATTATGCATGATTTTTTGGAACAGCACCCAAAAACGCAGCATGCAGCGTTTTTTGGTGCTTTTTCAAAAACGCATGCATTTTTGTTAATATGGGGCCCTATGGGAAACGCATGCGTTTTTATATGGCACTAAATGGCACATGCGTTTTTGCATGCTTTTTTAAGGGTCCCCCACACCTATCAGCAAAAATGCATGCAAAAATGCAGGCTGCCAAAAAGCACCTTAAAAATCGCATGCCAAGTGTGACCCTAGCCTAAGATTGGTATGTAAAAGCTTGACTAGCTTGCACAAAGCTCTGTTCTTGTAAGGCTAGGTTCACACTTGCGGACCCCTTCGCAGCGCCTGCGGAGGGGATCGACAAGCAGAGCGCAGCCAACGCAAGCCTCTATGTTTATAATGGGGACGCACGGTGCTGCGCTTGACTGCGCATAACCCTGCACTCCCATTCATTTGCCTGTGTGATTTGTACCAGGCATATGCCTGCGCACAAATCACACACTCTCGTCCGCACCCTGAATGCGACATGTTGCAGGACGCTGTGGAGGTGTCCGCAAGTGTGAACCCAGCCTTAACCCTTTAGGGATGTCCATAGGCAAATCCCCTATGCATTTCTGTTGCATAGCATGAGTAAGGGTACCTTTACACGCGGCTACATTTCTAGGGTGGCTACAGGTAACTTACTGGTTGCAGTGAAATCATGGATACATGGTTCTATCTTGTTGCTGTGTACAAATGGAATCATGTATCCATGATTTCACTGCAACCAGTAAGTTACCTGGTGACAAGCTACAAATGTAGCCGTGTGTAAAGGTACCCTAAGGGTACCTTTACACGCCGCTACTGGAGGATGGATACAACCCGCTACAGGCTACAAATGTAGCTTGTAGCGTCAATATAGCCCGTAGTAGCGGCGTGTGAAGACGGGACGTGACAGCCGGCAACAGATACATCTGTTTCCGAGCACTGCTCGAAAACAGATGGCTACAAAGCCGATTGTAGCGAGCTGTATCGGCGTGTAAAGAGGCTACAGAAGGGATGTCTATACCCAGGCGATGTACCTGGTATGTAGCTGGGGCGTGACACAGGCTCCGGGATACCGCGCCCCTTCAGCGATCATTGGAGGAAGCTCCTGCGTTGCGATTGGTTGTCGCTGCACAGGGCGGCATATTTAAGGAGCTGCCCAGTCACACTACACAATTGCTCGAGCGTCATGTATTAATCAGCCTCCTGCGATGCCTGGCCAATCATGGGTTTCTTGCTTTGTCCTATCAACGTACGGACGTCTCGTACTCCACAATTGTGGCACGCCTATGTGCTGTCCCTGCTGCACCAGGTCCGCCCATATTAGCTTGTTGGAGCGGTGTGTAAATGAGGTACGATGAGCTACAGATGGCTACTTGAGACACCCGGCGATGTATCTAGCTATAGATGTTGCGTAGCGTAGCGCACCTTGTGGCGGCATGTAAAGGTGGTGCGTTTCCCGTTTGTAACCGTTTGGGCGTGCTCGTGCACGTGAAGTAGCGGGTTGTATCCATCCTCCAGTAGCGGCGTGTAAAGGTACCCTAAGGGTACCTTTACACGCGGCTACATTTCTAGGGTGGCTACAGGTAACTTACTGGTTGCAGTGAAATCATGGAGAGATTATTCCATTTGTACACAGCAACAAGATAGAACCTTGTCTCCATGATCTCACTGCAACCAGTAAGTTACCTGTAGCCACCCTAGAAATGTAGCCGCGTGTAAAGGTACCCTAAGAGTGCTAAACACCAGTAACATATTAGTATTTGGCCTGTAGACACTATCTGGGTGTTTTACTACAATTTTAACATGATCATATAAAGTTTCAAAATGTATACGGTGTAACCGGATCAATCTTTACTTCTTCACAAAGTCAATAGACCCTTGTTCTGTTAAAGAAAAAAAAACACTTAGCCTGCCAGGCGTGTGCTTGCACATATCCAATCATGAGCAGCATGGAAGATTTTACTGAAAAGGGTTATAGTTGCTGGGTGAAGAATAGTGATCTGGCTGTCAGGAGCAATGATGTTTACAGACTGGAAATAAGCAAGAAGGCTGTGATGCAGTTTCAAAGTGATTTTAGTTAATGTTCTGGCAACTAAACAGATTAAAGGGAACCTGTGAGCTCTACACTGTGTTCCAAATTATTATGCAAATGTTCTTTTTCTCTGATTTTTCTAAATGGTTGGTGCAAATGACAGTCAGTGTAATAAACGTCATCACCCATTAAGTATACATCAAATTTTATTGAAGAAATCTCCCAATGATAACAGTATAATTTTCAAAATTAAAAAAACTCTAAAAGCACTGTTCCAAATTATTAGGCACAGTAGAGTTTGTAAACATTTGATATGTTTGAAAGAACTGAAAATGCTCATTTGTTGAATTTGCAGCATTAACAGGTCACATTCACTGAAATAAAAAGCTATTTAAAGGGAACCAACCACCCCAAATGACCCCCCCCGGACTATTAATATCGTTCCCTACACCCAGCACATACATGTGCTGCAAGGTTTTTTGCTAAAAAAACTGCTTTTTAAAAGTTGAGATAATGATTTATAAAGTATTTAACGAAGGGACGGGTGGGCGTTACTTAGCTGGGGCTAAAGCCGGGTTGCAGCTGCCAGTCATCCTCCTGTCTCCCCTCGCAGCAGTAACGGCCAGCCCTTTCTTGTCGTCACAGCCTGCTGAGCCTGGTGCACGGGATCTCATGCCCGTGCACACGCAGGGGTGCACCAAGCCCCTCTGCCGCCTGAGCCGCGGCACCGATACCGGGGGGGGGGTTGGGGGGGGTGCTGGTGGAGCCCAGCACTGCTGCCGCCTGAGCCGCCTGAGCCGCGGCACCGGCAGTCATTGCCGGCCGCGGCCGTGGGTCCCGGGGGGTGCTGATGAGCCGTGGGCAGCGCTGCCGCCCCTTCTGTGCCTCCCCCCGGGTCGCGCCGCTTACCTGCGGTGCGCGCGGGTGAGCGGCCGGCGCCATGACAGGGGGAGCTGCGTGCATGAGGCGCCGCCCCTTCTGCACTGCCGCTCCCCCTGCCGGCTGCCGCCTGAATGACAGGGCTCACCTTGTCCAATGGACGGTGCGGCCCTGTGCACACTCATCAGCTACAGCCGGGTCGCGAGCGCGCACTCTGACTTCCACAGCCGAGCGCAGGAAGTCAGAGCGTGTGTGCTCGCGACCCGGCTGTAGCTGATGACGTGTGCACGGGCATGAGATCCCGTGCACCAGGCTCAGCAGGCTGTGACGACAAGGAAGGCTGCGTTACTGCTGCGAGGGAGACAGAGGATGACTGGCAGCTGCAACCCGGCTTTAGCCCCAGCTAAGTAACGCCCACCCGTCCCTTCGTTAAATACTTTATAAATCATTATCTCAACTTTTAAAAAGCAGTTTTTTTAGCAAAAAACCTTGCAGCACATGTATGTGCTGGGTGTAGGGAACGATATTAATAGTCCGGGGGGTCATTTGGGGTGGTTGGTTCCCTTTAACTCCAAAACATCCTAACAGGCCAAGTTACATTTTAACATAGGAGCCCTACTTTGATCTCACCTTCACAATTCTTGCATCCATTGATATTGTGAGTTTCTGGAGAGTTTCTGCTTGTATTTCTTTGGATGATGTCAGAATAGCCTCCCAGAGCTGCTGTTTTGATGTGAACTGTCTCCCACCCTCATAGATCTTTTGCTTGATTATTCTCCTAAGGTTCTCTATAGGGTTGAGGTCAGGGAAGATGGTGGCCACACCATGAATTTATCTCCTTTTATGCCCATAGCAGCCAATGGCACAGAGGTATTCATGAGGATGATTTTGCTCCTAAAGGCACATTTTTGCTTTTTGTACCATGGAAGAAAGTTCTCAGTTGGAAACTCTATATACATTGCAGAGGTCATTTTCACACCTTCAGGAACATTAAAGGGGCCTACCAGCTGTTTCCCAATGATTCCAGCCCAAAACATGACTCCTCCACCTCCTTGCTGATGTCGCAGCCTTGTTGGGACATGATGGCATCCACCAACCATCCACTACTCTATTCATCTGGACCTTCTATGGTTGCTCAGCACTCATCAGTAAACAAGACTGTTTGAAAATTAGTCTTCAAGTATATCTGGACCCACTGCAACTGTTTCTGCTTGTGAGCACTGTTTAGGGGTGGCCGAATAGTAGGTTTATGCACCACAGCAAGCCTTTGATGGATCCTACACCTTGAGGTTCGAGGGACTCCAGAGGCACCAGCAGCTTCAAATATCTGTTTGCTGGTTTGTAAGGCCTTTTTAGCAGCTGCTCTCTTAATCTGATGAACTTGCCTGGCAGAAACCTTCCTCATTCTGCCTTTATCTGCATGAACACATCTGTGCTCAGAATCAGCCACAAATCTCTTCACAATACGATGATCACGCTTAAGTTTTTGTGCAATATCAAATGTTTTCATCCCTTGTCCAAGGCAATGCACTATTTGTTGCTTTTTGGAAGCAGAGACATCCTTTTTCTTTCCCATGTTACTTGAAAACTGTGGCCTGCGTAATATTGTGGAACACCCAGTTTTCCTTTTATTGGGCTCACCTGCCAAACTAATTATCACAGATATCTGAGATTGATTTCAATGATCCAAAGAACCCTGAGACACAATACCATCAATGGGTTTCATTGAAAAAAAAATAAATAAAACCCTATGACACTTAAAACCAATTTGCATAATAATTTGGAACACAGTGTATTTAGCCTCTTATTCTACCACTACTCGTCCCTTTGCCTTGCTAGTGTGGTGCCCACCAGGGCCGTGGGGTACTCGGGATCGGGCCGGTCAGTTCTTTGGGAGATTACAGTGGCAGTGACCCAGCTCCGTGACCCTGGGCATGCAGTTAAAGGGAATTATTTACAGGGGAACGTTTTTTACACCACCTGTGGTGTTAGGCTGAAGGCACACTGTGCCTCGCACGAGTGTAATGCGAGGGAGACTCACATTGCACTTGGACCAGTATCATTAAATGACACTGGTCCCATTAGTGCGAGTTCCTCGCATTACACTCGCATTACGAGGGAAATGCGATTTCCCCGTGAGAGTGCCCAATGAAAGTCTATGGGTGCGAGAAAATCTCTCACCCATACAGCACACGGTGCGATAGTCGCACGCGTGTGCATTAATAATCTCTTCAAACTCCGCGGCTGTCAAAGCCGCGGGGTTTGAATTTGCCGGTTTCCCGAGACAGTAACCAATCATCTTGCACAGCTGTGACAGCAGTGGTGCAAGATGATTAATAAAAACACAGCTCATATAAAAAAATGTTAAAATCCCGGGGTTTCGCGGCATATTAATCCCATCTGCAGCCTCTGTGTGGCATGTCAGCACAATGGCTGCATATGTGGCTAATAAGCCTGTTAACCTGCTGTTTGTGTGGTGCCAGCATGTGTCTAGGGAGTGTCCACACTGGCTCAGCATGGGTTAATAGAAGGTGTAACTTAAAGCCGGCAATTGTCGGCTTTTAGAAATATACTGAAAATGCCGGCGGCGGTAATGTATGCAATTTGCGTACAGTACATTGGTGCAATCTCCTGAAGTCATGAGCTGTCCTACGTACTGTACGCAAATTGTGTACAGTACCTCGGGCGGCTCCTGAAAGGAGCCGCCGGGTATGTACTGTATGCAAATAGCGTACAGTACCTCAGACAGCTCCTGACTTCAGGAGACTGCACCAATGTATTGTATGCAAATTGTGTACATTACCGCCGCCGGCATTTTCAGTATATTTCTAAAAGCCGACAATTGCCGGCTTTAAGTTACACCTTCTATTATCCCATGCTGAGCCAGTGTGTGCTGTCACCATGTGTGTGGGCACTTCCTGGACACATGCTGGCACCACAGAAACAGCAGGTTAACCCTTCAGTAACAGGCTTATTAACCGCATCTGCAGTCTCTGTGTGCTGACATGGTGCACAGAGGCTGCAGATGAGGTTAATATGCAGCTAAACCCCAGGATTTTTTTATTTTTTACATCTTCTTTGTTTTTATTAATCATCTTGCACCGCTGCTGTCACAGCGGTGCAAGATGATTGGTTACAGTACTGGGAAAGCGGCAAATTCAAACTCTGCGGCTTTGACAGCCGCAGAGTTTAAATTCACCGGTAAATGCTGTCCGTGGTCCTGAAGTTTAATTCAGGACCACGGACAGCATGACACTCACACGTACCACACATGCATTCAGGCAGCACACTCACATGCATACAGCCATGCACACGCACCCAAACGCACCACACTCGCACCACACTCACAGCAAACACGCACAACACTCACATCACTGTCATGCATCAAACACACTCCATGTGGATCTTTATGCCTCTGTATGCAAATTAAACCGGCATTGAGGGGTTGTCCTGGACCTGGCTACAATAAGATGGCCACCAAACATGGCTACAGGGCGGAGGAAGAGAGCACAGTCAAAAATAGTCATATTAATAATTAATGAATGACTGGCATCACCTTGAGTGTAGGTGCTAGTGTGGCGCCCCACTAGGTAAGCCGTCATCAGAGGTACTGCATTCCCACGGTTAGGGAGTGTAGTGCCCCTGTTCTCCAGGTTCTGGGATGGTGTGGCAGAGTCCAAAAGAAACACAAACAGTGCCCAGCACATAGGCCCTGGGACAATGGGAGGACCCTGAGGGAGGGCCTAGGTCACAAAAGGGGGACAGGAACATGTTAGACAGGAGAGTAGGAGTAGTACATGATGGAGGAAGCAGCAACAGGAGGGTATAGAGTCGGTGTGGTGCGGCTCGTCCCGGGAGGGAGAGACCAGAAGGGTGGAAGAGAGAAGAGCCCTAGGGGTGCGGAAGAGACACCGATTCCCCGTTCGCCCAAATCTGAGAAGACAGAGAGGCTGGTGGACGACACAGGTACCCGGCCCTGAACACGGTGCGGATGCTGCACACCCGAGCCGTTGAACCGGAGGCCTCAGACTTCTAAGGGGAGCTGTGGCCGAACACATCTTGGGTAAGGTGGGCGAACTAGGGAGCAGTGCCCGGTACAGGAAACCAATGGCGCCTGGGACACAACAGCAACCGTGGCCATAGGTACTTGAGCTCTGTTCTGCGGAGAGCATTGAGAGCCTGAAGGGCAGAGTAATGACCTACTCGCCTCAGAAGAGAACTAGCCCTTATAGCGCTGAGAGAGAGACCCACCAGAGGCAGAACACCCAGTAAGAGAGAGAGAGGACACTAACCAAGGCTCAGTAACATCAACCTGGTCCTGGAGACAACGCTGAACCGGAGCCTGGCAAGGGACATAACCAGGTGGCCATGTTGAAACACCAAGTAAAAGTAACGGAACTGCAGCTGTGGTGTGTGTGACTTTCTTGAGCGGCGACCACCGGCCGCAGAAGCAGCATTAAACACCGGGGTACCGATGTTCCAATGAACATCTGCCAAGGTACAGACCGAGCTCCGCCTGCGGGTAGCAAAGCCATCTAAGCTGCCAGTCACCGTCTCCTAGAGGTTCTGAAGCAGCAGTGGCCGCCCTGACCGCACACTGCAGGTGGCGTCACAAATACCCCCTTATCCGCTCAGACTATCCCTGTCATCATTTCCCGTTTATTTAAATGTCCCCGTGAAAAGAACCGAGGAGTGAAAAAGAGAGAACAGCTAGTAATTGCCCGGTTCCCGAGTCTTCCTCGACCCTGGAGTGGGCGTGTCACTAGCAAGAAAAAAATCAAGAACATTAAAAGTGAGAATCCGCTGCAAAACTACACACTATAAGTATATGTAATACTGTAGCATAATGGCTACAATGAGTGGCAGGGCTCTGTGCACAGCTAATACAGCTATGTGAAAAAAGACATGGCAGAAACTGCTCGAGACTATAAAGAAACATCTGTATTAGCTGTGCACAGATCCCTGCCACTCATTGTAGCCATTATGTTATTACATATACTTCTACTGTGTAGTGTTGCAGCGGATTCTAACCTTAATGTTCATGATTTTTTCTTAATACCACCTACACTCAAGGTGATGCTAGTCATTTCTTAATTATTAATATGCCACCTGTGGTGTTGGCCAGGGATGACCGACGCTGCAGTTTCAGACCACTGGGGCGGATGGTAGGGCAGCCTGGATGGTATCGCTCCCCACAGGTGGAGCGGAGCCCCAGATCAGATGGATAAGTCTATAGCAGGGACGGTGCTGTGATGATAAAAAGGGCTGCAGGATGTGAAAGGAGAAGACACAGACAATTCATGCAGTTCTTTACCTTTAATTGCTGATCGGGGAAGGACCCAGCCAGGTGCTGAGTTCCTCCAATGTGCAGCCAGGTTAGTCCCCAAGAGATTAGGACCGCTCTGCCGAGACACATTTCATGGGCCTTGCCAAGTTGCTCTTCCCTGCGCTGGATTCTTGCTTCGCCTGCCCAGCGGCTTCGTGAACAGGGACCCAGGCTGATGGCTGCGGGCCTTGTCGGGCGACTGCAGCAGCATGTCTGTTGCACCCACAAGAGACCGGGGTACTCGGGGCCGGACCATATCGTCTTTGGGATGTCAGGGTGCTGTGGCCCGGCTCTGTGGTCCCGATGCGGCAGATCAAAAAGGGGTTATTTACAGGGAGATGTTGTCGTGACGCCACCCATGGTATGTGGTCAGTGGAGACGATGGTGAGGGGCAGTCGAGATAGAGAGCCCTCCACGGGTAGGGCTGGGTGTCTCCGGAACAGGTGTAGGGAATGGGCCTGATGAGGGATTGTGCTGCGGGCACTGCACTTACTTCTCTGTTGCAGCTTCTCCAGCCAGCGCTCAAGACTTTCAGCTTGTGGCTCCACAGGTGTAGGTCTAGGAGTCTTAGCAATTAACAATGACAGTCTCACACAACGTTGAGCTGACCGGGTACTTTACTTTCCATTGTTCTTAAAAGCAGGTTAGGGTGGCTTCACATTAGCGTTCCCCTCCGCAGCGTTCTGCGGAGGGGAATCGCCATGTGTGCGCAGCGGCCGCCAGCTCCTATCTTTATAATGGGAGCGCACGGTGCTGCGCTTGACTGCGCATCACCGTGCGCACCCATTCACTCCCATATGTGATCTGTGCGCAGGCGGATGCCTGCGCACAAATCACACAGTCTCCTCCGCACCAGGGACGCGACATGTTGCATTCCTGGTGCGGACGAGAGTGTGTGATCTGTGCGCAGGCGTCCGCCTACGCACAGATCACATATGGGAGTGAAAGGGTGCGCACGGTCATGCGCTGTCAAGCGCAGCACCGTGCGCTCCCATTATAAAGATAGGAGCTGGCGGCCGCTGTGGTCACATTGCGGATCCCCTCCGCAGGACGCTGCGGAGGGGTCCGCATATGTGAACCCCGCCTAACAGCACAGTTTACAGTCACAGTTCTTACACTTTACCAGGGGACCCAGGTTCTACTGTAGCTCAGACGGTTCCTCTGCATCTCTTCCCTCAAGATACCTTTCAGGCCCTCTCTTCTCTGTTCTGTCCTCACCTATGGGTTTGGTCTGGCCATCACAGGCTCTTTAGTGACGCTTCCCTCCGCTTTAGGGTAACTAGCCCTAGTATGATGGCTGTGTTCCTACTCCGTGGCAGTAGGTAGGTCGGGAATTATAGCGTCCCCATACCACACCGGGTTGTCTCGTGATTAGGGTTATGATGTCTCCCCAGTCACCTCTACAGAGCCGGCTCTCTGGTTGTCCTGGCCTAGCCCTCCAGGGACCCAGGTGTAATTGGGCTCACCAGGCTCTTTCTGCTTCTCCAGTTGTCAGCTCTGGGTCCTCCGGTCAGCTATATTAATGACGGCTGCCAGGTCCGTTGTTCTCCCACTATTTTTTAGTGTTTAGCTGTGGGGTGTATCGGCTTGTGGCGCTTCTTCCCTCGCGTTTCTCTGTAGAGCAAGTCCTCTCCTGGGGATACTGCCTCCAGGGAATTGCTGGCTCCAGAGAACCTCTCCTCCTGGAAATTAACTCCTCCAACTTAGTGTTCCAGTGTTTTTAATACTGTTCCTCCTCCAACTTCTCCAGGTTCTATCTCTCTCTCCACCCACACTTCTCTAAACTCCCGCCACCCCTTGCCCTACATAGAGTGATTGGCTCAGGGTCAGAGTGTGTCGGTGTGTGTATGTTCCTAAGTCGACCATCTTACCTCGTCCTGCTGCAGTTCACCCTGTAGCCGCCCTGGTTGCAGGGGCGTCACATTCCTCCGGAGCAAAACCTCAGCGCGTCTTTGTACTGGTGGCACAGCTCAATTTTGATATGCAGTAAACAACAAAACAGCTCAATTTTGATATGCAGTAAACAACAAAGTAGCATTATCTAACACATTCATTCAGGAAAAGGATGGGGACAATAAGGGAAACATCACAATTCACACTTACAGTTCAGCAGTTCTGTTTTGAAGTTACCCGGGTTACTCCATCTTCTCCTCTCACTGGGCCTGCACGTTCTCTCGTGGGCCGCCCTCCCTCTCCTGCAGGGAAACTTGCTCCGCTCCACGCCCGGGTTCCTACAAGGCTCCTGGCGGCCACGGGCTCGGCATGATCAAATGTAGGATCCCTCTCCGGGTATCCATAGCCGGGTTCTTGCTAACTTCCTCCGGGGAGTCAACATGTAGCTTGCTCGGGTTGCGTGCTCCTTCCTTTTCCGCTCCCCTTCTCTGGGCGTCGCCGCTTCTTCCTCTGCTGTTGGCCGACCTACCCCTAGGTGGAGTCTCTTTCTCTTGACTGGCAGAGCGCTCCCCCGGAGCGAAGGATAGCAGGGGCGGGATGTTCTTTTCCCGCTCCACGCCGGTTCGTCCCACAACAAGGGGCTCCAGCACACCCCATAGCCAACACATGGCGTCAGTCTTTTTGGGCCGCCATTACTGAGGCTCTGTTCACAAAGTTCATTATACAGCTCTGTAGGCACACAAGGCCCGGTTTTACCGGGTTGGTTATCCTGTTTGTGATGCCAAGGTTTCTGTCGCACCCACAAGAGACTGGGGTACTCGGGGCTGAACCGTATTGTCTCTGGGATGTCAGGGTGCCGTGGCCCGGCTCCGTTGTCCCGATGCGGCAGATCAAAAAGGGGTTATTTACAGGGAGATGTTGTTGTGACGCCACCCGTGGCGACCGTCTTACCTTGTCATGCTGCAGTTCACCCTGTGGCCATACGTCCCCTAGCCCTAGCCACCGTCCTGTGGTTTATCCACGGTTTGTAGCCACTGCTCTGCAAAGCCAGTGGCCTCCGGTTTTCGTGGTTGGGCCTGGAGCACCCAAACCAGATCGGGGCTGGTTCCCTCCGGCAATCAGTCCCTCTGCCAGACTTGGCATGGCATGACGTATATAGGGTACAAAGATAGTGGGGCCATTCTTCATCAATGGAAACCTCAATGTCACTGGATATCTGAATCATGTAGCAATTTCAGATATCCAGTGGCATTGAGTTTCCGTTGATGAAGAATGGCCCCACTATCTTTGTACCCCATATTCCACACCATACCATCAATTTTTGTGTTCCAACAGTCTTGCAGGGATCTATCCACGTGGGTTAGTGTCAGACCAATAGCAGTGGTTTTGTTTGTTAACTTCACCATTCACAAAAAAGTTTGCCTCATCACTCATCTGAAGGCAATTGTCTATGCTGTGAAGATACGAGATGTACAGCATCTGAAACAACGGATACTGGAAGCCTGTGCTAGCATTTCTTCTGTGGTGTTGCTATCAGTGAGTCAAGAGTGGGAGAAGAGGGTTGTATTGACAATCCATGGGCAACACTTTGAACACATTTTATAAGTGGTCATAAACTTGTGCAATAAACAGGAAGTTGATATCACCAACCATTCCCATTTTATTTAGGTGCATCCATATAAATGGTTCACCCTGTATTATATAAAGTCATTACAAACAGAGTGATCTATTTCAAGTGGTTTTTTTTCTGTTAATGTTGATGATTATTGCTTACAGCCAATGAAAACCCAAAGGTCATTATTTCATAAAATTAAAGTAGGGAGAATAAAGGGTTAAAAACCGTGCTGCTGTATTCCACGAGAAATCAAAGGGTGAATATAATATTGATTTATTAGTCAACGTGTTTCAGGGCTCCCAGGAATGCCCTGAAATATGGGAATATTACATTGATTTTTGATGATATTCTAATTAATTGAGATGCACTAATATAACCAATAATTTCACGATTAAGGGCTTACTGTAGGTGCAATATATTTGTGGCATATATGACCCTGAGAGGCATGAATAATTAGGCATACCCCACAAGGATAAAGAGAGCGATATGAGGCTGGAACTGAACAATTTTTCCTAAGCCTGGTTCTGAATATGGCACTACTGTAATAGGTCTTATACTATAAATATACACCTTTTGGACAATACTTATATCTGAGCCACTTTTGAGTAGGTGGTTTGGATAGACTTTAGTTTACATGGTGGAATTGATCGTGCATATTCTATTTTATTACAGTTTGGCCAAAAGTATTGACACCCCTGCAATTCTGTCAGATAATACTCAGTTTCGTCTTGAAAATGATTGCAATCACAAATTCTTTGGTATTATTATCTTCATTTAATTTGTCTTAAATGAAAAAACACAAAAGCACTAGAAAATGGTTTGAGAGAAAGCACAGGAGACTTCTAAGGTGGCCAGCAATGAGTCCAGACCTGAATCCCATAGAACACCTGTGGAAGAGATCTAAAAATAGAATTATTCTTACCGTTAATTCGGTTTCTAGGAAACCTTCCACGACAGCATAGGAGGTTGCCTCACCCCCCCTAATGGGGACAGGAACACAAGAGAGGTTAAAAGGCCCCTCCCACCTCCCATTAGCCAGTGTCTTACAACGAACCCAGAACGCATAAGAAACAAGCATAAAATCCATAAACCAGGAAATTAGGGAGTAAATAAGTGCTGTCGTGGAAGGTTTCCTAGAAACCGAATTAACGGTAAGAATAATTCTATTTTCTCTAGTCACCTTCCACGACAGCATAGGAGGAATGCCCACGAATCCTTACCTAGGGAGGGAAACAGCTTGCAGGACTTTCCGGCCAAAGGCCAAGTCCCTGTCAGCCATCACATCCAACCAATATGTTTGGTGAAGGTATGTAGTGAAGACCATGTAGCCGCTTTGCAGAGCTGCTCCGGAGAAGCCCCAGCACGCTCAGCCCAGGAGACCGAAGTGTCCCGGGTAAAATGGGCCGTAAAACCAGTAGGAGCCAAGAGGCCCTGACCGAGATAGCCATCTGTGATGGCCTTCTTTATCCAATTGGCGATAGTGCCTTTAGCCACTTTCCGGCCCTTGTTGCGACCAAAATGCTGAATGAACAAATTCTGGTCGATACGCCAGGGAGCCGTGACCTCTAGGTAGTGCAACACCAGGCGACGGACATCCAGAGAGTGAAACTCCACCTCCTTCGCAGATCTAGGATGTTGACAGAAGGATGGTAGAACGATTGACTGACATTGATGGAACTCCGACACCACTTTCGGCAAAAAGGACGGATCCAACTGAAAAACAATGCTGTCATCCCGCACAGTCAGATAGGGCTCACGTATGGACAAAGCCTGAAGTTCACCAATTCTCCTCGCTGAAGTAATAGCCACCAGGAAAGCGAGTTTGTGAGACAAGGACCTCATGGAGCAATCCGTCAGAGGCTCATAAGGAGAACGAGTCAGGCCCGTAAGCACAATATTCAGATCCCTACGAGGGGGAGACACTCCTCTGACATGGACACCGTCTTGAAGCCGCCACCATGAATCGTTTGACCCAACGATGATCAGCCAGTCTCACATCAAACACAGAACTCAGGGCTGCAACTTGGACCTTAAGGGTGCTAGGTTTAAGTCCCAGATCCAAACCCTGCTGCAAGAAGTCCAAAGTCTGAGAAATATTCGGAGCAAAAGGGTCCGGAACACGGGCCCCACACCAGGAGGAGAACTTCTTCCAAATCTTATTGTAGATGGAATTAGTGACCGGCTTACGGCAATCTTGCAAGGTTGCGATAACTTGATCGGAAAGGCCCTGGGCTTTCAGCACTCGGGCCTCAGAAGCCAGGCAGCCAAACTGAGGCGTTGCGGAGCAGGATGGAAGAACGGACCTTGTGAGAGGAGGCTCGGGTCTTCCCCCAGACGCACAGGACCGTCCACCTGGAGAGACCTGACCAGATTGAACCAGCTTCTCTTTGGCCAGAGAGGGGCAATTAGGATAGTAGGAACCCTCTCGTCCCTGATCTTCCTCAGAGCCCGGGCTAGTAGAGGGAGCGGAGGAAATGCGTAGGCCAGATGAAACGGCCAAGCGTGGGAGAAGGCATCCACCCCGATTGCCCCGTCCTTGGGGTTGAGGGAGAAGAATGTTCCTACCTTGCAATTGAGTCCTGAGGCGAATAAATCCACCTCCGGGACTCCCCAGCGCCCACCAGGCTGCAAAAAACTGCCTGGTCGAGACTCCACTCCCTGGATGGAGATCTTTGCGTCTTAAATAATCCACCTGAGAGTTCAAGTCTCCCTTGATATGGACCGCCGAGAGAGACAGTAGAGACCTCTCGGCCCAGAGGAAGATGCGGCTGGAGATCACTTTCAGGGCGCGAAACCGGGTGCTGCCTTGATGACGAAGATGGGCCACCGTGGACACATTGTCCGAATACACCAACACATGTGACCCCCGGACCAGATCTTGCGCAGCCAGAAGAGCTTCTTCTACCGCTTTGAGTTCGCGGAAGTTGGAGGACCGAGAGCTTATCAGAGGACCCCAGATACCCTGAAACGGGGACCCCGATACCACCGCCCCCCAGCCCCGCTGGCTGGCATCCGTCGTCACAGTAACCAGAGGAGTCCGAGACCAAGAGACTCCGTTGGCCAGATTCACAGGGGACAACCACCAACTGAGGGAGGACACTACGCTCCCCGACAAGCAAACTCTCTTGTTGGGAGGGGAGACGATTCCAATGCAACAGAATGTGGTCCTGAAGGCACCTGGAATGCGCCTGGGCCCACATGACTGAAGGGATGCATGCCGTCATAGACCGCAGGACAAAATTGGCTATGGTTGGTCTGTAACTCTTGCGATTGCACAATTTTAATTGATTTTAATGAAATTTGTATACACTTGTCTGTAATGGTATTTTCAATAAACTGATTATATTTTTTCACTGATATTTTGGCCTGATCCCAGTTGGTTCATACACAGTACTTCCTCCCGTTTACATAGACCCCAGGACCGACATGGACTCCCGGAGAGTCGGGGAACGTTGAGCTCTCAGGGAAGAGATTCTCGACGTAAGGTACGTCTTGTGATCTTCCGGAAGAAAGGACATTTGTCGGTCCGAGTCCAGAAGCACCCCCAGGAATCTCCTGACTGAGGAGGGGAGAAGCTGAGACTTCAGTAGATTTGGGAGCCACCCCAACAACTGAAGTACACACAATACCCTGTCCACGTCCGACCTGAGGACCTCTGCCGAAGGCGCGACCAGAAGGAGGTCGTCCAAATAAGGTATCAGACAGACATTCTGTAACCTTAGGAAGGCCACCACCTCTCCCATGATTTTGGTAAAAATCCGAGGAGCAGAGGAGATGCCGAAAGGTAGAACATCGAACTGAAGTGGTGGATTTCCCCCTGGTAAGACATCGCAAACCGTAGGTATTTCCTGTGCCGAGGATGAATCGGCACATGGAAATACGCATCCTTCAAATCTATGGTGGCCATCTGGAAGTGGGGCCCTATCAAGGGGATCACTGACCTGATAGACTCCATTTTGAATCTTCGGTAGCGAACATAACGGTTGAGCTGCTTCAGATTGATTATAATCCGAGAAGCCCCCGAAGGCTTCGTCACCATGAAGAGCCGGGAGTAATGTCAGCTGCCGCATTCCGACTCCGGAACTCTGGAGATGACATTGGAAGCCAACAGGTCCAGTAGGTTGGAAAACAGGAGATCCTGAGATCCCTGTGAGGGCAGGGTAGTGCCCGAAGACCTGGAGGAGGAGGAGACACAAACTCTATCAAGAGACCTTCCGCCAAGATGTTGAGCACCCACTGGCAGTTGGTAATATCGCGTCAGCGGGGGAGAAAGGCAGATAGCCGTCCCCCCACCCGCACCGAGTCACTGTTTGTCCTGTTGAGGATGCTGTTGGGGAGGAACGAAGATGTTCCTCCCTCTACCTTTCGGGTAGGCCCAACGACCCCCCTTCCCCTTACCTCTGGGCTGGGAGGCCTGAGGCACCTGGGGACGAAAAAAAGATTTTTTCCCCATACGGTGTTCAGGAAGCGCCTTCTTATCGGAGGCCTTTTCCAATATGTCATCCAGGGCAGGCCCAAAAACCAAATCCCCCTTAAAGGGAATGGAACAAAGGCGCATTTTAGATGTGGAATCCCCCGCCCACATCTTTAACCATAGAGCCCGCCGAGCTGAATTGGAGAGTACGGATGTACGGGCAGCCATGCGTACTGATTCCGCCAAGGCGTCAGCCAAAAATCCAGAAGCGTTTTTCAGTAAAGGCAAAGATTCTAGAAGCTCCTCCCGGGAGGTACCCTGGGAGATATGGCACTCAAGCTGATCTAGCCACCTGAGGATTGAACGGGAAACGCAGGTGGAAGCGATATTTGCCTGTAAGGTAGATGATGATGCTTCCCACGAGCGCTTCATCAGCCTCTCAATTTTCCTATCCATCTGATCCTTCAGCTGGGACGTATCCTCGAAAGGGAGGGCAGTCTTTTTAGCCACCCGAGTGACCTGGACATCCACCTTGGGGACATCCCAAGAAAATGGGGTGTCCTCCAGGGGAAACCTATTCCTCAAACCGTCTTTAACCCTCTTCTCAGGAAACTCCCACTCCTGAACAATGAGATCCTGAATGTTAGGATGGACAGGAAATCCCACCGGCTTGACCGGACGAAGCCCAGAAAACATAGAATCCTGGACAGAGTGGAGGACCGGCTCCTCCTCCAAACCCATAGTGCTACGGACTGCACTAATAAGCTCAGCCAAATCCTCTGAGGAGAACAGAAATCTGCTAGATCAGGTGGCCTGGAGGAAGAACCATCATCCCAATTATCCGAGCCCGAGTCTAACTGGCCTTCAGAGTCAGACAGGTCCTACTGCCGTCTCCTCTTTTTTGGAGATGGAGGAGCCGGGACCGGGTGGGAGCAGCCGTAGGCAGGGAAGCCAAAGAGGCCTGAATCTCATGCTTCACCATGGAGCGCAATTCCTCCACTAAGGAGGGGTGTTATGCCCGAACCACATGATCCGTACACTCCTGGCATAGTTTTTTCTCCCAGGGGGAAGTAAACTTCTTATTGCAGACCGGGCAACGCTTCCCACCAGGCTTTTTAACAGCTGGCTTCTCTCCCTGTAAAATATAGAGAGGGCGCCATAAGAATCTGCCTGCAGACAGGCATACGGACCCCCCCCCGTGGCACAGACTCACTGTGGCTGGGGTAGAGCTGGTCTCAGCATCTGGATCAGCCATCCTGCAATAGAGGTGCTCACCTGAACTGCCGACTTCAGGGCAGCTTAAATGACTTAAGCCTGCCCCACCGCTCCAATCATTGTGCCCCCCCATTCCCACCTGCAGGGTCCGGAGCAGGCCGCAGCATCGCCTGGTGTGCTCTGCACGCTGTCATTCCGGCTCCGACCGCCGGAACCGGAAGCGCCGTCATCGGGGAGCACAGGAACCGGAAGTGACGTCCGCCGACGTCACATCCGGCCGGCGCGACAGCGCGCGCGCAGGGGGGAAGCCGGCGGGCTCAGGGCACACTGAGAGGCCGCCGGCGGGGCTCCCCCACCCCGCATCACCTCCACAGAGGATCCGGAGGAGTGGAGGACGGTCCTGCCGCAAAAAACAAGCACAAAGCCCGCGGCAGGAGCAGTAGGAGGAGGGGAGCCGCAGCACCGACCAACACTGCCCGGCTAACATCATATCCAGGTATGCAGCAGTCGCCGGCCCCACAGCATAGGAGAACACAAAAACCTCTCCATGCCCCATGGGGACAGGAAAGACACTGGCTAATGGGAGGTGGGAGGGGCCTTTTAACCTCTCTTGTGTTCCTGTCCCCATTAGGGCGTGGCGAGGCTACCTCCTATGCTGTCGTGGAAGGTGACTAGAGAAAATGGCAGTTTGGAGAATGCACCCTTCAAATATCAGGGACCTGGAGCAGTTTGCCAAAGAAGAATGGTCTAAAATTCCAGCAGAGCATTGTAAGAAACTCACTGATGGTTACCGGAAGCGGTTGTTCGCAGTTATTTTGGCTAAAGGTTGTGCAACCAAGTATTAGGCTGAGGGTGCCAATACTTTTGTCTGGCCAATTTTTGGAGTTTTGTGTGAAATGATCAATGTTTTGCTTTTTGCTTCATTCTCTTTAGTGTTTTTTCATTGAAGACAAATTAAATGAAGATAAAAATACCAAAGAATTTGTGATTGCAATCATTTTCAGGAAGAAACTGAGTATTATCTAACACAATTGCAGGGGTGTCAATACTTTTGGCCACAACTGTATATTATTAAATTTTAAGTTTAGTCTCTGCCCCCACCCCAAACAGGAGTGTGTCTTACAATCCGAATCTAGTTTAAAATAAAAAACAACTTAACGGTGGGTGGGGAAGGGGTTTGGGGTAGCGGTGGTAGACCATGGGTGCAAGAGGCAGGTGCACGGAGGATAGGGGCAAGGCTGTTGGGGTGTCGCGGCGCTGTCTGGTATGCAGTGGCAGCTGTCATATTCTATGTGCCTGCCTACATACATTGGACACTAGAGGTCGAGTTGAAGCTTGTCAGGCTTCAAGAAAGTGGCCACGAATCTCGATCTGCGCATGCACCACCTCAGTGGCCATTTGTTTGAAGTCTGGAAAGCTGCGACTCGACCTCTAGTGTTCAATGTATGTAGAGACATAGAAAATGGCCACTGACAATGCACACCAGACACCACTGCAGCACCTGCCCCCATCCTCCATGCAAACAGGCAACTCTGGCACCTTAGCTCCACCACTGCAACCCTCCCCCTTGGTAAACTATGGGAGATTGAGGATGGAGGATATGTAGCAAGATGAGGGATATGTACCAGGATGGCTGTGCCATATACCAGGATGGGGGATATGTACAAAGATGGGTGTACCATATACCATGATGGGGGATGATATTTACCAGGATGGGGGGGTCATGTACCAGGATGGGAGACATATATACTGAATGAATGAATGAATGAATGAATGAATGAAGAATTATAAGATGGGCCCATTTAACATTAAACATTTTTTTTTCTCTCTTCAAATATGAGGTGTGTCATATAATCCGGTGCATTTTATAAAGCGATAAATACAGTATTATATAACGGTGGATGTTTTGAGTCTTGTAGGTCTTTGTCAGTGATTTTTGATTGGCCATGCGCTCATCACAACGAGGTCCTTGTGTCAACCCTTGTTTTGAGAAATACTATCCAACTTTCCATAATTAAATTGTCATCAATTACACCAAATTCTTTGGAATGGTTTATTTAAAAAAATAATTTATATTTATATTTTCTGTTTAGTGGGCCCCAGTAGAGATTCTATTTATTATCTCCCCAATAAAAATTACTATTTTCATCTGTGTCGCCCCAGGGTGTGGGATACTCGGGCATCAGGCGGCAGAAGGGTTAAAGGGATCCTGTCACCTCCAGAACGCCTCCTAAGCTACCAAAACATGTCCCTGCAGCATCCTATCACTAATCCCACACTCCTTTTGTCTTCTAAAATCGTCCTGTGAAAGTGCATAAAAACGTTTTAATACTCACTCATTAGTGATTATAATTAGCAGGGGCTATATTCTTTAGTCACCAGGATGGGCTGTTTTGCAGGCTCCAGGATCCTCCCTCTCTCTGTCTGTTTGCTCTGCTTGTGCAGGCTCTGCCCTCCCCCCTCTCTGTCACTCACAGAATGCAAATCATTAGTCCGGCCTTCAGCTCCGGGGATCACCGCCTCGGATCCGGTATCCATCCTAAGCGCCTCTCCAGGTTTAAGTTCAGGGTAACTTCTTATCCCGGGGATGTTCCTCTGTTACTCTGTCTCCTTTCCTCAGACCTCTCAGGACCTCCACTTCTACTTGACTCTGTTCCTGCTCCAGACTAAACTAAACTCCAACTGACTAACTGTCACTCCTGCTCTGTGGTAAACAACTTTAGCTCCTCCCACTAGTGCAGGTGCCACCTAAGCTCCTCCCACTTTCTAGTGTAGTGTTGTGTGTGGAGTAAACCCCTGTTGTTTCTGTGGCACATTAACCCATGGGGTGCCACACATGCATTTCAGAGGGGACAATCATCTAAGCTTGCTGGTCATCCAGTGCTGATGAAGACCATGCAGCTGATTTCACGGCACTACTGGTGGCCCAAGATGCGTCTAGATGTCAATGATTTTGCCACCACTTGTCCTTCATGTGCCTGCAATAAGACACACAAAGGCTTCCTACTGGTCATCTTCTGCCTCTTCCCGCACAATCTGCTCCCTGGAGTCACATCATGATGGATTTTATCACCGACATCCCAGTGTCTTCCGGTTGTTCTGTGATATGGGTCCTGGTGGATCGATTCTCCAAGATGAGTCACTTCATCCCCTTGTCCAGCCTTCCCTCCGCTCCCAAGCTGGTGGAGTTGTTTGTTCAACATATTCTGTAACTTCATGATTTACCTCTTCATATTCTCTCCTACAGGGCAGTGCAGTTCATATCACAGTTCTGGCGATCCCTCTGCAAGCAGCTGGATGTCACTCTGGATTTTTACCTCAGCATATCACGTGCAATCCAATGGTCAGATGGAATAGGTACATCAGGTTCTCACCAACTGCGACACTTCGTCAACACACACAATAGTGATTGGGTAGCCTTGTTGCCTTGGGGAGAGTTCTCTTACAACAATCATGTCGGTGAGTCTTCTTATAATTCTCAGTTCTTTATGGGTAGCACCCTAGGACTCCGACTGCCTTGAACATCATGTCCGAGGATCTGGTTAGAGACTTCTCCAAGATCTGGTCCGAGACTAAGGCATCCATTTAAAATACTTCGGAGAATCAATGAGGTATGCTACCAGCTGAATTTACCTTCCTTTTTTTTGTGGATCCACAACTCTTTTCATGTTTTTCTTCTTAAGCCTGTCGTCCTCGGATGCTACTCCCAGGATCCTGGTGCTCTTCCTTCCCCTGTCTCTGCTAGTGATGTCTTCGAGATCAAGGCCATTCTCGATGTGAAGTGCCGAGGGAACAAGACGCTGTTTTTGGTCGACTGGAATGGTTTTGGTCCGGAGGAACGGTCTTGGGAACCGAAAGAGAATATCAATGCTCCCCGACTTCTGCAGAGGTTTTTGGCTGGCTTGAAAAAGAGGGGCGTAAGGGAGGGGGTACTGTACTGTGCAGGGAGACTAGGTCACATCTGGCTGCAGGCATTTCCCTGTACCCTGCACTCATACTTACCCGGTTCGCACTCCCACAATGTCCCCTAAGGCTGTGGCATCTTCCGGCATGTCTCCTCCACCTCCTCACTTACGGGTTGCTGGGGAGGGAGCAAAGGGCGCACGCATTACTGTCAAATGATATAAAGGGCCAGTACACCCTTTTCCTGTAATTACCTCTCAGCCAATTGCTGAGAGGCCAGTGTATACGCCCTCACTTCCCTTAAGGAGGTGCCTGGACAACTTTGTGCATTGTTAAGTTGCCATTCTCAGGTCTCTGACCTGCTCCAGCGTGTTTTGCCTTGTCTTGCTGAAGTACTAATTCCCCATGTTTTTTTCTAATTCTGGTGTCCTGCCTACCTGCCGTCCACCCACTGATTCTGACAGTACCCTCTGGACTAATCCTTTTAACCGAGTTCAGTGTTCTTTGTGGATTCCTGTTCCCTGGACCTCTTTCTTCCTTCCCTCCGATATTACTTTTCCTCTTGGGTCTGACCCTCTAGTCGTAGAGCTGTTTAACTTGAGCAGCCTTGGTTGTGCCATGTCAATTGCTATTCAGGGGTTCTCTCTTGGTGCTCACTCAGGGGAATTTGGCGTTTCGGCCTAGGAGGTTTGCTTGTGTGTTCTCCTGTTGCTGTGTCTCAATAAATCCTTACAGTTTATCTGACATCCTTGTCTGGCTGGTTCCTGGGTTCAGCTTTCAAAGTATCCTTTGTGGTCAAGTGGATTTACTAACCTGGCTCCTCCTGCCTTGGCGTGACAATGATCTATCTATTGTGATGCTTTGATCATATCCTTATTGATCTGCCTTGAGTTGCATACCTCATATTTTTAATACTATTCTCAGTTGATGTCATTATCACCGTATTTGGATAGTATGTACATCATTTTTTACATTTATTTATATTTTTGTTCAATGAATCAAGTTTAGCACATTTTTTATTTGTGCAGAAAGAAAGATACTAGATGCAATATATTTCTGATAGAGGAAAAGTTGGATGAGATTGAAAAGTCCAAGAAAGCTGGGTTTCCTAAATGTGGTTCGCAACAATTTATATAATTACTGTATTGGTGAAAAAACCTACCGATGGTTAGTTAGAACAAAGACAAACAGGTTTTATGTTTTGCATTCTTGTTACGTGACTTACTTTGATGTGTATGGAAAAATAAAGCTGGTTGTGGACAGTTTTTACTAAATGTTCACTGTGTGGGAGTGAAAGGTCTTGTGCTAACCATTTAAATAAGCAGATGGCAATGCCAAGACCTAATTTAGGCTGGGGTCACACTTGCGTTTTTTTCATGAGTTTTTGGAGACCTGCATTTTTTAAAAAGACATGTAAAAATGCACCCATAGGCCCCCATGTTAAAAAACACATGCCCTAATAGCAAAAACGCATGTCTTAATAGCAAAAACGCACGTGTGACAGTACCATGCGTTTTTGTGTGCGTTTTTGCAATTATGTGTTTAGCTGACATCAAAAACGCATGCAAAAACGCATGGGACATTAGTACTATTTAGTACCATCCAAAAACGCAAGCGCTTTCCATAGGGGCCCATGTTAAAAAAACGCATGCGTTTTCTAAAAAACGCATGCGTTTTTAAAACAGAACCAAAAAATAGTTCATGCACTATTTTTGGGTGCTGATTTAAAAACGCATGCAAAAACGCAGGGTGCCATCAGACACTCCGTACCCAGAGATGTACTGGCCAGAATGCTCAGATTCCCCACAAAAGATGCCTTCGTACAGCAGATGAGAAAACCCCCTTTGCTGCCTGAGGAGTTTCAGGGACTGCAGGTGTTCCCTGAACTGTCGCCAGCCACTTTGGCGAAGCGTCGGGCGTATGCACACGTGTGTGCGGCCCTTAGGGACGCCAATACTCGCTACAAGTGGGGTTTCAATCCAGTGAAGTTAATAATTGACCATGACGACCAGATGGTTACTTGCTCCTCACCAAAGCAGGCAGAGGACAGATTGTCTTCATGGAGGATTCCCTTTGCTCTGTCAATTACTAAACCAACGGGGAAAAAGAAGGTGACCACGGAGTGGTCCACGACCTGAAGTGGAGAACGGTACGGTCCTGTGGACGGAGCATCAGACAGCCGCCTCTGAGGCTAATTCCTGAATGGTACATTTGTACTGTGCCCCTGGATAGCAGATTTTTTGGTTCTGCTCGTTGCCCGAGGAACTGGGCTTTTTGACCTGGGTACGTGGAGATAGGCCCCGGTCTGTTGACTGTTTTATTTTTATTTTGTTTGTTTTTCCTTCACCTTTTTTGGTTGATGGTTGTTATCTTTTCGTATTTGTTTCTTTTTTTGCAGCAATTCATTTATGTTTTAGCATTCCCTATTAATCTGTCCCTTACTGCGGAGTCAGCCATGGTTTCCAGCTTATATCCTTACTATTGTGATCAATGTTGGGGGATCGATGGGTCTCCGTGGGCCGACATAGCTTTGCTCTCTGATTCTATACAATGAGTTTAAAATTAATGTCACTCAATGTTAAGGGGATGAACTCCCCGGGTAAACGATCAATGGTGTGGAGGGAGGTGAGGAGATCTCGGGCGGAAATTATTTGTCTTCAGGAAACCCACTTATTGGAATCAGATAATTTTAGGTTCCATAACCCCCAATTCCCTCATATATTCTTTGCCAATAATTCAGTTAAGACAGCAGGAGTGTGTATCATGATTAAGCATACCGTGGCCTTTAAATTGGAGGGTTTACATATAGACCCAGGCGGCAGATTGTTGGTGCTGGTCTGCACTTTAAATGGAGTCTTGCACACCATTTCATCACTCTATGCTCCTAACACGGGCCATTGCAAATTTGTGAGACGTGCACTACAGACTGTCAAATCATTGGCGCGAGGTGGTAAGATTGTTTGCGGAGATTTTAATCTTCCGATGAAGCGGGACCTTGATTGTTCCCATCGGAGGGTGGAGGTCGGGGGGAGTTGAGGTTGCTTGCCCTTGAGTTTCAATATCATGATCATTGGAGATATTCCCATGCAGCAGAGCGGGATTACTCCTTTTTCTCCCCTAGGCATCATACATATAGTAGATTGGACTATTTTGTAGTGGATGATGCTGTCTGGTCCGGATGCCTCAGTTCTGAGATAGGGTTGATAACCTGGTCTGATCATGCCCCTGTTTTCCTCACTACAGCTTTGTCACACCAGGCTCCCCGGCTTTTAGGTGGCGCTTGAATGATGGCCTTTTGCTGAACGAGGATGTGGTGTCCAGGATCTCCTCAGAGTTGTCTCTGTATTTTCAATTGAATGATACTGGAGAGATCACTGACGAGACGTTGTGGGCAGCCCATAAGGCGGTCCTGAGGGGACTATTTATACAACAAGCAGCAGCTTTGAAACGTAAGAGGGAAGGGGACAGAATACGGTTATCCAGGTTGCAGGTCCTGGAGTCCCTTAATAAGTCGGCTGTATCCCCATCTGTCACAGCGGAAATTTATGCTATAAGATTTAAACTCCGGGATTCTATGCTAGCCTCATATGCTCATAATCTGAGCAAATTGAAAACGAATTGGTACTCTATGGGGGACAGGGCTAGGGCCCTTCTCGCCCGTAGAGTCAAAAAAAGAGAGGTTAAATCCAGCATAGATCATATTTTAAGCCCTGGAGGCCAACCTGTCAGAAACCCGTAGAGATCGCTGCAGAGTTTGCTAAATATTATGCAGGCCTATACAATCTTAGAAATGACCCCTTGACTCCCAGCCCACAACTCAGGGTATTGCAGAATACCTTGATTCTATCAACTTACCCGCTGTTTCTGAGGATCAATTAACCTTTTTAAACGCCCCCTTCACGGTAGATGAGATACAAGCGACCATTAAACAAACTAAGAAGAAGAGCGCCCCGGGTCCAGACGGATTCTCCAATGCCTATTATCACACTTTTCAATCGTCACAGGCCCCCTATTTGTTACGTTTGTTCTCTGCCTGGAGAGACACGGGATCAGTGTCCTCTCCTGGCTTGGAGGCTACTATTACAACCTTACCCAAGCCGGGGAAGTCTCCAACCGCCCTGGGCAATTTTAGACCCATCGCTCTCCTAAATTGCGATGTTAAGTTGTTCACTAAATTGCTGGCCTCACGCTTGAACCTGATCGTCCCCTCCCTGGTCTCCCCGGACCAGGTGGGGTTCGTGGCGGGACGAGAAGCGAAGGACGGGGTTCGTAGAATGTTGAACCTGGTGCGGGTGGCTGAATTGTCTGGCCTCCCCAGTGCATTCCTGTCGCTTGATGCTGAAAAAGCTTTTGATACCTCCAGGCGGTTCTTAAAAAGTTCAGCATGGTAGGCCCTATCTTTTCGGCTATTTCTGCCATGTATTCCTCTCCCTCGGCAAGAGTTTTCACTGCGGGTTTCTTGTCGGAGCCCTTTCAGATAACTAAAGGTACCCGACAGGGGTGTCCCCTTTCCCCTATAATTTTTGCCCTGTGTATGGAGCCTCTCGCAGAGAGGATTAGAGCCAACTCTGACGTTGCGGGCCTGGTGGTGGGGAGGGAGGCTCATAACATCAGCCTTTACGCTGATGATGTTATTATTTCATGTGTGAATATAGGGCCTTCATTCTCTGCCATTATGTCTGAGTTGAGGAAATTTAGCGTGGTCTCCTACTATAGATTAAATCCGTCCAAATCTCTGGTGCTCCCGGTGGGGGTCCCTGTCTCCTGCCGGGGCCACCTGGAGGAAGCGTTCCCTTTTCAGTGGTCGTCTGACGGTATCCCTTATTTGGGAATAACTTTGACTTCCTCGGCACAGACAATTAAAACAAATTTCCACAACCTATATACAAAAATTAAAGCCCTTCTGGAAGACATGCATCAGATAATGACCTCGTGGTCCGCCCGAATTAATGCATTTAAAATGATAGCCCTCCCCAAGATCCTTTATTATTTCAGATCCCTTCCCCTCGACATACCCAAAAAACTGATTCTCCGCTTGCAACTTTTAGCTAATAAATACATTGGGCAAATAAGACGCCACGTGTAGCAAAAAAGGTCTTGTACCTCCCCCTGGAGTCGGGGGATGGGAGTTCCAGAGTTGTTGACCTACCATAGGGTCTCGGTCTTAACGGGGCTCAGGGATTGGTGGCACATGGATAAGGACCACAGGTGGTTACAAATTGAGAAACTCTACTCTAGACGAGGCTCCACTCGCTTGACACTGGAGTCCGAGGTACTCCAGACGGGTACGGCCTCACCTCTATTACCTACAATCAGAGCTGCCCTGCGCCTATGGAGGTCTCTCGCCTCTACACTTCTTAGAATTCCTAGGGGTTCACTCTCCATGCTTGCTATGGAAACTCATATTCCTTACCTAAACCTCCAACCCTGGCGTTCTGCTGGTATTCAAACAATATCGGATTTGGAAGGACCCTCGGGTGTGATTCCCTTTGATCTACTATCCCGAAAACATCCAGGGTTAAGAAAATTTTTCTACCAGTATTTACAATTGAGACATTTCTTACATGGTGTCCCCCATACTTCTTCCTCCTTTGCTGGACACATGGATAGGAGGATCAATGGATACTTCCTGGTCCCGGGTTCTAGCTCAAAGGGAGTCTCTATTTTATACAAAGTATTGATAGATTCTGATCAAGGGGTAAAACTTCCTTACATGCAGAGTTGGGAGTGAGAATTGGGGGTGGTTCTGGAGTCAGAGGAGTGGAGGGACAGTATTTCTGAGATCAGGAGGGTATCCTCATGCACGACCCACTTGGAACAGCTGAAAAAATCACACATGAGATGGTATCGCTGCCCAGAACTGGTTGCCAGATTTGGCCGCAGTACTCCCCCTGTGTTGGCGAGGCTGCGGTCAGGTCGGCACCCAGACACATATTTGGTTCTCCTGCCCAGTTTTGTCATCTTTTTGGAAAGGGATGGAACAGTTGATCTTGGGAGCCACCGGGATCCGGCTGCAACTCACTCCCTCCACAGCTGTCCTGCATATGGGCCTCGAGGCAATACCCAGGATTGTTAGAGGAACCATTTCCCACATATTGATAGCTCCTGCTCTTCAATTGCATTCAAATGGAAGGAGACTTCCCCGCCATCAGCTGTGGACGTAGTGGAAAGGGTTATTTACATTGTAAATATGAGCTGGCTCTGGCACAGTCCCGATCCGCAAAGAAAAAATCGACTCTGATTTGGGACCCGTGGATGACAAGTTCTTATTATATTGTGTAACTTGAAGTGTTAATCCTTACGAAGTTTGGGTGGTCATTGTTATCATTGTTGGCTCTTACTGTTTGGGGCCCTGGCACTAAAGTTTCAATTTGTGAAAATAGTGGAATGCTGTATTCCCTAAAAGTATGATAATTGTTTTGCTGCAATTGTTCCTTTGGTTTTCCCCCCCCCCCCTTTTTTTTCTCCCCCCTCTCAGGTTTTCCCCCCCTCCCCCCCCCCTCCCTCTACCTTAATCCCTTCCCAATTAATTCCTACCTACTCTTCTCCCTCATGTGCCCTCAGTGACAACTGCTAGGCGGCATTGAATGTGGTATGTAATACTGCTTGATTTCACTGCTTGTCACCTTGTTATAATTTCAAATGTTTGTCAATTTATTCTGTTCAAAAAATAATAAAAATGATTTGGTAAAAAAAAAAAAAAACGCATGCAGAAACGCATACATTTTTTTAAGGCACTAAAAAAAACTCATGCCAAGTGTGACCCCAGCCTTACTCATGACTTGTTATACTTTAAAGAGGACCTGTCACCCCCCCTGGTGCTATGCTAACTGAATGCAGCGCTGAATGCAGCATGTCTGGTGCATTCAGGGAAGGGGCCCTTATGTCTCTAGTTCCCCTGTAAGCTGTTAAAAAGACTTTATAAAGTGTATAGATAAGGAGTCTGGAGGGACTTACTCAGTAATGAGTCATGTCTGTTGCTGGCGTCCAATGAGTCATGGCTGTTGCTGGCGTCCAATGAGTCATCGCTGTTGCTGGTGTCCTCCCCGCCTCCAGCCCTCTCTGTGCCACCTCCAGCCCTCTCTTGTTCAGCCTCCTGTATGTATCATCGCTGAGGGCTGGAGGTGGCACAGAGAGGGCTGGAGGTGGGGAGGACACCAGAAACAGTAATGACACATACAACGATGACACATACAGGAGGCTGACCAAGAGTGGACTGGAAGTGACACAGAGAGGGGACCCCTTCTCTGAATGCAGCATACACGCTACATTCAGTGCTGCATTCAGTTAGCATAGCACCAGGGGGGTGACAGGTCCTCTTTAACCCCTTACTCACATAGGATGAACTGATACTCCATATGCTGGTTCCCTGACTTTGATGCAGGCTTGCAGATGAAGGCTGTGTTATTCAGCCATCATCTGCCTTTTAGGCTACGTTCAAACATAGCGTATTTCGGCATTTACGCAGTAAAACGCAGCACTGTTATGAATCCCAGCAAAAGCAGTGGCTTTTGCAAAAATGTGTTCACATGGTCTGTATTTTTGAGGATGTGCTTTGCGCATCCGCAAAAAGGATGACCATGTGAATTCTTTGACTTTTCTTCCTGCACTTTTACTCACCTCGCCGCGTTTCAGCGGTGAGCTCTCCTCATCCCGAGACCGTAGGACCCTATCCAGGACCCTAAACAGAACCATGTGACCGAGCGACGTCACCTGGTCACATGGTTCTGCGGGGTCCTATAGGCTGAGCTCACTGGGGCCTCTGGGGATGAGATTACCGGCGGTTACCGAGGGAGAGCGGAAAGCTAAGTAAAGTGCAGGAAGAAAAGCGCAGCAGCGTTTACACACAGAACGCTGCATTCTGTGAGGATCTGTTCTTAGTGCAGTTTTCCACCAAAAATGTATCCTCGCAAAACATAGCAATTACGTTGTGTGTGAACGAAGGCTAACAGCTGTTGGTGGTATGGGGCTCCACTCGTAGCTGTTAACCTGTGAAATGCCAATATCAATCTCTGATAGTCGAGGAAGAAGATAGAAGGTCGTTTGTTTGTGTATGCTTTGTGTGCACTCCACGGAGGTAACAAAGGAGCTAAGGTCCAGGGTCATGTAAATTCAAACTGTATGTTTAATCTGATGCGTTTCGTGGACTATCTGTCCACTTCATCAAGAGACATACAGAATTACAGACAAGAGAGGAAGCAGTAAATATACCGTATTTAAAAAAATTTAAAAAAAATGGGAAAAAACTTTTGTAACATATTTTCCACGATCTACCACCATTATGTCAATAAATATTTTAAAATCACGTCTCATCAATTCATTTAAATTTTGGATCATACAGAAACAAGATTAGAAAAATAAAGAAAAGTAGGGATTAAAGGAGAATTACACATACCATCATAAATAAACACACATCATTTTTATGTATAAACTTTAACAAAATAATAGAGAATTAAAATATTTATAAAACGAACCTGAGAATCGATTAGTTTGTAGTTGTCATATCTCAGTTGCGAACTAAGAATAGAGAGTGTCAGTATCCTCACTTGGATACCCAATACATTGTTTCAAGGGTCAGCACCACCCTGAAAGGACAATTACGGTACTTATCAACTCTGCCAGAGCCCATCCACTATTTCATTAAACCTTCTCCCCTTGTCAGTAGTTCACGACCTAAAGGTCCTGTCACACATAATGAGATCGTTAACGAGATCGTTAACGAGATTGTTGTAACATCACAGATTTTGTGACGTAACACTGATCCCGCTAGCGATGTCATTATGTGTGACATGTACCAACGATATGGTCCCTGCTGCGAGATCGTTCATCATTAAATACTGCTCTGGGTCATTTCTACGTCATTACGGTCCCACTGGGAGCGCTAGATCATAGTGTTTGAAAGGACAATGACCAACGATCTCAATGCTATGCTATGGAGTAACAATTCCCAACAACCTCTGTATAATTCTGGATCGTTACTGAGGTCGTTGGTGACATCACTGGTGAGATACCTGTTTGACATCTTACCAGCGATGTGAAAACGACGCACAAGCGATCCCGGCCAGGTCGTATCGTTATCAGTATCGCTGGTGCGTCGGTATGTGTGATGGGGCTTAAGTGAGTTTTACCTTATTTTTTCAATGAAACAAAGAATACTTATTATCCCATTTCAGATAAAAAAGAGATTTTTCCCATAAATTTTATAGTCTTAAAAAACCTAAAGAGGAGAATAATTGTCTTATTAAATCATAATTGTTATGTCTGAGTTTTAAACCCGAATTATAAATTGTCAGTAGCTGGATTGTAATAATCATCTATTATGTGGTGGTTCAACATCACCACGGAGAGCTACTCGGCTCTGCTAGGTCAAAGGCTCATTACATTATGTTGTTTTAAATTCAGACGGTTACAAGCTACACCTTAGGCTGGTTTCACATTTGCGCACGATGTACATCCCTGAGCGCAGCAAAACACAGGCACTATGCACTCCTATGTTTAATATGTTGATGCATAGTGCCTGTGGGTGGCTGCGTTCGGTTGCATCAGCGTTCAGCTGCGCATAATTTATGCGTGTGCCGAAAGCAAAATGTTGGATTTTTTGTGCGTGGCTGTGTGCTTGTTTTATATGGAAACAGACAGCCGACACACAAAAAAATGAATGAGATTCAATCTGTGCACATTGCCATCTGCTGGCAAGCGCACAGATGCTGCGGAAGATGACCTCCTCCGAGGTCATCTGCAGGTGAATCCTGTCCTGCCATTCTCTTCCTCTTTTCTTCCTCTTCTTCTTTCTTCTTCTTCTTTCTTCTTCTTTCTCCTTGCTGCTGCTGCTGGTTCATTTAATATAGCCGGAGGGAAAGCTGGCGGTGAATCGGCTTTTCACCCCGCTATTTCAGCATCAGCTGTTCATTTGAAATAGTGGGGTGTGGAAGCTGATTCACCGCTGGCTTTACTGCCGGTTATTTTAAACAAACCAGCAGGGAGGAAGAGATCAGCGGCGGCTGCAGTGCCGAATGCAAATCTGAACCTACCCTAAGTGGTGTGATTACCACCATGGGAGAGTTCACAGGAATCCACTCTCCATCTCCCAGTCACCATTCTGCAATTACCTGCTACATCCTTCCGGGATGCGCAAGGTATGCCGCCACAGGGGACGTGAGGGAGATGTGTTGAACCCCAAGGCCCTGGGGTACTCAGGCATCAGGCTCAGTGGGTGTTTTCACGGGGATGTCACGGGTGGCAGTGCCTGAGCCCGTGGCCTGGGTGACACTTCAAAAAGGGGTGTATGTACACCTGTAGTACCTGGTGATGGGTCATCAGTGCCACCACAGTCCTTCGAGGGTTGATGGTAATGCGGCTGAGATGGCAAAGCTCCCTACAGGTTGAGCTGGGGCCTCCGGGGCAGCGTAGTGTAAAGGGGCAGCTTATAGTGGAACGTTAGGTCGGGATAGGGAGTGATGGAGCAGTCTATAAGGGTACCGTCAGCGGAGAGGAATGACGCACACACACTGTAGAAGTCTCTTTTACCTTTTACTGGTGGTATAGCAGGTAAATCCGTCCAGGGCACTGACAGGTGACCAGGTGCACAGTGTGTCCCCACAGCAAGTGGGTATAAGGCCTCCTCTGCTTCCCTGCGGTTACTGAAGCTCTGTCTGCATGCAGCCAGACTGGCCTCCTCACTCTCCCTGGTTCTCTCTCTCCTCCTGCGCGGTCAACGGGTTACCCTCTCTGATCACTGCTTTGTGATATCTCACTGCGGTGTCTGGCTCCCTTTCTCTGGATGCACCAGGGGACCAGGTGACTGAAGTCTTCACGGTGTGATGGGGTTTTCTGTAGTCTTGAAGTAATCCTACAGGTGTGGATCCCCGAAGTCCGGTATGTCTCTGGGTGAACTTCCACTAGTTCCTAGCTTCCTTGACTCTGCTCCTTGCCTTCTGTCCCCATTACTAGACTTGCCGGACGACAGAAGGGCCACTCTGGGTCACTGGTTCGGGCCTAACCGCGGCACCGACCACCAGGACGTCTTCACAGCTCTCCTAGCGTCTGCACACTCTAACTAACTCCTCCCCCAGCAGCAGTATTTATTGAAGATCTCGCCTAAGGTCAGCAAGTGGTGCTCCCCCTACTGTGGCGGTGTGGAAGGTGTTGCATGTAATAGGTACCTGCTGTGGAAACCCAGCTGTACATTAGGGAAGTCTGTGGCTACCTGCGTAAGCAGGGCACCACAGATGCAGACCTGGATTCAATCAGGGGTTCTGGCACTGAACCCTTCAATTTATATTCAACATATATTGACTGTTTCCACTCTTGTCTGTAATTCTGTATATCTCTTGATGAAGTGGACAGCTAGGTCACAAAACGCATCAGATTAAAGATACAGTTCTAATTTACATGGCACTAGATCTTGGCTCCTTTGTGACCTCCATGGACGGCAGCGCGCACAAAGAAACCACCTTCTATCTTCTTCCACAAGCGTTTGACACTGGGTGAAGTGCTGCAGCCATTAAATACTGTAAAGGTGTTGTGACAGGCACAACCCAACAAGGTTAGTGGCTCTGTCACTTAATAATCGATTAACACTCTGATAAGACCCTATGTGCGCTTCTCTTTTCTTCTAGTTTTATCAAATCTCTGACAAAGACGTTTACTGTACAGCGCGCCGTTCTGTGTGCTCCCGTGACATGATCATTTTGCATCAATTAGCTACCATGAGGTCCGGGGTTCCGCTGAGGACTCCCTGCCTGTTATGATGGTTTTCCTGTGAAGAAAATCCCAAATCCCATGGCTGATATTCATAGACTGATACATACATAAATACATACATCAGTGCTGTGACATTGCTATATATCACAAGCAATCAGATGCTCACATGGTCAAGTCCACCAAGGAGACTAACAAATATGTAGAAAGTGAAAAACAAAATGTTTTTCAATATTTGACTTTTTAACTATACAAGCTCAAATCACCCCTGTTAACCCCCATTAAATATTATGAAATAAAAAAAATTATAGATACAGATATTTGGTATCGCTGCAACCGTAAAAGTTTAATCTATGAAAATATCAAATAAATTCAGCCAATCGTTAAACGGCATAACAAGAAAATAATCAAAACACTAGAATTGCAGTTTTTCGGCCGCCGCAACGACACTGTAAAATGTAATAAATAATCATAATATTGCTACTACCCCAAAGTGATATCAATAAAAACATTGGCTCACAGTGCATTAAAACAAGCCCTCATAGTCTCATATCATGAAAATTTAAAACATTACGGTTATTGGGGAATGGCGACACAAGTGAATTTTATTTTATATAAAAAATTTCAGAAACTTTTTTCACCACTTAAATAAAACAGAAACTATACAAATTTGGTATATGCATAATAGTATTGACCTGAAGAATCATATAGTGAATAAGGCAAATAAAAAACCTCTAAAGCAATTGTGCTTTTTTTCACTATTTTGCCACACTTGTAATTTTTTTCTCGCTTTCCAGTACATCACATTATAAAATGAATGGTGGAATACAAAAGTTCAACTCATCCCACAAAAAGACAAGCCTTCACATGGCTATATCGATGAAAATGAAAAAAATGATGACCCTTGGAATACCGTATATACTCGCGTATAAGCCGAGTTTTTCAGCCCAAAAATTGGGCTGAAAAGTACCCCCTCGGCTTATACGCGAGTCAGTGCTGTATACCGATGTATACACCGGTACATACCGATGTATACATCGGTATACAGCAGCCCCCGCATCCCAGTAATGCAGGGCCCCCCCAGCGTCTCTCCGGTCACCTGTAAAGGAAACTATACTTATCACAGTGCCGCTGTCCGCGCCCGCTCGCAGCTGCCGACCGCGATCCTCCATCTTGCGTCTTCTTCCTGTTTCTGTGCTCATCGCCGGCAATGACGTCATTCCCTGCGACGAGCACAGGAAACAGGAAGAAGACGCATGAAGATGGAGGATCGCGTACGGCAGCTACGAGCGGGTGCGAGCGGGCGCGGACAGCGGCACTGTGATAAGTATAGTTTCCTTTACAGGTGACCGGAGAGACGCTGGGGGGCCCTGCATTACTGGGGCTGCCTGTATACTACCGCTGGGGCTGCTAAATACCTCTGGGGCCCTGTATACTACCACTGGGGCTGTATATACTACCACTGGGGCTGTATAAACCACTGGGGCTGTATATACTGCTGGGGCCCTGTATACTACCACTGGGGCTGTATATACTACCACTGGGGCTGTATATACCTTTGGGGCCCTGTATACTACCACTGGGGCTGTATATACTACCACTGGGGCTGTATATACCTCTGGGGCCCTGTATACTACCACTGGGGCTGTATAAACCACTGGGGCTGTATATACTGCTGGGGCCCTGTATACTACCACTGGGGCTGTATATACTACCACTGGGGCTGTATATACTACCACTGGGGCTGTATATACCTCTGGGGCCCTGTATACTACCACTGGGGCTGTATATACTACCACTGGGGCTGTATATACCTCTGGGGCCCTGTATACTACCACTGGGGCTGTATAAACCACTGGGGCTGTATATACTGCTGGGGCCCTGTATACTACCACTGGGGCTGTATGTACTACCACTGGGGTTGTATATACTACTAGGGCTGCGTCTATACTACCACTGGGGCTGTATATACCACTGGGGCTGTATATACTACTGGGGCTGCGTGTATACTACCACTGGGGCTGCTGTATCTACCTCTGGGACTGGTGTATACCACACTGCTGGGGGCTGTATACTTGTGCTAGGGTCCACCCTCGGCTTATACACGAGTCAATAGATTTTCCCAGGTTTTGGGGGCAAAAGTAGGGGGGTCGGCTTATACACGGGTCGGCTTATACACGAGTATATACGGTAAGTGGAGGAAAAATCTAATTACTTGGTTGAGAAAGGGCTAAAAACTCATTATTAAAATTTAGTAAGTAAAGATTACATGTAAACACAAGTAATATTGTCCTGATATAATGCGGTAAAAGCCACTTCACGTGCTCCGATATCTGAAATGATATCGTTGAAATGTCACGCTTTTGAGTTCATTCTTACGATCTCGTTTGTGCATCGTTGCGTGTAAATGCAGGATGTCTGAACGAGAAATTGTTGGATCGGACATCTCAAATTTGAGATCTGGACCTCAAATCTATCGTTCGTCGTTCAACTAAGGATCTGTGAAGCAGCAACATCGTTCAGTGTGACACCTTAGTTCTATGGGCACAGACCTAATGTTAAAGCTTTCAGGACCCTGGATAGTGGCGGATACAGTACGCACATTACGTACTGTATCTCCTCCACAGCAAGGAGCTGCCAGCTTTAAGTTATAAAATAGAAAAGCCGACAATAGCCGGCAATACTGTAATACACCATATTAACCCTTCATATTCTGCCCCATATGGTCACCATGTCTCTAGGGAGGGTGGACACTCCCTGGAGACATGGTGCCCACATATTATATTAACATTAACCCTTTGTTCATCCCCGCAGCCACAGGGATGAACAAAGAATCCGGCAACCGGATTGCACATTATGAGCAATCCGGTTACCAGATCCAGGTTTAAAGACACATTTTGAAGCCAAGATGTGTCTGAAGGCACATGCAGTTACCGCATCCGGATATGGATGCGGTAATCGCAATGAGCCTTCTAAATGTGACCCTAGCCATTGTGGTTTGGCTTGTACCCTAAAGTCATATGGCAAGTTTCATCAAAGGATCAATATGGACTTCTAGAATTGCTTTTTCCAATAGGTGTCACTAGAATTCAAGTCTTTTCTGAAGAGGCAATTTCTCTCTTTCCCTCTCTCTCCCAGATTTCTATGGTTTTCAATGGTAGTTTTCATTCATGGGGTTCCTCATAAACAACACACCGCTGACATGCTTCATGGTGGGTTTACACACACCAATCATTGTATCCAATATCTGAACCAATCTCTGGTTGCAGTGAAATCATGGACAGATTGCTCCATGTTGTACACAGCCACAAAATGGAACTATGTGTCCATGATTTCACTGCAACCAGAGATCTGTTCAGATATTGGATACAATGATTGGTGTGTGTAAACCCACCATCAGTGTCTGTTCTGGCATGCGTCTGTGCATTAAATCACAGGCGGATGCATCCGGAACGCTAGTGTGAAACTAGCCTAAGCCTCCTTTTACACTGGCATGCCAGGCATGTCACTCTCCACAAAAAGAAACTTACCTCTAGGTCGGTTTCACACTGCAGTTTTTTTCCTGATTAGGTTCGATCAGGTTTGTGTGCCAAAACCAGGAGAGGAACCAGGAGGGGAACTTGCAGAGAAAAACTATAATTGAAAGATTGACACCCGTTCTGAGTTTTGGAGTCACTCCTGGTTTTGACACACAAACCTGATGATCAGGGAAAAAGCTGCAGTGTGAAACCAGCCTTAGGTTAAAGGGCCCATTACACGCTACGATATCGTGAACGATATCGTTAAAATGTCACGGCATTTTGGGCGGTGCAACGCCGTCGTTACAACGTAGTTGCATGTGATACATAGATACAACCAATGATAAGTCGGCTGATCATTGATTGCAGGTGTATGAAGAGGACGATAAATCAGTCTTTGGTTGTCCGTTCAAACTGCAGCATCGGCGTGTGTGACACCTTGATAACGATCTCATTTGCAACTTTGCCTATTCAGAACTGAGGAACATAGGCATCCAAATGACTGCAAATATCGTTTGCTTGTCGCGGAATCATTGTTGCGACGTTCACGATATCTATACGTGTGACACCTCACTAGCGATCAATGAATGACATTCAAGTGATCCATGCCAAGTCGGATCGTTGGTCGTATCGCTGGGACATTGAAGCGTGTAACGGGCCCTTTAGTATCCACACAAATAAGTAATATGTTTGTGGTCAGGAAAAGTCTGCATAAAATCCTTATGAAATTTAAAAAAAAAAAAAAAAAAAAAAAAAAAAAAGAACCACAAACATATTGCATTTGTACACGTTACAAACACAGTACAAATAAGGGGACTCACACAAAGAGATAGACAGACAATGAGAGAAACACATACACCTTATTACTCTCCCCGGCAATCCCAAGGTGGCTGGTGATTTCTTCTATACAGGCATGGGTATGATACTTCCAGGACCTTGCATCATGTGATTCAGGCTGAGTCACATGGGGCACAGGTCTTGTTAATCATTTTGACCTGCTCTTGCCGGTGCCCAGAACGGGAATAAATCACCGGAGCTCACCATGGGATTGCCAGGGAGGGTGAGTATTGCTACTCCTTTTCCTGTTCATGTTTTTGTGCAAAAGAAGATCAAAAACGCAGTGTGAACTTAGCCTTAGGCTATGAGCCCACGTTGTGTTTGTGATTCATTTTTTGTGCTGCATTTTTGCACAAAATTGTTACGATGCCAGCAAAGTCTATGACATTAGAGAAATGCTGTGCCAATGTCTGTGTTTTTACTGATCTGATATTGTGGCAGAAACCTGATCAGGAAAAAGAAGGAGCATGGCAATTAAGTGATCCGCATTCTCCATTGACTCCATTCTGATAAATGCTAAGCACCAAAAACACATAAAAAATGCACCAAAAGTGCATTAAAAACACAATGTGTTTTTGTTGAGTTTTTTTTAAACTGGTGGTTTTGATGCACAATTTTCAGGACCACACACTGACCACTTCTTTTATTTGTGCACATAGACTCCTAGTCAGAAGCATTTCACACAGCCAAATCAGATGTCATGCTTTGCACTGCCAAGTGGTAAAACCCCGAAATACTGTGTCTGCAAATTGAGATTCTGGTTTAAGATTGAAATGTATATGGCAAGCTCATTAAAGGTTGATTATTGATTTTAAGAATTGCAAGTTACAATAGGTGGCATTAGAATTCAAGTTCTCTTCCTTTTTAGAGAGGTAATTTGCATACTCCAAAAACTGTGATAGTATGGTCGGATATACTTCATTTTTAGTCCTATCAAAAAGAGGCAAAAAAAAAATAGCAAAAAAGTTAAACATCCATCTCACCTACATTTTGGACTTGTTTTCACTGCTGTACTTGAGGTTTGTGTTGTCTCTGTCTATATTTAAGTTATACTTATTATATTTTACATTTATTCCAGCATAGGCCTTTTCCATGTAGACCAGGGAAACAAATCACAAGTTACCCACAACTAATAACTAGTGATGGGCGAACCCGACTTGAAAAATTCAAGGTCCATAACGAAAACCTATTGTTCGGGCGCGGGACCCCAAGCATGGACTTCCCTGAGAAGTCCATATTATTGTTCAGGTTCAGCCAGGGAGGGGTATGAAAAGAGGAAAACAGTGATTAAATTAGCAGCATTATACTTACCAGTGTACGTTGCTGCAGGCACACTGCTTCCCGGTCCCGCTAATTAACTTCCTATGTATGCACTGGATTCTGCCTCCAATAGCCAATAACAGATACTGATGCTCTGTGACAGCATCTGTGATTGGCTGTTATGCCCCTACCCATTGTGCCGGCATCTGTGATTGTGATTGCATTGAGGACTTCCCTGCTGCTGTCATTGAAATCTGGTGACCCTGCTGGCAGACAGCTCTGCCACCATGTTTTGCAATCCAGCAGCAGGGTCACCTGAATTCACGTACAGCTGCAGGGAGTGGTGACATAACTGAGGATTTCCCTGCTGCTGTCAGTGAGCTCAGATGGCCTTGCTGCTGGATTGCACAGCTGTCTAACAAGCCGGCAACAGGGTCACCTGAGTTCACTGACTGCAAGGAAGCCCTCATTGACATCACCGCTCCCAAGGCTGTCGGTATGATCCCAGTGACTGCAGTGAGAGGACTCTTGTTTCATCGTTGCAGTCTCTTGATGTAGCAGACCTAGGACCATCGAGGGATGCTGTATGTTGGACTGCTTCAGACCTGAGGTGTTTTTTTGGATAATAAATTGTGAAACATGGTGTGTGATTTTTATTTCAAATAAAGGATTTTTCTGTGTATTGCGTTTTTTAACTATTCACTCACTGGATTGATTATGTTCGGGTCTCATAGAATCCTGAACATTATGAATCTAGGGCTTGATCAAAGCTGTCCTTTCTCAGCTGTCATCAACCCCTTCCATCACCCCAATGTCACTGCATCGGGTTGATAAGCCTTTATTTGAAATAAAAAACACACACACCCTGTTTCACCACATTATTATCCAAAAAAACACCGCAGGTTTGAAGCAGTCCAACATACAGAATCCCACGATGGTCTTGGCTCTGCTACATCCAGAGACTGCAGCGATGGAACAAGAGTCCTCTTGCTGCAGTCTCTGGCATCACACTGACAGCATCGGGGAGCTGGCCCGGCTGCCAGAATTGATGATGGCATAGCTGTCCGACAATCCGGCAGTGGGGTCACCAGATTTCAATGACAACAGCAGGGAAGTCCTCAGTGCAATCATAAACACAGATGCCGACACAATGGGTGGGGGCACAACAGCCAATCACTGACTCTATCACAGAGAATGGATGTCTGTGATTGGCTGCTGGAGACTAGTGCATACAGAGGAATTTAATGAGTGGGACTCGGAAGCAAAATGCCTACAGCAATGGAGACTGGTTAGTTTATGCTGCTGATTTACTCACTGTGTTTCTTCCATTTACAGCCCTCCCTAGCCACTATTTTATAATAATAAAGACTGGGTTCGGGGTTTGCACTCAATTTCAGGATAAGTGTGTCCTAAACCTGAAGATTAAAAAAAGTATGGCCTCATCCGCCAAACCTGGACTTCTGCAGGTTTGACCATCTCTACTAATAATGATATAACTGTGCATGAACAGTAAAATGGAAAGCTATTCAAATACTGAAATCTGGATGACTCTCCGTTAATTTTTCCACAGCTTAACGCTGTGTTTAAAAACAATGCAATTGCTGTAGATTGCACAAAATCTGCAGTGCATTACAATATTTTACATGTGAATGGGATTTGACCAAACCTCATTCGCATGCTGTGTAATTTTTCTGCATGGAAATGGACTCATGATGTGCGTTAAAATCTTCAGCATGTGAACTTCGGACAAGATTTTTATGTCAGGTTTCCCATTCATTTAAGAAGGATGAAATCTGCTGCAAAATTAAACCAACTGCTTCTTACCATTGCTTTGGATTTGCTGTGGATTTGCATTCAAATCCACAGGCAAATTGGCAGCAAGTTATCCATTCGATGTCCCAACGATCCCACCAACAATCGGGATTGATGGGACATCGCTATCTCATCATTGGTGAGCTGTCACACAGGCCGACTCACCAGCGATCAGCAACCAGTGAGAACGCTCGTATCCAGGGTAAACATCGGATAACTAAGTATAGCGCTGAGCTTAGTTACCAGATGTTTACCCTGATTACCAGCGTCCCAGCATGTCTGTGCGGTGCTGGGAGGTTGTTGATCATTGGTCTCCTGCTGTCACACACGCCGATGCTGGCCGCCCAGCGGGAGACCAATGACGGAAAAATGGTCCTGGCCATTCACCAACAATCAGCGATCAGCGAGCTGGTCGCTGGTCGTTGGTACATGTCACACGCAGCGGCATAGCTATGAGGTCGCTGCAACATCACAAAACCGGTGATATTTCAACGATATCGTTAGCGATATCGTTGTGTGTAATGGGGCCCTAACTCAAAGAACCTATTCAATCCATGACTGGTCATAGAGATCTTAACAGTTTTAGAGAATTGTATCTTTAAAATGAGAAAGGGGTGTAGATATACAGTTGTGGCCAAAGTATTCACACCCCTGCAATTCTGTCAGATAATACTCAGTTTCTTCATGAAAATGATTGCAATCACAAATTCTTTGGTATTATTATCTTCATTTAATTTGTCTTCAATGAAAAAACACAAAAAGAATTGTCCTAAAGCCAAATTAAATATAATTCCACACCAAACATAAAAAAGGGGGTGGACAAAAGTATTGGCACTATTAGAAAAATCATGTGATGCTTCTCTAATTTGTGTAATTAACAGCACCTGTAACTTACCTGTGGCACCTAACAGGTGTTGGCAATTACTAAATCACACTTGCAGCCAGTTGACATGGATTAAAGTTGACTCAACCTCTGTCCTGTGTCCTTGTGTGTACCACAATGAGCATGGAGAAAGAAAGAAGACCAAAGAACTGTCTGAGGACTTGAGAAGCCAAATTGTGAGGAAGCATGAGCAATCTCAAGGCTACAAGTCCATCTCCAAAGACCTGAATGTTCCTGTGTCTACTGTGCGCAGTGTCATCAAGAAGTTTAAAGCCCATGGCACTGTGGCTAACCTCCCTAGATGTGGACGGAAAAGAAAAATTGACAAGAGATTTCAACGCAAGATTGTGCGGATGGTGGATAAAGAACCTTGACTAACATCCAAACAAGTTCAAGCTGCCCTACAGTCCGAGGGTACAACAGTGGCAACCCGTACTATCCGTCGGAATCTGAATGAAAAGGGACTGTATGGTAGGAGACCCAGGAAGACCCCACTTCTTACCCCGAGATATAAAAAAGCCAGGTTGGAGTTTGCCAAAACTTACCTGAGAAAGCCTAAAACGTTTTGGAAGAATGTTCTCTGGTCAGATGAGACAAAAGTAGAGCTTTTTGGGCAAAGGCATCAACATAGAGTTTACAGGAGAAAAAAAGAGGCATTCAAAGAAAAGAACACAGTCCCTACAGTCAAACATGGCGGAGGTTCCCTGATGTTTTGGGGTTGCTTTGCTGCCTCTGGCACTGGACTGCTTGACCTTGTGCATGGCATTATGAAGTCTGAATACTACCAACAAATTTTGCAGCATAATGTAGGGCCCAGTGTGAGAAAGCTGGGTCTCCCTCAGAGGTCATGGGTCTTCCAGCAGGACAATGACCCAAAACTCACTTCAAAAAGCACTAGAAAATGGCTTGAGAGAAAGCACTAAAGACTTCTAAGGTGGCCAGCAATGAGTCCAGACCTGAATCCCATAGAACACCTGTGGAGAGATCTAAAAATGGCAGTTTGGAGAAGGCACCCTTCAAATATCAGGGACCTGGAGCAGTTTTCCAAAGAAGAATGGTCTAAAATTCCAGCAGAGCAATGTAAGAAACTCATTGATGGTTACCGGAAGCGGTTGATCGCAGTTATTTTGGCTAAAGGTTGTGAAACCAAGTATTAGGCTGAGGGTGCCAATACTTTTGTCTGTCCCATTTTTGGAGTTTTGTGTGAAATGATCAATGTTTTGCTTTTTGCTTCATTCTCTTTTGTGTTTTTTCATTGAAGACAAATTAAATGAAGATAATAATACCAAAGAATTTGTGATTGCAATCATTTCTGGAAGAAACTGAATATTATGTGACAGAATTGCAGGGGTGTCAATACTTTTGGCCTCAACTGTATAAAGATAGCGGTTGCACCAAGGCCGTTTATAACTCAACATGGCCAAATAGTCAGCTAAGAAGACACCATTTTTTCTGTTGGGACCAAGAAAAGTTACGTCTGTTGATTGAGATGATATGAAAAATAAGTTTGATGCATTTTTTTAATTCATATATTAACAGTACCATATTTAAATCTAAATGTGTTACTAATTATATAAATATAAATTATATTATAAACTTTACAATAATATAAGTAATTATTTATGTGGTATACATAGTTCACCTAGTTCTGATGCACTTACATCCTTTCTGATGCTAGCTGTGTCAGATTTGTTGCCTGGAGTATACAGTTACAAGTAGATGTCAATGGTTAAATTCCTTGACATTCATAGCTGATGCAACATTACCTGCCATGACATCAGCCATCGTTCAAGGCTACCAACCTCTCCACACAGTGACAACTAGACTTGCTATTACATATCTGGTAAAACTATCATGAGCTGCGCACAAGACAGGCAAACAATTCATGCCCTGAACTAAATATATTATTGACCTAAATATTACTTGGTGAAAATTTTCTGTGACTGATTTGCAAACTATAACCCAGATACATATACACACAGAGCTGTTGACACTTGAGGGTAAGGCCAGATATAGCAGCTGCAGCATAGATTTGGTATCATCATTTTGCATGAACAAACATGTTCCTTTGACTCTGCGGGTTTTCACCTAATTTTAAATCACTTTCTCAAAGGCCAAATTATGATAGTTAGAGACATCTACTGGAAGCTTTTGGCCCCAATACAAAATCTCCAACGAGGCCCTAAACCATTAAAAGTCTTTAATAGTATTGATTATATCATATGGGCCAAAGGGACCGTTGTTCCCCCACCCCACTACCCACCCCATGCTCCAGAGCCCGGTTGCAACTGTAACTCTACTATAATTACAGCCTTGACTAGCCCCTTGACTAGAGGACTGGGTTGGAGCATCTCCACAATGTAAGATACTGTGGAGTATTTTAAATTTGCATATTCACAAAATAGGCAACTGATGACCAAACAGTTCGGTCATGGGTGCTTGAGCGTTTCAAGTTATAAACTTCTAGAGAAGTGGAGGACTGTATGAACGACATTTTCTTTTGTAAAACGCTGCAGATTTTGTTGACAGTATAGAAATTAAAAAAAAAAAAAGTTTTATTTTACATCACGCGAACAAAGTGGTGAATGCATAATGCTTAGGCTATGTTCATATGTTCGTATCACAATTTGTCAAAACATTGCTCAGGAATGGCTTGAGAAACATGACAAAGAGTTCAAGGTGTTGAAATTTAGATTCTGATTCACTTGATCTCAGTCCTGTCAAGCGTCTGTTGAGTCTGCTAGACCTTTAAATGGTCTGATACAGGCCCTTTAATGATCAATGGTCGGTCTTTTAAGACAGACAGAATGATAATAATATTAATTGGCAGCACATCTCCTTTTTGCATGGAATGATACACTAATGAAAATGATAAACCGTCTTGAAAATCGTCGCATCTGATGAACAAGTATTTTGTTAATTCATCATGTGATTGCTGTTTATATGGGCTAATAGTCAGAAATGAGTGTTACCACAAACTTTTGCTTCCTGGGTTATAATTTAGAGGATTTCAAGATTATGTTTTAAATGATCTGGTGACAGATACAAAGGAACATCCTTCTCGACTAAATGTCATGCCTCAGTTTTGGAATTTGATCCGGTGACCTCTTGCTCAATGGTCGATTCCCCGGTCTTCTGAACTATGGCCCTTTTCCTCTCAGTCCTAATGCTGATGGTTACAATTACGGTATCTTAGTTGTTTTTCTGGTCTTTATCCCTTCAGGTGTTTTTCATTGTCCTGTTTTAGTTTGTCCTAATACAGGCTGTGGTTATCCAAATCAATAGAGAGAAAAGGGCAGTAAAAGATGTGCTGCTGATCGGTGACAAAGTTCAGTAGAAGAATCCAGTAATACTGTAGAAACTTCAGGGTTTGTTGGTCTGGACCAGACCAATAAACCCTAATGTTTCTATTACTGGATTCTTCTACTGGACTTTGTCACCAATCAGCAGCACATCTTTTACTGCCCTTTTCTCTCTATTGATTTGGATAACCACAACTAAGGGTGGTTTTGCAGCATACCGATCTCACACTTACAGTGGTTGTAACTCTCATAACCAGCCAAGGTGAGTGGCTCCCTGACCACATATTACAGTTAGGGCCATAAATATTTGGACAGTGACACAATTTTGGCGAGTTGGGCTCTGCATGCCACCACATTGGATTTGAAATGAAACCTCTACAACAGAATTCAAGTGCAGATTGTAACGTTTAATTTGAAGGGTTGAACAAAAATATCTGATAGAAAATGTAGGAATTGTACACATTTCTTTACAAACACTCCACATTTTAGGAGGTCAAAAGTAATTGGACAAATAAACATAACCCAAACAAAATATTTTTATTTTCAATATTTTGTTGCGAATCCTTTGGAGGCAATCACTGCCTTAAGTCTGGAACCCATGGACATCACCAAACGCTGGGTTTCCTCCTTCTTAATGCTTTGCCAGGCCTTTACAGCCGCAGCCTTCAGGTCTTGCTTGTTTGTGGGTCTTTCCGTCTTAAGTCTGGATTTGAGCAAGTGAAATGCATGCTCAATTGGGTTAAGATCTGGTGATTGACTTGGCCATTGCAGAATGTTCCACTTTTTTGCACTCATGAACTCCTGGGTAGCTTTGGCTGTATGCTTGGGGTCATTGTCCATCTGTACTATGAAGCGCCGTCCAATCAACTTTGCAGCATTTGGCTGAATCTGGGCTGAAAGTATATCCCGGTACACTTCAGAATTCATCCGGCTACTCTTGTCTGTTGTTATGTCATCAATAAACACAAGTGACCCAGTGCCATTGAAAGCCATGCATGCCCATGCCATCACGTTGCCTCCACCATGTTTTACAGAGGATGTGGTGTGCCTTGGATCATGTGCCGTTCCCTTTCTTCTCCAAACTATTTTCTTCCCATCATTCTGGTGTAGCGACCGGTGGTAAGGCCGCGGGTGTGTGTGTATGATCTTTCTCAACAGAATCCCCATACTCAGGTTTAACCGATAATAACATTTCTTTACTGTAAAACATATTTATCTCACAGTCAACCGAACTATATGCGCACTTGTATATATTAGAGTCTCTGGATCTTCACTTCTTCCGGGTACGCAGCAAGAAAAGAAAACACAACAACGAAGGTATCTTTCCCTAACTTTCCCTAAAATCACGTACCAGTCTTATCACAGAAGAAGATGTCGCTCCCACGTAGCAGGCCTGGGGATCTCCTCACTCTTCTTCTTTGGTCTCCTTCTGCAGGTAACAGTCTGTCTCTCCCAGTCTCAGGGCACACAGAGCAACAGCAGAAGGGAGATCACAGCAGCACAAATGGCTCCCTTATGTCGGTCACGGCCCCAGCACATGCACTCTGGGTGCTCGGCGGGCAAGGTTTTGCAGAGCGGCCAGAGTCACAGCACCAAAGTCCAGTGGCCCAGGATCAGTCACAGGGGCTTCTGCGGGGTGATTTTTCCGGCAAGGTGTAGCAAAGTAGTCCACTTTAAACAGACATCCGCAGGTAGATCTTCTCAGCTCTGGATTTATACTGCTCTGATTCTCTGCTTTCACTTCCTGGTTAAACAACAGAGATGGCTGGGAGTTTCCCAGCTCTGTGATTGTACAGTCCACTGATGCCCCCTGGTGGACAAGTGCGGACTGTGCACAGTTCATTTCAGTTTCAATTTCAATAATACAATCTGAATTGTACACCTCATTACACTGGTACAGGTTGATCTTTGTCTCATCTGTCCATAGAATACTTTTCCAGAACTGAGCTAGCTTCTTGAGGTGTTTTTCAGCAAATTTAACTCTGGCCTGTCTATTTTTGGAATTGATGAATGGTTTGCATCTAGATGTGAACCCTTTGTATTTACTGTCATGGAGTCTTCTCTTTACTGTTGACTTAGAGACAGATACACCTACTTCACTGAGAGTGTTCTGGACTTCAGTTGATGTTGTGAATGGGTTCTTCTTCACCAAATAAAGTATGCGGCGATCATCCACCACTGTTGTCATCCGTGGACGCCCAGGCCTTTTAGAGTTCCCAAGCTCACCAGTCAATTCCTTTTTTCTCAGAATGTACCCAACTGTTGATTTTGCTACTCCAAGCATATCTGCTATCTCTCTGATAGATTTTTTCTTTTTTTTCAGCCTCAGGATGTTCTGCTTCACCTCAATTGAGAGTTCCTTTGACCGCATGTTGTCTGGTCACAGCAACAGCTTCCAAATGCAAAACCACACACCTGGAATCCACCCCTGACCTTTTAACTACTTCATTGATTACAGGTTAACGAGGGAGACGCCTTCAGAGTTAATTGCAGCCCTTAGAGTCCATTGTCCAATTACTTTTGGTCCCTTGAAAAAGAGGAGGCTATGCATTACAGAGCTATGATTCCTAAACCCTTTCTCCGATTTGGATGTGGAAACTCTCATATTGCAGCTGGGAGTGTGCACTTTCAGCCCATATTATATATATAATTGTATTTCTGAACATGTTTTTGTAAACAGCTAAAATAACAAAACTTGTGTCACTGTCCAAATATTTCTGGCCCTAACTGTATATTTATCAATCGGCTAAACCCTATTTGCGCTTTGTTCTCTCCCTCTACCTTGAGCTAATACAGCCTGGGCGGTAATATATATGGTCTCCCTTCACTGCATTTCCTTGCTGGCTATTGATCTGTGGAACTCCTCCTTAGATCTTCAGCTCTTATATTTGGAATTATCCTTGGAAGAACACACCAGTTGACTGTCTGCTGTTCTTTATGTGTCTTCCTTCATCCTCTATTTTCCACTTTTTTTGTATGTTACTGCACTCCTTCATATCCCCTTGTAGGCAGTGTTTTGTGGCCTCCCCTCAGGTCTCTCAAGAGGCATTAAAAAGTTGTGTGTCTAGGGTCTTTAGTCTATACAGGGGCCAGTTGGGTGAGGCCGCACAGTCCCATTTTTAATTTTCCCATTTGTGTGTGTGTTATATGCTCATAACAGTCAATCGCCAAGATCAGAGTAATGTGTTTTCTACGTTGCTAAAACCGCTGAGCTCAGTGACTGGGTGCAGGGCAGTCAAAGTGATGTCAAATCTACAGCTAATAAGCAAATAACGAAGTGTCGCTGGAGACACAGCTCTGCGCCCAGGGAAAGTAAGTAAAGCTCAGTTTGTATTTTTACTCATAACGTTGTGCGTTTGGGGTCAAGGGATATGATACAAAACTGACTCACTTTCAAATATTTTGCTTTCAGGACCAAATAAAGGCAAATTGATTTGAGTAAGAAAGTAGTGATTGCCCTAAAAGTGGACCAACAGCGCCTGTTTGGTAGAGGCCCAATGAGAGTTTTGAAACAGAAATAAACAGCACTGTTGCGCTACACCACTAAATTTCACCACAATGTGGTTCTATTAAATGAACACTAACCTTTCTAGGTTGTGCACAAATCCGCACAACCAGATTAAGCGTATAGGGAGATAGGGTCGATAAGGTTGGTAATCATCAGTTTTCTGTATAGAGAGAAGATATTTTATGCTCCTTGAGTTGGTAGAAATCACTTGCTTCTCTCCTCAGAGCCGGCTGATCATGTGATGAACACAAGTGGAGTTTGGATGATGTACTGCCAAGTCCTGTGGGCTTGCCCAAGCTGCTCGCTACACCGTGCTCCCCAAAGGGAGAATGGGTACGAATGATAGAAGGAGCGGTGTTAGAATGCGGCGCTAGGTAACACAAGATCAAGCCTTCATAGATTTACCTTAGGTTTATTACACAAAGCTGCAGGGTGCGACCACAACGCGTTTCGACACGCAAATCGGCGTCTTTCTCAAGTGGACGAGGGGCCCCTGTTCAACCCTCTCTTATATATACCTATCACATGGTCTTAACTAGTCATTCAATAGCAACATCTGGTTCACTCTTTATGATCTCCTATGTTAGTTGTTATTACTGCAATAAGCTGCAAGCTCTATGTGTGCATTTTAAATCACAATGTCATATTTTTAAATGACAACATTTCTGACAATATTGATTAAACACATTCTAAAAAATAAAAAAATAATAAAAATTGATAAAAAGAGGCGCATTAGCGATTTCTTAAAGAATTTCTCAAACGATTCATTTACTCTGATTTTTTAGCAGGTTTTCTATAGCAAGTTTTTTAGCAAATTTTTTGACAAGTTTTTTGGGCAGTTTTTTTGAGAGTTTTGAACTTGCAAAGGGCTCCCCTTTCCACAGTGAACAGTATGATGGTCATGTAATCCTTGTTTCTGTTTTGATTTAACTTGACTATTTTTGACATTTTTTAATGTAGTTACTGTAAATTTCATAAGAAACATTGTGCTAGTAGGCTTCTACCTAACACTGAAAATCTAAATGAAGAGAAAATCTGCACTGTTTTTAAGTTGGGCTGCTGGAATATCCTGTGTGTTCGTGTTGTGGATCCCCTTGCATATGCTGAAGCATAGAATGATTGAACTGTATATTCACAAATATTCCTAATGTTATGTTTTGTCATTGTACATTCTGACATGTTTTATTCCTGGAATGTTGTAAATCCACACTAGAGGTCACCGCTAAGACACACAAAACTCAGCAAAGAAAACCATTGTACATGATACAGTCATGGCCAAAAGTATTGACACCCCTGCAATTCTGTCAGAAAATACTCAGTTTCTTCCTGAAAATGATTGCAATCACAAATTCTTTGGTATTATTATCTTCATTTAATTTGTCTTCAATGAAAAAACACAAAAAGAATTGTCCTAAAGCTAAATTGGATCTAATTCCACACCAAACATAAAAAAAGGGGGTGGACAAAAGTATTGTCACTGTTAGAAAAATCATGTGATGCTTCTCTAATTTGTGTAATTAACAGCACCTGTAACTTACCTGTGGCACCTAACAGGTGTTGGCAATAACTAAATCACACTTGCAGCCAGTTGACATGGATTAAAGTTGACTCAACCGCTGTCCTGTGTCCTTGTGTGTACCATATTGAGCATGGAGAAAAGAGACAAGAGATTTCAACGCAAGATTGTGCGGATGGTGGATAAAGAACCTTGACTAACATCCAAACAAGTTCAAGCTGCCCTGCAGTCCGAGGGTACAACAGTGTCAACCCGTACTATCCGTCGGCGTCTGAATGAAAAGGGACTGTATGGTAGGAGACCCAGGAAGACCCCACTTCTTACCCCGAGATATAAAAAAGCCAGGCTGGAGTTTGCCAAAACTTACCTGAGAAAGCCTAAAACGTTTTGGAAGAATGTTCTCTGGTCAGATGAGACAAAAGTAGAGCTTTTTGGGCAAAGGCATCAACATAGAGTTTACAGGGGAAAAAAAGAGGCATTCAAAGAAAAGAACACGGTCCCTACAGTCAAACATGGCGGAGGTTCCCTGATGTTTTGGGGTTGCTTTGCTGCCTCTGGCACTGGACTGCTAGACTGTGTGCATGGCATTATGAAGTCTGAAGACTACCAACAAATTTTGCAGCATAATGTAGGGCCCAGTGTGAGAAAGCTGGGTCTCCCTCAGAGGTCATGGGTCTTCCAGCAGGACAATGACCCAAAACACACTTCAAAAAGCACTAGAAAATGGTTTGAGAGAAAGCACTGGAGATTTCTAAGGTGGCCAGCAATGAGTCCAGACCTGAATCCCATAGAACACCTGTGGAGAGATCTAAAAATGGCAGTTTGGAGAAGGCACCCTTCAAATATCAGGGACCTGGAGCAGTTTGCCAAAGAAGAATGGTCTAAAATTCCAGCAGAGCATTGTAAGAAACTTATTGATGGTTACCGGAAGCGGTTGATCGCTGTTATTTTGGCTAAAGGTTGTGCAACCAAGTATTAGGCTGAGGGTGCCAATACTTTTGTCCGGCCCATTTTTGGAGTTTTGTGTGAAATGATCAATGTTTTGCTTTTTGCTTCATTCTCTTTTGTGTTTTTTCATTGAAGATAAATTAAATAAAGATAATAATTCCAAAGAATTTGTGATTGCTATCATTTTCAGGAAGAAACTGAGTATTATCTGACAGAATTGCAGGGGTGTCAATACTTTTGGCCATGACTGTAGATCAGTCAAAACCTACTTACCGTATATACTCGCGTATAAGCCGAGTTTTTCAGCCCAAAAATTGGGCTGAAAAGTACCCCCCTCGGCTTATACGCGAGTCAGTGCTGTATACCGATGTATACATCGGTACATACCGATGTATACATCGGTATACAGCAGCCCCCGTAATCCAGGGCCCCCCCAGCCTCTCTCCGGTCACCTGGAAAGGAAACTATACTTATCAGTGTCCGCTGTCCGTGCCCGCTCGCATCTGCCGACATCGCGCTCCTCCATCTTCATGCGGCGTCTTCCTGTTTCTGTGCTCGTCGCAGCAATGACGTCATTCCTTGCGACGCGCACAGGAAACAGGAAGACGCCGCATGAAGATGGAGGAGAGCGATGTCGGCAGATGCGAGCGGGCACGGACAGCGGACACTGATAAGTATAGTTTCCTTTCCAGGTGACCGGAGAGAGGCTGGGGGGGCCCTGGATTACGGGGGCTGCTGTATACTACCGCGGGGGCTGCAATATACTACCACTGGGGCTGTATACACTGCTGGGGCTGCCTGTATACTGCTGGGGCTGCCTGTATACTGCTGGGGCTGCCTGTATACTGCTGGGGCTGCCTGTATACTGCTGGGGCTTCCTGTATACTGCTGGGGCTGCCTGTATACTGCTGGGGCTGCCTGTATACTGCTGGGGCTGCCTGTATACTGCTGGGGCTGCCTGTATACTGCTGGGGCTTCCTGTATACTGCTGGGGCTGCCTGTATACTGCTGGGGCTTCCTGTATACTGCTGGGGCTGCCTGTATACTGCTGGGGCTGCCTGTATACTGCTGGGGCTGCCTGTATACTGCTGGGGCTTCCTGTATACTGCTGGGGCTGCCTGTATACTGCTGGGGCTCCTATATACTACCACTGGGGCTGCTGGGGCTCCTATGTACTACCACTGGGGCTGCTGGGGCTCCCATGTACTACCACTGGGGCTGCTGGGGCTCCTATGTACTACCACTGGGGTGGCCTGTATACCACACTGCTGGGGGCTATATACCTGTGCTGAGGTCCACCCTCGGCTTATACACGAGTCAATAGGTTTTTCCAGATTTTTGGGGCAAAAGTAGGGGGGTCGGCTTATACACGGGTCGGCTTATACACGAGTATATACGGTATTATTGTTTTTAAAGCACCATTAATTACATGGTGCTTTATATGGATTTAATATTTAATGAGCTATTGTTTGTTTTTAAGAACAACATTGATTCCATGACATATCAAGAGAGGTTTACATACAAAATGCATATATAAATTACAATGCACAAACTAACAATGACAGACTAAAACTCAGAGGGAGAGCATGTACAGACCTTATATTCAGTATGGCAGGCACGGTGCTGATTAAGAAACGTGCTTCTGACTTTGGAGCCCACCAAGCTGAAGCTAAAGTAAAATAATGGTCAGTGCCAAATTCCACCCTTCCACCACTCCCCACGTGAAGCACTAATGGGGATGCTTAACTGATCAATGGGATCAAAGGGGAAGGGGTGTGCAGTTACATCTACAGGGGATAAATTCAGGTGCCCGGGGTCAGTTAATTTCTTTTTCACCCCCAGCAGGACCGGTGTCAGCACCCAACATATCCGGGCAAGTGTCGGGGCCCTGAGAAGCTGGGAGGGTCCACTGGCCATCAGGGACAGGCAGGGGCCCATCAGGGACAGGGAGCCCAGGCAAGGAAGGGCCCATCAGGGACACTTAGCCGGCAGCTGAGTGCTCCTGCGGTGCTGCCAGTGCACATGGCTAATTTGCATACAATTCAATTTAGCCATGTGCTGGCTCCTTGTTCACTTCCTCCTCAGCTGACTGCAGCAGAGTGATGAGTCATCATCCTGAGACCTCATCACTTTGGTGCAGCCGGGCAGGCAGTGATGTGGAAAGTGTACTGGAGCCTGCTGCAAGGATGCTGCAGGGATAGCAACTGAGGAGGTTAGGGGCTCCGGGGGTGCAGAGGGAAGGTGAGCATAATTTTTTTTTGTTTAACTGTGTGCAGCATGATGTGGGATTATAGAGGCTTCCGCTGGGCTGCATGGAGGTTGAGCTGGACTATGGAGGCTGCTGCTGGGCCATAGAGGCTGCAGCTGGATTATGGAGGCTGTGCTATGAAGGCTGTTGCTTGGTTATGGAGGCTGTGCTATGGAGGCTGTTGATGGGTTATGGAGGCTGTGCTATGGAGGCTGCTGCTGGGCCATAGAGGCTGTGCTATGGAGGCTGCTGCTGGGTTATGGAGGCTGTGCTATGGAGGCTACTGCTGGGCTATGGAGGCTGTGCTATGGAGGCTGTTCTATGGAGGCTGCTGCAGAGCTATAAAGGCTGTGCTATGGAGCTTGCTGCTGGGTTATGGAGGCTGTGCTATGGAGGCTGCTGTTGGGTTATGGAGGCTGTGCTATGGAGGCTACTGCAGGGCTATGTAGGCTAGGCTATAGAGGCTACTGCAGGGCTATGGAGGCTGCTGCTGGGTTATGGAGGCTGTGCTATGGAGGCTACTGCTGGGCTATGGAGGCTGTGCTATGGAGGCTACTGCAGGGCTATGGAGGCAGTTCTACGGAGGCTGCTGCAGAGCTATGGAGGTTAGGCTATGGAAGCTACTGCAGGGCTATAAAGGCTGTGCTATGGAGCTTGCTGCTGGGTTATGGAGGCTGTGGTATGGAGGCTGCTGTTGGGTTATGGAGGCTGTGCTATGGAGGCTGCTGCTGGGTTATGGAGGCTGTACTATGGAAGCTGCTGCTGGGTTATGGAGGATGTGCTATGGAGGCTACTGCAGGGCTATGTAGGCTAGGCTATAGAGGCTACTGCAGGGCTATGGAGGCTGCTGCTGGGTTATGGAGGATGTGCTATGGAGGCTACTGCAGGGCTATGTAGGCTAGGCTCTGGAGGCTACTGCAGGGCTATGGAGGCTGTTACAGGGATATGGAGGCTAGGTTATGAAGGCTGTTGATGGGTTATGGAGGCTGTGCTATGGAGGGTTCTGCTGGGCTATGTGGAGATTGTGCTGCGCTATGGAGGCTGCTTCTAGGCTATAGAGGCTGCTGCTGAGCTATGGAGGCTGCGGTATGGAGGCTGCTGCTGGGCTATGGATGCTGCTGCTGGGCTATGGAGGCTGTGCTGTGGAGGCTGCTTCTGGCTATGGAGGCTTCAGCTGGGCTATATGGAGGCTGCTGTTGGGCTATGGACGCTGCTGCTGGGCTGCCACAACCTCCAAATAATATACACAGCCCAGCACAGCCACCAAATATATACAGCATGCAACCTCTATATTATACATACAGCCCAGCAGCAGCCTCTATACTATTTATACAGCCTAGCAGTCTCCATATTATATTTACAGCCCAGCAACGTCTATATTATATATGCAGCCCTGCACAGCCTCAAACTTATATATACAGCTTACCCAGGAGCCTCTATATTTATATACACAAACCACAGCTTTTAAATTATATTTATGAATCATGGTATGTATTAAAGGGGCCCACTGAGACTGTTTCGCTCAGGGTCCACAAAAACCTGGAGCCGGCCCTGCCCCCCCAGCTAACCCCTGGAAACGTTTGCAGATCTCAGTGCTCTAGATGGCATTCTCCATCCACATCACAATAGTCCGATGCATCTGAGAGTCCCAATAGACAGGCTTGGGCACATGACAGATGCCAGCAGTCACGTGCTCCATCTTTGGCTGTCAGCCGGGACAACCCATCTCCATCTCCTAGGGCCTCCAGCAAAAGTTACCAGACCATCGCCCAATGGGAGCCGGAGTTTCTCCATCACCTGGAGTCACTCCTCCTGCAATTGCTCAAGCGGGAGCTGGAGTTCCTCTATCCCCTTGAGTCACTCCTCCTGCATTAGACAGGGGTGAGTGTTTCGAAGCAAATGAAGACACCATTTGCAAGCCTCTGCAAGGAGCCGACAGCCCTATCCTTTAAAATGGGCTGCACGTTGTCTGCAGATGCTTGCAGACCGCCGTACGCTCCCATTGCCCGCCATGAGTGATCTGTGCGCATGTGGAGGCATGCACACAGATTACACACTCCCGTCCGCACCGAAAACCCGACCTGTCTCGTTCCCGGTGCGGACGAGAGTTTGTGATCTGCGCGCATGCCTCCGCATGCGCACAGATCACTCATGGCGGGCAATGGGAGCGCATGGCGGTCTGCAAGCATCTGCAGACACCATGCGGCCCATTATAAAGAATAAGGCTGCGGTCTGCATGCAGAACACTGCGGAGGCATCAGCAAATGTGAACCCAGCCTAACTAGTCTGGTGTGCTACCTTTATATCAGTCACACAATCAAATATGGCCCATACAATGCCCATCCCTGTAGCACCTCCACATAATGGTACCATCCAATTAGTTCACAGTCTTTTGAGTCATCCTGGAACGTAGGGTCCCGTCACACTTGGCGACCAGCAATCTCGACAACAATACGACCTGGTAAGGATCACTGGAACGTCACTACATGGTCGCTGGTGAGATGTTAAATAGTCAGATCTACTCAACGACGCAGCAACGATACAGCGGCCCATATAACGACCTCGCCGATCGTTGGGACCCTGTCACACAGCAGCTAGTCTGACAACTCAGACCTATGTGGCTGAGTTCTGAGTCGCCAACGAGATCGTTGTTAAGGCGTCAAACACACCAATGCATGCTGCCCAGCAGGAACCCGACGATCAAAAAATAGTTCAGGCCATTCCGACACAATCAGCGATTTCACAGTGGGGGCCCAGTCACTGCTACGTGTAAAATATAGCGAGATCGCTGGCAAGGTCTCTGTTGCGTCACAAAGCCTGTGACAAAACAGCGATCTCGCTATGTGTGACGGGGGCTTTTCACATAGCTTCTGATGTTGACGATCTCCTGGTGGCTCTCTTTGAGATCCAAAGGGTCAAAGGTCTTTATGAACTTGGTGCAATATGCCCCAATGATGTGGAATAATAATAGTAATTTTATATAAGTAATTTTAACAATAAAGAGATTATTTTTTGCCTATGTGATTTGTTGGTGTATAATTCCCTACAGATATCAGTATACCCATCGGGGAAGCTTGGTATCTTTATTGTGATTGCTTTGAACAGTGAAGTATGTAAAGGTTAGGACACTTATGTGTATCTTTATGAACATAGTTGCTGTGGTCTTCACCTTCCTGAGGATGGCTTCAAGGTCTTCATATCAAAAGGCCTGAGGACAGGTTCAAACTCCATTTGGTCAGAAGACCTGATGTTCATCTCAGGAACAATAGCTTATTGTACTCCAATCACCACAAGTATTGTGTACCAATATACATATCCATAGACCAGAGACAGGATGTCTAACTCAGGAACAGAGGTTTATAATCCAAACCCACAGGGCTCTGTACATATATAGATTACAGGAGGCCATAAGCAAGATATCCATCTGTAGGTCCAATCTTTACTCTATTTACATAACAGAGGTTTACACACCTCAGGATATATATAAATGCCTCAGGTACACAACCCCCTCACTGTCTTTGATGTAGGTTTTTGGTGAGCTTTGGTTTTATCCGGATAGTTCAGTGATTCATAAATATAAACTGTCCATGTTGGTTCCAGCAGACCAGAAGCAACAGTAACGCTGCTCTGAATTATTTACATATATATATCAAGATCTGATATATAACTCATACAAAACCCATGGTGGTTATGTCTGGTGGCAGTGTGATGAGGGGTTCTGCAGGGGGCTGGCCCTGTGAGTGGCTCCCTGCAGCAAGGTGTACCCGTCCAGCAAACAGAGTGCCAACAAGGCATACCCTCAGTGACCGTAAATGCGATGGGCCCCTGGCTAGACCTTTACCCTAATAAGAAGCGGCACAACAATTACAATCTGGCTTTACATACCTTTTTTTATCCCCTTCAAATTCAGTAGAACACCAACCCTTGCTGATAACCTAAAATCTGCTCACGAACTAGAGCATGGCAGGCCCTTTTCCATCTCTGCCTTTCCAAAATATCAGAATCTCGCCGTTAGGCATTATTCAAAAAAAGGAACCTGGGAAATATTTTCTGATCCATCATCTTTTTCATCCAAAAGGCGAATCGGTTAACGATGGTATCCTCCCAGAGGAAGCTTCCGTAACATACACGTCTTGTGACAAAGCAGTAGAATTAGTCCGTACAGCAGGGCCAGGCACCTTGCTAGCAAAATCAGACATAGAGTCGGCATTACATCTACTACCTGTACATCCTGACTGCTTCCACCTGTTAAGTTGCAAAGTGGACCAGCACTATTATTTTGATATGTGGTTGTCGATGGGATGTTCCATTTTGTGTGACTATTTTGAACTATTCAGTAGTTTCCTGGACTGGGTAGTCCATTATGACACATGCAGCAATTCTCTAATTCACTACCTCGACAATTTTTTGTCGGCCCCCAAAATTCAAAACTCTGCTCTTTTCTTCTCTCAAAATTCAAATTTATAGTGCAGCATTTCGGCGTTCCGCTATCACCCGAAAAACACATTTGGACCATGTAACCTTTCCTCAGCATCGAAATAGACACAAAAGCTATGGTTTTTTGCTTACCAGCAGAAAAAAATCAGAAAACAATACATATGTTGGAGGTTTCTGCGAGGTAAAAAAGGTCACCCTCCAACAGATGCAGTCCTTGCTCGGTCTGTTGACATTCGCCAGCCACGTAATGCCAGTCGCAGAGCCTTCTCGTATTATCGTAAGCAACGAAGGGCATTTCCCAGCCAGGCCATAGAATCAGGATCACTTGCTCATTGGAGGCAGACTTACTAGTCTGGAAAACATTCCTACAATCCTTCAATGGCCATATCTGCGTTTTGGCAAACGAGATTTCAAGCAAGGACCTAGGGCTCGCTGTAGGAGGACGTAACAAAGAGGGTTTTGCAGCAATCTACAAAAACTAGTGGTGCAAAGGCAGCTAGATGGAGCTATGGACTACGCAAGCTGGGGGCGCGATCCAGATCTGTTAGAAATTTTCTCAATAGTAGTGTCTGTGGAACTATGGAGTCATTAGTTAGAAAACTCGAACATTCAATTTCAAACAAAAAATCAGAGAATGGCTATGTTCACACACAATTTGTTTTTTTTTTAGCACTCTTAAAAGCACTTGCGTTTTTTTAAGAGTGCTAAAAAATGTCCCTTGTGTGTCTGAAAGGATTTGCCACGTTTTTGGACATAGTCATTTTTTCCCCAAAAAAACGCAGGCAAAAACGCAAGCGTTAACGCAGGGTGCATAAATGTGCCTTTTAAAAACGCATGTGTTTCCCATAGGGCCCCCATGTTAAAAAAACGCATGTGCGTTTTTTTCAAAAACGCATGCGTTTTTTAACATGGGCCCCTATGGGAAACGCATGCGTTTTGAATGGCACTAAAAGGTACTAATGTACCATGCGTTTTTGCATGCGTTTCCCATGGGGCCCCATGTTAAAAAACGCATGCGTTTTTGGAAAAACGCACATGCGTTTTTTTACAGCACCCAAAAACGCTGCATGCAGCGTTTTTTGGACTAGGGGTAAAAAACGCAAATGGAGCTGAAAAACGCAGCTACACTCAAATGTACCCTGCGTTAACGCACCTGCGTTTTTTTTAACAGCCCAAAAACGCAGAGATGGTCAAAAAAAACGCATGTGTGTGAACATGGCCATTGACAAAGATCTTAAACCACATGTCTTCTGCATCCTTTCCCTTACTCGCTCTGTTAGGCTGTGGTCACAGTTTTTTTAGTGCCTTTTAAAAACGCATGCTTTTTTACATGCGTTTTTCATGTCAGCATGAGTTTTTTAAGGTCTCTGATGGCTCCCTGCGTTTTTGGCTGCGTTTTTGAATCTGCACATAAAAATAGTGCTTGTAGTATTTTTTTGAGCGTTTTTATAACATGGGTTCCTATGGGAAACGCATGCAAAAATGCATGTACAATTAGTACCTTTTAGTGCCATTCAAAAACGCATGCGTTTCCCATAGGAGCCCATGTTAAAAAAAAACGCATGCGTTTCCGGAAACGCATGCGTTTTTTTAACATGGGCTCCTATGGGAAACGCATGCGTTTTTGAATGACACTAATTGTACATGTGTTTTTGCATGCGTTTTCCATAAGGCCCTTATTAAAAAACGCATGCGTTTTTGAAAACGCAGGTCTCCAAAAACGCATGTGAAAAATGGTACTGTGACCCCAGCCTTATGTTATGTTCCATTAAAGGCTGGAAAAGGCTTCAACCTAGTCAGGAATGTCGTCGCCCCATTTCATTAGGATTATTGCATGACATTATTTCAATATCGCCATCAGTATGCAAGCCGCAATATGAGTCGATCCTCATATCAGCAGCCTTTACTATAGCTTTCTTCTGAGCTGCGCATTAGCGAATTGTTGCTGTGTTCAAAAACAGGGAAGGAAGGCGGTTTAATCAATGAAGACTTAGTCTTATGAAGTGACGCTCTGCGCATTCACGTGCATAAATCCTGTTGCGACCCCACCGGTAGGGGCATTTGGGTCCTGGTTCACTCCTCAGATGGCCCAGTATGCCGACTAAAAATAGTCAAAAGCTATGCGTTAATAAAGCTGATTTTTTTCTCTTAGGCTATGTTCACACACAATTTGCGTTTTTTTAAGCACTCTTAAAAGCACTTGCGTTTTTTTAAGAGTGCTAAAAAATGTCCCTTGTGTGTCTGAAAGGATTTGCCACGTTTTTGGACTTAGGGTAGGGTCACATTCCCGTTTTTTTTTACAAAATCCTGATCCGGTTTTGAGCTTCCAAAAAGCTCAAAACCGGACCAGGAAACGCTCCTCATAGGAGCCAATGCAAAACACTGGATGGCTTCACAAGCCATCCGGTGGCCGTATCCGGCACTGCTGCCTGCGTTAAAAATCATGCAGGCAGCAGTTTTCGCAGCGGTTCCCTGTACCGCTGTGCAGTAACCGGATGGCTCAGGATGTGTAATCCTGAGCCATCCGGTAACTGCATAGGTTGCGGATCCCGGCTATTGCCGGGATCAGCAAACTGTCCTATGATTTAATTATTTAAAATAAGCAACCAAGGAACTTCTAGAAAGCTATAGGGTCGCATTAACCTACTACCTGATACACCTGACTGCTCCACTCGGTAGTGCAATGACACACTATATCTTCGATTGTGGTGTCTGGGATTTCCATTTTGTGTACTTTTAACTATCCATAGTTCCCTGTATCTAAGAGCCATTATGCACCCTCGTAGCAATTCCCTAATTCATACACACAATTAGTTATAGTCAAAATCAAAACTCTGCTCTTTTCTTTCTCTCAAAATTCAATTATGTGCGAGGCTTTGTTCTCGTTCCGCATCCCCAGAAAGACTATTGGCACCCTGTAACCTTTCCAGCTTCGATTACCAAGGCTAGGTTTTGCTTACCAGCAGAAAAAAGGTCAGGAAACATACTATGTTGGGTTCTCTGCGGTGAAGGCACCTTCAACGTGCAGTTTCTCAGTCCACATTCGCGTCTACTTATGCCAGTCTGGTGAGCTTCTGTTAGTAAAACAACGAGGGCATTAGCGCAGGGTGCATAGTAGTGCTTTGCTCATTTGGCGATTTTACTAGTCCAAAACACCTCAGATCTTTTTGGCTGCTGTAAAAACGCATGGTTTTTAACGAGGTTTCCAAGAGGAACCAGGCCACTGTAGGAGCAGTACAAAGGTATTTAGCAATTACAAAAATACGTGGTGCCATAGGGCCGATGAGTTAAGAAACACGCATGCTTGGGGAAATGAATCTTTTAACTGGGCCTGGTAAACATGAAATTTTCTAATAGTAGCTTGGAACTATGCACTAGTTAAGAAAACTGACAGTTATTTGCCTGCGAATAAATCAGGAGAAATAGACAAAGTCTAAACACGTTCTGCAATCCTTTCCCTACAGGCATTGTTTATGCCTGCTAAGCAACTAGCTATGTTTTGAAAAGTCTGTCCAACAACGTAAATGTGGTGTGAATAATCTTCTTACACTTCACTTTTTTCCCAAAGTCAGTAGCATAAAGCAGGTAAAAGCAGGTGCATAATTGGCTTTCAACGCCATTTTTTAGGATATGCTCACATATTTCAATAACGCATCGATGCACGCATATTGAAAAGATCCATCTTCATCTTTAACTATGGGCCTCTTCTGGGACGCTATGCGAATTGTTGATGGATCAAAAACTACTGTAAGCGGTTTATATCATTGACGTTCTATGCCAATGAGTTAAAAATCCATGCTAATTCTGTGAAACCCACATGACGTGTGTTCTGTTACCCCCAAAGGGCCGATGCGACTATTTCTAGAAGCTAGGGTTAAAAAAAGCTGATATTTTTATTAAACGAGAAAGTACCCTCGTTCAAATATCAATTTCAGTGTTTTAACAGCTGCAATAACCTGGGGTTAAATAATACAACTTGACATGTTTTGCCCATAAGGTCTATGGGTGCGTTAAGGTTGCTTCACATTTGCGTTCCCCTCCGCAGCGTTGCTGCGGAGGGGAGCCGCAATGTGACCGCAGCACCACAAGCCCCTATCTTTATAATTGGAGCGCACGTGTTGCTGTTTGAGCTTGACGTGCGCATGACCGTGCACCCATTCACTGGCATACTGTGAGGCAGGGGATGCCTGCGCACAAATCACACACTCTCGTCTGCACCAGGAATGCAACATGTCGCGTCCCTGGTGCGGACGAGACTGGGTGATTTGTGCGCAGGCATTGCCTGCGTACAGATCACATATGGCAGTGAATGGGTGCGCACGGTCATGCGCAGTCAAGCACAGCACCGTGCACTCCCATTATAAAGATAGGGGCTTGTGGTGCTGCGGTCACATTGTGGCTCCCCTCCGCAGCAACGCTGCGGAGGGGAACGCAAATGTGAAGCCAGACTAACGCATGCGTTCGACTGCATTTCAATGCATTAACGCAGCTACAAAAACGCATTGCGTCAAAACGCATCAAAATGTGATGTGAAAAGGCCCTAACTGAGGGCTGCCATTTTTATTTGCTGGTGTATCAGAGCATGAGAATTACTAAAAACAAATACAGAGCCTCAGACTATAGTAGACTGTTGTCGACATTTGACAATATGCTTTAGGGTGCTTTCACATCTGCATTTTTGCAAATCCAGCGGAATGAGGTTAGGGCCACATTAGTGTTGGGTTTCTGCAGGACATATCTGACATAGACTAGTTTTACTACAGCCTTAACGCAGCGCTAACGCAGTCTAACAATGTGGTAACGCTGCCATTGCATATATATGGGTGACGGACTCCCCAGCACATGTTAACGGGGCACTAAAGTGGCAGAGATTGTAATCTGCGTTATTTTGTAGTGGACGGGAAAACCCTTCATGTAACGTTTTTCCGTCTGCTGCAAAATAACGCGAGATTACAATCTCTGCCACTTTAGTGCCCCGTTAACATGTGCTGGGGAGTCCGTCACCCATATTATGCAATGGCAGCGTTAACACATTGTTAGACTGCGTTAGCGCTGCGTTAAGGCTGTAGTAAAACTAGTCTATGGCTGATATGTCCTGCAAAAACCAGACGCTAATGTGGCCCTAGAGAGGGCCCCCAGGTCGTGGGGTACTCAGGAACCGGATCACTGCTACTGTAGCTGGAGAGTCACAGGGGTCGTGACCCGGTCCTGTGGCCTGGGCGTCAATTGAAAAAGAGGGATATGTACAGGGGAGGTTGTCGTGACGCCACCCGTAGTATGTGGTCAGTGGGGACCACCGCTGCCGTATTCCTGGCGGGGGACGGTGATGAGGGGCCGAGTAGATGGTAAGCCCTCCACGGGTAGGGCTGGGTGTCCCCAGGGCAGGTGTTGTGGGGGCTGTGTACTCTGGATGCTTAACCGGCTCTTCTCCTGCAACTTCTCCAGCCAGCACATAGGGACAGCAAGGCGGCTCTACAGGTGGAGGTCTCTGCTGCAGTTCAATAATAAACAGTCTCGGGCACTTTTGAGCTTACTGGGTACTTTATTGTTCAAGTTCTTAGCAGACAGGTTACAGTTTACAGTTCTCAGTCTTAGTTCTTACACCTATCCGGGGACCCAGGTTCTACTGCAGCTCAGACGGTTCCTCTGCGTTGCTTCCCTAAATTACCTTTTAGGCCCTGCTTGTCTCTCTCTCACTGTCCTTACTCATGGGTTCGGTCTGGCCGTCACAGGCTCTTTAATGATGATTCCCTCTGCTTTAGGGTCACTAGCCCTAGTACGATGGCTGTGTTCCTACTCCGTGGCGGTAGGTAGGTTGCGGGCCATAGAGTCCCTGCACCACGCCGGTGTGTCTTGTGATTAGGGTCTTAGAGTCTCTCCGGTCACCTCTACAGACCCAGCTCTCTGGCTGTCCTGGCCTAGCCCTCCAGTGACCCAGGTGTGATTTGGGCTCACCAGGCTCCTTCTGTCTCTCCGGTTGTCAGCTCTGGATCCTCCGGCCAACTATATTTGTGATGGCTGCCTGGCTCGTTGTTTTCCCACTATTCTGTAGTGTTCTGCTGTAGGGTGTGTCTGCTTGTGGTGCTTCTTCCCTCGCCCTGTCTCTAGAGCGAGCTTTCTCCCTTGGGTAACTGCCTCCAAGGTTCTACGTCCTCCAGAGAACCTCTTCTCCTGGGAATTCACTCCTCCAACTTGGTGTTCCAGTGTTTTTAGTACTGTTCCTCCACCCACTTGTCTGGGTTCTACCTCTCTCTCTCCACCCACACTTCTCTAAACACCCGCATTGGCTTAAGGTCGGAGTGTGTTGGTGTGTGAATGTTTTAAGTCAACCGTCTTTACCTTGTCTGGATGCAATTCACCCTGTGGCTGCCCTGATCGCAGGTGCGCCACACTAGCCTTACGCCTTTTTTTGCAAAAACCAGATGTGAACACTATTGCGGCACACTTGAGGCAAGAATGCATTGGGGTTAATGTATTGTTTATGGAACTCTGGACAAGTGTGGCATGTACATTTTCACCGGTTATCCGGCACTTCCGGCTCCTCTTGAAACTGCAGGTAACAGTGGTTTTAATCCGTTGCCGAAGTGCCAGAAGTGTGGATCGCAGTGAAAAAATGAGTCTCCGAACATGTCTGGAAGTTCATTAACAATACATTAGCGTCAACGCAACCTTGGCGCAAGTGTGCTACATTGTTATCACATCCGGTTTTAGTAAAAAAGGCAGAATTCCACCGGAATTGCAAAACGAAAGAACAGGCAAACCTGAAGTTCAAAATTTCAGGTTTGCATGATCTGCCGTATATGAAAATACTGCAGATGTGGTACTATCAGCTGTGAACTAAGGTGTGCCCAGTTCACAACTGTAGGTGAAGCCCATGATTCCCAGTGCTACAGAGTGAGTAGAGGTCTGGGAAACAGGGCAATGTGACATCACAGCAGGAGCTCTGGTGCTTAAATCTGGAAAGTGCTGACCAGTAATTACAAAAATCTGTGTGGAGCAGTCACAATGACATGATTGCTCTGATTAGATCATAGTAGTTACTGGTGAGCACTCATCTAGTCCAAGCATGAGTGCCGCGAAAGTGACTTCATCTAGTAGTGAGTACACATGATTGGATGAAATAACCACTGCAGAGTTGTTGCACAGACCCGTGTTCACTGGTGATTAGACTAGCATAACCCACCATACCCCGGCCGGACAATAACCACAGACACCATGTTAACCTTTTAACTTTTATTGAGGGTCTCCAACAACCAACTCAAATTTACTCTTAAATGGGAAATTTAATATATAAATTGGCCGCAGCTTGATGAAGGCACAAAACCGCCTTAGGAACCTGTGACTGTAAGTGTTCTGTTGCTGGCCATCCAGCCCAGGTTACTTACACCTCCGTCACTCACACACGCCATGGAGTAGCGAGGGCCATGGTCCGAGCTGCGACCCCCCCCCCAAGAGAATCAAGAGCATGCTCGATCCCGTCCTGAAGGCCAGATAAGAATATATCGAGCCCAATGTTATTTAAATGGACCCCGTCCCTAAGCATTAAGCGGCCAATATCCATCTCCAACTGATGATGCCGATAGAAAATCCACCTTTAGAAGCTACAAAATGCGACATCCTACTGTTGAGTGTCCTACGGGACCTTTCCAGAGCCGCTCCGTCTCTAGCCCCTTGCCACACCACCCGGGGAATCAACTGAGACCAGACCAAGGTCAGCTCCGTAAAGAAACTGTGGAATTTATCCAAGTCAGCTCTCATGAGGGTGCAAAGCTCTCCCAGCCTAAAACTAGCCAAATCGTTGCCTCCTGCATGAATTATCAACACCACGGGGCCAGGGTCAATCCTTGAAATCCTAACTACCTCTGGAAGCACTTGTGCCCAAACCAACCCCCTGGTACCCCTCCAATTTATGCTGACATCGTGGAACCCCAGCGCCCGGCCTCCAGGACGGGTTTCAGCGTGGCGTGCAGCCCAGTACACATATGAATGGCCAAGGATCCACACACTTGGCCGAAATCCACCTATAAGAGAAATAAATTAATACCACACCTCGAGACTATGAAAACAAAACAATATAAGGACTGCAATACGTTGCAGGGATGTTAAATCAAAAGCGGCGAATTCACATCAATTCAGGGCGAATATATCTACGAAAACACTCAGACTTCCAGCGGCCCACTCTTCTAATCATATCATCAGAGAGCCCCGCACGCGACGCCTCCGTCGCCGCGCCTATACGAAACGAGTGGGTGCCGTATTCTTTCGGACGACAACCCGCATGTCGTAGAGCATCATTCAAAATAAACTGAAACTGCGCAGCGGTCACCGGAGAGCCATCCTCATGTAAAAAATAATGCCGTCCGAGGGCCTTTACCGCCGCGTAGCGACTAATTAAATTGAATGGGCAAACAGGGCCCTTGATGGCGAAAAGGGAAACCATACTCCTCGGCCTGGTCAGTTTTCGACTTCCGGAGCCGCACCCGCAAACCTTGTTCACAAAAGGCCACGTCGCCTTCGTACAGGCCCCCTTCGCCGGCGGAAGACCTCGGAACCATTTCGCTCAGGCGCACGGCCCTGAAAAAGGCAAAGCCAAACATCGCAGAAAAAAGGGTTGTTTCGTAGTCCGAAGCGCAAACCGAAGGCAATACCCCCAGCAAGCGCTGCAGTAGGGCGAACGATATCGGGCGACGCATATCCGGAGTACGTTTCTCCCGTTTCCAACCCTTCATCACCTGAGAAACCAAAAAATGCTTAGTAACATCAGGCCAGCCCCTCAATTTAAAATGAAAATCCAAGCCAGACAAACGGTGTTGTGCCGCCGTTCCGGCTAAGTCGTTCAATCGTAATGTGGACAAATACTGAAGAACATTCCCAACAGTACAATTGCCATTGTCGGGGGCTCTCCCGCTACCCAGGAAGGCCACCCATTCGCCCCAAGTCTTACCGTACGCCCTCCAAGTTGAAGGATCCAGCGAAGCTCTCACCAAAGGCATCAATGGCCCGAAGGAATCTGCCATACCGTATTCGGGAACACCGACCGCTCTTCGTCCGCCGTTGGAAGCAGCTCCCTGAACTTCTGAAATTGAAAGCGAGACAGAGCATCAGCCACCGTATTAACGACGCCCGGAACATGTCTGGCCCTAAACCATATGTTCAGCTGCAAACAGCGAAGAACCAAATGTCGTAACAGGTTTATCACTGGAACAGAAGACGAGGTTAAATTGTTTACAGCATGCACTACGCTTTCATTATCACTCCAAAATCGAAGTCGTTGGTTCTTGAACGAATCAGGCCAAGTGTCTATGGCCACTAAGATCGGAAAAAGCTCTAACAATGTCAGGTTCGTCGTCCAACCATTCGACTTCCATGCCTCTGGCCAAGGCCCTGCGCACCAGCGGGAACCAAAAACAACGCCGAAATCGGCGGAACCCGCGGCGTCTGAGAAAAGGGAAATGTCATGAGAGGACACCTCTGGCGCCTGGAAACAAGTATGGCCGTTGTACGCCGCCAAAAAGGTCTCCCAAACCCTCAGGTCGTCCTTCAATGGACGGGTAAGCCGAATCCAATGATTGGCGGATTTGACTCCTCTGGTTGCCATACTCAAGCGCCGCGAGAATATTCTGCTCATTGGCATTACCCTACAGGCAAAAGCCAACATGCCCAACAAGGATTGCATTCGCACGAGGGTGACCTTCCTTACAGAACGAAATTCCACAATTATGGCGGATAATTTGCTAATATTTTTCCCCGGGAAGACGGAAAACCATCGCTACAGTATCGATTTCGATACCCAGGAAAGTAATTTTCGTGGCTGGGCCAACTGTTTTGCCCGGAGACAAGGGTACGCGAAATTATCGCACAACTCCTGAAAGAATCGAAGAGCAAGGGAGCAGGTTTCGGGCGCAGCAGGTCCCACAAAAAGGAAATCGTCCAAATAATGTGTAATGGACCGAACGCCCGCAAGAAGCCCACTCCAAAAAGGAGCTGAACATTTCGAAAAACCGGCACGAAATAGAACAGCCCATAGGGAGGCACGTATCATAATAATAATGCCCGTTGAAAAAACAGCCCAGCAGGTGGTAACAATCCGAGTGCACGGGAAGCAAACGGAAAGCTGAAGCCACGTCCGATTTGTCCAATTCCGCGCCCGGTCCCGCGTCACGCACTAGTGAAACCGCCCTATCAAAAGGGGCGTAGCTCACTGACGAATATTCAGAGGAATACCGTCGTTTACAGACGACCCAGGAGGATGGGACAAGTGGTGAATCAAACGGAACTCACCTGGGTCTTTCTTGGGCACAATGCCCAGCGGGGAGACCCTTAAGTTAGAAAAGGGGGGCGAATCGAATGGGCCACACATTCGGCCCAAGTCAATTTCTTTTTGCAGCTTCTGCGCCAAAACGAGAGGTAAATCTCTAGCCGACCTCAAGTTCGGGGCAAATGAGCCTTCTCAGAAAATGTGAACGGTATGAAAAAACCAACTGTGAATCATCCCGCAAAGTGGCAGCCGCCTCCTTATTGGGATACTGGATTAGCCATGGTTCCATCGCGACTACGCTCACCAGCGTCCTTTTGTTCACCTGGGGTATGGGACTTGCTGGTCCCGCCTTTAGGCTGCTGCTTTTGGCACTTCGAAGCGATGTGTCCTCCACTGCAAATTGAGCATTCATGCTTGTATTTGCATGCTGCTTGATACCGACAATGCCCGTCGTTAAAGAGCCAACAGCAACCTGGTCTACGTACGGCCACCGACCCTGGTGCGTACCCTGCGGCGTGGCCTGTCCTGAAAAGGGCTGGTACGCCTTATTGCGACATCATAGGAATCGGTAGCTTTGACACCCCAACCAAGGTGGGGGTTGAGCGCCAAATGGCGGCGGAAGTCCTCATCGTACTTCCACCATGCCGAGCCGCCATGTGATTTATAAGAATTATAAATCGTATCTACATAGGTGAACAACTCGGAACATCGCTCCGGGTGCTTTTGACCCATCACACATCCAAGTACGCAGAATGCCTGAATCCAGTTACTCTTCGCCTTTGCCACTTTGGGCTTGCGCTCGAACGGTCGATCAGCCGTTATACACTCCCTATCGACTGAGCTCTGTTCGGGGGAAACCAAGGACCAAATGTCCACATAATCGTTTGCCCATATCTTCTGAGATACCTCAGGGTCCAAATGGGACCCTAAGTTGGGCACGCCACAAAAAAAAACGAGTCTTTATGCAAATCCGGACGCACGGGCTCAGCACGCCGCTCCGTCGATTGAAGCGCTTTCGGATTAATGAAAATTTTGTTACACAATAGATTCCTCACAACGTCAATCAAACCCTCCTGCTGTATCGCCCCATCCCATGCCCCGATACAAGCATACTCACCGGCTCCTGTAGCCGCGGGCGGTGCGGTTTGATGCACGAACTGTTGTTGTTGTACGACCGGACGATCTGCAGTTGTCCTGGTAGCGGAAGGTCCATCCGGAGTGTGACTGCGCCTCAAGGCGTCCCGTGGACCACGAGGTGGATCCTCAGAAGATGACCGGGAATAACTGCGGTGTGATCTCGATACCCTCCGCCTGCTTGGTGACCTGGAACGGCTCCTGGTGTTCCGATAAGCAGATCGATGACGATGTTGTGAACGGCGGGAAGCCCGGTTCCCGCAGTTGTGACAACTGCGCTCCCGGGCCCGGGAGCGTGATCTGGACCTCCTACCCCCGCTATAATTCTGCCTATCAGTGACACGGGCCTCGTGTTCCGGCACTACAGGGTCTGCCCCATAGGCCTGGTCCGAAGGTACCCGGCGGGATGTGTCTATATCCACCGGCGCCAAATGAGACTGGCCCTGTAGGATCGACACCGTAGGCTCCCGACCCCTTGCAGCTTGCAAAGGGTTCAATGCTATCTCTGCTTCTGTGCTGAAAACCTGTTGTGAAGGTGGAGGGGTCAGCACCTGTCCTGAGAGCGAATGCGGCTGCATTATGGCTCTAATAATGTCCTCCTGAGACATCCCTGCCAGTCCCTCAAACCCACTTGCCTGACTCCCAGGGGGGCCCTCCGTTCCTATGGCGCCACCCATACTTTGTGAAGTTATCTCCCTGTCCAAAGTACTTGGAGATCGCAAAGATGCAGGGGGGACCTGTGTGGAAGCCGCCGGATCAGGCAGTAAAGAGCCCGTACCATGCAGCGCCGCGGGCGCCTGTAAATCCAAGCCGGGATGCCGGAGTAAGGCCGCCGACGCAGAAGTAAACGATTCAGGGGGCGGGAACCCGCTCCGGGCACGCGCAGGCCTTCTGCGCATGCCCGGAGCAGGGGACATACTAGGGCTTAAGCGTCTCGGCGGGTGGGAGAGTCTACCAGACCTCCGGCTGCCCGCGGTTGACGCGTTTTCACGTGCTGGGTTACCGCCGGGACCATCCAGTAAGGCGGTGATCCAAGCATCCCCTCGCGCGTGATCCTCTCCCTCACCGCATCAAGGAGCGGGTCCATCTTGGTCCGGCAGCGACGCGTTCGCTCCGGGATTCAGATGCAGGAGAGCAAGATGGCCGCCTCTCTCTGCTTATAACCATAGGAGGCGGAGCCGGGATCCAGGGAAAAGGGAAGACAATGTGATAGGGTACACCAATCCTGTTAGTCTGTGTGTCCGGCATCATTAACCCTTTAATGGGCCTGCTAGTCAGGAAGCAGCGGCGCGGCCGCAGTGCTCTACACTGTGATCTGAGCTGTACAGCTGCAATGATATAACTACTTCGTTTAGATTGCAAAAAATTGTCCCTGAGTTGTGTGTCTAATCCTATCATAAGTGATACAGTCAACAGAGCCATGTATCTAAATCTATCATGTATGATTCAATTTGCTGAAATGTTTAGCTAATACTATCATGTTCTTAAAAACAAATACACTATTGTGGCTTAGTGGTTAGCACTGCAGCCTTCTAGTGCAGGGGTCCTGGGTTCAATTACCACCAAAGACAACATCTGCAAGGAGTTTGTATGTTCTTCCCTTGTTTATGTGGGTTTCCTTTGGGCACTCTAGTTTCCTCCCACACTCCAAAGATGTACTGATATGATATTTAGATTGTGAGCTCCAATGGGGACAGTGTGTTGCAAATGTATGTAAAGTACTATGGAATTAATAGCGCTATATGAATAAACATTATCATGGAAAATTTCAACTGTTCAGACGTTTGTTGGGAATCCCTCTCAGCAGTGGCGTAACTAGAGTCCGAAGGGCCCCGGTGCGAAATTTGGACCTGGGCCCCCCCCTTCCCCCGCGCGCCCACATTGGTCAGATGTACGGCTCCCATGTAATGTTCTAAATCTTAAAGACTCACAAATTGACCTGTCTCCCCTTCATTATGTATTATTGCCCTTCATCCAGATATATATGATCCTCCATTCTAGTATAATGCCGCCTCACAGCCACTCCAGATAATACAACACCGCCTCACAGCCGCTCCAGATAATACAATGTCACCTCACAGCCACTCCAGATAAAACAACGCCGCCTCACGGCGGCTCCAGATAATACAATGTCGCCTCACAGCCGCTCCAGATAATACAATGCCGCCTCACAGCTGCACAGACGCACAGCTGCTCCAGATAATACAATGCCGCCTCACAGCCACTCCAGATAATACAACACCGCCTCACAGCCTCTCCAGATTATACAATGTCACCTCACAGCCACTCCAGATAAAACAACGCCGCCTCACGGCGGCTCCAGATAATACAGTGCCGCCTCACAGTCGCTCCAGATAATGCAATGCTGCCTCACAGCTGCTCCAGATAATACAATGCCACCTCACAGCCGCACAGACGCACAGCTGCTCCAGATAATACAATGCCGCCTCACAGCCACTCCAGATAATACAATGCCGCCTTACAGCTGCTCCAGATAATATAATGCCGCGTCACAGCCACTCCAGATAATACAATACCGCCTCACAGCCGCTCTAGATAATACAATGCCGCCTCACAGCCGCTCCAGATAATATAATGCCACCTCACAGCCGCTCCAGATAATACAATGCCACCTCACAGCTGCTCCAGATAATACAATGGCGCCTCACAGCCGCTCCAGATAATATAAGTCTGCACACACAGCCTGCTCACTGCACACACAGTCACATGCGTTGCACACACAGTCACATGCATTGCACACACAGTCACAAACATTGCACACACAGTCACATGCATTGCACACACAGTCACATGCATATTTTTCTTATATGTACCATTGTACTGTAAAGCGCTGCGGAATATGTTGGCGCTATACAAATAAAGTTTTATTATTATTATATTGCACACACAGTCACATGCATTGCACACACAGTCACATACATTGTACTCACAGTCACATACATCGCCACACACAGTCACATACAGTACATTGCTCACACAGTCACATATCTGCAACACACACAGTCAACATACATTGCTCACACAGTCACATACAATTGCACACACAGTCACATGCATTGCTCACACACTGCACCCTCTCTCCTGTGTGCGCCATGCTCCCTGAAGTTCTTCATGCCAGGTCCAGGAAGCAGTGACTAAAGCAGTACTGTGAGAGGAGGAGACGAGCAGGCCAGGCAGGCGGAAGACTAACCAGCTCCTCTTCGGCAGCCGCATTTCTCCACTCCTACAGTTCCCATCCTGCTTCCGCATTCTGACAGCGAGAGGAAGAAGGGGCGGAGTGGCAGCAGTATCAGCGGTGAGTGACAATAGTCCTCCGGCGGCCGTGATCATCCGCCTGGGGACCGGCCCGGTAGAGCACCACACAGCTGGTGCAGCAGTAGCAGGGGTCGGCGGGCCCCTGTATCTCCGGGCCCAGTCTCAAGTTGCGACCCCTGCGACCGGGATGGTACGCCACTGCCTCTCAAGCAAATGTAACAGGTCCAACAAATTCTTATCCACTCTTGCTGACATTATCTTCCAAAAGGTAAAAGAAGAAAACAAGGGGATATGCTACCTTGGATCTAATCCTTGTAAACAGGGAGGAAATAGTTGAGGGGGCAATCATGCCATCATATTATTTTCGATAACTACAGGAGGAAGACCTGTGAAGACTCAGACTTCAAGGATGGATTTCAGAAAGTATATTTTAAGGGACTCAGAAAGAGGATAGTAAGGATCCAATAGCTAGATGTCCTTAAAAGGAATCTGTCAGGTCAAAAATCCATATGAACTGATATAATGTTCTAATTCCTTTCTCTAAGCTCTCTCTATTCATGTATTTCTATTATTAATGTTGCCCTCCTATTTTTTGTAAACTTCAAAATAAAAGATTAATTCCATCTGTCAATCACAGTTCTGTGTGTAGACCTCACAAGGCTGTCTGGTCTCTAGATGTGGGAACAAGAGAGAGAGAGGGGCGCAGATCTAATTGCAGAGTTAGTTATATTCACTTGAAGTATAAAAATATATTCTTCTCACCTATTTGCTGTCTTGATGACAACCGGATGTTTCCTTACTTTTATTATCTGTCAATCACAGTGAGTTCTCTGCTGCCCACTCCCAAAGGAATAAATATTGTGCATCATTACACTACCCTGCCCTCCTGTGTTCTTTATGTTGTGTGACTCATTGCAGACAGAGGAGAAAGGAGGGGGGGAGCGAGGAGGTGTGTGCTCTTAGCAGAGTAGATCTGAGGGTGGATTCACATTGGCGTTCCCCTTCGCAGCGTTCTGCGGAGGGGAACCGCCATGTGAGCGCTCTCATTCATTTGAATGTGTGATTTGTACGCGCATGCGCATGCTTGCGTACAAATTCATACATTGTCAGCATGCTCAATACACTAAAATCGGATCCGAGGAACGATTCTATTTTTTTCCGGGCCAAATCGGGTCCGTGGCTATCAGTTTTACAATGGATAGCCACGGATCCCAAAAATCGTGATTTGAATCAGCCTAACTCACCTCGATCTTCAGAGGCATGGCCTAAAGGTCCTGTCACACATAACGAGATTGTTAACGAAATCGTTGTAACGTCACAGATTTTGTGATGTAACAACGATCCTGTTAACGACGTCGTTATGTGTGACACGTACCAACGATCTGGCCCCTGCTGTGAGATCGTTGATCGTTACATACTGCTCTGGGTCATTTCTACGTCATTGCGCTCCCGCTGAGAGCGCTGCATCGCTGTGTTTGAAAGGGACAATGAGCAACAATCTCAATGCTACGCTATGGAGTGACCCAAATTCCCATCGACCTCGGTATTATTCTGGATCGTTGCTGAAGTCGTTGGTGACATCGCTGGTGAGATACCTGTTTGACATCTTACCTGCGATGTGAAAACGACTCACCAGCGATCCCGGCCAGGTCTTATCGGTATCGATGATGCGTAGTTATGTGTGATGGGGGCTTAAACTGAGTTCACAATAGAGCTAAGGCGGCCGTCACCGGAACGATTTCTTGCCGATATGTTTATAGTTGATATCCTTTTTGATCGCTTAAAGCGATATGGGCAAGAATCGGTTGCATGTAATCAAGCGATTTACGATTGTGAAATCGCTTGATCGTGACATCGCTGATCTGAGCTCCGGAGCTCAGATCTAGCGATGAAACGATGTCCGATCTGCTTCATCGTGGTGTATAACACCACGATGAACGATCTCCCAGCGCAGAGCCTATGCTGGGAGATGGTAACTATGGTACACGTCGGGTAACTAAGCGATGCGCGGCGCCTAGTTACCCGATGTGTACCATAGTTACCAGCGAGATCGCGGCTCCACATCGCTGGTGAGTCTGTCTGTGTGACATCTCACCAGCGATGTGAGCGATATTGTTAGCGATCATGCGTGCACGTGATCGCTTACAATATCGCTAGAGATATCTCAGCGTGTGACGGCCGCCTAATAAGGCATTCAAATTACCTCATGCCAGCATCCTGCTGAGCTCAAACAGCTCCTCACAGCTTGTGTGAGATCTTATCTGACTTATTCATTCACATTGCCTCTGCTCTGTGATAAAACAGAGTAGAGCAATGTGAATGGAGGTGCCAGCATGAAGTAATTTGAGAGTCTTATCAGCTCTATTGTGAATGCAGCTTGGGCCACGCACCGGAAGACAGAGGTGAGGAGAATTTCAGCTTGACAAAGCTGCTGAGGACAGCTTGTAGAAGGTTTTTTTAGTGGTTTCCCTCATGATTTCATTAATAAAGTAAATGGGAAAGTTGAGTATAATCACTTGCCCTAAATTACTATTAAATAAAAATTTAAACGACAGTTATGCTTTAAAGCGAACCTGTCACCCCCTCCAGGCATCTAAAGATAACATAGCCACCTTCTGCAGCACTAAGACTGCATTCTGACAAGGTGTCTATAGTATTTATGCTCCCTTGATTCACTGAAATAAAGACTTATATAAAATCTGTTTCAAACCTGATCCAAGACCGGGAGGCGGGTTTTCAAGTGTCTGTCTCCCTCCTCTGTGGTGTCAGTCATCCCTCTCTGCTCTCTGTGTGCCGCCTCCAGGGCCACCTTCCTGCATTACAGAGCTTTGTCAGCTCTGCTACAACATAGAGCTGCTGTTATAGGAGACCCACAGTAGTAAATCTTGCAGGAGGATCGTGAGCAGAACAGCACTGCCTGCTACGTAGCAGCCCCTGAGCTGAGCAGTTTTCACTTTCAGTTTCTTGTACCCAGCAGCATTGCTCCTCAGCCCCTGATCTAAAGCACAAACTCAACTCTGCTGCACTGCTGACAGCTCAAGGGCTGCTACGTAGCAGGCAGTGCTTTGCCTGCTCAGGATCCTCCTGTTACCGGTAGATTTACTAATGTGGGGTCTCTTATAACATCAGCTCTATGTTATAGCAGAGCTGACACAGCTCTGTAGTGTAGGGAGATGGCCCTGGAGGCGGTGCACAGAGAGCAGAGAGGGATGACTGACACCACAGAGGAGGGAGACAGACACATGAAAACCCGCCTCCCGGTCTTGGATCAGGTTTGAAACAGATTTTATATAAGTCTTTATTTCAGTGAATCAAGGGAGCATAAATGCTATAGACACCTTGTCAGACTGCAGCCTTAGTGCTGCAGAAGCTGGCTATGTTATCTTTAGATGCCTGGAGGGGGTGACAGGTTCGCTTTAAATAACATTTACACAGCCAGACTAATCAGCTGTGACTAATGCACCAGCTGCTGGCAGGGAGTGTAAAAATGCTTCTAGCAAGAAAACTACAAAGGGTACAATAATGATTTTACATGTTTTTAAAATGTCTGACCAGGCACTATTCAAGAGTAATATTAAATTCATACTGAAAAATGACCTGACAGTCCCTTTAAGAACAGAAATGTCCAAGAACTATGGGAAATTTTGAGAAATGATGCTCTTGGACTCATCTATGATGATCCTGACCGAGTCTCTTTGACTGAATCCAGATTGCGTCACCTGCTACAGGGAGATTGGTCAGCAGAGACTAAGGGTGCTGTCACACATAACGATCGCTCCAACGATCCCGACAGTGATAACGACCTGCCGGGATCGCTGGAGCATCGTTACCTGATCGCTGGGGAGCTGTCAAACAGGCAGATCTCCCCAGCGATCAGGCCATGGGAGCCACCTCCCACATCGCTCCAGGGCACTGAGGGCTGTCAGGGTCCGTGTCTGAGGTAAAATGGCGGCCGCTACTGTGAGGTGACGGACGGAGCCCCCGGGCTTGTGTTTGTGTTCCAGACGTGGAGGGTGCGGCTACGTCCAAACATGGCGGCTCCCTGACAGGAATGAAAGCTTCCTGAGCGTCTCCCTGCCAACGTCCTGTCATGAATTCCTCACTGTCCCGCACCAATGGCGGCCGCAGCTGTCAGCTATCGACATTGTTACCAGGGAGGACGCTGGTAACCATGGTAAACGCCGGGTATCTAGGCAGCGCGCGCTGCCTGGATACCCGGTGTTTACCATAGTAACCAGCCCTGTGAGGTCACAGATCGCTGGTTTCTCGCTGTCACACGCAGCGATGCGTGCTGACCAGCGGGAAACCAACGATCTAAAAATGACCCAGAGCACTTTGCAGCGATCAGCGACCTCACAGCAGGGGCCTGATCGCTGCAAAGTGTCACACAGAACGATATCGCTGGAGAGATCGGAGTAACGTCACAGTTACAACGATCTCGCTAGCGAAATCGTTATGTGTGACTGGGGCTTTAGACTCTGCTCTCTCTGCGTCTGCTGGCAGGACTGTGGTTTTGGTGGTGGTTGATAGGTTCAGCAAGATGGTACACTTTGTGGCACTACCGGAACTTCCTAATGCCAAGACACTGGCACAGGTGTTTGTCAGTGAAATTGTGAGGCCTCATGGGGTTCCCACTGATGTGGTCTCAGATTGCGGTACACAGTTTGTTTCCAAGTTTTGGAAAGCTTTTTGTACTCGATTAGGGGTGCAGTTGTCCTATTCTTCTGCTTTCCACCTTCAGTCTAATGGGCAGACTGAGAGCACAAATCAAAATCTGGAGACTTATTTTAGGTGTTTTGTCTCTGAAAACCAGGAAGATTGAGCATCTTACTTACCTTTAGCCGAATTTGCCATAAACAGTTGTCACCAAGAGTCCACCGGCAAGTCATTATGTTTTTCTGCACATGGGTTTCATCCTCAATTTGGTACCTTTAGTGGTAAGGGTTCTTTGGGAGTTCCTGAGGAGGAGCAAATCACCTCTTCGCTCTCCTCTGTATGGCAAGGGGTGCAGAGTAATTTGAGACTTATGGCTGACAGATACAAATGATTGGCTGACAAGAAGCATTTTTCAGGTCCGGACCTCTGTGTGAATGACTTTGTGTGGTTGTCTACCAGAAATATCAAGTTGAAGGTGCATTCATGGAAGCTGGGGCCTAGGTTTATTGGTACTTATAAAATAACCACCATCATTAATCCTGAAGCTTTTCATCTGGAGTTACCGCAAGCACTGAGGATTCACAATGTTTTTCATAGGTCTATTCTTAAAAAATATGTGCCTTCGTTAGAGTCGTTTCCATTGCCATCAGAGCCGACCTGTGTGGATGGGAACTTAGAGTTCTGAATTTCTAAAATTGTGGATTCTCGCATGTCACGCTGTTCCCTTCAGTATTTGGTGCACTGGAGGGGTTACGGTCCCAAGGAGAGGATGTGGGTGCCGGCATCGGAGGTGAATGCCGCGAGGCTGATCCGTGCTTTTCACTTCTCCCACCCTGATAGCCTGGTCCTGAGTGTCCGAAGACCACTTGTAAAAGGGGGGTACTGTCATTGGTGTATCTGGAGGCACAGATGAGGCTGTTGAGGTCATTCGCAGAAGGTCACAGAGTTTGGCCAAACTGTCAAAATCCTAAATAATATTTCTGTCCCTTTAAGAGGCATCTCTGTCCTAGTGATAGCTGGAGGTCACTAGGACCCAGCGGATCTTCTCTTCAGTTGCCTACCTATATCTTTTGGCTTTCAGGATGCACTGCTGGTGATATCTGTTCAGGTGTTTCTGGTTGCATCCTAGCTCAAAGCAGTGTTTCCTGGAGTCTGTTGGTTTGCTGCTTGGATCTGCTCAAGCTATGTGTATCTCTTTCCTCTTTGCTTCTTTCCCTTGTGTGTTTCTTTAGTTGCTAGTTGGTCTGACTAGTGATCACCCGCTCTGATCCCTGCATAGTTGTAGTCCAGGGACAGCTAGCAGGTATCCTGCTCGTCGTCAATTGTGGAAACTGTATGGGGATGTTACGGGAGCCAGGTGTCAGCACTAGTTTATCTAGGGGTCACCATCTCCCCTTTTGGCCCTAGCATCAAGGATTCCTTCCCCCTCCCTCTCGTCGTCTTGCGCTAGGTGTCTCCCGACACCCAGCATGACAGTGATGCAGCAGCAAAAAAGGCCATCACAATTCTAGGATGTATTAAGAGAAGCATATGTGGCGCTCCACTGGTCAGTGCACCACAGAAGGGGTACTGCACCCAGATCAGTATGTGTGGTATCCCAGTGACCAGAGGATGTGATGCTAATGTGAGGCCCTCACCCTGCATTCACACACTTAGAATAGGGGGACTAAAGGGTTAACCTGTTTGCCTGGGAGACCCAGCCCTGGTGGGAGGAGCTTAAGTGTTGTGGAAAGAGGGGGAAGAAGGGAGTTAGGCAGAACAGCAATGGAGAGAGACTGAGGGGGAAGGAAAGGAAAGCCTGGGGGAGCCGAGGAGCGTCGTGCTCACCTCAGAGGAAAGTGCATAGAACGGACACCAGGTCCGAGGCTGTGCAGGGTTACACATTCCCTGCAGTCAATACCAGAAGGTGGGAAATTCCTGATTTTCCAGCCACACAGTGTCAGGAGGCAAAGCAGCACACAGAGTTTAGCAACACTGACGCACGGGAGCTGGGTGTAAGTAAAGGACTCAAGCTGCCTGTCATACGGCACGCGCAGGACAGAGTGGGCAAGCACCTCAGCTTCAAGCAACTGCAGGAGCCACAAGTAGAAGTTCAAGAAGAGAAAGTGAGGACAGGGGTTGGAACTCGAAGGAACATCAGAGAGGACCTTAGAGAGACTTTACATCCTTTGGTGGCTACCCAGCCAGCTACCCGAGCTGTGACTGTGTACCTTGCAAACTGTTTGAGAAGTCACCAGTAAAGTACAAAATGGTTGCCAACCAATGAAGGTAAGCCCGGTACCCTATCAGCCTTTAAACAAAAGATGTGTGCAGTGTTGGACATGTATGCGATAATAGAAAAGCAGCAAGACACCGTTGTGCTGGGACAATTAACAGGCACAGCGGAGCTGGACGTCGAGTCCTGGGGTGATGCTGACAGAGACTCTGTAGCTAAAGTATTTGACAAGCTCAAAGCTGCTTTTGAAAAACGCACACAGTCTGAATTGAGAATGCTGTTATACCAATGCAAACAGAGACTGCAGGATACCATCAGAGACTTTGCCCTCCGTTTACAAGGGGCACTCCGGTCCTTAAAGAAGGTAGACCTGGCAAGTGTGCTAGAGGAAGATAAAATGCTTGCGGAACAGTTTATGGTTGGATTGAGGTCAGACTACCATCGCCAGCAGGTACACATGTGGGTTTTAGATGATCCTGATGTGAACTTTAATGACTTAAAAGACTGCTATAACTGTGCTACGAAACCCAGTACCTACATTATCTGCCACCCAATCCTGGCAGGTTAACACCTCTCCCATAGACTTTGAACCAAACTAAAAAAAAACCTGCAAAAGCAGCATGGCAAGCTGTAGCAGCGAACCCTGATGACGACCTGCGGAACCAGGTGCTGCAGCTGACTAAAAATATGGATCATGTACTAAAACTCTTGCAAGCCATGCATGGGGCACAACAAGCAAGCAAAATCCAACTAGCTGATTGCCCTGAGGATGTCCCAGGATGATGAGGAAGAACAAGTCACCCGTTCTGGGGACCAACAAGTCGCCCGTTCAGGGGACCACCACCATTCCAAGCAGAGCCAGTGACCACACGGATTCTTCAGGATAACCCATCTGTCTATGCTGCAACAAACCAGGTCACTTTGCAAGAGGATGTCCTTTAAACCCAAAATTCCTGGGCTGGAGGGCCAACCCCAAGGAGTAGGATGTCCGGGCCCAAACGACTGGCTAATCGGTACGTGGGAGGCTGTCCGTACCTCAACATTACGCTGGAAGGAATCCCCATGTCGGCCCTATTGGACACCAGGTCACAGGTTACAACCATCCCACGTATGCTTTATGAACGATTTTGGTCTTTTGGTCTGATACTGATCTTACACCCCCAGACACCAATTTTGTTATTATTGCTGCTAATGGACAACCACAGACTCAGGAGGGGTTCAGAGAAGTGACAATGAAGTTGGGGAGGGTGGAATTAAACAACCCGCACCAGGTATACAACATCAGAAAGAGGGGTGAGTGGAGTTGGCGTAAGGAGCTGTCTACGGAGAGCAAAATCTTGGCCAATAGGTGACCCCAGGGCCAGGAGGCCTACAGCGCTTATGACCAGTTAGAGGCCCCTGCAGTACCTAGGACTCCTACGCCGAGGCACCTGTAGTGTTTGTTATTGTGTTTTAACTTTTGACGCCTACAGAGACTTTACCTGTTGGACGTTTTAAATTCTCTTTTATCATTTCAAAAATGGACCTTAGCCATAGGACTGGTGGTGGCAAAAATACTTTAAGCAGCCTGTAGCAGATGGACTAGCGCTGTATGGACTGGTTACCTGTTTTTCCCATTTTTCTCTGTTTTTTGTCATTTTTATTTTGAGACTCTGTTCAAATTTCAAATGTAAATAGTTATGTTATGTTTGTGAAAAATGCTTTAGTCCCGGAGGACTGAATTTAACTAGGGGGGAAGTGGCACCCCTGCTGGGGATTGCCACAGGACCCACCGATGCAAAGAGGGATTTACACCTTGGTACACACAGCATGCAACACCTTCCATCCCAGACCTGGAGGGGGAGCTCCACTGGCTGCCTTAAGCCAGATCCCCTATAAAAGATCCAAGCCTGAGGGGAGGAGTCAGTTAGTTTCAGTTCAGTTCCAGTTAGTCTGCACTCAGCAGTGAAGAGAGCAGAAGTCCAGTGAAACAGCCTAAGAGAAGGTACTGGAAAGAGCCGGTTACTGGAGCCACACCAGGCCCAGAACGAGGTGACACTGACCAGCTGTGCTGCACCCTAGAGAGAGGGAAGAAGGCCAGTGAGTCGAAGGGAACTAATGAAGGGAACATAACAGGTTTCCCTTTAGCCCACCCGGACACTGAAGTCTGACACTGCTAATCATACACTGAAGTCTGACACTGCTAATCATCCACTGTAGCAGGAAAAGCCACCAGGAGGATCTAATCCCACTGAGGTAACAAACTAAGAGACACTCAAACCTGACCAAGCACAGGACCAGGGGCCCAGAAAGAGAATAGGGGTTCCCACAGGAGGTCCTCATAGTCGGTTACAGAGTAACACCCTGAGAGGGAGCAGGAGCGGCAAGTTCAGTTATAGGCAGAGCTTACCCAAACCATCGTACACAGTGACAGAGGAGGCCTCACAACTCTCCAAGGTGAAAGTCCAAAATTGCACCGAGGACCTGGTTACCTTCCTGGACTGTACCTGTTACCGGACATCAGTAAAAGGTACTGAAATAAAGACTTGTGTGTGTGTGCCTGTTTCACCGCTGCTGCCCATAGCGTTCATCGCAGAGACGCTACTACGACTCCCCTCATCCACCCTCGCTGCCCTGAGGTAAAGCTCCACCTGTGGGGATCTTAACACCCAAGCTGCATCCCATCACCTCAGTGGCCAGTCTGCAGTGCTGGTATCTAAATGATCAGGTACCACAGGTGGCGTCACGACAACATTCTCCCCCCATCCACCATCATCATCCCGTCACTGTGGGCACAGAACCGGGAACCGACCAGCCGTGATCCTCCCCATCGAAGTACCATCCCATCCCGGTATCCAAATACCCCCCTACCCTGTCGACCGCCTTACTAGCCTTATAAGACTCGGCCATTTTAATGATCGCCACCATTTTGCTGATAGCTGCTGCAGGGTGTTAGACGACTCCGCTGCAGCTGTGTGCGCGCGCTAAACAGTGCAAACTCTAAATTGTGCTCTCTCAGTCAGCTAGTGAGCGAATACAAAGTTAGATAGATAGGTTTAGGGAGTAGGGACTGGAGGCAGAGTGCGAATCTTAGTAATATCTGCCCTTTTTATGGCTGCTCCATAGGAGTAGAGATTAGGGATAGGGACTAGGGACTAGTAGTCTATCAGCCCTTTTCAGGGCTACTTCATAGAAGCCAGGACTAGTTTTAATTGCAGCCCTTTTAGGGGCTAGGTTAGAGCAGTCTCTATTAGTTTTTGCCAGGCAGGGGTGTGTCAGGTGTGTGCCAGTGCTGTGCAAGTCTTTCTTACAGCATCTGGCCACATTAATATAGCTCTTTGAATCCATTAGGGCAGGTAGTGTAGCACTGCTGTGAAGAAAGCTACACCACCTGTCTTAATTAGGCATTTTTTTTGCTACAGCTAGTCCAGGCACTTTGTTTGGGCTAGTAGCAGACTAGCAGTGTCCCACAGTGGTGTAGCCCACTTGTGAGAGAAGCTACACCGCATGTGTAGTTCCTTCTACTAATTTTTTACTGCACCTAGCAAACCTGTCAGTTTTTGCCTAAAAGCAGTGTCCTCAAAAACAATACTGTAGGCCACGTGTAATACAACCAAGTACACCTTCAGTGTAGTTCATACTACTAATTTTTAACTGCACCTAGTAAACCTGTCAGTTTTTGCCTAAAAGCAGTGTCCACAAAAACAATACTGTATGCCACGTGTAATACAACCAAGTACACCTTGAGTGTACTTCATTCTACTAATTTTTAACTGCACCTAGCACACTTAATTTTTTGTGCCTAGTACCACTGTCTGGCCACTCAGCTTTGCTCGATTTCCATCAGAATATTTTTTGCCAACAACTGCAGAGTTGCCAATTTGTTTACATACAAAATGAGTGGCAAAAGGCCTGCTGCTGGTGGAAAGGGGAATAGGCATGGTGGAAAGGGAAAAAAAGGTTGTGTCCGTGGGGTACGTGGGAAAGCAAGAGTAACATCTGCTAAAGAAAGACCATCTTCCAGCCAAAGTAAAGGCCACGTCACACGCTTCAATCTTGTGAACGATTGCCCGAGCGATCTCCTGTGGGCGAGATCGCCGAGACAATCTGTCCACATCGTTCGTGAGATGTCACACATGTAGATATCGATGATGACGCTTTAGCGATTGAACAATTTATCCATCGCTCGACGACCAAGTAAACGATCTTGCGATCGTTCAGAGGCAGGGCCAGCACAACATAATTAGGGAGTTGTCTGCATAATTGTGGGCGTAGTAATGGGATGTATGTTCGGCCATGGGCGTCCCTGTTTGTGAGTTTAGCACGGCTCTGCTACTCATATTGTTGGCCATAGCTGGTGTTCTGTTTTGTCAGTGTTGTGTGTGTGTTCCGCTTCTGTCTGCGTGTCCTCTATGTTGTTCCTGCGGCCTCATTGTGGCGCATGTGCGTTTTTCTTTTGTATTTGTTAAAATAAATAACCTATTGTGTTCTTTGTTTTATGTTCCAGTATGTGTTTTAGAGGGCTAATATTGCACTCACAATGTGAATGAAGCATAGCGAGATGACACATTTGCGGTGTTGTGTATGTTTCAAATGACTTTACCAAGAGCATTTATACTTTATGAATTGTTAAATTTTACTAATTTTACAAACATGACATGTCCTTACACAATTATATCACAAACCCCACACATGGCTCATTACGCATCATGTTCAATGCTCTGGGTCTGTTGTAACAAAATTACGTCCACAGTGTCCATGTCATCACTGTGATATAGTGTTGTCCTTTAGTTGCTCTGTCCAAGAAATGGTTAGCTCCTTATGGGGCAAGGCTTGGCTGGTTTTTGGGTGATTTATCCTGTTCTCTCACTTCATATCTGATTTGTGTCATCCAATGTATGCTTTTAAGATATTGTCTGTTCATCCTTGTTTGTGAGGTTCGGCAAATGTAGATATTAAACCATAAGTGACATTGTGGTTGGTGTCTGTGAAGGCAAAGGTAAAATATCATTATGTGCAAACTCATTTGCCAAAGCAATCCAAGTCCCTGTAGTCCAGTCAATTACGAGGCACCTCTACATCAGTCTGATCTGCTTATGGGAAATGTTCAAGCTGACCAATGCTGTGCATGAATGCATTGTCTTTGTGGCGAGCAAGCCGTAGGCCACTGGTTATATTTGGATGCATAATCAATTTGTAGAAAAACAAAAAAGGTGATGCTAACCCTAAGATTATTTCTTTATCCCTGTTGGCCTAAAATCCACACCATGAAGTCGTATGTTCTATGTCACTGTTGCGAGCCATTTTCAACAAACCATACAAGAATGGGCTAATCTTGTTTTAACCTTACTATGTTTTAGGCCATGGGAGCAGCACATATGTTGTGCATTCTGTTTGAGCTATTGTCTGCTTACCTTCTGTGATTTAATGACAACAGTGTGTACCTCAATTTATCCTTGAAAACATAATGTCGCCTACTAAACAGCAAATTACATGTTAACAGATACCATGCAATCACACTTACCATGATCTTAATCCAGCCAGTCAGGTGGACAAATTCCGCCAAAGTGTCCTCATCAAATTGTTACACCACACTGTAATAAGTACACATTTAACACCATGAAGAGCTACACAATGTGATGTTGCCAAGCAACTGCACCAGGACCATTGAGGTATGAGCAGTACTGTTCTCTGTTTGTCCTGGCATTCTGCTGTCTGAGACCATGATCCAGCGGCTGGAGGTGCGCCACACCTGGGTCATCTGCACGCCACTCACCAAGACTGACTTCACCATTGTTGGGGTCAGCATTGTCACCATAACTAGCGGGCGAGTATGAGTTGTAGGCACGACGCCTCAGGAAATTATGGAGCACACAACACGCCATCACTACAATGTCAATAGACTCCAGCTTCATATTAATAGGCGTATGAAAGATCCGGAATCTATTGGCCATGATCCCAAATGCATTCTCAACCACACGACGTGCCCGGGATAATCGGTAGTTGAAAATGCGTTGTTCAGGGGTTACAGCCCTTTGGGGATATGGCCGGAGTAGGTTAGCATGAAGTGGAAATGCCTCATCACCCACAAAAACAAAGTTCAGCTGGCTGGTGTTTGCAGAATTGGGGGGTAATTTGAGACGACAGTTCTTCAGCTTTTGCCCAAAGTTGCTGTTGTCTAATACCCCGCCATCTGACACACGCCCATTCATCCCCACATCCACAAACATGAACTCATAATTGGCATTGACCAAGGCCATCATGATCACACTATAATATCCCTTGTAGTTAAAAAAATAAGACCCGCTGTTATGGGGTTGGGTGATCCTCACATGCTTCCCATCCAATGCCCCCCCGCAGTTGGGAAATTGCCACTTGCGGTCAAATTCTGTGGCAATTTGCAACCATTCTGCTGGGTTTTTAGGCAACCCCATATAGGATGGAGCAAGGGTCCTTACAATTGCCTCACATGTCTCTGGGATGAGGACGCTCAGCAGTGGCCGTGATATAGCAGAAACATACTGTAGGGCTGTCATTGAGTGCCCTGTTGCCAGGTAACGTAGAGTCACAGCCAACCGCTCCTCTGGTGTGACTGCAGCACGCATCACCGTGTTTTGGCGGACTATATATGGCTTTACATGTTGCAAAAGTATGTTGAAAGTCTCCTCAGACATCCGGAGGTAGTTTCTGTAGTCATGCGGATGCCGATCCTCCAGCTGACGAAGCAGCCGCATGTGAGTCAGGTTAGACCTTTGCAGGAGCCAGTCCCGACACCACACGCGACGTCGCCTTCGCCTCCGCAGCCTCTCAGAAGTCTCCTCAATGTGTGAGGCCTCATCTAACAATGCAGCAGCCACAACTATACGCTCAGCTGCATTCATGGTGTATGTTTGTGTAACTTATCAAGAACTGTAAAGTGGAAAAGATAGGAGGATTTAATATTTGTTCTTGTCAAAAATTCTATCCATTTTTTTGGTGGTAAAAAAAACCACTTGTTAACTCAAAACCAGCATTAAGATTATATTTACACAGTAGGGCAAAGTTGCTAGACACTTTACATATGTTCCCCCAAAATCAGCTTACAGTACACATACACCTGTTTTTGTGTGAAAAATAAATAAGGCTCATGTCCAACAACCTAGATGTGGACGTACCGTTATCTCAGCAGTGTGGACTACACAATTTGTAGGTCACAGCTATTTGCCAAAATACACCTGTAACTCCTGTAGTCCTTATTGTGAAATCGGTGGCTTCGGAAATGTACAGGCAGATGCGTTCTTTATTAAGCATTAATGTTGTTACTCTAAAGATAAAAAACAATTAGGGTTGGCTTAACACAACAGCATTATATCCTACACAAAAACATATCCTAGATACAACATATGTAATATATACTGTGCAATCTCTTCAAATGTCCTGGTTTTCCTGTGACCCACCTCATTCCCCTTGATTCCTCCTCCAAGTTTAAGGTAACATTCAGCCACAACTATATTCTTAACGTTACTGGGACGTCATTAGAATACCAACAAGACATAATTGGAAGCTCACCTTATTTCAGTGGAACAATTTCCGCACTGTAGTTACCATGCACATTAGGAAGAAGCGTTCGCCAAACACCAACGCAGGTCCGTCCGTTGATGCAGCTTGATGCAACGCTGTTGCGCATGCGTCTTCCGAAGTGCGAGAAAGCAATGCCACCTGCAGCATCACATTGTTATATGAGCCAGGTGTGCGGCTAAGTAATACTCGGCAAGGATGATGAACCAATCCTGTCTCTGCTGCGCCATGAAATGGGCGTTCTGTACGCAGCTGCAGTGCCCGCTATTGGTAATTTGAATGACGCGCTTGCTTATTACTTAGCGTTCAACTGAAAGCTCTGTTGAGTTCCTGCTGGGCGTTGTGGTCCTTTGCCTTGTGGTGTAGTCGTATGTGCATGTGTCTCCAGACTTTAAGGTATGTCAGACTGTGTTGTGCCTAATAACTCTATTTTTAACACACAAATACTGTTGGTGATAAACAACAATATTTGAACTACACCATTGATTCCACATGCTTAATTACATAGTGCTGCAAACATGTAGTCATTGAGGTGTGATTACACCCACACGGAGAAAAGATGTATCAAATGGATGTTGTACCAGCATGTGGAGTAATGTGTATGTTTTGTGTCAATACAGATGGGCACTTCCAGAACTTTTTTGACGGCCTTCATAGATGTGTACAGGGAACATGACTGTTTGTGGAAAACGTACACAAAAGAATATTCCAACAAAAACCTTAAAAAAGCTGCATATGAGAAGCTGGTACAAGTGTGTCATGAGCACCATGTTGATGGAAATATAAACATAGAATTTGTGAAAAAAAAAATCCAGCGATTACGCACGGTCTTTAAGAAGGAACATGACAAGGTCAAGAACTCCATGAGGTCTGGCAATGGGACCGACTCAGTCTATGTTCCAAAGCTATGGTATTATGACCTTTTACGGTTCACATTAGATCAAACCACACCAAGGGCCATGCTGTTGAGCGAAAGTTTTTCCCAATCCACAAATGACGAAGCAGTGCAAAGTGAAGTTCAAGTGGATGTAAGTTTGTGTATGAAATTTGTAAATAAATTAATGTATGCAACCTCCGGGGCCACACACAGAGCAGGTTTACATTATTTCGGACCAGTTGTCCATTTGCAAATTTGATTGCCACCTGTTCAATGCTATGTGATTCGTCTACACCTGGACTGTGTGTGCCCCTCGAGGAATGCATTTTGCAAAGCATGACCAAAGCACTCTACTGCTTCCGTAAATGAAACACTTGTCTTGTGGAAATTGTGTATGCATTAAAGGGCGATTACAGTAACATATCTGAGCAGTTTGTTTTAGATTGCTTGCCTTCAATACATTCCTGTAAATTTGGCCAGACCAAGGTGACATTGCATTGTGTGGCCTGTGAGTTGTAACATTGTAGTCAGATCCTTTTTAGCCCACCTATACATTTAACATTAGTTTGCTTGGATTTGGGGGTAATACTGTATTTTCGTTATTCAATGTAATCAAACTGTAAACACATTTTGAGTGCTTGAACATTCTGACACAAGCCTAGGGACGATGAGCAACATCTACTTAGTTTAGCTGAAATCGTATTGTCAAATCTTTACAATTTGAACTCAAATTGTTTTAAAATTTTTTATTCCAAAGGCAATACTTAGGGCATTAACGGCACAGCCAATTTGTGTGGGTTCGTAGTGAAGGTGGCAAAGTGTACTTTTTAGGTTTGACCATAGTCTGGTTTTTGTTTAGACACATGAAGACCCAGACCCAGACCCAACTGAAGCTCCCGTACCCATATTGAATCCAGAAGGAGAGAACACAGTGGTGGAGGACACATCGGGGGATGCTCGAGGACACACACACCCTGTCTTCATGCGACACTCAAGAAGGAGATCAGTACCCTTAACCACACAATCATGTGAGCTTGGTAATTTAGCCAAAAGGCTTTTACTCCAAGAACAGAAGGAGCAAGTGTGTGCAATAGCCCTATTGGTCCATGAGCGGGTATCCCATCTGGAGGATGAACAGCGCAATCTTGTGGAAATTATCATCCATTTAGCACTGAACGATGCAAGAGCTGGGAGATTGACCACATCAAGTCGCTTATGCCACGACCCACCACACATGCCACTCTCTCAACCTTTCAGAGCTTCAATTGATGAGTCTGGGCCAGCTCCCCATGGCCACAGGGTTGTCCGCCCAGCATACCTGCCGCCAAGGGCCCCTACTTTTGTGTATGATAATATTGCACACAATGCTTCAAGCATTAATGCCACTGATTTTGTTCGGGAACAAAATGTGTATCACAATATGTAATTTGTTTATTTTTTTTGGGTTGAATTTTGTGTTTTTGTGGAAGTGCAGCATTATAATTATTTACATAATTATGGCACTCACAATGTTTGTTTAACATTCACTATGTGTTCCCATTTTTGGAGAGGGCTCGAGTGTTGGCCCTAATTTTTCATTTAAGGTTTTATTTGGGTTCTTGACGATTAGAGGTAAGCATCCCGAACATTCTGCTGGGACACAGGAAGGCATCATGGACTCAAGTGTTGTGTTCTATAGTTTGCCACACATTCTGCCCTTGTGCAGCTTACTTAAGCATCATTGACACTGTCTTTAAGTGTGTTCTGGGGCACTCCTCTGTCAACATGACAATGCCTGTCCAACGCTCAGTCCAATGCAGCCGGTTTAGTCGAAATGGTAGCAATGTGCCATTGGCCTTTAATTTGTCCTGTGTCATGTGTGTATGTAAGTGTTTGTGTGAATACCATTAAACATGTTTATGTTTAAATTATGTGTTCCGGGACCGAATGTTGATAAATAAAGCGAATCTCTAGAAATTTTACAAGCTCTAACTGAAATGTGCCCAGTATACATGCACGAACAGGTTACTGTATTGGTGCAACATTAAGCACAGATGGTGGAACGGCGTACATGTCCAGCTGCCTCTATTTTAAACTTAGAAGGGCTACGAGGTTGAGACTCATCAGGAGGGCCATGGTTAATCCTTTTTGATGTAGTTTTGTAAATAAACCACAGTTTAAATTTCGTAAAAATTCTTAATTCAAACTTCTTTGACATTACAAATTATAACACACACATTATGCAATGGTTGCCAAATGTGGTTGCAAACACATGTTTGCACTAGCAAGGTCCAAACTCGGACTCAAACCAGGTGAGTCCAAAATGGAACATATAACAAAATATGTGTAAGTAAAAGCAGAAAAACAATCTGCATCTTTGAACATGTAATTTTTAAAACATCCAAAATGTCCAGCAGACAGCACAAAAAAGGCGGGAAGGCCCTTAAAGTACTCTATGGGTAGGCACTGTGACGGGTCGATAACATCTGTTGCAGGAGCCAGCCCTGGCGTTCAACATCATCCTTGATTTTGTTATTTGAGGCAATCAAATCTTCAAGGGTTGGCCCTTAAATAAGAAATATAAAACGAAAATGCATCAATAGTGAAAGGGCTGGTTTAAAAGTGAACATACACATTAGCTGACACTTACGGGCCAATTCACCATCCAGTTCCTGGGCTTCTGCGTTCAAGGCCACAATTGGTCGTGGTGCACAGACAGAGTCTGGTAAGCCTATGTGAGAATGGAAAGGGGGAGAAATGGTGAAGTATCAATCCAAACAATGTCACAAACATAGCTCATCCATACACCCAAAACATATGTAATGGGCCCTTACCTGCCGATTGGTCACCAAGACAAAGATTAGGTGATTGTGGGGCCAATTGTGCAGGCAGAGAAGAGCCACAGCTGGTCAAGTTGGACCTGTGGTTGTCCACAGAAGCTGGAGTGTCTTCTTCAGTCACGACACAGAGTGGTTCATTTCCTTGGCCCAACTGGACAGAACCTTCGGCTTCATCCGCCGAAGATGAATGTCCTGGTGGACTTGTTGATGGATTGGCCTCTTCATTACCCTCTCCTTCCTCACAAGATGGTGTCAGTGATGGTGGGGATTGTCTTTGGCGAGGCACCTCTGGTGACGCAGTGGGAGATTGTGCTGGAGATCTCCTTTGTCCTGTAAAATGTTTTAACAAAATTACATTGTAAACATACAACAGTAATGTCATTTTTGATAGTTTGGTAGAGGATTTGTAATATTTTGGGGTGTGGGTGGACATTGGGCAGCTAACTGGTGATGTCACATTTAGAATACATCTGGAGGACATCTGGAATGCATCTTCTGTTACACTGATCAGGGCCACCATATGTACATTTTTTACGTACACATATGTGTCATGGGTAGCCATTTGCTACATGTTTCTTTCCTGGTTGTAAATGTGCAAGGCTACATGTCGAAAATAGACCAGAGGAGGTCAAGCCAACAATGCTAGGTCATGGATGAAAATCACATGTCTGATTACTTACTTTACGTATTACTCCACACAGTAATAGCATACATTGACATTGTAATGATCCAATTATTTGTACATTGTATACAAAGTTGGTGCAATTTTTGGTTGGCCCTTTTACAAGGGATACATGGTGGTCATCCGATGGGTACACCCTGCTTGGCACTCATCCCTACACAGTATCCTCTGAATCCCCGTAATGTCTGAAGACATATAGGGCAGACTTGCATGTCTGCCGTGTAAAGATTAATATGTTTGTTATCCACCTTTTTTTGGGGGGGTGTAAACATTGTTGGGCCACTATACATATTGGGCTTACCACGACGTCTTTGCAGACGCTGACGGATCCTGCTAATCCGATCTGGTGTTTTAAAACGCATATCCGCGATTTTTTTACGAATCTGTTTTGTTGTTCGCTCAACACCCATCCTGCGCATGAGTAGCTCTTTAACACGCTGCAGCACAGCCTGCTTGTGGAGGAGCGGGTGATCATGCTGCATATTGCACCAATAATCTCGCCTGTCTAAAACAGAAATAAGTAACATAAGTTCCCCGTCGCCCCATGCTGGTGCACGCTGGACAGCAGGCATTTCTCCGCTGGGGCACAACAGGAAGCTGAAGCAGAGGCGGGACCTTGTAATAACGTCATGACGTCAGCACGCACACTCGCGTCAACAAGACGCAACAGCGTACCCATAACAACCACACAGCGTCGGACGCAACAGTGACGCGACTGTTGCATTCCTGTAGTTTAACGACAGTCGTTGACTTGTGCGTGCCCATCCGCCTGGGCACATTTCACCTATAGTACATGGGTGAGTCAAGTGATGCCCTGGAAAATGCCTCGCCGTATGAGCGAATTCAAAACATAATGAGAGCTTGCAGCGCCTGCGGTGACATTGCGGAACACATCTTCCTAACGCTGTGTAGCGGTACGCAAATGTACAGTTCTCAGATTAATGGGACTGGCTTAATAAACTTACATTTAAGAAACATGACGCACACACCACCCGATTTGTGCGTAACACAATGTGTTTTACAATGCGCACGTCAGTTTATAATAATTTGAAGGGAGCAAATTAGATGATAAATTATAGTATTGAATGAGTGAACCTCGTTGATCCCAAATATATATTAATTGTGTGACGCCCAAAAATGTAAACACAACGTCGACGAAGTAAATGGCGCATTTGAGATCACATCCCAACAGCCAATAGGCACGCTATTGCATCAACAAATCAAAGCAGACGAGGCGTGTCCGAAAAAGAAAATAACACGCCTCTTCTCAGTGGGTGGAAACCAGTAAAGATCGTTGAAACAATGTCACACGCAACAATCGCCAACTGTGAGCGATGTTGTTTGGAGCGATGAACGACGGATTTGAGGTCAGGATCACAAATCTGCGATGAGCGACCAGACGATTTAAAACGCCAAAATCGCTCATTTACACGCAGCGACGCACAAACGATATCGCTTAAACGATCACAAAAAACACATCGCTTGAGCGATATCGCGCAAGAAATTGAAGCGTGTGACGTGGCCTTTAGATGTCTACTTCTTTTCGTGGAGAGTTTGTTATGATCCCTTTCGTACGGACATGACTCAGCCGATGATCGATACTAATTCTCAATGAGGCACAAAAAGAGAAGGCGCTTGAATGGATAGAAAGCACTTCAGCAAGTGGGCTCTCTTCCACCTCAACTTTTACATCACAAATACACCAGTCATCAGAGGTGTCACCCCAATCCCACTTGCTTCCGCACAGCTCCCAAGTCTCCAGCCACCCATCTGAGTATGGGGTAAGACAGATAGTTGAGTATGCATCGCTTTTCACTCATACTATAGCCTGGGAATCAGAGGTCTGCTCTAAAGCTTTTGTGAGTCAAGACGAGGAAATTATCTGCACTGATGCCCAGGGCTCGCCGGTGCTGCCACAGTTGCTGCAACATGTGCAGAGTTGAATTCCATCGTGCCGGCACATCGCATTTAAGCGAGTTAACTGGCAGGCCGAATGACTTCTGTAGAGATGCAAGGCGTTGAGCTGCGGGATGCGAACGGCGGAAGTGAGCACACAGCGACCGTGCCCTCTGCTGAAGACCATCTAGGCCCGGATAGTGTGCAAAAATTGGCTGGACAACCAGGTTTAAGACGTGAGCCATGCAAGGCACGTGTGTCACATTGCCCCGGTGGAGGGCTACACCCAGCATTGCAGCATTGTCGCACACAGCCTTCCCTGGCTGCAGGTTCAGTGGAGACAAGCATTGATGAAACTCGGTCTCCACAGCTGACCACAAATCCTCATCTGTCTGACTCACATTTCCCAGACATTTCAAGGTAAAGACCGCTGATGCCGTTGAGCCCAGCTGCCATCATAGTAAAGAGGTGTGCAGGATTCCTTGTGCGCAGTAAGAACGCGGGTGGCATTACCAGACAAGCTTTGGGTGCAGGTGGAGGACCGAGACGAGGTTGAGGATGCAGAAGCAGTGAGGAGAACTTGTACATTCAGAGGATTGACGCACAACTCGTGGGGATGGCAAGACTTGGACAGCAGCCCCTTCTCCTGCTGTCTTCATAGTTACCCATGCACTGTCACCGCCATGTAACGCCCCTGTCCATGCTAACTGGTCCAAGTGTCTGTAGTGAAATGCACCCTGTCACACACAGAGTTTTTCAAGGAAGCGGTCATGTTGTTTGTGACATGTCGGTGTAGCGCAGGCACAGCTTTCTTGAGAAGTAGTGGCGACTGAGCATCTGGTACTAGGGCACTGCGACAGACAAAGGTCTCAAAAATCCTCTGTGTACAACAAGCGGAGACGAAGCATTTCTGTAGCCAACAGCTTGCAGATGGTGAAATTCAACATCTTAGCTTCGTCATGGCTAGGAGGAAATGTTTTTTTAATTGTCCACATCTGAGGGACCGAGGGCTAGCTGCTGTGCTGAGACACGGTTGAATAGGGTGTCCCCGGCAAACTGCTGGTCTGTGAGGAAGGTGCAGGCGGACATATTATGTGCTCATAAAAGGCGTGCTCTTGATGTCTGACAGCGCTCAACACCAGCAGGTGTTTCCACTTCCAAAAGAACTGACGACCTTCCAATCACACTGGCTGTTGCGGGTAAAGAGGTGGAAGGTCTGCGTCCAAAAGCATTTAGGACTGCTGTCCCCACAGGAGGATGAAGAGGCAGCGGATACACTTGATGGGCCAGATCGGTGGTTGGCCCGGCCTGCTAGGCTGCATTGTAGCACAGTGAGCTTCCCACTGCGACTTTTGCTTCATATTTATGTCACGGTTCATGCATGAACTACTCAAACTATTGATTTTTTGGCCTCTACTTAGAGTGTGGTGACAAATCTTACAGATAACATGGGAAGACTAAAGGCTTGTGGATTTTGGAATGTGCTGAATGAAAGTCACCTCACCAACCATTTTAAGCTTGCAACTTCGGGCAATTGATGCCACTGAAGTGGTGTCTGGGCCTAAATTTTTGGAAAAAATAGAGACTCCTGTTCGTAGTCCCTTAAATGGGACACAATGTTCAGCGTGTGCATGAGGCCTTACAGATGCTGAGGTAAAAAAAACCAAATACTCATTGCCTGCACGAGGCCTTCCAGATACTGTGCTAAAAAGCGCACCAAATACTTATCTTCTGGACGTGGCCTAAAGGTACCGTCACACGTGGCAATATTGGTAGGCAATTTAACTGGCAATTTGCTGGTTGCAGTGAAATCATGGACATATTGTTTTATTTTGTTGCTGTGTACAAATGGAACAATGTGTCCATGATTTCACTGCAACCAGCAAATTGCCAGTCAAATTGCCTAGCAATATTGCTGCGTGTGACGGTACCTTTACAGATACTGAAGTAAAACGCACCAAATAATCATCATCTGAAAATGGCCTTACAGATACTGAAGTGAAACGCACCAAATAATCAACATCTGAACATGGCCTCACAGATACTGAAGTAAAACGCACCAAATAATCATTGTCTGAACATGGCCTTACAGATACTGAAGTAAAACTCCCCAAATATTCATCTTCTGAACGTGGCCTTAAGGTACCTTTACACACCGCAATCTCAGCAGTAATCTTAAAGGTGATATGTCGCCCCGAAACAATCGCCGTGAAATATCCTCACATTTGCGGCGTGTGATTGGAGAATTTTGCGGCGATAAATCGCCTGTCGCCTGATTCCTGAGCACTTCTCTGAAATCAGACGCAATCATGAAGGCGAGATTTCTGGGTTTTGGCATGTGATAGGGCGGGCAGTGATGGAATCTACATCACCTATGATATCCCGTAGGTGTGCCACAGCGTACTGTAGTCCCGCCCCGTGTGAACTGATTGGTGTGGGCTACTGTGTTCCCATTGCCTGTCAATTGACACAGCGCCATATTTAAGAGCTGTCCGTCCAGCACCACACAATGGTAATGGCTCATGTATTAGCCAGCCTTCCAGAGCAGGCTGCCCAATCGTAACGCTGTTGCGTTGTCCAATGAGCGCATATGGGGCGCGGTGTTAACCACTGTGGCACACCTATCTCTTCGCCGCGCTGAGCATGTACGCCCACATTGCCTTTGTATGATTGCGGCGTGTGAAGCGGTGAGACAATTCCACCGGAATGGTTCCGCTGTGGGTGAGGCGATTTCCAGGGCGACACATCGCCTTTCTTTCAGGGCGAGATTGCGGCTATAATAGCGCCATCAGCGATCTGAGGTGACCGTGAAAAACGTGCACGCGCACGTCAGATCGCCTCATATCGCCAGCCAAGATTACGCGTGTAAAGGTACCCTAAAGTACCATCACTCGCGACCAATATTGCTTGCAATTTCACTGGCAATTTGCTGGTTGCAGTGAAATCATGGACACATTGTTCCATTTGTACACGGCAACAAAATAGAACAATGTGTCCATGATTTCACAGCAACCAGAAAATTGCCAGTGAAATTGCTAGCAATATTGCCGTTGTGACGGTACCTTTACAGACACTGAAGTGAAACGCACCAAATAATCATCATTTGAACATGGCCTTACAAATACTGAAGTTAAACTCACCAAATACTCATCGTGTGCATGATGCCTTACAACTACTGGAGTAAGAACTGATTTTGGAAGGGCATGACATGCCTATATCTGTGTCTCCTCCCCCTTTTACTCGTCTATCTCTTTTCTTTTCGCATTTTTAGATGTACTTTTCACTTTTCCATATGTTTGTTGTATCTTCTGAGCAGTTTATCACCTTCTTGACACTTTAGAACAGGAGCCTCAAACTCGGCTGGGTTGGTGGGCCACACATAGAAAATTTTTTTTATCGGGGGGCCGCATTGCTTGTAGTATTAAGTGACATTTTTAGTAATACCAGAATTTTTTGCTCAATGTAGTACTGTCCAAATCCTTATCCCCTTCTTGTTGTAATGTCCCCATCCTGGTCCCCCTCTTGTACTAATATCCCCATCCTGATCCCCTTCCGTAGTAATGTCCATATCATGATCCCATTTTGCAGTAATGACCCCATCCTGATCCCCTTCTGTAGTAATGTCCACATCATGATCCTTTTTTGCAGTGATGTCCCCATCCTAGCCCCCATAGTGTAATAATATCCCCCATGCTGATTCCATTTTGTAGTGATGTCCACATCCTGGCCCCCATAGTGTAGTAATGTCCACTACAAAAGGGGATCAGCATGGAGATGTCCACATCCTGGCCCCCATAGTGTAGTAATGTCCACTACAAAAGGGGATCAGCATGGAGATGTCCACATCCTGGCCCCCATAGTGTAGTAATGTCCACTACAAAAGGGGATCAGCATGGGGAAGTCCACATCCTGGCCCCCATAGTGTAGTAATGTCCCCCACGCTGATCTCCTTTTGTAGTGATGTCCACATCCTGGCCCCCATAGTGTAGTAATGTCCACTACAAAAGGGGATCAGCATGGGGATGTCCATATCCTGTCCCCCATAGTGTAGTAATGTCCACTACAAAAGGGGATCAGCATGGGGATGTCCATATCCTGTCCCCCATAGTGTAGTAATGTCCACTACAAAAGGGGATCAGCATGGGGATGTCCACATCCTGGCCCACATAGTGTAGTAATGTCCACTACAAAAGGGGATCAGCATGGGGATGTCCACATCCTGGCCCCCATAGTGTAGTAATGTCCCCCACGCTGATCTCCTTTTGTAGTGATGTCCACATCCTGGCCCCCATAGTGTAGTAATGTGGGGGACATTACTACACTATGGGGGCCAGGATGTGGACATCCCCATGCTGATCTTCTTTTGTAGTGATGTCCACATCCTGGCCCCCATAGTGTAGTAATGTGGGGGACATTACTACACTATGGGGGCCAGGATGTGGACATCTTCATGCTGATCCCCTTTTGTAGTGATGTCCACATCCTGGCCCCCATAGTGTAGTAATGTCCCCCATGCTAGACCTCTTTTGTACTGATGTCCCTAACCTGATCTACCTTCTTTTTACACACACACACACACACACACACTCTCAGACACACACACACACACACATGCTCTCAGACACACACACATACGCTCTCAAGACACACACACACACTCTCTGACACACACATGCTCTCTGACACACACACAAGCTCTCTGACACACACACACGCTCTCTGACACTCACGCTCTCTGACACTCACGCTCTCTGACACTCACGCTCTGACATTCACACACACTCCGACACACACATGTCCCCTATTGCTGGCACACATCCCTCTGTGCTGGCACACGTCCCCATGGCTGGCACACGTCCCACATGGCTGGCACACGTCCCCCATGGCTGGCACACGTCTCCCATGGCTGGCACACTTCCTCCTGTGCTGGCACACTTCCCCTATTGATGGTACTCATCCCCCATGGCTGGCACACTTTCCCCGTGGCTGGCACACGTCCCCCATAGCTGGCACACGTCCCCCATGGCTGGCACACGTCCCCCATGGCTGGCACATGTTCCCTATGGCTGGCACATGTTCCCTATGACTGGCACACATCCCCTATGGCTGGCACACGTCCCCTTTTGCTGGCACACGTCCCCTGTGGCTGACACAGGTCCCCTGTGGCTTGCACACGTCCCCTGTGACAGGCACACGTCCCCTGTGGCTTGCACATGTCCCCCATGGCTGGCACACATCCCCTGTGGCTTGCACATGTTCCCCATGGCTGGCACACGTCCCCTTTTGCTGGTACACATCCCCTGTGGCTGGCACACGTCCCCTGTGGCTGGCACATGTCCCCTGTGACTGGCACTCGTCCTCTATGGCTGGCACACGTCCCCTGTGGCTTGCACATGTCCCCCATGGCTGGCACACATCCCCCATGGCTGGCACATGTCTCCTGTGGCTGGCACACGTCCTCTGTGACTTGCACATGTCACCTGTGGTTGGCACACATCCCCCCTGTCATGGCTATGGCCCCCATGCTCTTTCCTCACCCTCCTCCAGCGCTGTCCTCCGGGTCTCTCTCCTGCCGCTGCACTCCTCCACTTCCTGCTTCTCAGTACCAGTCATGTGATCAGCACAGCAGATAGACATTATCTTTGCGTGCCCGATCACAGCGTCAGCAGGGAGAGCGGGGAGACAGTGGGAGGACATCGCTGGAGGAGGTAAGTAAAGCTTTTTTATTTTACTCTGGGCAGCAGCATGGGGGGGCCATATGGAACACAGGAGGGGTATGTGCCATCACTGAGGGGGGTGCAGGCACATATAATATGCGCTGCTGCTCCCCCAGCCCATCCCCGCATGCGGTTTCAGCACCATGGTGATGGACAGCGGCAATGCATATTATATGAGCGGGAGCAGGAGATCTCACGCTGCCTCCTGCAGCCTCCCCCAGCCCCTGGACAGGCTCCCCTGCAGTATAATCCAGTCTTCAGATTTTCCGGTACGCCGCCGGCATGATTCACTGTCCACGGTGTCGGGCCGCACTGAGAAGCCCCGGGGAGCATGCGGCCATGGGCTACGTGTTTGAAACCCCTGCTTTAGAAGGTGTTTTCTATGTGTTTTTGTCGAGCCCCAGGCCTTGGGGTACTCGGGTATCAGGCTCCAAGGCGTTAACTGTGTCACGGGGAGTGATGGCCATGCCTGATCCCGTGTCCAGGGAACGTCTTTGAAAAGGGAATATTTACAGGGGATGCTATATACAAGATGTCGTGACGCACCTGTGGTTTCTGTGAGTTGTCACCAGCGCCGCCACAGACCGCCGGAGTAGATGGTAATGCGGCATTTTGGCAAAGTCCTCTATTAGGTAGGGCTGGACCTCCTGGGCAGCGTTCCTGTATGGGGAACAAGTTCATTTAAAGGAACACAGGCAGAGGCAAAGTCACTTTTCCTTCGGCTACTTTACTGTTCACTTGCATTAGCTTCATACAAAGTTACAGTTCAGCACTTCTGATGTTATGAGGACAGGTAGCATATCGGGTGGCTGCAGGCGGATCCCAGGTGGTATAGTGGAACCCTTGGTGTGCTTTCCTTCTCTAACCCTGTCTGTTCCTTCCTGCTTTTCAGTTTTTTGTGTGAAGCCTGGTACTTGGAATCAGCCTGACCTCCTTTTCGCTCTCACCTTTGCTGCCGTCGGGTAACCCTCTACTGGCTGGCCGCTCGTTCCCTTGGCGGTACCTGGTACCCTCCTCCGGTCTGCTCTGGTCCCCGAGAGAATTGAAGACTCCACGGGAATCCGGATTCTCTGTCGTGCTTGTAGCTATGGCAGTCTGCGGGCTCCGGTGCCCGGTAAGCTGTCTGGGAGAACCTGACGATGGCCCCTCTTACCAAACCAGCTGCTCTCCTGAAAAGCTCCTTTCTCCTTAGACCCTCTCTTCCTCTTCCATCTCTCCCTGGTCCCTCAGCTGAGAGACCTAGCAGCAAAAGCTTAGGAGCAAAGACCAACTTCAAAAGTCCTTAAGTTTGAGGCAAAGACCTCATTGTTCCCCCTAGAGGAGTTTTTTATTCCCTCCCGGGTAACCTCTCACATTGTAAACTAATGTGGGAGTGCTGGTTATGGGTCCCACCCACCATCCTAGGGTCCACCTGCAGTTGGAGCATCTGCACCTCTTTTACTGGTGCAGTACCCTTCTGTGATGCCTGCTTGGCGGGGCACCACATTTATATGTGTTTGTGTTGGCCTGCCATCGTTTTCAATGGGATTCGACGGTGTTCGACGAACATTTTGACGAACAAACGCCCAATTCGGCGAACCAAATCGAATTCGAACATTGCTGTAATGTACCGCCATATACTATAGCGCTGCTATACATGTAATGTAATGTACCGCCATATACCATAGTGCTGCTATACATTGCTGTAATGTACCGCCATATACTATAGCGCTGCTATACATGTACTATAATGTACTGCCATATACTATAGTGCTGCTATACATGTACTGTAATGTACTGCCATATACTATAGTGCTGCTATAATGTGCTGTAATATACCACCATATATCATAGCGCTGCTATTATATATAGTAGTTCACTCACGTTGACTGAACAAGTTCTGTCAGTCACAGTGTGTCAACCACATACATATTCTAGAATACCCGCGCGTTAGAATCGGGCCACCATCTAGTCTATATATAAATCTACTCCGACGTGCTACTCTATAGCACAATGCCTGTAAATTGGACTACATTTTTATGCTGAATGGTTCACGTAATATGAAAAAAAAATTGTGCAAAAATTGAAATAACATTTTTTTTAGAACAAATGCTTCCAGATTGCAATTGCAAGAACAAAACTTAAAACAAACAAAAAAAGATCCCTACAAAAAACTTAGCACATTCTGTAGTAAGGCAGTAAGAATGAGAAACAGATAACAGAATTTAGGTGTATATAAGGAGATCCGATCCTATAAAACCATACATTTCTGCATGTAAACTGTATGTCACATGACTTTGATATCAGGTGACACAGTGTTTAGCATTGATCCCGCTGGTGTAAACCTCATTTTTGTCTTTCAGTTGTCTCCTGATGTATGTGATTCCTGTCTTGAAGACTGGTTCTGAGGATCAAGTACAGTATTTTTAACTATTTTATGTAAACATAGTGAGAGGATTTTTTATACTTTGATTTTGATTTTTTCAGTCCATTTTTTATCTCATATGTACAACATTGAGGTGTTTCACAAGATTGTCAGTACTGGAAATTATTGACCTAGAAGACAGTTTACAGGAATGATGCAATGATGTTAATGTGACGCAAGATTTTAAAGTTGATTGTTGCTGCCACTAAGTGGTGACATGTGGAACTGCATTTTCCAGGCAATCACAACTACTATCATGTCTAAAAAAATGTATTTTTCTATTTACATTTATGTGTAAAATGCCTACTTTTAGTTTATCTTTTTGGTTTCAGGATTCAATATGTCATTAATTGGAAATATAAGTTATTAATGAAAGCTGTGATCCATGTTTGAGCCAATGACATATTGTATGGAAGGTAGAGAATCCTTAAAGAACCTGTCATGTCCCCAAAATTTCCTCTCAGTAGCTGGAAAAATATTAGAATCTGAGAGTCCTCAGTGGTTGATACCTCTTAATGGCTAACTGAAAAGATGGCAAGAAAAAGCAAAGCAATCGTCGTGACTCTAAAGCAGGGGTCTCAAACACGCGGCCCGGGGCAACAAAGGACAACGTAAAGACACCGGGATCCACTTTGCAGGGGGCCGCCACGGTGTGCTGTGTAAGGGGCCGCAATGCAGCGTGCTGGGGACTGCGGCTTAATTATCACTTCCTGTGGTCGCTACGACAAGCTCCGAGCCTCCTTCCCTCAGCTACATCAATAGAAGCTGGTGGGCCAATCAGATCACAGACTCGCAAGTGGCGTATTGCGGCGGTGAAGTGCAAGCCGAGCGCAGACACCACGCGTCCCTATGTTTAACATTGGGACGAACGGTGACGCGCTCGGCTGCGGATGGGGGTTCGCACCCATTCACTTCCGTGTGTGATTTATACACATACGGATGCTTGCATACAAATCACACATCCTTGTCTGCACCTAATACGCAACATGTCGCGTTCAGGTTGGCGACGAGAATGTGTGATTTTGCCGAGCGCATCACCGTGCTTCCCCATGTTAAACATAGGGATGCGCAGTGTCTGCGCTCGGCTTGTGCTTCCCTGCCGCAATACGCAACGGCGGGGAGCGCAAGTCTGAAGCCAGCCTCTTCATTAGGAGTAATGATACAACTTCTGGAGAAACACAAACACATAATATATGTATACACTGTGTGCAGAATTATTAGGCAAGGTGTATTTTAGAGGATTATTTTTATTATTGATCAACAACTATGTTCTCAATCAACCCAAAAGACTCATAAATATCAAAGCTTAATATTTTTGGAAGTTGGAGTGTTTTTTTTTTAGATTTGGCTATCTAAGGCGGCCGTCAGACGCTTCAATATCTTGAACGATATTGTAAGCGATCACGTGCACGCGCGATCGCTTACAATATCGCTCACATCGCTGGTGAGCTGTCACACAGGCAGACTCACTAGCGATGTGGAGCAGCGAGATCGCTGGTAACTATGGTACACATCGGGTTGCTAGGCGCCGCGCGGCGCTTAGTATCCCGACGTGTACCATAGTTACCATCTCCCAGCATAGGCTCTGCGCTGGGAGATCGTTCATCGTGGTGTCATACACCACGATGAAGCAGATTGCTACATCGTTCATCGCTAGATATGAGCTCCTGCTCTCATATCTGCGATGTCACGATCAAGCGATTTTACATTGTAAAATCACTTGATTGCACGTAGCGATGCACAAACGATATCGCTTAAGCGATCAAAAAGCAGATCGCTTAAACGATATCGTTTAAGATATTGCAGCGTGTGACGGCCGCCTTAGGAGGATATCTGTTTGTGCAGGTAACTATTAAGGCCACGTTACACACACAGATATCTGTGACCAACATCTGAACAGATCTCTGGTTGCAGTGAAATCATGGACTTATTGTTACATTTGTACACTGCCACAAAATGGAACAATGTATCCATGATTTCACTGCAACCAGAGATCTGTTCAGAAGTTGGTCACAGATATCTGTGTGTGCAACGTGGCCTTTACTGTGCAGAATTATTAGGCAACTTAATAAAAACCAAATATATTCCCATCTCACTTGTTTATTTTCACCAGGTAAACTAATATAACTGCAGAAAATTTAGACAAAAACATTTCTGACATGCAAAAACAAAACACAAAAACATGAGTGACCAATATAGCCACCTTTCTTTATGATGACACTCAACAGCCTTCCATCCATAGATTCTGTCAGTTGCTTGATCTGTTTACGATCAACATTGTGTGCAGCAGCCACCAGAGCCTCTCAGACACTGTTCCGAGAGGTGTACTGTTTTCCCTGCCTGTAGATCTCACATTTTAGGAGGGACCACAGGTTCTCTATGGGGTTCAGATCTGGTGAACAAGGGGACCATGTCATTATTTTTTCTTCTTTTAGACCTTTACTGGCCATCCATGCTGTGGAGTAGTTGGATGCATGTGATGGAGCATTGTCCTGCATGGAAATCATGTTTTTCTTGAACGATACCAACTTCTTCCCGTACCAGTGCTTGAAGAAGTTGTCTTCCAGAAACTGGCAGTAGGTCCGGGAGTTGAGCTTCACTCCATCCTCAACCCGAAAAGGTCCCACAAGTTCATCTTTGATGATACCAGCCCATACCAGTACGCCACCTCCATCTTGCTGGCGTCTGAGTCGGAGTGGAGCTCTTTGCCCTTTACTGATCCAGCCTCTGGCCCATCCATCTGGCCCATCAAGAGTCACTCTCATTTCATTAGTCCATAAAACCTTTGAAAAATCAGTCTTAATATATTTCTTGGCCCAGTCTTGACGTTTTATCTTATGTTTCTTGTTCAAAGGTGGTCGTTTTTCAGCCTTCCTTACCTTGGTCATGTCCCTGAGTATAGCACACCTTGTGCTTTTTTGATACTTCAGTAACGTTGCAGCTCTGAAATATGGCAAAACTGGTGGCAAATGGCATCTTGGAAGCTTCACGCTTGATTTTTCTCAATTCGTGGGCAGTTATGTTGCCCAACACACTTCTTGTGACCCTGTTCGGTATTTGCCATGAAATGCTTGATTGTTCGGTGATCACGCTTCAAAAGTTTGGCAATTTTAAGACTGCTGCATCCCTCTGCAAAATATCTCACAATTTTGGACTTTCCAGAGCCCGTCAAATCTCTCTTCTGACCCATTTTGCCTAAGGAAAGGCATTTGCCAAATAGTTAAGCACACCTTATATAGGTTGTTGATGTCATTACACCACACCCCTTCTCATTACAAAGATGCACATCACCTGATTTACTTAATTGGTAGTTGGCTCTCAAGCCTATACAGCTTGGAGTAGGACAACATGCACAAAAAGTATCATGTGGTGAAAATACTCATTTGCCCAATAATTCTGCACACAGTGTATCTATTATAATAAAAGCCCTAAGCCAACTTCTGTCACTATGTAACAGTTTCGCTACGTCATATCCTTGACAGAAGCTGGCTGTACACCCGTCATGGGTGATCCAAGATGGCCGACCTTTGGCGGTAGCGGGGCTTTCAAAGCCCCACCACCGCCATCGGAAGCCTCTGCTGCGCCCCACAGTCTCCGGTCTGTCACCGCTGTCAGCCACACACACCCCGCCATCACAAACCTCACCACAAGACATACTCACGCCGCCATCCTTGCACTTCCACGATCGCTGCTGAAATCTTCTTCCGCCGACGCCATCTCGGATACTGACGTCCTCCACGCCGGCAACATCTTAGTCTAGTCAAAATCCCGCGAGATCCAACATGGCGGCGAAATTCCGCATGAACTCTCGCTGGACTTCGCCAAAGCCATCTTTGATAGGCGAAGTCCCGCGAGATTTAGCCGACGCCATCTTGGATCTCTCAGGATTTTGCCGACACCATCTTGGATCAGAGAAATCCTGCGAGATCCAACATGGCGTCGAGGGGCAGAGAGGGGGCAGAGAGCGCACTGTGGGGCAAAAAGAGAGAGGTGGGCAAAAAGAGCACAGGGGCATAGCGTACAGAGAGAGAGTGCACACGGATGGAGCAGAATGCAGCCCAGCACCTGCCCTGTACTGCCCCCCTGTGCTTCCCCGCACCTGCCCTGTACTGCCCTCTGTGCTGCCTGTATCCTGCAGGCGGTGCTGTGTGTCCTCCCAGATCCTCCATCATCTGGGTCCGCTGATGTCATGAGGGGAGATCAGAGAGGAGAGGGGAGATCATGGGGAGATAGGAGAGGGGAGAGCAGGGGGGATATAGGGGAGAGGAGAGGGGAGATCAGGGGGGAGAGAGAGGAGGGGGATATCATGGGGGAGAGGGGAGAGCAAGGGGGATATAGGGAGAGGAGAGTTGAGATCAAGGGAGAAGATGGGAGAGATCATGGGAGGGAGAGGGGAGATGGGGAGGAGGGAGAGAGGGAAGATCAGGGGGGAGAGGGGATATCAGGGAGGAGATGGGAGATCGGGGGAGGAGTAGGGAGAGGGGAGATCAGAAGAGAGAGAGGGGGAACATCTGACCCTTCACCGCCGCCACACACACACCCGCCTCCCGATGCGATAGCATCGGGCCAAACTCTAGTGTATATATGTATATACTAGCTGTGAGCCCGATGCAAATGCATCGGGATTCTAGAACGTGCATTAATTTGATTATAGTAGTTATAGCTAGTGTGAGGACTTTTTGGGGGGTGTTCAATACTTTTTTGGGGGGGTTGAATACTTTTTGGGGGGGTTCAATACTTATTGGGGGGGTTCAATACTTATTTGGGGGGTTCAATACTTTTTGGAGGGGGTTCAATACTTATTGGGGGGGTTCAATACTTTTTGGGTGGGTTCAATACTTATTGGGGGGGTTCAATACTTATTGGGGGGTTCAATACCTTTTGGAGGGGGTTCAATACTTTTTTGGGGGGTTCAATACTTTTTGGGGGGTTCAATACTTATTGGGGGGGTTCAATACTTTTTGGGGGGTTCAATACTTATTGGGGGGTTCAATACTTTTTGGGGGGGTTCAATACTTTTTTGGGGGGTTCAATACTTATTGGGGGGGGTCAATACTTTTTGGGGGGGTTCAATATTTATTGGGGGGGTTAAATACTTTTTGGGGGGTTCAATACTTATTGGAGGGGGTTCAATACTTTTTGGGGGGTTCAATACTTTTTTTGGGGGGTTCAATACTTTTTGGGGGGTTCAATACTTATTGGGGGGGGGTTCAATACTTATTGGGGGGTTCAATACTTTTTGGGGGGGTTCAATACTTATTGGGGGGGGTTCAATACTTTTTTGGGGGGGTTCAATACTTTTTGGGGGGTTCAATACTTATTGGGGGGGTTCAATACTTTTTGGGGGGTTCAATACTTATTGGGGGGGTTCAATACTTATTGGAGGGGGTTCAATACTTTTTTGGGGGGTTCAATACTTTTTAGGGGGTTCAATACTTATGGGGGGGGTTCAATACTTTTTGGGGGGGTTCAATACTTATTGGGGGGGGTTCAATACTTATTGGGGGTTCAATACTTATTGGGGGGGTTCAATACTTATTGGGGGGGTTCAATACTTACTGGGGCTGAGTGCTCGCAATGGCCGCGAAGCGGGCATTGCGAGTCGCTGGCCGAAAATCGAACCAGAGGCTTGGCCACAAAGTTAGCGATTTACCGCTCAGGCAGCGACTCGCGCTACATGAGCGGTAAATCGCTAACTTTGTGGCCGAGCCTCTGGTTCTATTTTCGGCCAGCGACTCGCAATGGCCGCTTCGCGGCCATTGCTCGCACTCAGCCAGCGACTCGCAATGGCCTCGCGGCCATTGCTCGCGCAGGCTAACGACTCGCATTGGCCGCTACGCGGCCAATGCTTCGCTCGTGGTGACGTCACATAGTGACAAAGCCACGGCGATTTCGGGGTCCGACACGATTTTGCCTACGGCAATTATAGAGTAGATATATATATATATATACACAAGATATACAAGATAAAGAACTGCAGCACTCTTCTTTTTGAAACAACCGCCTTTATTCGGCCATCAGGTGGGGGGTGACAACGTTTCGGGATCCTGTCCCTTTCTCTAGCAGCTATACAATGACAAGGCTAGGTTTTTTATACCTTGATTTTCATCTGCTCACATAATTGCCAATTATCACATTCAGTTGTTTTTTATCTATATAGTGCCCTCTAGTGCAAAAACAGTGCTAGTGCACACTTATTCACCTTTTATATCATTATATTAGCCTTATTTTCACATCATATATTTACATTATCTGTTCCATATTGATACTATTTGATTGCTTTACATATTTGCTTTACATATTACGTATACAGTTTGTATACTGTATACGAGTTTAATGATAATCAGATATTAACCACTTTTAGGTGTAATTTCGATGCACACTAGTATTCATATGATGAATTTTAATATATTTTAATATATTTATATGTTTTTTATTATTATTCATATTTTAGCCATCTAATGATCCAGAGCAATGTTCCAGTAGGAAGCACAGCAAGGCAGAAACAGTGGCTGCTATCAATTTGCAGACAGACTATCTCGTTGACCGTAGTGCCATGCACAAGCACATGACATAAGCACTTTAATTTTATACAATAACAAGCATCTTATGGATGCAATGCATAGCACTTTAAATGATGACCTTCACATTTAAGCATAGAAAAATAAATAATGGACTATATTATGACTATGTTTATTAATCACTAGTAAAAAGCCCGATGCAATTAATCGGAACGGTGAATGATTGTGTGTATACAGCAGGTGAGTGGTAGCAGATAACACTGTGGGTAGCACAGTATAAGGCTCTATGGGTACTACGTACTTAGAGCGGCTCTGTGCGTTGCAGAGTATACATGCGGCTTGATACAAGATACACGTTAGCAAGTATAGGCGCTCGTGTAGCAGGTAGCAGGGTACATACAGCGGCTCTGTGGGTAGCAAGTATAGGCGGCTCTGTGGGTAGCAGATAGCGCCTGTGGTAGCAGAGTATACAGGCGGCTCTGTGGGTAGCATAGTATACAGGCGGCTCTGTGGGTAGCAGAGTATAAGGTGGCTCTGTGGGTACAGAGTATACAGGCGGCTTGGGTGCAGAGTATACAGGCGGTTGATGGTAGTGCAGAGTATAAGGGTCGTGGTGGTGCAGAGTATACAGGCGGTGTGGTGGTGCAGAGTATAAGTAGTGTACAGTCGGGTGTGGGTGCAGAGTATACAGGGTCTGTGGTGTGCAGAGTATAAGGCGTTCGTGGTGGTGGAGTTCAGTCGTTCAGCAGTTCTGTGGTTGAAGTATCAGGCGTGTGTGTGGTGGTGCAGAGTATAAGGCGTCTGTGGTGCAGAGTATACAGGCGGTCTGTGTGGTGCAGAGTATACAGGCGGTGTGTGGTGCAGAGTATAGAGGGGTCTGTGTGGTGCAGAGTATAAGGCGTTGTCTGTGGGCAGAGTATACAGGCGTCTGTGGGTGCAAGTATAAGGTGTTGTGGTCAGAGTATAAGGCGTCTGTGGGGTGGCAGGTATAGGCGGTCTGTGGGTGCAGAGTATACAGGCGGTTGTGGGTGCAGAGTATACAGGTGTCTGTGGGTGCAGAGTATACAGGGCTGTGGTGGTGGCAGAGTATACAGGCGTGTGGTGGTGGCAGAGTATAGAGGTTGTGGTGGTGGGGCAGAGTATACAGGCGTGTGTGGTGGGGCAGAGTATACAGGCGTGTGTGGTGGTGCAGAGTATACAGGTGTTGTGGTGGTGGCAGAGTATACAGGGTTGTGGTGGTGCAGAGTATACAGGCGTTGTGGTGGGGCAGAGTATACAGGGTCTGTGGTGGTGGCAGAGTATACAGGTGTTGTGGTGGTGGCAGAGTATACAGGGTTGTGGTGGTGGCGAGTATACAGCTGTGTGTGGTGGGCAGAGTATACAGGCGTGTGGTGGTGGAGAGTAAAGCTGTGGTGGTCAGTATAAGCTGTGTGGGTGCAGAGTATACAGGCGTGTGTGGTGGGGCAGAGTATACAGGGTCTGTTGGTGCAGTTGGTGGGCAGAGTATACGTGTGTGGTGGTGGCAGAGTATAAGGCTGTGGTGGTGGGGCAAGTATACAGGGTGTGTGGTGGCGATACAGGCGTGTGTGGTGGAGATACAGGGTGTGGTGCAGAGTATACAGTTTGTGGGCGAGATACAGTGTGGGGGGAAGGACGGTGGTGGTGCAGAGTATACAGGCGTTGTGTGGTGGTGGCAGAGTATACAGGCGTGTGTGGTGGTGGCGAGAGTATACAGGGGTGGTGGTGGTGGCAGAGTATACAGGCGTGTGTGGTGGTGGCGGCAGAGTATAAGGTCTGTGGTGGTGGCGGCAGAGTATACAGGTGTGTGGTGGTGGCAGAGTATACAGCGTGTGTGTGGTGGTGGCAGAGTATACAGGGTCGTGGTGGTGGCAGAGTATACAGGCGTGTTGGTGTGGTGGCAGAGTATACAGGGGTGTGTGGTGTGTGGTGGCGGCAGAGTATAGAGGCATCTGTGGTGGTGGGGCAGAGTATACAGGCGTGTGTGCTGGTGGGGCAGAGTATACAGGCAGTCTGTGGTGGTGGGGCAGAGTATAAGGGAGTGTTGTGTGTGCGTGGTGGGGCAGAGTATACAGGCGTGTGTGGTGGTGGCAGAGTATACAGGTGTGTGTGGTGGTGGCAGAGTATACAGGCGTCTGTGGTGGTGGCAGAGTATACAGGCTGTGTGGTGGTGGTGGCAGAGTATACAGGTTGTGGTGGTGGCAGAGTATACAGGCGTGTGTGGTGGTGGCAGAGTATACAGGTGTCTGTGGTGGTGGCAGAGTATACAGGTGTCTGTGTTGGGGCAGAGTATACAGGCGTGTGTGGTGGTGGCGGCAGAGTATAAGGCATGTGGTGGTGGCGGCAGAGTATACAGGCGTCTGTGGTGGTGGGCAGAGATATACAGGCGTCTGTGGTGGTGGCGGCAGAGTATACAGGTGTGTGTGGTGGTGGCAGAGTATACAGGCGTCTGTGGTGGTGGCAGAGTATACAGGTCTGTGGTGGTGGCAGAGTATACAGGGTGTGTGGTGGTGCAAGTACGGCAGTGGGGGTGGCAGAGTATACAGGCGTTGTGATGGTGGTGGCAGAGTATACAGGCGTGTGTGGTGGGCAGAGTATACAGGCGTGTGGTGGTGGCAGAGTATACAGGCGTGTGTGGTGGTGGCGCAGAGTATAAGGCTTGTGGTGGTGGCGGCAGAGTATACAGGCGTGTGTGTGGTGGTGGCAGAGTATACAGGCGTGTGTGTGGTGGTGGCAGAGTATACAGGCGTCTGTGGTGGTGGCAGAGTATACAGGCATGTGTGGTGGTGGTGGCAGAGTATACAGGTGTGTGTGGTGGTGGCAGAGTATACAGGCGTGTGTGGTGGTGCAGAGTATACAGGTGTCTGTGGTGGTGGCAGAGTATACAGGCTGTCTGTGGTGGTGGCAGAGTATACAGGCGGGTGTGTGTGGTGGCGGCAGAGTATAGAGGCATCTGTGGTGGTGGCGGCAGAGTATACAGGCGTCTGTGGTGGTGGCGGCAGAATATACAGGCGTCTGTGGTGGTGGCGGCAGAGTATACAGGTGTGTGTGGTGGTGGCGGCAGAGTATGCAGGCGTGTGTGGTGGTGGCGGCAGAGTATACAGGCGTGTGTGGTGGTGGGCGCAGAGTATACAGGCATGTGTGGTGGTGGCAGAGTATACAAGCATCTGTGGTGGTGGCGGCAGAGTGTAGAGGCATCTGTGGTGGTGGCGGCAGAGTATACAGGCGTGTGTGGTGGTGGCAGAGTGTACAGGCATGTGTGGTGGTGGCAGAGTATACAGGCGTGTGTGGTGTGGCAGAGTATACAGGCGTCGGTGGTGGTGGCAGAGTATACAGGCGTCGGTGCTGGTGGCAGAGTATACAGGGTCGGTGGTGGTGGCAGAGTATACAGGCGGGTGTGGTGGTGGCGGCAGAGTATACAGGCGGGTGTGTGGTGGTGGCGGCAGAGTATACAGGCGGGTGTGGTGGTGGCGGCAGAGTATACAGGCGTGTGTGGTGGTGGCAGAGTATACATGCGTGTGTGGTGGTGGGGGCAGAGTTTACAGGTGTCTGTGGTGGTGGCAGAGTATGCAGGCGTCTGTGGTGGTGGCGGCAGAGTATACAGGCGTGTGTGGTGGTGGCGGCAGAGTATACAGGCGTCTGTGGTGGTGGGGCAGAGTATACAGGCGTGTGTGGTGGTGGCAGAGTATAGATGCGTCTGTGGTGGTGGTGGCAGAGTATACAGGTGTGTGGTGGGGGCAGAGTATACAGGCGTGTGTGGTGGTGGTGGCAGAGTATACAGGTGTCTGTGGTGGCAGAGTATACAGGCATATGTGTGGTGGCAGAGTATACAGGTGTCTGTGGTGGCGCTCCTGCAAGGCAGGGGTTAAAAAAAATAAAAAAGATTATGCTCACCTCACCCCGAGCCCCCGCCGTCTTCCTCCAGGCTGCCAGTGTCTGCAGAGCTCTTCTACAGCAGTTCAGGACCTGCGGTGATGTCAGAGCCACGTGACCCGCGGTTACCATGGAGTAAGCTGGTGTCACTGACTCTGACATCACCACAGGTCCTGGACTGCAGTAGAAGAGCACTGCAGGCATCGGGAGCCTGCGGGAGCCACCGGGAGCCTAGCGGAAGATGGCGGGAGACGGCGGGGGCTCAGAGAGAGGTGAGGATTTTTTTTTTTTTTTTTTAACTGTAGAGCGGCTGTGGCTCGTGATGACGCTGCGCGTCATCACTCACAGTGCCGCTAAGGAGTCTGGGATTCGGCGACAACGCCCGAATTCCCAACTCCCGATTATATAAGTAGATAGAACTACTAAATGGTTAATCTAGGGTATCCCCAATAGTATAAGAAATCCTATTGACCCCAAGATCAGCATACATGGTGAGCGATGGGGTTACCTATACCATGTAAGGCTGACACCTGACCGCAGTGGTATACACACTGTGGTTGGTGATTCATGGGCGAGGGATAATGACAAGTAAAATAGGGGAGACCAATAACGGTAACGGTAGTTTTAAAATACATAAAATTAATATATAGTCTCAAAATAGATTTTAGCATGTGCACATAGCACTTTTTGGACATAAGTGACCTGCACTTACACAATTTTGTTCAATTTGCACAAACTACCAAGTGGACATTGATAACAGGCATGTAAACACCGCTGAAATGCAGGTGTAAAGGCATATAATGCGAGTCGCAAGATGGCGGACGCCAGATATCCGGTATGCCATAGTGACGGTAAACTACCCAAATTGCACAGCGCATGTGTGGGCGATCTCATAGAGACGCTGGACACGTGTAATGGCGGCAGGAAAGCAAGGAGGAGAACTGTATACTGCATAGGAGAGGTCGGACCAGGTGGAAGCCACAGCTGTGCAAGGTGATGAATATCGATATGTAAAGCAATCAAATAAGTATCAATATGGAACAGATAATGTAAATATATGATGGGGAAAATAAGGGCTAAATATAATGATATAACAGGTGAATAAGTGTGCACTAGCACTGTTTTTGCACTAGAGGGCACTATATAGATAAAAAACAACTGAATGTGATATTTGGCAATTATGTAAGCATATGAAAATCAAGGGTATAAGAAACCTAGCCTTGTCATTGTATAGCTGCTAGAGAAAGGGACAGGATCCCGAAACGTTGTCACCACCCACCTGATGGCCGAATAAAGGCGGTTGTTTCAAAAAGAAGAGTGCTGCAATTCTTTATCTTGTATACTTATACAGCAAGGAGGAGAGGAGCTGTGACTGCTGAGCACCAAGGGGAGCTGTGCTGCACCAATATACTAATCTATATATATATATACACAACTGCAGGGTGGGATAATGAGATGCATAACGCAGGTGGCATGAAGCAAGTAATGGTCAGCTGGGCGGGGAAGGGGCAGCTGGGGAAGTAAAATCATAAATAAGAGGAAAAAGCTGTTTTATAGTACTTTGATTAGTGGTGTCCAAAAACAGGAATGGGGAGGGGGTGAAATGGGTGTGATAGCCGTTCACGTACGTAGTGTCAAAGTTTATTGTCCTCTAACTGGGGTCTGTTCAAAGATGTGATATACCCAAATGCCCTTTCAGTTGATGTAAAAAGACATGAATCCATGTGAAACATTCTTTCCTGTTTTGAATGTGTCAAAGGTCATTATCTATTTGTATTCCCAAATTCTTCTCTCTCTCTGGGATTTGAAGTTACCTTTTAAAATGAGCAGCCTCATGTCTGTTATACTGTGGTCAGAGCTACAAAAATGTTTGGCTACACGCCTTTCTTTTATTGTGTGGCAATGAGAATTCATTCTTGTTCTGAATTTTTATCGGGTCTCCCCTACATACATACCAACTGTTGGACATTTGGTATGTGGAGCCCCTGCGGACCAGTCACCACTAGATGGTGAAACAACTGGGATTGGTAAGTCCGTCACCCACCATACACATCCAACACTCTGCTGCAGGGAAGCTGCAGGCCCCAAATACAAACTCTGGTTGTTTATGTCCCGAGACCCAACCTCCGGCACAGCGAAAGAAATGCAGGGCTAGGAGACCCGGAAGGATACCCACTGAAAGCCCGTGACCACTGGACCGTAGCTAGTGTGTGGAATAGACGGAAGAGGCCTGAAAGGAACATGTCGCAGACAAGCTGTTACAGCTGCTAAAACCAGACTGGAGCCATTATTGCCCTGAACTGTGTGTGTTGTAAAATCTGACGAGCAAGAAAGTAAATCCGGTGCTGAGAATTTTACACGTCACCTACACTTTCTACACAGTTGCCCTGTGGACCAGCCCTACCCAAGGAGGGTGCAACATCTCTGCTGCAAACACCCATCATCCCCAGAGGTCCCGAATGCAACAGTGGCTACCTATAGTCGCAAATTTTGGGTGGCGTCACCATCTAATTAATCAAAAACTGTTTTTTTTCCTTTTATTGACTCGCCCGGGACCATGGAGCCGGATCATGACACCGGGACATCCTGCAGCCCCAGAAGATGACGACGAGAGGGCACGGTTCCGAGTACCCCAAGGCCCCAGTGGGCGACTCAACTTGGTGTCACAAACAGAATCTACCGACTCGGTAAAACCAGGTCTTGTGTGCCAAAAGACTGTGGTTTTGGGCCCAAAGTGATGACGGCCCTGAAAGACTGAGACCATGTGATGGCAGAGGGGCGTGCAGCAGCTCCTCATCATGGGCCAGGCCCGCACTGGGCGCGAAAAGTTGCCCACACCCCTTCCATTCTCCGACAATTGGGAGAGTGGCTCCAGAGACTGTGTAATCCCGCCCGTGGGTGTGACGGCCAATGACCGAGAATGGCGACACCCATGAAGGGGGAAGCAGAATAAACAATGCCACGAGGATCAAGGAAGGTGGCTGCAAGCTGCAAGAGTGGGAGATCCCGGCAATGACGGAGCACGGGGTGCGACGAGAGGACTCCCCCGGTTTCCCGTAGACCGGCCGTCCACAGGAGGAAGCTGATGTCTTGCTGGAGGTGGAAGAGCTGAGCCACCGGCTGGAGCAGGCTCACTTGCTGATTGAGGGGGAAGAGATGGAGAACCATACTGGAGCAGCTACCCTCGTCCCCATAGACATTCCCAGCCACCTTAGCCCTGGTCTGGCAGACGCCAGCCCGGCCTGGGAAGACAACATTGGCCCCATTCCAGGCCTTGCCGAGCCCCTCACCCCAGAGCCACTGGGTCAAGAGGCCAATGGGGAAGAGATACAGTGCTGATGGAAGAACCCCGGAGAGGATATGATCGGATTCCCAGGGGAGGTGGTAGCGGGCCGAGAGCAAGTGGAGGTCCTCACCCGGGAGGAGTATTGGCGAAGGTGGATCGCCAGTTGGGAGGCAGAAGAGGAGGAGAGGCGAGCTGCACTGCCATAAGCCCCGGATAGGCCACGAACGTGTGAGTGAACTTTGTGCTTTTCTTTCCCTTGTTTCCCCCAGTTTTTCCCTGAGTGCATGCCCCTTTGTTAAAAACAAACTTTGTGGTCATGGACTGTGTTTGATCCGGACTTGAATTGTATATAGTTAGCGCACTTCAGTGTGCTCCCTATTGGTTTTAGAGTACGCTTTTATAATGTGTATTTGAATTGTGCACGTGAATTGAGTGAACATTTTGAACTTGAAAGAACATTTAGCACTTGTTTGTTAGGTGTACACTGGAGCAAACTATATTAATTGTGGATATGCTGCTTGAAAGCCTGCGGGGGATCTTCCGTGCATATATCCCCCTGTGCAAAGGGCAATATATAAAAGGGTGTGTAGGCTCAGTGCAATTCCTTTATTTCAATGGCTTTTGTATACTATATATTAATATAGCAAACAATATGTATGGCTTTTTTATGTCTCGGGGTAAGAAGTGGGGTCTTCCTGGGTATCCTACCATACAGTCCCTTTTCATTCAGACGCCGACGGATAGTACGGGTTGACACTGTTGAACCTTCAGACTGCAGGGCAGCTTGAACTTGTTTGGATGTTAGTCGAGGTTCTTTATCCACCATCCGCACAATCTTACGTTGAAATCTCTCGTCAATTTTTCTTTTCTGTCCATATCTAGGGAGGTTAGCCACAGTGCCATGGGCTTAAAACTTCTTGATGACACTGCGCACGGTAGACACAGGAACATTCAGGTCTTTGGAGATGGACTTGTAGCCTTGAGATTGCTTATGCTTCCTCACAATTTGGTTTCTCAAGTCCTCAGACAGTTCTTTGGTCTTCTTTCTTTTCTCCATGCTCAATGTGGTACACACAAGGACACAGGACATAGGTTGAGTCAACTTTAATCCATGTCAACTGGCTGCAAGTGTGATTTAGTTATTGCCAACACCTGTTAGGTGCCACAGGTAAGTTACAAGTGCTGTTAATTACACAAATTAGAGAAGCATCACATGATTTTTCTAACAGTGCCAATACTTTTGTCCACTCCCTTTTTTATGTTTGGTGTGGAATTATATCCAATTTGGCTTTAGGACAATTCTTTTTGTGTTTTTTCATTGAAGACAAATTAAATGAAGACAATAATACCAAAGAATTTGTGATCGCAATGATTTTCAGGAAGAAACTGAGTATATCTGACAGAATTGCAGAGGTGTCAATACTTTTGGCCACAACTGTATTCTATTTGTCATTGAGTTCGTCTGGGTGTATGCTTCGCAGGCAATACATCCAGAAGGACTCGTTTCTGTTTAATAGTGGAGTTGTATTGGTATGAGAAAGAGGTATATGTTCAACAGTGTAATTTTAACATCAAACTTGCCTCCATGACAAATGGAGAGATGCCGTGAAAGACTGTGTGTCTGTAATTGAATTTTTGCATTATATCGTTTTCCACTCAATCTTGTCTTGTACAGTATGTCGGACGAACAACTCAAAAAGTACAGACAAGAAAGCTTCTGTCTGTATCATGATTCCTTCGACTTTTGTAATGCTTAAGCCCCCGTTACACATAACGAGATTGTTAACAATACCGTTGTAATGTCACAGATTTTGTAACGCAACAACGATTCCGCTAACGATGTCGTTATGTGTGACATGTACCAATGATCTGGCCCTGCTGTGAGATCGTTGATCGTTACACACTGCTCTGCGTCATTTCTACGTCATTGCGCTCCTGTTGGGAGCGCTACATCGATGTGTTTGAAACAGACAATGACCAACGATCTCAATACTATGCTATGGAGTGACAATTCCCAACAACCTCGGTCAAATAGTGTCTTCAAAGACTGCGAGGTCAGCAAGACTAGGGATAGAGGAGAAAAGAGAAGGCGCAGATCTAAGTGCAGTATATTAGTAGCAACAGTTGCTCTTAGGTATTGTGCTCACCCTTCTGGTGTCTTGTTCAGTTTGCATATAATCCTACAGAGGGATATTTCTTGGATCTCCTGGCCTGCTGCCTGTTCCCAGAGAAGCAAGTCGCCCAGAGGGAGGCTCGTGTTAAAGTGCAGGAAAAAAAATTTTTTTTTCTGGTTTGAATTCAAGCGCTACCAGAGGGATCACAGGGATGGCAAATTATTCCAAAATAATTTCTTCTTTTATTACGCGTTTCGGCTTAACATATAACAAGCCTTCATCAGATAAAATCACAGACATTATAAAAACATACTCTTATATACAGAATCATAAGGGATCTTTTCCTCTTTTCCACTAATTGGTTAATTAGTTGCATATGCAGACCTCACTTGATGAGTATACTGAGGTCACATTATGGCGGGTTTACACGTCGCGATATCGTAGTACAATTTCAATCAAAAGTCACGTGGTTCAATCGTCGGAGGCGAAATCGTTCCTGCGTTGTATGGTGTGAACGTCCAATACGATGCAGGAACGATGTCAATGCGATATCGGGGATTGAATGAGCGTGCTATTCAATGCCCCGATATTGCATAGCGATTGAAGCCGGATCGTGCTGTGTAAACGCCCAATTACGATGCGATTTCATACGTCACCCATTCACTCCCATGTTAACTATGCGATCCTGGGTTGGGAGGCGGAGACATCGCACGGACGTTGTATTCCGATATCGCAGCGTGTAAACATTCAATGCGATGCGGGAGGAACGTGCACTAATTGCGCGCTCCCGCGCCATTGAGTTGCGATATCGAAACGATATTGCAGCGTGTAAACCCACCATTATACTCTAGCTAATAGTTTAGCATAATTTCTTATTCTTGGAAGTGGCTTATTTATAGTAGCTACTATTCGAGGAGATAATGTCTATATCTATAAATTAGTTACAAAAACTTCATAAAAATTGGGATGTATAAAAGTTAAAAAATTGGTAAAAAAATATTTTTCCTGAAAAATATAAAACTATCTTTCCTTGTTTCTTTCTCATAAAAGATATATTTATATATATGTGTGAGGATGAATTGAATAGACAGATAAAAAGCAGATAAAAAAGGATATCACAGTTTTAAACTATTCTGAGGACATTTTATATATAATTGCTTTGAGGGAAAATAATTATTTTATTAAAAAAACAAAAAAAAAAAACATACGTTTCAGGATCATCGGTTATTCAAGTCTGCTTAACTACTTTAATTTTTTTCTCTAGCATCCAACAACCTCGGTATAATTCTCGATCGTTACTGAAGTCATTGGTGACATCACTGGTGAGATATCTGTTTGACATCTTACCAGCGATGTGAAAAACGATGCACCAGCAATCTCAGCATATCATTATCGGTATCGCTGGTGCGTCGTTATGTGTGATGGGGCCTTTAGACAATGGAAACATAAAATTGGTTAATATTTATAACTTTGCCTTGTCTATAAAAGCGAATTGGCCAATTTCTGTAATCTCGAGAAGTTCATTTATAAACATTATTCTAGACCATCGATCTGTGTATTTCTCATGGAACATAATGCATAAATATACATACACTATTTGAATCAGGATTTTGGTTACCATACCACTGTTTGTCAAAGCAAATATCACAGTGGTCACTTGTGTACAAATCAGGATAATGAATCCTTGAAACACACAGCTTCAAAGACCATAGAACAATTAACATTGTCTTACGGTATTAACACAGAGCAAACACTTTGTGGATAGTAAGGACAGTTCAGGTGTATGGGTGGGTTCACATTTGCGGACCCCTCCGCAGCGTTCTGCGGAGGGGAGCCGCAATGTGTCCGCAGCCACCGCAAGCTCCTATCTTAATAATGGGAGCGCACGGTGCTGCGCTTGTCAGCGCATGACCGTGCGCACCCATTCACTCCTATATGTGATCTGTGCGCAGGCAGACGCCTGCGTACAAATCACACAGTCTCGTCCGCACCAGGGACGCGACATGTTGCATTCCTGGTGCGGACGAGACTGTGTGATTTGTGCGCAGGCATCCGCCTGTGCACAGATCACCTTTAGGAGTGAATGGGTGCGCACAGTCATGCGTTGTCAAGCGCAGCACCGTGCGCTCCCATTATAAAGATAGGAGCTGACAGCCGCTGCGGACACATTGCGTATCCCCTCCGCAGAACGCTGCGGAGGGGTCCGCAAATGTGAACCCAGCCTATGAACTAGTTTCTCAGTATCAAAGTTCGGCATCATTAATATTGCACAACACTGATATATAGTGTTTAGATTCAAACAACCATATTTCATATTTGCAATACATTCCACATTTGGTCTAGTGACCACACTTTATTAAAGCATATAAACAATATGTTACAATATGTAGGCTGTAAGCAGGGCCGGACTGTGACCAAAAAGCAGCCCTAGAAAACAAACCCCACCAGCCCACGTACTATATCACCCATCAGCGCCGATCCGTGAAATTTGCTTTTACGTTATCGTGGCCCCTACTTTCTTAAAGGAGTTATCTGAAGAGCCATATGTGAATGGTGCAACAGAGGGAATAATCAACCACAGCTTCATTTACATGGTGCTTTTCAAAGCCACGTTTCTCAGGATTATGGGGTCTCAGTGGTCAGCTACACACACAGCCAGCCACACATACAGCCTCAGACAGCCACACACAGCCAGCCACACACACTGCCACACACAGCCACAGCCAGCCACACATAGAGCTACAGCCAGCCACACAGACGTAGCCAGCCACATGGACAGCCAGTCACAGCCAAAGCCAGCCACATCCATCCACACAGCCACAGCCAGCCACACACAGAGCCACAGCCAGCCACACACAGACACACAGACACACACCCAGCCACACACAGCAAAAGCCAGCCACACAAACAGACACAGCCAGCCACACAAACAGACACAGCAAGCCACACACAGCCAAAGCCAGCCACAGCCAGCCACACAGCCAAAGCCAGCCACACACAGAGCCACAGCCAGCCACACACAGAGCCACAGCCAGTCAGCCACACACACACATCCTGCCACACAAACAGACACAGCCAGCCACACACAAACACAGCCAGCCACACAGCTACAGCCACAGCCAGCCACACACACACACAGTCACACACACACAGCCAGAGCCAGCCACATAGACAGCCACACACAGCCAGCCACATAGACAGCCAGACACACATATACAGCCCCAGCCAGCCACACACAAACTGCCAGCCACATAGACAGCCACACACACAGCCAAAGCCAGCCATACACAGCCAGCCATACACAGCCAGCCACACACACAGGCACACACAGCCATAGCCAGCCACACACATAGCCATAGCCAACCACACACAGACACACAGCCAACCACACACAAACACACACACACAGCCACACAGTCAACCGCACATAGCCAAGCAGCCCCAGCCACACACAGACTCGTCAGCCACACAGACACATACAGCCAGCCACACACAGCCAGCCACAGCCACACAGCCAAAGCCACACAGCCCCAACCACACACAGACATAGTCAGCCACACAGACACACAGCCAGCCCCTGCCACAACCATGCAGCCCCAGCCACATAAACACAGTCAGCCACACACAGCTCAAGCCACACACAGACACATAGTCAGCCACACAGCCAGTCACCGCCATGCAGCCCCAGCCACACACAGACACAGTCAGCCACACAGCCAGCCATAGACACATAGACAGCCAGATACACAGCCAGACACACACAGAGACACACACATACACATACTCTACTCATCACCTGCATCTTGCTGGATCCTGCACTGTGGAACAACTTCCGGCGCCGGCAGTAGAGATGAGGGGGGGCCCAGAGAGATTTACTGGAGATGGGGTCCACAGAAGTGGTGAGGGGGCATGGCCTGGAGGAAATTGGGGCCCACCCTCTCACCTCTCCTCCCGCTCCTTCTCCTGTCAAACTCCTCGGGCCCTCACAGCTGTCAGAGCAAAGCAGTCATGCTCTGCCGGCCCCTGCTGCTCTCCTCCTCTGCCTGCTATGCCTGGCGGGTGGTGGTGACTGCAAAGTGATTAAAAGCTGGCCTGCGTCCAGAGGAGCAGGTGCTGTGGCCTCACCCACTCCACAACTACCGGCCCATAGGGAAAAGTCCCACCTCTCCCTATTGCTGGCCCTGGCTATAAGATATCCATATTTTTATTAGCACCACATCTTAAAATAATGTATATATATGAGGGGACAGTACAGAGACCTTTTTAATGATCATTTTACTCTTAGGCCTGAGACGGGGACAAGGGGGCATCTTCTACGTTTGGAGGAAGGAAGGTTTAATCATAATCACAGACGTGGATTCTTTACTGTAAGAGCTGTGAGACTGTGGAACTCTCTGCCATATGATGTTATAATGAGTGAGTCACTATTAAAATTTAAGAATGGCCTGGATGCCTTTCTTGAAAACTATAATATTACCGGTTATATATACTACTAGATTCTTTGATAGGGCGTTGATCCAGGGAGCTAGTCTGATTGCTGTATGTGTAGTCAGGAAGGAATTTTTTTCCCCAATGTGGAGCTTAGTGTTGCCACATGGTTTTGTTTTGCCTTCCTCTGGATCAACATGTTAGGCTATGGGTTGAACTAGATGGACTTAAGGTCTTCCTTCAACCGTAAATACTAGATTACTATGTTACTATCTATAGTACAGACCAAAAGTTTGGCCACACCTTCTCATTCAAAGAGTTGCTTTTATTTTCATGACTATGGAAATTGTAGATTCACACTGAAGGCATCAAAACTATGAATTAACACATGTGGAATTATATACTTAACAAAAAAGTGTGAAACAAATGAAAATATGTCTTGTATTCTAAGTTCTTCAAAGTAGCCACCTTTGCTTTGATTACTGCTTTGCAAACTCTTGGCATTCTCTTGATGAAGAGAGATCAAGAGGTAGTCACCGGAAAAGGTTTTCACTTCACAGGTGTGCCCTGTCAGGTTTAATAAGTGGGATTTCTTGCCTTAGAAATGGGGTTGGGACCATCAGTTGTGTTGTGCAGAAGTCTGGTGGATACACAGCTGATAGTCCTACTGAATAGACTGTTAGAATTTGTATTATGGCAAGAAAAAAGCAGCTAAGTAAAGAAAAACGAGATTACTTTAAGAAATGAAGGTCAGTCAGTCCGAAAAGTTGGAAAAACTTTGAAAGTGTCCTCAAGTGCAGTTGCAAAAACCATCATGCGCTACAAAGAAACAGGCTTACATGGGGACTGACCCAGGAAAGGGAGACCAAGAGTCACCTCTGCCACGGAGGATAAGTTCATCCGAGTCACCAGCCTCAGAAATCGCAGGTTAATATCATCTCAGATTAGAGACCAGGTCAATGCCACACAGAGTTGAAGTAGCAGACACATCTCTACAACAACTGTTAAGAGGAGACTTTGTGCAGCAGGCCTTCATGGTAAAATAGCTGTTAGGAAACCACTGCTAAGGACAGGCAACAAGCAGAAGAGACTTGTTTGGGCTAAAGAACACAAGGAATGGACATTAGACCAGTGGAAATCTGTGCTTTGGTCTGATGAGTCCAAAATTGAGATCTTTGGTTCCAACCACTGTGTCTTTGTGCGACACAGAAAAGGTGAACGGATGGACTCTACATGCCTGGTTCCCACCGTGAAGCATGGAGAAGGAGGTGTGATGGTGTGGGGTGCTTTGCTGGTGACACTGTTACGGATTTATTCGAAATTGAAGGCATACTGAACCAGCATGGCTACCACAGTCTTGCAGTGGCATGCTATTCCATCCGGTTTGCGTTTAGTTGGACCATCATTTATTTTTCAACAGGACAATGACTCCAAACACACCTCCATGCTGTGTAAGGGCTATTTGACCAAGAAGGAGAGTGATGGGGTGCTACGCCAGATGATCTGGCCTCCACAGTCACCAGACCTGAACCCAATCGAGATGGTTTGGGGTGAGCTGTATCGCAGAGTGAAGGCAAAAGGGCCAACAAGTGCTAAGCATCTCTGGGAACTCCTACAAGACTGTTGGAAGACCATTTCCGGTGACTACCTCTTGAAGCTCATCAAGAGAATGCCAAGAGTGTGCAAAGCAGTAATCAAAGCAAAAGGTGGCTACTTTGAAGAACCTAGAATGTAAGACATATTTTCAGTTGTTTCACACTTTTTTGTTAAGTATATAAATCCACATGTGTTAATTCATAGTTTTGATGCCTTCAGTGTGAATCTACAATTTTCATAGTCATGAAAATAAAGAAAACTCTTTGAATGAGAAGGTGTGTCCAAACTTTTGGTCTGTACTGTATGTAATATAATAAATAGGGGAGTCACATACTGCTGCATGAATTGTTCACCAGCCAAGATCTGTACAAGTACAGATAAAGTGCTATAAAATGCATGGGGGTGAAGAAAGATGATATAAGAGGCCAGATTTGGAGAAGGACAGAAGGAGAATAATTATATAGATGAGGTGAGGTGGTAGCCTAGTCTAAAGAGATGCGTTTTTAAGGCTCGCTTAAAGCTATGTATATTTGGAATTAATTGAATTGTTCTTGGTAGCCCATTCCAGAGAATTGGTGCAGTTCATGAGAAGTCCTGGAGACGGGAGTGGGAGGTTCGGATTGTAGATTATGTCAGTCAGGTCACTTGCAGAACGGAGGGCACATGTAGGGCGATAGACAGAGATGAGGAAGGAGATGTAGGGTGGTGCAGAACTGTGGAGGACTTTGTGGGTCAGAGTGATAATTTTATATTGTATTCTGTAGCAGATGGGCAGCCAGTTCAATGACTGGCACAGGATAGAGGCATCGGTAAAGCGCTTGGAGAGTAATATAATTCTGGCTTGCCGCATTCAGGATGGATTGGAGAGGAGAGAGTTTAGTTAGAGGAAGATCAATTAGTAGAGAATTGCAGTAATCCAGACGAGAATAAATAATTGCAACAATTAGAGTTTTTGCAGCGTCAATAGTAAGAAAAGGTTAAATTCTAGAGATGTTTTTGAGGTGTAGGTGGCATGAGCGAGTGAGGGACTGGATGTGGGGACTGAAGGAGAGATCTGGGTCAAATATAACCCCAAGACAGCGGGCGTGCTGCTGAGGAGTAATGGTAGAACCACATACAGAAATGGCAATATTAGGTTTCAGAAGATTAGTAAATGGAGGAAACACAAGAAGTTCAGTTTTTGACAAGTTCAGTTTAAGGTAGAGAGAAGACATGATGTTAGAGACTGCAGAGAGACAATCACTGGTATTTTGTAGTAACTTGGGGGTGTTGTCAGGAGAAGAGGTGTATAACTGGGTGTCATCAGCATAGAGATGGTACTGAAAACCAAATCTACTGATGGTTTGTCCAATAGGGGCAGTGTCTAATGAGAAGAGAAGGGGACCTAGAAATGAACCCTGAGGAACCCCAACCGTAAGAGGAAGAAGAGCCGGTGAAAGAAACAGTGAAGGAGCGGTCAGAGAGGTAGGAGGAGGACCAGGAGAGAGCGGTGTCCTTAAGCCCGTAAAGCGGAGCATAGAGAGAAGGAGCTGGTGATCCACAGTATCGAATGCAGCGGAGAGATTCAGGAGGATCAATAGGGAGTAGTGACCATTAGATGTAGCTGTTAGTAGATCATTAGAGACTTTAGTGAGGGCAGTTTCAGTGGAGTGTGAGTTGCGGAAACCGGATTGTACAGGGTCAAGAGATATTGGATCAGATGGGAGTGGACCAAGCATTCCAGGAGTTTAGAGATGAAGGGAAGATTAGAGACAGGTCGGTAGTTAGCAGCAGAGTTCTGGTAGAGGGATTTTTTTTAATAATGGATGAATGCTGGCTAGTGATGAGCAAGCATGCTCACCACTACTCGTTACTCGCATGAGTATCACGGTACTCGGGATGCTCGGCGAGCACCAAGTAATGGCACGATCCTCGTGGTCATGCTCGGGTCCACCTCCACCTCCAGAGCCAGCCCACATGCAGGGATTGGCTACCAGACACTGTAATGCCACAGCCATGTTGGTTGTAGCATTAAAGTGATTGGCTGGCCGCACAGCGTCATCAGGTCTTTATGTGGCGCCCTGCTCCCACAGGTAACCACAAGCTTCCCTAGTGCACAGCTGTATTTCCACAGAGGGTACCACCTACAAACAACACCTTCCACCCCAGCACAGTAGGGTGAGCCCAACTTGCTGACCTTAGGCAAGATCCCCTATAAATAACGGTGCTGGGGGAGGAGTTAGACAGAGTGTGCAGACGCTAGGAGAGCTGCGAAGACGTACAGGTGTTGACTCACCGTAGCCGGGTTCTGCATGTCGCAGGCGTTCTCTTCTCCTTGTCACGGAACCGCGCCTGCGGCTGTGGGGCCCGGTGGTTCAGATCAATAACGTTGCCTGAACAGATAAGGGGTTAATTCTTGTCGTGACGCCACCTGTGGGAATTCCGGTGACTGCACCGGCGCTGCTTGGGCCTCCGGTGGATGGGATGCAGCAAGATGGTACGCTCCCCACAGGACGAGTGGGAGTCCCCGGGGCCAGAAGCTGCACAAGATGTTGTGAGGCAGCTTAGTTTCTCTTAACGCGGGATTGAACAGTTCTTAAGAAACACGGACACTAATAGTCTCTGTAACGGGTCTTTTACTGTAACCAGCAAATGATACATGGTATACAGGTAGCGGGTAACGGACTGGGTGGACTTAGCAATGACCGGTGTTATCTCAGAGCTCCGCGGTGTTCCTCAGTTCTAAGCTTGTTTTAGGTGAGTTGCCGATGTCGCCTTAGTGTGCCAAAGTCGGGTACAAGGGCCTACTTCAATTTCCCTGCCGGTGTGTCAGTTCCGGTGTGAGGGGAGCCTGAGTCCTTTTTGTGGGTACTCCGCTGGCAAGACGGCTCTGTTTGTGGCGGCGGTGGGGTACTCCTGTAGAGCAGTCCCTCCACTCCTGGTTTGCATAGCAGTGATAAACGAGTTGCTAGCTTCGGAACCAGTGATCTGGTTGTAGATGGGCGCGGGTGTATTTTGACCCTTATGTATTCGCCCAGGGTCCAGTTGTTAAAGCATCGGGTAATGGCGCCAACCGGTAGGTGGTCTTCGGGGCAGCACGGAACTGTCCAGAGCCCCCTCTCCTACATTCCTCCCGACCACTTCCTTCTTTCTTTCCTCCTTCTCCTACATTCTCCTCTAACACACTACACCTACACTCCGCCCACCAGGACCTTATTGGCCTCTATGCTAATGTGCATGTAGGGTATGGAGCTCTGAGTTTTAACCATGTCATTACTTAGTCAGAGAATATTGCATCTGCGGTCTGGGCTGTAATACACTCTTGTGACGCACTCGTTGCGGGGCGCCACACTGTGCGGTGCCGTGCTAGGCCCAAACCAGCAACCCGGAGTAGCCCTTATACCGTCCAGCCAGGCCCAAGAGTGAGATCGGAAGGCAAGGAGTACAGAGAACAGTGGGAGTAGAGGAGCCAATGGAGGTTCACCCAATTAAACATTGGACTTCAGGGGTCCGCACCTGCAGTAGTGCTTCAAGCCAGCAGAAAACCTCGATACACTGGGGAGACTTCAGTCACCTGGTCCCCCTGCGTACTCCAGATTAATGGAGCCAAACACCGTAGTGAGGAGAAGGCAACAGTGATCGAGGGTAACCCGCAGACCGCGCAGGAGGAGAGAGAGAGCAGTGAGGAGGCCAGCCAGGTCATATATGGGCAGGGCTTCAACAACAAGAGAGAACTTAAGGAAGCCTTATCCCCACTTTCTGTGGAAGTTCAGCTGTGCATTTGGTCATCCGACAGTGCTCTGGACATATTACCTGCAGTTTCACCAGTAAAAGGTAAAGAGACACTCAGTGTCTTCCCTGTTCTCGTGCTCCGTAGAGACTGTTTCACTGTATATTACCTTGTCCCGAGTCCCTACTCCGAACTGCCCACTCAACGCTGCCCCAGAGGCCCAGCTTTACCTGTAGGAAGTGTGAGACTGTGACCGGGATGATCTGTGATGATGATCTGTGATGATCTGTGACCGGGATGATCTGTGTCTCCAAGGTTGTGCTTCCTCCACGTATAGGAAGCACTTGACTCCGGGTTCATAGAGTACTCCCCGGAGGTAAGCACAGGGTTAAAAAGCTAGGCAGGAACACAGGGTGTGGTTCTCTGAGTGGAGCTTCAGTCTGAAGGAAGACTAATGAGGCTAGTAAGCGGCCAGGACAGGAGAGTGCAGAGGCTGTGTGCTGATACAACACGGCCTAGCCAGGAGGGCTTGATCTCGGTGAGATCTGGACTGGAGAGAACCCGTGATAAAGGACTTTGTGCCAATCGTATGGTTGTAGGAAGTGTGCCCGACTGCATCCCAGAACCCGGAGGTTTGTGCATACTGTGGACTTGTGCATAATAAACCTTGTGCTGTCAACTTCTGTGCCTGGGTCTTTGCCTTCTGCCGTGCAATCCGATGTCGCTACCTCACATATGGTGGAGAATGCGGGCATAGCAGCCCAGTGAAGTGTAGCAACCTGGCATACCCAGTGGCACATGTCCGTGATCCAACCAGCTAGACTCCGGTATATCCCTGCTGCAACCATGGAGGACATTGTAAAGCAGCTGGCCTTGGCTAATGCCCAGCAACAGCAGACCAATGCACATTTACTCCAGTCAGTGGACCGTCAGCAGCAACAGCAGCATCAGCATCAGGCCCAACAGGACACCAATCAGCTCCTGATGCGACAATTGGACCTCCTGACCGCGGAGCTCCGGGATCGGCCAGCGGCTTCAGCCCCGGGACCAGGCGAGGAGTACAGCGTCAAGACAGCGGTAAGGCAAGCGTTGCAAAAGATGACCCCGGGGGATGATGTGGAAGCTTTCCTGTCTGTGTTCTAGTGGGTGGCCGAGAGAGAGAGACTGCCGACCGGCCAGTGGGCCGAAGTATTGGCGCCCTATCTGATTGGGGAGTCCCAAAAAGCGTATCTGGACCTCTGTACCGAGGACACCATGGATTATGGAGCCCTGAAGGGTGAAATCCTTACTCGGTTGGGGGTGAACACATACGTACGAGCTCAGCGGGTAAATCAGTGATTTTTTGAGGAAGCCAAGCCCGTACATTCCCAGGCTTACGATTTATTACATTTAGTAAAAAAATGGTTGCAGCCTGAGACCCTCAGTCCTGCGCAAATGGTGGAGAGGGTGGTTGTCAACCGCTTTGTGCGCACTCTTCCCGTCCCTATACAAAGGTGGGTGAGACAAGGTGACCCGAGTACCCTGGATCAATTAGTGTGCCTGGTGGAGCGACATGTGGCTACGCAGGACTTGATATGGGGCACTGGGACTTTGCGTGCCACCCGGCAGCTGGCCTCCTCCAAACCCCCTGCTAAAGATCCCTCGCCAGAATCTGTGCAGGAGACCGCCCCTGTTCCGCAGGAGTCCTCTCCCGCCGCTCCCGGGGTCCGAAAATGCCTGCACCCTAAAAGACAACCTTTTAGGGGTACTTCTTTCCCTATTAGATGTTGGCGCTGCCAGTGGGTTGGACATTTGGGAGACCAATGTCCCCTCCCCACGGAGCCCATGGACTGCGGGTATCCTCGGCGGGGGTCAATGTTTGCTCAGACGGTGTGTACATCCGGCCTTGTTTCTCCAGGGACTGATCTGCATTTATGTCAAGTACAGGTTAACGGATGCCAGGTGACCGGCTTGTTGGATTCAGGGAGCTCAGCGACCCTCGTGCGGACGGCCCTGATCACTGGGGTGAAGGACACCGGGCATACCGTGGGGGTGGTGTGCATACATGGGGACCTCCGAGACTACCCTACGGGGGTGGTCACCATCACGGCTCCGTGCGGACAGATACAGCATGAAGTGGGACTGATGACTAACCTTCCCTATGACGTAATATTGGGGAGGGATCTGCCTTTTTTCTGGGCTCTATACAAAGGACCCTCCAAGACCCCTCAGGTCAAGGACGGTCCAGGGCCTGAGCTCGATGACCCCGAGTCCGGGACACGTGCTGTAGGGGTCGCCACGGAAGGGACAGAGTGTGACCCCGATAGGTCATCCTTAGAGGTGTTGGCAGGTGAGCTCGGAACAGACGAGCCAATCCCGGAGTTGGAGGCGTCTCCAGGTACTTTCAGGACGGCCCAACTCCAGGATCCTACGTTAGTACACGCCCGGAGTCGGGTGATCGTAGGTGGGGTGGCATAGGTGCCAGGTGCCCAGGTAAGGTACCCCCATTTTGCCCTCAAACAGGATTTACTCTACCAAGTGGATAATAAACGGGGGGAAGTTGTGGAGCAGTTGTTGGTGCCCCAGCCGTATCGCCGGCGGGTCCTCGACTTGGCTCATAAACATCTCATGAGTGGCCACCTAGGGGCTAAGAAAACGCAGGAGCGGCTGTTGCAACGGTTTTATTGGCCCGGAGTCCTCGGGGAGGTGAAAAAGTACTGCGAGATTTGCCCGGAGTGCCAACTCACTGCGCCCCTGGCTCACTTTCGCAGTCCTTTGGTCCCCTTGCCCATTATAGAAGTCCCTTTTGAGTGGATAGCCATGGATTTGGTGGGACCTCTCGTAAAATCTGCCCAAGGACACCAACACATTCTAGTGATAGTCAATTACGCCACCCGTTACCCTGAGACGATACCCCTCAGACACCCTACTGCTAAGATTATTGCGCAGGAGTTGTTTGCCGTGTTCTGTCGGGTGGGGTTGCCCAAGGAGATCCTTATGGACCAGGGGACCCCATTCATGTCCAATATCACTAAGGAGCTGTGCAGACTGCTCCAGATTAAGCAGTTGCTTACGTCGGTGTACCATCCTCAAACGGACGGGTTGGTGGAATGGTTCAATAAAACTTTAAAATCCATGTTAAAAAGGGTAGTCTCCAAAGACGGGAAGGACTGGGATATGTTGCTCCCTTATCTCATGATTGCAGTCCGGGAGGTACCCCAATCGCCCACGGGGTTTTCGCCATTCGAACTGTTGTACGGGCGACATCCTCGGGGATTGTTGGACCTGGCCAAGGAAACATGGGAGCAGGAACCAACCCCCCATAAAAGCGTGATTGAACACATTTTGGGGATGCAGAATCGCATAGCCGCAGTCATGCCAATAGTGAAAGAGCATTTGCAGGACGCGCAGGCAGCTCAAAGTGCCACGTACAATAGACAGGCAACAGTACGGTCCTTTAACCCAGGGAATCCGGTATTGGTGTTGGTCCCCACAGCAGAAAGCAAGTTTCTAGCGAAGTGGCAGGGGAAATTCGGGAAAAGGTCGGGGTTGTCAACTATAAAGTATTTCAGCCAGGACGGAGGAAACCAGAGCAGATATACCATATCAACCTGTTAAAACCATGGAAGGAACGAGAAGGCCTGATGGCTGACTTTTTTCCGCCTCTCTCCTCTTCCGGACACTCATCCCTGGGTCCGGTGACCCCCGAGGAGAATGAACCTGAAGTAAGGATAGGAGACGGCCTCACCAAGCAACAGAGGCGAGAGGCCAGACGGTTGGTTCAGCAGAACCCAGAGGTTTTCTCAGATTTGGTCAGTGCAGAAGGCATAGCCCCTGACCCGGACAAGGATACAGTCATCAAGAACTGGCCAGCGCCAACCACCTTCAAAGAGGTACGTCAATTCTTGGAATTGGTCGGGTACTACAGGAGGTTTATCAAAGGCTACACGAAGATGGCAGCGCCCATGCAAGATCTCCTAGTGGGTCAATCCAAGAAAGGTAAGATCAGAGGCCCTCCGTTCCGGTGGGGACCAGAGCAAGAACAGTCTTTCCAGAAACTGAAAGATGCCTTAACGGGAGAAGAGATCCTGACCTACCCTGATTACAACCTACCGTTCCTGTTATACACGGATGCAAGCAATGAAGGCTTAGGAGCTGTCATGGCACAGAAACAGCAAGGCAAAGAGAAAGTGATAGCCTACGCCAGCAGAAAAAATGGGTCGGCATGAGAGGTTCTATCGAAAGATGGTGCAAGAACTGTGGACCGTGTCACCTTAGAAGAAAAGACCAGCAAAGTCAGAAAGCTCCGCTGCAGCCAATCATTACTAAGAGACCTCTTGAAAGCGTGGCTCTAGACCATGTGAAGTTAACACCAAGCAGGACAGGTTACACCTACGCACTTACAATGGTTGATCACTACTCAAGGTTCCTAATAGTAGTACCAGTTAAAGACTTAACTGCAGAAGTCGCAGCCGAGACCTTCCAGAGTTACTTTTGTCGCCCGCACGGGTATCCAGATCAAGTGTTGACTGATCAAGGACCAGCATTCGAGTCAGAACTATTCCACGCGTTCTTAGGATTGTATGGGTGTAAGAAGATAAAGACCACACCATATCATCCGCAAACAAATGGTCTGTGCGAAAAGATGAACAACATTTTTATCAACATGTTAAAGACTTTACCACTTGACGAGAGAAATCAGTGGCCAGAAAAACTACCTGACTTAGTGGATATCTACAATCACATCCCTGTCAGTTCAACCAGCTACACACCAGCCTACTTAATGTGAGCAAGACCAGGAAAACTCCCAATTGACTTGGAAATGGGAACAGTAGAACTAACCCAAGATTCTCCAGATGAAGATTGGAACTATCATCGCCAAGAACAGTACAGGAAAGTTCAAGAAAGTGTTGAGAGGAACTTAGACCAAAGCAGAAGCAAGCAAGAACATGACTTCAACAAACACGCCTCAGCAGAACCCTTAACACCAGGTGAATTAGTCCTCAAGAGAAAAAGAAAAACAAACAAACTAGATGACCATTGGGAATCAGAACCCTATACAGTTATGCAATCCAATTTTGACAATTCAAAGACTTGCGCAATAAGTAAAGATGGAGGAAGAACAACTGCAACCGTATCAAGAGATCATTTAAAGAGATGCCCTGAACAATTGAAACCCCAAGAAACAACTTATCCCTTATCAACAGTTGAAGAGCCAAAAGAAAAAGTAATCCACACTGAAATTGGAGATTTACCAGCAGACTGGCCTCAATACAATGGAGCAGTTATCATACCAGTCATCTCATTCTATCAACCTGTAGAAGAACCAAGAAGACAAGAAGAACCCGTTCAAATGCAAGAGATGCAGCCTGTTGTACCGGAACCTGAGATTCCTGCAATCGGTGAACCTGGCAGTCCATTAGAAAGACTACATGCATACTACGGTATTCCAGAATCACGTAGATCAAATAGAGGAAGAGATAGTGCACGCACAACACCAGAAGCAGACATAGACACACCAAAACTGCGCAGATCTACCCGTAGTACCTTTGGACAGTTACCATTAAGATTCAGAGAGTAAATTGTAAAGTGCTAAAAGGAGAAGTGTAAATAAGTGACCTTAGTCCGCAAGTGTGAATAGTAGTGTATAGAAGGGTGGAGGAACTGGGCACAGCCCCAAGCATATTAAGTTGGGAATAGAAAGTGCCTGGGGTGGAGAGAAGGTTAGAACCAGCCTCCTAAGCAGAGACACCCATAGGGAATTTGTGTAAAGTATTAAGTGTGTTTACCCGTAAATGTGCCTAAAGCCATCAGAGACTTTACTGCTGGACTTTACCTTTTCCCGTTTATTTGAACCCGGACTATGATCACAGAACTAGTGTGACTGAAAACTGCTTTTCCTTCCTTTCCCCAGCCTGCGGCAGATGGACTAGTGCCGTAAGGACTGCTTTTCCATATTTTCTTTCTTTTTCAGTGATTTTTGTATATTTTCAATTTAAGACTCTGTAAATACCGGTTATTAAATGTATATATAAGTTTGAAGTTGTAAACAAAAACTTTTGCTCAGTCCGGGAGAACTGAGATTAACTAGGGGGGAATGTGGCACCCTGTGCCAGGTCACCACAGACTCCCTTGGGACATGGAAGGATGTAACACAGCGAGTAATCCCACTAACACACAACACCCTTTCACCCCAGACCTGTAGGAGGTGCTCCACTGGTTATCTTAAGCCAGTTCCCCCTATAAATACGGGTTCTGGAGGGAGAAACATCAGAGTGTGCAGTCACTACAGAGCTGTGAAGAGCTGAGTGAGCTGAGCTGGTACTGGAGCCGTGCTAGGCCCATGCCAGCATCCACCTGAGAAAGTGGTAGACCCGCAGAGTAGGGATCGCAGGCAGAGGAGAGAGAAGTGTTCTACAAGAAGGGGGCAGAGGAGTCATACCGACTCACCCTAGCAGAGTTTCGGTCACTGGGTCCGAGCTACAGGGACACAGAGAATAGGCCCTGTAGAGAAACCAGTACTGCAAAGGGGGTTTAGCTCCCCAGACACCCAAAGCACCACCAAATGAGAGCCCGAAGTCTAGGCCAGACAGGAAGTCCCATAGAAGTGCCCTCAGTGCAGCAAACCCGGGTGTGGAGAGTCACACAGAAAGTGAAGTAACAGTCTGGTTGGGTTCCATGCCTGCCAGATCCAGAGAGAGTAACAGAAATCAGGAGGCCTACAACCCTACTCGCTGTGAAAGTCCTGAAGTGTTTACCTCATCTCTGGTCGAGTGTACCCGTGAAGAACACCAGTAAAGGTACCAAAAGACTTTATGTGTGCGTGTCCCTCCTTCCATCTACACCACACCGACCACGCTACCCTATTCCCTTCACTACAACCTACAGCCCCGGGGACCCCGCTCGTCCTGTAGGGAGCGGTTTCAACTAGCTGCCGTCCATCCACAGGAGGCTCAAGCAGCGCTGGTGCCATCACCGGACCCCTACAGGTGGCATCACGACAGACACTTTATTATTTTATTGCCATCTCCATCCTTGTATCTGCATCCCCCGGGCCCACGGCCTCAGGCAACGCTACCCATGACTACCCCCAGAGACCGCGCCTGAGTGACAGAGTACCCCCAGGGCCTGGGCCGGACATGTGCAAGTACAGACTCCACAGGTTTAACCCTGAACTGACAACTTACAAGGAAAAAACACATTTACTGTTATAGTGCAATACTTCCCTGTGGCGCCTAGTCACAGGGGTGCCACACCTTCAGTCACAGGCCACACCTTTTTACTACTGCAGAGAAACACATCTTGTGTAGGTTAGCTACTGCAGAAGTCACTAGGGGGTCGTGTATGAACATTGCCTCACAGTAAGATCGTTCTGGTCGCCTATTGCACCCAGAGTGCAGCTTTCAGCAATGAAGCTTCTGAGGTAAAGTAAAAGCTGAGCTCAGGGTTGCTATGGACAACTAGACCCTTATCAAGTGTAACCAATAATCTTTAAAGGGAACCTGTCAGCTCATTTATGCACCCCCAGCTATCACTGTCTGTCCCTTCATAGTACTATTCTAATCATCCCTCTTTGAGCTAATAGTGTAATGTTAAAGGGGAAAAAAAGCATTTATACACTTACATTTTCTTACGTAAATGTATAACATTTATGCATGCATATTTCTCTCTACCCTGCCAAGGGCAGATTAAAGTACTGTAACACACAGGTATGGAGAGAGTTCAAAGATCACCCACACATGCGCACTTCAATACTTTGCTATACCCTCAGAAGGACAGAGAGAAGTGCGCATGCACAAGAGCGCAATGGGAGACATTGCATGGATCACATAGGAGGCGTCATCCACATGAAACAGGGAAGAAGGACGGCGATCGCAATCAGAGAGTAGGCACAGGATCAACATGGACACCCATTGGACCAGACTGCCCCATAGATGAGTATATTAAACGGTCCTTTTTATGTTATATAGATCAGTCTAGGGATATATATACAGTAGTCTAGAATGCTGTATATAGGGGCATACTGGTGGTGGCTGCAGTTTATAGTGGAAAAACCTGGTGACAGCTTGCCTTTAACCTGCACATATGGAATTAATCTGCAGGTTAATAGTGTACTGAAATCGTGCGGCCACCGCACTGAGAGTCCCTCTTCCGGGAAGAAATTAACTTTATTCCTCCAGGCAGCCTCAGGCTTTCAGTCATAGAGACTTAGCCAGCACGGCTTCAGTCATCGCTCTGTGATTGGCCGCCAGCCAAGCATTGCATCAGTACTGAGCTAGCTATCAGTCAGTGCAAGGCGTGGTTACAGACGCTGGTCACTATGCACTAAGTGGTGACTGAAATTGCATTGGCCCTGCCTCTGTCACTGAAAACCCAAGGAATAAAGTTGATTACCTCACAGTGCAGTGGCTGCACGGCATCAGAACGCTATTAACCTTTAAGTTAAACCTAAATTTGCAGGATAATAGCATTTTGTTTTTACATAACAGGTTTCCTTTGAAATATATACCGTATATCTAATTTACGTGTTTCAAATGAACATGGGTTTACATTGAAGGTTAACAGAGTTCTGACATAAAAAAAATGCTTTCTGAGAATTATTAGAGTAATAGGACAAAATAGGACAATACTTCTAATTTCCTTATGTGTTACAAGCAGCACGATAATGAAGTATTTCTGGTGCTATTGTGGCGCCCCTGCGTCCAGGAGGCCACAAAGGGAACTGCAGCCAGGAAGGTAGGACGACAGTTGAACACCAACACCCTCACAGCCCACACAACCCACGTAACAGTAGAGGGCAGCACCCAACCCGGAGCCAGGGAACTCTAGGCAGGCAAGGGGTGGTGGGTTTAGAGACAGTGGGTGGGCAAACACGTAAGTCAGGTGACAGAGGGTAGATATAGAGCAGGGGGAGGAGAAAGGAGTCAGTAGGCCGAGGTAGGCTCAGATGCAAAGACAGATACACATGTCCTGGAAGAGTGGGGTGAAAGGGACGCAGAATCTGAAGAGCCAGTGTGAGCCACAGAGAGAAAGCTTAACCGGAGCCAGCACCCCAGGAGTGTGAGGGACGAGAGGGCCAGTGACACTGGGCCCTAGAACCACGGCTGAGATGGTAGACTGCAGGCAGAGTAGCCCTCCTATTGAACCCGAAGACACGGTTAGAGAGAGCCTGATAGAGCCTCACCACCGAGGACTATTGGAGGCTAGGCTAGGAGTAGAGTGTCGGCTCTAGAGGGGACCACAGATTTACCCGGCATCCCCAGACAACCGACGGGGGACCACAGATACACGTTAGGGTCCCTACCCCAAAGGACAGGCAGCTCAGTGGCAACCCGGAGGGCTCACAGGAGTCCGAGCCACCGCCATACTGTCCGGAGTCACACACACCAAGTGAACAAGAGAGAGAGAGAACTGAAAGCCTGGAAAGGACAGAGAGACAGAGTGAGGGGTCATAGAAGGAGTAACCTGGCTCAGGGAGTAAAGGAACCCAGAGGGGAGAGTGTGCCCGTGTAAAGACTGTAAAATCTGAGTTGTGAACTGTAACTGTGAGCTTTACTTGAGAAGTTTGAGAAGTAAACACAGTGAACCCTGACTCCGACTCCCTCGTATGTTTTGCCTGCATTTGACTCCCTCGACACAGGTCTGCAGAAGATCCCCGCCTGGAGAGCCACAGCGTGCCCGCTCCAACACTGAAGGAGGATTCCTGCAGCATCTGGATAGTAAGTGCATTGCAAACAGCACAAGCCTGCACCATACCTTACACAATAGACTTTATCAACACTGCCCGAGAAACTCAGTTCTGCCCACGGAGAACTATTCCATCTTAGCTGCCATCACATCATCCCCGGAGGTTCTGAGGCAGCGGTGGCCCCACTACTGGCCACACACTGTGGGTGGCGTCACGACTGACATTATCCCCTGTAAATACACCCTTATTATTGCCAGGGCCCGGGACACGGTCCGGACCAGGACTACCCGTGACTTCCCCAGTAGCAGACCCGGTCCGGTGCCGAGTACCCCGTCCCAGTGGGCTCGACACTATGAGATGGTGGAACAGAAGGAATATGCAGTATCTACTATATAATTGCCTAATTGTGTCTGTCTGTCACCGAAATCGCGCTCCAGCGCTCATTGGTTGCTGAGCGATGGAGGGGCCAGGAGGAGCGATGGAGGGGCCAGGAGGAGCGATGGTGGGGCCAGGAGGAGCGATGGAGGGGGCAGGAGGAGCAATGGAGGGGCCAGGAGGAGTGATGGAGGGGCCAGGAAGAGCCAGGAGGAGTGATGGAGGGGCCAGGAGGAGCGATGGTGGGGCCAGGAGGAGCGATGGAGGGGCCAGGTGGAGCGATGGTGGGGCCGGAGGAGCCAGGAGGAGCGATGGTTGGGACAGGAGGAGCCAGGAGGAGTGATGGTGGGGCCAGGAGGAGCGATGGTGGGGCCAGGAGGAGCGATGGAGGGGGCAGGAGGAGCAATGGAGGGGGCAGGCTGAGCAATGGAGGGGCCAGGAGGAGCAATGGAGGGGCCAGAGGAGCGATGGTGGGGCCAGGAGGAGCGATGGAGGGGCCTGGAGGAGTGATGGAGGGGTCAGGAAGAGCCAGGAGGAGTGATGGAGGGGCCAGGAGGAGCGATGGTGGGGCCAGGAGGAGCGATGGAAGGGGCTGGAGGAGCAATGGAGGGGGCAGGAGTAGCAATGGAGGGGCCAGGAGGAGCGATGGTGGGGCCAGGAGGAGTGATGGAGGGGCCAGGAGGAGCGATGGTGGGGCCAGGAGGAGCGAAAGTGGGGCCAGGAGGAGTGAAAGTGGGGCCAGGAGGAGCGATGAAGGGGCATGGAGGAGCCAGGAGGAGTGATGAAGGGGCCAGGAGGAGCGATGGTGGGGCCAGGAGGAGCGATGGGGACAGGTGGAGCGATGGAGGGGACAGGAGGAGCGATGGAGGGGACAGGAGGAGCGATGGAGGGGACAGGAGGAGCGATGGTGGGGCCAGAAGGAGCAATGGTGGGGCCAGGAGGAGTGATGAAGGGGCCAGGAGGAGTGATGGAGGGGCCAGGAGGAGCGATAGCGGGGACAGGAAGAGAGAAGGAGGAGCGGGAACAGGAGGATCGGGAACAGGAGGAGAAACAGAGGAGTGGGGACAGGAGAAGCGGTGACAGGAGAAGCGGGTGACAGGAAGAGTGGTGACAGGAGGAGAAACAGAGGAGTGGGGACAGGAGAAGCGGTGACAGGAGGAGACACGGAGCGTTGACTGGAGGAGAGACGGAGGAGCGGTGACAGGAGAAGCGGTGACAGGAGAAGCGTTGACAGGAGGAGCAGGGACAGGAGGAGAGATGGAGGAGTGGGGACAGGAGGAGCAGCGACAGGAGGAGCAGTGACAGGAGGAGAGACAGAGGAGCGGGGACACGAGGAGCGGTGACAGGAGCAGAGACGGTGGAGCGGTGACAGGAGGAGAGACTGAGGAGCGGTGACAGGAGGAGAGACAGAGGAGCGGTGACAGGAGGAGAGACCAAGGAGCGGGGACACGAGGAGAGACCGAGGAGTAGGGACAGGAGGAGAGACTGAGGAACGGGGACAGGAGGAGTGGTAACAGGAGGAGAGATGGAGGAACGGGGACAGGAGGTGCGGTGACAGGAGGGGAGACAGAGGAGCAGTGACAGGAGGAGCCGGGACAGGAGGAGCAGTGTAGTTCACTCACGTTGACTGAACAAGTTCTGTCAGTCACAGTATGTAAACTACATACATATTCTAGAATACCCGATGAGTTAGAATTGGGCCACCATCTAGTATTAATTATAAATACACTAGCTTTAGAACCGTTCTAGCCTTGGGTGGCGTGCATTTTTATTGTCACATATATTATATATATTTATTTATATTTATTTAGTTGAAACAACAAACAAAATGTATTTATTGTGCAAAAACTTCTGTGTAAGCCACATATTTGGTTGTATAATAATGTGTAATCCATATTATGTGGATGAAGTAGCATGCGTAATCTATAAAAAGCAGGGAGAGAGAAGAGCGATTGCAAGAAGAGAGGAGGCGTCGGATCAAGATCAGTAACACCCATCGGACTGAGCCACCCCATAAGTGAGAATAGTAAAAGGTCTTTTTTCTATGATACAGATTGGCTTGGGGACTTGTATACAATATTCCAGAATGCTGTATATAAGGGTTTACTAGTCATGGCCTCAGATTATATGGGGAAAAACCTGGTGACAGGTTCACTTTAAGTCTGAGTCATCTTAAAAATTAATTATTGCACTGTACCAAAAAAAAAAAACCTAAAAAAAAATGACAATGTAAATTATGCTCAGCTGTTTCTGTATGTCAAAAGCAAGTAAGTTTCATATTCCTGTATTATGAAAGTGTGTATGATAACACCTGGGGAAACATTCTTGACCTTAACCAGATGACAAATAGTGGTGTGGCTCAGTAAGGTGGAGACTGGAAGCAGCTGGTAGGACTGAGGGGGAGCTGCATTTTATCAGTGTGCCCTGGGACATTCAGGACTGCACTTCTCAGCCCTGGTACATCACATCTAGAGCTCTAGCTGGCAAACATGTACTGCTGGGGTGACAACAGGTACAGGCAGCTGGGTCTGATAGACAAAGGAGAGGAAGATGTTACCTTCACAGAAAATGACTACTTTTCGAGTCAGGTGGGGGTTCGGAAGGTGGCATGTGGAGGAAGGCATACACTTTTTCTCCAAGAAGATGGCATTATTCTGGATTGTGGCCAAAATAACTGTGGACAGCTGGGCAGGAAGACAAACACTAGCTCCTTAGGTATGTTTCTTTTTGCACTCTATATCTTCTGTTTCTTATGATTGTTTAAATATGAACCTCTGAATTGTGAAGCGCTGCGGAATATGTTGGTGCTGTAGAAATAAAGATTATTATTATTATTCTAACTGAAGTTGTGATATAACTCTATACAACTGTATAATGCAGTAAGAATAAGTTGGCCCACAGTCTTCTGTGAAGCCATGTAAAGCTTGTTGTAGACTGAGCCCTGCTATGAATGTAGGTTTTCTGCTGAATGCTCATCCTTGATTCTGCATGATGCTGGACAAACCTGTCATTCAAGTTAATCCATGCTTCTCATAGTACTACTAAAAAATAACATTTCTTAGACAGTCCCGGTTCAGTCTTCAGTTTTAATTATTTATACAGTGCCATTAATTCCACAGCAGTTTTGCTATAATGCAATACATAAACATGATCTAGATAAAGTACAATAATGTCCACTGCTATATAACATGAGATTCTCTATTCATGTGTAGGATGCTTCATATTCCACATGAGGAGGCTGAAAATATCAAAGTTTCGTTTCTCTTTTTTTCCAGTGCCAAGTTTCACTTTCCTTTCATCTAGGATCCATAACAGCACATGACACTTCACAGGGTGGAGGCTGGAACATCTGATACATACTTTTTTATTTGTTCTCACTGGGCCATTTAATTATTAACCCATAAAAGGAAAAGTTCATTTTTGGCATTATGATATATAATTTCTCCTTGAATTTCAGCAGTTGTAACTTTCATCATTTGAAGTTTGCCTAATTTTTATTGTTTTGGCCGAATTGGTTGTAGATCTTTCAGGCACTACCATAGCTTGTTTCATCTATACATACGTTTTTACATTTAACTTTAATTTTAAGTCTGCGGTTAATTTTCATTATTTCAGTTTTCTTTTTTCTTCCACTTCTCCTGAGAGTTTTTTCATTAACATAGTGGTATGAGGTCTCGTGTTTTTGGGACAAGATGTAGTTTTGACTTAAATTGTTCTTTCTACCATAGTAATGTAAACATACCGTAAATACAATTGCAAGCGTGGTAAAGGTGAAAAAATGCAATTTCGTCATTGTTTTTTGGCATTAGTGTTAACAGTATTCACAGTGTAATAAAAGTGACCTGACAACATGATTTTCCAGGTCACTTTTATTATAATAATTAATCATTTATATAGCACTACTATCTGTAGTACCCGGCTACGCCCGGGTTAATAAATAACTGATGTTAGCTATAACAAAATAGAATTTGAATATGTCATATTAATGACCTGTAGGAAAATAGAAGCTGAGCTGTGATTGATTGCTATAGGCAGCCTAATAAATCTCCAGCCAACAGTAAACCACCCCTGGCCAGGCAGTATATGTTACCTCACACATACACATAATAGACAGCTCATGTGACTGACATCTGCCTTAATTCCCTATATGGCACATGTGTTGCACATTGGCTGTTTTTAATCAGATGTTTATGTTTGGAAAATAAAGATAGCACACGTATGAGGCGAGTTGTGTGAGGTGATTTGTGCACATCTATGTCTGTTTGTGTGGTGTGTGTGTGTGTCCCTGGGGTGTGTATGTGTGTGTCCCTGTGTGGGGGGGTCTGTGTGGGGTGTGTCTCTGTTGTGTGTGTCTCTTTGTGGTGTGTGTGTGTCCCTGTAGGGTGAGTGCATGTGCCCCTATAGGGTGTGTATGTGTGTGTCCCTGTGTGTAGGGGGTCTGTGTGGTGTGTGTCTCTGTTGTGTGTGTCTCTTTGTGGTGTGAGTGTGTGTGTGTCCCTGTGGGGTGAGTGCATGTGTCCCTATAGGGTGTGTATGTGTGTGTGTCCCTGTGGGGGGGTCTGTGTGGGTGTGTGTGTATCTGTGTTGTGTGTGTCTCTTTGAGGTGTGTGTGTCCCTGTGGGGTGAGTGCATGTGTCCCTATAGGGTGTGTATGTGTGTGTGTCCCTGTGGGGGTGTGTGTCTCTGTGTTGTGTGTGTCCCTGAGGGGTGAGTGCATGTGTCCCTATAGGGTGTGTATGTGTGTGTGCCTCTTGGGGGGGGGGGGTCTGTGTGGTGTGTCTGTCTGTGTTTTGTGTGTCTCTTTGTGGTGTGTGTGTGTTCCTGTGGGATGAGTGCATGTGTCGCTATAGAGTGTGTGTGTGTGTCCCCTTGGGGGGGTGTGTGTGTCTCTGTGTTGTGTGTGTCTCTTTGTGGTGTGTGTGTGTGTGTCCCTGAGGGGTGAGTGCATGTGTCCCTATAGGGTGTGTATGTGTGTGTGTCCCTGTGGGGGGGGGGTCTGTGTGGTGTGTGTGTGTGTGTCTCTTTGTGGTGTGTGTGTCCCTGTGGGGTGAGTGCATGTGTCCCTATAGGGTGGCTATGTGTGTGTGTCCCTGTGGGGGGGGGCCTGTATGGTGTGTGTGTCTGTGTTATGTGTGTCTCTTTGTGGTGTGTGTGTGTTCCTGTGGGGTGTGTGCATGTGTCGCTATAGAGTGTGTGTGTCCCCTTGGGGGGGGCGGTGTCTCTGTGTTGTGTGTCTCTTTGTGGTGTGTGTTTGTTCTGGTGCATGGTGAGTATCCAATGTTGGTGCTGCACTTTAGCAACTATACACTTGCTGTTACTCTTTGTGTGCGTGTGGTGTGTATACATGTCCCCAAGTGTGGTGAATATCTCATGTTGGGGCCCCACCTTAGTGACTATATGCTGGTATGTGCTGTTAGTCTTTGGTGCTATCATTAAGCCCCTCTCATTCACAACTATCAACTGGTAACCGTCACTTTTTCCCCATTATGTAGATAGGTGCAAAATTGTTTGGTGAATTGGAATGCGCGGGGTTAAAATTTCGCCTAACAACATAGCCTATGACGCTCCGGGGTCCAGACGTAGGACTGTGCAAAATTTTGTCTCTATAGCTGACAGCTGTCGATTTTCCTCCAATACTTTTCCATTCACTTTTTCCCCATTATGTAGATAGGGGCAAAATTGTTTGGTGAACTAGAACGCGCAGGGTTAAAATTTCGCCTCACAACATAGCCTATGACGCTCCCGGGGTCCAGACGTGTGACTGTGCAAAATTTTATGGGTGTAGTTGCGACGGTGTAGAAGCCAATCCCGGATATACACATATATACACACACATACACACATTCAGCTTTATATATTAGATTAATACCATAGTGTTTTACATACATCAGTAACACTGTCCCCATTGGGACTTACAATGTAAACATTCTATCAGTATGTCTTTGAAGTGTGGGAGGAAACCCATTCAAACACAGAGAGAACATACAAACTCCTTGCAGATGTTTTCCTTGGTGGGAATTGAACCCAGGACCCCAGCGTTGCAAGGCTGCAGTGCTAACAACTGAGCCACGGTGCTGCCCATATGATTAATTTATTGTTTGTTTTCCTGTTGGAAATTTAGTTTAAAAAAATTGCTTTGTGTCTCTATTCTCTGGATCCTTTTACTTTTCTATTTTTCTATCAATGCAGTTGTTTAACCGCTTCACCCGTAGGCGATTTTCCATGTTTTTTTTTTTATGTTTTCAGTGTTTCTCGCCTTCTTCCAAGATTCATAACTTTTTTTAAATATTCCATAAAAATAGACATATGAGGGCTTGTGTTTTGTGGGATGAGTTGTACTTTTGAATGACATAATTCAGTTTACCATACAGTGTATGGGAAAATGGAAAAAGGATTCCAAGAGCGGGGAAATTGAAAAAAATATTTCACAATGTTTTTTTGTATTTTTTATTTAGCATGTTCAATTCATGATAAAACTGACCTGTGACTGTGAATTCCCTGGTCGGTATGAGTTCATAGATAACAAACATGTTTACTTTTAACTCTTATTTAAGTGGTGAAAAAAAAATCAGAAATTTGTTAAAAAAAAAGAATTGTGCTTTTGTTGCCATTTTCTGAGACCTGTAGCATAGTAACATAGTAAAATAGCATTTAAGGTTGAAGGAAGACCTTAAGTCCATCTACCGTGTTTCCCCGAAAATAAGACCCTGTCTTATATTTTTTTGGGGGCCAAAAGTGGCCCCTGTCTTATTTTCAGGGGGGGGAATTATATTGGCAGCCCCAGGCCCATACACACACATACATACATACACATACATACACATACATACACATACACACACACATACACACACATACCGCTTCTTACCTTGTCCGGTGCTGTCCGGTGGTGTCCCTTCTGTAAGGCCCTCTCCTCCGGCCGTCCGGTGGTGTCCCCGCTCCTCTCCTGGTCTTCGGTGCGGTGTCCGGTCCAGATTTATGGAGATCGCTGTGGTGCCCGGCCGACTTCCTGGTTCCTCCGGCAATCCCCGCCAGGTCAGGCCCTGCGCCAATGAGAGCGCAGGACCTGGGACGTCAATCACCGCCAAGACGCGGCCAGATGACGTCGGGCCAATCAGAGGCCCCAACGTCATCAAGCCGCCGCGGCTTGATGACGTCAGGTCAATCAGAGGCCCCAACGTCATCTGGCCGCGTCTGGGCGGTGATTGACGTCCCAGGTCCTGCGCTCTCATTGGCGCAGGACCTGACCTGGGCGGGGATTGCCGGAGAAACCAGGAAGTCGGCCGGGCACCGCCGCGATCTCCATGAAACTGGTCCGGGACACCGCACCGAAGACCAGGAGAGGAGCGGGGACACCACCGGACAAGGTAATATACATTGCGCAGCGGCCCCCCCCCCTGCCAGGCGGCCTTATATTGTGGAGCGCCCACCCCCCCGGTCTTATTTTCGGGGGGGGGGGGGACTTATATTAGCAGGCCGTCCTTCACCCCCCCCCGGTCTTATTATCGGGGGGGACTTATTTTCGGGGAAACACGGTAGTTCAACCCATAGCTTAACATGTTGATCCAGAGGCATGCAAAAAAAAACATGTGGCAACACTAAGCTCCACATTGGGGGAAAAAAATTCCTTCCTGACTCCAGATACGGCAATCAGACTAGTTCCCTGGATCAACGCCCTCTCAAAGAATCTAGTAGTATATATAACCGGTAATATTATAGTTTTCAAGAAAGGCATCCAGACCATTCTTAAGTTTTAGTGGTGACTCACTCATTACAACATCATGTGGCAGAGAGTTCCATAGTCTCACTGCTCTTACAGTAAAGAATCCACATCTGTGATTATGATTAAACCTTCTTTCCTCCAGACGTAGAGGATGCCCCCTTGTCCCCGTCTCAGGTCTAAGAGTAAAAAGATCATTAAAAAGGCCTCTGTACTGTCCCCTCATATATTTATACATTATTATAAAATCACCCCTAAGCCTTTTTTTTTCCAAACTAAATAACCTCAAGTTTAATAACCTGTCTTGGTATTGCAGACCTCTCAGTCCTCTAATAACCTTGGTCGCTCTTCTCTGCACCCGCACTAGTTCAGCTATGTCTTTCTTATACACCGGAGACCAGAATTGTACACAGTATTCTAAGTATGGTCGCACTAGTGACTTGTATAGAGCTAAAATTATGTTCTCCTCATGAGCATCTATGCCTCTTTTAATGCATCCTATTATTTTATTTGCCTTTGCAGCAGCTGCCTGACACTGGCCACTAAATGTGAGTTTGTCATCTACCCATACACCCAGGTCTTTTTCAGTGACAGTTTTTCCCAGTGTTTTACAATTAAGTACCGTATATACTCGTGTATAAGCCGAGTTTTTCAGCACAAAAAATGTGCTGAAAAGTCCCCCTCGGCTTATACACGAGTATATACGCTCCGGGTCTTCATGCTTCCTTCTCCGACGCTCGAACAATGACGTCATTTCCTGTGCGCCGGAGAAGGAAGCATGAAGACCCGGAGCAGCGCGGTGACCGAGCAGCGGAGCGGCGGCGGCAGCGATAAGTATACTGACATCTTACTTTACAGGTGTGCAGCAAGGGGGGCCCTGGATACCACGGGGGGGCTGTATACAGCTGGGGCTGCTGTATACAGCTGGGGCCCCTGTATACTACTGATGGGGGGGAGGTCTGTATACCTCTGGGGCTGCTGCTGTATATACCCCCTGGGGCTGCTGCTGTATATACCCCCTGGGGCTGCTGCTGTAACCTGTACCTGGGCTGTGGTATATACCCCCTGGGGCTGCTGCTGTATATACCCCCTGGGGCTGCTGCTGTATATACCCCCTGGGGCTGCTGCTGTATATACCCCCTAGGGCTGCTGCTGTATATACCCCTAGGGCTGCTGCTGTATATACCCCTGGGGCTGCTGCTGTATATACCCCTGGGGCTGCTGCTGTGTATACTACTACTGGGGCTGCTGTATACTACCTCTGGGGCTTCTGTATACTACCACTGGGGCTGCTGTATATACCTCTGGGGCTGCTGCTGTATATACCCCTGGGGCTGCTGCTGTGTATACTACCTCTGGGGCTTCTGTATACTACCACTGGGGCTGCTGTATATACCTCTGGGGCTGCTGTATATACCTCTGGGGCTGCTGTATATACCTCTGGGGCTGCTGCTGTATATACCTCTGGGGCTGCTGCTGTATATACCCTGGGGCTGCTGCTGTGTATACTACTACTGGGGCTGCTGTATACTACTACTGGGGCTGCTGTATACTACCACTGGGGCTGCTGTATATACCTCTGGGGCTGCTGTATATACCTCTGGGGCTGCTGTATATACCTCTGGGGCTGCTGTATACTACCACTGGGGCTGCTGCTGTATATACCACTGGGGAGGCTGCTGTAACACTGCTGGGGCCTGTATGTACCACTGGGGAGGCTGCTGTATACCACACTGCTGGGGGCTGTATGCTACCACTGGGGAGGCCTGTTTACCACTGCGGGGGCCTGTATACCACACTGCTGGGGGCTGTATACCTGTGCTGGGGTCCACCCTCGGCTTATACACGAGTCAATAGGTTTTCCCAGATTTTGGGGGCTAAAGTAGGGGGGTCGGCTTATACACGGGTCGGCTTATACACGAGTATATACGGTACATAATTATACATTTTATTTCCTCTGCCCAAGTGCATGACCTTACATTTATCCCCATTAAAGGGATCCAGTCACCTCCAAAATGCCACCTAAACTAAAAAAACATGTCCCTGCAGCATCCTATCACTAATCTCACACACACTCCTTTTGTCTCCTAAAAGCATCCTGTGAAAGTGCATAAAAACATTTTAATACTTACTCATTAGGGATTATAATTAGCAGGGGCTATATTCTTTAGCCCATAGGGCGTGTTGTTTTGCAGCCTTGAGGATCCACCCTCTCTCTGTCTGTACTGCTTTGCTTGTGCAGGCTTTGCCCTCCCCCTCTCTGTCACTCACAGAATGCAAATCATTTGTCCTGCCTTCAGCTCCACATCACAGCAGAAGCTGCACAGAGAGGGCTGGATCATTCAGGCTGCAAAACAACGCGCCCTAAAGCTAAAGAATATAGCCCCTGCTAATTATAATCCCTAATGAGTACCGTATATACTCGTGTATAAGCCGACCCGTGTATAAGCCGACCCCCCTACTTTTGCCCCCAAAAACTGGGAAAACTTATTGACTCGCGTATAAGCCGAGGGTGGACTCCAGCACAGGTATACAACCCCCAGCAGTGAGGTATACAGCAGCCTCCCCAGTGGTAGTATACAGCAGCAGCCCCAGTGGTAGTATACAGCAGCCCCAGAGGTATATGCAGCCCCAGAGGTATATGCAGCCCCATAGGTATATGCAGCCCCATATGCAGCCCCAGAGGTATATGCAGCCCCATATGCAGCCCCAGAGGTATATGCAGCCCCATATGCAGCCCCAGAGGTATATGCAGCCCCATATGCAGCCCCAGAGGTATATGCAGCCCCATAGGTATATGCAGCCCCATATGCAGCCCCAAAGGTATATGCAGCCCCATATGCAGCCCCAGAGGTATATGCAGCCCCATATGCAGCCCCAGAGGTATATGCAGCCCCATATGCAGCCCCAGAGGTATATGCAGCCCCATATGTATATGCAGCCCCATATGTATATGCAGCCCCATATGCAGCCCCAGGGGTATATGCAGCCCCAGAGGTATATGCAGCCCCATATGCAGCCCCAGAGGTATATGCAGCCCCATATGCAGCCCCAGAGGTATATACAGCAGCCCTAGTGGTGTATACAGCAGCCCCAGTGGTAGTATACAGCAGCCCTTAGGTAGTATACAGCAGCCCCAGTGCTGTATACAGCCGCAGCCCCAGGGCTGTATACAGCCGCAGCCCCAGGGCTGTATACAGCCGCAGCCCCAGGGCTGTATACAGCCGCAGCCCCAGGGCTGTATACAGCCGCAGCCCCAGGGCTGTATACAGCCGCAGCCCCGGAGGTATACAGGCCCCCCCCATCAAGCTCCAGGGCCCCCCCCTTGCGCGGCAGCCTGTAAAGGAAAATCATACTTGCCAGTGTCCTGTCGCGCCGTCCGCAGCTGCCGACACGCGATCCCGGGCTTCATTCAGCGTCTTCCGGCTTCCGACTTCCTGTAGTCGCGGGCAATGACGTCATTGCCCGCGACTAAAGGAATGCGGAAGACGCTGAATGAAGCCCGGGATTGCGTGTCGGCAGCTGCGGACGGCGCGACAGGACACTGGCAAGTATGATTTTCCTTTACAGGCTGCCGCGCAAGGGGGGGGCCCTGGAGCTTGATGGGGGGGGGCCTGTATACCTCCGGGGCTGCTGCAGTATATATACATATATGATGTATATATATGTATATATACTGTATACTCGCGTATAAGCCGAGGGGGGACTTTTCAGCCCAAATTTTGGGCTGAAAAAGTCGGCTTATACGCGAGTATATACGGTAAGTATTAAAATGTTTTTATGCACTTTCACATGATGCTTTTAGGAGACAAAAGGAGTGTGAGATTTGTGATAGGATGCTGCAGGGACGTGTTTTGGTAGCTTAGGTGGCGTTTTGGAGGTGACAGGATCCCTTTAAAGCTCATTTGCCATTTCAGCCCAAGCTTCTAGTTTACATAAATCCTGTAATATAAAATTGTCCTCCTCTGTATTGATTACCCTGCAGAGTTTAGTGTCATCTGCAAATATTGAGATTCTATTCTGTATGCCCTCTACAAGGTCATTAATTAATATGTTAAAAAGAAGCGGGCCCAATACTGACCCCTGTGGTGCCTCACTGTTAACTGTGACCCATTCTGAGTGTATTCCATTAATAACCACCCTTTGTTTCCTATCACTGAGCCAGTTCTTAACCCACTTACAAATATTTTCCAGTATCCCCATTGCTCTCATTTTATGGATCAACCTTTTGTGTGGCACCTTATCTAAAGCTTTTGATAAGTCCATATACATCACATCCACTGCATTTCTTTGGTCCAGTCCAGAACTTACCTCTTCATAGAAGATTATCAGGTTAGTTTGACAGGAACGGTCCCTTGTAAACCCATGTTGATTTTGGGTCATGAGGTTATTTTTCTTCAGATACTCCACTATAGCATCTCTTAGAAAACCCTCTAGGATTTTACCCACAGTAGTGGTTAAGGTTACTGGTAGTGATGGGCGAATCCTAAATTACTCGGAATCGCTTGACTCTAGCGAGTCCGAGCACAGGACTCGCTACTCATTGCGAGTCTAGCGAGTCCAATGTTAATGAATGGGGAAATAGCGAGTAGTGTGAGATTTACAAATCGCAGATGTGTCTCGGAAGCTTCAGCCTGAAGCAATCCTAGTTTTGTCATTTATTTGCATTGGACTCTTATTTGCATTGGACTCGTTTACTTTGTAAGTAATCGCTGGGAAACTCGCACAGATAAGAGTCCTGTCTGCTCTGTGTGCTGGCTGCCAGCTCCAGGGTCCTAGAGCCTGCCTGCTGCCTGATGTAGCAGAGCTGAGATTGTTCTCAGTCTGCTCATTCCCTGTGTACAGACATGAATGCCTGTGCACAGAGATGATGTAGCAGAGCTGAGATTGTTCTCAGTCTGCTCATTCCCTGTGCATAGACATCGCGTTTTGGACTGCGTCGGACGGAAGAGGATTTTTTTAATTAAAGATGGAGTCCCTAATGGCTTTTTTTTTTATTTCTAATAAAAAATTTTCTTTGTGTTGTGTTTTTTTTAAAACAATTTAATAGAAATTCATGGCGGTCATGTCTAATATTGGCGTGACCGCCATAAATTTCGGGCTTAGGGCCAGCTGATAATACAAAGCTGGCCCTAACCCCTTTATTACCCAGCGTGCCACCGCTACCAGGGCCGCTGGAAGAGCGGGGTTCAGCGCCAGAGGATGGCGCTTCAATGAACGCGCCATCTTCTGGGGCAGCTGCGGGCTGCAATTTGCAGCGGGGGGTGCCCAGAAAGCTTGGGCATCCCTGCGCTGCGGATTCCAGCCCCCAGCTGCTTAGCTGTACCTGGCTAGACATAGAAATTGCGCGGACCCCCATGCATTTTTTTAAAATTATTTCATGAAATTCTGAGATTCTGACTCTGAGACTCTGACTCTGAAATTCATGAAATAATAAAAAAAAAATGCGTGGGGCTCCGCGCAATTTCTATGTCTAGCCAGGTACAGCTAAGCAGCTGGGGGCTGGAATCCGCAGCGCAGGGATGCCCAAGCTTTCTGGGCACCCCCCGCTGCAAATTGCAGCCCGCAGCCGCCCCAGAAGATGGCGCGTTCATTGAAGCGCCATCCTCTGGCGCTGAACCCCGCTCTTCCAGCGGCCCTGGTGGCGGTAGCACGCTGGGTAATAAAGGGGTTAATACCAGCTTTGTTATACAAGCTGGTATTAAGCCCGAGATTCTTAATGTCAGGCCACGTTTGACCCAGCCACTAAGAATCTCCAATAAAGGGTTAAAAAAACACAACACAGAGAAAAAATTTTATTTGAAATAAAAAAAAAAGCCATTAGGGACTCCATCTTTAATTAAAAAAATCCTCTTCCGTCCGACGTAGTCCAAAACGCGATGTCCTCTCTGCTACATCCCCTGTGCATAGATAGATGTCTATGCACAGGGAATGAGCAGACTGAGAACAATCTCAGCACTGCTACATCATGTCTGTGAGCAGGCGGGCTCTAGGACCCTGGAGCTGCACAGAGAAGACAGCTGGACTCGGCTCGCAAAGTAACAGCAGTTATTTGCGAGTTTCCCTGCTATCACTGGCACAGTAGCCGAGTCTAATGCAAACAATGGCAATCCTAGTTTTGTCAGCGTTTCTGACAAAACTAGGATTGATATTGATTTGCATTGGACACGTGCGAGTAATCACTGGGAAACTCGCAGAGTACCGAGTCCTGCGAGTCCCTTACTACTCGCCGAGTAACGAGTCCTAGCGAGTAGATTCGCCCATCCCTAGTTACTGGTCTATAATTTCCAAGTTCAGTTTTTGTCCCTTTTTTGAATATTGGCACCACATTTGCTGTACGCCAGTCCCGTGGTACAGACCCTGTTATTATGGAATCTTTAAAGATTAAAAATAATGGTCTATCTATGGCTGGGGTCACACACACAGATATCTGGGCAGATATTGTTCACAGATCTCTGGTTGCAGTGAAATCATGGACAGATTGTCCCATTTTGTGACTGTGTACAAATGTAACAATGTGTCCATGATTTCACTGCAACCAGAGATCTGCAAACAATATCTGCACAGATATCTGTGTGTGTGACCCCAGCCTATGACGGTACTTAATTCTTGCTGTATTCTGGGGTGTATCCCATCCGGGCCTGGGGATTTGTCAACTTTAGTGATTTTTAGACAGTGCCGTACTTCCTGGTGGGTTAAGCAGGTTACATTTAATGGAGAATTTTTGTTATCACTAGGGATGAGCGAGTCTACTCGCTACTATTCGGCTGCTCGCCGAATAGTAGTGGTATTTCGGTACTCGCTGAGTAAATTAGGATTACTCGGGAGTAGCAAGTACCGAGTACTTTTGCAGTGTATCAATAGATACACTGCAAAAGTCCTGTAAAAGAGAAGAAAAGTGGTTACAAAATAAAAAAAAATAGATACTCACCTTAACCGATGGATGCACCGGGACCGGCCGATGGACATCTATGCATGGAAAAGGACCTTTCACTCTCCCAGGCAATCAGATGCCACCATGTCACAATCACGTGATCACTAGCGGCCACCTGATTGGCCAGATAGAAAGGTCCTCGGTGTGCCTGAGAGGACCTTGCCATCTGGCCAATCAGGTGGCCGCTAGCGATCACGTGATTGTGAAAGAGAGAGTGAAAGGTCCTTTTCCATGCATAGATGTCCATTGGCCGGTCCCAGTGCAGCCGTCGGTTAAAGTGAGTATCCGATTTTTTTTTATCTTGTAACCACTTTTCTTCCCTTTCACAGGACTTTTACAGTAGTACTCAGAATCGCTATACTTGCAACGAGTACCGAGTACCGGGACCTACTCGTTGCGGGTATAGCGATTCCAAATACTATGGTACTCGCTCATCCCTAGTTATCACTGATCATGTTGTCTGTCATGGGATATTCTTGTATAAATACTGTTGCAAAAAAGTCATTCAGCATATTGGCTTTTACCTCTTCCTCATCGACCATTTCACCCAGACTATTTTTAAGGGGACCAACACAATTATTTTTTAGTTTCTTACTATTTATGTAGTTAAAGAATATTTTGGGATTTTTTTAATTTCTCTGGCAATGAGTCTCAATCTTTGCTGACTTGATTTGCTTTTTATAGATGTTATTTAATTTTCTGTATTTGTTTAATGCCTCATCACTACCTACTTGCTTTAATTCCATAAATGCTTTTTTTTTGTCACGTATTGCGCCCCTTACAGCCTTATTTAGCCATAGTGGTTTCCTCCTATTACTAGTATGTTTATTACCATAGGGTATATATTGTGCACAGGTCCTATTCAGGAGGATGCTAATAAACGTCTCCCATTTGATTTGTGTACCTTTATGTCTCAGGACATCGTCCCAGTTATTATACACTAAGAACATTTCTCAACCGTTGGAAATTTGCCTTCCTGAAGTTTAGTGTCCTTGTAGCCCCTCTACTACACATCTTATTAAAGGATACTTGAAAACTTATTATTTTGTGATCACTATTACCCAAGTGACCTGCAACCCGTATATTTGATATGTGGTTCGGCCTGTTGGTTAATATTAGGTCCAGCAGTGCCCCCTTCTTGTTGGGTCCTGAACCAGTTGTGAAAGGTAATTGTTGTCTGTCATAATTGTCAAAAACCTATTACCTTTGCTGGAACTGCAGGTTTCTGTTCCCCAATGTATTTCAGGGCAGTTGAAGTCCCCCATAATAATGGCTTCTCCCTGAGTCGCTACTTCATCTATTTGGTTTATGAGGATTTTCTCCTCCACCTCCATTATTGTTGGAGACTTATAACAAACCCTATCCGTAATTTATTATTTTTTCCCCCTCCCTTTATCTCCACCCACAGGGACATTTTCATTAGATTCACATATATTATCATGCAGGATGGGTTTTAAGGATGATTTTACCTATAAACACACCTCTCCCCTCGCTTATTTGTACAGTCATTTCTGAACAGACTATAGCCTTGTAAATTAACAGCCCAGTCATGGCTCTCATCCAGCCATGTCTCCGATATCCCCACCATGTCATAATTATTTTCCAACAAAATTAATTCTAATTCCTCCATTTTGTTGGTAAGGCTTCTGGCATTAGTATACATGCACTTTATGCATCTCTCTTTACCTCTATTTCTTCCTACTAAATTGACTATTGTAACCCCACCCCCATACCACCCCCAAATTTTATTACTTGTACCCAGGTTACTATTTACACTATCTTCCCCTCCTATACAATGAATACCCTCCCCCCCAATCCCTAGTTTAAACACTCCTCCAACCTTCTGCCCATTTTCTCCCCCAGCACAGCTGCACCCACTCCATTGAGGTGTAGCTCGTCCCTAGCATAGAACCTGTAGCCACCAGTGAAGTCGGCCCAGTTCTCTAGGAACCCAAACCCCTCCTTCCTACACCAATTCCTGAGCCACTTATTTATCTTCCTAATCTCCCGTTGCCTCTCTGGTGTGGTACATGGTACAGGCAGTATTTCAGAGAATACTACCTTGGAGGTCCTTGCCTTAAGCTTGCAGCCTAATTCACTGAAATCATCTTTCAGGGCCTTCCACCTACCTCTAACTTTGTAATTTGTGCCAATGTGCACCATGACCACTTTATCCTCACCAGCCCCTCCCAGTAATCTGTCAACCCCTTCAGCGATGTGCCGGACTCGAGCGCCAGGTAGGCAGCACACTGTTCGACAATCCCTGTCTTTGTGACCAATTGCCCTATCTGTTCCCCTAATAATCGAGTCCCCCACTACCAGCACCTGTCTGGCCTGCCCTGCTCTCCTTACTGGAGCTGACACTCCTCCAGCTTTCAGAGGACATGCCCTGCTGCAGCAGTGCTATACCTGAACTCACACCCCCCTCATCTGCCAACTTAGCAAATTTATTGGGGTGTGCCAGATCAGGGCTAGCCTCCCTGGCACTCTTCCCTCTACCCCGCCTTCTAACTGTCACCCAGCTAGCTACCTCCCTGGCCTGCAGCTCCATGCTACCATCCTCCCCCACATCTATTCCAGTGAGCATCTGTTCAGTGAGCAGCAGACTCCTTTCTATATTGTCTATGGATCTCAGTGTCGCCAGCTGTTGATTTAGATCCAGTATCTGTGCTTCCAAATGCACAGTGTGCTCACATCTCACACAGCAGTATGTACCCTCGACCGGCTGTTCAAGGATTGCATTACATGTGGCAAAATGTACACTGGATGGCATTGTCAATTATGGAGCTCATTTCCTAATGGGGATTTCACCAGACAGATGATAAGTAAAAAGAAATGTAAAGTATTACTGAATTGCTGTAAGTCCTCCCTTCCAAACTCCCTGAATCCAAAGTCACTGAATCACAAGTCATACATTTACTTCCGTTGGGCTGTGCGATGGGCACTAGATTCGCACCCAGTTATGCAGGGTTATTTATGGGGGTCTTCGAGTCTGTGTCCATCGCACAGTCCCCTCTAGGAAAACAACATATTCAGTTTTATAAGAGATATATAAACGATTTAATCATTATTTGGTCCGGAACTAAGGAAGATGCTTTGTTTTTTGTTAATACACTGAATATGAATAAATGGGGACTTAAATTCACCATGAATCTGTCAGAACATAATATACAGTTTCTAGATTTATCGATAAGTATAGATAAAAAAGGCAAATTAAGCACATCAACTTACTTTAAAGAAGTTGACGTCAACAGCCATCTTAAATTTGATAGCTGTCACCTTCCAACTTGGATCAGAAACATCCCCTATGGCAATACTTAAGGATATGTAAAAACTGTACTTATGATGGAGATTTTCAAAAAGAAGCCAGAATATAAAAAAATAGATTCAGAGAAAAGGGATATCCTAGTAAAATATTATCAGATGCCTATAAAAAATGTAATCAGCGTTCACAAGAAAGCTGTATAAGGGCCCTTTCACATCTGCGTTTATTTGAAATCGCGGCAGATGCGGTGAAAAAACCGCATCTGCCGCGATTGCCGCATAACCGATGCACTTGCGGCGCGGTTGCGGTAATCCCCATAGAAAGTATAGGGGGACTTGCGGCAGGTGCGGCAAGTGCGGTTTTGCACTTGCGGCAGGTGCGGCCGCGAAAAAAACCGCGGTCAGCCGCAGTTTTTTTCGCGGCCGCACCTGCCGCAAGTGCAAAACCACACTTGCCGCACCTGCCGCAAGTCCCCCTATACTTTCTATGGGGATTACCGCAACCGCGCCGCAAGTGCATCGGTTATGCGGCAATCGCGGCAGATGCGGTTTTTTTCACCGCATCTGCCGCGATTTCAAATAAACGCAGATGTGAAAGGGCCCTAAAAGCATTAAAAGCTCATAATTTGAAAACAGAATCTTATGAAAAAGAAAAAAAATAATGAAAAAGATAATGAGAGAAAATATATTTGCAATCTAATCACAACCTATAATCAATCACATAAAAATATTTATGAACTAATGAAAAAATATTGGTTCATACTTAGGGAGGACCCTATACTTTCTAAAATTATCCCAAACATTCCTAAAATAATATTCAGAAGAGCAAAAAACGTACAAAATATAGTGGCCCCGAGTAAAATAAAATACTTGCATACAGTTGAGGAAGTAAAAAATACCCAAAAGCCAATCATGGATAAAGGTTGCTTTAAATGCAAATCTAAGAGGTGTAAATGTTGTGCTGCCATATGTAATGGTTGCAAAACGTTTTCATCAAATACCACAAAAGAAATATTCCATATACCGTATATACTCGTGTATAAGCCGAGTTTTTCAGCCCAAAAATTGGGCTGAAAAGTCCCCCCCTCAGCTTATACACAGGTCATACGGTATGCTGTGGGGGGGGGGCTGTGACCGGGAGCTGGAGGAGGCAGGAGGGGGCCGCGGTGACCGCAGGCGGTCACGTGGGGCCGCCTCATTAGTGCAATGAATATGCACGGCATCCCCCGTCCATCAACGGCGGGGGGATGCCGTGCATATTGCACTACACAGCCCCCCTCCTTAATATTGGTCCCCCAGTATTAATAAACAGCCCCCCCCCTCCTTATCATGTCCCCCAGGCTGCGGCAGCTGTCAAAATAACAAACAGTTTATACATCACCTTCCGGCGCAGCTCTCCGCTCCTCCCGTCCTCCGCTCCTCCGCTCGCCGGCTTCTTCTTTCTTCTTGTGCCGGTGTCATGTGACCGGGCGCAGGAGATGACGTCATTTCCTGCGCGCGGTCACAGAAGTCGGCACAAGAAGAAGAAGAAGCTGTGGGGCTGTGTACTACCACTGGGGCTGTATACTACCACTGGGGCTGTATATACCTCTGGGGCTGCTGGATACTACCACTGGGGCTGTATACTACCACTGGGGCTGCATATACCTCTGGGGCTGATGTATACTACCACTGGGGCTGCTTGGGCTCCTGTATGCTACCACTGGGGCTGCTGGGGCTCCTATATACTACCACTGGGGCTGCTATATACTACCACTGGGGCTGCTGTATACTACCACTGGGGCTGCTGGGGCTGCTATATACTACCACTGGAGCTGCTGTATACTACCACTGGGGCTGCTGGGGATGCTATATACTACCACTGGGGCTGCTGGGGATGCTATATACTACCACTGGGGCTGCTGGGGATGCTATATACTACCACTGGGGCTGCTGTATACTACCACTGGGGCTGCTGGGGCTGCTATATACTACCACTGGGGCTGCTGGGGATGCAATATACTACCACTGGGGCTGCTGGGGATGCTATATACTACCACTGGGGATGCTATATAGTACCACTGGGGCTGCTGGGGATGCTATATACTACCACTGGGGCTGCTGTATACTACCACTGGGGCTGCTGTATACTACCACTGGGGAGGCCTGTATACCACTGGGGGGGCCTGTATACCACACTGCTGGGGGCTGTATACCTGTGCTGGGGTCCACCCTCGGCTTATACACGAGTCAATAGGTTTTTCCAGATTTTTGGGGCAAAAGTAGGGGGGTCGGCTTATACACGGGTCGGCTTATACACGAGTATATACGGTAAATTATACTCTAAATTGTCGATCCAAGTATGTTATATAATCTTCTGGAGTGCCCTTGTGGGTACCAATATATTGGTAGAACTGTTCAATGTATGCAAGCAAGACTCAATAAGCACCGTTTTAATATAAAGAAAGGATTTTTATTACACAGTGTATCTAGACACTATACTCAGATTCATGATAAAGACCCTTCCAGTTTACAGCTAACCATAATTGATCAAATTCAAGAAAACTGTGAAGATAAAATTAGTAAACTTTGCAAAAAGGAATCATATTGGATTTTTAAGATGGGTACTCTTTCTCCTGAAGGTCTAAATCTCACACTAGAGAACAATTTTTAATAATGAATTTATAAGTTCCTTTATTGAAGAATAATGGTTATTTCTCCTTTTTTTCTCTTTTTTCCCTTTTTTCTCTTAATTTTAATTTTAATATCCTAATAATTAACCCTGAGAGCAAGCATCCTTAATGGATAACATATTGATAGCATGTTATGACATATTCGCTGTTACTCCCGCTTCCAGGCCGCTGTTGTTGGTTTTCATGTGACTAATGAGCGGCACTGGAATTTAGAGGAGCAGATAGCCTTTTAATATATAACTATCAATTTTTTTATTATTATTTTTTTTTATATATTCTTATTAAGTATTTTTTATACATATTTTAAATTGTTATATATGATTTTAGTCTAGATAACCTTTGTTTTTAAAAAATTGTTAAAAATTGAGACAAATAAGGCTAATCTTCTGTATAACAGTCTTTTATATATAGTTTTTATGAATGCTTTTAGTTTAAATAGGAATTATTGTTTATCTCCTATGTTATTGTTTATCTCCTATGTTACTTCGTGCAATATATGGGGGATGGACTAATAATACACACCCCCTTCGTTAATGATTGGCTGCAATAAGGTATATATAGTAGGAGTAATCATTAGCCTGACATCCACTTAAGAAAGACGCAGTCAGCGTCGAAACGCGTTGTGGCAGGAGGGCTTTTATTTGTTGAATAAAACTCAAAGGTAATATATTTAAGGGCCCTTTCACATCAGCGTTTTTCGTAATTCGCGGCAGATGCGGTGAAAAAAACGCATCTGCCGCGTTTGCCGCATAACCGTTCCACTTGCGGCGCGGTTGCGGTTTTTTCTATGCAAAGTATAGGCATACTTGCGGCAGGTGCGGCAAGTGCGGTTTTGCACTTGCGGCAGGTGCGGCCGCGAAAAAAACCGCAGTAAGCCGCGTTTTTTTTTCGCGGCCGCACCTGCCGCAAGTGCAAAACCGCACTTGCCGCACCTGCCGCAATTACGCCTATACTTTGCATAGAAAAAACCGCAACCGCGCCGCAAGTGGAACGGTTATGCGGCAAACGCGGCAGATGCGGTTTTTTCACCGCATCTGCCGCGAATTACGAAAAACGCTGATGTGAAAGCACCCTTAGAGCATTGTGTATCCTGTCTTAGCTCTCAGCGCTTACTTTTATTATACCACATTTATTAATCGGCTGATACATTTACTTCCGTTGGCACTTACGCTCCGGTCACACTCAGCTCATCACACTCGGAAGAAGATTTAAAGAGGTTTTTTTTTTCCCCTTCAGCAGAAATTCAACCTACAGCTCAGTGAACTCAGTGAACATTACTTCCGAACGTTCTTATTTTCCAGGATCTGAGCCTGTGTTGTGGCTTATTTTTTGCATCTTGAGCTGATGTTTTTTAATATACCATTTTGCTGTAGATGTGATGTTTTTAACACCTGTTATTGCAATGTGGCGGCTACGAAAAAAAAATGATTTGGGCGTTTTGACTTTTTTCCATTATCCAGTTTACTGATCAGGTAAATTAGTTTTATATTTTAAAAGACCGTACATTTCCTAAATGCAGCTATACCAAATATTTTTTAGTATTTTTAATAGTTTTATTTTCAATAGGGCAAAAAGGAGGTGATTTGAACTAGTGTGGGGTTATATTTTCATATTTAAAAAAAAAATTGTTTTACACTTCTTATTGCTTTACTATTCTTCTTAAAGGACTTGAAGTTGACACTATATGATCGCTTGTGCTGTACAGGGCTATGCTGATGCACACTGTCCCACCCCTGGCAGGGACCGTGGGGTACTCGGAGGCGGGCCCTCTCATCGTCGTCTGGGGCTGCTGGATGTTACAGTGGCGTGACCCAGTCCGTGATCCCCTCATCAGGCGAGCAGTTAAAAAGGGGTTTGGAAAAATGGAGTATAATAAAATGAAACAAAAATAAAAGAATGTTGTGACACCACCCGTGGAATGCGGCTGGTTAAGCCGCTGCTGCAGTCGGGACCTGTGGGGATGATGGGAATAGCAGTGTCACACCCGCAGGCACCGGGATACTCGGAGCCGGACCGTACTGTCTCTGGGGTGCCACGGTGGTGTGGACAAGCTCCATGGCCTCAGGTGCGGCAATAAAAAGAGGGCAAAGTCAAAGGGAACCTGTCACCTACCTAAAGCCTACCAGCCTATCACTACCTGTCCCTGCATCTTCCTATTACTGCTCTAACTATCCCTTTCTGCCTTAAATCTGACCTTTGATGGTTTAATAAAAGTTTTTTTATACTCACCAATTAGTATAGTAATGATCCGGGGGGGGCTACTGTTGCTAGCTCCCCCGGGCGGTGTCCGAATGTCTCCTTCACCACCTCCTTTGTTTTTTAATCATGCCCCGATGGGCGTGATGTTTACATGTGAATGCGCTCCCCCCTCCTGGCTCGTCCGTTGGCTGAGTTTCGGGAATGACGCTGAACGCGTCATTTCCGGTACTCCATAGCGCGACTTCAGGGTCAGAAATACGCATGCTCTGTGGAGCACTGTATGTGAGCAAGGAAGCAAGTTGGGGTTTTCCACACCTGGCAGGTTCTGAGGCCTCCCTACTGCGCTGTTCTGTGTGAGCCCTGGCTGCTTTAAGCTGTGCTAAGACTCTCTCCCCAATTGGCTATCTTGGCCTTGTGACAGGCGGCTTGAGCCCTTTTTGTGTTACTTCTCCATTCACTGGGTCTCCTGAGCTCTGTGGTGCGGCTGTGCCTCCTGGCCTTTTTGGTGGGCGAGCAACTTGGAATCACTAGCACTCTGGTGTTGGTTGCTGGGCATAAAGTCCCTGGCAACCTTGGACTCCAGTGTCCGTACTACGCTAGGTGCTAAGGTGAGCTGGCACTGCTCCATGCCTCGCACCTTCTCTCCAATTCCCTCAGACCCTCACCTACGGGTCCCTCACACTGGCTAGTCAGTATCTTCGGACGGGACTAGCATAGCACCCAACCATAGGATGTCTTCTACAGTCCTCCTAGGAACTGAACTGCCTGACCCACACACCACAATTTATAGGGGATCTGCCCTAAACTTGGATGTAGAGTTACCCCTTCTGGCCTGGAGTTGGGAGGTGTTTATACGTGTGTTTCGCCTGAGGTGGGTGTCTTTCCTTGCTTCCAAGCTTAATATTGTGGCAACCGGACCCTGGGGCTCCACAACAGCACAAATGATCATCTGTAAATGCTGCCGCTCAGCCAGCATTCCCAGGAAGTGAGTCACAGCAGTGACCGGGGTAATCGGATGACCCCTGGCTGTCATGGCAACATATCGTCTCCCTGTGATTGCGGCAATGAAGCTCACAATTTGCATCAGCAAGTTAGATTGCGCTGTTAGAGTTTGACAGTGTGATCTAACTACAGGGTGGGCCATTTATATGGATACCCCTAAAAAAAATGGGAATGGTTGGTGATATCAATTTCCTGTTTGTGGCATATTAGTATACGGGAGGGGGAAAACTGAGTAAGGGGGCCTTTCACACTTGCGTTTTTTTCCTGATTTGGAAGATCAGGAAAAAACCCGATTCTTACTGTATTTTGCCCATTCACTTTAATTTTGTCAGGTAGAATCTTGTTGCTTCATGTTTTTTCCTGAAATCATTAAAGAGAATGGGCAAAAAAAATGAATCCTGTAAGAATCAGGTGTTTTCCAGACCTTCCAAATCAGGAAAAAAACGCAAGTGTGAAAGGCCCCTAAGGCTATTTTTAAATGTTTTAGCCAAAACTCGTTGTTTTAAACTGTAATAAAGATCCTTTGAATTAATATAAAGACTTCCACTCCTTCCTGGAAGCGCTCATGGTCACAACCGGATGTTTTTTGCCTTGAATATATGGGAGGGGGAAAACGTCTCAAGATGGGTGGTGACCATGCTGGCCATTTTGAAGTCGGCCATTTTGGATCCAACTTTATTTTTTTCAATGGGAAGAGGGACATATGACACATCAAACCTATTGAGAATTTCATAAGAAAAACAATGGTGTGCTTGGATTTTTTTATTGTAACTTTATTCTTTCATGAGTTATTTATAAGTTTATGATCACTTATAAACTGTGTTCAAAGTGCTGCCCATTGTGTTGGATTGTTAATGCAACCCTCTTCTCCCACTCTTGACACACTGATGGTAACACTGCAGAAGAAATGCTAGCACAGTCTTCCAGTATCAGTTGTTTTACTATATATATAAACACTATATTTACACTATTATGTATGTTTGCCACCACTCCAGGGCATTTGGGATGAAGGGAGAAGAACCAAAATTGGGGCATCTAATGGATGCACCACATCTGAGCCAGCTACAATCTGGTTTATTTAAAGGGAACCTGTCACCTTATTTTAGCCCCCTATGCTATCACTACCTGCACCTTACTAGCTGATCCCTAACCATCCCTGTCTTATCTAAAAGTGCCCTATAAAGTTTAAGAAAAATTATTTATAACTTACAAGCAGTCTACATCTGTAGAGTGGGGAGGAGTGCTCTGGAGGCTCCATTCTCCCCTCCTCGCTGGCTCCTAGCATGCCCCACTGGGCATCCTCATTCCTTGTGCTGTGCCACCTCTTTTTAAAACTCCCACCTCCTTTGCTGTGGCGGGCCAGAACGTCATATCCAGCCCAGTGCATTGTGGGGGCTTATGAAGTGTACAGCCTGGCTTCAATATGTGCACTGCGTGTGCGCTGAAGCCGAGCCGAACACGTGATCACATATGATGTTCTGGCCCGGTGCATTGCGGGGGCTGATCACGTATTCAGCCCGACGACGGCACATGCCATCATACCACTCAGGAAGGAGATGGTTTCAGTGTCTCAGAGATGAACGTGCTTTGTTCTGACATGTGCATATCAACCCAAGAACAAAAGCAAAAGACCTTGTGAAGATGATGGCGGAAGCTGGTCAGATTGTGTCATTATCCACAGCGAAACGAGTACCGTATCAACATGAGCTGAAAGGCCACTCACAAAGTCCTGAACTCAGTCCTATTGAAAATGTATGGGCAAAGTTGAAAAGGCAGGTGCGAGCAAGGCGACTTACAAATATGGTTTAGTTACACCAGTTCTGTCAGTAGAAATGTGCCCAAATTCCTACCAACTATTGTAAGAAGCTTGTGGAAGGATATCCAAAACGTTTGACCCAAGTCATGAAGTTTAACCGCTTCCTGACCTATGATGTTGTACAAAGTCATGGGCCGGTAAGGGGGGTTTTATGTGAGCTCCGGGATCCGATCGGTGCTGTTGACCCTTTGGATCCCTCCGTCAATCTCTGACGGCAGGATCCAAAGGCGCCAAGGTCAGGAACGCGCTGTTCCCTGCCTGCACCGGAGATCCCGCGATAGTATCGTCGGATCTCCGGCGCTCACGTGACAGGCCGGGGTCCTGGCTAGACCCCGGATGCTGTCACAGAGCACTTCCGGGTTGTGGTTGAAATGCGCTGCCAACCACAACTAGTCCGTGATTCTGAGAGATACAGATGAGCTGCAGCTCATCTCTATCTCCCAGAAGCGATTGGACTGTGCAGCAGGGTGCCTCTCTAAGAGGCAGTGTAAAACTAAGAATGAATTGATTAATACATTTTCAAAAAAACATAAAAGTTCAAATCACCCCTCCTTTTCCCCCAATCACAATTAAAGTATTAAAAAAATTAAAAAAATACACATGTTTGGTATCGCCGCATTCAGAATCGCCCGGTCTATCAACATATTAAATCCGTTAATGAGAGCCGTAAACTCCGTAACGGAAAAAAAATCCAAACGACAAAATTAAGTTTTTTTGATCACCGATAACATTGTTATAAAATGCAAAAATGGGAAACCACAAATGGTATAATTAGAAACATCAGCTCAAGACGCAAAAAATAAGCCGTCACACAGCCCCAGGTCCCGAAAAATGAGGACGCTACGGGTCGCAGAACATGGCGCAAAAAGTCCATTTTTTTTTTCACAAACTTCTGAATTATTTTTCACCACCTACATACTAATAGAGGTATACATGTTGGGTGTCTATGAACTGGTACTGACCCGAGGCATCACCCCGTCATGTCGGTTTTACCATTTAGCGAACATGGCGACTAAAATACCCAAAAAACAAACGTGTAATTGCACTTTTGTTTTCAATTACATTGCACTTAGAATTTTTTTGCAATTTCCCTGTACACTATATGGTAAAAAAATGACTGCATATAAAAGTACAACTCGTCCTGCAAAAAACAAGCCGTCATATACCATATTTTTCGCTTTATAAGACGCACCTGATTATAAGACGCACCCCCAAATTTGGTGAAGGAAAAAAATAATTTTTAATGTTAAATGGGGTCCGTCTTATAATGTCAATGTCCGTCTTACAAATCATATAGGGTATATGTCCCTCATAGCCCCCTCTTCCTGGTACATGGTCCCTCATCCTTGGATATAGCCCCACATCCTAGATATGGCCCCCTTATTCTGGTTACAGCTGGCACACGTCCCCAAGTGATGGTACACCCCCCCCAGGGTTGGCACTCGCCCCCCAGGGCTAGCACACATCCCCCAGGGCTGACAGATGCCTCCCAGGGCTGGCACACGTCCCCCAGGGCTGGCAGACGTCCCTCAGGGCTGGCACACGTCCCCCAGGGCTGGCACACATGCCCCAGGGCTGGCACACGTCCCTCAGGGCTGCCACATGCTTCCCGGTGCTGGCTCACATTCCCTAGGGCTGGCACACATTCCCAGGGCCTTCACACATGTCCAGGGCCATCACACGTCCCCAAGGGCTGGCACACGTCCCCAAGGGCTGGCACAAGTCCCCCAGGACTGGCACACGCCCCCCAAGGCTGGCACACGTCCCCCAGGGCTGGCACATGCCCTCAAGCGCTGGCACAAGTCCCCCAGCACTGGCACACGTCCCCCAGCGGTGGCACATGCCCCCCAGGGCTGGCACAAGTCCCCCAGGGCTGGCACACGTCCCCCAGGGCTGGCACATGCCCTCCAGTGCTGGCACAAGTCCCCCAGCACTGGCACACGTCCCCCATCGCTGGCACATGTCCCCCAGGGCTGGCACAAGTCCCCCAGTGTGGCACATGCCCCCCAGGGCTGGCACACGTCCCCCAGGGCTGGCACATGCCCTCCAGCGCTGGCACATGCCCCCCAGCGCTGGCACACGTCCCCCAGCACTGGCACATGCCCCCCAGGGCTGGCACAAGTCCCCCAGGGCTGGCACATGCCCCCCAGGGCTGGCACACGTCCACCAGGGCTGGCACATGCCCTCCAGCGCTGGCACATGCCCCCCAGCGCTGGCACACGTCCCCCAGGGCTGGCACATGCCCCCCAGGGCTGGCACAAGTCCCCCAGGGCTGGCACATGCCCCCCCGGGCTGGCACACGTTCCCCAGGGCTGGCACATGCCACCCAGGGCTGGCACAAGTCCCCCAGGGCTGGCACACCTTCCCCCAGGGCTGGCACACGTTCCCCCAGGGCTGGCACATGCCACCCAGGGCTGTGTATATGCCCCCATCCTGTATATTTGCCCTCATCCTGTTATGTCCCCCCATCTTCTTTATGTGCCCCCATCCCCTGTATATGGCCTTACCGATGGTGGCAGGTTCCGGAGGGTGAGGGGCACAGGTGTAGGACCAGAGCTGTACAGATATACCGGCAGCAGCGAGCGCTGGGCGCCGCCATGTTTATTTGTGGGCGGCTGCATTCACTATATGCAGCCGGCAACATAGACTTCAGCAAAATGGCCGCGCCCATAGAGGAGACCCGCGGCCAATTTGCAATGTCTACCTCTACCGGCCGGCTGCACATACTGAATGCAGCCGCCCACAAAAAACATGGCGGCGCCCAGCGCTCTCTGCCACCGGTGTTCCCCCGCACCTACGGTCCTAAACCCGTGCCCCTCACCCTCCGGAACCTGCCCCCGGCACCCCGCTTGGCACCCGCACCCCCGGCCCGGTAATGTGGTAATATAAAATTTTACATTTTTTTTTTTTTTACATTCTCTTTTTAAGACGCACCCCCGTTTCCCCCTACAGTTTGGGGGAAACAAAAGTGCGTCTTAAAAAGCGAAAAATACGGTATCTATATTGACTGAAAAATAAAAATGTTATGGCTCTTAGAAGCAGGGGAGCTAAAAACGAAAATGAAAAATTCCATGGTCATGAAGGGGTTAAGGGAAATAGTACCAAATACAAATGAAATGTATGTAAACTTGTGACTTTGCAGAAAGTAATAAAAATGACATAAAATATTCACTCACTCACATTATTCTGGCATTTGGCAAATATAAATAATTCTAGCAATCCTAATTGACCTAAAACGAGAAAAGTTTATTCTGATTTCACGTCAGATAGTGAGAAAAACATGCATGTGTGTCTTTTTATATACACCATGTTCCAAATTATTATGCAAATTGGTTTTAAGTGTCTTAGGGATTTTTGTTTTTTTCAATGAAACCCATTGATGGTATTGTGTCTCGGGGATCTTTGGATCACTGAAATCAATCTCAGATACCTGTGATAATTAGTTTGGCAGGTGAGCCCAATAAAAGGAAAACTGGGTGTTCCTCAATATTAAGCAGGCCACTGTTTTCAAGTAACATGGGAAAGAAAAAGAATGTCTCTGCTGCCGAAAAGCAACAAATAGTGTAATGCCTTGGACAAGGATTGAAAACATTACATATTGCACGAAAACTTAAGCGTGATCATCGTAGTGTGAAGAGATTTGTGGCTGATTCTGAGCACAGACGTGTTTGTGCAGGTAAAGGCAGAATGAGGAAGGTTTCTGCCAGGCAAGTTCATCGGATTAAGAGAGTAGCTGCTAAAAAGGCCTTACAAACCAGCAAACAGATATTTGAAGCTGCTGGTGCCTTTGGAGTCCCTCGAACCTCAAGGTGTGGGATCCTTCAAAGGCTTGCTGTGGTGCATAAACCTACTATTTGGCCACCCCTAAACAGTGCTCACAAACAGAAACGGTTGCAGTGGGCCCAGACATACATGAAGACTAATTTTCAAACAGTCTTGTTTACTGATGAGTGCCGAACAACCCTGGATGGTCCAGATGGATGGAGTAGTAGATGGTTGGTGGATGGACGCCATGTCCCAACAAGGCTGCGATGTCAGCACGGAGGTGGAGGAATCATGTTTCGGGCCAGAACCATTGGGAAACATTTGGTGCGCCCCTTTAAGGTTCCTGAAGGTGTGAAAATGACCTCTGCAAAGTATATAGTGTTTCTGACTGAGAACTTTTTTCCATGGTACAAAAAGCAAAAACATGCCTTCAGGAGCAAATCATCTTCATGCATGGCAATGCACCATCTCATGCTGCAAAAAATACCTCTGTGTCATTGGCAGGTATGGGCATAAAAGGAGATAAACTCATGGTGTGGTCACCATCTTCCCCTGACCACAACCCTATAGAGAACCTTTGGAGTTTAATCAAGCAAAAGATCTATGATGGTGGGAGGCAGTGCACATCTAAACAGCAGCTCTGGAGGCTATCCTGACATCATCCAAAGAAATACAAGCAGAAACTCTCCAGAAACTCACAAGTTCAATGGATGCAAGAATTGTGAAGGTGATATCAAACAAGGGTTCCTATGTTAACATGTAACTTGGCCTGTTAGGATATTTTGGAGTTAAATAGCTTTTCACTTTAGTGAATGTGACCTCCTAATGCTGCAAATTCAACAAATGAGCATTTTCTTTCAAACATATCAAATATTTAGAAACTCTACTGTGCCTAATAATTTGGAACAGTGCATTTAGAGTTTTTCTTAATTTTGAAGATTATACTGTTATTATTGGGAAGTTTCTTCAATAAAATTCAACATTCAACTCTAACAGGTGATGACTTTTATTGCACTGACTGTCATGTGCACCGACCATTTAGGAAAATTAGAGAAGAACATTTGCATAATAATTTTTAACATGGTGTAGTATATGTAAACTTTCTTGTTTCAACTGTTTTTATATGTAGAGTGGGGGATATTATACTTGCAGCCTTTAGTGCTTTTCAAGTGGCACTATAAGGTGTTTAGACTGCTTTAAGCTAAAAAATACAAAGTGTCATAGTTCACTCCCAGTCAATTATCATGAGCAGTGACTTTCAGGTGATTCCAGGTCTCGCACTGCACTCCGCGAGATCCAGTGCAGTGAGAGTGGTGAGGTTATGTATGGTTGGTTACTGATGTCATCAGAATAAATATGCAATGAAAATGACCTATTCATTAAATCATATTTTTTATAGTAAATATATTTAGAAAATATGTTTTTCAATTTTTCATATTACAATTACTGCATTTTTATACTTTCCACTAAGCAAGCATTTTGAGCACAGGCAGTAGATAACACAGGATGCGCTATTCACAATAGGATGTGGTCAGAGTCACATCTCACCCCTCCACCCCTTCCATCACAATGACAAAGACAAAATCATGTCATGCCTCTTCTAGAAATAAATGAGCCAGAACCTATTGCTAGCTTAGTCCATGTGACTGTTGAAAATTGATCTGACTCATGACATATTGGCCCAGTATTCATGCATTTACACAGCGTTTTTGAGCGCCAGCGTAAATGCAACGCTGGCAAAGCTATGCGTTTAGCTGAAATGCGTTCAGATGCCTCGTATTCTAGCATCTAATTGCAGATCTGCTTTCATTGCAAAGCGCGTCTGCAAAAAGGACGACCATGTCAATTCTCTGTGCCTCTTTCACCACGCTTTTCCCATAGGCCACATTATAAAATGGGCTCGGGAAATGCGCACCGGAAAAAGCGCAGCATCTGAATGCAGTTGCACTTTCTTGCCCAAAACGAGCGCAAAAAAGCACCACTGCAGAAATACGCGGCAAATACGCCACAGGTGAAACCAGCATAACAGGAGCAGACGTAGAAGAGGGCCTCTGTGCAAGAACAGTATATGGCCACTGTGCAGCTCAATAGCTTATTGGGATGCACAATTATGGAGGTGAAAGTGGGCCCCTTACCATTTTGGCCCCTGTTTGGCTGCACAGGTTATACCAATGGTATTATTCACCTCTGATTTGCCCAGAACAAAAAGTATGAGCCTAATATGATTCTTAGTGGTCTGGGTAAACATGGCAAGATTTCTGATTTTATTTTTTTATTTTTTAGTTTTTTTTTTTTATATTAGTTTAGTTTTTAGGTTTTTTTTAGTTTTTTTTTTTTATATAAAAGTTGATTTAAAGAATATATCCTTTTCTGACGATTTTTCAATTTAATAGTGGTTCATGGCATTATTCATTACAGACCAAATCTATTCCTTGGAAGCCCAGACAATTGTGGATGTGAGCTGTGGGTTTAACCATTCTGTTGCAATTTGTAATGAAGGCAACATATTCACCTGGGGAGAAGGATCACATGGACAACTTGGATCAGGACAATTTCCTCAGCAATCTCCTATTCCTAGGTACAGTACACTCTTGACCAGCTACTGTATTTGGTTCTGTAATATCAGAGAAAAAAAAAGACTAACATGGTGCTGTGCCTACACTTTGTTGGGGTGTTCGGAGAATATGTTCTTGCCAGTGATACTCTAAAGTCTCAAAAGGACCTTGTTCCACTAATAGTTATAACATAGGTGTTTTGAGGTGGCGTTCTTGTAGTATCAGTGACGGTAAGTAAATTGGGCGTAACCACCGGGGTGAATGGGCAGAGAAGAGAGATTGGGAATGACTGCCCAGACAGGTGGAGAGGAGACAGTGGGGTGCAGAGTCAGTGGGCGTGACCAAGAGCTCAGAGTTAAAGGGCGGGAGTGGAGATGTGGTGAGCATACTTGGAGTTCTTTATAATAGAAGTAAGGGTTTTGGGGTAAGACCCCCGTATGAGTGAGCATCGCATTAATAAGGCATGTTATGTGCTGCATAATTGAATATAATTTGTACACATCATAGTGTCCTTTGATATACTGTGCAGAAAAAAAGTCATGCTAAGCTGGTGTGTTGTCACCTGTGTGATGCATGGCACACAGAAAACATCACGCCATGGCAGCGAATCAAATGCAGCACTAAGGAAAGGTCAAGAAATTTGCGCAGCTCTTTGTTCGGTCAAAGAGGACTGACCTGCACCATAGACCAGAGTTACACAAAGTGATCTGCTGATTTCGGTTTTTCATACTTTTCTATGTTGTATACCACTTGAGTCTGTAACTCTGTGATACTGCTAGGGTGTGAAGGTAGGAAATGAAAGTCATGAAAAAGTTAACAGTGAAAAAAATGTTTCACTAATGATTACCTTTTCTTTCATACTATAGGAAGATACCTGGATTGTCCAACATAAAAATAATTCAGATATCTTGTGGACACTTCCATACAGTTGCTCTTTCAGAAGGTAATAATCTCCGAACTTTTAAGATTACCAAATAATAGAATGAACTAAGTACTTTCTTTACAATCTATAACTTTTGAGCATGCTTTAGGTTCTGTTATGGATTCTGCAGTTTCCTAGGGACCCATATGATACATACAGTAGCTTTTTTCAATATGATCCTTCTAATAATAAAATGCTCACTATACACAGTCACTAGAATTCCTATCTGGAGTTTTAAGGCAGGGACAAATTTAGACAAGAAAGTGCCTCCATATCATAACATCAATGTGGACAATATTTAAGAGGCAGAAATGCGGTGCACCGGAAATTCAAGAACCTAAGTAGCGGCACCAGCAGTGTCAACTGCAGCAGGGCCGAGGGTGCACAGTCTTATAACAGCCTGAGAGGTATAATCACATTGAAGAAAGAGGCACTCACCCGGTAAAAGTTGTTCCTAATGGATGACTTTAATCAGCATTGAGGTACAGGGTGCTGGGGAGGGGGTGTTGGAGGTGCAGACGACGGCACCGTTTCGGATCAACTGATCCTTCAGCTGGTCTTGGCCAAGACCAGCCGAAGAATCAGTTGATCCGAAACGGTGCCGTCGCCTGCACCTCCAACACCCCCTCCCCAGCACCCTGTACCTCAATGCTGATTAAAGTCATCCATTAGGAACAACTTTCACCGGGTGAGTGCCTCTTTCTTCAATGTGATCACATCAATGTGGGCCTCTATCTGGTGGTGGATCACACTGGGAGTTTTCTGTAGATTAACGTCAGCCATAGCATAGTGATATGTCTCAATCTCTACTATTCCATGTTCTCCAATCCATATAGTAAAAACTCAATATATTAGCTCACCACATCCAAACTGTCCATAATATTGTGCAGATCCAGGGACAAATCCATGAGCTGGTTCCCAGGTAGAGCCAACATAATAGAAAGAAAAATGTTTGTGTCCAGCACCTGTGGTATAATTATTCCAAGAATTTCTAAATTGAAAAATATACAAAACTTTATTGGGGCATGTTTAACAATGAAGATTAAAAATAAAACCACACTCTTACACGTTTTGAGCCCTCCATGGCTCTTAATTATAGCTCGATATGTGCAAGTTAGAGTGGTCTTATTTTTAAACTTCATTTTTAAACTTGCACCAATAAAGTTTTGTTTATTTTTTTATTCGGAGCTTCTTGGAATAATTATACCACAGGTGCTCCATTCCAAAGCATCTGTAAGAACCTCATCATTGATACTTACATCTTTGTCGGATTACAAGTTGATAGTATTCTTGCTTTTTTTATTTTTCAGATAGCAACGTTTTTTCTTGGGGAAAGAATGATGTCGGTCAGCTGGGGCTGGGTAAACAGATGCCTAACCAAGCAAGCCCTCAACTTGTGAAGTCTCTGAAGGGAGTTCCACTGGTTCAAGTCTCTGCAGGAGGTTCTCAGAGTTTTGCTCTGTCAATGTTAGGAATTGTGTTCGGATGGGGAAAGAATAATGTAGGACAAATTGGAATTCAGAGTGATGGTTTAAAAGGTAGATTGTGCTTATGGATATATTGATCATCTGTATGAATATGTGGCTGAAAGAAGGAGTCACCTTTGAGTTTCTTTTATTTTTTAGAAGGTGTGTTTAAACCATATGCAGTCAGTTCTTTGAGAGATAAAGGTGTCATTTACATCAGTTGTGGAGATGAACACACGGCTGTATTAAGCAAGGTAATTACAACATTTTGTATTTATGGTGCCCAATATGAGAATACTCATATGGTAAAAATATTTAGAGTATTTATAATATGAACATTCCAGTAGTAATATATAGTAAATAAGGATATGTTTAAAGCACCACTGCAGTAAGTTGGTTTTTCCAGTGCTGGAGTGGCCCATTAAATATAAGTCCCCTGCCCCAATTCTTATGCTCACAGGGCGGCTTTATCCTTTTTTGCCATTGCTGTGGTCTGTGGCGCCATCTTGTGCCTGTAACCTCTCACTGTCCGGAAGTCAGAAGTTATGTCACATGTGCTCAATGCAAATCTATGAAGCCAAAACAAGGCTCACAGAATTGCATTGATTTGTGACTCCATGAAACACTGGCGCTGCCGGCAAGTCACAAATCGCCATAGACCGACCGGCTCAACAGTAGAAAGAGATGAAGGTGGTGGCATGTGAGTATAAGACAGACTTGCATTTAAAGCATCACTTCAGCACTGAAATGAAAAAAAAATAAGTTGCAGTGGTTCTTTAAAGAGGACCTGTCACCAAACCAGGCATGGTGATCTAATTACAACACTGGATGCAGCATGTCTGCCGCATCCAGGCAAGGGGTCACCCAGCACTTGAGCAGCCCTGGACCCCGAGATAATACACTTAGAAAAGATACATGCTTCAGCCATTAAAGAGGTGGCTAGGGCAGGAGCCAAGGGCACCGCTGCCAATCATTGTCTCCCTCTTCAGCAGCATTAAAAAGAGTTTTTTTTCTCTCACCCAGAAATATCAGTTTAGCCCCGCCCCCTGAGGGGCGGGGCCAAACAGCAAGTTCCGATAAAAAAAAACAACTCTGTTTAAATGCTGCTGAAGAGGAGAGAATGATTGGCAGCGGTGCCCTTGGCTCCTGCCCTAGCCACCTCCTTAGTGGCTGGAGCATGTAAGTTTTCTAAGTGTATTATCTCGGGGTACAGGGCTGCTCAAGGATTGGGGGACCCCTTGCCTGGATGCAGCAGACATGCTGCATCCAGTGCTGTAATTAGATCACCATGCCTGGTTTGGTGACAGGTCCTCTTTAAGTGTATACTGATCATAGAAAACTCAATTCAAAACGTGATACAGCTGTCACAATATCTAAGTCCAGCTCATGTATTGCCGATTGTCTTCATGTGTGAAGCCCGGACAACAGCCCCGCTAGAGAAAGTCCCCCAAAAAGTAGAAGTTGTAGTCATAATAACCAGTTTAGGTATCTTCTCTAGTCTCCATCCTTAGCAATAATTATAAAAAAAATTCTCTCTATCATTTCTAAATTAATAGTAATATTTATTCACATATATAGCGCCATTCATTCCACAGTGCTTTACATACATCAGTAACACTGTCCCCATTGGGACTCACAATCTAAGGTTCCTATCAGTGTATCTTCTGTGTGTGGAAGAAACCTGAGCACTCGGAGGAAATCCACGCAAATACGGGGAGAACATACAAAATAATCTTTCAATATTAATATTTTATTTTCCCAAGATTGAAAGTTATCTCCTATCAATAAGACAGGGGATAACTTACTGTTTGCTTAAGGTCTGACATCGGAGACCCTGATGATCCTGATGGGGGGATTCTCAATGGAGCAAACACATCTCTGCTCTATTCAGTGTCTATGGGACTAACAAAGAACACCTAGTAAAAATATAGTCCTACTTAATAGAACTTCACATAATAAAAAAATGCTCATTAAGCTAATCCCAGGCTTTAATAAGCCATTATGTGATAATTACAATTATATTTTCAGCTAAACTATGTGTAGTGGTTTTACTATTGATATCAAGTAAAACTTGCCTCTAAGACTAGAAAAACATTACCCAAAGCGATCAGGGCAGTAAGATATACTGGCTAAGCCACCAAGTCATGATCTCTCTTTGATCTCTCCAGCCAGATGGCGTCACTGCATGATCCGGGCTCAGACCACTTCTGTCATTCGAAGTGAGCTTGGTGAGGCTGAGGGGTATACGCCTCGACTCATTGCACATGAAGTAATAATATGGGAAGAGGAGAAACAGTTGTGGCAGTAACTGTTGGTGTGTGTCATAAATATTGAGTGTGGAAGATTTAGTGTCCACTGATTTAGGTTTGGTCCACGGTTGTGATGCTGCCCCCACAAGGTCAGTGCAGTAAATTACTTAAATGATGTAGAAAGACATAAATCCATATAGCATATTCATTCCTGCTTTGGGTGTGGAAAAGATATCATAAGTTTGTACTCCCAGACTCTTTTGTTTCTCTTAGGGTACCTTTACACGCGGCAACGTTTTTAGGAATTTCACTGGCAACTTACTGGTTGCAGTGAAATCATGGACACATTGTTCTATCTTGTTGCTGTGTACAAATAGAACAATGTCTCCATGATTTCACTGCAACCAGTAAGTTGCCAGTGAAATTCCTAGAAAAGTTGCCGCGTGTAAAGGTACTTTTAGATTTAATTTTATCTTGGAACACTAATAGTTTCATGGTCATTATGTTGTGATAAGGGCAGGGGCGGACTGGTGTCAGGGAGGCATTTACCCCTAGGCCGGTGGTATAGTCCACCTTTAGGGCCGCCCCCCCAGTGAGAGCGGCCGCGCACTTACTGCATTGACGGCGGGAGCCGCAATGCAGAAGGCTGGCGGCTGCGGAGCGGAGGCAGAGGCGAGTGTAAAGCCACGCCAGCACCCCCCCTGTTCCTCACTTGTGCTCAGCACCTCCCCCCATCCCGGTCCTCAGTTGGCTGGTGAGCTGGGCAACATCTGCCAGTCAGCCCCTGGATAAGGGCTTCAAAAATGTTTAACAACAGGTAGATTTGTCTCTTTTTTCTCTTGTCACCTGCGCCTCAAAAACAAATAAGAAATATAACCTTTTGTTACCTTTGACTCTAGAAAAATTCCTACAGTTGCTTTGATTCATTCTCATCTGGACTACTGTAACACTACTAATTGGTTTCCTTCTGTCTAAATCCTCCTTCCAATCTATCATGAAGGCAGCAGCTTGGCTCATATTTTTGTCCTGTCACTGCACCGATGCCTCCACTCTGTGCCAGTTATTACACTGGTTACCCATGTGCTACAGAGTACAATATAAAAGTTATGCCTCTCCCCAGGGGTGCACGGAGCCTCTCTGCCGCCTGAGCCGTGAGTGAGAAGTGGGGGGGAAGTGGTTTTGCTGTCAGCCACGGGTGGAGAGGCAGGAGTGGTGCGTTACCTGCTACATCCAGGAGTTGAGTTTGGCAGCTGGTGCCGCCCCCTTCAGCTCTTCCGCTCCCCTGCCTCCTCGCCGCCTGAGGGCTCACATTGTCCAATGGACAGTGCGGCCCTGCCTCTCCCCAAAGTTCTTCACCATTTTGCACCGCCTTACAACTCCTCCCTAATTTGTCTTCCACACTTCCCATGTTTTCCATTCTTTTAATGACCTGAGTCTAATATCCCTTATAATACAAAACTCTTACTTCCTCATCTCCAAGACATCTTTCATGCTGCTCCAGTTCTCTGAAATGCACTACCCCAAACAATATGGGTAATTCCCAGTGTTTACAATTTTAACTGTGCCCTAAAACCCCCATTCTTTAAACTGGCCTATCACCTGAACTCAACAATCTAACTTTCCTATTCTCCCTTTATAACTTTACTTCAGAATCTGTTCCCTACTTTTATCTGTTTGCACAAGCTCCATGCCCTTAGTAGTACTTTGTATCTGTAGTCATGTAGAGAACCGAGGAGTTCATGAGGATTCAGCCATTACAAACAGGTGTTAACTTCTCTCTATCGACATCCATCTGGTCCATTCCATTCTTCAGTGGGACTCTCCGCTTGCATCACCCCAACTGCGTAGCCCAGATGTAATGTGAGTCCTGCCCTTTCTGGTACTCTTTCATCAGGCACAAAGACTTCAGACACAATCTTGCCATCTGGGATCATAACTGTCTAATTCAGCACTTTGATGCATTGGACCGTCACACATCCGTCCCACACAACCACCAGCACATGAGCCACAAATACTTTGGCAAATGAGGCCTTCTTAGGAACAGACTCGAGTAACACTTCCAATCCATTTAACGTCTTGCCAGCCCCCACTGGAAGCAACAGGAGTTGTTGCCGTCTTGATGCCAATACGATTGGGCTGCTTGACAGGTCCCTTACCACGTCCACTTGATCCACCAGAACAGCAAAAGTAGTGCTCAAACACCTCAAGGAGCATAATGGTTCACTCCAATCCCATGTCAACCAGGCACTTTACTTTCCACCCCGAACTCTGCTTCCAGTACATTGCCTTGTGAGGGAAAGGCCACTGCAGATAGCCCTCCTACGACAGCAGCTGGTATTGTTATTGTCGATCGTGGGTCCTCTGGGATGATATGTGGCCATATCTAGCATAGTTATGGGCACCAGGTGCAGCTCCTCCACACGACTCTTGTGCCTGGGTTGGAATGAAACTTGCAGGCATTGAAGGTGGTCTTTCTGATGGAAGAGAGGGGGCATTCCCCTCTGATCCTTGGACACTTCTAGCAGCAGATCCTTCAATTCTAAACTCAGGGTTTGGATTGACTCTATTAAGGCTTCAATGACCGTTGCAGTCTTTCATCCTCCAACCATTTGAGCACTATTTACGGTTTTCTCAACCACAGGCGTGGGCTCTCCCTCCCTCTCTATTGCGGCCAGATAGGTATTCCAGAATGTCAGTTCACATGTGGTCTGAGCCATTTCCTGCAACTTATCATGGAAGAACCTTTTTGCCAGCCCGGTGATTAACTGGTCTCATAGCAACCGGTTGACTTCCAGAAATGCTCCCATGGCCTCTGGGTCTAAGCATCACAGCTCATTCAGTGTCTTCTGCAGGGCATTGGAGTACTGCATCAGGGATTTGCACTCCCTCTGGGGTCAACTAAATAAGTGGGCTCAGAGTTGCATCAAATTAGTGAGGTTTCCAAGGTTCCCTTCTAACAACATAAGAGCCATTCCTAGTGTATCCCTCTCTGATTCTGGTCACACCATCACTGGCCACTTTACGTGCCCCTCTAATGCATTTAGCACTGCTCTCAGGTCAGGGGCCAATTTACACATTTTAAGGATACTCCGCACCCTCTCTGTTGAATCCTGCAATGCCATATTCCAACCATCATACTTGGTCAAGTGCTATAAGAGCTCCCCCACGGTACATTTACCCCAGAAGCTGACACAATGACCAGGAGGTCTGCCACTAGCAGTTGCACTACTGGCCTGAAAGAATCTTTTCCTTCTCCTTCCCTGTCCATGTCTAATGCTGAATTCTGCCGACTACGCCAAACGTGGAGAATCGAGGGGTTTGTGAGGATTCAGTGGGTCACATATGGAGACAGAGCCAGGAGTCGGTTAGTTAAACAGGATCTTTACTCAAGGGATAAGGGGGAGATAGGATCTGATTAAGTATAAACTCCGCATATTACCACAAGAAATATTCACAAACACCCAGTCCAGAGGCCCGTGAGGTGCTGTTCAAAAGACACCCCCAAATGTGTCAGGAAAGTTTTACCTAAGAAAACTGGATAACAAAGCAAAAACCGACTCCTCTAAACATAGGAAATGTAAATTAATGAGTGTGCAGCAGTCTTTGTCTTTGAACCAGCACTTTGATGGGCAAGCGTATTATTAAATCTATGCTCCCAATATACACTGCAAATTGCAAAAATGTCTTCATTTCTGTTTTTTTTCAGTCAAGATGGGGTGCAGACTGTACATTAAAGAGAAAAAAAATTACCTTTTTTGAATTTACCAAATGGCTACAATGAAACAAAAAGTGAAAAATGTAAAGGGGCCTGAATACTTTCTGTACCCACTGTATATTTTCTGTACAAGTCACCTCTGATTTGTAAAATGCCGCAGAATATGTTAGCGCTATTGGAATAAAATTATCATTATTTATTGTATGGCTCTGAGAATGTATCCTGATTCTAAGCTTTTTTTTTAATTTTCACTATGAAAAGACCCCAAGTCAGACATTTAATAAATATAAAAAGGTAGTCGGTAGACCATATTATGTGTGATGCAGTTGAAAGTACCTGGAATCTTCCTGATGTGAGTTGCAAAACTTTATCTTGTTCATGGTCATTATGTTCGAACAGGATTTTATATTTATTTTTATTGCAATGTACCCTTTTTTGTTGGAGAGGACAGGGAACCTCTGACAACACACAAACTAAAGATTACCAACTCGCATTGTGACTACAAAATTCCAGGTACTTTCACTTGCACCAGGCCTAATATTGTCTACTCTACAGTATTTATAGGACCACTCCATGAAACGCTAGAGCTGCCGGCAGGTCACAAATCACAGGAGACCAGCTGGAGCGCCACTGGAAAAAGACAAAGGCTGGAAAAAGATTAAGATAGCTCCTGGTGAGTATAATACAGGGAATAGGGGAGAATTCTCATAGACTTTGCTGGCTTCAGGATAGAATTATCTGCACCAAATATGGACTAACTACACAGCATGAGCATAGGGCCTAACATTTAAAGCACCACAGAAGCAGTGCAATAAAAATCAAAAGAAATGCTGGAGTGGTGCTTTAATCATATGTACCATATGTCTGACTGGAGGTCTGCATGTAGGGTAAACAGTACAAAAGATTAGAATAAAGATTTATCTGTCAGAAAGACAGGATACCACGAAAGAAAAGAGGGCGGCCTCATCCTTAAATGGTTGGTCATTGGATCGGGTAAGCCGGCATGCTGGTGTTGCTCAGTTTCACAAACATGTCACAAGTAGTAATATCTAAAGAGAGAAACGGCATTAACAGTAAATCATGCAAGCGTCAGTTCTATATCCCAGGTGCTTCATACAAAGAGCAGAGAGGAGGTGGGAGGACAAAGGACTACGGCATACCGTTTTGTACCATGAAGTTGCACTGTACAAAAGGTATAACATAGTCCGCCGTCCTCCTATCCACTCCCTGCTCTTTGTATGAAGCACCTGGGATAAAGAACTGACGCTTGCATGATTTACTGGTGAGTGCTGTATCTCTCTTTGGATATTACATAACTAGATGGCGGCCCGATTCTAAAGAATCAGGTAGTCTAGAATCCATATGTAGAGGCTATTTACTAATAGTTAGGGGAGTGCAGTTAAATGAATTGTGTGTATACAGGTGGCTCAGTGGGTAGCAGAGTATACGGTGGCTCAGTGGTTAGCACTGCGCGGTGGCTCAGTGGTTAGCACAGCGCGGTGGCTCAGTGGTTAGCAATGCGCGGTGGCTCAGTGGTTAGCACTGCGCGGAGGCTCAGTGGTTAGCACTGCTTGGTGGCTGAGTGGTTAGCAGTGAGTGCGGTGGCTGAGTGGTTACCAGTGAGTGCGGTGGCTGAGTGGTTACCAGTGAGTGCGGTGGCTCAGTGGTTAGCAGTGAGTGCGGTGGCTCAGTAGTTAGCAGTGAGTGCGGTAGCTCAGTGGTTAGCAGTGAGTGCGGTGGCTCAGTGGTTAGCAGTGAGTGCGGTGGCTCAGTGGTTAGCAGTGAGTGCGGTGAGATTGGTCAGTGCAGCGCGGTGGGCAGAGTGGTCAGCGCAGCGCCGTGGGCAGAGTGGTCAGCGCAGCGCCGTGGGCAGAGTGGTCAGCGCAGTGCCGTGGGCAGAGTGGTCAGCGCAGCGCCGTGGGCAGAGTGGTCAGCGCAGCGCCGTGGGCAGAGTGGTCAGCGCAGTGCTGTGGGCAGAGTGGTCAGCGCAGCGCCGTGGGCAGAGTGGTCAGCGCAGCGGCATGGGCAGAGTGGTCAGCGCAGCGCTGTGGGCAAAGTGGTCAGCGCAGCGCCATGGGCAGAGTGGTCAGCACATACATACATACACACACATACACACACTCCGCTATAGTTACCACCGACCCTGCGTCTTCACCGCCACCTGGATCCTGAGTCAACATGTCGCCGCCCCCGTACGACTGGATCCAATATGGCGTCCGGGAAGTTTGACGAGACTTCTTGGATGCTATATTGGATCCAGTAGTTCGGGGGCGGCGACATGTCAACTGAGGATCCAGGCGGCGGACGCAGGGCCGGTGGTAAGTATAGCGGAGTGTGTGTGTGTGTGCATGTGTGTGTACAAAGTGAGGGAAGTGCGGACAAAGTGAGGGAAGTGCGGACAAAGTGAGGGAAGTACGGACAAAGTGAAGGAAGTGACTACATACACACAGATATACACAAACTGTACATTGCATATGGAGGGGTGAAGAGAGCGGAGGCTGGAGGGGTGAGGAGGGGTGATGAGAGTGGAGGCTGGAGGGGTGAGGAGAGCGGAGGCTGGAGGGGTGAGGAGGGCTGAGGAGAGCGGAGGCTGGAGGGTGAGGAGGGCTGAGGAGAGCGGAGGCTGGAGGGGTGAGGAGAGCGGAGGCTGGTGGGGGGGGAGAGCGGAGGCTGGAGGGGGGAGGAGGGGTGAGGAGAGGGGAGGCTGGAGGGGGGAGGAGGGGTGAGGAGAGGGGAGGCTGGAGGGGTGAGGAGAGGGGAGGCTGGAGGGCAGAGGACAGGGAAGGCTGGAGGGCAGAGCACAGGGGAGGCTGGAGGGCAGAGGACGGGAGGCTGGAGGGCAGAGGACAGGGGAGGCTGGAGGGCAGAGGACAGGGGAGGATGGAGGGGAGAGGCTGGAGGGCAGAGGCTGTGGAGGGGAGAGGCTGGAGGGCAGAGGCTGGAGTGGTGAGGAGGGGTGGGGAGAGCGGAGGCTGGAGAGGCTGGGGAGAGGCTGGAGGGCAGAGGCTGGAGGGCAGAGGCTGGAGGGCAGAGGCTGGAGGGGTGAGGCTGGAGGTAAGAGGCTGGAGGGGAGAGGCTGGAGGGCAGAGGCTGGAGGGCAAAGGCTGGAGGGGAGAGGCTGGAGGGCAGAGGCTGGAGGGCAGAGGCTGGAGGGGAGAGGCTGGAGGGCAGAGGCTGAAGGGGAGAGGCTGGAGGGAAGAGGCTAGAGGGGTGAGGAGGGGTGGGGAGAGCGGAGGCTGGAGGGCAGAGGCTGGAGGGGAGAGGCTGGAGGGGTGAGGAGGGGTGGGGAGAGCGGAGGCTGGAGAGGCTGGGGAGAGGCTGGAGGGCAGAGGCTGAAGGGGAGAGGCTGGAGGGAAGAGGCTAGAGGGGTGAGGAGGGGTGGGGAGAGCGGAGGCTGGAGGGCAGAGGCTGGAGGGCAGAGGCTGGAGGGGAGAGGCTGGAGGGGTGAGGAGGGGTGGGGAGAGCGGAGGCTGGAGAGGCTGGGGAGAGGCTGGAGGGCAGAGGCTAGAGGGCAGAGGACAGGGGAGGCTGGAGGGCAGAGGCTGGAGGGCAGAGGCTGGAGGGCAGAGGACAGGGAGGCTGGAGGGCAGAGGCTGGAGGGGAGAGGCTGGAGGGGAGAGGCTGGGGGGCAGAGGCTGGAGGGCAGAGGCTGGAGGGCAGAGGCTGGAGGGGAGAGGCTGGAGGTAAGAGGCTGGAGGGCAGAGGCTGGGGGGCAGAGGCTGGAGGGGTGAGGAGGGGTGGGGAGAGCGGAGGCTGGGGAGAGGCTGGAGGGCAGAGGCTGGAGGGCAGAGGCTGGAGGGGTGAGGAGGGTTGGGGAGAGCGGAGGCTGCAGGGGAGAGGCTGGAGGGCAGAGGCTGGAGGGGAGAGGCTGGAGGCAGTGGCGTAGCTGGCCTGCTCCGGGCCCTGGGGCAAGATCAGCACCCAGGCCCCCCATGTGAGGAACGGGGAGGAAGGGTGCCTGGCAGAGAGATGTGAGAACCGGGGGGGGTGCTGGCAGACAGATGTGAGGACTGGCCGGCAGCCATCACGGGGCCCCCCCAGGGGGTAGGCAATGGACCCCTCATGCCGGGGGGCCCGGGGCGCTACTGGCTGGAGGGCAGAGGCTGGAGGGGAGAGGCTGGAGGGCAGACGGAACTTCCGAGAGCGGAACGTTCCTCCGCCGGTCCCTGTAGCCGGCTACCCCGCATTGGTGACGTCACCACCATGGTCCGGAGGCCATCACGGAAGTAACCTTCGGGTTTTCCGGAAGTGGCCTCCGGGTTTTATATTATAGAAGATTAATCTATTCACTACACAGGAAAAGAAAAATGAACAGATCTGCCTGTGGCCTAACATTTTTGTAGGCCTGATAACAGCATCATGGACATGAAAATATTAATACTGAAAAAAAACTTCAAGTCTCAGAGACAGAAGGGTCTGGGAGTACAAACTTATGACCCTTTTCTCACCATGGAAACTAGAAAAACCCTAACTTGTGGCCCTGATCCATTCCTGCCTTGATTATTGCAATTCTCTATTAATTGACCTCCCTCTCACTAGACTTTCCACTCCCCAGTCCATCCTTAATGCAGCAGCCAGGATCACCTTTCTAACTAATCGTTACTCGGATGCGTCCGCTCTGTGCCAGTCATTGCACTGGCTGCCCATACATTATAGAATCCAATTTAAATTGCTTGTTCTCACCCACAAAGCTATTCACAATGCAGCACCTCATTACCTCTCTACCCTCATCTCTGTCTGTCACCCTACTCATTCTCAATGTTCTACAAGTGAACTAACATTGTTTTGACTAACATTCACAGTTATTCGAACCTCCCACTTCTGGCTCCAAGACTTCTCTGAGCTGCACCAATTTTCTGGCTTGCTCTACTCCAAGAAATTAGGACTATCCACAATTTACACAGTTTTAGACGCTCCCTAAAAAACATCTCTTTAAAGCGGCCTATTACGCCCCCTAATCGAAGTCCTCTATATATATATAGCCCATTAACTATTTCTCTGAATATAGCTCTTTTTCAAACTCCACCAAATCTAAAAGCTCTTCACTGATTAGCTGTGGATGACTCATGCAACCTTTACCTACCCCCATTTTTCTTCAAGATGGCTGGACCATCATTGTAAACACCTGTACTTTGTGTCATCCCCACCTCATTGTAGATTGTAAGCTCTTATGAGCAGGGTCATCTTTCTTTTTTGATCAATGCATGGCTTTGAACTGTCACTGCATGCAAAAACACTCTTTGGTCAAAGAAATGCCGAAAATATCCTAAATTTTCCACTAACATGAAGTCCAATATGTCATGAAAAAACAATCTTGAAATCACTAGGATACATTGAACCGTTCCATAGTTATAAATGCAAAGTGACACTGGTCAGAATAGCAAAAATGAGGCTCGGTCCTTAACCCCTTCATGACCCAGCCTATTTTAACCCTAATGACCTGGCCATTTTTTGCAATTCTGACCAGGGTCCCTTTATGAGGTAATAACTCTGGAACGCTTCAATGGATCATTCCTAGCAATTCTGAGATTGTTTTTTTTGTGACATATTGGGCTTCATGTTACTAGTAAATTTAGGTCTATAATTTTTGCGTTTATTTGTGAAAAAATAAAAAATTTGGCAAAAATCTTAAAAATTTCACAATTTTAAAATTTTTAATTTTTATTTTGTTAAACCAGAAAGTAATGTGACACAAAATAGTTAATAAATAACACTTTCTACATGTCTACTTTACATCAACACAATTTTGCAAAAACATTTTTTGGGGGTAGGAAGTTGTAAGGGTTCAAAGTTCATCAGCAATTTCTCATTATTTCAGCAAAATTTACAAAACCATTTTTTTAGTGACCACATCACATTTGAGGGATGTACATGACAGAAAACACCTAAAAGTGACACCATTCCAAAACCTGCACCCCTCAAGCCACTCAAAACTACATTCAAGAAAAGTATTCACCCTTCAGGTGCTTCACAGGAACTAAAGCAGCGTGGAAGGAAAGAATGGACATTTTAATTTTTCCAACAAAAATGTTCTTTTAGCCTCAATTCCTTCATTTTCACATGGGCAACAGGATAAAGTGGATCCTAAAATCTGTTGTGCGTGCAATTTCTCCTGAGTACACCGATACCTTATATGTGGTCATAAACCACTGTTTGGGCGCACGACAGGGCTCAGAAGGGAAAGAGCGCAATTTGACTTTTGGAGCTAATTTTCCATTCAAAAATTGAAATGGCGCCCCTTCTCGTCTGAGCCCTGCCGTGCGCCAAAACAGTGGTTTATGACCACATATGAGGTATCCATGTACTCAGGAGAAATTGCCTAATACATTTTAGGATGCATTTTATCTTGTTGCCCATGTGAAAATAAAAAAGTTAGGCTAAAATAAATTTTTTTTGTGAAAAAAAAAGTACTTTTTCATTTTTACGGATCAATTTGTGATACACCTGGGGGTTGAAAGTGCTCACTATGCATCTAGATAAGTTACTTGGGGGGTCTAGTTTCCAAAATGAGTTCACTTGTGGGGGAGCTCCAATGTTTAGGCACCCAGGGGCTCTCCATATGCGACATGGTGTCCGCTATCAATTCCAATGATTTGCGGACACCATGTCGCATTTGGAGAGCTCCTGTGTGCCTAAACATTGCAGCTCCCCCACAAGTGACCCCATTTTGGAAACTAGAACCCCCCCAAGGAACGTATCTAGATGCATAGTGAGCAATCTTAACCCCAGGTGCTTCACAAATTGATCTGTAAAAATAAAAAAGTACTTTTTCTTCCACAAAAATCTTCTTTTTTGATTTTTACGGATCAATTTGTGAAGCACCTGGGGATTGAAAGTGCTCACTATGCATCTAGATAAGTTCCTTGGGGGGTCTAGTTTCTAAAATGGGGTCACTTGTGGGGGAACTCCAATGTTTAGGCACACAGGGGCTCTCCATATGCGACATGGTGTCCGCTATCAATTGGAGCTAATTTTCCATTCAACTTGTTAACGGACACCATGTCGCGTATGGAGAGTCCCTGTGTGCCACCAGCACAAGGGCAACTGAAAGAGTTGGGGTACATCACCAGAAAATGGCGCTTCTAATACGCTATTTTCTGGGGTGGCTGTGGGTTGCAATTTGCAACGTGGGGTGCCCACAACATTTGGGTCTCTCCACGCTGAGGATTCCAGCCCCCAGCTGCCAAGTTGTACCTGGCTGGCAACCAAAAATACGGCAAAGCTCCATGTCATTTTATATGTAGAAGTAATAAAAAAAATGACGTGGGGTTTCGCCATATTTTTGGTCCAGCCAGGTACAACTTGGCAGCTATGGATTGCCACCATCCCCCAGCTGCCTCATTATACCTGGCTGGCAACCAAAAATACAACGAAGCCCATTTTTTTTTATTTCTAGAACTAATTCCAGAAAAAAAAATGACATGGGGCTCCGCCATATTTTTGGTCCAGCCAGGTACAACTAGGCAGCTGGGGGCTGCAATCCTCACCATGGAGAGGCCAAAGCATTCTGGGCCCCTCATGCTGCGAATTGCAGCCCGCAGCCACCCCAGAAAATGGAGTATTCATTGAAACGCCATTTTCTGGTGCTGTACCCAGACTCTTCCAGTTGCCCTGGTGCCAGTGGCAAACTGGGTAATAAAGGGGTTAATGCCAGCTTTTTTTATTGGCATCTGACACTAAGCCCGAGATTCATAATGTCGGGCCAATGTTAGACCTGGCCATTAGGAATCTCTAGTAAATAGTCAAAAAAATACACCACACAGAGAAAAATCTTTTTATTTGAAAAAAAAAACACAAACAAAATTTGGACTCCATCTTTATTATGAAGATCCGACATATACCACAATGAAGGTCCCATGATGCTCGATTGCCTCTGCTACATTCAAAGATTGCAGCAAGGGATCAAGTGTCCTCTTCCTACAATCTCTGTGGTCAGAGTGTTGGTGCACTATATGGCAATGATCTGTCATACAGTGCACTATGACTATGATCCCAGAGACTACAACAAGAGGACACTTGATCCCTTGTTGCACCCATCCATCCACCCATGCATCCATCCATCCACCCATGCATCCATCATCCACCCATGCACCCATCCACGCATGCACACATCCATGCATGCACGCACACATCCATGCACGCACACATCCATGCATGCACACATCCATCCATGCACACATCCATCCATGCATGCAACCATTCATGTACGCATCCATCCATGCAAGCATCCATCCATGCACGCATCCATCCACACACGCGCACATCCACGCACGCGCACATCCACGCACGCACACATCCACGCACGCACACATCCACGCACACACACATCCATGCATGCGCACATTCATCCATGCAACATCCATGCATGCACACATCCATGCAACATCCATGCATGCACACATCCATGCAACATTCATGTATGCATGCACACATCCATGCAACATCTATGCATGCACACATAAATACATACATACATACACACATACTCACCTCACTCCATTGTCGGGAAAGCCTAGGAGCCCAGGAGAGGAGGAGGGGCTCCATGGCGCCATACAGTGGGGGCAGCAGGCACAGGGCAGGTGAGAGGAGGTCACGGGGAATGGAGGTGGGGAGTGGAAGGTGAGGCGGGAGACCGGGATTGGGGGTGGGGAGGCGGAGGGAAGGGATAGGGGGCTTTCAGGACCGGAGTTGGAGAGGGCTGAGGAGGGGGAGAGCGGCCGCCGGTCACACCGCCCCTCCATACCTGATTGGATCAGATCTGGGGGGATGACACGGCAGTCACCCTGCTCCAGTCAATGGCCGGTGCTCCTGCAGCACCGGCCATGGCTGGATTGTAATAGTTCACCAAGTTTAATTGGTGAACTATTACAATCAATCTCATTGGCAGTTTAATTTTCAACTGCCAATCAGATCGATTATAGCGACGGGGGGCCTAAGCCACCCCCCGGAGTAAACTATGGGTCCCAATGTTCTTGCAGCACCAGTGATATTTCACTGACACGGTCACCGGTGCTGCAGGAACAGAATCCCACCATGACGTTATAGAGATGTCATGAGTCGGGAAGTCACCAACTTCCGTGACATCTCTATAACGTCATGGTCGGGAAGGGGTTAAGGGGTTAATTATTGTATTTTTTATAATTTTTTGTTATGACTGTTTGTATATGAACTTCTGAATTGTAAAGCGCTGCAGAATATGTTGATGCTATATAAAAAAAGACTATATTATTATTATTACCTTTGACACACTCAGAGCAGGAATTAATGCATTTAAAGGGGGTGTCACACGCGTCAATGTCGTCAGTGAGATGATTGCTGACGACATTGACGGCTGATCGCTGGTGAGCTGTCACACAGGCAGACTCACCAGCGATCAATGGACCAGAGACATCGTGGAAACGATTTAAATATCGTTTCCACGATGTCTTGCTCCCGCTGCCAGCCTGCTGGAAGCGGGAGCAGGCTGGTCTCCAAGGTAAACTGCGGGTATCTAGGCAGCGCGCGCTGCCTAGATACCCGATGTGTACCTTAGTTACCAGCCTCCTCCGCTCACCGGCTGGTATCTAAGGTACACAGCGGGTAACTAGGGACCCTAGTTACCCGCTGTGTACCTTAGATACCAGCCGGTGAGCGGAGGAGGCTGGTAACTAAGGTACACGTCGGGTATCTAGGCAGCGCGCGCTGCCTAGATACCCGCAGTTTACCTTGGATACCAGCTCCCAGCGCTTGTGAGAGGTGCTGGGAGCTGGAATATCGCTACTCCCGGTGTCACACGCAGTGATGCTGCGTGTACACCGGGCGACCATCGCCAGGTTTTAGGACAGATTCTAAAACCTGGCGATCATCAACCAGCGATTTATCGCTGGTTGATTCAGTATGTCACACGCATCAATATCGCTGCAACGTCACGTGCAGCCGAGATCGTGCAGGCGATATTGACGCGTGTGACATACCCTTAAGTCTTTCTACATCATGGAATGTGCTCTTTAGACATTGTGGAGGCTTCACAGCCATGGACCAGATCACAGAGGACAATAAATCTTTCACACTCCTTATCTTTGAATTGCACTAATATTTGCTGCCACAACTGTTTGTCCCCTTCTGATACTGATAGTTCTGCTTCACTTCACTTGTGTTATTTATGGCACTATTATATGTTCTGTTGTGTGTATCTATGTATGTGACCCTGATGATGAGACCTGAGTAGTCTCAAAAGCTGCTATTAGTTATCAAATTTTCAGTTAGCATTAAAGGTGTCAGCCACTGGGACTCTCAGTTTAAATATTTTTCTACCTACTAGCTAACATGGTACAAACATTCTTCCTGTAACAAAGACATATAGTAAAATGAAATTTGGTAACACATATGAATAAAGAATTATTTTCCCAAGGACACAGTACTGTATGACAGATTTAAGTCTTAACTAATACAAAACTAGATACACCACAATTTTCACAATATTATTAAAGAGGTGCTCACCATGCCAAAAAATGTAAACTAAATCAGAGAGAAGACATGGCATATATACAGGGAACACACCACAAAATATAAAAAAGTAACAAAATACGGTAGCTTTATTTAAACACATACGCAGACAAGGAATAATAAAAGCAATTAAAATCTACACACAAATGTATGGTAAACTTCACAATGTGGTATTAGAGTCAGAATAACCTTGTGACATAAAGCCCCAGTCACACATAACGAGATTGTTAGCGAGATCGTTGTAACATTACAGGTTTTGTGACGTAACAGTCATCTCGTTATGTGTGACACTTACCAGTGATCAGGCCCCTGCTGTGAGATCGCTGATCGTTACAAAGTGATCTGGGTCATTTTTAGGTCATTGGTCTCCCGCTGGGAACGCTGCATCGCTGTGTTTGAAAGGGACAACGACCAACGATCTCAATACTACGCCCGAGAGTGACAATTCCCAATGACCTCCTATCATTCCGGATCATTGCTGAGTCGCTGGTATAATGCCCAGCACTCAGTCGCTCCCAAATGAACCCACTGCTATATGATACAACTCATGGAATGGTATCTAAGTTGATTTGTCAAAGGTAGCTGTCATGTACCCAAGGGTGGCAATAGTAGCCAGTACCTACGAGAGGCCACAGAGATGTCAGAGGTTATGTCAAGTCAAACGTGAGGTACCCATACAGACCCATCATAGGTACAGGCTACTATTACCACCCTTGGGTACATGGCAGGTATCTTTAACAAATAAACTTTCCATGAGATGTAATATGTAGCAGTGGGTTCATGTGGGAGCGACTGAGTGCTTGGCATTATCCAGGACACCAACCCTCACCCTTTATTGATATGATTTTTTTGCTCCCTCTGGTTCTTTTTGGTAAGGACTGATGACGGTCTGTCACTCCAGTTCCATCATACCACATATGATTGTTCTGCATCTGCTGTACCATCGGTTCTCACCCTGGGTCCTATACTAAGATCATAAGGGTTATTATTTGTTAGTTTATTGTGGCTATTTTTCTGCATATATGTGATTGTACTAATGATGGGTGACTATGTTGATAGAATTTTGTATTGTACTAATGATTCTGTACTGAATGCAAATCCTTGTATTGTCCCTCATAGCTCACATTGTTTAAATTATTTGAATAACTAGCCCTGATCTTTTTTGTATTTCTAATCTTATGTCACCAGGTTATTCTGGCTCTAAAAGCCCTTTTACATACTGCAACTTTCCAGCGATCACGACCATTATTCAACCTGGCCCGAGATCGCTGGTGCGTTGCTACGTGGTCGCTGGTGAGATGTCAAACAGTCAGATCTACTCAGTGATGCAGCAACGATACAGACCCACATAATGACCTCGCTGGTCGTGGGAGAAGTGTCACACAGCAGCTAATTTGACGTTAGGGGCATGGTGTTGATGTTAAGGGTGTGGTGTTTGACGCTGAAGCCACCTAGGTGTGCTTTACCACCCACCCTCAGCTCCGATTGGTGCTCGCTAGTGCGTTCTGATTGGTCGATTGCAGATAATGTTATAGAATGAAAAAGGGAAGTGCTACAAAGATCATAATTTGATACCCCAAATGATGCCTATCGTATAGACGTTGTAATATCGCATCCTGGAGACCTCTCTACTATGATTGGCAAACCAGCATGCTCAGGAACAAAGTAGCTATGGAACAAAGGACGGAAGCACTACTAAGTTGCCTTCTTTTAAGTCAAAGCTGCCCAGTCAGAATGCAGCAGCGGAGCTGAGGGGCGGAAAAGGCAACGCAAAAGCACGCCTATGTGGCTGGGTCCAAAGTCGCCGACGATGTCATTGTTAAGGTGTCAAACACACCGATGCACGCTGCCCTGCAGGAGCGCGATGACAAAAGAATGGTCCTGAATGATTTGTAACGTTCAACGATCTCACAGCAGGGGCCACATCGCTGATGCGTGTCCACACGCAGCGAGGTCGCTGGCTACGTCGCTGTTACGTCACACGTTTCAGTGGCATCGTTAGCGATGTTGCTGTGTGTGAAGTACCCCAAAGGGCCCCGTCACACTGAGCGATGCTCCAGCAATCCCCACAGCGATAACGACCTGACCGGGATCGCTGGAACGTCGCTATGTAGTTGCTGGGGAGCTGACAAACAGGCAGATCCCCTCAGGGACCAGGGAGCCACCTCCACATCGCTGGAAGCGGGAGGACGCTGGTAGTTATGATAAACACCGGGTAACTAAGCAGCACGCGCTGCTTAGATACCCGGTGTTTATCATAGTTTACCAACGTCCTCCCTGCTTAGCGCAACCTGTAAGCAGGGAGGACACTGGTAACTATGATAAACAGCGGGTATGTAGGCAGCGCGCTCTGCCTAGATACCCACTGTTTATCATAGTTACTAGCGTCCTCCCACTTAGCGCTGGTAACCATAATAAATATCGGGTATCTAGGCTTCGGGTTTCCGTGCTTCTTAGTTACCCGGTGTTTATCATGGTTACTGGCCTGGGAGGTCACTGATGTCTGGTCTCTCGCTGTCACACACAGCAATGCGTGCTGACCAGCGGGAGACCAAGGAACAAAAAATGGTCCTGAACCATGTGCAGCGATCAGGGACCTCACAGCAGGAGCCTGATGGCTGCTACATGTCACACACAGCGACATTGCTGGAGAGGTCGCTGTTACGTCACAAAATGTGATGTATCAGTGATTTCACTTGCGATCTCACTATGTGTGATGGAGGCTAAAGAGCATCTTGGCAGTAAATACCAGAGTTCAGAGATAACACGAGTGATGGCTTATTGTTCCTAAAGTCATCTGCTTTATTGTATCCCTCAGTTAAAAAAGACTCCATTTTATTGCTTTAGCTTATCTCAATGATATATTCGCCCTTCTACAAATGTTTTGTTGTCACATGTGTCTTCAGAATCTGTATCATTATCAGCCTGAAGAAGGGGCCATAGTGTTCCAAAGCTTGCTATGTTTACCATCTTTTTAGTTAAGGGGGTGTCACACGCGTCAATATCGCCTGCACGATCTCGGCTGCACGTGACGTTGCAGCGATATTGACGCGTGTGACATACTGCATCAACCAGCGATAAATCGCTGGTTGATGATCGCCAGGTTTCAGAACCAGCTCTGAAACCTGGCGATTGTCGCCCGGTGGACACGCAGCATCGCTGCGTGTGACACCGGGACTAGCGATATTCCAGCTCCCAGCGCCTGTCACAAGCGCTGGGAGCTGGTCTCCAAGGTACACTGCGGGTAACTAGGCAGCGCGCGCTGCCTAGATACCCGACTGTGTACCTTAGTTACCAGCCTCCTCCGCTCACCGGGTGAGCGGAGGAGGCTGGTAACTAAGGTACACGTCGGGTATCTAGGCAGCGCGCGCTGCCTAGTTACCCGCAGTGTACCTTGGAGACCAGGCTGCTCCCGCTTCCAGCAGGCTGGCAGCGGGAGCAGGACATCATGGAAACAATATTTAAATCGTTTCCATGATGTCTCTGGTCAATTGATCGCTGGTGAGTCTGTCTGTGTGACAGCTCACCAGCAATCAGCCGTCAATGTCGTCAGCGATCATCTCGCTGACGACATTGACGCGTGTGACACCCCCTTTAGCCATTTAAAAGGTATCAACCACTGAGAAGTCTCAGATTGTAATATTTTGTTGTCACATATTCATTTGTAAACTTCTGTATGAAGGGTCTTTGTGCTCTGAAAGTGCACAACTTGTAAGGGCATGTTCCCACAGTCGATGTTTGCGGTGTTCAAAATGCTGCATTGTACTGTACAATCCAGAGGTGTGGAGTAAGGCTGGCTTCACATTTGCGTTTGTGTCTGCATGCTGATGGCATGCAGACACAAACGCAGTCAAAAGCAGGGACATTTTGATGTGTCCGCAGCGGATAATGTCTGCCTGCGGACACATCACTGTGCAGCCCGGCAGCCAATCAGCGGTGGAAGGGGGCGGAGATCAGCGCCGGAGATCTCCTCCTCCCCGCCACCGGTAAGCTCCGGGACGTGTCGGCGGGGAGAAACAGCTGATTTGACAGAGGACACTGCGGATCCATTGAGATCAATGCATTTTTTATGCGCTTGCAGGCGCTTGCGGATAGAGCAAGCGCTGCGAACGCACAAAAAAAATGCTGAAAGCTGCGTTTGGAGCGCGGTCGGAGAGCGCATAAATTATGCACATCCGAACGCAAATGCTGCCAAACGCAGCCATACGCAGGCACATGCGTTCCTATGTTAAACATAGGAATTCATGTGCGCAAGCGTTTGGCTGCGTTTGGTACGCAGCGCTCCATACACAAATGTGAAGCCAGCCTAAGCCAAATCTCTGAGTCCATTCCCTGACACCGACTCGAAATTCCTCATACATGGCTCATTTTTAAGTCATAAATTTATTGTACTACAATGTCAACATCAGGCTTTAACCATTATGGTGATACAATAATCAAGCTATTTAGATAGAACATAAGGTAATAATAATTCATAATAATAATCAGCACATACTTCATTGACCTATTTTACCCAATTTATTATATATTTTAGTAGTTAAGAGTCGGTCCATTTTATACTGACTCTGACTTCAGCAAAATGGACAACGATTTCATGACTTAGACTCCACAGCCTTGGTACAAGCACAGTGGATAAGATAATACTCTCTTCTGTTTCTGACAACCTGGTCACAGACAACGTGTTTCATCCTTTAACCCTTATCCGGCTGAATAGGTACAATTGTAACTATTCCGTTTTAAAATTGCAATAACTTTTTTTCGAAAAGACGTAGAAGGCTGAAATTTCATGACATCTCTACATTTTTGGTCCAGAATATATTGGCCAAATTTCAATAAAATATCTCCACCCGCTTCCGAGATAAGGGGTCGAGATCTTTTTGCATCCATAACAAGCTGTATAGGTACAAATGTACCTCATATATTTTGAATGAAGATAATGCAAGGGAAAAAGCATACATTTTTTTTTAATGATAATGCTATTTAACTATTATAAACAAGTAAAAAAACTGTTCATTTACATTATAAAAGAAAATGTAAGAAACTTTTTTTATTGATTTTCTTCGCAAGTAATGCATGTTGGCTTTGCTACCGAGTGTTCATCGCAAATGGGTTTCACACAAACCACACAAGACTTTCTAGTCTGTTGTTTTCGCTTCAGGTCTCGGCAGACATAGCAACTACCAACAACAGGGGAGGGTCCACGACTACCATGAGGTACTTGAGGGTCAGCTACTGCTTGCGATGCTACCATAATGCATCGTCCAAGCACCATTTCTACTGCACCTCGAAGAAAATGGTTTCTCATCATCATTCGGTGTGTACTACGTTCTTCAATTGCAGCAATACACAGCTGATTTGCGAGATCTTTCAGGAACTTTCTTCGTTGATCCTTTGTCCTGAAGCTTGGATTGTGTTCTCTGTAGATGATGTAGGATGCTAACCCAGTGACGTCAATCATATTGTAGAAAAATGCCAAAGTCCAACGTGATATTCGTCGTTTCACAGTGTACTCTCCCAACATTTTATCCATAACATCAACGACACCTTTTGTTTTGTTGTAGTATTTTATTATCTCTGGCTTGGCTGCTAGTGTCTCTTCAACTTCTCCCGTCATGTGCATAGATGATAGATGAAATGTGTGTGCTCACAGCAATGAAATGAACAGCAAAATGGCTAATGAGAGGAGGGAGGCAGGAAGAGAAGTAGAAGCCACTCCCAGTTTGAATTAACTTAATTGACAGCAACAAAAGTGACCAGTAACAACACTGGCCAATAGATATCGGCATAACATTTGTAGCTGAATGAACTTTAGTTTCTGAAACCAAGTAAAGTCTTCCCACAGTGAAGGTATATATGAAGGTACAATTGTACCTATGCAGCCTGTTAAGGTTGTAAAATTATGCAGCCTGACAAAGGTTAAGGTCTTCGTCTAGGTCAGATGACTTGGAAGACGAAGACCTTAAGGGTTGAAATGCGTTGTCTGTGAACAGACAGCTGTCCTCTCTATTGTTGCAAAGTGCCCACTGCTCTTCTGTTTACCTGGTCCGGTTATTGAATGAAATTATAACGATGTATATGGAATAAAAGGATTTTAACACTGCACAGAAGGGCTCATCCGCTGGACTTCATATGTTTTGTTTTTAAATTAAAATGATTACAATACAAATGATTCTCAATATTCTATTCTTAATTTAGTTTTTAATTACTGCATGTTTCACAAAAAGAAACCAAATTTCATTTGCTGGCTTTATATTTGTACCAGGCGGGCACAGTGTACACCTTTGGAGATGGTTCGCATGGACAACTAGGAAAAAGTGCTATTACTCACACTTCGGTGCCTCAGAAGATAGATGTATATGAAGGACAGGTATCACAGATAGCATGTGGAAGGTAAGTCAAATCTGGAAAAATAGCTACAATAGTGTGGTCTGCAGATTTGAAAATCCACAGCACGTTCATGGCTGAGCTGCATTACTGCTCCATGTCCATGGGGTTTTGTTTCGCACTCGAGATGGATCAAACAAAAATGAAACAACAAATATACAGCATTAAGCTGGCTACACATTTCTGAGTGCGGACCACTATTAGCAGAACGACAGCAGGTCTCCTAACTCTAACTTGTCAGTCTTATAGATGCGTGAAGCCGGCCTATGTGAAGTATTTCTATAAACAATTCTGTAAAATAGTATTGTTTTGTGTTTCTAGCTATCATACACTTATATATATTTTCACATCTCATCAAATTGTATCATTTGGTACTGGACTGCAAATGAAACAAGATAATCCCCCATCCGAAGGGTCACTAACATCTGACATTAGCAGCCTGTTCACTTCAAAAGGTACAGTATTTTGAATTCAAAGATGCACGTATATGCTTTAAGGCTGGTTTAAATGTGTCAACATCGCTAACGATATTGCTGCAACTTGTGGAGTTGCGGCGAGCTCGTAGCGACGTTGCTGCGGGTGACATCCCGCAATGATCAGCAATCAGCTCACTGATCATTGTGGAATGGCCAAGGTCGTTTTTCAGTCGCTGGCCTGCCGCTGTTACGCATGCATTGGCATGTGTGACAGGGGGCAACGACCAGCGATCCCCAGTCTGCGCCCGGCATCCTGAATAATCCTAACGACCGTCGGGTGTCAGACACAGACTGGCTGATCGCTAGTGAGTCTGCCTGTGTGACAGCTCACCAGCGATCACATAGCGATGTCCCAGCGATCCTGATCGTTGGTCGGGTCGCTGGGACATCGCAGCGTGTAAACCGGCCTTTAGACATGTTGATTGAAGAATTTCAGTAACATTATAGCATTACAGTAACTTGTAGAACCCCAATGTTTCACCATGGGGAAAATGGTTCTATATGGCACTTTTAGCTTGGAACATTAGACCCCATAGTCTTGCTGGATTTGCAGCCATAACACACATGCTAAAAATTACTAATGTTACTGTTTGCTGAAACTTGTCTTATAATGTTCTCAATAAAACAAGCTAAACACATCTAAAGTTAATGCAATAAGTATCAAACTTAATTGATAGAAAAGATAAAGTATGATGTGTCAAGAGAAAGAAAACGATCTGAGAATTCATTGGATATGTAAAAATGTTGCAAACGTATTAACAAATAAAGTAAGATGTTACATCTAGTTGCACAATTTTCAACAAAAGAATTTTCCTAAAGGATTTCTAATGTCTTGTTATTCCAGATCTCAAGGATATTAATTTAAAGCAGATATTTGCTGGCCACAATGTCAATTTTGTAACCACCACTGTTCAACAGCAGGTTAGACATTATTATGCATGATATAGTAAAATACTTTTCTTTTATATGATTTCTATAGAAATGTGACAATCTTACAAGATGAAATTCATATATCCAACATATTTACCCTTTAATTACTTTTGGTGGCGGGAAAAATTGTATGGGTACTACATTAAAACGTAAACGTGCACCACGGGCCAGGCATACAATTGAGGGGTGTGACCAAGTGCCTACAGGGTACTCACCAGAGCTTCTGATGGTGAGGTTGTATTTGGCTTCTGGTTGACACCAGGTACCACTCCAATGCAGTACCTATACTGCAGCAGCTGACCCCACGTGTCAGGGACACAGGAACGGACAAGGAGTGTCAGGCAGAAAAGGATCAGGATCTCAGGCATGGTGGATACTGGTACTGGTTCAGATAGGATGGCTGGTTCAGACATGGTGACTTCAAGATCTTGTTCAGGTGCAAACAAGATAGCTGGTACATACAGGACAGGTTCATATTTGTGTTTAAGTCCAAACGGGTCAAATTTAGGATTGGATTCTGGTACAGACAGGACCGCATTATCAGATTCAGGCTGGACAAGTTCAGGTTCAGGCAGGACAGGTTTGAGTTCATGCAGGACATGTTCAAGTAAATACAGGCTTACAGGGAGCTGACAAGCTAGTAGCTTCATGACACACTAGATACTGAAGTCTCTCAGGCACCTTCCTACAGGGGAGGGTACCTAAATAGCTAGTGCTTTCCCAGCCATAGGCTGGGAACACTTCCGGAGTACTTGCACTACTCCCTTAAGAAACATGGACATGCGCCTTAAGCATGTGGCCAAGAGACATGTGCAACATGCGCAAGCCCTGAGAAATGCAACGGGGAATGGTGCAGGAGATAGCTGGATGGTCGTGGTGGTGAGTACATCGGCGCCTCTGCCAGGAGGAGGAAATGGGGTGGGGTAAAGATGTTGGTATTACAATGTACATAATCCATTCTAGACTTCAGCTAACTAACACGGTACAGTTTGTGCACATTTACATGTGTGTTCTCTGAGAGGAAAACATTTTTTAAGGATATGATGAGCACTGACATCACTGATTTTCTCATATGAAAAAAAGGTCTGAGCTTCTTGGCGGTGGAGAGGGTCGCCTACAGGCTGTAGGAGTGACTGCCAGTGTCTACGTCGACCCATTGTTTAAGGTAATTTAATATTCACCTCTCCCCTGGCCCTCCTCTGAGCACTGCAGCTGGCGCTGAAGGGTGGGTGGGATGATGGACAGGGAGAGAGGTGAATATTAAATTAAGTTAAACAGCCAGCTCATGTGATCACCCTGCAGCCGTGGGCAATCGTGTGTGGATATTCACTGATTCCCACACATCATCATTGGCATGGGAGCAGTGAATATCCTGGCACAGGAGATTGTACTCACCTTCCATCACTTCCCTTCTGCATCACATTCTTCTTTCTTCTTTTGTTCAGGAGAATGATGCGATGCTGCAGGGGAATAATGGGAGATGAGTATAATTGTTTGTTGTAAGTGTGTGCCATGATGGTGGCCCTATATACCAGGTTGAGGGACATACCAGGATATGAAATTAACCTGCAAACGTGAGATAAATGCGCATAGGGTCTTATCCTTTTTTTAAAAAGTTATATCGGTGTAAATTAAGAACTGCTCACCTGATTCAGTTGTGTCACCCACAACCAGTATAATCGCCTGTAAGATGGCTTATAAGATGGCTGCTGCAGGGCCGCACCTTCACGATAAACGTGGAAACAGGAATGCTGTAATAGGAACAAATGCCGAAATGCCCGCGCTGCCAAACAGGAATCACCAGGAAACGAAGAGTTAACTGGGCAGATTTTTTCTTTATTTCATCCTACGCGTTTCAGAGCCTCTATCCGAGCTCCTTCCTCAGGAAGGAGCTCGGATAGAGGCTCTGAAACGCGTAGGATGAAATAAAGAAAAAATCTGCCCAGTTAACTCTTCGTTTCCTGGTGATTCCTGTTTGGCAGCGCGGGCATTTCGGCATTTGTTCCTATTACAGCATACCAGGATATTGGCACATATACTAGGTTGGGAGATCATATACCAGGATATGGGGCACATACGAGGATGGGGATCATATACTAGGATATAGGATCAGGGGCGGACTGGCCCAGGTGGCAGGGGGGCAAGTGCCCCTCAGGCTGGTGATATTGGGCTCTTCCAAGGCCGCCCCCATACAGAAATGGGCCGGTCCATCTCTAATCTCATAACAGCCGACGCGTCGGGCACTGTGGTAAGTGGGCTGCTAATCGCTCTGCTAGCACAAACCGCTCCTCAGCTATTACACCCCCCTTCCCGCTCCTGAACCTCTGTAGCACTCCCCCCCCGCTCGTCACCTAGGGCTAGCAGGACAATTATGCCTCCCGAAATCAGAAGCACCAGCCCGCCCCTGTATAGGATCAGATCAGGATGGGGATCATATACCAGGATATGTGTACATATACCAAGTCGGGGGATTATACTACCGTTCAAAAGTTTGGGGTCACCCAGACAATTTTGTCTTTTCCACGAAAACTCATACTTGTATTTATCAAATGAGTTGGAAAACGAATAGAAAATATAGTCCAGACATTGATAAGGTTAGAAATAATGATTTTATTTGAAATAATAATTTCCTTCTTCAAAACTTTGCTTTTGTCAAAGAATGCTCCCTTTGCAGTAATTACCGCATTGCAGACCTTTGGAATTCTAACTGTTAATTTGCTGAGATAATCTTGAGAAATTTCACCCCATGCTTCCTGAAGCCCCTCTCACAAGTTGGATTGGCTTGATGGACACTTTTTGTGTATCATACGGTCAAGCTGCTCCCACAACAGCTTAATGGGGTTGAGATCTGGTAACTGCATTGGTCACTCCATTACAGATAGAATACCAGCTGCCTGCTTCTTCCCTATGCATAATTTCATGTTCATGCATAATTTGGAGGTGTGCTTTGGTTATTGTCCTCTTGTAGGATGAAATTGGCTCCAATCAAGTGCTGTCCACAGGGTATGGCAGGGCATTGCAAAATGGAGTGATAGCCTTACTTAGTCAAAATCCCTTTTACCTTGTTCAAATTTCCCACTTTTCCAGCACCAAAGCAACCCCAGACCATCACATTACCTCCACCATGCTTGACAGATGGCGTCAGGCACTCTTCCAGCATCTTTTCAGTTGTTCTGCGTCTCACAAATGTTCTTCTGTGTGATCCAAACACCTCAAACTTTGATTTTTCTGTCCATAAAACTCTGTCCAATGTCTGTGTTTTTTTGCCCATATTAATCTTTTCCTTTTTATTAGCCAGTCTCAGATATGGCTTTTTCTTTGCCACTCTGCCCTGAAGGCCAACATCCCAGAGTCACCACTTCACTGTAGACTTTGACACAGGCATTTTGTGGGTACTATTTAATGAAGCTGCTGGTTGAGGAGTTGTGAGGCATCGACTTCTCAAACTAGAGACTCTAATGTACTTGTCTTGTTGCTCAGTTGTGCAGCGGGGCCTTCTCTTTCTACTCTGGTTAGAGCCTGTTTGTGCTCTCCTCAGAAGGGAGTAGGACAATCCAATGTAGGAAATCTTCAGTTTCTTGGCAAATTCTCGCATGGAAAAGCTTTCATTTCTAAGAACAAGAATAGACTCTCGAGTTTCACATGAAAGTTCTCTTTTTTTGGCCATTTTGAGAGTTTCATAGAACAAACAAATGTAATTCTCAACTAGCTCAAAGGAAGGTCAATTTATTAGCTTCTCTAATCAGCCAAACCATTTTCAGCTGTGCTAACATACTTGTGCAAGAGTTTTCTACGGTTTCCTACACATTCATCACCCTTCTTACACAGTTAGCAAACACAATGTACCATTAAAACACTGGAGTGGTGGTTGTTGGAAATAGGCCTCTATACACCTGTGTAGATATTGCATTAAAAATCAGACATTTGCAGCTAGAATAGTCATTACCACATTAACAATGTGTAGAGTGTATTTCTGATTCATTTAATGTTAGCTCATTAAAAAAAAAGGGGTTTTCTTTAAAAAATAATGACATTTCTAAATGACCCCAAACTTTTGAATGGTAGTGTTTATACCAGGATGTGGGCACAATATATACCAGGATGGGGATCATATACTAGGATATGGGCACATACCAGGATGGGTGATCATATGCCAGGATATAGGGTACATAAAATGATATGGGGCACACACCAGGATGTGGGAATCATATACCAAGTTTTGGGATTATATACCAGGATGTGGGTACATACACCAGGATGGGGTATCATATACCAGGATATGGGCCATATATACTAGGATGGGGGACATATGTACCTGGAAGGGGCCCAGGATGGGGACATTATTACAGAGTTTGGAAACCTTATCCCCATACAGTGCGTCATGACGACATTTTTTGCTTGAATTTTTTTTTCTCTATTTTCATCTTCTAAAACATGGGTGCATCTTTTGGTCTGGTGTGTCTTATAGTCAGAAAAATATGGTAAATGTTGAATAAACTAATATTACATCAAAAGCATGTATTTTTTTAGACTAGGCTAACTGAATATGAATGCCCCTCATACAGTGGTTGCAGATTATACAATTTGAAGTTTTTCTGCTGTATGCAGACTTTGCAGCATAATTTTTGTTGATATCATAATATTCCCTACAAAGAACTTTGACAGTTTGTTAACAAAAATGCAGATTGTGGTGACAATATTTGTGACTTAAGCCCCCATCACACTAAGCGAGATCGCTGCTAAGTCACAAGTTTGGTGACGCAACAGCGACCTCGCCAGCGATCTCACTATGTTTGACACTTAGGGTACCGTTACACGTCGCAATATCGTTCCGATATCGCCTGCAACTTCACGTTTTTGGCACTTGTCCAAGATCGCATAGGAGATGTTACACGTATCAATCGCACCTGCAACTTCCGACGATCCGGCGTCCCGGAAGTCGGCTGCCAAATTGCCCAGGTGATGTTGCAGATCGCAGTTGCGGCATCACACAGCACAACCACATAAACAATGTGGGCGTACTTTTGACCCAGCTTAGGACGTAGGCGTACCTGAGTTAGCTTAACCGCGCCCAGAACACTCCGATTGGACGGCAAAAGAGCGTTACCATTGGTCAGCCATCTCAGACAACATGGTGGCAATATGGATGCAATTGCCCATTCTACCATCTCGAAACTGATGTCATATGTGATGTGTAGGAGCTCAAACAACACACTGCTGCATCGCCAAACTTGCAGACAGGAACGCCTAGACGTACTCCTCAATAGTAAAGGAGGTGTTTAAAAATGATTCGCCATTTATACATGCATTTTCACCAAATTCACGAGAAGAGATGCAGAAGTCAATGAATGTAGTGGTGTACGCACACATAATCAAAGATGGCTCATTTACCAGGGCCATCCAATCGGCATACAATACTAGCCACCAATCGCCGTAGATGGGGCGCAGAAAACACAACCCACAGGCACGCCTACAGCCTTGCTTGTGCAACCTGTGAAATCGCAAACAAGATCGTAGTTGCGCTGTCACACTGTACGATCATGCCAGATCGCATATGCAACATTGCACGGTTGAAGAGCATGCACAATCTCCTTGCGATGTCCTTCCTGCGATTAATTGCAGTCGCATTGCCCTGTTACACGACACAACGCACGAATGATATCAACTGCAACTGACCACACCACGTGACTTTTGGTCGATGTTGCATGCAATGTTGCAACGTGTAATGGTACCTTTACAGCGACCAGGCCCCTGCTGTGAGATCGCTGGTCGTGTCAGAGTCGCCTGGACGATTTTTTGATCGTTGGGGTCCCACTGGGCAGCATGCATCGGTGTGTTTGACAGGGACAACGACCAACAACCTCAATACTACAGGTATGAGAAAGAGGGTCCCAATGACCTCTGTGTCATTCCGGATCATTGTTGCGTCACTGGTGAGATCTGACTGTTTGACATCTCACTAGCGATCCCAACAGCGAAGCACCAGCGATCCATACAGGTCGTATCCCTGTCAGGATCGCTGGTGCATCGCCAAGTGTGACGGTACCCTAAGGGTTCATTCAGAAGTCAGTTTTTCCTGTATGAGTGCTATCTGTTCTTTTTACCATATTGGATTTTTTTCCTCGGACCAAACTGTCCATAGGACATACAAAATTGCATGACTTAGGCGGCCGTCACACGGAACGATTTCTTGCCCGATATCGTTTAAGCGATCTCCTTTTTGATCGCTTAAGCGAGATCGGGCAAGAAATCGTTGCATGTAATCAAGCGATTTACGATTTGAAATCGCTTGATCGTGACATCGCTGATCTGAGCTCCGGTTCTCAGATCTAGCGATGATCGATTTGACGATCTGTCTCATCGTGGTGTGTGACACCACGATGATCCATCTCCCAGCGGCAGAGCCTATGCTGGGAGATGGTAACTATGGTACACGTCGGGTAACTAAGCGACGCGCGGCCCTAGTAACCCGATGTGTACCATAGTAACGAGCGAGATCGCGGCTCCGCATCGCTGGTGAGTCTGTCTGTGTGACAGCTCACCAGCGATGTGAGCGATATTGTAAGCGATTGCGCGTGCACGTGATCGCTTACAATATCGCTATAGATATCTGTGCATGTGACGGCCGCCTTATGTTGATCTGAGTGTTGGATCTAAATCAGCAATTCAAGTCTGAGTCAGTAAAAACAAATTGAATGCCATCTGTGTGCTGTTTGTTTATCACTTTACATGCGGCTACATTTCTAGCTTATCCACAGGTAACTTACTGGCTGCAGTGAAATCATGGAGACATTATTCCATTTGTACACAGCAACAAGATAGAACCATGTCTCCATGATTCACTGCAGCCAATAAGTTACCTGTGGATAAGCTAGAAATGTAGCCGCGTGTAAAGTGGCCATGAGTGATACAAAGGAGTAGGTGGAGAAACCTCGTTTTTGTGTTCATCAATTAAAAAAAAAAGTGATGAAACTCTGACCAAACTGTGATGACAATCACTGATGAAACTTGGCCTGTTTTTGCCAGACATGAAGAAAATTCATGTCTGAATGAGGCCATAGGCTGCATTCACACATTCATGTGACAAGAGGGCGTACTGTCCTGTTATTTAGAAGGCTGGTTCCTTCCCTGGAGGGATATCTGGCTAGTCCTGTGTTTGAGACTCCTGAAGGCCACGTTACACACACAGATATATTGGTCACAGATCTCTGGTTGCAGTGAAATCATGGACACATTGCTCCATTTTGTGGCTGTTTACAATGGAACAATGTGTCCATGATTTCACTGCAACCAGAGATATGTGACCAATATATCTGTGTGTGTAACGTGGCCTTAACCGAGGCTCCACAGACTCTATTTGGTTATTTAGAAGAAAGCACTCTGACCCATAGATTAGAATGGCTATATTCACATAACCAATAAAATCATGGATTCAGGGGTAAAGGCCCCGTTGCACATAGCGATGTTCCCGCGATCCTGACAATGATCTGACCTGGCCGGGATCGCTGGAACATCGTTGTGTGGTCGCTAGTGAGATGCCATACAGGCAGACTTACCAGCGATTACCCAGCGATGCGGCGACACCCAACGGTCGTTGGGATCCGTCAAGTTCTCGGCCGCAGAATGGGGATCCCTGGTCATTGCCCCTGTCACACACAGCGATCCAGCATGGCCAACAGGAGATCGACGATCAAAAAATGGTTCAGGCCATTCATTAACGATCAGCAATCTCCCAGCAGGGGGCCAATCGCTGCTACGTGTCACACACAGCGATATCGCTGGCGAGGTCACTGCTACGTCACAAAACCTGTGACGTTGCGGCAATATCGTTAGTGATATCACTATGTTTAACGGGGCCTTTAGATTCATGTGATCATGTATTATTGTGATCCAACTTTATGACCGGACTTGGGCATTAACATTTATTTGGAACATGTGAGACACAAATGCAAATTGTGAGACTGCTGATTTTCTTTCATTTTCCATTCATGTCTTATGGATCTGTTTCTTGATTAATTTGAATACAATCATGGAACCTTCCAGGGTTCCACATCTCTTCAATAAGAGAAAAAATGAAAGCAACTCAGGCAATCCCTGAGGCCGGGTTCACACCACGGCCTGATCAGGCCTGGCAGCCCCGGACCCGATTTTGACATAATGCAGCCCTATGGGGCCGGATGGAACCGGATGGCAGCTATGTGCCATCCGGTTTCCTTCTGTCTGGGAGGATCCGGGTGAATTCGAATTTTTCTCCCGGACACATAAATGTTGCTTGCAAAGTTTTTGTGTTTGGGAGAAAATCTGCCCAAATCGGATCCTCCCGGATCCGGGGCGATCTGGCACTCCCTAACATGGGAGTCTATGGCGCCGGATCGCCCTGGTCTGATAAAAACATTGGCTCCAGGAACCGGACGCCGGCTGCTGAAGTTTAGTAGTGAGCGCTGCTAAACTTCAGTACCACCAGCTGACCCCTGCAGAGATTTCAGGACCACGGCTAGCTCCCTGCTAGCCGCGATCTTGAAATTCCAGCAGCTGCAGCTGCGCTCGGCTGCATCCAGCTGAGAACCAGACCGGGTTCTGTTTCTAGATCGGGTTCGGGGCTGTCTGGTTTAGACTGGACAGCTCCGGACCTGATCAGGCCGAGGTGTGAAGCCGGCCTCACACAGATGTGAGAATCTTGCCTTTTTACGCCTTAGGCCTACTTTTTACAGGAAAAATGATTTATTCGCTTATGTACACAGTCCCTAATGGAATGCTTCTATTTTGTCTTGTAGAACCATACTATTACTCTGTTGACTGATAACTTACAAAAGATTTGCCGACTAGATGGGACCATAGTAAAAAACTGGATTGATACAAAATCTGGAAATTCAAAGCGGCAGGAAGCAAAAAGGTTTTTAATGAATAGCGTTCTTATATTAGTATTTGTTTCATGTTAAAAAGAATCCACCAAAGTATCGTTCTTATTTAGAGTAAGATGTAGAAGTCTTCTACATATGATCCATTACTTTTGTGTCTCGTGAATGATTAGATTTGTGAAGCCCAGAAAAGTTCCACAGAGGCAAAACCTAAAATAGTACTCCCTCATTGATAAAATGTCATATTAGCAACAAAGCTAAATCTAAATTTACTGATCCCCAATGCATAATCAGTAACAGAAATACCCATTTTATATCATTTACAGTTCTGATTTCCTCTATTATGTACAGGGACTTCTTATGCTTAATTAGGCACAAGAACTCTGCTTTTACTGCACCCTTTAGGCCAGGTTCCCCCCACGGCACCATCAGGTCCGGGGCTATCCGATGTGAACCTGGCGTCCGGCTCCCGAGTGTGGATCCGGTGTCATAGACCCCCATGTTAGGGGGTGCCAGATCGCACCGGACTGGCAGGATCCGGGAGGATCCAAGTGTCTCAGATTTTTCCCCCCTGACACATAAATATTGCATGCAACATTTTTGTGTCGGGGAGGAAAATCCGAATACACCCGGATCCTCCCGGACAGATGGAAACCAGATGGTAGATAGCTGTCATTTGGCTCCATCTGGCCCCATAGTATACTATGGGGCCGAAATCTGATCTGGGGCTGTCCGGTGTGAACCGGAGAGCCCCGGATCAGATCATGCCGTGGTGTGAACCCGGCCTTACACATTATTACCAGAAATTGACGGTTTTACATAGAACCCTAAATTGCCATTCAGAAATCTACAGTATGTCAACATATATTCTATCTTCTCATTAATTGAAAGGGACATAAAATAAGCAATATGACTTCATGCTAAGCAATACTATTAAGATAATTGTATAATTTGTGCTTCCTCACAAGTGAAAACAATCCAATAATAAAGGAGTCCTTCATTACAACAAAAGAAAAAACTCATACTCCTCCTATCTGTATGCCGTTCATCAAAAACTGCATGTAGAAAGCCAAATGAATAAAGTTAAATGGGCTGTCCCATGAAGAAAGGAAATTTTAATCGATAGATTTTGGAATAATTAATAAGTTCCACAATTGGATGTGTTAAAAAAATGTGTTGAGATTATCTTATAAATGTTTCCTTGCTATGTACTGTGTAATGGATGTGTCTGACCATACAGGGACATGGTCTGATCATACCACCTCTCCTATGCTGAGATAACCTTATATATGTGTCCCTGCTATGTACTGTATTATGGCTGTGTCTAACCGTACAGGGACATGGTCTGTACACATCACATCTTCCTGGGGAGGAAACAAAAGAGAGTATACAGACATTACAGCACTGGATGACAGCTGATTCTTTCTGTGAGGTATAATATTTCCCCTCTTTTAAACACATTTTACTTCACAGAAACAATCGGCTGTGATCCCGTGCTTTAATGTCAGTATAGTTTTTTGTGTCCTCCCCGGCAAAGGAGATGTGGTATGATCAGACAATGTACCTGTACAGTCAGAAACGCCTATTACACAGTACATAGAAGGAACATATACTGTATATAAGATTATCTCAGCACAGGAGATGTAGTATGATCAGACCATGTCCCTGTACGGTCAGACACATCCATTACAAAGTACATAGCATAGACACATATATAAGATTATCTTAGCACAGAAGATGTGGTATGATCAGACCATGTCCCTGTACGGTCAGACACATCCATTACACAGTACATAGCAGGGACACATATATAAGGTTATCTCAGCATAGGCGAGGTGGTATGATCAGACCATGTCCCTGTACAGTCAGACACATCCATTACATAGTACATAGCAGGGACATATATATAAGCTTATGTCAGCACAGGAGATGTGGTATGATCAGACCATGTCACTGTATGGTCAGACACATCCATTACACAGTACATAGCAGGGACACATATATATGATTATCTCAGTACAGGGGATGTGGTATGATCAGATCATGTCCCTGTATGGTCAGACACATCCATTACATAATACATAGCATGGACACATATATAAGATTATCTCGGCACAGGAGATGTGGTATGATCAGACCATGTCCCTGTACGGTCAGACACATCCATTACAAAGTACATAGCAGGGACACATATATAAGATTTTTCTGGTCATCATAATGGGAGACCCAGACAATGGGGTTTAGGGCACTGCCCTCCGGAGGTCACACTAGGTACTACAAGTTTGTAGACACCGCCTCCTCCGCTTATAAACCCCTACCGCAGGGAACATCCTCAGTTTTAAACTTAGTGTGCTCGGAGGATCACGCTTTGCTTGCACTTCACTGCATTCTCACTACTTACGTGATGGCGTCTGAAGACAAGGTAATATGGTCCTGATCGGGACCTGCGACAGCCTCCCCGCTCACCCTTGTGGCACACGCAGGTGGAGGTACCGGAGGGCCTAGAGCCTGGACACTTTGTGTTCTCCCGGTACGCTGTCGCACTCCTTTCCATCCCTCTCTGGGGGGCTCTGGAGAGTGGGAGATAGGAGCCTTGCACAGCTCCGCTCCGTCCGAGGCCTCCCTAAATGGTGCTTACAGACCGGACTGGAGCCAGCCCAGTCCGAGGCCTCCCTAAATGGTGCTTACACTCCGGACTGGGCTGAACCCCCGTCCGAGGCCTCCCTAAATGGTGCTTACAGACTGGACCGGCACTGAGGCACTCTGTGTCTCCTGTGTGCCTGGGGGTAGTGTCTGTCACTTTATGTGTCCTGACACTCAGACCGCGCGTTACCCTCGGGTCCGCGGATCTGGAGGTGTACCCTGTGCTGGGGTCACCCTGGCTGACCGCCCTGTGTGTCACAGGGGCTGAGGCCGTAGACTGCTGATCTTAGGATGTAATTGCAGTCTGAGTGTGTGTACTGTGTTTTACACTGTTTCCCGCGCTGCGGGCTCCAGCACCTCCATTATGAGGCTGCCTGGAGGAGAGGAGGCAGCCCTTACGGTGACGTCACCGGGGGGGCGTGTGTATGTGCTTCCCGCGTGTTCTCGGCGCCGCCCACGACTTTACTGGCGGCGGCCATCTTCTCCCTCACTTCCCGGCTGGGATCTACGGCAGCACGTGTCTGCACTTCAGAGGGAGACCGGAACTCGCGGAGGTCACACACACACACCGCTTCCTCCCACCGCTTACAGCGGTCGGTAAGCCACCGGGACTCCCGGTCTGTTTGTCTGTACGACTTGGCTTATACATCCCCTACTGTGGCTATGTCCTCAGTTAGGAAGCATGCTGCTAAGGCGGCGGATGCCACCATTACCTGTGCTACATGCAATGGTACACTGGTGGAGGGGTCCTGCAATAACTGCGGACGCCCAGAAGCCCGGACTGGCACTGCTGAGACAGCAGCTCCGGTGCTGTACCCTGAGGTTCGGGTGATCCCAGGGCCCTGGTAGACTCAGAATAAGATCAATGAATCTCTGTTGTCCCAGCTGTCCTCCATGTCGCAATCCCTGGAGGCACTTAATAGGAGGCTGGAAGGCCCAGCTACTCCTTCCAGTTACCCCCGGGTGTCTCCCTCTTCTGCTGTGAGACCCCTTAAGCGAGCTCGTCGTGAGGATTCACCCGAGCTCCAGGCTCTCTCTGAGGAGGAGCGTTCCTCTGATGGTGAGGACGATGATGGGGGTTCAACTTTCGGGTCTGTGTCTGTGTCTGAACCTCCAGACGGGGTGGAGGATCTGGTGTCCTCTATCAACGAGACCTTACGTCTCGTGACACCCCCTGAGGAGGTGACGGTGCACCCGAAGGAGGTCTATCAATGGCTGCGGCCGGAGGCTAGACCAAGTGGCTCCTTTATGGACCATACTAATTTTGGAAGGGTGGTTAGAGCTCCCAGGTTACATCCTGGGCGGCGTTATGTCCGCAAACCCAAGGACAATCGCTTCCCCTTTCCCCAGGAGGTGCTTCAGGAGTGGTCGCAGTCCCCGAAGGTGGATGCTTCCATGACCAGGATTGCTGCACGCTCTCTTTTCTCTGCCTCTGATAGCTCCTCACTGAAGGATGCTACTGATAGACAGGTCGAGCAACTCGCCAAGTCTTCCTATGAGGCTGTGGGGTCGTCATTTGCCCCTAACTTTGCCACGGTCTGGACCTTACAAGCGATCACTACCTGCTTGGGTGGTATCACTGACCTGGCAAGGTCCAGTCCAGAGGTCCTGGCACTTACCGAGAGGGCGAGGGCCTATGCGGACTACGCCAGAACGGCGACTCTGGAAACTGCCACTCGCTCAGCTGTGGCTTCGGCCAATGCTATAGCGATCCGCAGGTTGTTGTGGCTGCGTCTTTGTGACTCAGATGCCACATCTAAGAAGATTCTGCAGAATCTTCCGTTCTCTGGTGACAGGCTTTTTGGCACAGAGCTGGACAAGCTGATTAAGGATTCTGCTGAGTCTAAGATACCGCAGAATAAACCTAAGCCACGGTATACCGTTAAGAGGAACCCAAAACAGTGGTCCTTTCGGTCCAGCTCACAGTCATCAGCACCGTCCGCTCGCACGGACCGAGGGGGCAAGCCCGCTTCTCAGTGGCGCTCTAAGAGTCGTCCAAAAAAGCCGGCGGGGGCAGCAGCTGCCACCCCCCAAACCCGCCTCTACATGACTCGCTCTCTCTTCCTGCCTCCCCACAGGTGGGGGGCCGCTTGTCTCGCTTTCAGGACGAGTGGCTACTTCACGTTCCAGATCAGTGGGTTCGAGACGTGGTCTCGCGAGGTTACAGGATAGAGCTGACGTCAAAACCGATATCCCGATTCCATCGGTCGGTCCCCTCCCCAGAAAAAGCTCAGGCCTTTTCTTTGGTGTTGGAGGGACTCCGCAGAGACGGAGTGGTGGTCCCGGTGCCTTCCGGGGAGAGGTTCAGGGGTTTTTACTCCAACCTCTTTATCGTCCCGAAGAAGGACGGATCCTTCCGCCCGGTTCTGGACCTGAAGTTGTTCAACCATCACGTGTTGGTTCGGAAGTTCCGTATGGAATCACTGCGCTCAGTGATCGCAGCTGTGTCACAGGGGGACTTCCTAGCGTCCATAGATATACGAGACGCTTACCTTCACGTGCCCATTGCACCGGCTCATCAGCGCTGGTTGAGATTCGCAGTGGGGGAAGAACACTTCCAATTTGTAGCGCTGCCGTTCGGGTTGGCCTCGGCACCGAGGGTGTTCACAAAAGTGATGGCCTCCATGATGGCTCTCCTGCACGGACAGGGACATGCCGTCATTCCCTATTTAGACGACCTGCTGGTCAGGGCGCCATCGGAACACCTTTGTCAAGTGAGCCTGGATGTGACCATGCGGTCTCTGGAACAGTTCGGTTGGCTCCTCAACATTCAGAAGTCAACGCTAGTTCCGACCCAGTCTTTGACATATTTGGGCATGGACTTCAACACAGCCTCAGCCCTGGTGTCTCTGCCGCGAGTCAAACAGATGGCGATCCAATCAGGAGTGCAAGCAGTCCTCCTGTCACCACAATCATCCCTACGGGGGTTGATGAAGCTGGTGGGGCGCATGGTGGCGGCAATCGAGGCGGTGCCTTTCGCACAATTTCGCCTCCGTCCTCTCCAGCTGGAGATTCTCCGCAGGTGGGACAAAAGGACGATCTCCCTGAATCGGCTGGTGACCCTTTCCCAACCGACCAGAGATTCCCTGCAGTGGTGGCTACAGCCACAACACTTGTCTCGGGGCCGGTCCTTCATCAAACCGTCATGGTTAGTGGTGACCACCGACGCCAGTCTGAAGGGCTGGGGGGCGGTGTTCTTACACCACAGGGCCCAAGGCCTCTGGACTCAGTCGGAGTCGGCGTTGCAGATCAACGTGCTGGAGATCAAGGCGGTCTATCTGGCGCTCCTGGCGTTTCAGAGATTCCTCTCAGGACAACCCATTCAGGTTCAGTCCGACAATGCGACGGCCGTCGCTTACATAAATCATCAAGGAGGAACCAGGAGCGCAGAGGCTCTGGCCGAAGTTCACCGCATCCTATCCTGGGCGGAGAACAACAACTGCCTGATCTCTGCAGTTCACATCCCAGGGGTCGAAAACTGGGAGGCCGACTATCTGAGCCAGCAGGGGATGGATGCCGGAGAGTGGTCTCTTCATCCGGATGTCTTCAGAGAAGTCTGCAGCAGATGGGGCACGCCGGACGTGGATCTGATGGCCTCACGGCTGAATCATCAGGTGCCGCAATACATGGCGAGGTCATGGGATCCCCAGTCTCTGGGAGCGGACGCTCTGATCTTGACTTGGTCCAGATTCCATCTGCCGTATGTGTTCCCTCCTCTGGCTCTGATTCCCAGGGTGCTGTGGAAGATCAGGTCGGAGTGCAGGGTAGCCATTGTAGTGGCTCCAGATTGGCCCAGGAGGTCCTGGTACCCGGACCTGTGGCAAATGTCAGGCGGACACAGGTGGGCTCTTCCAGAACGCGCAGATCTACTCGCGCAAGGCCCATTCTTCCACCTCAATTCCAGGGCCCTCAGATTGACTGCATGGCTCTTGAGGCCTGGCTGCTGACATCCAGGGGTTTCTCCCCTACAGTGGTTGCCACTATGAATCGGGCTAGGAAGCCCGTTTCCAGGAAGATGTACCACAGGACGTGGAAAATCTTTTTTACCTGGTGTGCCTCTGGTGGACGGTCTCCGTGGCCCTTGTCCATCCCGACGTTGTTGGCTTTTCTACAGTCGGGTTTGGAGTTGGGATTATCCCTTGGCTCTTTGAAAGGTCAAGTATCAGCATTGTCAGTGCTGTTTGACAGGCGATTGGCGCTCCTCCCGAAGGTCCGTCAATTTCTGCAGGGGGTGTCGCGGATGGTTCCGCCCTACAAGAGACCTCTGGACCCTTGGGACCTTAACATGGTCCTGGCGGCATTACAGAAACCGCCGTTTGAGCCGCTGAGAGATGTTTCTCTATCTCGTCTGTCCCAGAAAGTGGCCTTTCTGGTGGCGATTACGTCTCTGAGGAGGGTCTCAGAATTGGCTGCACTATCGTGCAAGTCACCCTTTCTGGTGGTTCACCAAGACAAGGTGGTGTTGCGCCCACGGCCAGAATTCTTGCCGAAGGTGGTCTCAACTTTTCACCTGAACCAGGAGATTGTTCTCCCATCATTTTGCCCCGCTCCCGTTCATCAGGTGGAGCGTGACCTCCATACTCTGGATCTCGTGAGAGCTGTACGCATTTATGTGTCCAGGACCCCTCCTTTAGGAGTTCGGATTCCTTATTTGTTCTTACGACAGGTCGCTGTAAGGGGTCCGCGGCATCAAAATCGACATTGGCCAGATGGATTAAGGCTTCCATTCAAGAGGCTTACCGGTCTTCTGGTTTGCCTCTCCCGGTGGGATTGAAGGCTCACTCTACCAGAGCTGTAGGTGCCTCCTGGGCCTTGCGACATCGAGCGTCTGCTCTACAGGTGTGTCAGGCGGCCACTTGGTCCAGCCTGCACACTTTCTCTAAGCACTATATGGTGCATGCCCATGCCTCTGCGGATGCAAGCTTGGGCAGGCGGGTTCTCCAGGCGGCGGTTGCCCACCTTTAAAGGGAACCATGTGTTATCCGTCTTGTTGAGGAACTCTTCCCGCCCTGGGGTATTGCTTTAGGACATCCCCATTGTCTGGGTCTCCCATTATGATGACCAGAAAAAAGAGAATTTTGTTTACGTACCGTAAATTCTTTTTTCTTTAATCATCAATGGGAGACCCAGCACCCACCCAGTTGTTCCGTTGCATGTTTTGCATTTGCTCTGTTCTCTGTTGAGACAGTGTTTGCCGGGTTGTTGAACCGTCTGTGCACGGCGTTCTTCCCGATGTTTCGGGTGTGGTTTATTTCCTCCTCGCAGCTTATGGACCAAACTGAGGATGTTCCCTGCGGTAGGGGTTTATAAGCGGAGGAGGCGGTGTCTACAAACTTGTAGTACCTAGTGTGACCTCCGGAGGGCAGTGCCCTAAACCCCATTGTCTGGGTCTCCCATTGATGATTAAAGAAAAAAGAATTTACGGTACGTAAACAAAATTCTCTTTATCTCAGCACAGGAACATTTTTTGTAAACACACCCAATTGTGGAACCTATTATTATTCAAGATCTATTGAATAAAATTAACTTTGTTTGTGGGACAATCTCAATAAGCTGTGATCAGAATGTAATTTTATACATTAAGGAGAACATATCATCTGATTCATGCAGCCTGAACGCGGGCAGCATGAATCAGAGCCTCGCTGCATAATTGCAGTCAGGTATATTTTTTCTTTCAAGATACTTTATAGATCTATCCAGGAGCCATATCCGGAGACTGGAATAGTCTGGCTCTGCCCCTGGTCGGCTATTCCCAGTGCTGCTGAAGTCGACTATGTATATGTGGCGCCCCGGGGTCTGGTAATCAGATTACAAGCTTGGAGGCAAGGCATCTACCAGGTGAAGCACACATATAACATATCCTAACCTGGGCCTGTGGAGCTAGTCAGTTCCTGTCAGGAGAGCTGAGGTGACAGTTGAGCAGAGCAGAAGGAGGAGAGGAAAGTGATCTTGGGGACAGGAGCTGTGTTAGGCCAGTCCAAGGAAATTGACAGTGTGTGGAGCCCATAGCGACCCCTGAGGAGGAGGGAAGGAAGATCTGGGAGAGGTAGTAGTGCCAGCAAGCCCAGAATTAAGTATACAAAAAGATGGAAGCGTGGTGTATGTTTGGGCGCTGAGGTAAGGAAGATCTCTGATGCTGGCTTCTTTTCCGGACTTTATTAAAATAATTGCAGTTATAATTATTCAAGCTTAAGGCTCTCAAAATCCATGATGCATTTCGACGTGCACACACGTCTTTCTCAAGTGAAAGACGTGTGTGCACGTCGAAATGCATCGTGGGTTTTGAGAGCCTTAAGCTTGAATTATTATAACTGCAATTATTTTAATAAAGTCCGGAAAAGAAGCCAGCATCAGAGATCTTCCTTACCTCAGCGCCCAAACATACACCACGCTTCCATCTTTTTGTATCATTTTGACTCCCTATGGGGAGAGTGGTGGAGTGAGCTGCAGAGGAGGGAGAGTACCTGAGAAGACGTCAGCTGGATCGGCCCCTTTACTAGACACGTGACGCCGCCCGGCACTAGTGTTTCCCCGGAGAAGACCTCGTAGGAAGCACGAGGACGGAACCGGAGGATTCCGTTGCTTGATTTTAATAAGCTTATCTACGGGCTGTGGTTTATAACCAGACCAGGTGAGTTTAAACGCAAAAGAACCGCCTGCTAACAGCCCCATGTGTACAGGCGCACTATAAGCTGTTGTTGTTTTTCCTTTACAGAATTAAGTATAGAGACCGAGATCATAAGGGATTATACATCCAGCGGCCAAATTCGAAGAACGGATAGTTATACACTGCCCCGTTCACTGTAAAGCTAAAGAGACACAGCCGCACTGCAGAGCCCAGGAGAGCTAAGTAGAAATACAGCCAAGAGAAGGGTTTACGCTGCTTCTCCTACAGCTACCGTAGTACAGAACAGAGAGGGTCACAGCATTGCTTTATGCAGCCAGGGCCCAACGGACACAATCTAAAAGGAAAGCCTCAGGACTTGCCTGACGTGGAAAGCCTAAAATTACCTCCAAGCTCCGGACCCCGTGAACTTTAGAAAACAGTACCCGGTGCTACCTAAGTTCCACTATTAAAGTTAAAGAAAAGACTGTTACTCTTGCGTCTCCACATCATTGTTTGACCTAATTCCTGCATCCCCATCAACACCAATAACAATTATTATCACCAGCTCAGGGATCATCCTAGCCCTACCTGTGGAGGGTTTAACATCCTGCTGCATCCCAACATCATCCCCTGAAGCGGAGATAAGCAGTGGTAGTCATATCCAGCCACATCCCACAGGTGGTGTCATTGACAAACTCTTATTTGTATTTTTATTTTTTCCCTTTTTAATTGCGGTCCCTCCAGGACCACAGAATCAGTCCACGGCCACCACCGTGACATCCCCCTGTAAGCAGAGAATAAGGACCGGTCCTGAGTAACCCATAGCCCTGAGGGCGATACATATACACAAGGGAAAGATCTTTCAATCACCTACCGCAGCGCAGGGAAGAGCTAGTTGGGGCAGCGCTGGACTAGACTGGTCTCCGATTATGGTCCTCAGAATGATTTTTAAAGTTTCACTTCTCTGAAACACTAGAGGGTTTCCGAGCAAAATATACCTGGCTATAATCATGCAGCAGTGCTCTGAATCATGCTGTGTATGGGTTGAGCAGCATGCATTGGATAATACTATAAAACATCCCCACATCTATCATAACTGTAAGCCAAGGTTTGAATCAATCTCCCAAGAATGGCACAAATAGCCAAAGGGCCTCCAAGAGGTTTAAAAGAAGGAGGTCTTCCTTCATGATAAGATCACCACATGTCTTTTTTTATATGAAAAATGTATTGTGCATATAATTTTATACCTTTTGTTAATATAAATACATTATTATACATGTATTTATATTTATTTCTGGAAATGCTATAAAATGTACCTTTGAAAACAAATTTTCTTACTAACCACTGCAAAGTAATCAAACAAGAACAATAAAACAGCTCAAAACAACTAATAGAACAAGTGGTTTGTCCAAATTCAGCAGACAATGATTATTGTAATTACTACTGCAGTCAAGGTGGGTTTACACGTTGCGATATCGGCGTCCAATTTCAATGAAAAGTCACGTGGTTCGATCGTTGGAGCCGATATCGTTCCTGCGTTGTATGGTGTGAACGTCCAATACGATGCAGGAACGATGTCAATGCGATATCGGGGATTGAATGAGCGTGCTATTCAATGCTCCGATATTGAATGGAGATTGGAGTTGGATCGTGCTGTGTGACAGCCCAACTCCGATGTGAATTTCTACGTCACCCATTTAGTCCCATGTTAAATGGTCGTTCCAGGGTTGGGGGGCGTAGACATCGCACGGACGTTGGATTCATAAATCGCAACGTGTAAACCTCCGATGCGATGCGGGAGAAACGAGCACTAAATGATCGCTCCCGCGCCATTGAATTGCGATATTGCAACGATATTGAAACGTGTAAACCCACCATCAGAATTTTTTGACCCCTGAATAGAATTCTTCATAATGTCTCTTTCACACATCCGTGCAAAAACGCATGTGTGATAGAGGCCATTTTTTTGTGCCAGTGTGTCCATGTGTCAAGCATAGTATGACATAAGTGTGCTGTTGGTGTGCTATTCGTGTAACATCCGGATAGCAAACGAGCAGCATGTCATTGTATACTCACCTCCCTCCAGCGCTGCTTTTCCCTCTCACTTCTGGGGCCTCTGCAGCTCTCATTGCAGTGAATATTCATGACCTTAATGAGCGGCCCCGAGGGACAGGAGCATCGCTGGAGTCGGGTTAGTATAAAATTCTTTATTTTCACACTAAAAGGTCTTTACTTTCATGTGCAGGATGTCTTTAGCACTGATCCATTGACCTGAATAGATCTGTGAGTCTGTGCTGCTGCCCAAAAACAGAAATGTCTCCATGTGGAGCACACAAACACATGTCTGGCCCACACGGAGACATGGTCCATGCAGAGACACGGGCATGTGAAGGGGTCATAGTGTGAAATGTGTATACATATGTACGTGTCTCCGGCATGTGACTGCACAGACAGCAAACATACCGAAGACCTGTACATGTTAAAGAGGCCTAAGGCCGGCTTCACACCATGGTTTTTCGGGTCCGCAGCATGAACTGAGATTTCAGTTTACACAATAAGGTGACATCCCTGAATGTTTCTACACCAAAATTTCAACCCTTGCAGGTCTACCAAATAGTACAGGACATGTCATCTCCAATATGCTTACAAAAACCATATAAATAAGTCACAAATGTTTGGCACTTTTGATCTGTTGAGTAATAAAACAAAACTGGAACTTTTCAAGCCTATGGGTCAGCAGCATTCCTGGAGGAGGGAGGATGAAGCAAGTGCTGAAAAGACTCATTGATATGCTGGAGCTACTTTTCTTTCTCTAGCACTGGAAACCTGCACAGTAGAAGGCAAGATGGATTCACTTAAGAATCAGAAAATGTAAGGAATAATTGTAATGTTTTCTGTGAGGAAGCAGAGGTTTGTCCATCATTGGACCTTACAAGAGGCTAATTATTCCAAGTGTGGCACCCCTGCGGGGATTACCACAGGACCCACTGGTGCAGGGTGGGATGTACACCTTGGCACACACAGCACACAACACCTTCCACCCCAGGCCTGAAGTGGGAGCTCTACTTGCTGCTTTAAGCAAGATCCCCTATAAAGATCCAGGCCTGAGGGGAGAAGTCAGTTCAGTCAGAGAAGTCAGTACAGGAGTGGCAGTTGACGAGTACAGAAGAAGGTACTAGAAGGAGCTGGTTGCTGGGACCAAGCCAGGCCCGGAACCATGAAAGACTGATTCCAGCTGTGCAGCGCCCTGGGGAGAGGGACGGAGGCCAGTGGGAGAGTTAGGAAGAAGGGAACATAGCTAGTAACCCTTAAAGCCAACACGGACACCGGAGTCCGTACCTGCTATATTTCCAATTGTAGCAGAGAAATCCTGGACAGACAGGAGGATTTAGTCCCCCTGAGCTCAGGAGAAAGTAAAGGCTCAAGCTAGACCATTGGAAGGATCAGGGCCCTGGAGAGGACAGGGATCCCAAGAAAAAGGTCCTTAATTTCAGCTTTTGGAGCAGACTCCTGAGGAGAAAGAGCGGCAGATCAAGCTTCAGGCAGATCTCACCTCAACCATCGCACACACTGGCAGTGGAGGCCTCACAATTCTATAAGGTGGATGTCCCAAACTGCACAGGCCACCTGGTTACCCTCCTGGACCGTACCTGCTACCCTACATCAATAAAAAGGTACAGAAACAGAGACTATTGTGTGTGTGTGTGTCTGATTCACCGCTGCCGCCTGCAGTGCCTCCACAGAGCAGTAAACTACTACTCCTCTCATACCCTCCCCGCTGTACTATCACTGCTGTGTCACCATCACCTCAGCGGCCGGCTGCAGTACTGGTGACCACATTACCAGGCACCACAGGTAGCGTCACTTTCCCTATCCCCAAGTTCCCCAATCATCACCCCCCATCAGCCAATTGAGTGCCCAGGGCACGGAACTGGGACTGACCAGCCGTGATTCCCCACCGAAGCCACCGTCCCGGTATCCGAGTAACCCCTTCCCTGCTGGCCCGACTCACAAGTGTGGCACCCCAGGGGTTAATGTGCCACAGTAACATCACCAAGGGTTAACTCCCCACACAACCCACAACACTACACTAGCATCTCCAGGCAAGAAGGGGGAGCTAAAGCTGCTTCCCTATCTATTCTGGGTGGAGAGGAAGTGGCAGTTAGTTCAGTGTGGAGCAGCACTCAGAGAGTTCAGTTCCTGAGAGAACTGAGGGAAAGGACCTGGGTGTAAAAGGGCTGCGTTCGGCCCAACCCATGGGCCACTGTCCACTTCCAGGCCAGCCAGGGTTTGAGGAATAGGAAAAGCAGAGGAACACACCCGGGACACGGAGGTACCCAAAACTCACCCCGGTGAAGCGCAAAGACCGGATACCGGATCCGCAATTGTGCCTGACACAAGCAGCACAGAAAACACCGGATGAGTGAAGATTTTATATCTTCACTGTGCCACAGCGAAGCAACACGGCGGGGTCAGAGACACAAAGATAAGACTCAAGTTGCCTAGCAAGTTTGGTACCAGTGAGGAGAGACAGGGCCGGCAGCCTAGCTAAAGCAGCAGCAGGGCCACACACACAGCGCAGGAGTAGGAAGCTAAGGACCCGGCTAAGGTGGGAGCAACCCGGACCTGGTACAGACTCTGTGGACAATATCTACTGAATACCATCTGCAGTAAATATTTGAAAAACTACAAAACCGTGAGTCTGTGTAATCCTTGCACTCGAGCCCTACTCTCCCTAACAAACTGTTATTATCTCTACTACTACCCCTACCCTGCATCATCCATAGACTATCATCATCACTGCCCCGGGCAACCAGGCTCTGCCCGTGGAGAGCCGTTACATCACTGGCTGCCAAACATCATCCCTGGAGGTTCTGCAGCAGCGGTGGTCACCCTGACCACATACCACGGGTGGCGTCACAACTATATCCCCTGTAAATAACCCCCAAACCCTTTACTTGTGGGCTCAGGACATGGTCCGGACCAAGACCCCCGTGATACCCCGGTCCGGTACCGAGAACTCCGTCCCAGTGGGCTCCACACAAGCATACCTCAATGTCCACTAAGGCTCAGTTTCCTGCCTTGAACCGCATAAATAATCTTTGGTGTAAATTGTATAAATGGGTTGCCAAACACAAACCCAAGAATACTAATGACCTACTGTAGGTTAAGGTTTCCCGTGAATATTGCCAAAAGTTGGTATTTAGTTATGTAACAAGTTTGGAGTAGGTAGTCTTAGCCATAAAAGGGTGTTCTACAGAAACTTGTCATGGAGAGGTTGAATAATTCTGAGACTGCAGTAGTTATATGGTAACAACCACTTGTTATATTAATTGTATTTGTGATAGTTATTGTAAATTGTTCTTGTTTCATTGGTTTACTGCAAACAGCAGAAAAATTGCATATTTTTCTAATCAACCTAATTAGTGATCAGACAAAGTCAGAGCTATTCTTTATATAAATTTGCTATAATGATATCTCAGGGATGGACCCAGACTAAGGGTGTGCAACTACAGTACATGGGTCCTCTTATGTGTCTGTGACAAAAGCTGTTGCTACTTTGGAGGTGGACGTAGGGCCCTTCATCTCTTGGACTGCCGTGTGGCTGCACAACTGCACCAATGTTATGTTTGTCCTTGTGAAGCCTAAAGCCCTACATTTTCTTACACATTTGACATGTATTTAAAAGAAAACCATATGCTTAGATACCGGTAACTGTTTTTCTCTTTCACAGGGAAATCAACATTTTTTTTTCATCACCTGCTTGCCTGACTGCAAGTTTTACAAAGAAAAGGTATGGAAAAGACTGTATTATTTCATGGTACATTTTAATTATATTAAAATTACAATTACAGTTTGATAGTATTTATAAGCATTCTTTATATGATTTGTATACGACAAAATGACAACCCCATTGCTATAAGAATGCTAATATATTTTTAGAATAATATGAAGGAGTGTAATGATTTTGGACATTTCTTACTGTCCAGTGCATATAGATTTGTAGGTATTCTTCATTAAAATGGTACTTTTACATTTACAACTCTTAATACTAATCTGTGTTTCCATGAGTACAGACTACAAAATAAACCTCTGTAGTACGATCCAGATGTCATAAATAACCCCAGGACTGCCACTAGGAATTTCAAGGCCCCTCATTATCAAACTTTTGGGGTCCCTCATGAGACTCCACCCCTCAAACCTTCCACAGTTCCACTGCCCACTTTTGGAAAACCTCCATTTATGCACCATGACCTCACCAATCACACATTAACAGTACCCCTCAAAGACCAGATCACATACAAACATAGCTAGGTTTGCATTGGTATGGAGCGCAGTCAACTCTGTGATAATAAGTTTTGGAAATCATATACCTCACGTAGGAAACTGCCATATATATATATATATATATATATATATATATATATATCCCCAGGAGACACTGAGGGCATATACGGCACTGTAGTGTGCTAGGGCTCGGGGGCACATAGACTGGGGGTGAGCTGAGCTCTGCAGGAGCCACAAATAAGTATGATCTCTCCCCGGGTCCCCACCCATTGAGGGGGTGAACTGAGCTCTGCAGGCAGGAGCCACAGCGATGTTCTCTTAATCATGGTGCTTTGCCATGGGACACAATCCACTACAATTTTGAGAGTTCTTTTGCAGCTGTTTCTTCCAGAGGCAATGGGAAACATGGTATTACTGAGTAGTGTGGTATGATTATTATGAGCTTGTGCTTATACACATGGCTGGCTCCAGGTTTTACTGGGCCCTGTGGTGGTCTTTATAATCCTCCATATGGCATAATGTAGCCTCTATGATCCTGCATATAGCATAAAGTGGTCTCTATAATCCTGCATATAGCATAATGTTGCTTCTACAGTGTTGGCCAAAAGTATTGACACCCCTGCAATTCTGTCAGATAATACTCAGTTTCTTCCTGAAAATGATTGCAATCACAAATTCTTTGGTATTATTATCTTCATTTAATTTGTCTTCAATGAAAAAAACACAAAAAGAATTGTCCTAAAGCCAAATTGGATATAATTCCACAGCAAACATAAAAAAGGGGGTGGGCAAAAGTATTGGCATCATGTGATGCTTCTCTAATTTGTGTAATTAACAGCACCTGTAACTTACCTGTGGCATCTAACAGGTGTTGGCAATAACTAAATCACACTTGCAGCCAGTTGACATGGATTAAAGTTGACTCAACCTCTGTCCTGTGTCCTTGTGTGTACCACATTGAGCATGGAGAAAAGAAAGAAGACCAAAGAACTGTCTGAGGACTTGAGAAACCAAATTGTGAGGAAGCATGAGCAATCTCAAGGCTACAAGTCCATCTCCAAAGAACTGAATGTTCCTGTGTCTACCGTGCCAGTGTCATCAAGAAGTTTAGAGCCCATGGCACTGTGGCTAACCTCCCTAGATGTGGATGGAAAAGAAAAATTGACAAGAGATTTCAAGGCAAGATTGTGCGAATGGTGGATAAAGAACCTCGACTAACATCCAAACAAGTTCAAGCTGCCCTGCAATCCGATGGTACAACAGTGTCAACCCGTACTATCCGTCGCCGTCTGAATGAAAAGTGACTGTATGGTAGGAGACCCAGGAAGACCCCACTTCTTACCCCGAGACATAAAAAAGCCAGGCTGGAGTTTGCCAAAACTTACCTGAGAAAGCCTAAAACGTTTTGGAAGAATGTTCTCTCTTTTTGGGCAAAGGCATCAACATAGAGTTTACAGGAGAAAAAAAGAGGCATTCAAAGAAAAGAACACGGTCCCTACAGTCAAACATGGCGGAGGTTCCCTGATGTTTTGGGGTTGCTTTGCTGCCTCTGGCACTAGACTGCTTGACCGTGTGCATGGCATTATGAAGTCTGAAGACTACCAACAAATTTTGCAGCATAATGTAGGGCCCAGTGTGAGAAAGCTGGGTCTCCCTCAGAGGTCATGGGTCTTCCAGCAGGACAATGACCCAAAACACACTTCAAAAAGCACTAGAAGATGGTTTGAGAGAAAGCACTGGAGACTTCTAAGGTGGCCAGCAATGAGTCCAGACCTGAATCCCAGAGAACACCTGTGGAGAGATCTAAAAATGGCAGTTTGGAGAAGGCACCCTTCAAATATCAGGAACCTGGAGCAGTTTGCCAAAGAAGAATGGTCTAAAATTCCAGCAGAGCATTGTAAGAAACTCATTGATGGTTACCGGAAGCAGTTGATCGCAGTTATTTTGGCTAAAGGTTGTGCAACCAAGTATTAGGCTGAGGGTGCCAATACTTTTGTCTTCCCCATTTTTGGAGTTTTGTGTGAAATGATCAATGTTTTGCTTTTTGCTTCATTCTCTTTTGTGTTTTTTTCATTGAAGACAAATTAAATTAAGATAATAATACCAAAGAATTTGTGATTGCAATCATTTTCAGGAAGAAACTAAGTATTATCTGATCCCCCAATGTGGAGCTTAGTGTTGCCACATGGTTTTTTTTTGCCTTCCTCTGGATCAACATGTTAGGCTATGGGTTGAACTAGATGGACTTAAAGTCTTCCTTAAACCTTAAAACGATGTTACTAGAATTGCAGGGGTGTCAATACTTTTGGCCAACACTGTATATTTCATTAGTATTTGGTACCATTGGCCTTACACTGTGTGTCTTGGGACAAACGTTATGGATATGCTTCCACAAGCTTCTCACAATAGTTGGTAGGAATTTGGGCCCATTCCTCCTGACAGAGCTAGTGTAACTGAGCCATGTTTGTAGGTTGCCTTGCTTGCACCTGCCTTTTCTGCTTTGCCCATGAATTTTCTATAGTACTGAGATCGGGGCTTTGTGATGGCCACTCCAATACATTGACTTTGTTATCCTTAAACCACTTTGTAACCAGTTTGGCAGTATGCTTCGGGTCATTGTCCATTTGGAAGACCCATTTCGGCCAAGCTTTAACTTCGTGGGTGATGTCTTGAAATGTTGCTTCAGTATTGCCATATAATCTTCTTTCCTCATGTTGCCATTTATTTTGTGAAATGGACCAGTCCCTCCTGCAGCAAAACAACCCCACAACATGATACTGTCACCCCAGTAATTCACACTTGGGATGATGTTTTTAGGCTTCCAAACTTCTCCCTTTTTCCTCCAAACGTAACCATGGTCATTATGGCCAAACAGTTCAATTTTAGTTTCGTCAGACCACAGAACATGTCTCCAAAAATGTATGTTTGTGTTCCTGTGTGCATTTGTTAAATGAATCTGAATTTTTGATGTTTCTTTTGGAGTAATGGCTACTTCCTGCCAGACTGGCCTTTCAGCCTATGTTGATACAGTACTCGTTTCACTGTGGATAATGACACAATCTTATCAGCTTCCGCCATCATCTTCACAGGGTCTTTTGCATTTGTTCTTGGGTTGATGTGCATATATTGGACCAAAGCATGTTCATCTCTGGGACACGGAACCCATCTTCTTCCTGAGTGGTATGATGGGTGGACATTCCCATCTTGTTTGTACTTGCGTACAATTGTTTGTACAAATGAACGAGGCACCTTCAGGTATCTGGAAATTGCACCCAAGGATCAACCAGACTTGTGCAAGTCCACAATTCCCTTCCTGATATCTTGGTTGATTTCTTTAGACTTTCTGGTGTGTAGTAAAATACATCAACAGGTGTGTCTCTAATTAAGTCAGATGTTGCCAAGAAATCTCAGGAGCTTCCAAACATATGACATCATAGGGCTGTTCCAAATTGTTTAAAGACATCTTAGTATATGTAAACTTGTGACTTTGCAGAAAGAATTAAAATACATTAAAACATTCTCTATCATTATTTTGACATTTGGAAAATATAAATAATTATGGTGATCCTAACTAGTGATGTGTCGTTCGTGAACGAGTCAGCACAAAGAGCCGGCTCCCTGCTGTGAACGATAAGAACCGGCTGTCCACTGTGAGTGAGCCAAATTTGTTTTCTTTAACCCTCTGTCTGCTGGGGACTGGGTACTTGAAGAACAGAAATTGTAGTGCTAGGTGTGGAATCATGATAAGGACCTGTGGGCTCCTCCCACATGAAAGATTACACTCACAGTGATTAGCTCCTTAGTGAACATGATCTGTGATGTCAATAAGGTCTTTAAGTAAGTTTGCTAGTACAATATGTAAAGTGTAGAGTCAGAGCCTCAAACAGACTGACACTGATAGTTTTATTTCAGAGTCAGGCTTGTTTCACACATCTGTGCCTCCGGTATGTGTGCGGCTTGTGCCAACACGTGCTGGAGGCACAGACATATGGAGACACATCATATCCTATGGCCTCCTTCAGACATATATACATCTGCACGGACTGTGTCTCCGTATGGAGCAGATGCATGACCATGTGCTCCACACGGAGACATGTCCGTTTTTTGTTGGCAGCACTGACCGGTTTTGGCCAAAAACGTCCTGAACACAGATATCCTCCATGTGACATCCGTGTGCACAGATCAGAGCCAGGAGTTTTAAGTGTTAAAATAAAGAATTTCCTCCTCACCTGCCTCCAGCGCTGCCTGCTCCTCTCACTTCAGGGGCTCATGAGGCTCATCTAATATTCACTACTCTGAGTGCCGCGCCCTGGAAGAGAGGAACAGGCAGCGCTGGAGGGAGGTGATGCAATGCAATCATGCATGCAATGACGGATATAACCCAGATAGCACACGGACAGCACACATAAAGCACCCGGACAGTGCATGCTCCACTCCCCTCCCCTGGTCGCCATCTCCGCATGCTCCCCTTCCCCAGTACCAGTCTCCGCACAGGAGGGCAGAGAGAGTGCACAGGTGGCACAAAGAAAGCGCACAGGGAGAGCAGAGGGAGAGTGCAAGGGGGAGCAGGAAAAGTGTAGGGGAGCAGAGAGCGCGCACGGGGCAGAGAGAGCGCACGGGGCAGAGAGAGCGTACGGGGCAGAGACAGCGCATGGGGCAGAGACAGCGCATGGGGCAGAGACAGCGCACGGGCAGGGGAGAGTGCAAAGGGCAGGACAGAGAGAGCGCAAGGGGCAGAGAGTGTGCATGGGGCATTGAGAGCATGTGGCAGTAGAGAGAGCACAAAGGGCAGGACAGAGAGCACACAAGGCAGGACAGTGAGTGAGCGCACAGTGTGGGGCAAAGAGAGAGCACCGGGGGGCAGAGAGAGATCGCACAGGCAAAGGAGAGAGCACATGAGAGAAGACATCACATGGGGGAAGACAGGTCAAAGGAGAGAGCACAGGGGGAAGAGAGACAGCACACAGTGGGGGGAGAGACAACAGCTGTCCCTAGCACCACAGAGCTGCCCCCATTGTGACTTTGTCTGCATGAAAATCTTTACAGGATGTTAATACAGCGTCCAAAAAATGGCTTCCTTCACTGTACATATCAGGTAGTCAATGTTGTTTGAGTCAAAAGCCGGCTCTTTTTGGTGAGCGAAGCCGGATGATTAAAAAGAGCTGGACTGCCCATCACTAATCCTAACTGACCTAAATCAGGGAGGTTTATTATGATTTCATGTCAGATAGTGAGAAAAACATGCATATGTGTCTTTTTATATAGTGTATGGAAACTTTTGATTTCAACTGTATATACGTTTGATACAGGTATGTACCAAATGCTGTGATATTCAGCAGGTGAATATTTGGTCTCCCTTATCAGTAGGCATACGAAACGTGCGTATGAAGTAGGTGTATGAAACGCGCGTTGGGATCAATAAACTATCACAAGCAAAAATGACAAATTAAATGGCTGAGGGAACAAACCATTGAAGAACAGATGGACAAACAAAAACACAGAAATTGTGCTAAAGTCCAACCACTAATTAGACTAAAATGGGTTGTTATCAGTAAAGGCCACTTTACACACACCAACTTCTGTGTCCAACTTCTGAACAAATCTCTGGTTGCAGTGAAATCATGGACACATTGTTACATTTGTACACAGCCACAAAATGGAGCAATGTGTCCATGATTTCACTGCAACCAAAGATCTGTTCAGAAGTTGTGTAAAGTGGCCTTAAGAATCTTGGACAAAAGTTGATATCCAGAATGCCTGGGAGAATTGCAAAAGTACTGAAAAATAATGGTCAACTTATTATTGAATTTGTGACGTAAATGTGACATATTTATCAATAAAAGTGTAAAAACCTATGAAATGTTTATAATTGTACTTCCATAACCATAGAAACATCTTGTTAAATGATCTAAAAATACTGAAGCCTCAAACTTTGGAGAAAACAAAATTTGTGTCAGTCTAAAAACTTTTGGGAACAGCTGTATTGAGTAGAGAAACAAGAGAGATAGGATGAGTGTGTGACTGCATGATCAGCTGCACAGGGTTTGTTTATAGTCCATAGCTATAGAGACTTGGGGTGCTTTTACATTACGATTTTGGAGCCCTCATGTATCCCTATGGGTGACAGATTGGACCGGATTTGGCCTAATTGCCATCCGATTTGTGTCGGATCCGATTCTGTCATATTTTTTTCCTGTGCCCAAAATCGGAGACTGCTCTAATTTTGGGCACAGCGGACCAAATCGGATCGAATCAGATCCGACCTGATCCGCGGCAATTAACATGGGGGCCTGTGGAGCACGGGTCCGAGAAAACATCGGATCGTTTCTCTGACCCGATTTCAGTGTACTGAGCATGCTCAGTACACTAAAACCGCTCTGTTCCCCTTTAATTTCACTTCTGCAATGTATATACATACATTGCGGAAGTGAAATTAAGTAAATGAGGGTTAGAAATAAAAAACTTTTATGCTCACCTCTCCGGCGGTGTCCCGCGCTGTCTCGCTCATGGGGCTTAAGGACCTGGTGTTGCCCGGCAACCCGATCAGCTGAGCGGTCATATGACCGATCAGCTGATAGGGTTGTCATATGACTGCGTGGTTGAAATCTCCCGCCTGCCAAAGTTTAATTTGATTTAATTCGCTCAGCTGATACCAGTCGTGTGACCGATCAGCTGAGCAGTTTAAATCCTGTGCCCGCCAAAATTGATTGGCGGGGCGGGAGATTTAAACCACGCGGTCATGCGACAACCCGATCAGCTGATTGGTCACATGACCGCTCAGGTGATCGGGTTGCCAGGCAACGCCAGGTTCGTAAGGAGCGTGATAGCGCGTGACACCGCTGGAGAGGTGAGGATGTTTTTTTTTATTTTTAACTCTTTAGTCACTCCCGCAATGTGTATATATATATATATATATATATATATATATATATATATATATATATATAAATATATATATATATATACATTGCGGGAGTGAAAGTGCCCGGCTTGCCTGCGCTTTGCAGGCTCGGGCTTTCTGTGTCGGGGTCCGTGACAATCACGGACCCAGAGACAGAAGTAGCATCTGGAGGTCACCACCGATGCTGTCCGTTTCTGTCTGCGCGGTCCTGCAAAAAGTAGGATCCCACGGACAGGAAAAAAAGATGTGATGTGAAAGCAGCCTTAGGGTAAGTGCAAACAGTCAGTATTGCTTGTATTCTGGACGCAGTATAATTTCTCTTTTGGAGATGCCAGTGTCATGTTTTGGAAAATGCATTGTACGTGCCCATAAACAGGATTACTGACACAGTGTATTTTTGCTGTATTTTCCCACTCAGAACACTAGCGTCTCCACAAGAATAAATTGACATGCTGCAACTCGGAAAGTAACAACGCATGTCAGTTTATGGAGTGCCAAAAAGAAGCACAGTTGTCAGAAGATTTCTATAAATCCCATTTACTGTGCTTATATTGTACAATGTATCATTTTGGATGCAATGAAGACACATTGCTTTCAAAATGTTGCTAATCCTGGCCATAGGCATGGTTTCTTATAGATCTGCACACAGTCTATGATGTAGGCACAAAAGGAGAGTACATTTGTAATCTAGGGTATTTGCAAATTTGGACAAAATAAAATAGTTACAAGAGAGGACATGGCCTATAGACTTTCACCTTCGAGCACCCTCACCCCCATGATAAAATTAGCTTCCAGAGATTCCTATTGGTAGCCGACACTTCGAGCTGTAGCTGCTTATGCTAGGAAACCTGGTGTGTTGAGAGTTTCATCCATTATTTGTTTGCCAATAAGATGTTTTGTGCCGTTAACCCAGTGGAATAATTGTGAGCTTTTCATTCACCCTAGTATTTTTTGATAATGTAAATTGTAGAAGATTTTAGAATATAAAAGCTTTGACAGCAACATAAAAATACCGTAGTTAGATATGTCTGCTACTATATAACTCATTTTCCTTCTCTGTTACACCCCTTATAGTGCTTCTACATCTGACACATCTCCAATAGTGGATCTTGTTGTTGCAGATGAAATGTTCACAAAACTGTGCCAAAACAAGTGGATTGCTGACATTGTAAGTGATTTTTTTTTCCAAGAGTAAAACCTTATTTTTCCATCAACATAGCTTGATTTTACAGGATGAACTGTAGTTTAAATGTCAACATTTCTGTACCACATAACATAGTGAAAAACTGGAAAAAATTACAAGTAGGGTGAGATCGTGAAAAAAAAAAAATAAAATTCCTTCATTTTTTTTTTTTGTTTTTACAGCATTTAGTGTATTGTGAAAAGGACCATGAAAAATTATTTTGCAGATCAATAAGACTACATCATCACCACATTTTACATCGTTTTTTTAGTTCTTTTCTATTTTAAAAATGTAAAAAAATTAGATGACTTTACAAAAAAATTATTTTGTTTTTGTGTTGCCATTATCTGAGACCCATAATTTTATAATTTCTCTGTCAATTGAGTTTATGAGCTCTTGTTTTTTGAAGTCGAGAGCTGTAATTTCTATTAGTTTCATTTTATTGTAGATTGAATGTGTCGAATCGCTCTTTTATGGGTAGATAAAATTACCAAAAATGGCAATTTTGTCAGGATAGTGCACAATGGTCTTCAAGTTGTGTCCTGATCTCTTCCAACACTATATGTAGGTCTAAGTGCAAGTAAGATGGCAGGTATACCCTCGGTTTCATAGGAGCAATATGATGCAGGGATGGGGCTTAAGTATGCCCCCATCCCTACCCCCCCATTATGCAAGTGCAACTGAATGGACACCCACACCATTTAGAACCACAAAGATTTACTGGTGAGAAGAAAATCTATATATTGGGATAACTACTGTTATAACACAGCCATGTATGCAGCAGGCTCGTCTCCTGAGCCTGCTCTATGTACCTGAAGTGTGATAATACATGTCAGGAAAAGATTAATAGTAAGAAAATGTGGTTTGCTAATTTATTGCAAATTTTTCATTCTGGAAATCTGTGGACTACCAAGTTCATAGTCTTATACTAGTTCAGCTAAGTGTAGAAACACAAGTTCTACTACTATTAAATGTTTTTCTTGCTTCCTCCTAGATATGCTCAAGTTTGAAAAATGAACTGATTCCAGCAACTGAGGGTCTTCCAAATCTCTTTGAGGCTGTATCCATCTTTCTTTTAATCCCAACATGCCCTATAATGCATGATCCCAAGATATGCTTGCCGTTAGCAACCTCTTTTGCACAGGTCATCAACAATCTCAGCTCAAATGCTTTAAAAATTTTGGGTATGTTCTGTAATTTTCCATGGAAAAGCACTTTTCAGAAAAAGCTAGTGACATAATTTCTCAAAGATAGTGAGAAAAACATACTATGTGTCTTTTTATATAGTGTATGTAAACTTCCGGTTTCAACTGTATGTGCCCATATCCTGGTATGTGCCCCATATCCTGGTATATGATCCCATATCCTGGTATATGATCCCATATTCTGGTATGTGCCCCATATCCTGATATGTGCCCCATATACTGTTATATTCCCCCATCCTGATATATGTGCCCATATCCTGGTATATCCCTCAACCTGGTACTTATGGCCCCCAACACGGCGCACACTTAAGTAAAATAAATAAATGATTATACTCACCTCATCCCATCAGTCCCCTGCAGGATCTCGTCATCCTCTTGTCTTCTTTTGCTGGTAGATGATCGGTGTCTGAGTGCACAGCGATGACATCACTATTGTGCATCCCGATCCACATATGCTGTAAACTCCTGGGAAAAGAAGACAGGAGTATGCGATGTAGAGTGGCAGTAATAGGAGGCGAGTATAATCTTTTGTGCCAGGATATTCACTGTTCCCAAGCCAATGATGATACGTGGGAAGCAGTGAATATCCACACACACAATCGCCTGTGGCTGCAGAGTGGTCACGTATGACGGCTTTTTAACTTAAAGGAAAACTGTCAGGTCAAAATCCACATGTAACTGATATCATTTTCTAATTCCTCCCTCTAAACTCTCTCTATTGATATGTTTCATTTATTTATATTTCCCTCCTATCTTCTGTAAACTTCAAATAAAGAGATTGATTCCATCTGTCACTCACAGTGAATGATCCACTTAGTTCTCTGCTGTCCACTTCCCATTTATGAATATGCATGTCACATCACAGCACAGGAGATCAGTGGGGGGACTGTATTCTCCTCTCTGCTCTCTGTGTGCAGCATCACAAGAGGCAAGAGGTGAACTAAAGCACAGAAACTGTCACAGTACAGCAGGGTATCTGCTTTACAGACACAAATGGCGTCTAGATAAGGCAGACCTGCAGTAGCTCTCTCCCTCCTTGGTGATATCAATTGAACAGACCTGTAAGTGAAACCTGACACTGTTAGCAAAGGGTGGAGGGAGCTGCTGAGAAGGTGTGCATAATTACATGACAGTTTATACAGCACAGGACTAATCGTCTCTGCTTATAATGGGACAGGACTAATCCAGCAGCTCTCTGCAGGGTCTGACAGTGCTGATAACATCTAAATAGGGACAGACAAGAGCGTAATAGGGTCTTATCTTCTTATTGAATGGAAATTTTATTAAGGCACTGCTCACCTTCTTCGTTTGTGTGCCTCACAACTGGTTAAATCGCTCATACAGCTGCTGCAGGACCCACCGTTCCACAAGGAACAACGTGCATAGATATCCAAAGGACTGAAGATGAAGAGTAGTCCATGCTGCTTTTTGCAAGAAAAAGACAGAATCTTGTAAAAGGAAGATGTTTATTCTATGCGTTTCGAGGCTGTCCCAGCCTCTTCCTCAGGATTCTTGCGGTGTGTTCCTGAGGAAGAGACTGGGACAGCCTCGATACGCATAGAATAAACACCTTCCTTTTACAAGATTCTGGCTTTTCCTTGCAAACATCAGCACGGGCTACTCCTCATCTTCAGTCCTTTGGATATCAATGCTGATAACATGGAAACTACAAACGGTACAATAATGATTTTATATGATTTTAAAAGGTCTGCCCAGGCACAATTCAAGGGTTGACATTAGTATCATACTGAAAAATGACCTGACAGTGTCCCTTTAATTTAATATTCACCTCTCTTGCCGGCCATCATTCTGCCCACCTTTCAGCGCTAGCTTCATTGCTGAGAGGTCATAGGCAGGGGGAGAGGTGAATATTAAATTACCTTAAACAGTGACCCCAAATGGTCACCGGCAGTAGGTCTACCATCTCTGTCCCCCTACTCAGCCACATCTACAGCCAGACATCTGTATTGTACATCCAGACTATAAGACACCCCTCACTTTCCCCACAATTTTTTTTGAGAAAAAGTGTGTCTTTTAGAGTCATAAAAATATGGTAGCTCTATTTTGACAAGGAGGAAAAAAGCCTGAATATAAGTATGAGGAGGTAATCAAATGGGTAGAATATGAGAGACTTTAGTCAAGGTCATATTGGAGGTTATACCTGCAGTTAAAAGGAATCTGTCACCAGATTTTTGGTGCATTATCTGAGAACAGCATGATGTAGGGGTAGACAACCTGATACCAGTGATGCATCAGTAACTGATCAGTTTCCTGCAGTGTTGATTAAAACTGTTTTATATGCTGCAACTCTACAAATTCTCTGAATGTGGAGTTCTGTTTAACCCTGCCCACACCACTGATTGACAGTTGTGTAAACTGCATAGGCAGAAAGTTGGTAATCAGTAGTGGGGGTGGAGTTATACAGAGATAATAAATATGGTGAACTAGATGGCAACAGGCTTAATAGTCCTTTAGTGATAAACTCCCGCTGATAAAACAATGCTTTTATAAAAACTACACTAAGCAGTCCAGTAAGTGACACATTACTATAATATGTATCTCATTCTTTAAATCATGCTGTTTGGGTTAGCAAAAACATGGTGACAGAATCCCTTTCAGTTAGGGTGCATTTTGAATAGAATTATGTTTTATTGTATTGTATTTCATCCTTTTTTGTTCATTGTTTTATACTCATTTGATGTCTTTAAAGGGAATCTGTCACCAGGTCTTTGCCACCTAATCTGAGAACAGCATAATCTAGAGACAGAGACCCTGATTATAGCGATGCATTAATAAGGCTGCTTGCTGCAGTTTTCTTAAAACTATTATTTTATCACCATAAGATTATCACTAGGTGACTAGTAAACCAGCTGCCAGGTAGTCAATCATATTAATGAGCTCTACATAATCTTGCCAGAGGCCCAGGACAAGATATTTTAGTGCTCTATACAGACGAAGCCAATGGTGTTTGCCCCACACACACATTCCGGGGAACACTCAGTCCTCAAGTAAATGAATGGGTCAAAGAGTAATCTTAGGCTAGCTTCATACCATGCCAAATTATGGTATAAACTGAATTAGATTTTATTGGTACATAGTTAAAATTACAAGGAAATTATAAATAATACATCATCAATTCTAAAAACACCACAATAATAATGCATCAAACTATTTCCGATTGTTGCGGATCTTAAAACAGGGATTGGGGCCACAAAAATATTAAAAAACAATTTGTGAGAGTATTGTACATCCAGTATAAATCAATCAAACACCTGCGTAATTCAATTAATATACATCCGTAGGTATTCCTTAAATAACAACTTGGTGCCAACCAGGGTGACCAGTTCAATCTCCAGACCCCACTACCCAGTATATAGTCAACAAAAAAGGCTCTGTGTGAAAAGGTGCTTTGTGCAAAAAATTAAAAATTAATAAAAAATATAATATATATTATATAATAAATAATATATAAACATCATATACGTAAAAAATTATATATATAAATGGTACCACATCTTCACACAAAAAATTAAATAAACACCAGTGTCAACACAATTAATAGAACTTGTCACACAATATAATTGCTTCACAAAATTGAAAAAGTGTATAAAGACAACTTATTGCTGCAAAGTTATAAAAAATGATTAAAAAAACCCGTGATTCACAATGTATAAAGTGCACAATAAAAGGAGCCCTTCAAAAATTAGACCAATATATCGGGAGGGGAATGTTCAGAGATTATCCTGACCCTGAGGGATCAACCTTGAATCTTCCACAGATAGATAAAATATTAATTTTACTATAGGGAGGCAATATTCCTCCTCTATCACAAAGAAAAGCAGTACTTCTCTTATATCAGAACAGGTGTATGCACACCTGCAAGTTTCCTGCAGAAACCTAGTTACTCTCACATGAATATACCAGCTGTATGGTTTACAGGCAGCTACCTATTATCCTCCTGTGCTGAGGTCGGACAATGTCCAGTAATGTCTAATCCCCTCAGTAACGGTATAGTTACCTGTCCAAAAAAGATGCACCGTCACCCTGACGCGTTTCGCCCTGCGGCTTCTTCTGGAAGAAGATGCATTATTATTGTGGTGTTTTTATAATTGATGATGTATTATTTATAATTTCCTTGTAATTTTAACTATGTACCAATTAAATCTAATTCAGTTTATACCATAATTTGGGCTGACAACTCATTTTTATATAGGTTTTGCTTACTCAGAGTTTGCCTGTTAACCTTAGTGGCCTATTATCTGGTTTTTTTTAGCTTCATACCATGTTTTTCATGTATCAGGTTCTGTTCGGTGTTTTGGAGGAAACACCGGACAGAGCCTGATAGCCCCGGATAGAACAGAACCGGAGGGCAAATACGCCCTCCGGTCCTCTTTTCTGCCAGAATCGGCAGATCACAGGGTTCAGGAGCTGTCCCTGCTGAAATATCAGGATCGCAGCTTGCGGGGAGCTAGCCGCGGTCCTGAAATCTCAGCGGGGAGCTCTCCAGGTGCTGAAGTTCAGCGTCGGCCGGTGCTGAGCTCCTGCACCCAGCGTCCAGAAACCAGACAGATTTGTCTGTCGTGTCTGGCACAATCCGGCGCCCATAGACTCACATGTTATTGGGTGCCGGATCGTGCCGGATCCAAGTAGATCCAGGTGGATCCATTATGTGTCACTTTTTGCCCCGGACACAAAAACGCTGCAAACTGCGTTTTTGTGTCTGGAAGAAAATCCAAATTCTCCCGGATCCTCCTAGACAGATGGAAACCAGATGGCAAATAGCTGCCATCCAGCCCCATAGGAACACTATGGGGCCGAAATCTGATCCGGGGCTGTCCGGTTCACACTGGACAGCCCCAGATCAGCAAAACAGTGGTGTGAAGCCGGTCTTAAAGGACCCCTAAAGCACCTCCAATGGGTAGAATTGTACCCTTTCTCACTCAAAAATACCAGCAAAAAACAAACAAACAACCAAAAGTTGTGTACTTTATGGGTCAGGCTCAACAGAAGGTGCATTTTCAAAGTTATACACAGAATTATTAATTGTTTGGAATCCAATTACAGAATGCAAGGGACAAATAACAACAATATCCATCCCTGACATCCTATATGATAATGTCAGACTCAAGGTCAGTCATGGAAACTAATATAACTTAAAGCGAACCTGTCACCCCCCCTGGACATCAAAAGCTATAATAGCCACCTTCTGCAGCACTAAGGCTGCATTCAGGGAAGGTGGCTATAAGCTTTTGATGCCCTTTATACTATTAAATATGAACTTATATAAAGGCTTACTCTTAAGAAGACCTAAGACCGGGAGGCGGGGTTTCGCGCTCCTCCGACCCGCCTCCTCTTGTCAGTCATGGTGCTCGCCTGCTGCTGCCTCCCCTCATGAACGCGCGCCTCCGTTCTCGTCTATGGAGCCGCACATGCGCTGTGCGCCGGGTGTCCAGGAAGTCGTCGGGCTGCGCGCGCAGCGCATGCGCGGCTCCATAGACGAGAACGGAGGCGCGCGTTCATGAGGGGAGGCAGCAGCAGGCGAGCACAATGACTGACAAGAGGAGGCGGGTCGGAGGAGCGTGAAACCCCGCCTCCCGGTCTTAGGTCTTCTTAAGAGTAAGCCTTTATATAAGTTCATATTTAATAGTATAAAGGGCATCAAAAGCTTATAGCCACCTTCCCTGAATGCAGCCTTAGTGCTGCAGAAGGTGGCTATTATAGCTTTTGATGTCCAGGGGGGGTGACAGGTTCGCTTTAACTATAATAGAGGCCCACTGGTTTCACTTAAGGAGTCCAACATTTGGCAGATACCCAAAGGGATACATATGCTGATTTTTATGTTCGTGATGCAACAAAACTGATGGTGGTTCTTGAGCTGTATGCCTGTACTAATGGTGGTTCTTGTTCCATATTCCTGTACTGATCGTGGTTCAAGTGACACTTTCATGTATTGATGGTGTTTTTTGTGACATATTCCTATACTGTTAGTGGCTCTGATGATGTATTCATGTAGTGATGTTGTTCTAATGCTGTATTCATATACTACTGATGGCCTTGGTGGTGTATTCATGTAGTGATAATGGTTATGGTGCTGCATTTATAACCAAAACCATCATCAGTATAAGAATACTAAACCAAAATCATTATCAGCACATAAATAGAACACCAGAGCCATCAATAGTACATAAATATAGCAACAGAACCATAATCAGCAAATAAATAGGTCACTAGAATCGCCATCAATACACGAAGACTGCAGCAGAACGCCCATAAGTACATTAACCCCTTTATCCCCAGGCAATATTCATTTTTCCCACCCCTTCTTCAAAGAGTCATAACTTTTTTTTTCCAGCAATATAGACATATTAGGGCTTGTTTTTTGGGGGACCAGTTGTACTTTTGAATGACATAATTTATTTTACCATATAGTGTACTGAAAAACTGGAAAAAAATTCCAAGTGCGGTGAAATTCCAAAAAAAAGTGCAATTACATTATTGTTTTTTGAGTTTTTTATTCACCATGTTTACTATATGGTAAAACTGAAATGTCAATATGATGCCTCAGGTTGGTACAAGTTTGTAGATGCCAAACATGTATACTTTTACTTTTATCTAAGTGGTGAAAAAAATTCAGAATTTTTGAAAGAAAAATAATTGCACTTTTGTCTTCTTTTTGTCATTATTTGATTGGTACTACACATGTCAGGTGATCAGATAAGCTGACATGTGCCAGGAATGATGCGAGCTCAGTGCGTGACTACACATCAAAGGAAGGGAGGCCGCCAAGGGTGTAGATATTCGCCCTTGGTAATGAAGGGGTTAATACAAACACCAGAACCTCAATAAGTACATCAATTCTTCACAAGAACCATGGTCAGTAAATTAATACAATACCAGTACATTTATATGTCACCAGAACCACCATCAATACATGAATACATCACCAGAACCACCATCAATACATTAATGCTTCACCAGAATCTCAATCAGTATGTGAATACATCATGAGAAGCACCACCAATGAATAAATACAACAAAAGTACAACCACCAGTATATGTTTATGTTACTAGAACTAACATGAGATTTTTTTTATTTATTTATTTTACTCACTTATATAGTAATATTAATTCCACAGCACTTTACAGATGTGATCATTACTGTCCTCATTGCATCACACAATATAAATTACCTATCAGTTTGACTTTGGAATGCTGAAAATAGCTTCTACATATAGATTAAAGAAAAACGGTGACAGGATGCAACCTTGTTGGACACCTCGATCTACTTTGAACAGTGTTCTGTTCGGACTGTTGCTTCTTAGTTGATATAAAGGTTCCTAATGAGGCTGATCAGATGGTTTGGCACACCTATATCCTTCACGGTATTCCAAAGTTTCTGGTGATCAAGACAGTCAAAGGCTTTGCTGTAGTCGAAGCAATACTAGAGCTCCTGGTTGTATTCTTTGGCCTTTTCCATGAACCATCTCATGTTAGCAATTACAGTACATTTCTTGTACCGGTTACTTTAGGTGATTTTAATCCTTTGTTAGCACTTAGCAGGTCCTTTTCTAGTCCATATATAGGAGGTCACTTTTGACACAAAAAGAGACATTCACTAGGTTAGGACCCAGTTGAGAGGAACACTGTGACATAGTAACTGGGCTCAGAAAGCAGATAAAAATGGCCAATGTTAAGTACCACATTAAAATAAGGCTGGGGTCACAGTACCATTTTTCACATGCATTTTTGGAGACCTGCGTTTTCAAAAACGCATGTAAAAAACGCACCCATAGGCCCCCATGTTAAAAAACGCATGCCCTAATAGCCAAAAAGCATGTGTGACTGTCCCATGCGTTTTTGGAGCATATACAAAAACGCATGCGTTTTTGTAGAAAACGCATGCGTTTTTGTAGAAAACGCATGCGTTTTTATAACATGGGTTCCTATGGAAAACGCATGCAAAAACGCATGTACAGTTAGTACCTTTTAGTGCCATTCAAAAACGCATGCGTTTCCCATAGGAGCCCATGTTAAAAAAAACGCATGCGTTTTTCCGGAAACGCATGCGTTTTTTTTAACATGGGCTCCTATGGGAAACGCATGCGTTTTTGAATGGCACTAAAAGGTGCTAACTGTACATGCGTTTTTGCATGCGTTTTCCATAGGAACCCATGTTATAAAAACGCATGCGTTTTCTACAAAAACGCATGCGTTTTTCAAAACGCTCAAAAAATACTACAAGCACTATTTTTATGTGCAGATTCAAAAACGCAGCTAAAAACGCAGGGAGCCATCAGAGACCTTAAAAAACTCATGCTGACATGAAAAACGCATGTAAAAAAGCATGCGTTTTTAAAAGGCACTAAAAAAATGCATGTCAACTGTGACCCCAGCCTAAGTCATATTTTTTCTAAGCAGTAATGCGTGTTCACATTCCTGTGTTCACTGTTGGCATCCATCATCCTTTTTTCCCTCATGCTTGAATGCAACTGTTATCGTGATAGAAACCCACACAAACACAGGGAAATTAAATAGGTTCCTGACAGTTACTGGGTGCTGGAGTCAGATCTTGGTCGCACATCACATGCACCTGTCAATTAGGACCGGAAAGGAAAGATTTCTATGGTGCTAAGGTGCCTGGGGGACCTGGGGATACCTTTTCTATCTCATCTGAAATGTTAGATCATGTCAGATAACAGAAAAATCATTTTTTTCGGCAATGTCATTTTTTTTAACGTGATTGCCGTTATTTAATGAAAAGGGAGAACAGTGCCCTGCTTTTACAGACTGTCCTGGAATTTCTGGATAATTTGTAACCTTGGTCCCATGGCATCATTAAATAATGGCCTATCAAGTGACCAGGGATTGTAAAAACTGTCCCCAATCTTGTTCTCCCTGGTCTCGGCTACCCCTTATAGGTAAAAACCCAGAGTTTTTTTGACGCAGTGGGAGGTGAGCTCAATTCCCTTTTATTTCACTGTTCAGCTATGATACACTGAATAGTGAAATACGATGATACGCTATGATACGCAGCAGGTGTGGGTACTTATTCCTCAGTGCCGCTTTTTAAATGACGCTGAGGAATAAGTATCCCCACCTGCTGCCATTAAAAGGCCTATCATCGGTCAATAAGGGGTTAATAAATCACATATATTCTTGTATATTGTAGGTAGTATATTCTTGTATGCTTAGTTTACTTTCATTGAATATTTCTATTGACAGCAGAAACAAAAAATATCCTATATTTAAAGGCTTTGGTATTTTTCAGAGGCATTATGGTCTTCTTTGCTTGAACCTTCTCTGATGAAGCAAATCCAAATGTTTAAGATTGCCTTGGTATTATCTGTGTTTAATGACAAGAATTCTACGAAGCATATACTAGAAGTGCTAAAGAAGCTGTATAAGGTGAGTGTGCAATGAGTTGGTATCTTTCCCCTTCTCGTCTTAGAAATATGGCTATACATTTAAATAAATATTCAGTATGCATTGCTTATATAGTGCCATCATATTACGCAACACTTTACAGAGATTATCATCCCTGTCCCCATTAGAGATCACAATTGACTTTTATGAAGAGCCCTGTGCTACAATTCTGACAAAACAGTTGCAAATCTTTTGTGCAAAGCTATCCTTTGGGGGCTTAACAGGTGATTTATTTGAGATGCATGTGGACTCACCCTCCTATCCAGGGCGGACTGGCCCAGGTGGCAGGGGGGCAAGTGCCACCTGGGCTGGTGGTATAGCCCACATGTAGGGCTGCCCCCCCACAGGAATGGGCCTGCCACCCAGGGCCAGAGGCTCCAGCCAGCCCCTGCTCCTATCGTCTTTTATTGTATTTTTATTCCACTGGCTCACCAGCTCCCAATCAGGGTTGCCAACTTAACGTTTTTTTTCAGGAGAGCATATGAAAAAAATTACAGACACCTTGGACACATTGGAAAATCCCAATAAATTATTATGATAAGTCATACATGTCAACAGGTCATAATTCTGATACAAAGACATCAGCTGCATTCAGTGCAAATTGTAACATGATGATAATTACAGACAAAATAAGGGACCTTTCACGCGTTTTTTTCCTGATTTGGAAGATCAGGCAAAACCCGATTCTTACAGTATTTTGCACATTCACTTTAAAGGCCACTTTACACACACCAACCTGTCTGTCCAACTTCTGAACAACTTACTGGTTGCAGTGAAATCATGGACACATAGTTCCATTTGTACACAGCCACAAAATGGAGCAATGTGTCCATGATTTCACTGCAACCAGTAAGTTGTTCAGAAGTTGGACAGATAAGTTGGTGTGTGTAAAGTGGCCTTAATTTTGTCAAGTAGAATTTTGTTGCTTCATGTTTTCTCCTGAAATCATTAAAGAGAATGGGCAAGAAAAATGAATCCTGTAAGAATCAGGTGTTTTCCTGATCTTCCAAATCAGGAAAAAAAAATGCAAGTGTGAAAGGCTCCTAATATATACGTTTCTTCAGTTTAAAAAAAAAAAAAATCACCTGACGCTTATATTTTTTTTACGGACAGTGTCACGTACCCACTTCTCAGCACGTGACTTGGGGTTGCGCTTGCAAGGGTTAATCTATCTCCTCTCACTCAATCCAGCACTCAACCTCTGTCCTATGCTGAAAGGGAGCATCAATAACACCCCGACTCAGACCGCGCACCCCGCTTCAGACACGCTGCCACCACCCACCGGATTATGGGCCGATGAGTCCCCCTAGACTAAGACTTATCAGACAATCAACAAAATCACACCCTTTCTAGGGTTATGGGATCTTTAGAGCATACAAGGTTCAGACTTATTAAAGTTTTAAGCTTTAATATAAAAGGTACAGTACTTACAATAAAAAGATATAAAAATAGAGATAAAAAGTGACATACACATATGCAACACAGTTATGAAATAAAAAGGAGAAACTTACAGAAATCTAAACTTTGCCTTCTGTAGCCCGATGGGGAGAGTGGAAATATTGAATGATGATTACAGCAGTGTTCAGCTGCCCCATCTCTGTGACAAAGGACTTTGGCTAGGAGAGTCCAGTTGTAGGCTCAGACTGGAGGTCAGATTTCTAGACCAGCCTTCCATTTTAACATTCTAATTCTGGGTCTATAATTGGACGCACACTAATTTAGCCATGCATATATTATTTTTCAAATGTCTTTGACTTAGTTCAACCCCTTTCCCACAGTAAATATCAACTGCTATACTAAACCCCATTTGGTGGAGTCTTTGATTCCCTTCTCTTTTTAGGTGTGACGTTTTCCACTTTGTGCTTTTCCCAGAATGGCACCCTGGGTAGACATGCAAGTCATTGTGACTGGAGAGCTAGCTTTGTGCTTAAATAAAACAGGTCGCGACCTCTTGTGTACTGAAATAGAATTTAACCCCTTAACTGTTCTGGTGTCCAGTCCCTGAGATACATATTTCAATACAGACAGGAAAAAATAGTGCCCTATTTTTACAGCCTGTCCAGGAGTTTCTGGATAGTTTGCAACCTGGGTCCCAAGGTATCAGTTTTATATGATATTATACAGAGCTAAGTCAGAATTAGCTAAGGAGAAGGCATTTGTGTATGGGGGCACTTGTGTAGTTCCAGGATCACTTTTCCCTTTGCTTCCACACTTTCTAGCCCGTGACATTCCCACTTGCATCATGGGGACATTTTTATCCCAGTTGATGATCCCCTCTCCCTATCTGCCACTCATCTTTTATCTCTAACTATCTTTATCGTTCTGCTATAGATTGTCAGCTCCCGTCAGTACACAAAGTGAGCAGGAACCTCAGGAAGAGCAGATTAAATGGTAGTGACCCACCCCAGGGCCTATGGAGTACTCGGATCCCGGGCGTTGATCAAGGTTGCTGTCACTGGTAGCCGGTGCCCAGGGCCATGAAAAATATTTAAAAATAAAACAATAAAACAAATTGTCCGTGATGCCATCCACGGTACCTGGTAATGTTACCAGCGCTGCTTCAGACCTCCAGGGATGATGGTAGGCAGCCAGATGATAATGCTCCCCAAAGGTGGAGCAGAATCCCTGGGGCAGTGATGGAAATGGAGAACTCACACAGGAAGGCGGCTCCAAAGGAGGTGACTTGATGCAGTCTGCCTGAGGAGACTGGAATGCAGCTTTCCCCAGCGCAATGGAATAAGACACCACACATTGATTAGGCTCTGTACGGGTTTACTGGTAAACGTCAGGCAGCTTACAGGTATACAGTCACGGGTAGCTGGCCTGGGTAGTCACCAGAGGATGGAATGTCTCTTTCAAGCCCTCAGTGATGTTCCTTCAGGATTCTCCCTCTGTCTTTGCACTGCGCTGTTAGCCTGTCCTTCTTAGTGCTTCTCCTATTGCACAGAGCCCTTCGCCGGTCCGCGTGGGTTGTACTAGACTTATCCCTTAACTGAGGGGCTCATAACCCTATATGGGGGCCTTTGTGGGATGTATGCTGGGAACGGTTCCCCTGATGTTGCTTGTGTTTGCCAGTTTGGCCTCCCAGGGCTGAACACTGCATCGCTCTTGGAGCCAGTCCTCCGTTGGTGGACTGGGTCCTTCTGACTCGGTAACGTGCCGAACCAGATTAGGGTGTTAGCTGACACCCAAGGATCCCCCTTCAGTCTGGGTCACCGTCCTTTAGGTGCCCTTCCTCCTCGCCACTTGCAGGGTCCTGCTTCTTCTCTCTCCACAGCCGTTCTGGTCTAACTTCTTCACACTCTTCACTATTGACCTAACTCTGCCCACCAAGATCAGTCCCCTAGCAATGGGTTAACCAATTGATACCCTGACTCTAGGTGTGTGAATGCGTGTGATGAGGGCCTCAAATTAACATTCCAATCCCTTGGTCACAGGGATACTACACACACTGGTCTGGGTGCAATACCCCTCCGTGGCGCAATGACCAGTGGGGCGCCACAGTAGGGTCTCTCTGGGGGGCACAGCAAAGTGTTTTAAACATTGGAATCGTAAAAAAGCCCACCCTGCCGCCCTGTCCCAAAAATACTCGTTTTATAGATGGAAATCACTAATTGACTAACATTAGATTCACAAATATGCGAGAATTAAAAACTACTTGTTACGAGTATAGTAAGTGCGAATATTTTGCTACTCGCTCATCACTATTTGTAACCTCTCTATCAGCCTTTCACAACTTACTATCTGTCCTACACATGAGGAAGGGAATACGCTGGACCTGATCTTCTGCTACCTCTGCTCTCTCCTTCTCTCTGACCACAACCTCCTTTCATTCTCTGTGAAGAACTGTCTCCCTGCTCACTTTAGGACACCTGCCCTTACCACATTTATAGGAAGAAATATATGAGCAATTGATACCCAGAGAAGAATTAGCAGTCATCATTTGCCCCAATCACCTCCCTCTCATGTCATGACTCTCATGTCATTGTCTGTGGAGAAAATCCAATCTAGACGAAGATTTCACCCATTAATTTATCGTTAAAACATGCAACTCTGCCCTTTACCTGTCCAAACAAGCCTAATTCAGCATCCTCATCATCTCACTAATAAACAATGCTAAACGACTAACACTTTTGCAATTTCCCTCCTCGATCCAAGAGGCCCCATCCAGCAGCCTCAGTGTTGATCATCTGGTCAATTATTTCAAAGAAGAAATTTACCATATCTGTCAGGAAATGTTCACCCAGTCCTCTAATATCCTGCATTCTCTTACCTCCTGCACTTCATCTAGCTAATTTTATGAATAAATTTATTTTGAACCAGTCAGAGAAGTTACCAGGCTCAATTGCCGCTAAAAAGCCATTCAAAATGTCAAAGGGCGCTTCTCCCCTTCTGAGCCCATGTGCCATATTAGCATACTTAAACTGTATGGTGCAATTTCTCCTGTTACCCTTGTGAAAATGCAATATTTGAAGCTAAAGTAAGACCCCTTTCACAGCAGCGTTTATGTCCAGCAGATTCGGACAGAAAAGCACATTTGTCGCCTAACGGCGTCACTTGCGACATACCCCATGCATTCTCTACGGGGCGTGCAGCAAGTGTGGAATTGCCACGATTCGACACTTGCAGCAGTTCCAGCCGCGAAAAAAAACAGCTGACCGTGTTTTGTTTTCACGGCCGCAAGTGCCGGATAGCAGCAATTCCACACTTGCCGCAAGCCCCATAGAGACTGCATGGGGCCTGCGGCAAGTGCGGTCGTTAGGCAGCAGATGGGGTTTTCTGTCCGAATGTGAAAGAGGCCTAATGTTGTTTTTTAAAAAAGTAAAATTTTCATGTTTTCCTTCCACATTGCTTTAGATACTGTAGAGCACCTGAAGGGTTAATAAACTTCTTTAATGTGGTTTTGAGTAGTTTCATGGGTGCAGTTTTTGGATTGGTGTCACTTTTGGGTATTTTCTGTCTTGTAGGTCCCTCAAAGTAACTCCAAATAAGATGTGATCCCTAAAAAAATGGTTTTGTAAATTTAGTTGGAAAACTGACAAATTTCTGATAAACTGTAAACCCTTCTAACTAACTTCTTAAAATTGTTTTAAAAATTATGCTAATGTAAAGTAGACATGTTCAAAACATTATTTATTAACTATTTTGTGTGCTATAACTCTCTGGTTTAAGGGTATAACAATTCAAAGCTTGAAAATTGCTACATTTTCACCAAATGTGTGACTTTTTTCACAAATATACACAAAAAATATTGTCCTATCATCCTAAATTTACCGCTAACATGAAGTCCATTATGTACCGAAAAACAATCTCAGAATCACTGGGATCAATTGAAGCATTCCATAGTTATTACCTCATGAAGTAACACTGGTCAGAATTACAAAATATGGTTGTTATGAAGGTAGTAAAGGGGTTAAAAAGATAATTAAAGTTGGAAATTTTCAACATTTTGAAAATGTCAAATTTCTGATATCTTTATAAATAAGTAAAATATATTGAACTAAATTTACCATAGAAATAAAGTACAATGTGTCATGAAAAAAACAGCCTCAAAATCACTGGAATATGTTAAAGTATTCCAGCGTTATTGCCACATAAAATTACACTGGTCAGATTTTAAAAATTTGGCCCAGTCAACAGCAGTAATGGTACAGATAAATATTCAAGATAAATTAATATTTGCTTTTAAAAAAATTAATTGGTGCTATTTTATTAGTCAGGTAAAATAACGTAGATATTTTATTGATATTCGTATTGATCGTAAGTCAGCAACTCAAATACGTGCATCAGAGTTATAAGAAAAGACCTTCAGAGAATACAGATCGCGCATATATCCTGAATGGACCCTCATAGACTCACATCAATCACTTTTTAACGTATTTATTGGTATACCGTATATACTCGTGTATAAGCCGAGTTTTTCAGCCCAAAAATTGGGCTGAAAAGTCTCCCCCTCGGCTTATACACGGGTCAATACGGTAGGTAGGGGCTGTGTCCAGGGCTGGGGAGGCTGGAGGAGGCGGTGGGAGGTTGCTGAATGAGCGGCCCCGTCACGTGGGGCCGCTCATTACATATGCACTGCTTCCCCCTGTCAATCAGCGGCAGGGGGAAGCAGTGCATAACTAAATATATCCCCCCCAAATGCTGGCACTTGCCCCCCTGCTTGTAAGGCCCCCCCCCGGCTGCTATTATTACCATCCTCTGTCTTCTTCATCGGGCGCGCAGGTCTCTCCGTGCTCCCATCCTCCGTAGCATCCGGGTCATGTGACCGGCCGGTCGCATGACGTCATCGCTACGCGACGGCCGGGTACCCCGGATGACGCCGGGAGCATGGAGGACGGGAGCACCGAGGCACCTGCGCGCGCGATGAAGAAGACAGAGGATGGTAAGTTAAGCACCCGGGGGGGCTTACAAGCAGGGGGGCAAGTGCCAGCATTTGGGGGCTGCCTGTATACACCTTTGGGGCTGGGGCTGCTGTATACACCTTTGGGGCTGGGGCTGCTGTATACACCTCTGGGGCTGCCTGTTTGTAAAACCACTGGGGCTGCCTGTATATACCACCTCTGGGGCTGCCTGTATATACCACCTCTGGGGCTGCCTGTATATACCACCACTGGGGCTGCCTGTATATACCACCACTGGGGCTGCTGTATACACCACTGGGGCTGCCTGTATATACCACCACTGGGGCTGCCTGTATACACCTCTGGGGCTGCCTGTATATACCACCACTGGGGCTGCTGTATACACCTCTGGGGAGGCTGCTGTATACACCACTGGGGAGGCTGCTGTAATACTGCTGGGGCCTGTATACACCACTGGGGAGGCTGCTGTATACTACCACTGGGGAGGCCTGTATACCACTGGGGAGGCTGCTGTATACTACGACTGGGGAGGCCTGTATACCTGTGCTGGGGTCCACCCTCGGCTTATACACGAGTCAATAGGTTTTCCCAGGTTTTGGGGGCAAAAGTAGGGGGGTCGGCTTATACACGGGTCGGCTTATACACGAGTATATACGGTATGTTTTATACAGTACATAGTGGTACAAAAAATGTAAAAAATATTTTTAATTTTAAAACTGGTATAGATTTAATTTTTATACGTTATCGAGTGAGCTGAACCCCAAAATTCTATCTACAATATAATTAAAGGTCGAGACCACTCAGCCATAGAGGAATCACCACATGGAGTTCCTCAGGGGTCTACTAGCAGCACACGGGGATTAGTTATCATTTATTCATATAACTACGTTCCCGTTAACACAAAAAACGACAGCTCCAGTGTTATCCATAAAAATATAGGTAAAATAACGCATTAAAAAGAACCAGTCCTCCAGCTTTTAGAGAAAAAACTATGAAACTACCTTGATAACTTAGCTAGCAAAGTTGTACCATTACTAATAAAACTTACTATTTACAAGATCCAGTTAGCAATTGTGCCTCACTTTAAGGGAATCTGTCAGGTCAAAAATCCATATATAACTGATATCATTTTCTAATTCCTTTCTCTAAGCTTTCTCTATTCATGTATTTCTATTATTTATACTTCCCTCCTATCCTCTGTAAACTGCAAAATAAAAGAGTAATCCCATTTGTCAATCACAGTGAGTTCTCTGCTGCCCACTCTCCAAGGAATGAATATTCATGCATCACTGCACATCCCTACCCTCCTGTGACCTGTTATGCTGTGTGACTCATGGTAGAGGAGAAAAGAGGGGGAGGAGATGTTTGCTTTCAGCTGCAGCTCTTCATGTCATTGTGTGTATCTGAGACGTGTGTAGTGTGTGTGTAGAGTTCTTTCTAAGTGATTATAAGAACATTTCATCATTTGCTCAGCAGATAAAAACATTACATGTACTGTATGTAGGAAAACCAAAGTTCATATAAACACATAGAAATCTTGTTACACACAGTACACAGTGCAGGACAAAACATTTACACAGAAGTACTAATCGGCTGTGAAAGTAATGGAGCTGGGCTAATGCACCAGCAGCCTGCAGGGTGTGAAAGTGCTTATAGCAAGGAAACTACAAAATGTACGATAATGATTTTACATGTTTTTAAAAGGGCTGCCCAGGCACTATTTAAGGGTAATATTAGTATCATACTGAAAATTACCTGACAGAGTCCCTTTAAAGGTACCGCTATATGGGGAAACATCTCCGGCAACTCACGGGAGCGCACACGTTTTGGGAACATTGCCAAGATCGCTATCGAGATGTTATACAAGGAGACATCGCTGGCAATGCAGCAGCGATGTTGAAAGCAACTTTCGCTGCAAGGGTTAAACTCAACCCAGGCAGCAATCATTTAATATTGCAGTGAATGAGGGAATTTGTTTTCAACATTGCTGTTGCGGTGTCAGACTGGGCTATTCTGCCAGATCGCTTGAGCAACATTGCCAGGTTTCAGAACATGTTCAGAAACCTGGCAACTCCGCTCATGCAGCTTATTGCTGTTGAAATCACCATGTTTCATGGGGCAATGCACTAGCAATGTTGCTGCAACTTCGCCACACCCCTGAGTTGCCGGCGATGTTTCCTGAGATGTTTCCCCGTGTAACGGTACCTTAACAGAGACAGCCTGCCCACTAGGGAGAAATCTGTAACAAATGCCTGGGTTTAGATAACATGGGTATATGCACCTAAGACAATAGAGTAAGAAACTCTAGCTAAAGATTCAGAGTAATACGGTATTTATTGTTTAAACCTTATTCCTATCTAGTAGAGTATTTATAACCATAAATCTACGGTATATGTATTTAAATTGCAGGCAAACATGAAAGCCGGTTATAAAGTACCAATAAACTACTTCTGTGTGCCTGAAGTCTCCCATGCAATCATTGTCCTTGCAGATCTTAACAACTGGCGGATCTATCAAAGGGAAACTGTGAGTAAATGATTTTAAGTTCAAGACCTTTCATAAAAAATCTGACATAGTTTTGTTGTGGATTCATGGAAAAATATGAGGCAGACCTTTGATTTCTGGTATAAGTGGGGCTGCAGAGAAGCAGTAGTATTAGCGCCATTGGAAAACGCCAATGGCTTGAGCAATTAAGGACTGCCTATAGATTTTTAATAATCTGGCAGTCTGCTCCTAACTTTGAAATGATGATTTAAAATATGATTGCAATGTTTTCCCACTGTTATATATAGCCCCATCCAGGTGTTTGGCCCCCATCACAATTCACACTTAAAATAATAAATAATTATACTCACTCTTCATGGCTCCCCTGCAGCAGAGCGATGTCCAATTAATGACAGTAACTGAGCAGCATGTAAGCGCACAGTGCATGACATCACTGTTGTGCGCCGTGCTCCACAAGCTGTCAGCTCAGCTGCCAGCATGAGTACTGCAGACAGTGATATCCTGCCTTCCAAGATATTCAATGCTCCCATGCAGTGTGTGGAAAGCAGTGAATATCCGCTGTCTTTAACTGCGGGCACACGTGATCTCCCGTACATGCAGTAGCGGCAGGTGATCGTCACGTGTTCTGACAGGTTAAGAAATTATAATATGCACCACTCCCCCTGCCCATCATCTTACCTACCTCTCAGTTCCAGCTTCAGTGCTGAGAGTTGATGAGAGGAATGGGTGCAGTGAATATTAAATAAGCTTAAACAGTTGGCACACTTGGTCACTGGCAGCAGCTGCTCATCCTGCTCTTGCCCCGGTGACCCGCTCCACCACCCTCACAAGCACAGGCCCAGACTGTACATCCAGACTATAAGACGCACCACCCATTTTCCTCCCACAAGTTCATCTCCAGAAATCTTGATGTTCTTTTGTCCATGGTGTGCAACATAATAAAAAAGGTTACAACCCATTTCACTGAAGCTAATCCCCTGGACATGCATGGCAGAAAAAAATTGGTGAAAGGTTGCAACACATGATAGTCAGGATGATGGATAAGTAACCCCAATCAAGATCAGGAAAAGGGGGAGGGAAAGACAGCTCTCCAGCTGATAGTATAGTCCTGCCCCGCTTGGATACTCACTCGCACTGATGCCATCCTGTGGCCAGTAAATGATACGAGTGGAAAAAGATTCCAGCGGGAGGATCTCCAGTTGCAGAATTTATTGTGCATATATAAAAGCTTCAATCCATACAGTGAGGTACATGGTGCTTAAGCCAACATGTTTCGACATATAGTCTTAGTCATGGCGGTAGCCTTTGGCTGCCATTATGATAGGATGTAAAGTTGTCACCTCTCAGCACATGGGTGCAAGCAGTACATCGTGTGTGCCTGCATCTATAGAAACCTTTCAGGGGCATCCAAGAGGAGTTTTTACTGGTCATTGAACTGAGGAAAAGGCTAGGAGATAGAATGGAACCTAGTGTTGGAGCTTTTTTGGCACTTTATCTGACCTTAGAATCAGACAGGATTTGGGAAAGTTTTTCATCACGGTTCAGGACAGGTAAATATTTTTTGATGATGTTAACAACATTAGTGTAATGTGGGCTGTGCATGGTGACAAAAGGGATAAAATTTGGTAGCATGTGGGAATTCCTTAAATTAACATTCTTGTTTTCATAAATCAAGTTATCCCTATCCATGCTATCCACAATTCTTACTGCTCTGTTTAAAATACCTCTGGAAAAACCACGATGTTCTAACCTATGTAAAACTACCCTTGATTCAGTCCTATACAGTTAGGGCCAGAAATATTTGGACAGTGACACAAGTTTTGTTATTTTAGCTGTTTACAAAAACATGTTCAGAAATACAATTATATATATAATATGGGCTGAAAGTGCACACTCCCAGCTGCAATATGAGAGTTTCCACATAAAAATCGGAGAAAGGGTTTAGGAATCATAGCTCTGTAATGCATAGCCTCCTCTTTTTCAAGGGACCAAAAGTAATTGGACAATGGACTCTAAGGGCTGCAATTAACTCTGAAGGCGTCTCCCTCGTTAACCTGTAACCAATGAAGTAGTTAAAAGGTCAGGGGTGGATTCCAGGTGTGTGGTTTTGCATTTGGAAGCTGTTGCTGTGACCAGATAACATGCGGTCAAAGGAACTCTCAATTGAGGTGAAGCAGAACATCCTGAGGCTGAAAAAAAAGAAAAAATCCATCAGAGAGATAGCAGACATGCTTGGAGTAGCAAAATCAACAGTTGGGTACATTCTGAGAAAAAAGGAATTGACTGGTGAGCTTGGGAACTCAAAAAGGCCTGGGCATCCACGGATGACAACAGTGGTGGATGATCGCCGCATACTTTATTTGGTGAAGAAGAACCCGTTCACAACATCAACTGAAGTCCAGAACACTCTCAGTGAAGTAGGTGTATCTGTCTCTAAGTCAACAGTAAAGAGAAGACTCCATGACAGTAAATACAAAGGGTTCACATCTAGATGCAAACCATTCATCAATTCCAAAAATAGACAGGCCAGAATTAAATTTGCTGAAAAACACCTCAAGAAGCCAGCTCAGTTCTAGAAAAGTATTCTATGGACAGATGAGACAAAAATCAACCTGTACCAGAATGATGGGAAGAAAAAAGTTTGGAGAAGAAAGGGAATGGCACATGATCCAAGGCACACCACATCCTCTGTAAAACATGGTGGAGGCAACGTGATGGCATGGGCATGCATGGCTTTCAATGGCACTGGGTCACTTGTGTTTATTGATGACATAACAGCAGACAAGAGTAGCCGGATGAATTCTGAAGTGTACCGGGATATACTTTCAGCCCAGATTCAGCCAAATGCTGCAAAGTTGATTGGACGGCGCTTCATAGTACAGATGGACAATGACCCCAAGCATACAGCCAAAGCTACCCAGGAGTTCATGAGTGCAAAAAAGTGGAACATTCTGCAATGGCCAAGTCAATCACCAGATCTTAACCCAATTGAGCATGCATTTCACTTGCTCAAATCCAGACTTAAGACGGAAAGACCCACAAACAAGCAAGACCTGAAGGCTGCGGCTGTAAAGGCCTGGCACATGCATTAAGAAGGAGGAAACCCAGCTTTTGGTGATGTCCATGGGTTCCAGACTTAAGGCAGTGATTGCCTCCAAAGGATTCGCAACAAAATATTGAAAATAAAAATAATTTGTTTGGGTTATGTTTATTTGTCCAATTACTTTTGACCTCCTAAAATGGGGAGTGTTTGTAAAGAAATGTGTACAATTCCTACATTTTCTATCAGATATTTTTGTTCAACCCTTCAAATTAAACGTTACAATCTGCACTTGAATTCTGTTGTAGAGGTTTCATTTCAAATCCAATGTGGTGGCATGCAGAGCCCAACTCGCGAAAATTGTGTCACTGTCCAAATATTTCTGGCCCTAACTGTATGTCTGCTGGTCACTGCAATTTCTCTTGGTATGGATCAGCTCCCCAACAGGGATATTTTTTATCACATGTTGGCGATGACAGAATTTGGCATTTAGGACCGAATTAGTTGCAGTGGGCTTTCTAAAGGGGGTCACAATGACAGATTCAGTCAGGTAATTCCCTGTCAGGCAGATATCTAAAAAATTGATGCTGGTACTATTGGAAAAATATGTGAATTTTAAGTTGAAATCATTGATATTAATATATTCCACAAAATCACCGAGTGCTTCTGGGGGACCCTTCCACACCATTAGGGTATCATCCAAATATCTTGCATACCAGGCTAGGTATGGGTTAAAAGGGTTTCTGTCATTAAAAATATACAGGTCTTCCCATATCCTCATTACCAGGTTAGCAAGAGTTGGTGAAAATTTGGCCCCCATACTCACACCACGGTTCTGCAAATAAAATACTCGATCAAATGAGAAATAGTTATTTCTCCTTCGCCTCATTGGGGGGCACAGACCGTGGGTGTGAGGGCTTATGTATGGGTGTTATTTACAAAAAAATGGAAGAATTTTTAATGCTAGAACATCCGATTATTCCCATATATCACTCATTACCAAAAACACATAAGAATGTTTGTTTTTCCTCCCCCATGTCGCCCTATAATAGCCAGCATAGGGTCTTTAGGTGAAAGACTCGCATCTTGGGTTGATCAGCAACTCCAGCCCTTGGTCCGTAGCCTTCCCGGCTTTATTAAGGATTCTAAAACAAAACAGTTGTAGCCACTTTTTCCAATTTTAAGTGGAAATCTGAATATATTTGGTTGTCATGTGATGCAACCAGTCTTTATCAATCTATACCCCATAATGTGGCTTTCCGGTGTTTGACAATCAGTTTGGTGAAGTATAGCTGCTATTCACAACCTGTGCAGGACTTCATAGTCATGGCAGTAGATTTTTTGTTGAAACAAGGAGATTTTTGTGTACTCACCGTAAAATCCTTTTCTCTTAGCCTCTAATTGGGGGACACAGACCGTGGGTGTTATGCTGCTGTCCACTAGGAGGCGACACTAGGCAGAATCTGCAAAAGAGTTAAATGTTTCCTCCTCTGCAGCATTACACCCCCGAACAGGAAGTGATTCTCCAGTTTTTGCTTAGTGTCTAGGAGGCACACACAGATTTTTTAGTGCTCCTAAAATACTTCCTTTTTTGAATTTTTTCCTTCAAGAAGAAGAAAAGTGGGTCTCTGACGAGACTCCCGGCATGGTCCCTCCTCGGCCCCCCACTGTTGGGGGCGCCTGGTTGAGGTCGACATTTTTCCCCCACATGCCGCTCCCTCCTCAGCCCACCACTGTTGGGGGTGCCCGGTTGAGGTCGAGAAGATGGCCCCCCTTCCCCAGCTCCCCACTGTTGGAGACCCTGGGTTGAAGTAGAGGCTCCACAGGAGCCCCCTGACGGTGGACGGCAACATCCCTCCCTAATCGCCCCTCCGGGGCTTTTTAGGCTGAGACACCGCAGGTAGGGCACAACCATACTGCAGGGTCACTGCAGCACAATCCAGAAACCTCAGCTCTGCTGAGTGTTTCTGAGGGCCACGGGCCCCAGCAAAGCCTCAACCTGCCAAATGCTAATTGGCACAGGCTCCAGGACACCCAGCTTGCTGTGTGCTCCTCATGGGGCTGGGGGAACGCATTTTGAGGCATCGGTAGCCATTGCCAGGACCACAGATCCTGTGCCCCTGCAAGCAGCGATCACATTCACAGGCTGCAGCATACTCTATGCTGCAGCACACTCCTGGAGCCCCGGGCCTCAGTTGCACACCAACAGTCACTCCCCACTCTCTGTACCTGGGTTGTGGCTGCTTCGCTGCCGGTCACGGTGCCCCACTACGAGGGTCTCTAGGAAGCGGGCACCCCCGTACCCCAGGCTCCATACTATCCCGGCTGCGCCCGTTCCTCTGGAGGTGAGCACAGCAGCGGTGGATCACTCAGCGTGCTCTGGATGCCAACGGGGCGTCTGCCCTTTCGTTGGCGCAGCCTCCGGTGCCTGCCAGCGTTGCCTCCGGTTCCGGCCGCGGACTTCCGCCGTTCCCGGGCCCGAGATTCACGCGAGGCCCCGGCTTCGGCCTAGCCAGACGTCACCGCTCCTTTTCCTCGCCCAACCGCCCGCCCCCCGCCTGACGTCAGAGCCTCGCAGCGTCAGCACGGGAGGCGGAACAGGGCTGAAAAAGGCGCCCTCAGCTTCTCTGCGCGCTCTCGTGCTGGCTCCGCCCCCCTTCTTTACATCGCCGCCATTACAGCCCCGGCGCTGACACCGCTGTATAACAGCGGCGAACAGCGCTGAGGCATTAGGGGGCACGGGCCAACCAAGCCATCATTGCAGGCATGGCTAAGAAGTCCGATGTGGGGAAAAACCCTAAAAACACTAGGGTTGCTCCTAGGGCTCAGTACTGGGCGGAATATTGCAGGGGCACCCACTAAGAGGCAGATGGCAGCAGGGTCATGCTTGCCACCACTGCGGCATCCCTTTGTCCCTATCCTGCCTGCAGGAGATAAGAGGAACATAGGGATTCATCTCAGGATCCTTGTCCAACATTACAGCCAGTGCGGTGTACACAGAGACCCATTGGCACAAAGCTGTGCTGCGGCCTCCGACGGTTACTGAAGGGCAGCTAGCATGATACAGCCTGCTGCGACCTGTCCTCCTTCCCCCCCCTCCCCTTACACCATGCATGGAACATGTAATGCTACCCCCTGTACACCGGGTATAGAGTAATATCATACTACGAGGAATACTGACTATCCCCAGAGCAGTACAGGCAGAGTCCCTCTGCCCAGCGCACGGACCAATAGCAGTTGTTCCTACCACCGTGCCAGATACAGGTACATGTGGTTACACCTATTCGACCTGATAGCTTACCCGGGGGGCAGCTAGGTTTAAGGAATATACCGACATGCCTTTTTTAATCGATCCACCAACGTTGGCGGAGCCCTGTTGATCTTCAAACCTCAAATACTCGCCATCATACCCTTCCCAGGCCCCCACACAGTTGAGAGAACTAGTTTGTGGTGGAATTACTACTACTTTAACTCGCAGGTTTCTTCCTCGGCCCTCCATTGTTGGAGAGCACAGTTGAAGTTGATGTAATCTACAATTACCTGACAACCGCAAGGATCCCAGGACCGTTGCCAATCCTCTCCAAATCTCACAGCTGGAGTTCTGGTTGGCGGTGATGACAGTCAAGTCTCACAAGACGCAGGCTTATATACCTCGGATCCGCAACTGCACGAGTAATTTTGCTACGGGTCTCTGGGACCTAAGACCCATAGTATACTCCCTCCTCAGCGCCCCACTGTTGGAGGCGCTGGGTTGTAGCCGAGATTGCTATACACCATACTTCTTCCTCGACTCCTCACTGTTGGGGGCTCGGGTTGAAGCTGCGACGGTACAAGGCCTGGCTGGCCTCCGTCCCCAAACTACATCAACGAAACTCTGGGTCGCAGAAAGTGGAATGCGAGCCCTGTTGCCAATCCTCACCATACCTATATTAGGTACTTGGGTTGAGATGACACGTGCGAGCGCTCTGAACAGCCCGCTTCAAAGCAGGCCCTCGCAGACCCCCGACTGCGTTATCCCAATGGATGGGCCCTTCTGGACCCCGTATGAACGTGGCCCGAGCATTCTTCACGCACTCTGTCCTTTCTCGACTCAGGAGTCAAAAAGAGAATACTCAGGTGGGATAGCGCTCGCTGTGTGCAGCGCAGCACACCGGCGATGCGCTATTGTGGGCGCAGCCTCCGGTTTCGGCCAGCGCTGCTCCTGACTTCCGGCTCCCTCCGGACCTCCGCGCCGGGCCTCTGCCGTTCCTGGGCCCCGCGATTTTCGCGAGGCCCTGGCTTTGGCCTAGCCGTGACATCACTGGCTCAACCGCCCGCCCTCTGCCCGCTTGACATCGGAGCCCCCGAAGCGTCAGCACAGGGAGTGGGCGCGAGGCTAAAAAGGGCCTGAAGCGAAAACACTACAAAGCTTTTTCCCAGCCTGAAGTTGGCAATGTCTATACTACAATTCAGCAGTCTCCCATTTCTGGAGGACCCTTTTATCAATGCATGACTTTCAAGGTCTGCGAACAGTGGCATTTGCACCGTGCTCGTTAAGAAGACTCTGTAGGATCAACCTCCACAGGTCTACCGCAATTGCAAGGCACATGCTGCAGCACAGCATACACATTCCAGGAGTCCCTGCTCCGCTGCGTACTCCTGACGGCCACATACTGCAGCATCATGTATGGAGTCTCAGCCGTATTGGACGCACATCATCGCATGAAAATAGGGGCCTTTAGTTGCAACACCTCTAGCCAAAATTCCCCAGACAAGGCACGGATTCTTCGGCTTGGAATCAGCAACCTCCGTCAGAGGTCTCCTCAATTCTTCACAACTGCTATAAGAGTCCTAGACAGCATAGTGGCAGCTTGGAAGTCAGTTCCATTGGCTCGGCTGAGTCGCAGGCCTTTGCAATTATCCATGCTCAGGCGTTGCACGAAAACAGGATGGAGTGCGATGTACCCCCATCACCATGCACAGGGCAGTAGTCTTGCCCTGTCTCGAAGATGCCCCTCAATCTACGAACATTCGTGCAGTATCTCTAGTACTGAAATCTTTCAGTTACCTTCTGGCATTTGAACATGTCAGGATACAGTCAGACAATGCCACATCTGTGGCATATGTCAACCACCAGGGGGGAACCCGCAGTCTAAGCGATGACAAGTTCGCCACATCCTTTACTAGGTGGAAACCTTGGAACACTGTAATGCCAGCTGTTCTCCTACCAGGTGTACACATCTAGGAGGCGGATTTCCTAATCCACCAAGGGATGGACTCAGGGGACTGGCCCCTTCATCTAGAAGTCCTCCGTCGAAACGGCAACGCCAGGAAACCACAGATATGGACCTGACGGAGTCACGCCTCAATGCCACGGTCCCGGCCTTCCTGGCCTGGTCTCAGGATCCACAGTCAGTGGCACAAACGCATTAGTCCAAGCCTGGACCGGTATCCGTCTCTCCTATATTTTTTCACCACTAACGGATAGTCTGGAATATCAAACGAGGACATTGTGGAATCATCTTCGCGGTCTCAGACTGACCCACACGCGCTTGGTGCGTAGACTCGTCCAATTTAGAGCAGCAGTACCAGGACGTCTCACAGACAGTCCAGACCTGCTCGATCACGGCCAGTTCTCCCTCAGAATTCCTCACGTCCGAGGTTAATGGCTTAGCCTTTGACACCTAGAATTTAACCAAGGGTTTTTGTTTTTTCCAGGATATTGTAACGACCGTAGTCACAGAACGGACACCAGCTTTATCAGCAAGATCCCATCACACGTGTAATCGTTTTGTTTTTTTGCTTGGGACACCTCTAGAGGTAATTCCCCTTGGCCTTACTTCATACCAGGGACTCTCCTTTTCTTTCACTCAGACCTAGACCAGGTCTGTCCTTAGGGTCTCTTACACAGCGGGTTTTCAGCTGTTTGTCACCCTCTTACAAACACGTCTTGCCACTAGACTTCTATGAAATCCTTCTTTCGAAGGGTCTGCTATTTAAGGTATCCATACAACAAGATTACACCCGGGGGGACCTGAACTTGGTCCTCACGGCACTACAAGAACCATCTTTTCAGCCTCGATGGGATGTTACCTTTAGCATCCTCATCCAAATAGTAGTATGGTTCGGTAGCATTTATTGTCTCTGCAGAAGTAACAGTACTTGCAGCGGTCTCATGTAATCCATCTTTTTCTAGTCTTCCATCTGGATAAGATTGTCCTATGGCTGGTTCCATTCTTCTTTGAAGGTAGGTTTACTCCTTCCACCTACATGAAGACATCTCTGTGCCATCGCTGCGCCCGACTCCAGTCCGTCCGGTCGTGAAGGACCTACATATGCGGGACCTTGACAGGGCCTTACGCGTCTAGGCATCCAAGACAGCGCCCATCTAAGAGGTTGGATTCCCCTTTATCCTTCTTCCAATGGGCAGACATAAAGACACATCAGCCTCTAAGGCTTCCCTAACCAGGTGGATCCCTCTAACCATCCAAGACGCTTATACCTTCAAGGACTCTTCCCTTCCGGCAGGTCACGGCACATTCTAGTACGGCCGTGGAAGCTTCCTGGACAGTTCGGTAAGAGGTATCGGCGCAACAAGTGTATCGGCAGCCAAAAGGTCAGCCTACACCCAAACTTAAGCCACTATAGTGCTTACACTCAGTCCTCGACAAACGCAGGTCTGGGTACATGTGCCATCCAGACGGCAGCAGCTCGCCTGTCGGTGCATAGTTATTCACTGACCATGCTCAGTGTCACTAGTTCCATTGTTCTTCCCACCCAGGGACTGCTTTGGGACGTCCCACGGTCTGTGTCCCCCAATGAGGCGAAGGAGAAAAGGAGATTTTTGTGTACTCACCGTAAAATCCTTTTCTCTTAGCCTCTAATTGGGGGACACAGCACCCACCCCGTTGCCCTTGTGGGCCTTTTCTACAGTTCACATAGCTTCTCAGCTGTTACATGGTTAACATGTTTGCCTATCACTCAGTTGACTGTTTAACCTTGTGCCTGTTTATTTCCAGGCCTTGTAGTACTGTGAGCCTGTTTAGTTACAGGCCTTGTTATACGATTATTACTTTGTTAACTCTTCACTGTTTTCCACATGCGCCTGCCTAGTTACAGGCCTTGTGGTACTAGTATTACTCTGCAAACTCTTAACTGTTTACTAACGTGCCTGTTTGTTTTCAGGCCTTGTTACACTGTTATTACCTTGTTAAGTACATTTGTTTACACAGGTCGCCTGCGTAGACTTCCTGTGTCAATGTTATTATCTGTTAACTCTCCTACTGCTTTACCACAAAACTGGAGAATCACTTCCTGTTCGGGGGTGTAATGCTGCAGAGGAGGAAACATGTAACTCTTTTGCAGATTCTGCCTAGTGTCGCCTCCTAGTGGACAGCAGCATAACACCCACGGTCTGTGTCCCCCAATTAGAGGCTAAGAGAAAAGGATTTTACGGTGAGTACACAAAAATCTCCTTGTTTCAACAAAAAATCTACTGCCATGACTATGAAGTCCTGCACAGGTTGTGAATAGCAGCTATACTTCACCAAACTGATTGTCAAACACCGGAAAGCCACATTATGGGGTATAGATTGATAAAGACTGGTTGCATCACATGACAACCAAATATATTCAGATTTCCACTTAAAATTGGAAAAAGTGGCTACAACTGTTTTGTTTTAGAATCCTTAATAAAGCCGGGAAGGCTACGGACCAAGGGCTGGAGTTGCTGATCAACCCAAGATGCGAGTCTTTCACCTAAAGACCCTATGCTGGCTATTATAGGGCGACATGGGGGAGGAAAAACAAACATTCTTATGTGTTTTTGGTAATGAGTGATATATGGGAATAATCGGATGTTCTAGCATTAAAAATTCTTCCATTTTTTTGTAAATAACACCCATACATAAGCCCTCATGTAGAAGGGAAGAAAGCTCCTTTTGGAATTGTACAGTGGGATTATCTGATAATTTGGTATAAACTTCAGTGTTATTCAAATCCTCCAGAACCAACTTTTTATAAAGACCTGAATTTAAAAGTACTACAGCACCACCTTTATCAGATAATCTCACAGTAAGGTCCCTATTGTCTTTGAGTTCCTTCAATGCTGACCTTTCCAAACTAGTGAGATTATCTGGTATAGGAGATTTTTCAGAACCCTGTTTAGGCTGCCTTCAGACTTGCAGATGCATCTGCAGCGTTTTGCAGATTCATCTGCAAGCATCTGCATGCAGACCGCGGCCCCTATGTTTATAATGGAGCGCACGGCGGTCTGCAGATGCTTGCAGACCACCGTGCGCTCTCATTGCCCGCCATTAGTGATCTGTGCGCAGGCGGATGCCTGCGTACAGATCACACACTCTCGTCCGCACCAGGGATGCGAGATGTTGCGTCCGTGGTGGGGGCGAGGGTGTGTGATTTGTGCGCAGGCATCCGCCTGCGCACAGATCACTAGTGGCGGGCAATGAGAGCGCACGGCGGTCTGCAAGCATCTGCAGACCGCCGTGCGCTCCATTATAAACATAGGGGCCGCGGTCTGCATGCAGATGCTTGCAGATGCATCTGCAAAACGCTGCCGATGCATCTGCAAGTCTGAAGGCAGCCTTAGGCTGGCTTCACATTTGCGTATGTGTCTGCATGCTGATCGCATGCAGACACATACGCAGTGCAAAGCAGGGTCTAAAAGATGTGTCCGCAGCGGAGAATGTCCGCCTGCGGACACATCACTGTGGAGCCCGGGCACCCAATCAGCGGTGTTCGGGGGCGGAGTTCAGCGCCTGAGATCTCCGCCTCCCGGCCGCCGGTAACCTCCGGGACATGTCGGCGGGGAGAACAGCTGATTTGACAAACAGATTCAAACAGCTGTCACATCAGCTGTTCTCCCCGCCGACATCGCTAGGAGATTACCGGCGGCCGGGAGGCAGAGGACAGCAGAGGCTCCAGCTGATCTCCCGGTGGCCGTCGGTGAGCTCCTGTGACATCACCGCCGGCCACCGGGAGATTTTTCAATGGGTCTGCAGCGTTCTCCTGCGCTGTCAAGCGCAGAACACTGCGGACCCATTGAAGCCAATGCATTTTTTGTGCGCTTGGGGACGCTTGCTGATTTTCCAAGGTCCCCAAACGCACAAAAAAAAACAACATGCTGCGTCCCGGGTGCGGACGCTGGACACCGGAAGGAGCAGATATCGTCCGCATCCACACCTAAACGCAGCAAACGCAGGCACCATGCGTTCCTATTTTAAACATAGGAACGCAGTGCGCATACGTTTGACTGCGTATGGGAACGCAGCAATACGCTGCCTTCCCATACGCAAATGTGAAGCCAGCCTAAGTGAGATCTCTTTCCACTAGTTCCTGGAAAATATCCAGAACATCAAGTCTAGATGCAACAGGATAGAAATAGGGATTACTCGTACAAATACCAGTGCTTTTTTCAGTAGGAAAATCAGGGGTCAGATTTCTCAATGCTGCAATTGTGTTTAATTCCAAAAAGCTCGGTATGGTGTTATTATCAGGGTCTGAAATTAAGACAGAGTCACTATCTAAACGTGTGTGCACATCATTAAAAAAGTGACATTTTAGGGTCAAATTACAGCAAAATTTGTTAACATCAAGAATAGTTGAAAACACATCAAACCTGTTCCTGGGAGAGAAAAAACAAGTCCTTTGGACAAAAGAGAGATTTGGGTTTGAGATAGGACATAACTGGAAAGATTCCACACAGGTAAGTCTAAAATCTTGTCCTGAGATTGTACCTGCTTCCGTCAGTGTTTCCGGCCCCCCCCTCCATTTTTTGGTGGAGGTCTTGTAGGAGTGCTTTCAAAGCGTACAGGGGTTGAACTTACAGAAACTCCCGGAGTCGATATGAAGGCAGATGAAAGGGAAGATTCCTGGGTAGCAAAACTCACTGAACGTTTCCTGTTCCTCTTTTTGCTGCCAGATTTTTTAAGGATGGATCTTTTCCTCCGCAATTGGTGCCAGGAGTAGACTTGGCCTGTGGAGTAATCCAAGGAATCTCTAGTAAGCTTTTTCTTTTTTGTCTCAGTAATGCCATCCTCCAGCTTTTCCAGGTTCACAAACATCCCCTCCTTTATGGATACAAAATCAGGTGTTTCCTTAAAGGGCTACAGAGCAGTCTGTAACTCACTGATTTCCAGTTTAACTTTAGATAGTTCATGTTCCTCATTAGCAACTATAAGCCTCATTAGTTGCACGGAGCAGTTTGAGAGAATATCATTCCACTCCATCTGGAATTCCTGAGAGTAAATGGAAGTTGCATACTTACGAATGCGCAGACCTCTGGGCACCATGTTTTTAACAATATAGGACTTAAGTGTTGTAGAGTCCTACCACAATCTCATCTCTGTCTGTAATTTTGACTCTAGTTGAGACATTAATCTCTGTAAGTCACCGTTTACAGATGCACCAGTGTTACCTCCTGTGCTATCAAAGATTGAAGTAAATTTAGACAGTCTGTTTGACTGTGAAATAAAGCAAACATTGTCTGCACTCGGGGCAGTTTCTGTCATGTCCAAATCTCAGGGAACACAGTCCCACAGCTGGGAGCACGTCAACCAGGTAATGCAGATAAGGAAAAGGGGGGAGGGAAAGACAGCTCTCCAGCTGATAGTATAGTCCTGCCCAGCTTTGATACTCATTCGCACGGATGCCGTCCTGGGGCCAGTAAACGATATGAGAGGAGAAAGATTCCAGCGAGAGAATCTCCAGTTGCAGAATTTATTGTGCATATATAAAAGCTTCAATCCATACAGTGAGGTACATGGTGCTTAAGCCAACATGTTTCGACATATAGTCTTAGCCATGACTAAGACTATATGTCGAAACATGTTGGTTTACTAACCCCAATCAAGTTCCAAAAAAATTCAAGCTGTCCTGCAAGCTCAGGGTGCATCAGTGTCAGCATAAACTATCTGTCGACATTTGAAAGAAGTTGCAGGTGTCTTGGGAGAACCCCACTGCTGATACAGAGACATGAAAGAGCTAGACTGCAGTTTGCCAAGATGTACTCAAGTAAGCCGAAATCCTTCTGAGAAAGCATCTTGTGGACAGATGAGACCAAGATAGGGCTTTTGGGTAAAGCACATCATTCTCACTTGACCCTACCTCTGTCTCTAACTGTCGCCCCATATCTCTTCTCCCATTCACCTCTAAGCTACTTGAACAGCACGTCCACTCCGAACTGTCCTCTCACCTCTCCTCGTGCTCCCACTTTGACTGCCTACAGTCCGGCTTCCGACCCCTCCATTCCACCGAAACAGCCCTGACCAAAGTCACCAACGACCTACTGACCACCAAGAACAAACACCACTACTCCATCCTCCTCCACCTTGACCTGTCTGCCGCCTTCGACACGGTTGACCACTCCCTTCTTCTCCGGATCCTGGAATCCCTTGGCATCACCCACCTTGCCCTCTCCTGGATCTCCTCATACCTAGCGGACCGGACCTTCAGCGTCTCGCACTCCCACACCTCCTCCTCACCCTACCCCTTTCTGTCGGAGTCCCCAAGGTTCGGTCCTGGGACCCCTACTTTTCTCCATTTACACTCTCGGCCTAGGGCAACTCATCGAGTCCCATGGCCTCCAGTACCACCTCTATGCCGACGACACCCAAATCTACCTGTCCGGCCCTGACATCACCTCCCTACTCTCCAAAATCCCACAATGCCTTTCCGTCATCTCATCATTCTTCTCTGCTCGCTTCCTTAAACTCAACATGGACAAAACTGAATTCATAGTCTTCCCCCCAATAAATTCCACCCCACCTCCCAACCTATCCATCTACATCAACGACTGCGCCCTTTTCCCAGGCCTCCAAGCCAAGTGCCTCGGGGTAATCCTTGTCTCCTCCCTATCCTTCAAGCCCCACATCGAGGCCCTCACCACATCCTCCGGCTCCAGCTCAAGAACATCTCACGGATCCGCGCCTTCTTCACCCACGACACCGCTAAAACACTCATCCATGCTCTTATCATCTCCCGCCTTGACTACTGCAACCTCCTTCTCAATGGCCTCCCGGCTAACTCCCTCACACCTCTCCAGTCTATCCTCAACTCCGCTGCCCGACTAATCTACCTGTCCTCCCGCTACTCCCCTGTCTCCCCCCTCTGCCAAACCCTTCACTGGCTCCCCGTCTCCAAGAGATCCCAATTCAAAACACTAACCATGGTGTACAAAGCCATACACAACCTGGCCCCATAATACATCTCCGACCTGGTCTCCCGATACCTACCCTCACACAACCTCCGCTCCTCCCAAGAACTCCTCCTCTGCTCCCCCCTCATCACCTCTTCGCACAACCGAGTCCAGGACTTCTCCCGGGCATCTGCCTTACTCTGGAACTCCCTGCCCGAACACGTCAGACACTCTCCTACCTTGAGTAGCTTCAAGTGTCACCTGAAGACTCACCTGTTCCGTCAAGCATACAACCTGCCATGAGACCCAGGAGACCGCCCCATACCTGACATTCCCCCATCCTACTGTATCCTGACCCGCCCCTCATAGACTGTGAGCCCTCATGGACAGGGTCCCTGCCCCTCCTGTACCTGTACGTCCTGATTGCCTAGATTTAGTGTACTTGTTTTTGTCTCCCTTATCCTCATGTAAACCGCCATGGAACCTAATGGCGCTATATAAATAAATAATAATAATATAATAATAATAATAATTCTACTGTTTACCGAAAATGGAATGAGGGCTACCAAGAAACACATTACCCACAATCAAATATGGTGGAGGTTCAAAGATGTTTTGGGGTTGTTTTGCTTCTTATGGCACTGGGTGTCTTGACTGTATACAAAACATCATGAAATCTGAAGATTACCTAAGTATTTTTGGTCGCAATGTAGTGCTCAGTGTCAGAAATATGGGTTTGCGTGATAAGTCACAAGTCTTACAGCAGGACATTGACCCTGACACGTTGTGGAGGCCAAGATAGCAAGGAGCGGGATGTAGGGGGTCAGGGGAGCCTACTCTGGCCCTGATACTAGAGTCTCTGGCTCGCCCTGATCTCGAAGGTACCTCTGAAGGTGAGGAGGTTCGAGCCACCGACCTAAATCCCTAACTCCTAAGAAGCCCTAGGCATAAGCCCCTTCCTCCACCCACGGACAAGGAACCAAGCAACTTCCAATGGAGAATATTACAGCAGCTCAGGATCAGCTTCTGCTCACAACAGGTCACAGTCCAGAAGTGAACTGAATCAGCGACAACAGGTGGATGTGAGCTGATCCATTTAAGGCCGAGGGGTGGGGAGCAACCAGCCCAGACATGCCCCTCAGCATTCCTAAGCATTCACACACACATCTGCTACTCCATGCTCCGCTCATTAGCCTCATCTACTCACACTGAGCAAGGTAAAAAAAGGTTTCATGTAAACCTACAGCTGCAGCACTTCCATACTACAAGGCAGTCAATATGTAACAGTACTTCCACCCCCCCTCCGGACTATAAACCGGACATGTCCGGCAATGGACTGAACGTCCGGGTCTGCTGAGTCACGGGTGCTGTGCCCTGGTGATCATTTGAAGGGGACGTTGATGAGGGGAGAAGGGGTTATTTACAGGGGATCGTAACGCCACCTGTAGTTCCCGGTAATATGGTACCGGCGCTGCAAGCCGGCCTCTGAGGTGATGGTGGGTGCAGCAGAGTGTGGAACAGCTCCCCACAGGTGGAGCTTTACCTCAGGGCAGCGATGAAGGAAGATGGTGAGGGAGGGCAGTGATCAAGTCCTTTCTGGCACAGTGGTGAATTGCGACGGTTAGACATGCACACAGACACACTGGGGTTGTTGTTTCAGTACCTTTTACTTTTGACAGTTTAACACAGAGGTCCCCAACTCCAGGCCTCAAGGGCCGCCACCAGTGCAGGTTTTCAGGATTTCCTTAGTATTGCACAGGTGCTAATGTGATCATCTGCACAGGTAATGATTCCAACCCCTGTGCAATACTAAGGAAATCCTGAAGACCTGCACTGTTGGCGGCCCTTGAGGCCTGGATTTGGGGACCTCTGGGGTAACAGGTACAGTCCAGAGTAGTAACCAGGTCCCCGGTGCAATTTGGGACTTTCACCTTAGAAAGTTATGAGGCCTCCCTTGTGTCTGTGCTCTACAGTGTGGGATGAGTCTTGCCTGAGCCTGAACCCACCACTTCTTCTTCTCTGGTCTTAGTCCTAAGCTGACAATGAGGTCCTTCTGCAGGGTCCCTGTTTCTCTTGTGGCCCCTGGTCCTATGCTTGGTCAGTTTAGTGTCTCTTGCCTTATTTCCTCAGGGCTGAACTCCTCCTGAGTACGCTGGGCTTTCGCTGTAGCTCTGCAGGCTAGCAGCGTTGGACTCCAGTGTCCGTGTGTACTAAAGGGGTATATATACAAATCCCTGTTTCAGTTCCCTGTCTCTTCCACTTGCCTCCGGCTCCTTCCCTGGGGTGTGCACAGCAGTCAGTCGTCCCTGGTCCTGGCCTGAATCTCTCCCCAGAGACCAGCAGCTCTGCCTCCTCTCTCTTCCCTCTCCTCACAGGAACTGCACTCCAACTGTTACCTGGGAGTAACTGACTCCTTCCCTCAGCCTCGATGTTCTTAACCTCCCTGGCGTTACGAATAATTCTGGAATTTTATGCTAAAAGCGTTACATTTTTTTTTTATGGAAATTTTGTGTTATGTACAGTAGGGCTGCAATTCTTAGTAATTACCTGATCAAAGAAGACTCTAGTAGACCTCTCAGATGTGATAAAGTTCGAAACATAAAATCATGAATTATAATTAAATAAATAATAACATTTTATTCAATAATCAATAATCTTATACCTGGCGGTATGATTATGTCAGGATTTTTGTACTAAGGGTACTTTCACACTAGCGTTTTTTTGTAAATCGCGGCAGATGCGGTGAAAATAACCAATCTGCCGCGCTTACCGCATAACCGCGACACAGTTGTGGCAAGCCCCATGCAATGTCTATGGGGCTTGCGGTAAGGGTGGGGCAGGTGCGGCAAGTGCGGTTTCAGCACTTGTGGCAGGTGCGGCCGCGAAAAAAAAACGCTGTCAGCCGCGTTTTTTTTGCAGCCGCACCTGCTGCAAGTGCCGATACCGCACTTGCCGCATCTGCGGCAAGCCCCCATAGACATTCCATGGGGCTTGCGCCAACTGTGCCGCAGGTGTCGCGGTAATGCGGTAATCACGGCAGATTCGTTTTTTTCACCGCATCTGCCGCGATTTACAAAAACCGCTGATGTGAAAGCAGCCTAAATGCGGTACCATTTTTTTTCATAACAAATTTCTTTTATTGGCCGAAATGTTATATTTTTTTTTTTTCCCACCCAGTTCCGCCTCCAATGAGCCGCTTCGGCTCACAGAGACGGAACCAGGAAGTCATATGGGGCATCCGAAGGAGCTTTCACCGGCGATCGCAGCGGGGACATCGCTGGATGTCCCTGTGACAGAGGAGGGGAGGGTAACTGAGGGAAGCATCCAGCTTTCCTTGGGTGTTCCCGCCCCTCTTCTCGTCTGCAGCCCAGGCTCTACCCTAACACCCTAGCCCTAACGGCCCCGTCACATGGGGCGACGGGGCTGGAGATGTCAGCGGTGAATGGCGGGGGCGTGCATGCTCTCGCCGCCCCCGCCACCAGCGCCGTCCCCCGTTTAGACGGGGTGACTCCTCCAGCCCCGTGTCGGCAACCTCTAGGGCGACAACCCCGGCGGCGATGCAGGACAATGGGAGCCTATGGCTCCCATCGCCTGACAGGTTACTGCCGCCCGGTTACCGGTGTGCACATCGCCCCATGATGGTCGCCAGGTTTCACAGCACTGCTGTGAAACCAGGCGACCGGCCGGGACCGGCAACATCGCCCCTTTACATGTGGCGACGTAGGGGCGATGACGCCGGCAATAGGCCACGCCCCCACGTCTCCACATGAATGGGCAGCAATATCGCCCCCTTACCCTAATGATGCTGTCACACCTGGCGACGTCGCTAGTGACATCGCCGAAAAAGTGACGTATCAGCGATGTCGCTAGCGACGTCGCGCTGTGTAAACGAGCGGTCGCAGGTTGACAGGTTTACGGGAGGAACCGTAAACCTGTCAACCGGCGACCTGCGGTAAGGCTGGATCGCGCCGTGTGACATCGCCAGAGCGATGTTGGCGGCGATCCAGCCTATGCCGCAGCGTTGCTGCGGATCGCTCGCTGGGCTGAGCCCAGCCCAGCGGCCGATGTCACCGCCCGCATCGCTGCGGTGTCGCCGGCCGCAGCGATGCTGTGTGACAGCTGGCCAGCGATGTCGGAAGCGAGCGGGCACCAGCGCATCGCTTCCGACATCGCTGGCCAGATCGGGCTGTGTGACAGCACCATAACAATAGCCCTAACCCTAGCCCTAACCCTAGCCCTAACCCTAGCCCTAACCCTAAGCCTAGCCCTAACCCTAGCTCTGGAGAAGGGTGCCATATCACTCACACGGCGCCGGTGGCAACTGGCAGGTAAGACCCGATGCCCCAGCCCCCTCCCCCCGGCTCTGACAGCACCCCGGTCCTCAGCACCGGGAGCAGGAGCGGGTGGCGGTGCTCCCCCGCCGGCACAGCACAGGGAGCAGGGGCGGGCGGCGGTGCTCCCCGCCTCCGCAGCACCGGGAGCAGGAGCGGGTGGCGGTGCTCCCCCGCCGGCACAGCACAGGGAGCAGGGGCCGCGGGTGCTGGCCAAAGATGGCACCCGCGGCTGCAGTGACCGCGGGTGCTGGCCACAGAGGGCACCCGCGGCTGCAGTGACCGCGGGTGCAGGGCACAGATGGCACCCGCGGCTGGAGCAGTGACCGCGGGTGCAGGGCACAGAGGGCACCCGCGGCTGCAGTGACCGCGGGTGCAGGGCACAGAGGGCACCCGCGGCTGGAGCAGGGGCCGCGGGTGCAGGGCACAGAGGGCACCCGCGGCTGCAGTGACCGCGGGTGCAGGGCACAGAGGGCACCCGCGGCTGGAGCAGGGGCCGCGGGTGCAGGGCACAGAGGGCACCCGCGGCTGGAGCAGGGGCCGCGGGTGCAGGGCACAGAGGGCACCCGCGGCTGGAGCAGGGGCCGCGGGTGCAGGGCACAGAGGGCACCCGCGGCTGCAGTGACCGCGGGTGCAGGGCACAGAGGGCACCCGCGGCTGGAGCAGGGGCCGCGGGTGCAGGGCACAGAGGGCACCCGCGGCTGGAGCAGGGGCCGCGGGTGCAGGGCACAGAGGGCACCCGCGGCTGCAGTGACCGCGGGTGCAGGGCACAGAGGGCACCCGCGGCTGGAGCAGGGGCCGCGGGTGCAGGGCACAGAGGGCACCCGCGGCTGCAGTGACCGCGGGTGCAGGGCACAGATGGCACCCGCGGCTGGAGCAGGGGCCGCGGGTGCAGGGCACAGATGGCACCCGCGGCTGGAGCAGGGGCCGCGGGTGCAGGGCACAGAGGGCACCCGCGGCTGGAGCAGGGGCCGCGGGTGCAGGGCACAGAGGGCTGGGCTCTGACAGCACTTTCTTGCCCCCCTGCGGCCTCTCACTGAGCAGCAGCAGCAGCCGCGAGTATTCCCGAGTGTGACTCGGGGTTACCGCTTCTGTTAGTGAAAATTAACCCCGAGTCACACTCGGGAATACCGCTAGGAAGGTTAAAGGGGAACTGACTTAATGCAGCCAGTAGAGCTCTCCCTTCAGGTCTGGGGTGGAAAGTGATGTGTGCTGAGCCGACCAAGGTGTCAGTCCCTCCCTGCAGCGGTGGAACCCGCGGCCATCCCCCGCAGGGGTGCCACACTTCCATACTACAGGGCAGTCAATACGTAACAGACCCCAAACATACTTCAAGAAGCACCCAGAAATGGATAGGAACGAAGTGCTGGAGAGTTCAGAAGTTGCCAGCAATGAGTCCGGATCTAAATCCCATTGAATACCTATGAAGAGATCTTAAAATTACTGTTGGTTGAAGACACCCTTCAATTATGAGAGACCTGGGCAAAAGAAGATTGGTCCAAAATTCTGGTTGAGAATTGTAAGGGCTTCTTAATTATTGTAGGAATTAATTAATTACAGTTATTTATTCCAATGGTTGTGCAACCAAAGAGTTTTGTGTGAAATTATGTCCAATGGTCAGTTTGTTGAAATGATGCTCTTTTTATTTCCAGACTATTGCCTCAATCAACTGTGCTCACTGGAATATTCAGTAGTTTAGGAATTCTTCCGTAATCAGTGCCATCAATATTTTTCACCAAGTGGCAGGATTGCTTTCTAATACAGATAGATGTGCACCTCTGTCTTCATGCTTCAAAAACTATTTTCCTGTTTAATTTCTCATTATCACAAATAACTTAATTTGTGGACATTCCCATTTTAGGTCAAGAAGGATTACTATAATTATTTATATTTGACAAATGTCAGAATAATGAGAGAGAGAATGTTTTAAGGCATTTTTATTACTTTCTGCAAAGCCACAAATTTTATACACATTTAATTAGTATTTGGGACCATTGCCATTAAAATGTATGCCTTGGGTCAAACATTTTAAATATCCATCCACAAGCTTCTCACAATAGTTGGTAGGAATTTAGGCCCATTCCTCCCTCTAATCTAAGCTTTTTTCTTCTATATTTCCTTTATTAATTCCCTGCGGTTCCCTCTGTACACTGTCTAACAGCTTTTGTTTGTTTTTTCCTATTTCCTGCTTCATGTTGTACCGTATGAGTGCCCCAGTGCATCCTGGGTTCCTCACGCGCAGTATCAAGACAAGCCCCTGGCACTTCCTCAACCCCTCTCTTAAACAAAGCATAACTGTGATATTAGTTCCAGGGGCGAGGGTCTCCAATTGTTCACAAAGGTCTCCAAGCCCCCCTTTCTCCACTCCCCACAGAGTTACTTCTTAGTCCCCCTTCTCCCTTCCCTGCAGTGTGCCTTCTCAGCCCCCTTTCTCCCCTCTCTGTGGTCTGCCTTCTTAGCACCCCCACCTTCTTCCCCCCACCCCCCTGTTCTTACCCACTCCCAGCGGTGCGCTGTGACATGCTGTGTCTCTCCCTCTGTGCAATCGCGAATGTCAGTGGAAGCTCCCGGCTCATCAACATGCATAAGCCCTGGGATACCCATTGACATCACTTGCATGCTCCTTTACGGTAGGTCTGATATTCGCGATTGCACAGAGGGATAAGCGGTATGTCGGGGAAGATGTGACACCGCACTGCAGGGAGCACTTAACAGGGGAGAAGGGTGGCTGAAAATTTCCACTGCAGGGATGCGAGAAGGAGGGAGCTGTGAAGGCAGACTACGGGTGAGAATTCATACTGCGAGGAGGGAAGAAGTAGGAGCTGGAGACCTTTGTGAAGATTTGGACAGCGCCGCCCCTGGAACTAGCATAAAAGTGATTCTTTATTTCAAAGAGGGGCTGAAGAAGTGCCTGGAGCCTGTCTAGCCATGTGAGGATCCCAAGATGTTTTAGGGCTCTCACACAGTACATCATCCAGCAGGATATAAAAAAAAACAGCTGGTAGACAGTATAGAGAGGGAACCATATGGAATTAATAAATTACCGTATATACTCGTGTATAAGCCGACCCGTGTATAAGCCGACCCCCCTACTTTTGCCCCAAAAATCTGGAAAAACCTATTGACTCGTGTATAAGCCGAGGGTGGACCCCAGCACAGGTATACAGCCCCCAGCAGTGTGGTATACAGCAGCCCCAGAGGTATATACAGCAGCCCCAGTGGTAGTATACAGCAGCCCCAGTGATAGTATCCAGCAGCCCCAGAGGTATATACAGCCCCAGTGGTAGTATACAGCAGCCCCAGAGGTATATACAGCCCCAGTGGTAGTATACAGCAGCCCCAGAGGTATATACAGCCCCAGTGGTAGTATACAGCAGCGACAGAGGTATATACAGCCCCAGTGGTAGTATACAGCAGCCCCAGAGGTATATACAGCCCCAGTGGTAGTATACAGCAGCCCCACAGGTATATAGAGCCCCAGTGGTAGTATACAGCAGCCCCACAGGTATATAGAGCCCCAGTGGTAGTATACAGCAGCCCCACAGGTATATAGAGCCCCAGTGGTAGTATACAGCAGCCCCACAGGTATATAGAGCCCCAGTGGTAGTATACAGCAGCCCCACAGGTATATACAGCCCCAGTGGTAGTATACAGCAGCCCCACAGGTAAATACAGCCCCAGTGGTAGTATACAGCAGCCCCAGTGGTAGTATACAGCAGCCCCAGAGGTATATACAGCCCCAGTGGTAGTATCCAGCAGCCCCAGGGCTGTATACAGCAGCAGCCCCAGGGGCTCTATACAGCAGCAGCCCCAGGGGCTGTATACAGCAGCAGCCCCAGGGGCTGTATACAGCAGCAGCCCCAGGGGCTCTATACAGCAGCAGCCCCAGGGGCTCTATACAGCAGCAGCCCCAGGGGCTCTATACAGCAGCAGCCCCAGGGGCTCTATACAGCAGCAGCCCCAGGGGCTCTATACAGCAGCAGCCCCGGAGGTATACAGGCCCCCCCATCAAGCTCCACGGACCCCCCCCCCCCTTGCGCGGCAGCCTGTAAGGGAAAATTATACTTATCAGTGTCCCGCGCTGTCCCGCCGCTGCCGACACACGATCCCGGGCTTCAATCCGCGACTTCCGGCTTCCGGCGGTCGCGGGCAATGACGTCATTCCCGCGACCACAGGAAGTGCGGAAGACGCGGAATGAAGCCCGGAATCGTGATGTCGGCAGCGGCGGGACAGCGCGGGACACTGATAAGTATAATTTTCCCTTACAGGCTGCCGCGCAAGGGGGGGGGGGTCCGTGGAGCTTGATGGGGGGGGCCTGTATACCTCCGGCGGCTGCTGCTGCACATACACATTAAATACCGTATATACTCGCATATAAGCCGAGGGGGGACTTTTCAGCCCAAAATTTGGGCTGAAAAACTCGGCTTATACGCGAGTATATACGGTAGGTATATTAGAAAAGGGTTAGATTATAGGGATATACAGTACAGACCAAAAGTTTGGACACACCTTCTCATTCAAAGATTGTTCTGTATTTTCATGACTATGAAAATTGTAGATTCACACTGAAGGCATCAAAACTATGAATTAACACATGTGGAATTATATACTTAACAAAAAAGTGTGAAACAGCTGAAAATATGTCTTATATTCTAGGTTCTTCAAAGTAGTCACCTTTTGCTTTGATTACTGCTTTGCACACTCTTGGCATTCTCTTGATGAGCTTCAAAGCAGCAAAGCACCCCCACACCATCACACCTTCTCCTCCATGCTTCACGGTGGGAACCAGGCATGTAGAGTCCATTTGTTCACCTTCTCTGTGTTGCACAAACACACGGTGGTTGGAACCAAAGATCTCAAATTTGGACTCATCAGACCAAAGCACAGATTTCCACTGGTCTAATATCCATTCCTTGTGTTCTTTAGCCCAAACAGGTCTTTTCTGCTTATCGCCTGTCCTTAGCAGTGGTTTCCTAGCAGCTATTTTACCATGAAGGCCTGCTGCACAAAGTCTCCTCTTACAGCCGAAGATAACAGCCTGGGGGAAAATGAACGTGACTGCAGAAGGTGCCTAGGGCAGCAGGAACTTCAAATATGGCCCTATGTAAGTGTGTCAATGTGTGAGTGTGTATGTGTTTGTGTGAATATGTCTGAGGATGTATGTGTGAGTGTGTGTGAATGTGCGGGTGTGTATATGTGTGAGTGTGTGTGTGTTTGTGTGAATATGTCTGAGGATGTATGTGTGAGTGTGTATGTGAGTGTGTGAGAATGTGCGGGTGTGTATATGTGTGACTGTGTGTGTGTTTGTGTGAATATGTCTGAGGATGTATGTGAGAGTGTGTATGTGAGTGTGTGTGTATTTGTGTAAGGGTGCGGGTGTGTATATGTCTCAGTGTGTGTGTGAGCGAGAGAACAAAAAGAACAGAGACCAGGTTGTGGGGACATCTCTACAAAAAGGCATTGGGATGGAGGACATTACTACAAGATGACAAGGGAGGGAACATTACTAAAAGATTATGACATTACTACAAAATGAGGACCAGGATGGGAGACATTAATATAGGATGGGGACCAGGATGGGGCATTACTACACATATGGACCAGGGAGGAACATTACTACAAGATGGAGACCAGGGCGGGGACATTACTACAAGAGGAGGACCAGGATGGGGACATTACTACAAGATGGGGATATTACTACAAGACGGGGATCAGGATGGGGACATTACAACATGATGAGGACCAGGATGGGAGTCATTATTATAGGATGGGGACCAGGATGGGGCATTACTACACATACGGATCAGGGAGGAACATTACTTCAAGAAGGGGACCAGGAAGGGGACATTAGTGCCAGATGGGGAACAGTATGAGGGACATTAATATACAATGGGGACCAGTATGGGGACATTACTAGAAGAAGGGGATCAGGAAGGGGACATTAGTACCAGACAGGGACCAGTATGGGGGACATTAATATACAATGGGGACCAGTATGGGGACATTACTAGAAGAAGGGCATCAGGATGGGGACATTACCACAAGAAGGGGATAAGGATGGGACATTACTCCATGATGAGGACCAGGATGAGGGTCATTATTATAGGATGGGAACATTACTACACATAGGGACCAGGGAGGAACATTACTTCAAGAAGGGGACCAGGATGGGGACATTACTACAAGACGGGGACCAGTTTGGGGGACATTAATATACAATGGGGACCAGTAAGGGGACATTAATACATAAAGAAGATTAGGGTGGGGACATTCCTACAAGAAGATCAGGATTTGTACTTTACTAGATTGAGCAAAAAATTCTGGTATTGCTAAAATGTCACTTAGGGTTCCGTTACACGTCGCAACATTGCATGCAATTTCACTGGCAATTTGCTGGTTGCAGTGAAATCATGGACACATTGTTCTATTTTGTTGCTGTGTACAAATGTAACAATATGTCCATGATTTCACTGCAACCAGCAAATTGCCTGTAAAATTGCATGCAATGTTGCGACTTGTAACGGTACCCTTAGGGTACCTTTACACACGGCTACATTTGTAGCTTGTCACCAGGTAACTTACTGGTTGCAGTGAAATCATGGATACATGATTCCATTTGTACACAGCAACAAGATAGAACCATGTATCCATGATTTCACTGCAACCAGTAAGTTACCTGGTGACAAGCTACAAATGTAGCCGTGTGTAAAGGTACCCTTAGTCCTACAAGCAATGCGGCCCCCCGATATCAATTTTTTTCTACGTGCAATAACAACTAGAAAACAAAAAAGTATGTGTAAAGTGTCTCCAAATAAAGTTGTGAAGAAAAGTAAAGCAGGGTACGGTTATAAAACGTATAGCACAAGCTGTGAACATCACATGGAGAACTGTTCAATCCATCATTTAAAATTGGAAGGATTATGGCACAACTACAAACCTTTAGTATAAAACTTATGAAATTACACCGGAACCTGATATGGAGGTAATTTGGTGATGTTGACAATATCACTGTTAAGGTACTGTCACACGCGGCGATATTGCCGGCAACTCACGGGAGCGCACACTTTTTTGCCGCACTGCCATGGTTGCTTTTGCGACGCAGCAATATTGCTGGCAACTATCGCAGCCAGGGTTAAACTCTACCCTGGCAGCGATCTATAACATGGGAGTCTATGGGGGAAGTTGCCGGCAACATCGCAGTTGCGGCATCACACAGGGCGATGCAGGCAGATCGCCTGAGCAATATCGCCAGGTTTCCCAACATGTTGGGAAACCTGGCGATCTTGCTTAGGCAGCTTATCGCCTTATTATCGCCCTGTCACACGCGGCAACTCATGAGCGATGTTACCCCGAGATCGGCCCGTGTGACGGTACCTTTAATTAACCTTTTGAGTTGCTGCTGAAAGTCTCAGAGAAATCGTGTGTAAGGATTTCTCGGGTAAAGGTGATTATATAAGATAATTAGTAGCTGTACACAGCGCACACTCTTCCTATCACCTTGATTATGTATATATAAATAGGAAATAATAAGGGCTGTGCGTGTATAAAAACTGCAATTTATTTAAACAATTTTTTGATACATGCAATGTAGACTGTAAAATTTAAGAAGTATAAAGTAAAGATTTAGAAATAAAAATAAAATTAAAATTAAATGTAACTTAAAACGAAGCTGAGGTAGATTTTGCATCCTGTGATAGTTGTCTGGCAAGTTGGGAAAACGGTATTTCTTTTCTGGAAAAAGGATAGAAAATGTTATAGTAAATTGTTTTTGATCTACTCTACACCATAGTACCCTTTTTATCTATAGTCTCACCTTGGACTGGTGTTGGGGTCCCCAAATACCGTTTGCCCAACTTGCCAGACAACTACCACAGGACGCAAAATCTACCTCAGCTTCGTTTTAAGTTACATTTTATTTTAATTTTATTTTTATTTTAACTCTTTACTTTATACTTCTTAAATTTTACAGTCTACGTTGTATGTATCAAAAAATTGTTTAAATAAATTATAGTTTTATACACGCAAAGCCCTCATTACTTCCTATTTATATATACATAATCAAGGTGATAGCAAGAGTGTGCGCTGTGTCCAGCTACTAATTATCTTATACAACTAAAAACCTACCAAGACGTGGCCATCCACCTAAGGCGGCCGTCACACGCTGAGATATCTCTAGCGATATTGTAAGCGATCACGTGCACGCGCAATCGCTTACAATATCGCTCACAATCGCTGGTGAGATGTCACACAGACAGACTCACCAGCGATGTGGACCAGCGAGATCGCTGGTAACTATGGTACACATCGGGTTACTAGGCTCCGCGCGTCGCTTAGTTACCCGACGTGTAGCATAGTTACCATCTCCCAGCATAGGCTCTGCCGCTGGGAGATCGCTCATCGTGGTGTTATACATCACGATGAAGCAGATCGTGGCATCGTTCATCGCTAGATCTGAGGTCCGGAGCTCAGATCAGCGATGTCACGATCAAGCGATTTCACATCGTAAATCGCTTGATTACATGCAACGATTTCTTGCCCGATATCGCTTAAGAGATCAAAAAGGAGATCGCTTAAACGATATCGGGCAAGAAATCGTTCCGTGACGGCCGCCTAATCCACATCTCAATCAAGGAGACCACTAATTACAGAAGCAGCCAAAAGATCCATGGTCAGTCTGGAAGAGCTGCAAAGATTCACTGCTTAGATGGAAGAATCTGTCAAAAGGACAGCTCTTAGTCGTATACTCTACAAATATGACCATTATGGAAGAGTGGCAAGAAGAATGCAATTTTTTAAAGCAAGCCATAAGAAGTCTTATTTGCAGTTCGCCAAAAGCCATGAAGGCGACACAGCTAATACGTGGAAAAAGGGCTCTAGTCAGATGAGACTGAAATAGAATATTTTGGCCTAAATGCAAAACAAGCTGGTGAGAGTTTATGGAAAGATTAATGGAGCCAAATAAAAGGCAGTCCTGGAGGAAAACCTGTTAGAGTCAGCAAAAGATTTGAGACGGTGTTAGACTCACCGGGTGAGGTGAAAACACTGTACCCAAGGTCCAGGGGCACACGGGCCATGGTGCAGAAGATAGGTGAGGCAAAGGAGACACAGACAGCTGAGGGACTAAAAAACCGCAGGCAGGTGGAAGATGTTCTGGAACCTGCAGGCAGGCAGTAGATATTCAGGAAACTGTAGGTGGGCCAGATGCTGGAAACCATAGGGAGGTGAAAGACACTCAGGAAACCTCCAGCAAGGAGATAAGTCAAAGACATTTAAGAGGTCTCAGGCAAGCAGGTGGAATGCTCTACACTGCAGATAGCTGGAAAGTGTCCAGGAGATCTCTGGCAAACAGGTAAAATGCAGAAATCCACAGATAGAAGATGTCCATGAGACCGCAGGGAAGCAGGAGGAAACTGCAGGTTGGTAGAAAACATCCAGGAGAATGCAGACAGCAGCTGAGCTGGTCAAGCAGGTTAAGACTTAAGTCTTAATACAAATACAAGGGCATGTCTTGGTGAGCCTTATATAGGCCAGCACAGTTATCACATAGAATCACGCCATGCCATCTACAAAGCATGACGTGGAGCACAACAGATTCTAGCGGACTGCAGTGAAGAAAGCAAGCCACGGATCCAGTACAGGCGTGAAACAGACTGTGGCATAGGTTCACCTTCCGGCAAGATAAAGATCCTAAATATACTGCCAGAGCTACAATGGAAAGGTTTTGAAACAGCATATTCATGTGTTTGAATGGCCCATTCAAAGTCCTGATCTAAATCATATTGAGAATCTATGGCAAGGCAATTACTATTCACAGATGCTATCCAGCTGTTTTGCAAAGAAGAATGGGAAAAATATCAGCTTCTATATGTGCAAAGCTGATAGAGACATGCAGTAATAATTTCATTGAAAGGTGTCCCACAAAATATAAAAGTAAAATATTGACTTGGGGCAGATTTCAAAAGCACAACACCATTTTCAGACTAATATTTTTAAAATATTTAGAAACCTATGTATTATTTGCTTTACATATAATAATGTTTACCATGCTATGCAGTGACTTGGTCTCCTTGCAGCCTTATATTAAGTGGCCTGACTTGATTTTGAACCTATTGATACTGCTGGCCCTTTGTCAGCTCCCCCACAACCCCTGGTTTAATTTCTTAATGTAGTAGCATAATTTGAGTTTTCATATGTATGTTTGTCTTCTGTTCAAAATTTTCACATTTGTGGAACTATTTTGTTTCTTGTAATCTACCGAATCCTTTTCAGTAAAAATGTAATGAATCAAGAAAAATGTGTTAGAGTGGCACTGGATATACCTATATTTTCACAATATATCTTAGGAAAAACAGTCAACTGGTTCCTCCTGGGTGCCCACCTTACATGGGTATTAATGAAAAGATTGTGTGGGATGTAGTTAATTCACTTTTACGTCAGGGCTACCATTTATACAAGGACAATTTCTTCACAAGTGTCCTACTTCCCAGGCATCTTTATAAGGAGTCATTATTTGTAATCTTACCATTGGACACTAAAAGCTTGAAAATATAATTTTCTGGTTAGCCAATAAAGGTTTCGCTCCCAGCACGCCTTTGTCATTTTTGGGGCATAAGTATTTACATCTATATTTCTGGCTAACATGGTACAACAATATAATTTTGTAATGTACATCCAAGAAGATGTAGAAGGAAACAGTAATGTAAGTGCTCAACATAGCGCACAGGAGAAATGTGAACTAATCCAAAATGTTCTGTACCCCTAAATTTCTACAAATAGCATTCAACGTATCCGAAAGAAAAACAAGTCCCAACTTAGAGCCGTCATCTGTTAATATAGGGGGCTTCCTCGTTATTGGTAACACAAAAGCTCTGTAAAAGTGATAGAGCATCTCGCCACCTAAAAAGACAAACGACAAAATTCGTATTTCCAAATCCAAATACCCTCCCCCTTCTGAGCACCACAAAGTCTTAACGTCCGCATGTTTGGCACTGTAGTAATGAGGAAGCCCGCTTAATTTATGGGATGTGTGTCTCTAGTAGCACAAGTTGGGCACAATGTACGAGCACTACAATATAATGGGCACTACAATGCCATATTTGCAATTTTTAATTCTGCAATATTCACTGCATTTGACTTCATGGATGCTTTCGGAGACAAAATCATTACTACAACCAGAAATGAATTCCTAGGGGTGTAATTTCCAAAATGTGGTCACTTGAGGGGGTTTCTGTTGTTCTGGCACTAAGGCCGGCTTCACACCATGTTTTAATCCGATCCGGGGCTGTTCGCTGTAAACCAGGCAGCCCCAGACTGGATTTTGACCCCATAGCATCCTATGGGGCCGTATGGAGCCAGATAGCAGCTCTCTGCCATCCGGTTTCTATCTCTCTGGAAGAATCCGGGAGAATTCGGATTTTTCTCCCGGACAAAAAAACGTTGCTTCAAGGAATTTCACTGGCAACTTACTGGTTGCAGTGAAATCATGGAGACATTGTTCCATTTGTGCACAGCAACAAGATAGAACAATGTGTCCATGATTTCACTGCAACCAGTTAGTTGCCAGTGAAATTCCTAGAAAAGTTGCCGCGTGTAAAGGTACCCTTAGAGGCTTTTTTATAGTGTGTCTACTCTAGAAAAATCTGTTGCTCCTTCCCTCCCAAGCTGTGCGGTGTGGCCAAAAAGCACTTTACAGTCACGTGGGGTATTGTCATAATTAGAAGATATTGTGTAACACATTATGTGGCTTTTATTTTTACCTATTCCCATTGTGAAAATTTGAAATCTGAGGTTAAGACATTATTATAGTGGGGTAAAATGTTATTTTTCATCACCACCCAATAATATAACATTTTGTGACACACCTGTGGTGTCAATATGCACACTGAACCCCTTAATGAATTCACTCGGGGGTGCAGTTTGTAAAATGGGGTCACTAGTGAGTGGTTTATGCTGTTTTCACATGTCAGAGGTTCTTGAATTGTGACATGACGTCCACAATCTATTCAAGTCAAAATGGTACTACAAAATTCAAATAGTGCTCTCTCCGACCCCGCTTTGCAAACAGTAGTTTTTCACCACACATCGGGTATTGGTGTACTCTGGAGAAATAGCACAACAAATTGTATAGTGCGTTTCTTCCTGTTACCATTGTGAAAAAACTAAATTTGTGGTTAAAGCAACATTTTTATGGATCTACAGTTTCCAAAATGGGGTCACTTGTAGGGGTTTACACTGTTTAGGCACATCATGGGCATTCCAAACATGACATGACGTCCGCTAACGATTCCAGCCAATTTTGAGTTTGAAAAGTCCAATGGCGCTCCTTCCCTTCTGAGACCTGCCGTGTGACCAAATAGAAGTTTTCCACCACATGGGGCATCAAGGTGACAGAAGACATTGCACAACAAATTCTATGGTGCAGTTTATTCTGTTACCTTTGTGAGAATAAAAATGGAGCCAAAAAACGTGGAGAAATTGCACAACAAATTTTGGAGTCCATTTTCTCCTGTTACCTTGTGAAAATGTAACATTTGGAGATAAAGAACAATTTTTGAGAAAAAAAGCACAATTTTCATTTTTTCCTTCCACACTGCTTTAGTTCCTGTGAAGCACCTTAACAATAACCTTAAAAACAGAATTCTCATCTAAAAGTCAGCTTGCAGTCAGAAATAGGAATCTTAATTATTGCTGTATTTTGAGACTTATTCTCTTTACCATGTTTTCACAGGATGCTGAAAGTACGGCTTTACTTACAATATATTGTCGCTATCCATTCATCCTTACATTTGACACCAAAGTTCAGTATTTGCTTCTTGATGCTGTACTGAAGAAAGAAGTAAGTTCTCTTTGTAAAATGTAATAAGGCTGGAATGACACATGAAGGTTTTGATGCAGTTTTTGATGCAAACACTGGAATTAATACAATGACAGAAGAAGTATTAAGGCCCCGTTATACATAGCGATATCGCTAATGACCTCACCGCAACGTCACAGATTTTGTGACGTACCAGCAACCTCGCCAGCGATATTGCTGTGTGTGACACTTAGCAGCGATTGGCCCCCGCTGGGAGATCACTGATCGTTAATGAATGGCCTGGACCATTTTTTGAGCGGCGATCTCCAGCTGGGCATACTGGATCGCTGTGTGTCACAGGGGCAACGACCAGCGATCCCCATTCTGTGGCCGAGAACCTGACAGATCCCAACGGCCGTCGAGTTGACGGCGCATTGCTGGGTCATCGCTGGTAAGTCTGCCAAAACTAAGAGTAAGGTGCACTACTGAAGATATAATGTCCCAGTAAGGGTTGGGGGTGCTGCTTTGTCAACCAAAGGAACAACAATCGTAGAAAAAGAATTGACAAATACAATAGCAGCACACCACCACAAATAGAATGTAGAAATCATAAAGGTTTTTATTTGGAACGGAACAACAAACAGTTAAAAGCAGTTAAAAAACATATACGGACCACTGTCCACAAGGAAAAGGAATCCCTGTAATTCTCATATATATCACAGAACCAGTACAACTGTAAATGCAAACATAGATGCAACAATAACCAAAACATGCAAACAATTGTCAGTGCAATTGTGGTTGTTGCATAAATAGTCCCCTGTATGTCAGGAACTGATCCCACATAACATCCATAAAACTATGGAAATTGCATTATTATGGATACATAGCAGTCTGGTAAAATGTCCCCTGGGCGAAAGCACCATCAACTTAGATCATGTGTGGATCACACAAAGGAGCACACAGCTGGGTGTGTTATAACCCCCAGGCGGGACCGGCCCATGAATCTAATGTGTATAGAGATCACAAAGAATAAAGCCAAAAAAATAGGGCTGAATCTCACCGGTAAGCCGTCTTTCCACTGTGTGCCCGCAAATTGTGAATCATGAATCGCCTCTGGCCCCCTGTGTGTGGCCAGAGCGGGATTGCGAGGTACGCCGTCAGGGGTCTTAGTGTGTAGGAGACAGGGAGCCCGGGTCCCACGCGTATCACCGCTATGAAGCGGCTTCGTCAGGGAGGCGTGGCTTACATCCGGCGTTCCGCCCTTATATATCATTACCAATTAAGCGGCTGTGTCGGCCGCGTTGTGTGAAGCCATGGCAACTCAGGGAAACCGGAAGTGACGTTCCGGGAGTTCTCTAAGCCCTATGTTAAGATTCCAAAGCGATGTGCACCTGGTAATCTAATGGAAAAATGATGAAAAAGGAGAAAAACTGTGAGAAATCACAAGGGAAATCATGCAAGTGAGACATAATGTAGACTCAAATAAGGAATCTCCGGTTAATCCAGAGTTTCCAGTGACATTATGGTATTCAATCACACATATAATATGTATTGTTTGTAACGCTCAGCATATTAGATGTAGAGGCCATAACCAAAAATCCATGAATATGTTGTTAGTCATATATACATAGTTCTATCACGGATCACAAACATGTAGACCATTTCATTATATGTATCAGTTAAAAATATAGGAAATCTATGATATAGGCATAGTTTATTACCCCAAAAGGACATACAAAAAAGGGGGGTACTTATCCGTGTGCGTGTATGGAGACTCATATTTGAACAAAATCCCATTTGCTTGAGCTATGATGGGTCAGTTCTGACCCGGCGTACCCTAAGGACGGAGCGTCCTCACGATACGTCAAACCGGTATAACTCAATATTCACCTCTCCAACAACACCCCCAATGGTGGATTTGTGGTTGTGCATATACCACAAATTTATATAAGAATGCCTATGAGAAAAATGCCTATGAGAAAAATTTATCGTGAATGATCATGATCTAACAAAATATAATATACAACATATTTGGTATATGTACCGACTACAAGGCAAGGCATACCTTACATGTATGTCTGGTTATCATACCTGGAGCGAATACATATCTACGGGTAAGGTGAAGTGATGCCGAGAACCCCTCCTTGTATATCCTAAAGATCTGTATCTTGAATGAAACCTCTCATTCAAACAGGGATAGAAGAGTTTTGATAAGTGTGGTTATTTGGATTATGCACAAAAAATGTCCGGTGCAACCCTTGACAATTGTATAAAGGAACGGTACCAGCGTACATATACAAGAGATGAGATTCCAACCAAAAGGGAGCGCGGGGAGAGGGGGGGGTGGGAAGGGGAAAGGGAACGGGAAAGGGGGGGGGTGTGAGAGGGAGGGGGGGGGAGGAGACTAGAAGAAAATAATATAATATGATGCTTCAAATCAAGGTCCAGTCAGATGTTGTTTTCCTCTTGAATAAAGGTGCTCCAAATATCGGGATGATATTGTAGGTCATAAGAACGAGAAGTGTTGGGATGATGGAATTCCCTTTAAGAAATCCGTCGAAGGATCTATGTGCAGAGACGATGTTCATCCAATCCGAGGTCTAAAAGTAGAGAGAGAGTGAAGGGGAGAGTTGGAGGAAAAATGGGGAGAAAGGAAGTATTTGTAGTTATGATGAAACTAACGGTATATAGGGGATAACCACAAGGGTAACCTTGTTATCATGTCCCCAAAAAACCGGAAAATAGGAGTTCCTCATTAATTCCCGAGGGAGAAGTCGAGTTAAGGTGGTAAATCCATCTCGACTCCAGTCTCATTGCGTTTTGGGACTACGTCGGACGGAAGAGGATTTTTTAATAAAAATGGAGTCTAAGTGTCTTTTTTGTTTTATTTCTAATAAAATATTTTTTTTTTTGTGGTTTTTTTTTAAAAATTCACTAGAAATTCATGGCGATCATGTCTAATATTGGCGTGATCCCATGAATTTCGGGCTTAGGGCCAGCCGATAACATAAAGCTGGCCCTAACCCCTTTATTACCCAGTGAGCAACCGCACCAGGGCTCTGGATGAGCTGGATACAGCGACAGAGGATGGCGCTTCAATGAACGCGCCATCATCTGGGGTGGCTGTGGGCTGCAATTCGCAGCGGGGGGGCCCAAAAAGCTTGGGCCTCCCTGTGCTGCAGATTCCAGCCCCCAGCTGCCTAGCTGTACCTGGCTGGACATAGAAATAGCGTGAAGCCCCACACATTTTTTTTTTTTTTTTTTATTCATGAAATTCATGAAATAATTTTAAAAAAGGGCTTTCTTCTATTTCTATTTCCAGGCAGGTACAAATAGGCACCTGGGGGTTGAGGGCAGCCCATACCTGCCTGCTGTACCCGGATGGACACAAAAATACGACGAAGCCCACGTCAAACTTTTTGGGAAAGATTCATAAAAAAATAAAAAATTACATTTAGGGACTGCATCTTTATTAACCCCTCGAGGATGTAGCATAGCGACATTGTAAGGGGTTAACTCAGGTCACCTGAGGACAGCTCCAGAGGCATGACCTGAGCTATCCTCTGTGACCTGAGTTAACCCCACTTACAATGCCGCAGCGCTCCAGCCTCGAGGGGTTAATAATGATGCAGTCAATAATTGTATTTTTTTAATGAATTTTTCCAAAAAAATTTGATGTGGGTTTCGCCGTATTTTTGTATCCAGCCAGGTACAGCAGGCGGGAACGGGTTGCACTCAACCCCCAGGCACATATTTGTACCCGCCTGGAAACAGAAATAGAAGGAGACCCCTCTTTTTTAATTATTTCATGAATTTCATGCGTGGGGCTTCGCACTATTTCTATGTCCAGCCAGGTACAACTAGGAAGCTGGGGGCTGGAATCGGCAGCACAGAGAGGCCCAAGCTTTCTGGGCCCACCCCGCTGCGAATTGCAGCCCACAGCCACCCCAGAAGGTGGCTCATTCATTGAAGTGCCATCCTCTGGTGCTGTATCCAATTCATCCAGGGCCCTGGTGCGGTGGCTCACTGGGTAATAAAGGGGTTAGGGCCAGCTTTGTGTTATCAACTGGCCCTAAGCCCGAAATTCATGGGGTCACGCCAATATTACACATGACCACCATGAATTTCTAGGGAATTTTGTAAAAAAAAAACACAACACACAGAAAAAATATTTTATTAGAAATGAAACAAAAAATATACTTAGACTCCATTAATTTCCACAGCACTTTACAGACATCATCATCTCTGTCCCCATTTAGACTCACAATCAAAATTGCTTATCAGAATGTCTTTGGACTGTGGGAGAAAACCCACACAAATACAGTAAAGACATACAAGCTCCTTGCGGATGTTGTCCTTGTGGGATTTGAACCCAGGCCCAAATCTGTTAGTTTTAGGCTGTGTGCACACATTTTTTGATGCATTTTTGAGTACAGATTTATCACACATCCTGAAGGGAATTCTGATGCCAGCAATACCAATGAAAATTCTGAAGTCTCATGTACACATTGAGAATTTTCTCCTTGTTGGTTTGGTGCAGAAATAAATCGGCAGCATGCCAATTCCTGCAGCATTCTATTGAATGGGAAAAATGTGCACCAAAAGTGCACAGCAAAAATGCATCAAAAACATGACAAAAACATGTGTTTTTCCTGCTAAGAGATACAGAAATGGTGCAGAAATGTCAGCATCAAATACTTAGTATGCATACCCTTATTCACCTGAAACCTGATCAAATCAATACTCGTCTAAAATTGCATAAAAAAATGTCTAAAGTGAGGTTCTTTCTCCTTGGGTGATGCTTTGTGTGCATCATTAAACCTTGGGCGCCCATCATCCTGTCACTGGCTCACCGGTTGTCCTATTTTGGACTACTTTTGATATGCAAAAGCCACGAGAAACATCCAACAGCAATTGCTATTTTGAAGATGCTGTGATCCAACAAATCAACTTCAAGATTTATCTGTTCACTTGAAACTAATATATTCTAGCCCTTCACAGGTGCTATTGAAATCAGATGATCAATTGTATTCTTTCAACTATCTACAGTATATACTTACTCCTAGGAAACAAAGGTACAAGCCAGCCAAGTGCTCTTGATGAACAGAATGCAGGGCAACAGTGATGTACCCAGAATACCTTTCTTACACCTCAAACTCAGACGTCAACATCTTCTGGAAGATGCACTGAAGAAGTTGAGCATTGTGGAAGACTGTGACCTAACAAAAGAATTACAGGTAAAATCTGTTCACCTTTAACAAACAGACCGTGGTTCCCATTTAGAAATAATTTGAGGATTTTAAATGTTTATTGAACTAAGCACAAAGTTTGTAGAGCACCCTATGAACTATGAATACAAATCATTAAAAAGTAATGAGCTTATTTTTTTAAATTCAGGTAGTAATCTATATCTAAACGTTTGCCTTCCTTTCCATATGAATGTGTGCCAATGTCACATTTTCTTAATAATTAGGGTAGACAGAAGTACCAGAGTCCAAAAAACTAAGGTTCTTGGGGAAATTAACTACCCGTATATACTCGTGTATAAGCCGAGTTTTTCAGCCCAAAAATTGGGCTGAAAAGTCTCCCCCTCGGCTTATACACGGGTCAATACGGTAGTCGGGGCTGGGGAGGCTGGAGGAGGCGGGGGGAGGCTGCTGTATGAGCGGCCCCGTCACGTGGGGCCACTCATTATATATGCACTGCTTCACCCTGTCAATCAGCGGCAGGGGGAAGCAGTGCATATATGCCCTCAAATGCTGGCACTCACCCCCCCCCCCCCCCCCCGTGTAAGGGTTCCCCCGCTGCTTATCTTACCATCCCAGTCTTCTGCACAGCGCCGGTCCTCGGTGCTCCGTCCTCGCTGCTCCCGTCCAGCTGCATCCGGGATCCCCGGCCGTCGCAGGCATATGACGTCATCGTGCGACGGCCGGGGATCCCGGGTGCAGCGAGGACGGGAGCACCGAGGACCGGCGCTGTGCAGAAGACCGGGATGGTAAGTTAAGCAGCAGGGGGGGCGAGTGCCAGCATTTGGGGGCTGCTGTATTACCCCTGGGGGCTGCTGTATAACCCCTGGGGGCTGCTGCCCCTGGGGGCTGCTGTATAACACCTGGGGGCTGCTGTATAACCCCTGGGGGCTGCTGTATTACCCCTGGGGGCTGCTGTATAACCCCTGGGGGCTGCTGTATAACCCCTGGGGGCTGCTGTATTACCCCTGGGGGCTGCTGTATTACCCCCCTGGGGGCTGCTGTATTACCCCTGGGGGCTGCTGTATAACCCCTGGGGGCTGCTGTATAACCCCTGGGGGCTGCTGTATTACCCCTGGGGGCTGCTGTATTACCCCCCTGGGGGCTGCTGTATTACCCATGGGGGCTGCTGTATTACCCCTGGGGGCTGCTGTATTACCCCTGGGGGCTGCTGTATATCCACGGAGGCTGCTGTATACCCCCAGGGCTGCTGTATATACTGCTGGGGCCTGTATACCACTGGGGCTGCTGTATATACTGATGGGGCCTGTATACCACTGGGGCTGCTGTATATACTGCTGGGGCCTGTATATACCACTGGGGCTGCTGTATATACTGGTGGGGTCTGTATATACCACTGGGACTGCTGTATATACTGGTGGGGTCTGTATATACCACTGGGGCTGCTGTATATACTGGTGGGGTCTGTATATACCACTGGGGCTGCTGTATATACTGGGGGGGGGTCTGTATATACCACTGGGGCTGCTGTATATACTGGTGGGGTCTGTATATACCACTGGGGAGGCTTCTGTATACCACTGGGGCTGCTGTATATACTGCTGGGGCCTGTATATGCCACTGGGGAGGCTGCTGTATACTACCACTGGGGGGGCCTGTATACCACATTGCTGGGGGCTGTATACCTGTGCTGGGGTCCACCCTCGGCTTATACACGAGTCAATAGGTTTTCCCAGGTTTTGGGGCAAAAGTAGGGGGGTCAGCTTATACACGGGTCGGCTTATAAACGAGTATATACGGTAAATGTTATTACATCTCGATACTTTTCTTTTAAGGTGGAATTTATTGGTGAAACAACAACTGATAACCGAGCAGCAATGACCGAATTCTTCCTCTTAGTGGCTGAAAAGATGGTACAACCTGACTGTGGACTATTCACTTGTTCTGATTCACTATTACCAATGTGGTTTCCCAATCATGTAAGTTTTTTTTTATAACAACTGCTAAAATATTTTGCCACCAACAGAGATGAGCGGACCCATGAGTCCTGGGTCAGGCAGACTTTTTTTTTTTTTATAAAGTTCTATTCTGGACCCAAACTTGACCTGAACCTCCTTGCAGTCATTGCAGGCAGTTCAGCTCTCCATCCAAATACAGCCAGCCATAAGTAAACCCCTTCCAGGGAAGGGACGGCAGGGTTTTTTTCATTTTCTTTTTTTGGCACACACTACATCTGATAATGCTCATTTTAACCCCATTGCAGACCATTCAAACACTGCAAGAGGAACACACTGGGCTGAGTACCAAGTGTATCCGAGTACAGTGATGCTTACTCCAGTGATTTGTGTAGATAAAGCGCCCGAACTCTAAACCCGAACACTGAAAATTTGTCTAAAGTCTATGTCAGTACAGTAAGTCCAGTTCGCTCATCCCTAGTCACTTACAGTGACAGAGTTGTTTATGGGTTGTGTCTGGTATTGTAGCTTGATCCCTTTAAAATCTCTATATTATTGTTATTTTTGGGAAGCCTATGGAGAACATTGTTAGTAGCTAATAAAAGGATTGTGGATAGTTTCCTGTTCAAATAATTAACTTGTATTAAATTAATCTTTTTTTTATTGCAGCCATTAGTGGACAAAAAAATGTATTATCACTATGGTATACTATGTGGATTGGCAGTTTTCAACCAGTTTACTATTTATCTACCATTCCCATTGGCTTTGTTTAAGAAACTTCTGGGAAAAAAAGTTACCCTAGAGGACCTAAAAGAGCTACAGCCTACCATGGGGAAGTAAGTCAAAGCTAACTATATCTCTTAACACAACATCTGCTTTACTAGTAGAAGTTATATGGTATGATAATGAACAGTAAAAGGTCTAATTGGCATCCTCAGACAATACTCACTCTCTCAACATATGTGTCCCTCTATCACTGATTAATGTGGATGACTTCTTGTATGTCATCAAACAGCCTTTAAAGTCCTATCAATGCACTGTTGCTCAGATTACTGGCGCATATGAAATATATGTATGCCCAAACAGTAGTCATCTGCGTATGTGGCGCCCCACTGGTCAGGCGTCACAATTGGGGTACTGCACCCACAAATGAGTGTGCGGTTACCCCTGTGACAGTGGGAATGCAGGGTTTGTAGGAGGCTCCTATCCCAGCACTCTCACACACACACCTAGAAAAATGGTTTGGGCCCATACCCTAGAGGGGAAAGTTAGGGGAGGCGGGTGGTAGCAAAACAGGAGATTCTAGTTTTGCCTCGAGGAAAGACGGAGCACGGGAGCCCTAAGAGAGAGAAGGGGACTCCGAGAGAGGGGGCCTTGAGAGAGAGAACAGGCAGCCCAGACTGAAGGAGGGGACCCCCCGAGATTGGAGCGCCCATACTTCGGGAGGGAACCCTGGTCCATTTACTGGAGTGCCGGTTCCGGGTACTGTGTACCATTGAACTTTGAACTGTCCGGCTAAAAGAACTGTTACTGCCGTTACGTGGCACCGAGAACTGGTTCCTGCCATTTTACGGGGAACCCCAAAATGGCGGTCTAACTATGTGAAAGGACAATGTGCAGGCCCGGGGTGTGCCTCAGCCCCTTGCCATGGGAGGGCCTAACGAGAGGTGCAAAACTGTTTGCCCGCCCCTATGACCACCTATCAACCAAGGGGGTGGGCCAAAGGAAGTGACCGAGGGGAACCACAAAAAAAGCCAACAGGAGACATACCGGAAGAGAAGGAGAAGAGGAAGAGCGTCTAATACCCGGTGTAATGGCGACCCGTTGGACAGACCTCATGCGCGAGGTAAAGCAGCAGGCCCGCATTGCCTGTGGGGACCTGGACTTGGTCTCCCTCTTGACCAAAGAGGGAGATGCGGAGTACTGGAGGGAAGCCTTCCGAGAGCTGCGGGACAACCTGGGGCAGACGATGGAGTGGGTAGTCCACAGGTGGAGTGCCAACCGGTTTGTAGAGCTGAGGTCCGGGTGATGGAACGAGAAGCGAGCAAGGCAGTGGCTGTTGCACGAGCTGTGGCAAAGGTGCTTGCAGCAAAACCACCCGTGCAGACCCAGGAGGCAGGGGTTCAGACGGATGACCCCGTGGACCCACCTGCAGGCCCTATCAACGCCCTGCAAGTCCAAGACTCTACAGAGTCTGATCAGAAACCGGACATTGTCATCGAGGCCGAGGAAGCGGACGACAACTGGACCGGTTCCGGGGAGGAGGATCTCGATGTGGACGACCCGGACTACGGCTCAGGAGCCACTGGAGGCGACACCCCAGAGGCAGCATGGTGGAGTGCCTGGGAGTAGCGGCGTGATTCCCCACAAGGGCTCCGAGCCAACATCAGTGTCATACCAGATACCCCGGCAATCAGCCCTTCACCCCCGGCATACTCTGCCCAGGTCAGCGCTCCCCAGATCAGCAAGGAGGACCAGGTAGCCCGACAACATTGCAGGGAGGAGTGGTGGCGTCTTGAGATGGCGTGCAGCCAAGCAAGAGATAAAGCCCGCCGACAACTCTCGTTACCTGCTGAACTAAGAAAAAAAGGTACTATAGTGTTGTTCTGCTATGGGAACGGGTGGAGGTTTATACGAGAAGCAGGAATAAAAGATGACATTTTCATTGTGCGACGAGATGTAGAGCCCCATCTACGCCGCGGTCACCCGGATCAAGACCTGTACCGTGGAGACCAGGTAACCTATGAGCGGCATGCGGGACCCATGGGATGGTTTGCTATCTGAGTAGCCCACCTTTAAGTTACTGTTCCCAACAAAAACTTGTACTGTAAATAGTTTTCATTATTTTTCATTTGAAGTGTGGATAATGTATGATGACAGCCCTTTTTGGCCTTTTTGCCCCTTTTGAGCCTCAAACGTTCGTGAGAACTCTAACCTCATTACATGATAATGTTTTAATCCAAGCGGCCCAGCGGTGATAAGACACACTGGCTCGCGCAGTTACTGGTCCCCGTGTGGCCGAAGAATTCAAAGTTAATAATGTTTTATTTATATTTTTGCAACGTTTAAACAGAGTGCCTCCCATAAAGGGATGAAAAAGAGTGCTTGAATAATATAAATATGTTACCCGTTATTGTTATTGTTTATTGAAACAAAAAAAATTCACTCTACCGGTACACCAGTTAAGCATACTCGCGGACGAGTGTATTCCACCAAGGGGGAATGTGGCGCCCCACTGGTCAGGCGTCACATTTGGGGTACTGCATCCACAAATGAGTGTGCGGTTACCCCTGTCATAGTGGGAATGCAGGGTTTGTAGGAGGCTCCCATGCCAGCACTCCCACACACCCACCGAGAAAAATGGTTTGGGCCCATACCCGGGAGGAGGGGAGAGTTAGGGGAGGAGGGAGGTAGCTAAACCGGGGGATTCTAGTTTTGCCTCAAGGAAAGACTGAGCACGGGAGCCCTAAGAGAGAGAAGCCTAGACTGAAGAATGGGTCCCCTGAGATCGGAGCATCCATACTCCGGGAGGGAATCCTGGTCCATTTATCGGAGTGCCGATTCCGAAGCCTCGGAACAGGGAGTTTAGCCACTGAGCCGTAACACCGGTCGTCGCGGGTCTGTCTACTGGCCCCGACACCCTGTCACAAGGAAACCAGTCACACCAGGATAACCCACCGGGGTAGAGTCCCAGTGCAGGAGAGAGGAGGAGCGGGAAGCCGGGATACTCAGAAAGCACCCCAATAGGCCTGGTACTAAGCGGGCTGTTCCAGGACAGGCAGCAGCAGGACGCGGGTTAGAGACAAGAAAGGCATACCACGTGAGCCTCCAAGAGACTCTGCAGCCCACTGTGACTACCCGGCCGGCTACCTTTCATAACGACTGTTGTCCACTGTGAACTGTACACCACCAGCATTGTTCCAGTAAAGTACCCGGGTACAGTGACAGAGTCTCCATGTACTTATTTCACTGCTGCACTGCAACTTGTTTATCTCCATCATCAGCACCTCCATTCAAACAGGTGCATCCCTGCCCGGAGCTCCAGCTCTATCTGCAGGGAGCTGAACCATCTCAGCTGCTGTACCATCGGCATCCGGAGACCTGAAGCAGTGCTGGTGCCTAATCACCAGAATCTGCGGGAGGCGTCACGATAAACTTACAAACTTGTATTCCCATTTCAACTACCTCCCCCTTTTTAGTTGACCACCAGGGCCACTGGTCTGGGAAGGCCACCAGTGACATCCCTACCGCAACAGAGGGCCCAGATACCCGAGTCCCCATACCCTGGGCTAGTCACATATATGCTGGTCTTCTGAGCAAGTGCAATATTTTAGAGACTGTGTGACTGACATACGTTATGCCAGCCACATCAAATAGAGGCAGAAGTGTGGCTTTAACAGGCACAAAAAGGTTTGCTGGGGCTGGTCTAAAGATGACCATGGAACCACTCAGGTGAATATAATACCGTATGAGAAAATTCTAACTGATTTTTGAAAAGAATGTGGCGCTGCACAGGTGAAATAAAGGCATTAATAGGACATAAAAACAAAGAACGGCAACATGTAGGCCCACATTTACATAGGGAAAATCTGATGACAGTTTCCCTTTAAACATATACACAAACTTACTATTTCCAGCCCACAAATAATATTCAATAACATAAGGCTGTGACATAGTCATCACAGGAAACATAAGGCTGCCGCATAGACATCACAGGAGACATGATGCTGTGGCATATACATCACAGCTGACATGGGGCTGCAGTATATACATCCCAGGAGACATGGGGTTGCAGTATATACATCACAGGAGACATTGGGCCATGGCATATACATCACAGGAAACATGTGAATGTGGCATATATATCACAGTAAACATGGGGCTGCGCGTTAGACAGCACAGCTGATATAAGGCTGCAGCATATACATCATAGCTAACATAGGGTTGCGGCAAAGACATCACAGGAGACCTGAAGCTGTGGCATATACAGTGCAGGAGACATGGGGCTGTGGCATATACAGTGCAGGAGACATGGGGCTGTGGCACATACATCATAGCTGACACAGGGCTGCAGCATAGACATCACAGGAGACAAAAAGCTGCAGCATATACATTACAGGAGACATGGGGCTGCAGCATATATATTACATTAGACATAAAGCTGTGGCAAAGACATCACAGGAGACATGGAGCTGTGGCATATACATCACAGGAGACATGGGGTTTTGGCATATACATCACAGCTGACATAGGACTGCAGCGCACACATCACAGGAGATGTGGGGCTGCGGAATATACCGTATATCACAGGAGAAATGGGGCGTGGTATATACATCACAGCTGACATAGGGCTGCGGCATACACATCAAAGGGGACATCGGGCTCCAGTATATACATCACAGCTTACATGTCGCTGAGGCATAAACATCACACTTTACACTGATGATCAAAATTAGAGAACAACACACAATTTCCTTAATGTTAAGGTCATTGTGATGTCCTATGTGAAAATATCCTAACAAGAGTAAAATAGCAGTATTTTAAGCTTATTTCATTAATTGAATATATTCTAAAGCACAGAATAAAAATTTAAATGATATAAAAGAAAAAGTACACTGATCAAAATCAGAGAACACTTTCAGATTCCTGCAAGTTATTAGTATTACTATGGTACCTGATGCTAATTTCCAGAATTATCCAGCAAACCATATTACCTGGCAGCCTAACTCTCGAGTTTGCACTCACTTGGCGAAAATGGTGTGCCATTCCATAGTGACTGAAACCATCCGGCAGCAGGTTGTTCAAATACAGACCAATATATATACAAATAGTCTGCTGTGTTGCTTTTACGGTAGTGTCCTACCCTACAGAGGAATCATGTTTATTAGTATGAATTATAACAAACAAGATATATATATCTTGTTTTAAAGAATATTTCTAATAAAGAAAAATATTTTAAAATGAACCTGTCGCCTAAATAAAGCCCCCAAGGCTATCACTACCTGACCCTGCACCTTCCTATTACTTCTCTAACTATCCCTTTGTGTGCTAAATGTGACCTGTGACTGTTTATTAAAATGTATTTAAAACTTACTAGGTTCTATGTTAACGACCATTACTAGTCCCCCTGGGCGTCCTCTTTTGGTCCCTGTCGCCACCTCCAGCATCCTTTATAACGCCCCCATAGGCATTATCCACACATTAGAGAACACACAATAGAGACTGCTGATGGCTGTACACAATAGAGAATACACAATAGAGACTGCTGTGGGCTGTATACACAATAGAGACTGCTGCGGGTCATATACACAATAGAGACTGCTGTTGGCTGTAGACACAATAAGAGACTGTTGTTGGCCATATACACAATAGATACTGCTGCGGGCTGTATATACAGTGGAGACATCTGTGGGCAGTATACACAATGAAGACTGCTGTGGGACGTATACACAATGCAGATGGCTGCGAGACGTCTATAAAATGCAGACGGCTGCAGGATGTATGCACATTAGCGACGGCTGTAAGACATGTTCACAATACACTGCCGGCCGTATGCACAGAGACTGCCAGTCATACGCAAAATAGACTTCCGTCAGGACGCGGAATAGACTGACGGCCGTATGCACAATAGACTGCCGACCGTAAGCACAATAGACTGCCGGCCGTACGCACAATAGATTGCAGGCCATGCGCACAATACATTGCTGGCTGTACGCACAATAGATTTCCAGCTGTATGTACAATAGATTGCCGGCCATACGCACAACAGACTTCTGTATAAACAGCACTTTACTGTATATACAGGTCCACATTATATACATAAAATATATACAGATGCTAATACAGCATGTAGTGTATACTTATATACAGAGTATAGTGCTGTGTAGAGACAGACACACAGAGACACACAGACAGACAGATAAAGAGACAGACACACACAGACAGAGAGACAGGCACACAGACTGCATACTCACCAGCAACAGCAGCTATGTCCTGACTCCTCTGCATCCTGCTGGCGCCTGCGCTCCTTTCCATCCTGCTGCCGGCACCTGCGTGACTTTCGGTTTGTTTTGCGCATGTCAGCCTTATCAGGTTCATGCATAGTACAAACCTTGCCAAGACTGACATCACACAGTCTTGGCCAGGCCGGCCCTCTCTCTCCCTCGGCAGCTGCGGGCCACGATGGTGATGGACAGGTGAGGGGGCAGGGGCGCAGAGTTGATTAGCAGGAGAGGGGGTGGTTCTAGAGGTGAGGAGGCAGGCCCCGAAGGAGATTGGCAGGTGATGGAGCCATAGGAGAGGTGAGGGGGTGGGGCAGTGATGAGAAAGGGCCCACACCCTCATCTCTCGTCTGGGCCCCCTCTCCTGTCAATCACCGCCGGGCCCCTGACACCAGTCACTCGAGGCATACCCTGTCGGCGGCCCTGTGCACAATAAGGAAGCACTTGAAGAAAAATGGGCTGCATGGTCGAGTTGCCATTACTGCACAAATGCCACAAAGTATCTCGCCTGCACAGCACAGAGACAAGCCTCCAAATTTCTTCAACAAGGTAATTTGGAGTGATGAGATCAAAATTGAACTTCTTGGCAACAACCATAAACGCTATATATGGAGAGATGTCAACAAGGCCTATGATGAAAGGAGCACCATTCCTACTGTAAAGCACAGAGGTGGATCGCTGATGATGTGTGAGCTACAAAGGCACAGGAAACTTGGTCAAGGTTGAACAAAAGATGAATTCAGCACGTTATTAGCAAATACTGGAGGCAAATTTGCACTCATCAGCCCAGAAGCTGCGCATGGGACGTACTTGAACTTTCCAACATGACAACAATCCAAAACACAAGGCCAAGTTGACCTGTCATTGGCTACAGCAGAACAAAGTGAAGGTTCTGGAGTGGCCATCTTAGTCTCCTGACCTCAATATTTTGAGACACTCTGAGGAGAACTCAAGAGTGCAGTTCATGCAAGAAAGCCCAGGAATTTACATGAACTGGAGGCTTTTTGCCAAGAAAAATTGGCAGCTTTACAATCTGAGAAAATAAAAAGCCACATCCACAACTACCACAAAATACTTCAAACTGTTATTGAAGTTAGAGGGAGAAATACACGGTATAAAGAACTGGGGTATGTGAACTTTTGATCAGGGTCACTTGGATGTTTTGGTTATCATTATGATTTAAAAAGAGAAAACACAGTAGTTTGACAATAAATGGCTTCACCTAACCACTATCCATGAGTGGAAAAAAGTTTTTGTGTTTTTCATATTCTCTGAAAAAAGGGCAAGAGGGCAAAAAATCTGCTGGGGTATGTAAACTTTTGAGCACAACTGTATATAGTATGATAAGTAGCCACACTTAGGGTATGTGCACATTAGACGTTTGTGCATCTCTGCATCCCGACCGGGAACCGTTGGACACTGGCAGAAACTGAGTTTTCTGTTCTCAGGCTTTGTGTCGTTTTTTCAAGCGTTTTTTGCTCGTTTTCCGCCCGTTTTTGCAGCGGTTTTGTCGGCGGTTTCTCGGCGTTTTTCTGGGCGGTTTTGCAAACTGGGTTTTTGGGAAACTGTCTTCTTTGAGGCTCCACATAAAGTTGACTTTGAACTTGGGTGAAAAAAAAAAAAAAAAATAGGCAAATTGATGGCATCACTTCCTGTTCCACCATTAAAAGACCCAAAAAATTGTGACGAAGCTGTGTGAGGGCATCAGAGTGCTAGTGAACATGCCCCGACCCCGTATCTTGCGCCTGCGGAGGCCATACCGCCAAGTATTGCTACTAGGCATCCTCCACTGGCTCCTATGTGATCAAGACGAGGAGAATGAGGTAAGCCAAATTAATGTCTCCACACTTCATAAAGAAAGTATGTCCGCTGACTTAAGCGTGCTGGAATAGATATGTTCATTTTTTAGGGTTAAAGAATGCATGTTGGGTACATTTTTGTTGGCACTGAAGCGCAATATAGTGTAATGGGGTGTCTTTGTTCTGTAATTATACGCATCATCAGCTGCCGCTCCTCGCTGCCAACCGACATCAAGAAGCATGTGTTTGGCAACACAATGTTGGTTTTTTAAAAGCAGAGTTGTCATCCGAAAGACCCTTTTTCCTGTCAAACTTGTTATGTCATATGGGCCTTTTCTGTTAAATTGTGTGTAGTAGTATGTCTGTTGATGTTTTTTTTTTTTTGTTGGCCCTTTATTGCCTTTTACACAGGACCAGCAACCTCCCAGAATGTGGGTACATCCCCTACTCCAGACCCGTGAAAACAAGGGACACTTTGCGATGCTGTACCAAGATCTCCGAAGGTAAACCAAATAATCGCAATGTTAAACGTTTAGGCATTTTTCAAAAGAAATGGCTGTGATGGAGCTTTTAAAGAATTGTGAGGCTCATATAAGGGTAGAGTGGGGTGACCGAGGGAGGGAGAGGGGTAGAATCAGGGAGAGAGACAGAGGGTGAGATTTCTGGTGCTTTAAATGCCGCGTCCCAAAATTGTGAAAAGGCAAAAAATGAAGTCAATTAAGTGTAAAATCATCTTTGTGTTTTCTAACTAATTTTTGGGATTTGTGATATTGAGATATACATAGATCAATACATAGCAAGATATCCTGCAAGATAGCTTGAGAGAGAGATATGTACCTTCCAAGCTACATAGGCCGAGTTAGGGCAGACACGGTCCCTCCCTCACATTGTTAAGTTTGGATTTTTCAAGTACGGCGAGCAATTACTCCAGCAGAGCGTCGTGTAACACAATCCTTACAACGTCCCGTCCATGCATATTTCTTTTAAAATCTATCTCCTTTTTTAGGAAGTGATGCGCTCTTTGCCTTTTTTGGCGTAAGCAGACAGGACAAAATGCCAATATGGTCTCACTTACCATACACATAGATAGCGTTGTTTCAAGGAATTAATGGTCGTACACTTGATTGTCCTTTGGGCGACGTTGCTCAGCTATAGTCGTTTCTATTCTTGCACACAAACGCACAATGTCCTCCTCACAAACATTCTTTGTGGCCCTGTTACGGCTTAAAGTGTACGCATCGTCTCCAATGCTTTGTGGGTTGCGTGGTTGTTGAGCATCAACCTCCCCAATGACTTGAAATTTGAAATTGGCCCAAAAAGTCAATGTAGTATATTTTTGGCCAAAAATTAATTAGTTTAGCGGTAATGTATTATCAACCTTTTTTTTTTTTTTTTAAAATCTTTTTTTTAGATACCCTGATAAATTTGTGGCCTTCTGCCGTCTGACCATCGTGGCGTTCGATGACCTATTGCAGCTTGTGGCTCCGAAAATCACACTACAAAATACACGATTCCGGAATGCGATTGGAGCCGAGGAAAGACTGCTCATCACTTTACGGTAAGGGTCCCGCTTTGAATCCAACAGCATATATTGACAAGTGATTCATTGAGTCAGCAGATAAATAGACATGCGATAGCACATTCGGCATGCTCAGTTGCTGTAGAATGTGCCAGGTTGTCTAACATGGTGGTCACAAACAGCTCCCCTGTGTGTCACCAACATCCCACCTCTTTTTCAACCTCTTCCACACTGTGTGTGTTTCCACCCTCATGTCCCCTACTTTGGCCCATCAAGGCCCCAGTGGGGCCCACTCTTATCCAACACTGTTCCCCCTCCTTGCCCCTGTCATGATGACCTTAATTTCAGCATAATTTTCCAGCCAACTCGACTTCATCAGCCGATGTTGCATGTCGCTTCAACGTTGTTCGGCGTAGATTAGTTTGCTACACGCTTTCTCAAAATGTGTTTTACTCTAGTGTCGTACCTTGGTTCATGTCCCTTATTTTGACACGATGTTTGACTCCCTATTACCTGTTGGGACCTGCGAAGATTCCCAGTGTGTGTTTTGTCTCTACCAAGCCCGATCCTTCCTTTTTGTTGAAAGTAAAGTTTTGAGCCCATTTTTCCCACTTAACAATATGGACGATGTACAGAGTTATGCATTTTTTAAAAGTGTGATCTGATGCCATTTTGAAAATGTGACAGCACATATCTAATTCAAAAATGTAAGTAAATGTGTAGATAAGGCCACTTTTTCAACCTAAATGTATTGGCCAAAGTATTTACCAATGTATTTTTGGAAGAACAACCTGCCTCATCTTCATCCCTTCTTCCAAAAATTGCATTCTGAAAAATGGGTCCTTCTTGTTTTTTGAAATAAAAAAGTGATTAAATTTTTAAAATGATCCTGCAATGTCTGCTGCCCTTTGTATGCTCCAATTATCGTGATAATCAAATACTCTGGATCATGTGTCTTAATTTTCCTATTTTTTTTTTTTTTACACAGATTCCTGGCTACTGGGGAGAGCTACGGTTCGCTCCATCTTCAATTCAGGGTTGGAAAAAGCACCATTTCACATATTGTCAAGGTGACGTGCACTGTCATCTGGGAGCAGTTGCAGCCCTTAGTGATGCCTTCTCCAACCGAGGAGACTTGGTTGCAGGTAGCGGCAGGCTTTCAGGCTGTGGCCAACTTCCCGAACTGCATCGGTGCAGTCGATGGCAAACATATCCGTGTGAAACAGCCTCCTCGATCAGGATCACGCTTCTATAACTACAAGAAGTTTTTTTCGGTGGTCCTGATGGCGGTGGCTGATGCTCATTACCGATTTGTTGCCATCGATGTTGGTGCCTATGGTAGTACAGGGGATTCTCGTGTGTTGAGAAACTCACAAATTGGCCTGCAAATACTCCAAGATCAACACACATTACCTGCTGATAGACCTTTGCCCGGTTCCACGGATGCAGTCCCCTACGTGATGGTATCGGATGAGGCTTTTCCTTTGATGCCGAACCTGCTGCGCCCATACCCACGTAGGGGACTGGATGACCGTCGTAGGGTGTTCAACTATCGGCTAAGCCGGGCACGCCGAACCGTGGAATGCACCTTTGGTATCATGACTAGTCAGTGGAGGGTCTTGCATTCAGCCATTCAGGTGTCCCCAAACACAATTGATTCTGTAATCAAGGCATGCTGCGTCCTTCATAATTTTGGTCGCAAATATGGAAACGACAACATGGAAGGATTGCAGCTGCCTTTATTACAGACAGCTATCAATTGGGGTTTGGGGCGGCCTCACAATTATGCCTTGCATGTACGAGACACCTTTGCTGACTATTTCATGAGACCAGAAGGTGCCGTGTCCTGGCAGTACAGCGCTAGCCATGTGCCAACTCCCACCCTAAATTGAAGATGTTGATTTCAGTTTTGAGGGCATCCCTGGCAGACTGGCGAAGGTCTGGATTGTGGCGACCACAACGTTTGGGGCTGTTTGCCAGAATTGTGCATCCAGCCAGGATTGGCTTGCCGACTTATTTACCCCTACCATCTTTTCCAAAACTGGTTAAACCAGATCCCCCTGACGTTTTTGGATGAAGGCCATGGATGGTGTGGGTCACACCACGTGCTTTTTGTGGACAACTTTCACATTTTGTGAAATACTGTTAGTTTTCCTTTGCTTTGGAACATGCGAATTTTAGTTTACAGCCTACAATGTGGCTTTCAAATACATGTAATTAAAAACCCAACAAAAATTTCAAAAGCTTGGTTTATTTTTTTCACACTGAAATGAAAATTTGAAGCAAAGTAAAATGTGTACACTTCCAAAAAATGCAAAACACATACATATAGGCCAAGAACATGCCTTACACATTCCAAAACACATGTGTCTTTAATTTTCATCCTCTGTCAAAGCAAAGTGATGTCCAAGAAAACAATGGATAAACAGAACAAAGTATTTGACAGGAGCGATCAACCCAATAAAAAACATTTCAATTCAATTGTGTAAAATGTGGAGGTTCCACATCTCCTCCAAACATGGATTGGCCCGACATTTGTACACTTGCCGAGCTGTCGTCCATACTTAATTGGGCCCGAAAAGATGGGTAAGTTTCGCCTACACCCTGCGGACGTGGCCGAAAACCATGTGCATCTGTATTTCGCACGGCCATTTGGGGTGGAAACACATTTGATGGTCCAGAATTGGGAACACTACTAATAGACCGTGTCGGTTCAAAGACTTGTGCAACGGCGTTTAGTATAGTGACCGTACTAGGGATTTGCTGCTTGGAACGGTAATACTCTATTAAAAGATATACCACAGACAGAAAGGAGGACTCCCGCTCTGGCCCTATTTCACGGAGAGAAGCAGCTACATGTGCCCCCGCTATATCATAACGGTCTTCTAGCTCCGCTCTTTTTAACATGCCGATGGCCTCGTGAGCAAACATGGACTGTGTGTGTTTAGCTGGTTGTTTTTGACCCCTACGTGTGTATGCTGTGTGAGTCAGGCTTGGGGTTGGGGTTGGGGTTGGGGTTGGGTTTGGGGTTGGGGTTGGGTTTGGGGTTGGGGTTGGGTTTGGGGTTGGGGTTGGTGATCGCATGCTAGTCGATGCCTCTCCTCTAGATGTTGCCGACACAGCTCCGGAAAGGGAACAGGAGCTTTGACTTCCCCCATCCGTTTCCAGCAAAATACTTGTGGAGGAAGTTGTTGTTGAGGCACTAAAATTTAACACGGAATCATCATCTGTTGCCGTCCCTGACACTTCGGCAACATTGCTTGGGATAGTTATATTGCCAGCCGTTCTAAAAAAACACAAAAAAGGGTTTTAGTGATTGCTTACATATTACAAGGTACATATTAATGAAATCCTAACCTAGCTATCATGCGCCGACTTGCATTGTGAATTTGGCCTGTAATTTGGCTGTGGTATAGCATTTGCCGTTGCTTAATACAATTTTTTAGGTTAGGCCACTCCTCAAATCAAAATATCCAATTTTTAACGTTTGCTAAAGAATAATTGAAGATGAAGTGCTCCTCTGGCATATTGGGAGTACCATCCAACACAGCCACGCATGGCTAAGGCCATAATCAGACGCACGTTGCCCCACAATCTCAAACAACTCCTGCACTGTTCTGGCCTACACCATTGCTGCTCCTTACTGATGTGTTTGCACTCCTGTCCTGCTGCTTTTGGCTGTGGGTTATTTAACTGACTGTTGAAATGTAATTACTTACGGGCGCAGAGTGCGACTGGTGATGGTGAATTGCAGCTCATTATAAAACGGGCATTTTTTCTTTGGCGGGGATGCACCACTTTTTTCCGTCTTGGACAGGTATTTGGTGAAGGCATCACGTACCGACTTCCACCTTTTTCGAACATCGTCTTCTATAAAGGAAAGCATAGAGATTTGCCTTTAGACAACTTTAAACACACCAAAATATAACGTATCAACCCATGTCTAATGGGCCCCCACTACTTGTGGCCAAACAAACTTGTTAACCAGATGTACTATTGTTTAAGACAAGTCTGAAGCACAGGAAAGGGCTTATGGCCTTCCAAGTTAATTTATACAGCAGCCTCCACAGTGGTGTATCCAGCAGCCTCTCCAGTTTCATGAAACTGCCGTCACAGTGGTGCTATGTTCATGCAGCCAGAAAGGTGTATACATGCATCTCAAAAATTAGCCAAATTGAACACGTGCTTGTAAGCCCCCCCAGCTGCTAGTGACCATTGTGCAAGGTGAGTTTTAGACATAGGACGCAAAATATGTTGTGGCACAAATACCCCTTACCCACGAGTATGGAAGTTAGGTGTTTTGGCAAGCCGGACAATAACATACCGATGATATTTTGCATGTCACGCCCTGCCTCTTCAAATTCGGGGAATAATTGGCGACAGATTGCCGTCCATGACACAGCTTTTTTTTGCCGGTCACTATATGCCGGACACGCGGCATCCCAGATCTCAGGGTGTGCTTCGATCTACAAGAGACAAAGATTGTTTATTTTGAGTTATGGCACAAACAATTTATTCCGAAAACAGCTTTGTCTTCTACAACAGTCATACTGGCCTGACCCCCTCCACTGACTCAGGGCTGGACCAATGTGTGATAATGTGCCATACTGTCCTGGAACGCTTCACAGCATCAGTACACAAACACTATGGCCTGCTGTGGCATACTGTCCCATGGTTAATTGATCTCATCCCGGCGCAACTTCTGCCAGCCCAGGGGGTCCTGGGTCTGCACGAGTTAAGCGGTGGCAGCACAGGCCTGGGACACGTCAACCAAGTATGCCACAACTTCCCCAGTGCTGGCAACGCTGACCTCTGGCTGGCCCACGTCCCAAGATCGAAGCCACATGCCCATAGGGCTCCCAGACGTTCTCTATGGCTGGCACACACCTCAGCCTGCCAGCAACATGCCCCTAGGGCTGAAAGAGGTGCACACTTGCTGGTACATGTCCCCCGCGGCCATCCCCATCCCCCCTGCCCTGCCACATGTCCCCCTAGTGCAGGCACATCTCCCCCTGGCCAGGCACATGTCCCCCTGGCCAGGCACATGTCCCCCTGGCCAGGCACATGTCCCCCTGGCCAGGCACATCTCCCCCAAGTGCAGGCACATGTCCCCCTGGCCAGGCACATCTCACCCTGGCCAGGCACATGTCCCCCTGGCCAGGCACATGTCCCCCTGGCCAGGCACATCTCCCCCTGGCCAGGCACATGTCCCCCTGGCCAGGCACATGTCCCCCTGGCCAGGCACATGTCCCCCTGGCCAGGCACATCTCCCCCTGGCCAGGCACATGTCCCCCTGGCCAGGCACATGTCCCCCTGGCCAGGCACATGTCCCCCAAGTGCAGGCACATGTCCCCCTGGCCAGGCACATCTCCCCCTGGCCAGGCACATGTCCCCCTGGCCAGGCACATGTCCCCCTGGCCAGGCACATGTCCCCCTGGCCAGGCACATCTCCCCCTGGCCAGGCACATGTCCCCCTGGCCAGGCACATGTCCCCCTGGCCAGGCACATGTCCCCCAAGTGCAGGCACATGTCCCCCTGGCCAGGCACATCTCCCCCTGGCCAGGCACATCTCCCCCTGGCCAGGCACATGTCCCCCTGGCCAGGCACATCTCCCCCGCGGACATGAACATCACCCCTGGCCAGGCACATGTCCCCCAAGTGCAGGCACATGTCCCCCTGGCCAGGCACAAGTCCCCCGCGCCCATCAACATCACCCCTGGCCAGGCACATGTCCCCCAAGTGCAGGCACATGTCCCCCTGGCCAGGCACAAGTCCCCCGCGCCCATCAACATCACCCCTGGCCAGGCACATGTCCCCCAAGTGCAGGCACATGTCCCCCTGGCCAGGCACATCTCCCCCTGGCCAGGCACATGTCCCCCTGGCCAGGCACATGTCCCCCGCGGACATCAACATCATCCCTGGCCTGGCACATGTCCCCCAAGTGCAGGCACATGTCCCCCTGGCCAGGCACAAGTCCCCCTGGCCAGGCACATGTCCCCCAAGTGCAGGCACATGTCCCCCAAGTGCAGGCACATGTCCCCCAGGCCAGGCACATCTCCCCCTGGCCAGGCACATGTCCCCCTGGCCAGGCACATGTCCCCCTGGCCAGGCACATGTCCCCCTGGCCAGGCACATCTCCCCCTGGCCAGGCACATGTCCCCCTGGCCAGGCACAAGTCCCCCAAGTGCAGGCACATGTCCCCCAAGTGCAGGCACATGTCCCCCTGGCCAGGCACATCTCCCCCTGGCCAGGCACATGTCCCCCTGGCCAGGCACATGTCCCCCGCGGACATCAACATCACCCCTGGCCTGGCACATGTCCCCCTGGCCAGGCACAAGTCCCCCTGGCCAGGCACATGTCCCCCAAGTGCAGGCACATGTCCCCCAAGTGCAGGCACATGTCCCCCAGGCCAGGCACATCTCCCCCTGGCCAGGCACATGTCCCCCTGGCCAGGCACATGTCCCCCTGGCCAGGCACAAGTCCCCCTTGGCCATCACCATCACCCCTGGCCAGGCACATGTCCCCCTGGCCAGGCACAAGTCCCCCTTGGCCATCCCCATCACCCCTGGCCAGGCACATGTCCCCCTGGCCAGGCACATGGCCCCCGCGGCCAGCAACATCCCCCCCTTGCCTGGCACATGTCCCCCTAGGGCTGGCACATGCTTTCGCTGCTGGACCATACTTACCAAAGTCAGCAGACGGGGCACGTTGATCTGCATCCTCCGATACCACGCCATCGTCGTTCTTGTTTTTGGTCCTGTTCCAGATTCCGGCTTCCTGTTTCTTGTCGGCGGTTCCCGTCCCAAAAACGCCGACGTTCGATTGCCCGACGTTTTCTCGGCGGACTTGCTCATCTCCATTCTCCCCAATGGCTCCAAAACCGGCGGACAACGCTGGAAAGACGCGCAAAAGAAGTCACTTGCTCTATTTTTGAAAACCGTTGACAAAACTCAGTTTTGTCTGAGAAAACTCAGTTTTCAAGGAAACCGACCAGAAGAAAACCGTTCTAATGAAGACAGAGTTTTCAAAAATCCATTGACTAGCATGTTAATCCAACCGCTGGTTAGGATTAACATAAATTAACATAAAACGGCGCGGAAAACGACGACGGAAACCGGGACAAAGCAGCCCAGAAAACGTCTAATGTGCACATACCCTTAGAGTTAACCAGGAAACTCAGCCTACCTAGAGCCTTTTATAGGATAACAGCTGAACAGCAAGTGCGGAACAAATCAGAGGGTTTTTTATCTTTATTGATTTCTAAAGGGTATTCCCCACTCGTGCATTTGTGGCATATCCACAGGTTATGCCTTAAAGAAGGGGTATCAAACTCAAGGCCCGTGGGCTAGATCTGGCATTCCTCAACATTTTATGTATCCTGCGACATCAAGACACAAACGGATGTAAAGTTAAATTTCACGCTGGCACTGTCTCAGTCACAGATGACACTTGCATATATTGATCTCATGGTGGACATCAGTAAAATGACTCTGGTGGCAGTGAGCAATCTGTTCATGTGCAGCTGCCAGCGCCATTTTCCAGGAGACTGACAAAAGATCAATCTGCGCAAGCGCTGCCTGCAACTATCATGCTGCCAATGCGAAATTTAAATAAGGATGAGGAAAAGACGCCCAAAGGTAGCAGAGGTGCTGGAATAGAGCTAAAGAATGTTCCACTAGTCCCACCCCAACACACAAAGATATGAATAGAAGAACACTTCAACCACAGATTAAAGAAAATATACAAATGGATTTATTCATCGCAGATATTTTCTGATCATCATAATGGGAGACCCAGACAATGGGGTTTAGGGCACTGCCCTCCGGAGGCCACACTAGGTACTACAAGAACTGTAGACACCGCCCCCTCCGCTTATAAACCCCTACCGCAGGGAACATCCTCAGTTTTAAACTTAGTGTGCTCGGAGGTACCACACGCTTTGCTTGCACTCATCGCATTCTCACAGCTTACGTGAGGGCGTATGAAGACAAGGTAAAGAAGGTCCCAGTCAGGGACCTCCGGCAGTCTCCCTGTTTACCTTCGGGGAACATGCAGGTCGAGGTACCGGAGGGCCTAGTGCCTGGGCACACTGTGTCTCCCGGTACGCTGCCGTGCTCCTTCCCATCCCTCCTGGGGGCTCTGAGAAGTGGGAGATAGGAGCCTTGCACAGCTCCGCTCCGTCCGAGGCCTCCCTAAATGGTGCTTACAGACCGGACTGGAGTCAGCTCTGTCCGAGGCCTCCCTAAATGGTGCTTACAGACCGGACTAGAGCCAGCCCAGTCCGAGGCCTCCCTAAATGGTGCTTACAGACCGGACTGGTGCTGAACCCCCGTCCGAGGCCTCCCATGATATGGTGCTTACAGACCGGACCGGCACTGAGATACTCCGGTGTCTCCGGTGTGCCTGGGGGTAGTGTCTGACACTGATGTGTTTATGACACTCAGACCGCGCGTTGCCTTAGGGTCCGCGGTTCTGGCGGTGTACCCTGTGCTGGGGTCACCCTGGCTGACCGCCCTGTGTGACACAGGGGCTGCGGCTGTGGGCTTCAGACTTTGTCTGTGAGCCCGGGTATTTATGTTTAATACCTCCCGCGCTGCGGGCTCCGGCGCTTACATTATTGTAATGGCGGCCGGGAGAGCTGTGGAGCGGCCCATGTGACCTGGATGGGCGTGTGTGTGTGCTTCCCGCGTGTTTCGGCCCCGCCCTCTGCTTCTACAGCGGCGGCCATCTTTTCCCCTCACTTTCCTGCTTGGGATCGTTGGAGACTGCTCTGCTGCACTCCAGGGGAGACCAGGTTTTCTTTCCTCGCGGAGGCCACACACACACCGCTCCCTTCACCACCGCTGTGCAGCGGTCGGTAAGCCACCGGTCTCCGGTGAAGTTTCTCCTGTGTTGATATTCCTCTACCGTGGGTATGTCCTCAGGGAAGAAAGGTGCTGCTAAGGCAGCCAGTACCACACCTGTCTGTGCTACATGCACAGGAACACTGGTGGAGGGGTCCTGCAATAATTGCGGACGCCCAGACGCCCGGACTGTCACTGCTGAGTCAGCAGCTCCGGTGCTTTACCCTGAGGTTCAAGTGATCCCAGGGCCATGGGAAAAACAAAGCGAGATTAATGCCTCTCTGTTATCCCAATTGTCCTCCATGTCGCAATCCCTGGAGGCACTAACAAGGAGACTGGATGCTCCAGCTACTCCTTCAAGCTACCCCCGGGTGTCTCCATCTTCCACCGTGAGACCCCTTAAGCGGGCTCGCCGTGATGATTCACCCGAGCTCCAGATCCTCTCTGAGGAGGAGCGTCACTCTGACGGTGACGAGGATGATGGGGGTTCAACTCTCGGGTCGGTGTCTGAACCAGCTGAAGGGGTGGAGGATCTGGTGTCTTCCATCAACGAGACTTTACGTCTCGGGTTACCCCCTCAGGAGACAGCCGTTCACCCGAAGGAGGTCTACCAGTGGTTACGACCTGAGGCTAGACCGTGTGGTTCCTTTTTGGACCACACTAATTTTGAAAGGGTGGTTAGAGCTCCCAGGGTACACCCTGGACGGCGTTATGTCCGCAAATCCAAGGACAACCGCTTTCCCTTTCCTCAGGAGGTGCTTCAGGAGTGGTCGCAGTCCCCGAAAGTGGACGCTTCCATGACCAGGATTGCTGCACGCTCCCTATTCTCTGCCTCTGATAGCTCCTCACTGAAGGATGCGACAGACAGACAGGTCGAACAACTCGCCAAGTCGTCTTATGAGGCTGTGGGGTCTTCATTTGCCCCGAGTTTTGCTGCGGTCTGGACTCTGCAGGCGATCACATCCTGTCTGGATGGGATTGCTGACCTGGCAGGTTTTAACTCTGAAGTCCTGGCACTTACAGAGAGGGCAAAGGCCTATGCAGATTATGCTAGGACGGCGTCCCTGGAGACTGCCACTCGCTCGGCTGTGGCTTCGGCCAATGCGATAGCGATCCGCAGATTGTTGTGGCTGCGTCTATGGGACTCAGATGCCACGTCAAAGAAGATTCTGCAGAATCTTCCTTTCTCTGGTGACAGGCTGTTTGGTGCCGAGCTGGACAAGTTGATCAAAGACTCTACGGAGTCCAAGATCCCACAGAACAGACCTAAGCCTAGGTATACTGTGAAAAGGAACCCTAAACAGTGGTCCTTTCGTACCAGCTCACAGCCGTCAGCGTCTTCCGCTCGTGCGGACCGTGGGGCCAAGCCCTCTCAGCAATGGCGCCCCAAGAGTCGCCAGAAGAAGTCGGCAGGTACAACAGCTGCCGCTCCCAAGCCCACCTCAGCATGACTCGCTCTCTCTTCCTGCCTCCCCACAGGTTGGAGGTCGCCTGTCTCAATTTCAAGACAAATGGCGACTCCACATCCAAGATCAGTGGGTTCGAGACGTAGTCTCCAGAGGATACAGGATAGAGCTGTCGTCACAACCCACACACCGATTCCATCGGTCTGTCCCATCTCCAGAAAAGGCTCAGGCTTTTTATCTGGTCTTGGAGGGACTCCGCAGAGACGGAGTGGTGGTCCCAGTGCCCACTGGGGAGAGGTTCAGGGGTTTCTACTCCAACCTCTTTATCGTCCCGAAGAAGGACGGCTCCTTCCGCCCGGTTCTGGACCTCAAGCTGTTCAACCGCCATGTGTTGGTTCGGAAGTTCCGCATGGAATCCCTGCGCTCCGTGATCGCGGCTGTGTCGCAGGGCGACTTCCTGGCGTCCATAGACATTCGCGACGCTTACCTTCACATACCCATTGCACCGTCTCATCAACGATGGTTGAGATTCGCGGTGGGGGAGGAGCACTTCCAATTCGTGGCGCTGCCCTTCGGGTTGGCCTCGGCTCCCCGGGTGTTCACGAAAGTGATGGCATCAATGATGGCCTTACTGCATGCGCAGGGACACGCCGTCATTCCTTATTTGGACGACCTACTGGTCAGAGCGCCATCGGAACACCTGTGTCAGCGAAGCCTGCAGGCGACCATGCAGTCTCTGGAGCAGTTCGGGTGGCTTCTCAACATCCAGAAGTCCACCCTGGTTCCAACCCAGTCACTGACGTACCTGGGCATGGAATTCCACACGGACTCTGCTCTAGTGTCCCTCCCACGAGCCAAACAACTGGCCATCCAGTCAGGAGTACGCGATCTCCTCGAATCACCTCATTCATCCCTACGGGTATTGATGAAGATGGTGGGACGCATGGTGGCAGCAATAGAGGCGGTGCCCTTCGCACAGTTTCGCCTCCGTCCTCTGCAACTGGAAATCCTCCAGAAGTGGGACAAGAGGACGTCCTCTCTGAATCAGCTGGTGGTCCTCTCCCAGCCGACCAGGGATGCTCTGCAGTGGTGGCTTCAGCCGAGTCACTTATCAAAGGGACGATCCTTCCTGAAGCCATCGTGGTTAGTGGTGACCACCGACGCCAGCCTGAAGGGCTGGGGCGCGGTGTTTTTACACCACAGAGCTCAAGGTCTCTGGACACGTGCAGAGACGACGTTGCAGATCAACGTGCTGGAGCTCAGGGCGGTCTATCTGGCTCTCCTGGCCTTTCGGGTGTTCCTATCCGGACAACCAATTCGGGTTCAGTCCGACAATGCGACGACTGTCGCCTATATAAATCACCAAGGAGGAACCAGGAGTGCACAGGCTCTAGCGGAAGTCCACCGCATTCTATCATGGGTGGAAGCCAACAACTGCTTGATTTCCGCAGTCTACATCCCAGGTGTCGAGAATTGGGAGGCAGATTACCTGAGCCGACAGGGGATGGACGCCGGAGAATGGTCTCTCCATCCGGACGTCTTCCGGGACATCTGCATCAGATGGGGGACCCCGGATGTGGATCTGATGGCCTCCCGGCTGAATCATCAGGTGCCACAATACATGGCGAGATCGTGGGACCCTCAGTCTCTGGGGGCAGATGCTCTAGTCCTGAGTTGGTCAGATTTTCGCCTGCCATATGTTTTCCCGCCCCTGGCGCTGATGCCCAAGGTCCTGTGGAAAATCAAGACGGAATGTCACACAGCCATTCTAGTGGCTCCGGATTGGCCGAGGAGGTCCTGGTATCCGGATCTGTGGCAACTGTCCGGCGGACACCGGTGGGCTCTTCCAGACCGCGCAGATCTTCTCGCGCAGGGCCCCTTCTTCCGCCCCAATTCCAGGGCCCTCAGATTGACTGCATGGCTCTTGAGGCCTGGCTCTTAACATCCAGGGGTTTCTCTCCTGCGGTTGTTTCCACCATGAACAGAGCTAGACGGCCCACGTCACGGAAGATTTACCACAGAACGTGGAAAGTCTTTTTCGCCTGGTGCTCCTCTGGGGGACATGTACCTTGGCCCTTGTCGATCCCGACCCTATTGGCTTTTTTGCAGTCAGGTTTGGAGTTGGGCCTTTCCCTCAGTTCTCTGAAGGGTCAGGTATCAGCGCTGTCTGTATTGTTCGACAGGCGCTTGGCGCTCCTCCCAAAGGTTCGTCAATTTCTCCAAGGGGTGTCTCGAGTGGTTCCGCCGTATAGGCGGCCTCTGGACCCTTGGGATCTCAACATGGTCTTGGCAGCTTTGCAGAAACCACCTTTTGAGCCATTGAGAGAAGTCTCTCTTTCTTACTTGTCACAGAAAGTGGCTTTTCTGGTGGCTATTACGTCCCTGAGACGGGTCTCTGAACTGGCGGCACTATCGTGCAAGTCACCCTTTCTGGTGGTTCACCAAGACAAAGTGGTGTTACGCCCGCGGGCGGAATTCCTGCCAAAAGTGGTTTCCACTTTTCATTTGAACCAGGAGATTGTGCTCCCATCATTTTGTCCCGCTCCTGTTCATCAGATTGAACGCGACCTCCATACTCTGGACCTCGTACGGGCTGTACGCATTTATGTGTCCAGAACTGCCTCCTTCCGGAGTTCGGACTCCTTGTTCGTACTTACGGCAGGTCGCTGTAAGGGGTCAGCGGCGTCAAAATCTACCTTGGCCAGATGGATCAAGGCACCCATTCAAGAGGCTTACCGGTCTTCTGGTTTGCCTCTCCCGGTAGGCTTGAAGGCACACTCGACAAGAGCTGTCGGTGCCTCCTGGGCCTTGCGACATCGCGCCTCTGCTCTGCAGGTGTGTCAGGCGGCCACTTGGTCTAGCCTGCACACCTTCTCTAAGCATTATATGGTGCATGCCCATGCCTCTGCGGATGCAAGTTTGGGCAGGCGGGTCCTCCAGGCGGCGGTTGCCCACCTTTGACGGGGACCGCGTATGCAAACGTCTTTTGAGGAACTTTTTCCCGCCCTGGGGTATTGCTTTAGGACATCCCCATTGTCTGGGTCTCCCATTATGATGATCAGAAAAAAGAGAATTTTGTTTACGTACCGTAAATTCTTTTTTCTTGAATCATCAATGGGAGACCCAGCACCCACCCAGTGTTCCGTTGTATGTTACGGCTGATCTGTCCCCTGTTGGGGCAGTTTATCCGGGTTGTTGACCCGTCTGTTCACGGTGTCTTCCCGAGGTTTCGGGTGTGGTTTTCTGTTGTCTCCTCGCAGCTTATGGACCAAACTGAGGATGTTCCCTGCGGTAGGGGTTTATAAGCGGAGGGGGCGGTGTCTACAGTTCTTGTAGTACCTAGTGTGGCCTCCGGAGGGCAGTGCCCTAAACCCCATTGTCTGGGTCTCCCATTGATGATTCAAGAAAAAAGAATTTACGGTACGTAAACAAAATTCTCTTTATTTTCAATAAGTATGATAGCACCAATTTGGCCCTGTCTGTAGTTTAGTTAGTAAAATGCTGCTGACAGGTTCTCATTAATGAGCAGTGTGTGTATATGCGCTACATACTGGTGGTGCTTTATGTCAACCCAGCCTATGCTTAACAGAGGGAGGAGCCAGCAAAATGAAGCTGGTGCGATCTTGGAATCTGAGCAGACACAAGAGAGCTAGTGTTGTCGTGAAATCTGAAGAGACACATCCAGTGCTTGGTAGAGGGGGTGGCACCAACACAAGAAGTAGGTGCCATCTTTTAAATCGAGGGGATGCATCCAGCAGGCACTTAACCAAGAGGGGGTCTCATAAGCAAAGAGAGTAGGTTTCATCTTTGAACCTTTAAATCAGTACAGAGATAGCCAGTACTTAGCATAGGGTATGGCCAAAGGGAGCAGGTTCTATCTTTCATTTAGAGTAGACACAGCCAATACTTAGCATAGGGAGCAGTCTATCTTGGACTCTGCTTCCTTAGCCCTAGTACCCAGGGACAGTACCCTTGGCCCTACCACCTGAGGATAGCGCCCTTAGCCCTACTAAACAGGGATAGGGCACTCAGCACTACTACCCAGGGATAGCTCTCTTAGCCCCACTACCCAGGGAAAGCTCTCTCAACCCTACTACTCAAGGACAGCTCTCTCAGACCTAAAACTAGTACTAAGGGACAGAAGTGGTATTGCCTTACTACCCAGGGACAGATCTCATATAGCCCCTGGGCAGTTTGAGCATTGCAATCCATGCTTGTATCATGTTGCATGGAGAGCTGCATGACCCCCTACAATTACAAGGTGCCCTTTGAAGGCAACCCTAATACTGAAATGAGCTTGACACTCCTGCCTTCAAAAGTATAGTAAATCAAGGTCTTACAAATTCAACATAATAATAATAATAATAATTTATTCATTTATATAGCGCTATTAATTCCATAGCACTTTACATACATGAGTAATGCTGTCTCTCTTTGAGCTCACAATCTAAACATCCTATCAGTATGTCTTTACAATGTGGGAGGAAACTGGAGTACCTGGAGGAAACCCACGCAAACACTGGGAGAACATACAAACTCCTTGCAGATGTTGTCCTTAGTGTCCTTGGTGGGAGTTGAACCCAGGACTTCAAGACCCCAGTGCTGCAAAGGCTACAGTGCTAACCACTTGAGCCACCGTGCTTACACATGCATATACTTTATCAAGAATGGAGCTCTGTTGCTCACTACTGATAAAAGGGACATAATAATTTTCCTGTAAATGAGCAGCAATTCTGAATAAATCTTCACTGTCAGTAGGACACGTCAGGACACTGTTCTCAAGATAAATAGAAGTCTTATTGGCAGGATCCATATTTATACATTTATGACACATCTTGGGATATGCCATAAATGCTTGAAATGGGAAAACTGCTTAAAGTGTAAATGTAATTCATTGAAAAACAGAAAAAAAAACAATACTGCACTAGTTGTTAATGATGGATGGGTCATACAGCAGCTAACATAATGCTTTTTTCTGCTAATATTATTTATTTTCTAAATTTTTTCTGTGCCATTTTGAAAAACAGCATATTCTGTCTGTGTGGGAGTGGCCAGCAGCTTATAGTGATAGCAGAGAAAGGGTTAACAGAGATCCTGAGCTATGTGGAGCCAGAAGACAAGGGGTTAACAGAGATTGTGACATATCTTTCTGGCAAAAACTAGTGTGACCTGTTCCTGAACTCTTATGTTGCTTAGCAACTGTGCTCTGAGTTAGCCTAAAGTGATACATTGTTACAAGTCCGTATTCATTGAAGATGGCTGTGACTGAAAAAAAACATGTGTCTGCATCACATACAGTGGAGAGGGGACACTTTGTAGAAGATTTAGGAATGGTTTGCAACCAGAATTTTCTAATGAAGTATATTAGAAAGTTTATTAAAATCACTTTCTCTACATTATTGTCAAATGAAAATTAAAACGGCGGTTACGCTTTAAGGGGTGTGGCTGATATGAAAGAGCTTCCTATATGTAGAGCCCCTAAATTAATATTAGACCTCAGACCAAACCCATATACCATACGAACATCAGACCCTAGAACAAACCCACTAAATTTATTTAGACATGCTGTTAAACAACTAATGGGATAACTATAACTATTTTGTAGGAGTATGCAGAGTCTCCTGGACACTAAAAACGAAAAAGATGTGGATAACCTAGATCTGTGCTTTACCGTAAGTATTATACTATTACACAATAAAAATTGCCATTGTATTTCAGTTCATAATGAGGTGGTGGTTTCATTAAACATGGCCTTATCTTGTCTGACATTTTGTAAAGGTGCATACTAAACATACTCTGCAGTTCTACAGACACACGTTTATAATTATATTATAGATAAATCTATTACCATTAGAACTGGGGATAAAGTGGGTGACTGATGTCATTAAACTAATTACCCAGGTCCCAGGACTGAAGGTGCATACACTGGATAGTCTTCTGATGTGACAAACACCTTTATGTCATAACTGATGTAATGATGTAATCATGAGCGATGGTCTAATGCAGGGGTGGCTAACAGGCCAAATCCATCCCACTACATCATTTTATGTGGCCTGCAAGGTCAAGAAACAGATGGATTTAAATTTTGCTCTGGCTCCATGCCAGCCACTAGCAATGCTTGAGCAGATTGACCTCATGGTGGATTTCAGTAAAATGGCATAGGTGGCTATGAGCAATCTGTACATGCACAGCCAAATGCGCCATTTTCCTGAAGAATGTCAAGAGATCAACCTGTTCCAGTGCCGCCCGTGGCTAGGATGGAGCAAGCACAAAAATAAATAAGAATGAAGAAGAGACACCCAGAGGCAGCGTAGAGGCCAGAGCAGAGCTGAAGACTCATCCATCAGTCCACCTCAATGCACAAAGATATGAATAGAAGAAAACTTTAAACACAGATTAAAGACAATATACAAAATGTATTTCTTCTTATCATGTTAATCAGAACGATGGCACCAATACGGCCCTGTCTGTACCTTACTTAATAAAATACTGCCACAGGCTCTCTTTAAAAAACAGCGTGGAGGTGTGCACCAAAACTCAAAATTCAAGATGGTCCTTGCACCCGGTGCTGATGTCGCCCCGTCTATTATGTGATGGCTGTGTTTTATGTCAACAAAAGTTCCATATTTTATTTGATTTAGGGAGCAGTCTATCTTGGACTCTCAAGTGCGGGACAGCCCCTGGTGCCCTACAACCCAGAAGCAGCACCCTTGCCCCACAACTCAGGAACAGCGTTGTTATCCCTACAACCCAAGAACAGTGTCCTTAGCCCTACTACCTAGGGACAGCTCTCTTAGGGGGCCGTCACACGCTGAGATATCTTGCCCGATATCGTTTAAGCGATCTCCTTTTTGATCGCTTAAGCGATATCGGGCAAGATATCGTTGCATGTAAACAAGCGATTCACGATGTGACATCGCTTGATCGTGACATCGCTGATCTGAGGTTCGGTTCTCAGATCTAGCGATGAACGATGCAACGATCTGCATCATCGTGGTGTATGACACCACGATGATCCATCTCCCAGCGACCGCGCCTATGCTGGGAGATGGTAACTATGGTACACATCGGGTAACTAAGCGACGCGCGGCGCCTAGTTACCCGATGTGTACCATAGTAACGAGCGAGATCGCGGCTCCGCATCGCTGGTGAGTCTGTCTGTGTGACATCTCACCAGCGATGTGAGCGATATTGTAAGCGATTGCGCGTGCACGTGATCGCTTACAATATCGCTAAGGATATCTGTGCGTGTGACGGCCGCCTTAGTCCTGCTATTCAAGGACAGTTCTATTAGCCCTACTACCCAGGGACAACACTCTTTGTCCTACTACCCAAATGATATCTCTCTTAGCTTTACTACCTAAGAAAATTGTTCTTAGCCCTACTACCAAGGAATAGCTGTCATATAGCCATACTACCCAAGAACCTCTCCATTATAGAAAAAAAAAACTCACCAAATTTGGCCTCTTACAAATAACATTGCATTTAGCAGGATACTATCAACCACCTCAGAAGCTACCCATATCTCTCAACACCGATGCTCCATCCCCTACAACCCTGACACGGGGGCGATTGTGGCATCTGCGTCCAGCCGTGCCACAAGGAGGAGACAAGTGGTATCACTGGACATGAGATAACTACAGGGCGGCAGCCACTCAAAGAGTGAAGCATAAAGTCAAAAAGCAGCCTATTAATGATGCCCAGCTGTTAGACAAGGCGGGCTGCCCTGCAACAAAATATGCAACACAAGTGACTGACACCCCCTAGAGGACACAGCTGTAGACTGCAGAAGGATAAAAAAATGCAATATAACTCTATAGATGATAGTGAGGAGTTAGTTTGTTATTTTGGACCAAAATAGCGTAAGCTCGTAGCCCCCGTCACAGACTCTCACGCCTACGAGTACCTAGCCACATGTATAACACATGTATAATTTAGCTTTAAGCAAAAATCACCGAATTGGTACATAGAAAATACATAGAAAAAAAAACTCACCAAATTTGGCCTCTTACAAATAACATTGCATTTAGCAGGATACTATCAGCCACCTCAGAAGCAACCCATATCTCTCAATACCGATGCCCCATCCCCTACAACCCTGACACGGGGGCGCTTGTGGCATCTGCGTCCAGCCGTGCCACAAGGAGGAGACAGGTGGTATCACTGGACATGAGATCACTACAGGGCGGCAGCCATTCAAAGAGTGAAGCATAAAGTCAGAAAGCAGCCTATATGGGTTGCTTCTGAGGTGGCTGATAGTATCCTGCTAAATGCAATGTTATTTGTAAGAGGCCAAATTTGGTGAGTTTTTTTTTTTCTATGTATTTTCTATGTACCAATTCTGTGATTTTTCCACTCCATTATAGCCCTACTACCCAGGGACAGCTATCTTATAAGCCTACTACCCAGGGACAGCTCTCTTACAGCCCTTCAACTCTGGGGCAACTCTCTTATAGCCCTACTACCCAATGACAGCTGTTATACAGCTCTACTACCCAAGGACAGCTCTTGGATAGACCTACTACCCCGGAACAGCTTTCTTACATCCCTCCTCCTCAGGGACAGCTGTAGAACTTCTATCTAGGAACAGCCTTAGTACCAAGAGACAGCTGTAGTTCAGCCCTACAAACCAGGGAGAGCTCTCGTATAGCCCCTGGACAGTTAGTGCATTGCAGTCCATGTTCATCCCATGTTGCATGGCGATATGCATAAGCCCTTACAATTGTACATGGCCCTTTAAGGGCAACCATAATGTTGATGTGGCCCTAGGTGTAAATAAATTTTACACCCCAGGTTTAATGCTTAAAAGGTTATTCACAATATTTATAATTATACAAATGATTTTTTACAAGAGCGCCAATATAAATAAAGTTGAAATCTGAGATGTTTTTCAGATATTGTTCCCTAATGATGCAATCATCTGGCGCTATCCTCTGTTGTCGTCCTTCTGTGGATCCAATGGTATTGATTGATCATGCACAGTTCATTTGTTCTGTCTTCCATAGATTGCAACTATAGCACTTTAGCACTAGACACATAACTCACACTGTACTCACTCCCTTATTCAGTGCTCTCACTGAGTCTGAAACTGCATACTTTACAAAGAAATATCTGAACTTGCTTCCAGCACATATCAACTCTTCTGTGTTTGCACTTAAATCAGCTGTGCAGAGAAACATTTACCTAAGACCAGGGTCACATTAGTGTTTGGCATCCAATGCCATATACTAAGGACATTCTGCTCAATATCTACTGTGAGCGTGAGCCGAGTGTCATGCAACTGTTATCTGATCCTGTGATCAGATCACAAGTGCAGAGAAAATGGAGAGAGTAATCTTTGAATCCTCTCCATTGCCTGCCTCTGCGTATATATTGCACTGCACTCGAATGACATCCGAGTGCAGTCCGATGTTTCACACACACCCATAGACTTATATGGGGGCGCATGATGAAAGACACGCTGACAATCAATTTTTTCCTCAGTCTGATAAGGGCTGATGAAAAAAATCACAGATCTGAGCTGCATCAGTGCCTAACATTGAGCTGAAGGCAATGTCAGATTTTTTTCTCATTGCACTTGTACGAGTCATACATTCGTGTGACCCCGACCTTAGGTTCAGTGGGTTTCTAACATAGCTCAACTGTGCTATGCCTGCACTGGAAGAAAATGTGCACAGGATACTCAAGTCAGAGCAACCAGCTTCCAACATAGTTCAACCTTGCCTTCCAAAATTGGGTCACAAAGGGAAGGGGGGGGTTCCCACGGTTTAGACACATCAGGGGCTCGGCATACGTGACAAGGTGTCTTCTATCTACTTCAGCCAATTTTGTGCTCCAAAAGTTGAATGTTGCTCCTTCCCTTCCAAGCCCTGCCGTGTGCCTAAACAGTAGTTTTCCATCACATATGGAGTATCAGTGTATTCGGAGATATTGAACAACAAATTGTAGTGTTCATTTTCTCCTGTTACCCTTGTGAAATATAAACATTTGGAGCAAAAGCAACATGTTTGTGGGGAAAGGTTTATTTTTTGACATTTTCATGGCTCAATGTTATAAAATTCTGTCAAGGACCTGTGGATTTAAGGTGCTGCATACCTCTAAATAAATGTCTTGAGGGTGTAATTTGCAAAATCGGTCACTTGTGGTGGTTACCACTTTTAAGTCACGTCTGCTGTTCACCCAAACAGTAGTTTTCCACCACATATGGAGTATTGGCGTACTCAGTAGAAAGTTCACAAAAAAATTGTATGGTCTATTTTCTCCTGCTAACCTCATGAAAATGCAATATTTGAGGCTAAAGCAATATTTTTTGGGGGGAAAAGTAACCTTTTTATTTTTTTCCTTCCATATTGCCTTATGTCTTTTGAAGTGTCTAAACTAACATTTTGGATATGGTTTTGAGCAGTCTGAGGGGTGTGGTTTTTAAAATGGTGTCACTTTTGTTTTTTTTGTCACATACTGTAGGCTGCTCAAAGTCAATTCAAATGTGATGTGGTCCCTGTAAAAATAGTATTGTAAATTTTGCTGGAAAAATGAGAAATAATCTTTTAAAATTTCTAATTTCCTAACAAAAAAATGATGTTTCAAAAATAGTGCTATTGCTTATAGAAAGTAGAACATGTGGAAAAATGTAATTTATTAACTATTTTGTGTGACATTACTCTCTGGTTTAACCCTTTACCGACCCATGGCGTAAAGAGATGTCATGAGTCGGTTCCCTCACTTCATCAGCTGAGATGTCGTGCTTAGGCTACGTTCACACATAGCGTATTTTGGCATTTACACAGCGCTATTTAGCGCTTGCGTAAATGCAGTGAAATGCAGCGCTGCAACGCATCCTGGCAAAAGCAATGGCTTTTGCAAAAATGCGTTCACATGGACCATAATGTTGCGGATGCACTTTCACAGAGAAGCACATCTGCAAAAAGAATGACCATGTCAATTGTTTTTGTGCTTTTCTTCCTGCGCTTTTACTTACCTCGCCGTGTTACCCCGGTAATCGCTTCTCATCATCACGGGACAAGACCTTTGGAGGACCCAAGACAGCACCATGTGAGCAGATGTCGCCCGGTCACATGGTTCTGCAGGGTTCTAGAGGCCGCGCCTGTTGTGGCCCGGCGTGTATAATAATTAAAATGTTTTATTTATCTAGCGCCAACATATTCCACAGCTCTTTACAATACAGTGGTTCGTATACAAACAGTCATAGGTAACAATAAAAATATACAATACAGTAAGTAATTAAAGTAGAGAATCAATGTAAGAAATCCAATACACTAAGCAGAGAATCAATGTAAAAATTACAATAATTAAAGCAGAGAAACAATGTAAAAAATACAGAACAGTAATGAGATACAATACAATAAGCATAGAATCAGTGGAAAAAGTACAATACAATAAATAAAGCAAAAGTAAGGGTGACCCTGCTTAAGAGCTTACAATCTACAACAAGATAGGGGTTACACAAAGTACAGGGGCTTATTACAGTGATGGTCTAGGCATCTTGAGGAAGTGGGGGATACAAATAAAGTTATATGAATGATCACCAGACAATCTGTGTAGATATTTTGGGTTTGGTAGAGTTTGAAGAAGAGTTATGTCCAGAGAGATAGTGAATGAGCGATATACAGTACAAAGGACTTCTATTAGGGAGCATGATAAGCTACCTTAAAAAGATGTGTTTTTAGGGAGCGTCTAAAGCTATGCAAGTTGTGGATAGTGCTGAATTCTTGGGGCAGAGCATTCCAAAGAATTGGTGCAGCTCGGGATAAGTCTTAGAGCCGGGCGGATTAGTGCAGATGTTAGTCAAAGGTCATTTGTAGAATGTAGAGAACGGGTGGAGTGATAGACAGAGATGAGGGAGGAGATGTAGGGGGGTGCTGCACTGTGAAGAGCTTTGTGGGTGAGAACAAGCAATTGGAATTGGATCCTGTAGTGTACAGGCAGCCAGTGCAATGACTGGCACAAAGTGGAGGCATCTGAGTAGATGAGGAAAGATTACCAGCGGTCACCGAGGAAGCGCGGCGAGGTAAGTAAAAGCGCATGAAGAAAAGCGCAGTGGCATTCACACACAGAACGCTGCGTTCTTTAAGGATCCATTCTTGGTGCAGTTTTGCACCAAAATGGATCCCCACAAAGCTCAGTGATCCAATTGGTGCTGTTAACCCTTTGGATTGCGCTGTCATTCACAAAGGTGCTGTGTTGGGGACCACGCAGTTCCCCGCCTATTTCGGAGATCCCGAAATAAGATCGCGGGATCTCTGTGAATCACGTGATAGCATCTGGGGTCTCTGCAGGACCCCGGGCTATAATCAATCACTTCCTATGAGTGGTTGGCAAGAGCTGCCAATCACTCACAGTGATGATTAGTGCGCTGTCCCGATGTCCTGCAGCTCATCAGAACATGGCAAACGCGATTGGACACTGCAGCACTGTGGCGCCCTATGGGGCTGTGTAAAATAAAGAATCAATTGAAAAATATAGTTTTTAAAATATGAAGAAGAAAAAACCCTTTCCCCCATTCAAAATAAAAGTATAAAAAATACACATATTTGGTATTGCTGCATTCAGAAATGCCTTATCTATGAAGATATAAAATCAATTAATCAGATCGGTAAACTGCGTAACGAATAAAAAAGGTCCAAACGCCAAAATTATGTTTCTTTGGTCGCTACAACATTGCAATAAAATGCAATAACGGGCAATCAAAACAGTACATCCACCCAAAATGGTATCATTAGAAATGTCAGCTCAAGCCGCAAAAAATAAGCCATCACACAGCCCCAGATCCCGAAAAATGAGAACTCTACGGGTCACAGAATATGGCGCAAAATGTGCGATTCTTTTTTTTTCTTAAAAATTCAGAATTGTTTTTCACCACTTAGATAACAGTAAAAATATACATGTTTGGTATCTACGAACTCATACCAACCCAAGGCATCATACTGTTATGTCAAGTTTGCCATATAGTGAACATCGTGAATAAAAAAACCAAAAAACAAACGTGAAATTCACTTTTTTTGCAATGTCACCGCAATTAGAATTTTTTTCCCATTTTCCTGTACACTGTATGGTAAAATAAATGATTTCTGAAAGTACAACTCATCCCGCAATAAACAAGCTGTCATATGTCAATATTGACGGAAAAATAAAAAAGGTATGGCTCTTGGGAGCAGGGGAGCAAAAAATGAAAACAGAAAACAAAAAATCGCCAGGTAGTGAAGGGGTTAAGAGCATATAAATTTTAAATGTTAAATTTGTGAAATCTCCAAAATGTTCACCAAAATTCAGATATTTTCACAAATAAACGTTAAGCATTTCAACTTAAATTTACCATTAATATGAAATACAAAACTCGGCATCATATCTGTGTATTAGAAATGGTCAGATACTGTACAGGGTGGGCCATTTATATGGATACACCTAAATAAAATGGGAATGGTTAGTGATATCAACTTCCTGTTTGTGGCCCATTAGTATATGGGAGGGGGAAAACTTTTCCAGATGGTTGGTGACCATGGCAGCCATTTTGAAGTCGACCATTTTGGATCCAACTTTATTTTTTCCAATGGGAAGAGTCATGTGACACATCAAACTTATTGAGAATTTCATAAGAAAAACAATGGTGTGCTTGGTATTAACATAACTTTATTCTTTCATGAGTTATTTACAAGTTTATGACCTCTTGTAAAATGTGTTCAAAGTGCTGCTTCCAAGTCCCTCCGAGACTGTTGGAACACAATAATTGATGGTATGGTGTGGTATATGGGGTACAAAGATAGTGGGGCCATTCTTCATCAATGGAAACCTCAATGCCACTGGATATCTGAATCATGTAGCAATTTCCATACCATCAATTTTTGTATTCCAACAGTCTTGGAGGGATCTATCCATTGTGGGTTAGTGTCAGACCAATAGCGCTGGTTTTGTTTGTTAACTTCACCATTCAAAAAAGTTTGCCTCATCACTCATCTGAAGACAACTGTCTATGATGTGAAGATACGAGATGTGCAGCATCTGAAACAATGGATACTGGAAGCCTGTGCTAGCATTTCTTCTGCAGTGTTGCTATCAGTGTGTCAAGAGAGGGATAAGAGGGTTGCATTGACAATCCAACACAATGGGCAGCACTTTAAACACATTTTATAAGTGTTTATAAACTTGTAAATAACTCATAAAAGAATAAAGTTACGTTAAAACCAAGCACACCATTGTGTTTCTTATGAAATTCTCAATAAGTTTGATGTGTCACATGACCCTTGTCACATTGAAAAAAATAAAGTTGGATCCAAAATGGCCGACTTCAAAATGGCCACCATGGTCACCACCCATCTGGAAAAGTTTCCCCCTTCCATATACTAATGTGCCACAAACAGGAAGTTGATATCACCAACCATTTCCATTTTATTTAGGTGCATCCATATAAATGGCCCACCCTGTAGATTGAAATCTGCATTCTATGAGCAATGATGGCTTTGTGTTATAATTTTCACCACTCTCCTACTTTCAAGTGTTGAGAAGCAAGAAAAATCCCCAATCTGTGCACAAATTACTAATTTATTTAAACTGTAAATAAGGTGCAAAGGTAATAAAGATGTACAAGAACGAATAACATGAGTGTTGGGGTTTGCTTAATTACCTTATGCCGAGATCATAGCGTATGTCTGGAAAACTCTCAGATACATCAATGAGCATATCCAGTCTGTGAAGTCTAGACTAGATGAACCTGTCAGGTGGTTTATGCCCCCTTCCAGCAATCACTATCTGTCCCTGAAGCTTCATAGTACTATTCTAAGCATCCCTGTCTGGGCTATTATTGTTATGTTAAAAGGTGAAAAAAAGCATTAATACACTTATACAGTATTTTCTTATGTGAATAAGGCAGTGACAACACCTTGGAGGACATAGTCACTTTGGCAGGTTATTAGTTAACTCACTGAAAACTTCTCTATCTAAAGGACCTATGTGATGTAACGATCATGTGACCATAGTGGGCGGAGCTAAGGAAGCAAAATCATTATGGGCTAGGGACACTTAGCTCCGCCTATTACTGTCACAATATCGTGACATCAATTCTGACATTCGGCAGAAATGTTAACTATTAACCGGCAAGAGTGACTACGTCCACCAACAACTGCCTCATTTACTGTTTGTGTGTGTGTATATATGCCCACACATAGCCCCACCCTCTTCATAGCCCACCCCTTCATAGCCACGCCCCCTTCATAGCCAGCTATATTTTCTGTCTATTTACTTTGTGACTTTTATGTGCAAAATGATCATTGTATTTTGTTGTAACTTATTTATATACCTGTGCAAATGCCTTATGACCCACTCAGCTATAGTACCTTGCTCTTCCATTACATGACAGCCATAATCATATTAGGGGACTCGTACAAGCCTCTGGGGATTCCTGTTTTACAATAACATTGTAGACTGAGAGATCTATAAGTGGATTGTGGCTATTTGCGTAGGAGGCATTTGCATTTATAAAGACAGACATGCACAACGTCATATGAACATGTTGTATTCTTCAATTCTAGATAAGATTTTAACATGTCTTACTGATCCTTGCAGCTGTCCTGGGAAAATCAAACTGTAGAACTGGCCCCAAATGGAGCAACAGAGCGGGTGACCCATCTAAACAAGTATGTATAATGTGATTCTGACTGTCTCAAACAGCAGCCAATACACATAGAGTCTGCTGGATTCTGTGTGTATTAACACTTTAAAGCAGAGGTCCCCAACTCCAGGCCTCAAGGGCCGCCAACAGTGCAGGTTTTCAGGATTTCCTTAGTATTGCACAGGTGATAATGTGATCATCTGCACTGGTGATGATTCCAACCCCTGTGCAATACTAAGGAAATCCTGAAAACCTGCACTGTTGGCGGCCCTTGAGGCCTGGAGTTGGGGACCTCTGCTTTAAAGGGAATCATGAGAAAACAGTTTTTTGCTACCTCACTTCAGAGTAGCATGATTAAGGAAAAAAGATCCTGAGTCCAACTATGTGTCACTTTGCAAATGTATGTAAAAGCACTTCAGAATTAATAGCACTATATTAATGAATAAATATATTATTATTATTATTTGTTTTACTGGATTCGCAGTTGTAATACAATCAGAGTTTTTAGATGTAGCAGAGCTCAGAAAGCTAACCCTGCTCACACCACAGCTTTGTGTACATTGTATATTGACAGTGTGCTGCTAGTCTGTGCTGGGGGGATGGTTGGCACCAAGTGAGGGCGCTCATTGTCTTCTTCTGATAAAACAATCATTGTGTTTAAAGGGAACCAACCACCCCAAATGACCCCCCCGAACTGTTAATATGTGTCCCTACACCCAGCACACACATTTGGGGCAATCGTTTTTGCTAAAAAAACTGTTTAGTAGAAGCTAAGATATATGTTTATAAAGTTTAATAAATCGAGACGGATGGGTGTTACCTAGCTTTGTCCACGTGCAGTGTTCGTGCCTGTGATCCTCCTCTCCACCCTCCCCTCTCAATTTCTTGGATCATCATTCAGAGATCCTTACTGAACTTCTGGAGAGAGTTTGCTGCACTGAAAGTAAAGGGGCCGAATAATATTGCACGCCCCACTTTTAAATTTTTTATTTGTTACAAAAGTTTAAAATATCCAATAAATTTTGTTGCACTTCACAATTGTGTCCCACTTGTTGTTGATTCTTCACAAAAAATTAGTATTTATAATTTATATCTTTGTTTGAAGCCTGAAATGTGGCAAAAGGTTGAAGAGTTCAAGGGGGCCGAATACTTTCACAAGGCACTGTATTTCTCCCAGAAAATTATTACAATTACATGTTGTGTTATACACATGTTCATTTTTTTTGTGTGTGTATTGGAACAAACAAAAAAAAAAAAACAGAGAAAAAAGGTAAATTGGACAAAATTACACACACAACTCCAAAAATGGGATGGACAAAATTGTTAGCTTCCTCAGCTTAAAATTTGGTTGCACACCCTTTGGAATAAATAACTGCAATCAATAACCATCAACAAGCTTCTTACACCTCTCAACTGCAATTTCTGTCCACTTTTTTTTGCAAATTGTGTCAGGTCTCTCATATATTTGAAGGACGTGTTCTCCCAACAGCACTTTTAAGATCTCTCCACAAGTGTTCACTGGGATTTAGATCCTGACTCATTGCTGGCCACTTACGAACTCTCCAGCGCTTTGTTTCCATCCATTTCTTGTTACTTTTTGAAGTACTTTTAGGATCATTGTATTTCTGAAAGACCAATGATCTAGGATACAAACCGAGCTTTCTGACATTGGGCACTACATCGCCACCCAAAATCCTTTGGTAATATTCAGATTTCATGATGCCTTTCACACAGTCAAGGCACCCAGTGCCAGAAGCAGCCAAACAACCCCAAAACATCTTTGAGCCTCCACCATATTTGACTGTAGGTACTGTGACCTTTTCTTTGTTTCTTTGTAGGCCTCATTTGGTAAACAGTAGAAAGATGTGCTTTACTACAAAGCTCTATCTTGGTCTTATCTGTTCATTAGATGCTTTCCCAGAAGGATTTTGGTTTGCTCATGTACAATTTTGGCAAACTACAATCTAGTGTTTTTTTATGTCTCTGTGTCAGCAGTTGGGTCCTCCTGGGTCATCTGCCATAGCATTACATTTTATTCAAATGTTGATGGATAGTTCACTCTGACACTGGTGCACCCTGAGCCTGCAGGACAGCTTGAATTTCTTTGGAACTTGATTAGAGCTGCTTATCCACCATCCAAACTATTCTGCATTGCAACCTTTCATTAAATTTTACTCTGTAGTCTATGTCCAGGCAAGTTAGCCACAGTGCCATAGATTGTAAACGTCTTAATTATTTTCCACTCCGTGGACAAAGGAACATCAAAATGTTTGAAGATTGTTGATATTTTCCACCAATTTTGGTTCTGAAGTCCGCAGATGGTTGTTTTCTCCTCTTTCTTTTCTCATTGCTTAGTGTAGCACACAAGATGCACAATACAAATATTAGGTCAACTTCTCTCCTTTCTATCTGGTTTCAGGAGTGATTCTCATATTGTCCCCACCTGTTAGTTGCCACAAGTGAGATGGATTGGCTATCACATACTTGAAACAAAGTTGGTTACCCACAATTTTGAAAAGGTGCCAACAATTTTGTCCGGCTGATTTTTTGGTTTCTGTATAAAATTATCTCCAATTTCCTTTTTGTTTCTCGTTTTTTTGTGTTGTTCCAATACACACAAATGAATTAATCATGTATTAAACAAGACAAGTGTATTAGGAATAATTTTCTGGAAGAAATACTTCATCATCTGGAAGAATTTCAAGAGTGCTAACACTTTTGGCCATGACGGTAGACATATAGGGAAATATATAAAAATATTATTTAAATATTATGTAATATTATGTAAAAGCAATGAAACAGTATAGAAAACATGAAGGTTTGGAAAGAACATGCATTTTTTCAAATGTATGTCACTCAGAAGAAAACTGGCATTATTATACCTAAAATAAGGTAAAAAAAATGTTGTACCGTGTTAGCCAGTAGATAGAAAAATTTGGAATCTGAGAGTCCTCAGTGGTTGATAACTTTTAAAGGCTAACTGAAAAGATGGTAAGCATAGCAAGCTTTCAGGACACTATGGCCCCTTCATTAGGCTAATAATGACACAAATTCTGAAGATTCTGAAAATTTTTCTTTTGCTTATGTATATATGTATGCGTTTTCAGAATTTGTGTCATTGTCAGCCTGACGAAGGGGCCATAGTGTCCCGAAAGCTTGTTATGTTTACCATCTTTTCAGTTCGCCATTAAAAGGTATCAACCACTGAGGCCACTCAGATTCCAAATGTTTATACCTAAAATACTCACCTGTTCCGGATATGCCCATCTCCGCTTCCTTTCCCCGATTTTGCTGTCCTCTGCGGTGCTCCACGTAGAATTTTTTCAAGTTGCCCAGCATGGTCCAATGACACAATCTGCCCAGCACTGTTTTAGGCTGACTAAGACACACACCTGTGTTTTAGGATTAAGACTTTTGTATTTAGTCATTTTGTTGTGCTCCACCTTCAGCCCTTGGTGTGCATTCACCTGGCTATACCTTTGCGACCATGCATACTGGCTGCCTTACTGGTCAACCCTCTGTTAGCCATTCCCTGGATTTTACCGCTTTATTGCAGTAAGTTAACATACCATTGTTGGACTTTGTTCATATGGAAAAATTATTTCTGCCCCATGCCTATAGTTCCTCTGCCTCCTTTGATTGCTGCTTAGGACTTGCCTGTTTCTCTCTATGCATCTGTCCTCATGCGGTCTCCAGTGTGCCAGGTCCTTGCTCTACACGTGCCTTCCTGCTAGCTGCATCAAAGTCCAGGGTTCATATGCCCATCTGGACCCGAGGCTTTATGGATCAACCGAAACTTACCAGTAGCAGACTGTAGCAGACAAATCTAATATTAAATGCACAGGCAGAATGCAGTAAACATCCATTATAAAAGTGTTAGCAGCACAGGTGCTGACCACCCACCAAGATGGAGGGGAGCGGCTGTTGGCATCATTAAACCTGAGCTTGCATAGGAAGCCAGTCACACAGATGAGTGTGATGCATGAGCCACAGTATTCGACTTGAAAGTTATTAAAGGCACCAAAACACACCGGTCAGGCGGGCTAGCCAGCACTATATAAATGCATCTCACAGGACAGGATCACCAATGTAAATGAAAAAAGATAAATATTTCTATGATTAAGGCTGCAGTAGCACCAGAAATGTCAGCTGTCTTTGCATAATGTGGCTGTATTCCATTATTTAATCATAGATTAATGAGCATACACGTTGGAATTTTATATCGATTGGTATGAAGTGCTGTCTTTCCCTATAAATCATGCTCACCAATGTACCCAATTTAAGTTCAAAAGGCTTCACTGCCCTCTGGTAATTTTGGGCCAAAGTATTAACCAATACCTCACATTAACTTGTATCAGTTTATTTTTTGCACAGTTTACATTTTTTTCAGAGAGCAGTACTTACCGTAGTTGGGTACATTGGTGAGCTAGTCTTGTGAGATGCTCTTACATAGTGCTGACTAGCCCACCTGACCAGTGAGTTTTGGTGTCAGTAATAGGCTGTCAGCCAGACACTCATCTGTGTGACTGACTCCCTATGCAAGCTTCATTTGTGTGTATGAGTAATGCTGGCAGCCACCTCATCCATGAATTGGTAGGTTGTGAATGGCTGTGTCATCAGCATCTTAAACCTGTGCTGCTTCCACCGATATAATGGAGGCCTCTCTCATTCTGCCTGTGTATTTAGTATTGCATTTGGCTCCTCCTTGGTAAGTTTTTTGGATTTTTGTCTTTTCTTGGCTTCATGGATCCACCTCAGCAGGTGAGCCTAATAATATGGCTCTAGTAGGGATGTCACAACCATCATCTTGTGACCTCTGCAGCCAATTATTAGGCTACATGTTCTTGTGCTATTTACATTGTCTGCCGCAGATGTGTGTTGTCACAGCGATATTGCTGCGGCAGCGGAGAGACATAGAGGAAGGCAATAGAATTAAAAGACACACCTACTCAACACAATGTAACCAATGTAAAATCATTATACAATAATATTATCTACATTGCCCAATTTTTATCTGACATCATCCACACCAATCCATATTTCGCCGGTATGTCGAGGGTCAGAGCGATTTTTAAGGATGTTTTTAGGAATGATTTGTTTTGAAAATGTGCACATTCACCTTTATTTTAGTACAACTTTGTGAATGGTTGAAACGTAAAGAAAACTAAAAACAACAAAACAAGGAAACTGTTCTCATTTTGATCAAAATAGGGAACTACCAAAATATGAAAAATACCATTGATGATTGGAAGAAATATGCAACTCATTACTTGTATGACCTGATCAAAAGAGTTATTGCTGTCAATCCAACAGGTTATGAGACGTGCTACATTTGGAATGGCAGCTAATAAAAGCATGCTGCTCTGAATGAACTGTGCATTCATTATATGTTATTCTATATCTTATAGGCGTGACTATGTCAATAAATGCGTGGAGTACATTTTCAATACATCAGTGGCAGAGACATATGAAGAATTCAAGAAAGGACTCTACAAAGTCTGCGACAAAGATATTTTGTTATTTTTTCCGCCAGAAGAACTGATGATTCTTGTTGCTGGTCACACCAACTATAACTGGACTGCATTAGAACAGGTAAATGGCGTATATTGTGTATGTTACAGCCGGTGGTGCCTTTACAGAGCCAAACTCTTCAGAAGAGTCAGAAAGCAACAGATTGTACAAAATAAAAAAAATAAAAAACATAACCCAGGAATGCTTTCACACATCCCAGTGATTTGGAGATTGGTTTTTTTTGTAACACATTATACATTTATGTTAATGGTAAATTTAGGTTAACATGTTTTGCATTTTTTATGAAAATATACATTTTACACATTTTTCTAAAATTTAGCAATTTTCAAACTTTGATTATTTAATCCAGATAGTCGGATAGCACATAAAAATTACTAAATAACATTTCCCTCTTGTTTGCTTGACATCACCACCATCTGTAAAATGCTGTTATATTTTGTTAGGATGTTAGAAGGATTAAAGATTTAGCAAAAATTTCTCATTTTTTTTAAAGGAAATTTATAACACGTATTTTTTAAGAAGTTTTGTACTAATTTCGGGGGACCTAGACAGTGGAAAAAAAATCAATAAAAAAAAAGAAATACAATTTTAAAAATTGCCACCCTCAAAATATTCAACACTATTGTCAGGTAGTTTATTAGCCCTTAAGCTACTTATCTGAAATTAATGAAAAGTGGCGTGACAGGAAAAAAATGTTATTTTTACCACCTAAATGTGGCTAACTTCTGAACAGATCACCATTATTGGCAGACTCTAATTGCATTATTTTGCCATGATTTGTCATAGTAACCATCAGGAGCACAGAATCATGATCTCAGGAAGCCAATCAGGGTTAAAAAAGTGGCCTCCCCACACTGTTAACCATCTTGATGCTGTAGTCACTATTGTCAGCAGCATCTATGGGGTTTAACTGCCATGGTCGGTGCCAAGACAAGTTATTGCTAATGCAGCAGGTTGTCAGCTATAGTTTATAGCCGAAAGCTGCTGCATTTCCACCCATCTAGGGATGCTATTCTCTTACATCTCAGGTCAGTAAAAAGACGTCTTATTGAACACTAAGCAGGGGCGTAACTACAGTAGGTAAAAGGATTGCAAACGTACCTGGGCCCTGAAATGTAAGCTGCAACAAAAGTCCCTTTGGCCTATATGAAAAGACCAATACTATTAAAAACTTCTAATAATCGGGGTTCATGAACTTTAAATTACTGTTTAAACACCGTTACTAAAGGTTAATCCATGGGATTAGTTTTGTATTGCAACTCAGTTCCTTTAAAGGGTTTTTGCGTCTCAGTAGTAATTTCTGTGTCATTTAATGTAACTGTCGACTGCCAAACTGTGGTAGTGTGCAATGCACACAATGTCACAATTCTCTTCTATCTCCAGCAGGAGTGACCAATCACAAGTATACATTTTGCAGGTATTGAGAGAAGCAGATGAGAATCTAGTGAGAATTTGAAAGCAATTATGCAAAATGCATACTGGAAGTCATATTATCGCCCATTCTTGATGGGTTAATTGTGAGTATATGCTCATTGCACTCATAATTCGGCAATGTGCTGTCACATAGAGTGACTGCAGAAATTTTGCTGAACCCAGTAAACCCTTTGGGCCAGATGAATTCACATCCATCTTGATGATGGGGTGTGCATGAGTCAGACACTCCTGTTTCATGAAGAGTGCATGCCTCTTCATGAGTTTGGAGCATCTGATGAGTGGTGTGCACCTCCATACACTATGCCAGATATTTGTCACATTTCCTCTGCTCAATGTGTCTTGGACGCAACGAGTGACTATTTGCTGTACTATGGAATCAAAGCATGCTGAGCTACTAGTATGGTGAGAGACAGTTCAGTTAGGTTTCTCCAGGTGTTCCATGTTTTATGAGGTTGCTCAGCTACTTAGTTAAGCAGTTAATTCAAGAACACTGCCAGTGCAAGCATTCTGCTCAGTGGTGCTTGTTGGCCTAGTTTGTACCTCATATGACCTTCCGCTTGCCTTGCACTTTTGCTGTTACCTGACTACACCTCTGTCTATTCCATTAATTCTTGGCATACTCACCTGGTATCTGACCCCAGAATGTTTGACTACCCTGCCTCACGACTTGTCCTTGTAGTGAGTAGCATCTCAAAATCTCACTCACCAGGTACTAGTGTGAGATTTCCGTCATACAGAATGCCACATCTTATCATAAATTGGACAAGCTGTGATGTCACACCCCTGCCACTCTTCCATCCACCACATCTCCGTACATTTTGGTAGGGCAAGGAGAAACTGGTAAGGAGAAGCCAAAAGTAAAAATATGTAGGTACAATTCCAACGGGAGTCTAAATGTTGCAAATTTTCTAAGCTTTTTTGCCAGAACTCTGGCATGCAAAACCTTGATTAATCGTCCCCTTTGGGTCTTAGCTACAGTGCCACACACAACCTATGGACAATTGTGCCCCTGTTTCTGGTAGAAAGTAGTATGTTTATCTATTCTGCAAAGACTCTAACTAGCTCTTTCTGCCATTACATTATAGAGCTGATAGCATACCTTGGTTCCATACGACATCATATTGCAATAATATGACATTCATTAGATCACAGCACCTTAATGTGACATATGATACAATTTTACTATCCTTTTTAATAAACTAGAGGTATACTTGGCTATGCACCTTGTCTATTTAACCTTCCACAGGCAGATGTAAAACTTGTTCAGGTCCAGTACCTGCTCTGCCCAATCTATTTTGAGAACTGCTGGCACATATTGATGCAATATAGTAGAGTTAAAGGGACACTGTGAGGTCATTTTTCAGTATGATACTAATATAACTCTTGAATAGTGCCTGGGCAGTCCTTTTAAAAACATGTAAAATCATTATTGTACCACTAGATGGGAGCCAAATGCTATTGCATTGAATGGGTGCCTACCACATTGATCTGCCCGCTCGACCACACCCATTGCAACACCCCTCTGATAACTCTGCTCTACACTACGGCTATTGAGTTCCGGACTTTGTCCATGACTGGTTGAGCAGCGGGAGCGGGGGTGGAGTGGCGGAGCAGCGGGAGCAGAGGTGGAGCGGGAGACCAGCGGGAAAGGGGGCAGGAGACTAGGCGGAGAAGGGTGCATATGCAGCGGCACCGCTAACGGCCGCCATCTACTATATAATCGTCTAATTCTGAAATCCTGTGTCGGTGATTGGTTGCGGGTGGGTGGCGCGATGAATCAGTGTCGCGGGATTTCCGTTACTGACAGAATTAGACGATTATATAGTAGATTTGTAGTTTCCTAGTTACAAGCATTTTCAGACTCTGCAGAGAGCTGCTGCATTAGCCCTGTCTATTATATTAACAGACGAGTAGATCAGCTGTGTTAAACTGTTCATTTAAATATTTACTCCTTGTCAGCATCTTTATCCTCCCTCCTTTTTCTGGTTTCACATTCAATTAGGAGCTTTAAAGGGACAGATTGCAGGCAAAGCAGTTACATATGGATTTTTGATCTGACAGATTCCCTTTAAGGACCATCGTGACTGGGTACACGTTCTTGTGGTGGGACGTGTTTTACGAGTTTTTGATCAAAATAGTGTTGCCTAAGTACCCTATGTATAACTGCTACTAATTTTCTTACTGCAGGGAATTTACCTCAGTGTACAAAACCTGAATAAAAAAACAATAGTATAAGATCACATATACTGGCAATCAAAATTGGAGAACAACACACAATTTCCTTAATATTAAGGTCATTGTGTTGTCCTATGTGAAAATATCCTAACATGAGTAAATTAGCAGTATTTTAAAGGGATCCGGTCACCTCCAAAACACCTCATAAGCTAGCAAAACATGTCCCTGTACCATCCTATCACTAATCTCACATTACTTTTGTCTCCTAAAAGCATCCTGTGTAAGTGCATAAAAACGTTTTAATACTCACTCATTAGTGATTATAATTAGCAGTGACTATATTCTTAAGTCACCAAGGCGGGCTGTTGTGCAGCTCCAGGAACCACCCTGTCTCTGTATGTTCTGCTGTGATGTGCAGGCATTTCCCTCCCCTCTCCCTATCACTCACAGAATGCAAATCATTAGTCCTGCCTTCAGTTTCAGTTTCACAGCAGCACAGACAGAGAGAGGCTGGATCCTCGAGCTGCTAAACAACACCCCCTTGGTGACTAAAGAATATGGCCCTTGCTAATTATAATCACTAATGAGTAAGTATTAAAACGTTTTTATGCACTTTCACAGGATGCTTTTAGGAGACAAAAGAAGTGTGAGATTAGTGATAGGATGCTGCAGGGACATGTTTTGATAGCTTAGGAACGTTTTGGAGGTGACAGGATCCCTTTAAGCTTATTTAATAAAAATCAATATATTCTAAAGTACAGAATTAAAATGTAAATGAGATAAAGAAAAAAGAACACTGATCAAAATTAGAGAACACTTTAGATACCTGCAAATTATTGGTGTTAATCTAGCACACAGTGCTAATTTCCTTAATTTTCTGATAAACCCTATTTAACTGGCAGTCTAACTTTCCAGTTTGCACTCATTTTGCAAAAATGGTATGTCTTTCCATTCAAAAGTGACTGAAACCATACAGCAGCAGGTTGTCCAGATGAAGGCCAAAAGTGTCACCCTACAGCCCTAGCAAGAGAAGTTGGTTGTTCCAAGTCTGCAGTTTCTAGAATATTGCATCTTTTCAACATCACAAACTCTTTCAAGCTCCCAAGAAGGCTGGTCGCCCTCAAAAGACAAATGCAAGAAAGGACAGGATAATGCGGAGAATCTCCATGACTAATCATTTCCACACTTCAGCTGGAATAGCTCGCCAGTTCAGCACTGAACAGGGCAAAGATCTGTCTCATCATACAGTGTCATGATATTTAAGAGCATTTGGACTCAAAGACTACTCTGCAGTGACCAAACCTCTCATTAGCAGAAAGAATCAAAAGGCTAGACTCACCTGTGGTGAGGTGCATGTTTTGTGGACAGAGGAGAAGTGGTCCACAGTTCATTTTAGTGATGAATGCAAGTTTAATTTATTTGGGTCTGATGGGAAATATTATGTTTAACAACAAACTGGGGAAAGACTGGACCAAAAGTGTAAAGAAGTCAGTGAAAGGTGATGGGGGAAGTGTCATGGTTTGGGGAATGATTTCTGCTGCAGGGGTTGGATCTCTCATACAGCTACACGGCAGAGTGAATACAAGTTTGTATCAGAACCTTCTCCAACAACACTTGGTTCCTTGCATTCAGCACTCAATCACCCAGCAATTCTCTTGCAGGACAATGCAACCTGTCACACAAGAAAATGGGTAAAGCCTTTCCTTGAAACAGAAAACATTGAAACTATGAAATGGCCATCCCAGACTCCTGATCTAAACCCAATTGAAAACCTCTGAAAAATCCTTGGTGGCAAAGTTATGGCCAAGAAACCCACAACAGTCACAGAACTGTGGAAGAGACTGGAAGAAGAGTGGACCAAAATCGCACTAGAGCAGTTTAAGAGACTAGTGATATCCTATGGTCACCGATGTGCATAAGTTATTTAAAGCAAAGGCTTGTACACTTCCTACTGATTGGTGACTGTTGTAATCTTTCTCTATGCTTCAGTCATTGCTGTTCTCTAATTATGATCATCATGTTTGTGTAAAATAAAGGTTTTAAGTTGATAAACTTTAGTTATTTTGGGAAACACTATTCTATTGGCATGGTGTACCCTTATACAAAAACCGCCAAATGTTGTTCAATGTAGATTACATTTTGTCTGAAAAAATCAAGTGATTATACATTGTTCTCTAATTTTGATCGCCAGTATAGGTGTTTATAAATAGCTCTGAACAAAGTCAAAATACACCAGTGAGCATGAATGGAACCAAAAATTATAAGTGTTACGGGGTTGTTTTTAGGAAAGGTCAGACTCATCAACATTTAAAGGAACACTGTGAAGTCAAAAATCCATATGTAACTGCTATCATTTTCTAATTCCTTCCATCTGTCACTCATAGTGAGTGATCCATTTAGTTCTCTGCTATCCACTTCCCATACAATTAATATGCATATCACAAATTCACATCACTGCACAGGAGATCAGTCTGGGAGGAGCTGTATTCTCCTATCTGTGTCTGCAGCCAGGAAAGAGGTCAAATACAACACAGAAACTGTCACGGCAGGGATGCCTGCTTAGAGAAAAAAATGGAGTATAGATGAAATAAAGCAAACCTGCAATCGCGCTCTCCCCGTGTCTTCAACAGAATAGATCTCCTAAAAGTGAAACCACAGTGCCTGGAGAGCAGAGGGAGGAGGGAGGAGAGAGCTGCTGAGAGGGAGGAGGGAGCTGCAGAGAGGGAGTGCATAATTACATGACAGTTTAACACAGCCAGGACTAATCATCTCTGCTTATAATGGACAGGACTAATTCAGGAGCGCTCTGCAGGGTCTGACATTGCTGATAACATGGAAACTACAAAGGGTAGAATAATGATTTTACATGTTTTTTAACACCTTAGTGACGGCCCACTGTATATATACGTCAGCAAAACAGGGTCCTTATTCTGTTAAGACGTGAAAATAAGTCACAACAGAAAAGGCCCTGTAGTGCCCCCCAGTGTCCGAAAATCTCCGGGGTTTCAGCTACCGGGGGTAGCTGAGACCCTGCAGATTATAAATCAGGCCGGTTTTTACCGATACCGGCTTTGTGATCACGGTTATACACTGTTTACCGGTGTATAACCGTGATCACATTAACATATATAGAATCGCTGGTAAAAATAATGATTTCTCTGTCATGCCACAGGATCACACCTGTGGCATGACATTGAAATGTCTGCCCTGTCTCCCGGTACCGGTACAGAGCCTGCACTCCCCTCCCCTCCTCCTAAAATGGCGCCGCAGCGCACAGGAAGCTGCCGCCTGCAGCCTCCTTCTGCGGATTCCTCTCTGATGTGACATGTGTGACATGTCACATTGGAGAGGGACCTAGTGTAGTGCCCTGCCCGTCGTTTCCACCCCGAACCGCCTCCCCCGCACCCCCGTTATCCTCTCTAAAATAGCGCCGCAACGCTTAGGAAGCTGCCGCCGGCAGCCGCCTCCTGCTGAATGCTCTCCGATGTGACATGTCACACATGTCACATCAGAGAGGGACCTAATGCACCCTGCTTCTAACACCCCCCTCCCCCCCTGTCATCCCCCGATCGCCCTACCTCCATCCCCCTGGTGTGGCTCCTTCTTGTGTCTGCTCCCTGCCCTGTCTGCCAGCTTCATGCACAGACAGAGCAGAGAATGCACTGTCTGCTAATAGACAGCTGATGACCTGAGGTCATGGCTGGTCAGGATCCTTTGTCCACAAAGGGTCAATTGTGATCCCATGATGGGATCACAATTGACCCTTTGTGAACCAAGGATCCTGACCTGCCATGACCTCACTGAGGTCATGAGCTGTCAGTCTATGCAGAGACTTCTCTGTCTGCTCATAGACTGACAGCTCATGATCGCAGTGAGGTCATGTCAGGTCAGGATCCTTGGTTCACAAAGGGTCAATTGTGATCCCATGATGGGATCACAATTGATGCTTTGTGAACCAAAGATCCTGACCTGACATCACCCTACTGAGGTCATGACCTGTCATTCTCCTGGAAGAATTCCAGCTTTTATAGCATATGAGGGATGCCCCCATATGCTGTAAAAGACTGGAAATCATCGAGGGACCTCCCACTGGACTACGTCGGACCTTCCTGCTGGACTACGTCGGACCTTCCTACTGGACTACGTCGGATGCCAAAGAATAATAAAGATGGGGTCTAAATAGTGTCTGTGTTTTTTTTCTATTATCGGACCTTCCTACTGGACTATATCGGATGCCAAAGAATAATAAAGATGGGTCTAAATAGTGTCTGTGTTTATTTTCTAATAAAAATATTTTTTTCTGTCTTGTGTCTTCTTTACAATTTACTAGGGATACTTAATGGCCTGGTCTAATATTGGCCAGACATTAAGAATCTCGGGCTTAGTGCCAGCTGCAAAAAATCTGGCATTAACCCCTTATTACCCAGTCTGCCACCGCTACACGGCAGCTGGAAGAGCTGGATACAGCGCCAGAAAATGGCGCTTCTATGAATGCGCCATTTTCTGGGGTGGCTGCGGACTGCAATTCGCAGAGGGGGGCCCAGAAAGCTTGGGCCTCCCTACGCTGAGGATTCCAGCCCCCAGCTGCCTAGTTGTACCTGGCTGGCCCAAAAACATGGGGAAGCCCATGCCATTTTTTTTTTTAATTATTTCATGAAATTAAAAAAAAGGGCTTCCTTATATTTTTGGTTTCCAGCCAGGTAAAACTAGGCAGAAGGGGTTGGTGGCAGCCTGTAGCTGCCTGCTGTACCTGGCTGGACCAAAAATATGGCTAAGCCCCACATCATTTTTTTTTTAATTTAATAAAGAAATACTAAAAAAAAATGCAGGAGATGAGACGACCAGGACACGGTGTCTCCGGATCTTGTGCACATGCTCTAAAAGTGAGAAATTGTGTGGAAAAAAAAAAGAAAATGTTCAATATGACGTTATCATAATCCTTGAGGCGTCTAGTTTCCAAAATGGGGTCACTTGTGGGGGAGCTCCAATGTTTAGACACACAGGGGCTCTCCATACGCGACATGGTGTCCGCTAACTATTGGAGCTAATTTTCCATTCAAATTGTTAGCGGACACCATGTTGCGTATGGAGAGCCCCTGTGTGCCTAATATTGGAGCTCCCCCACAAGTGACCCCATTTTGGAAACTAGACCCCCCAAGGAACATATCTACATGCATAATGAATAATTTCAACCCCCAGGTGCTTCACAAATTAGTCCATAAATAGGAAAAAAAGAAGATTTTTGTGAAAAAAAAGTACTTTTTCATTTTTACGGATCAGTTTGTGAAGCACCTGGTGGTTCAAAGTGCTCACTATGCATCTAGATAAGTTCCTTGGGGCGTATAGTTTCCAAAATGGGGTCACTTGTGGGGGAACCCCAATGTTTAGACCCATAGGGGCTCTCCATACGTGACATGGTGCCACTAACAATTGGAATTGTAAGTTGATACCATGTCGTGTATGGCGATCCCCTGTGTGCCTAAACATTGGAGCTCCCCCTCAAGTGACCCCATTTTGGAAAATAGACAACCCAAGAAACTTATTTAGATGCATAGTGAGCAATTTGAACCCCCAGGTGCTTTACAAATTGATCCATAAAAATGGAAAAGTACTTTTTTTTTCACAAAAATCTTATTTTTTTCCTTTTACGGACAAATTTGTGAAGCACCTGGGGGATGAAAGTGCTCACTATGCATCTAGATATGTTCCTTGGGGGGTCTAGTTTCCAAAATGGGGTCACTTGTGGGGGAGCTCCAATGTTTAGGCACAGAGGGGCTCTCCATATGTGACATGGTGTCCGCTAACAATTTGAATGGAAAATTAGCTCCAATAGTTAGCGGACACCATGTCGCGTATGGAGAGCCCCTGTGTGCCTAAACATTGGAACTCCTCCACAAGTGACCCCATTTTGGAAACTAGACACCCCAAGGAATTTATTTAGATGCATAGTGAGCACTTTGAACCCCCAGGTGCTTCACAAATTGATCCATAAAAATGAAAAAGTACTTTCTTTTCCACACAAATTTTCTTTTTCATTTTTGTGGATTCATTTGTGAAGCACTTAGGGGTTCAAAATGCTCACCACCCATCTAGATAAGTTTCTTGGGGGGTCTAGTTTCCAAAATGGGGTCACTTGTGAGGGAGCTCCAATGTTTAGGCACACAGGGGCTCTCCATACGTGACATGGTGTCCACTAACAATTGGAGCTAATTTTCCATTGAAATTGTTAGCGGACACTATGTTGCGTATGGAGAGCCCCTGTGTGCCTAAACATTGGAGCTCCCCCACAAGTGACCCCATTTTGGAAACTAGACCCCCCCAAGGAACATATCTAGATGCATAGTGAGCACTTTGAATCCTCTGGTGCTTCACAAATTGATCCGTACAAATGAAAAAGTACTTTTTTTTCACAAAAAATGTTCTTTTGTTCTCAATTTTTTCATTTTCACATGAGCAACAGGATAAAATGCATCCTAAAATTTGTTGGGCAATTTCTCCTGAGTACACCGATACCTCATATGTGGTCATAAACCACTGTTTGGGAGCACGGCAGGGCTCGAAAGGGAAGGAGCGCCATTTGACTTTTTGAATAGAAAATTAACTCCAAAAGTCAAATTGCGCTCCCTCCCTTTTGAGCCCTGCCGTGCGCCCAAACAGTGGTTTATGACCACATATGAGGTATCGGTGTACTCAGGAGAAATTGCCCAACAAATTTTCAGATGCATTTTATCCTGTTGCTCAAGTGAAAATGAAAAAATTGAGGCTAAATGAACATTTTTGTTGGAAAAATTAAAATGTCCATTTTTTTCCTTCCATGTTGCTTTAGTTCCTGTAAAGCACCTGAAGGGTTAATAATCTTCTTGAATGTAGTTTTGAGTAGCTTGAGGGGTGCAGTGTTTGGAATGGTATCATTTTTGGGTGTTTCCTGTCATGTTTGCCCCTCAAAGGGACTTAAAATGGTTTTGTAAATTTTGCTGGAAAAATGAGAAATTGCTGATGAACTTTGAACCCTTAACTTCCTAACCAACAATTTTTTTTCTCTTGTGCTGATATAAAGTAGACATGTGGGAAATGTTATTTATTAACTATTTTGTGTCACATAACTCTCTGGTTTAACAGAATAAAAATTCCAAATTTGAAAATCGTGAAATTTTCAAACTTTTTGCCAATTTTTTTACATTTTCACAAATAAACGCAAAAATTATCAACCTAAATTTGCTACTAACATGAAGCCCAATATGTCACGAAAAAAACTATCTCAGAATCGCTAGGATCCGTTGAAGCGTTCCAGAGATATTACCTCATAAAGGGACACTGGTCAGAATTACAAAAAACGGTCTAGTCATTAAGGTGGAAATTGGCTTCGTCACTAAGGGGGGGTTAAAGGTCTACCCAGGCACTATTCAAAGGTAATATTAGTATAATACTGAAAAATGACCTGACAGTGTCCCTTTAATTATTTAACTATCACCATGATATTTGGCAACACTTTAAAGGCCTAATCATTACTTTCCCCATTGGGACTCACAATCTAAATTCCCTATCAGTATGTCTGTGGAGTGTGGGAGGAAACCAGGGCAAACATGGGGAAAAAATACAAACTCCTTGTACATGTTTTCTAGGTGGAATTGCACCTAATACCTCAATGCTGCACATCTACAGTGACACCCTCCAATTCAGCAGTTTGAAGGGTCCAATGAACACTGGATGCACACGGTGTATAAAACCATAACACCACAGCTCCGTACAATGTGTACCAGCCATTCTCAGTAACTGCAGCTTAGCTCTAATTGATGTAACTGGGAACTGAGTTGTAATACCCAAGCACAGCCACTATGTAGTGTACAGACCTGTGGTGTTCTAAATTGATTCTCTGTGTACATCCAGCCATGGCAGCATAGCTGAGTATTGGGGGCCAGACCCCATCAATGTATAAATCCAGGACAACCCCTTTAGTGCTGATAACACAACCCTGCAAAATTGAATTTTTTGAAAAATACAAGAGAAGTTTTCACTGATTGTTATGTAATTTGGTGTGCTGATTACGAAAATGACCTCCATTTTTTTCCATCACGTAAGGATTTTTTGTAAAACCAAGATCGATATTTTTGCTAAAATCCTATATAAAAAGGAATCTGTCGAACAATTGTACATGTAATATCTGGCAACAGTGGTTTTTATCCATTTAAATTTATGTATAAATATACAGAGGTCCCCCCTGCTGACACACGGCCCCCCATCGGTATACAGAGGCCCCCCTGATGGCACACGGCCCCCCCATCGGTATACAGAGGCCCCCCTGCTGGCACACGGCCCCCCCATCGGTATACAGAGGCCCCTGCCTATGCATTGATCTCACCCTCTGATGTCCGCAGGCACCTGGGGGCATCCGTCCACTCTCCTCGCTGTATGCCGGGTTTGCTGAGAGCGGCGCAGCAGGGATGACGTCATCACTACGCCCGGCGGTCATATGTAGAACCCGCCAACATACAGCGAGGAGAGTGGACGGAGGGTGAGATCAATGCAGAGGCAAGGGGCCTCTGTATACCGAAGGGGGGGCCATGTGCCAGCAGGGGGCCTCTGTATACCGATGGGGGGGCCGTGTGCCAGCAGCGGGCCTTTGTATACCGATGGGGGGGCCGTGTGCCAGCAGGGGGCCTCTGTATACCGATGGGGGGGCCGTATGCCAGCAGGGGGGACCTCTGTATATTTATACATAAATTTAAATGGATAAAAACCACTGTTGCCAGATATTACATGTACAATTGTTCGACAGAATTCCTTTTTAAATAGGATTTTAGCAAAAATATCAATCTTGGTTTTACAAAAAATCCTTACGTGATGGAAAAAAATGGAGGTCATTTTCGTAATCAGCACATCAAATTACATAAAAATCAGTGAAAACGTCTCTTGTATTTTTTTCATCGCAGGCCTGTGTAACCGGAGATCTATTTTTTTGACAGATGTACTGTATGTGGCATTAACAAATTAATATACTGTAGTTATCTGCATTGATAGCTGAGATTATAGTAAATCTGCAAGTTATGATCAACAAGATGTATATCTACGGTATATAAAAATGTTTTAAACTTCCCCTCTGCAGACTACGGTTTACGTGGGCAAATATTCTGCCAAACACCCAACTATTATTAGGTTCTGGAAAGTTTTTCATCAACTACCACTGGAAAAAAAGAAAGCGTTTCTCTGTAAGTACATCACTTCTATTGAACTGTTACGTGCAATTTATTTCACTTCACTTCAGGTGAACTCGCACATTGCAGATTTTTTGCAAGAATTACTGCAGCTGAAAACAGTTCCAAGTAAAGTTGTTTCTTCCCCATTGTGATAAATCTGACATGTCTGTAAGAAATTTGCCACATATGGCCAACCTTACTGTCGGAAAGTTCTGTATACTGCAGGGGTGGGGAACTCCAGTCCTCGAGGGCCGCAATCAGTGCAGGTTTTCAGGATTTCCTTAGTTTTGCACAGGTGATAACATAATCACTTGCACTGGTGATGATTCCAATCCCTGTGCAATACTAAGGAAATCGTGAAAACCTGCACTGATTGCGGCCCTCGAGGACTGGGGTTTCCCACCCCTGGTATACTGTATAGTGGGCACACAGCATTTATTCTAATATCTATTGCCACCTAGTGGTTTACATTGTTCATTACAACTACAGGTGCATTTCTTTAAAGCGAACCTGTCACCACCCCCAGGCATCTAAAGATTACATAGCCACCTTCTGCAGCACTAAGGCTGCATTCTGAGAAGGTGTCCATAGTATTTTTGAAAACTGCTCAGCTCAAGGGCTGCTATGTAGCAGGCAGTGCTTTGTCTGCTCAGGGTCCTCCTGCTAGATTTACTACTGTGGGGTCTCCTATAACAGCAGCTCTATGTTGTAGCAGAGCTGACAAAGCTTAGTAGTGCAGGGAGGTTGCCCTGGAGAAGGCGCACAGAGAGCAGAGAGGGATGACTGACACCACAGAGGAAGGAGATAGACGCTTGAAAACCCGCCTCCCGGTCTTGGCTCAGGTTTGAAACAGATTTTATACAAGTCTTTATTTCAGTGAATCAAGGGAGCATAAATGCTATAGACACCTTGTCAGAATGTAGGCTTAGTGCTGCAGAAGATGGCTATGTTATCTTTAGATGCCGGGGGGAAGGGGGGTGACAGGTTCGCTTTAAAATATAGAATATAATCAAAAAGTTAATTTATTTCAGTAATTAAATACATAAAGTGAAACACATATATTATATAGAGTCATTACAATCAGAGTGATCTAGTTCAAGTGTTTAGTTCTGTAAATGTTGATGATTATGTCTTACAGCCAATGAAAACCTAAAAGTCATTTTCTCAGAAAATTAAAGTAGGGAAGATGAAAGGTTTAAAACTGGGCTGCCATATTCCATGAGACATCAAAGGGTGAATATAATATTGATTTATTAGTCCCTGAAACATCATGAAACAAAGCAATATGATATTAATTTGTCCTGAAGAAGGGGCCAGGGAGCCCTGAAATGCGTTGACTAATAAATCAATATTATATTCACCCTTGTCTCGTGGAATATGGCAGCACTGTATTTAACCCTCCATCCTCTCTACTCTATATGCACCACACTGGGGTTTGCAGCAGCCGTGATATGCTTTTATAGTGTTTGTGACTCTCACAGCCACACAAGGTGAGCACTTCTGATACCTATTTAGGTAATATTTTATCTCTCAGACTCTTCATCGTCCCTACTTTAATTTTCTAAGATATGACCTTTGGGTTTCCATTGGCTGTAAGTCATAATCATCAACATTAACAGAAGAGCGCCACTCACCAAGGTGTTCAATGCAGTGCTTGAAATTTTATTCCCAATAAAACAGGGTTACATCGTTTCACGCAATTGGCACTTCAACAGGTCCTGTACCGACCCTGCTTTCCTCCCTGCTCTGCACCAATGTAACCCTGTTTTATTGGGAATATAATTTCAAGCACTGCATTGAACACCTTGGTGAGTGCTGCTCTTTCTTCAAACCGTTATTATATGCATTCTTTTCTCTGAGCTGAGCAACACAATTTAAGTCCAGCTGAAAGCTGCATGGACATTTATAAATGACCTGAAAATGGTGGCTTTTCTAACCTCCACATAAGGACACTTGAAATAGATCACTGTGTGTAATGACTCTATATAATATATGCATTTCACTTTATGTATTAAATTACTGAAAAAAATAAACTTTTTGATGATATTCAGATGACCTGTATATTCTGCATTTGCAACCTAAACAATCAGAAGAAACAGTCATCCTGGACTGAAGCCTTTAGGCTGTGGGTCGAAGCTGTGTTTTTTTATGCGTTTTTGTGTCACCTTTTGTCACAATACTGCATGCCTATCTTTATTCCAGCAAAGTCTATGGGTACTGTCACACCTGGCCATATTGGCGGAGATATCGCCGGCAACGCACAGGGGCGTGCACGTTTTTGGCGCCCTGTCAGCGTCTGTCGCGTGTTCACACGCGCCAATACCTCCGGCGATGCGATGTTACAGGCGCCATCGCCGCTGGGGTGTCCACAAACCTCCTGTAACATGCCATCGCCTGTAACATTGGCGATCACCATGTTACATGGGGCGATGTGTACACATCGCCTGAGAGTGGTCGCCTGGTTTCAGAGCTCTGCTGAGAAACCAGGCGACCACTCTAAGGTGATTGTTAGCACTGACTTCGCCTCTTTACATTAGGCGATGCACCGGCGATGTCGGCGGCGATAGGGCACGCCCCTGTGTCGCCTATGGAATCGCCTCCAATATGGCCAGGTGTGACGGTACCCTATTAGAATTCTGAAGTGTTGTGTCCTTGCAGTTTAGGTGCAGATTGTGGTCAAGACCAGGCCCAGACTGACAGGCGGGAGATTCGGGACTTCTCCCGATGGGCTGGTGGTTGTGGAGTGGGCGGGGCCACAGCGCCCGCTCCTCCAGCCGCAGGCCAACTTTTAAATGATTTTGCGGCGGCCGCCACCCGCCGGCATGCCGGGTCTGGGGAAGTTCGCCGGCCGCTACCTCTTGGCACACAGACTCACACCAGAAGGCGGACGGGTAGCCCTGACATCGGCTATTAAGGAGAGCGCAGGCTGTATAGCACGTTCTTTGTGGGCAGAGAGAGCACACACTCTGCTCTTCCGCCCACGAAACGGATCGCAGCCACCCAGGCTATTACCAAGTGGGCCCATGTGCAGGCAGTGGAGCTGACCTGCAGTCAGCAGTCAGCAGCCTGTGACTGTCTCAGTCATAGACTGAGTCGCCTCCTCACTCCTGTGACCTGTCTCAGCTGCGGACCCAGGGGCTGCAGTGCGGGACAACAAGGAAAGCTGAGGCAAGATACTTTCACTTTTGTCTGTCTGACCTGAGATGTGTGGGGTGGGGCAGGGCAGGCTGCTGTGTGTGTATTTGTGTGTGTGAGACAGGCTGCTGCGTGTGTATTTGTGTGTCTGTGTGTGAGGGCAGGTTGCTGTGTGTGTATTTGTGTCTGTGTGTGAGGACAGGCTGCTGTGTGTGTATTTGTGTGTCTGTGTGTGAGGGCAGGCTGCTGTGTGCGTATTTGCGTGTCTGTGTGTGAGACATGCTGCTGTGTGTTTGTGTGTCTGTGTGTGAGACAGGCTGCTGTGTGTGTATTTGTGTCTGTGTGTGAGACATGCTGCTATGTGTTTGTGTGTCTGTCTGTGTGTGAGACAGGCTGCTGTGTATTTGTGTGTCTGTGTGTGAGGGCAGGCCGCTGTGTGTGTCTGTGTGTGAGGACAGGCTGCTGTGTGTGTGTTTGTGTGTCTGTGTGTGAGACAGGCTGCTGTGTGTGTATTTGTGTGTCTGTGTGTGAGGACAGGCTGCTGTGTGTGTATTTGTATGTGTGTGAGGACAGGCTGCTGTGCTTGTGTGAGTGTGTATGAGACACTCTGCTGTGTATGTGTGTCTGTGTGTGAGACAGGCCGCTGTGTGTGTATGTATGTGTGTGAGGACAGACCGCTGTGTGTATGTGTGTGAGGACGTGCCGCTGTGTGTGTATGTGTGTGTGTGTGTGAGGACAGGCCACTGTGTTTGTATGTGTGTGTGTGTGAGGACAGGCCGCTGTGTGTGTGTATGTGTGAGTGTGTGTGAGGACAGGCCGCTGTGTGTGTGTCTTGTGTGTGAGGACAGGCCGCTGTGTGTGCATGTGTGTGTGTGTTGTGTGAGGACAGGCTGCTGTGTGTATGTGTGTGTGCGAGACAGGCTACTATGTGTTTGTGTGTGAGATAGGCTGCTGTGTGTATGTGTGAGTGTGTGCGAGGGCAGGCTGCTGTGTGTGTATTTGTGTATGAGGACAAGCTGCTGTGTGTGTATTTGTGTGTTTGTGCATGAGGACAGGCCGCTGTGTGTGAATGTGTGCGTGTGAGGACAGGCTGCTGTGTATTTGTGTGTCTGTGTGTGAGGGCAGGCCGCTGTGTGTGTCTGTGTGTGAGGACAGGCTGCTGTGTGTGTATTTGTGTATCTGTGTGTGAGGACAGGCTGCTGTGTGTGTATTTGTGTGTCTGTGTGTGAGGACAGGCTGCTGTGTGTGTATTTGTGTGTCTGTGTGTGAGGACAGGCTGCTGTGTATGTGTGAGTGTGTATGAGACAGGCTGCTGTGTATGTGTGTCTGTGTGTGAGGACAGGCCGCTGTGTGTGAATGTGTGAGTGTGTGTGAGGACAGGCTGCTGTGTGTGTATTTGTGTATTTGTGTGTGTGGACAGGCCGCCGTGTGTATGTGTGAGTGTGTGTGAGAGGCCGCTTTGTGTGTATTTGTGTGTCTGTGTGTGAGGACAGGCCGCTGTGTGTGAATGTGTGAGACGACAGGCTGCTGTGTGTGTATTTGTGTGTGAGGACAGGCCGCTGTGTGTGTATGTGTGAGTGCGTGTGAGGACAGGCCGCTGTGTGTATGTGTGAGTGCGTGTGTGGACAGGCCACTGTGTGTATGTGTGAGAGGCCGCTTTGTGTGTATTTGTGTGTCTGTGTGTGAGGACAGGCTGCTGTGTATGTGTGAGTGTGTTTGAGACAGGCTGCTGTGTGTGTATTTGTGTGTGTGTGAGGACAGGTCGCTGTGTATGTATGTGCGTGAGGATAGGCCGCTGTGTGTGTGTATGTGTTAGTGTGTGTGAGGACAGGCCGCTGTGTGTGTATGTGTGTGTGTGTGTGAGACAGGCTGCTGTGTGTGTGTCTGTGTGTGAGGACAGGCTGCATGTGTGTGTTTGAGGACAGGCTGTTACATGTGTGTGTGTGAGGACTGGCTGCTGTGTGTGGTGGTCAGGGCAGGCTGTTGCATGTGTGTGGGGCCGGGGCAGGCTGTTACATGCGTGTGGGGTCATGGGCAGGCGCTACGTGCGAGTGGGGGCTGAGGCAGACTGCTACATGTGTGGGGGGGGGGGGGGAGGCCGAGACAGACTGCTGCATGTGTGTGGGGGCTGGATCAGGCTGCTACATGTGTGTGGGTGACTGGGTAGGCTAATGCATTTGTGTAGGGGCTGGGGCAGGCTGCTACGTGTGTATGTGTGTGTGTGTGTGTGTGTGTGAGAGAGGGCAGGCTGCATGTGCGTATGTGTGTAATCCTCAGTATCTGTATTCTTATGTATATATATTGCACATTACTGCTTCTCCTGTCCTGTATACTGGGTGTAATCCTCAGTATCTGCATTATTATGTAAATATACACTGCACAGTACCACTTCTCCTGTCCTGTATACTGGGTGTAATCCTCAGTATCTGTATTATCATGTATATATACACTACACAGTACCACTTCTCCTGTCCTGTATACTGGGTGTAATCCTCAGGATCTGTATTATTCTGTATATATACACTGCACAGTACCACTTCTCCTGTCCTGTATACTGGGGGTAATACTCAGTATCTGTATTATTCTGTATATATACACTGCACAGTACCACTTCTCCTGTCCTGTATACTGGGTGTAATCCTCAGTATCTGTATTATTCTGTATATATACACTGCACAGTACCACTTCTCCTGTCCTATATACTGGGTGTAATCCTCAGTATCTGTATTATTCTGTATATATACACTGCACAGTACCACTTCTTCTGTCCTGTATACTGGGTGTAATCCTCAGTATCTGTATTATTCTGTATATATACACTGCACAGTACCACTTCTTCTGTCCTGTATACTGGGTGTAATCCTCAGTATCTGTATTATTCTGTATATATACACTGCACAGTACCACTTCTCCTGTCCTGTATACTGGGTGTAATCCTCAGTATCTATTTTATTCTGTATATACACACCGCACAGTACCACTTCTCCTGTCCTGTATACTGGGTGTACTCCTCAGCATCTGTATTATTCTGTATATATACACTGCACAGTACCACTTCTCCTGTCCTGTATACTGGGTGTAATCCTCAGTATTCATATTATTCTGTATATATACACTGCACAGTACCACTTCTCCTGTCCTGTATACTGGGTGTAATCCTCAGTATCTGTATTATTCTGTATATATACACTGCACAGTACCACTTCTCCTGTCCTGTATACTGGGTGTAATCCTCAGTATCTGTATTATTCTGTATATATAAACTGCACAGTACCACTTCTCCTGTCCTGTATACTGGGTGTAATCCTCAATATCTGTATTATTCTGTATATATACACTGCACAGTACCACTTCTCTTGTCCTGTGTACTGGGTGTAATCCTCAGTATCTGTATTATTCTGTATATATACACTGCACAGTACCACTTCTCCTGTCCTGTATACTGGGTCTAATCCTCAGTATCTATATTATTCTGTATATATACTCTGCACAGTACCACTTCTCCTGTCCTGTATACTGGGTGTAATCCTCAGTATCTGTATTATTCTGTATATATACACTGCACAGTACCACTTCTCTTGTCCTGTATACTGGGTGTAATCCTCAGTATCTGTATTATTCTGTATATATACACTGCACAGTACCACTTCTTCTGTCCTGTATACTGGGTGTAATCCTCGGCATCTGTATTATTTTGTATATATACACTGCACAGTAGTTGTGGTAGATTGTACACTCTGCTGCACCATTCACATGTGGCTCTTTTAAGAAAGTGATGAGGCCACGGCAACTTAAAGGGAACCTGTCAGATCCATAAAGCCCCCAGTCTATCACTACCTGTCCCTGCACCTTCCTATTACCACTGTAACTATCCCTTTCTGTGTTAAATGCGCCCTGTGACTGTTTAATAAAAGCTTTTTATCACTCACTCATTAGTATGATAATGAACAGGGGGGCTACCATTGCTAGACCCCCTGGGCGTTCTCTCTGTGTCCCATGGCTGCCTCCTGTATAGTTTATCATGCTACGATGGGCGTGATGTTGACATCCAAATGTGCACCCCCCATCGTGGCTTGCTCCGCTCTGCAGAATGGCGGGTATGACGCCGAGTGTTGTAATTTCCGGTACTCATCCACACAGCTGCACAATACACATGCTCTGTGGAGCACATTATGTTAGCTCATCACAGATATCATCACAGATGAGCTGATGTAATGTGTTCCATAGAGCATGCGTACTGTGCAGCCTGAAGTCCGGCTTGCAGAGTACAGGAAATGATGCGTTTGAGTGATAGAAAGCTTTTATTACACAGTCACAGGGCACATTTAGCACAGAAAGGATAGTTAAGAGAAGTAATAGGAAGATGCAGGGACATGTAGTGATAGCTTGAGGGGCTTTATGGAGCTGACAGGTTCTCTTTAAAAGCAAACTTCAATGATTGGGGCTAATGGGTGATATAGTGTGTGGGCTGGTGGAGTTTGTTTTCCAGGGCTGCTTTCTGGTCCCAGTCCGGCCCTGGTCAAGACAAATGAATGTGAATGTCAATTGTTTGTGTTTTCTAGCTCTCTTGACAATAGTAGAAAAACTGCATGACCTCAATATGTATTAAAAAGGTAACAAAAAAGCTTACATTTTGTGGTGAATTGTCTGGTCACAGGACGCAGTTTTGCAGCAGAAAATTTCTGCACTAAGAAAGCAGAGGTGGCAGTTGGTGAGTTTTTACCTTAGTACTTAGAAGCCAATACCAGGAGTGGGTATAAAATACAGTAGTGCCGGTGTTTCCATAAGGGTATCGTGCTGCCACTGCTTTTATCATGCAGAAATCTTCTACTGCAAAAACACTGCAAAACTGCACCCTGTGGTAGGAAAAGCACCACAATACACAAGCTTTTTTTCAGTTTTTTGTTGCAGATTGTAGTTATGCGATTTTTCTTCTATAGTCAGTGGCTGGGACAGCTACAAAACGCAGTAAACAATTGACATTCTCATTCATTTGTCTTGACCACAATCTGCACCAAATCTGCAAGGAAAAAATAAGCATCGTGGGCACAACACTTCAGAATTCTCATAGACTTTGCTGGGCTAAAGCCAGGCATGCATGTTTGTGACAAAAGGTGACACAAAAACACTGCAAAAACGCAGCCTTATACTTTTCCTGATTCTTCCACTTCTTGGCTTTGGATGACAAATACTGAGGAAAAGCTCACCAAACACTCAACATGTGCATGAGACCTTATAATGCAAAGTCAGTGTTGAGTCCTCCATATAATTTATCTGTGTTTTAGATTTCTTAACAGGAAATGACAAAGTCCCAGCTTTTCTGGTACAGAACGTTTGTATGACGATCTCCTCGTTCGGGGTCCCAAATGAAGGTTACCTTCCAGAGGCAAATACCTGCTCCCGACTCCTCCTCCTTCCTGAATACTTAAGCAATAACGTGCTACGCAGAAAGCTTCTTCAAGCCTTAGAGAACAACAAAGGGTTTGAAAAAGATTAGATACCTGGATTTTATTGTCCCAGTTACAGAAACAGACCATAAGGACACATTCATCTTTTACCTAGGCTATTTTCTCTTTGTTTACCTTATTTCCTAATTCTATCTAGATACAATGCAGCATTATAAGCAGATTAACGTATTTAATTACACATCACAGAATAGTAAGTGTAAGTCTTCGAACCCATGAACATCCACTGAGTATATGCCCCAAGCGAATGTACTCTTAAAGGGAACCTCCTCCACTCCTGACTATTTTAGTACATAGTTTAATACTCCATAGAATCATAATTCTATTGTTATTATTCTGCATTTTGCCATTCCCTTGTTAACCCTTCCTCAACTGTATGAATAAATGTAAACTGAGTGTTACCAGTTCTGAGTGTCTCCTGATTCAGAGTTTCTTTCATCACAGCAAATAAGATGTGGATGTCCGTGGAAGTCTTTGTTTGCATTATTCTGATTCCACAAATACATTGCTTGTATTAGGTGCTTATATTAACATTTCTTCTGATATTCATATGAACCGTACTCACATGTAAAGTTTCATCAGATAGCTTTGAACTTGGTCGCAGTGAAATGGAAGAAGACTCCAGGAGAAATGGCTGTTGCTTTCAACTGAATATCTTAAGTACAATACAAAATAATATTGTGGTACCATGTTAGCCAGAGAGATCGATGTAAATTATTAAGTATTTACACCGAACTGAATATCTTGTATTAATGCACAATACAGCAGGGAAAAAGGAATTATTCTTCTCAGGGTAGAAAGACATGCAGCTATCTAAGACAACTGCAGAAAACATAACATGGGAAAGAAGGGAGGAGTTACTTCTATCACAGGAGCTACGGAGAGAGAGGAGGAACAAGATTCTAAGGAGGCAAAACTTTTGCATAGCATACAAAGAAAACAAAACCTGTATTAATCCAAAGTTGTGGGACATGACAGCATCTCTCCACTCATGGAGGAGTCCTAAATAAAAGAGCATGCAGCCCCTGGGGCACCACACAGAGACAAACTCTCTAGCACACCTACACCAATAGCAGCCGTCAGCCTATCAGAGGCCAGCAGCTGACATTGGCATATGACATCACCTACGAGTCTCTAATTGGCTGGCAGATTGCATTAATACAGCTGAGCCAAAGAGCTTGTCTCTGTGCAGCACCTGGAATACATTTCATGCACGAATAGCGTCATCATCGAGTTGTCCACGACGATGCTTACAGGCTGCAAAAAAGATGACACCGAGGGAATGGAGGATAGGTGAGAAGAATTTGTGAGTGTGTGTGAGAGAGAGCAAAAAACGGCACAATATGGCACATCACTGCAAAAAAGGAGAGCAAGATGGCCAAATAACTAAAAGAAGGGGACCAGAATGGGACATTACTACAAGAAGGGGACCAGGATGGGGTCATTACTACAATATGGAAACCTGCATGGGGACATTACTACATTAGGAGGAACACGATGGGGATATTACTACAAAAATGGGAATCAGATGAGGACAGTACAACAAAAAGTTGAACTGGATGTTGACATCACTACAAGATGGGGATCAGGATGGGGACATTATTGCAAGATGTTGACGTGACACATCAGCTGATCACTACCGGCCAATCAGCTTTTAAGGTCTTTGCAGCATCAGACGTCTTCCCGGGACAGTCACCGGAGAGGTAAAGTACTGTATATACTCGTGTATAAGCTGAGTCTTTCAGCCCAAAAATTGGGCTGAAAAGTCCCCCCCTCGGCTTATACACGGGTCAATACGGTAATGGCCCCCAAATGCTGGCACTCGCCCCCTCCCCTGTGTTGTAAGGGCCCCCCCCCCCCCCCGCTGTTTAACTTACCATCCCCGGTCTTCTGCACCGCCGGTCTTCTGTGCTCCGTCCTCCATGCTCCCGTCCGGCTGCATCTGGGATCCCCGGCCGTCGCACGATGACGTCATCGTAACTGCGTCGGCCGGGGATCCCGGATGCAGCCGGACGGGAGCATGGAGGACAGAGCACAGAAGACCGGCGCGGTGCAGTGCACAAGACCAGGGATGGTAAGTTAAGCAGCGGGGGGCCCTTACCACACAGGGGGGGGCGAGTGCCAGCATTTGGGGGCCTATATACCCCTGGGGCTGCTGTATACCACTGGGGCTGTTATATACCCCTGGGGCTGCTGTATACCACACCACTGGGGCTGCTATATACCCCTGCGGCTGCTGTATACCACACCCCTGGGGCTGCTATATACCACTGGGGCTCTTATATACCCCTGGGGCTGCTGTATACCACACCACTGGGGCTGCTATATACCACTGGGGCTGTTATATACCCCTGGGGCTGCTGTATACCACACCACTGGGGCTGCTATATACCGCTGGGGCCTGTATACCACTGGGGCTGCTGTATATACTGGTGGGGTCTGTATATATCACTGGGGAGGCTGCTGTAATACTGCTGGAGCCTGTATATACCACTGGGGAGGCTGCTGTAATACTGCTGGGGCCTGTATATACCACTGGGGAGGCTGCTGTAATACTGCTGGGGCCTGTATATACCACTGGGGTCTGTATACCACACTGCTGGGGGCTGTATACCTGTGCTGTGGTCCACCCTCGGCTTATACCCGAGTCAATAGGTTGCAAAGTAGGGGGCAAAAGTAGGGGGGGTCAGCTTATACATGAGTATATACGGTATTTGATTTTTTTTATTTTTCTCACCATTGCTTTATTTAATTTCACTTTAGCAGTGTATATGTATATACACTGCTAAAGTGAAAATACACACATATACTACGGGTACAGAGCAGTAGTCTTATTCTGAGCATGCTCTGTACCTTGAAACCGGATCCTGGAAACGATTCTGTTTTTTTCACAGAACCGGCTCATAGGTCCCTATGTTACGTGTCGAAGGACCAGACCGGATTTGTTTCTGTCCGGTTTTGTCACTGGAGCCCAAAAATGGTGCAGATGCCGATTTTGGGGCCAGGAAAAGACAGGACAGAAACGAATCTGGGACTGAATTCACAAAACAGGATGGCCATTTATGACCAATCCGGCACCATAGGGATACAGGGAGGCAAAAACAATCCTGTTCTGTTCTTTCCCAAAACGAACACAACAGGATGACAAAAACCGTGGTGTGAAGCCAGCCTTAGGGTTTAAACCTCATATAGGAGATGACAGTAACTACTGATAAGATTCTATATAGAGGAGGTGATAAGAGGGAGGAGCTCTACCTCTAGCTCATCCATCTGCCTCTAGCTCCCCCACCCATCTACATAGAATCTCATCAGTACCAACTGCCATCTCCTATCTTAGTAATGGGAAAGTCTTCACTGAATAAAGATTTTACCTCAAAATTTAGAAATTTGATAAGGATTTATCGATTCTGGCAGAGAAAGAACCAAATTTGTCTGATAAGATATATTACAAAGTATCTTATTTTCATGTATACTATTGGAGTGCAGATACCCGCTCCACTGCTCAGGCGCGAGTGCGGCTGTCACTCAAGCGCTGGCCAGAGGGGGGGCAGGAATTTAAAAAAGTGCAGGGCGGGTTTTGCAGCCTGGAGGGGCGGCGATGACATAATCCATAAGGACTAAATAGCAGCCTCCCGGACTAAATAGGAGGCCAGCGCTGGACACAATTAAAGTTATTTTCTCAGGTATGTGGGGCACTTTTGGGCACATAGATGAGTTACAAGAACCCTATTTACATAATGTGTAAGCTGGTGGGCACCGTTTTAAATAACCAAAGAGGGTGACAGGTTCCCTTTAAAGGTGAACTTCAAGCTCAAGGAAGATCAGTATTAGATCTCATCATCCATCATTGTTTGAGCCAAAGTGGACTTCATGAGAGACCAACAAGGAGAACATCATTGTTGAAAAATATTATAAAAAAACAGACTGGAATTTGCCAAACTACATGTTGATAAACCACAAAGCTTCTGGGAGAATGTCCTATGGACAGATGAGACAAAAATAGAACATTTTTTCAAGGCACATCAGCTAAGTTCACAAACGGAAAAATTAAGCATATAAAGAAAAGAACACGGTCTCTACATTGAAACATGAAGGAGGCTTCGGTATGTTTTGGGCTGCTTTGCTGCATCTGGCACAGGATGTCTTGAATCTGTGCAGGGTACAATGAAATCTCAAGACTATCAAGGTATTCTAGAGAGAAATGTGCTGCCCAGTGTCAGAAAGCTTGGTCTTAATTGCAGGTCCTGGGTCTTGCAACAGGATAATGACCCGAAACATACAGCTAAAAACACCCAAGAATGGCTAAGGGTACCGTCACACGAGGACACCTCGCCGGAGATTTTGTGAATCCGGTGCAGGATTCGTTTCGGTCCTGTTTTTCACCGCTCCCAAAAAGGATGTCTGCAACGTTTTTGGGCTCCGGTGACAAAACAGGACAGAAAAGAATCCTGTCTGGCACACTTATCATGGGGGCCTATGGTACTGGATCCAGGAAACAGCAGAATCGTTTCCCAGATCCGGTGCCAGGGTACAGAGCATGCGCAGAACAGGAGCACTGCTCTGTACCCATGGTAAATCTGTGCAATATCACTTTAGCAGTGTATCTATATACACTGCTAAAGTGATATTAAATAGATGATTAAAAATAAAAAATTAATTCTCACCTGTCCGGCGACAGTGTCCCGCGCTGAATACAGAGCTTAAGGACCTTGCATGATGTCACTGGGAGGGGCGGGGCAACCCGATCACATGACTATCAGATTTGCTGACGCGGCAGCTGGGATAAGCAAAGTATACGGGAACCGCATTGCTCAGGATTACACATCCTAAGCAATGCGGTTACCGCATTGCGGGGCTTAGAGCCGCTCAGAAAACTGCAGACTGCATTATTTTTCACGCAGGCTGCATAGCCGGATGCGGAAACAGGATTGCATGTAATGAATGGGCTCCTATGAGGTTTTTGAAAGCTCAAAACCGGATCAGGATTTTAAAGAATAAACGCAAGTGTGACCCTAGCCATAATCCCATCTTCATGTGTAGCACAGTTAGTAAATTGTGAAAGGCCAAGAAAGGAGGTTAGAGATAAAAGATGAGTGGCAGATGAGGAGAGGGGATTTTCAATACGAATGTAAAGTTTATTAGGTTATACACTGGAGCTAGGCAACGCAGGTATAAATGTTGCTGCTAGAAAGCTGTGGGGGATTTTCCGTACATAATCCTCCCTGAGAATAGGTATAATTTATAATTGTGGAGGCCCAGCGCAACCACCCTTTATCAATGGCTCACCTCTTCCCCTCTACAATACCTCTATAGATGGATACAAATCGTATTATTTAACCGTATACCAGATGTTTATGGAAAAATTCATACATCAATTAAAAAATTAAAACTTAACATCTTTAAAACTTGTGCACACGGTCAATTTTTGTATAAAAACTGTTTCTCTAGATCTGATCTTTATGAGATCTTCTATATTGGATCCAAATTCTTATTCCACAATAATAAATTATACAAATGTAAAGACCCCCATGATGAGAGCGGGGAGGTCACAGGCTAGCAAGCATTGAAGCCAGGGGGCTAAGTGATCAAGAATCTGCCGTGAGGGACCTGGAGGGCAATACACCACTTTCACTCACAGGGAGAAAGTCCTGTAAAGTCTGACAGTGTGTACCTCACTTGAAGGGAAGATTAGTGAGGGACCAGAAGGGATAACCTGAAAAGCACAATTTGTTGAAAGCAGCACACTTTCAGGTCTAGGGGTATGGAAAAATTGTAGGCCACCACAGGATAGAGCAGCAGCAGCCGTGGTGTCTGACTGCTGAATCACAGTCTCCGTAAGAGCAAGGAGATTAAGGCTACATTCACACGCCGCGCTTTTGCGGTGTTTTTTGTGCGGACGTATCTACATACACTGCGAAAGCGAAATAAGTGAACAAAAGGTATTAAAAATAAAATACCTCTCCGCTAGCTGTCCCAGGACCCAAGGGGAAGACATACAATTGGTGAAAGGACCTAAATCATCCGATTGGCTAGTAGCGATCAGCTGATGTGTCACAGGACACATGGCTCCCCCATCACTCTATGTGCCCCTTATCATGGACCATGGCTCCTCCATACTGGACATGGCCTTCCCATCCTGCATATGGCCCCCTTATCATGGTACATGCCCCCCCTCATCCTGGATATGCCACCCTGCTGCTGCACACACTAAAGTAATAAACACTATTAACTTGCACTCCGTCGCTGCCTGCTCCCGACTCAGTGGTGTTTTCCCATGTCCGGGCATCAGATCAAGTGACCGGGGCGCACAGTGATGATATCACTGTGCTGTGCCGGTCATTTGATCCAATACCGGGAACAGACAAAGGAACACACCGCTGTGTTGAGAGCAGGGAGCAACGGATTGTACGTTAACAGTGGTTATTATTTTAGTGTGTTTGGCAGCAGGGGGTCATATAGAGTGATGGGAAGACATATCCAGGATGGGGGCGCAGTATACATTATGCTCATATAATTATGCCCCATTCCCACCGCCCATCTTTCAGCACTGAGAGGTGATGCACAGCGGGATGCAGTGCATATTAATGAGCATGGGGGCAAATGATCACGGACTGCCTTAGCAGCCTGATCCAGCCCGCTCCAGCCCACAGACACCACTCCAAAGCCACCCCCTCCTCCCCTACTAGATTGAGATAAGACGCACACCCCACTTTCCCCCAAAATTTGGGGGAACAAAAGTGCGTCTTATAATCTGAATAGTACGGTATTTATTGCTTTATTTTTGTGTTTTTTTAAATATTTTTTAAAAGTTGTTTTACTTATTTACTTTCAGGACATGATTTCTTATTCATTTGATCGCTCATATAAACCACCCTGCGGCGATTATGTGGGCATAACCGCTGTGCTTGCAAAATTGTCAGAACGTACCTATACATCCTTGGTGGGGTCAATACATAAAAGTATGTCCATGGTTGTGAAAGTGTTAAGGTTACATACAAAGAAAAAAAATATACCTTTAAGAGGGTTGTCCTATAAAACACTTTTTTTTTTTTTTTTTTTGCAGTGCACTGCAGAAAATAGATCACTGTAAAAGAATCCCAGCAAAGTCAATGGGTTTTTACTTTTTGCACTTCAGGCAAGGAATTTGTGGTGTGATCCGTTTTTTTTGCCTGGAAAAGTGATACATCAAAAAAAGGGCATATTAGTTTCTGTGGCATTTTTCTCATCCGGTTTTTTCCATCGGGTACCATACTAAATGAAGATACAAAATGCAGCGCAATACATGGATCAAAACCACAGTGTGTTAAATAGGTTATGCGTGTTTTGGAAAGTGGATGTTTTGCAGCCGAAAAATAGAGCGTCTTAATATAGCCTAAGGCTGTGTTCGTTTTGACCCGCGCAAAAAGCCCCGTAAAAATATGCGGGTGCATTCACACGTGTGTTTTTACGGGGCTACTTGTTCAGTGATGTCACAAAGGGGAATAAAGGTACCGTCACACGCGGCAATTTTGCTACCAATTTCACTGGCAATTTGCTGGTTGCAGTGAAATCATGGACACATTGTTCCATTTGTACACGGGAACAAAATAGAACAATGTGTCCATGATTTCACTGCAACCAGCAAATTGCCAGTGAAATTGCAAGCAATATTGCCGCGTGTGACGGTACCTTAAGAATCCTGTTCCTCCTGCCCTGTGTGACATCTGTCACAGCCCCATTTGATTTCGCAGTGCATTATACACTGCAAAATCAAATGTAAAATAATGCCAAATGTATTTAAAAATAATAAAGATTCTTATACTTACCCTCCGCTGAGTGATCGGTAACCAGGAGCAGGTATTAAACCTGCAAAGACCTTGCATGATGTCGTAATGACATCGGCGCTGTGATTGGCCCGCTCGCGGTCATGTGATATGCGCGTCACATATCACATGACCACGAGCGGGCCAATCACAGCGCCAATGTCATTATGACATCATGCAAGGTCTTTGCAGGTTTAATACCTGCTCCTGGTTACCGATCACTCAGCGGAGGGTAAGTATAAGAATCTTTATTAGTTTTAAATACATTTGGCATTATTTTACATTTGATTTCAGTTTATAATGCACTGCGAAATAAAATGGGGCTGTGACAGATGTCACACAGGGGAGGAGGAACAGGATTCTGCCTCCCCTCTGTGACATCAGCGCAGGCGTATTCCCGCTGGAATTACGCATCGTTTGAACAGCGATGCGTAATTTCAGTGGTCATCTTGGGGCCTATGGGAGAAAGTGAGCGCAAAAAGGCAGAATGAATGAACATGTTCATTCTTTTTACACTCGCGCTTTCTTCCATAAAAGCGCAGCCGAAAATAGCGCTGCGTGTGGAACAGCAAAAGTGAAAATCCATTCACTTTGCTGTGAAACGCAGACGCAGGTGCGCTTTGGGGGGAAAAGCGCACACAAAAATGCACACAACATACGCAGTGTGAACAAGGCCTAAGAGTGGTATATGGAAAAAAAAAAAAACATTTATACAGTCATGAAAAAGTTTGGGCACCCCTCTTAATCTTACTCATTTTTTTTTTTTCAATTTGGGTTTTTGCAATAGCTATTTCAGTGTGATATATGTAATGACTGATGGACACAGTAATATTTCAGGATTGAAATGAGGTTTATATTGTACTAACTGAAAATGTGAAATATGCATTACCGTATATACTCGTGTATAAGCCGACCCGTGTGTAAGCCGACCCTACTTTTGCCCCCAAAACCTGGGAAAACCTATTGACTCGTGTATAAGCCGAGGGTGGACCCCAGCACAGGTGTACAGCCCCCAGCAGTGTGGTATACAGGCCCCCCAATGGTAGTATACAGCAGCCTCCTCAGTGGCATATACAGGCCCCAGTAGTATATACAGCAACCCCAGTGGTATACAGCAGCCTCCCAAGTGGTATATACAGACCCCACCAGTATATACAGCAGCCCCAGTGGTATATACAGCAGCCCCAGTGGTATACAGACCTCAGCAGTATATACAGCAGCCCCCAGGGGTTATACAGCACCCCCCAGGGGTTATACAGCACCCCCCAGGGGTTATACAGTGGCCCCCAGGGGGTACACAGCGGCCCCCTGGGGGTACCCAGCAGCCCTCAGGGGGTACCCAGCAGCCTCCTGGGGGTACCCACAGCCCCCTGGGGGTACCCAGCAGCCCCCAAATGCTGGCACTCGCCCCCCTTGTAAGGCCCCCCCCCCCGCTGCTTCTCTTACCATCCCGGTTTTCTGATCAGCGCCGCTCCTCGGTGCTGCTTCTTCTTCATGCTCCGTCCTCGCTGAATCCGGGATCTCCGGCCGTCGCGCGATGACGTCATATGCCTGCGACGGCCGGAGATCCCGGATGCAGCAAGGACGGGAGGATGAAGAAGGAGCACAGAGGAGCGGCGCTGATCAGAAGACCGGGATGGTAATATGTAAGCAGCAGGGGGGGGCCTTACAAGGGGGGACAGTGCCAGCTTTTGGGGGGCATATATGAACGGCTTCCCCCTGCCGCTGATTGACAGGGGGAAGCAGTGCATATATAATGAGCGGCCCCACGTGACGGGGCCGCTCATACAGCAGCCTCCCCCGCCTCCTCCAGCCTCCACCGCCCAGAGGTACCGTAGTGACTCGTGTATAAGCCGAGGGGGAGACTTTTCAGCCCAAATTTTGGGCTGAAAAACTCGGCTTATACACGAGTATATACGGTATTTCAAAATTTGACAGGTGCAAAAGTATGGGCACCTCAACAGAAAAGTGACATTAATATTTAGTATTTCCACCTTTTGCAAAAATAACAGCCTTTAGTCACTTGCTGTAGCTGTTAATGAGTTCCTGGATGAAGGTATTTTTGAGCATTCCTCTTTACAAAACAATTCCAGTTCAGTTAAGTTTGATGGTCGCCGAGCATGGACAGCCCGCTTCAAAAACTCCCACAGATGTTCTATGATATTCAGGTCTGGGGACTGGGATGGCCATTCCAGAACATTGTAATTGTTCCTCTGCATGAATGCTGAGTAGATTTGGAGCGGTGTTTTGGATCATTGTCTTGCTGAAACATCCATCTCTGGTGTAACTTCAACTTTGACACTGATTCTTGAACATTATTCTCAAGAATCTGCTGATACTGAGTGGAATCCATGCGACCCTCAACTTGATCAAGATTCCCGGTGCCGTCATTGGCCACACAGCCCCAAAGCATGATGGAGCCTCCCCCAAATTTGACAGTGGGTATCAAGTGTTTTTCTTGGAATGCTGTGTTTTTGTGGCGCCATGCATAACGCCTTGTTGTATGACCAAACAACTCAATCTTTGTTTCATCAGTCCACAGGACCTTCTTCCAAAATTAAACTGGCTTGTCCAAATGTGCTTTTGCATACCTCAGGCGACTCCGTTTGTGGCATGCATGCAAAAACGGCTTATTTCGCATCACTCTCCCATACAGCTTCTCCTTGTGCAGTGTGCGCTGTATTGTTGACCGATGCACAGTGACACCATCTGCAGCAAGATGATGCTGCAAGTCTTTGGAGGTGGTCTGTGGATTGTTCTTGACTGTTCTCATCATTCTTCTTCTATGCCTTTCTGATATTTTTGTTGGCCTGCCACGTCTGGCCTTTACAAGAACTGTCCCTGTGGTCTTCCATTCCCTTACTATGTTCCTCACAGTGGAAACTGACAGGTTAAATCTCTGAGACAACTTTTTCTATCCTTCCCCTGAACAACTATGTTGAACAATCTTTTTTTTTTCAGATCATTTGAGAGCTGTTTTGAGGAGCCCATGATGCCACTCCTCAGAGAAGATGCAACTAGGAGAACAACTTGCAAGTGGACACCTGAAATAGCTTTTCTCATGATTGGATACACCGGGCTATGAAGTACTAAGCTCAATGAGGTTACCAAACCAATTTAGTGCTTCAGTAAGTTAGTAGAAACTAGTTAGGAGTATTCAAATCATGAAAATCAGAAGGGTGCCCATACTTTGGCACCTGTCAAATTTTGAAATAATGCATATTTCACATTTTTTGGTTAGTACAATAAACCTCATTTCAAACCTGAAATATTAATGTGTCCATCAGTTATTACATATATCACACTGAAATAGCTGTTGCAAAAAAACAATTTTAAACAAAAAAAAAAAATGAGTAAGATTTAGAGGGGTGCCCAAACTTTTTCATATGACTGTACACTTACATTTCAGTCTACACCTTGGAGGAGGAAGACTGTCTGGCAGGATAATAGTGAACTCACTATTAACTTGCATGGGTAAAGGACCTGTGTGATGTAATGATCATGTGACCATAGTGGGCAAAGCCAAGCAAAATAACTCATTGTTATAGGGACTTAGCTCCACCTATTGTCACATGGTTATGACATGAAATGTTATAACCTGCCAAACAGTCTCCGTCCTTCAAGCTACAGACTGACAGCCTCATTACATAAGGAAATGTAAGTGTATAAATGATTTTTTTCACCTTTAACATTACACTATGAGCTAAGACAGGGATGATTAGACTGGTATTATAAAGCTGCAGCTACAGACAGTGATAAGCTGGGGGGGATAAACTAGCTAACAAGTTCCCTTTAAATAGCCAGCATACAAAAGTTTACCACTGCCTCGTTAAAGGTAACCAATTTCTATACAATGTAGGATAAACATACAAAACATAGAATATCTACAAATCCATCCCAATTTTTTTATGTGAACCCTCCTAAGAGTACCCATACAATCTCATGTTGTATGTATCCCGGATATGTCATAACTTCCTGATTTACTGCTGGTACATTCACAATGATGACTGAACAGTGCAGAGATTGATTCCATGAAGGATATAAGCAATGCCCTAAAGCCAACTGGGATCACTAGTGTGCCGTTAGCTCCTAATCTCAGCCAGCGTCAGTATTGCAGCATTTCCAAAGCTAGAGGGTCAAACTCATCTCATATTGCAGCATGGAAGCAGAGTTCAGGCCCGCAGTGTAACAATATCACTACTTCGAACTGTCAATCAAATCAGGATTGCAAACATCCTCAGCAATCAGGAAGTCAGGATGCAGAAAAGTGAAAGATTGGAATAACACTAAGTTACCAAAATGAAGGGGCCACAGCCCTGCAGTAACAACTTTGGAGTGTTTTTTTGTTTGCCAAGTATCACGTTCAAGTAGTGTATAAGTACAGCTTCCCCTTCTGGTGGTTGCTAAGGAAGACAGATGATTTAGAGGCCTGTATTATTGTGTCACATATGATAGCATATTGTTGCAGGACTTGAGAACTGGTGATTTACAAGGTTTATAAATAGTATTTATTATAGAACTGAATACATATCACATTTGTGACTTGTTTCCAGGAAAGGAAGAGATTACACTCACAACGTGGTTTAATTATGTCTGAAAAGCTTGAGTCCCATCCATGTCCACAGATGAAAAAATACATAGACTGGTAGGGTAATGGGCAGCAGCAGACTGTAGAAACACACACTTGACATGCTAGTACATCCCTGAGGGAAGTCAGCGTCCACTGAGGCTGAATAAAGGACTCCACACAGTGACAAGAGAGGCACAATCACAGTCAGCATAGGGAGAGAGAGAAACATGGCTTCAAGGCTGTGGAGCGTGTTCTTCTAGGAAGCTACGGCTGTGTGTCATCAGATTCCTTTGTCTGGTCTTTGTTAAGAATCTTAGCATCCTGCGGAATCATATTGGGTATCCCATCCACTATAGCATAAGCTATGCCAAGATCATCATTAATTAGCTCATTAGTAGATTCGTTATACCTAAAATACAAAAACAGGGTTTTAGTAAAATGTACAGATGAACGAGGCACTTTTAGATATCTGGACATTGCGCCCAAGGATGAACCAGCCTTGCGCAAGTCCATGGTTCTCTTCATACCTTCGATTTCTTTAGACTTTCCTATGATGCTACACATAGAAGCAGTGTGTTTTAGGTGTGAAATACAATACATCCGCAAGTGTGTCCCTAACTAATATGTTGCCAATAAGCCTATCAGAAGCTTCCAGACACATGACATCATCATATGGGCTGTTCCAAATTGTTTAAAGGGAACCTGTCACCTGATTCTAAGGCCCTACACCTTCCTAGCAGCTCCCTATCTATCCCTTTCTTATCTAAAGTGTCCCTATGAAACATGTGTAAAATAAGTTTAAACTTACTGCAGTCCCCGTGGTTAGGGGACTGGGTAGGCGTGGCCTCACTTCCTTCATCACACCTCCTGGTTGTAATGCACGGGTAATTCCATGTCAAGTGATCCAAAAAGGAATATTTTTTTCCCCTGACGTCCTCAGATTTTTTTTAATTTTTTTTCTATATGAAGAACAACTTTAGTTAATTACAAAAAAAATTGAATTTTTTTCTTTATCAGTTAATTTTTTACAGATTTTTAAAGTTTTAAAAAAGTGCGAATTTTGGCCTGGTATGGCTTTACATTTTCTATCATATCTCAGGCTAGAAATAAGATAGAGAGACAAAATAAACACCATTCTACTCAGAACTGTCCAGGCTTTCACCAGATATGTCACAAGAGTATCTTTGTTAATATTTTACCCATGTGATCGCAAGCGCAAAACTTTAAAACGCATTTCCGAAAAATTAGCGCGCTTTAAATATTTCAAAAACTGCCCATGTGTCTGCTATGCTCTTAGCCACATCTGTACCAAATTTCAAGTTGGGGTCTTGATAGGATCATATTTTAAAATATTTTACTATTAATAGCGTTAATGGGTCATTCCATATCAAGTGATCTAAATATGAATATTTTTTTTTACCTGACGTCTTTACATTTTTTTTTTCTCAGGCTAGAAATAAAATAATGAAGTGGGAGAAGCATCATTTTACTCAGAACGGTAACAGCTTTCATTTGAGATGTTACAAGACTATGTTTCTTTATATCAAATTCAAACTATTGACGGGCAATTTTGAAAAAATGACTGATTGTGTTCTTGGTGATTTTTGAATTGACACTATAATAGTTAAATATTTTAAAATATGATCCCATCACGATCCCAACTTGAAATTTGGTATAGATGTGGCTAAGGGTGCCTTCACATTTGCGTATGGGAAAGCAGCGTATGCTGCGTTCCCATACGCAGTCAAACGCATGCGCACTGCGGTTCCTATGTTTAACATAGGAACGCATAGTGCCTGCGTTTGCTGCGTTCGGGTGCGGATGCGGACGATATCTGCTCCTTCCGGTGTCCAGCATCCGCGCCCGGGACGCAGCATGTTGCATTTTTTGTGCGCTCGGGGAGCTTGGAAAATCGGCAAGCGTCCCCAAGCGCACAAAACATGCATTGTCTTCAATGGGTCCGCAGTGTTCAGCGCTTGACAGCGCAGGAGAACGCTGCGGACCCATTGAAAAATCTCCCGGTGGCCGCCGGTGATGTCACAGGAGCTCACCGACGGCCACCGGGAGATCAGCTGAGCCACTGCTGTCCTCCTCCTCCCCGCCGCCGGTAAGCACCAGGACCTGTCGGCGGGGAGTACAGCTGATGTGACAGCTGTTTGAATCTTCCCGCGCCGACATCTCCTCTCGGTGTCGGCGCGGGAAGATTCAAACAGCTGTCACATCAGCTGTACTCCCCGCCGACATGTCCCGGTGCTTACCGGCGGCGGGGAGGAGGAGATCTCCGGCGCTGAACTCCTCCTCCGGCCCGCCCCCGGACAGCGCCGATTGGCTGCCGGGCTCCCTAGTGATGTGTCCGCAGGCGGACATTATCCGCTGCGGACACATCAAAGTGTCACTGCTTTTGACAGCGTTTGTGTCTGCATGCCATCAGCATGCAGACACAAACGCCAGTGTGAAGCCACCCTAAGAGCATAAAAGACACATGGGCAGTTTTGGAAAATTTTTATTAAAACATTTTTTCGGAAATGCGTTTCAAAATGTTGCGTTTGCGTAGGTAAAAAATAAAAATTAACAAATATACTCTTGTGACATATCTGGTGAAAGCCTGGACAGTTCTGAGTAGAATGGTGTTTATTTTGTTTCTCTATCTTATTTCTAGCCCGAGATAAATAAATGTAAAGTCGTACCAGGCCAAAATTCACCCTTTTTTTAAACTTTAAAAATCTGTAAAAAATTAACTGATGAAGAAAAAAATTCTAAACTTTTAATTTGTAATTAACTAAAGTAGTACTTCATAAAGGAAAAAAAAAAGTAAAGACGTCAGGTAAAAAAAAATATTCATATTTAGATCACTTGATATGGAATGACCCATTGACGCTATTAATAGTAAAATATTTTAAAATATGATCCCATCAAGACCCAACTTGAAATTTGGTACAGATGTGGCTAAGAGCAAAGCAGACACATGGGCAGTTTTTGAAATATTTAAAGTGCGCCGATTTTTCGGAAATGCGTTTTAAAGTTTTGCGTTTGCGATCACAAGGGTAAAATATTAACAAAGATCCTCTTGTGACATATCTGGTGAAAGCCTGTATAGTTCTGAGTAGAATGTTGTTTATTTTGTCTATCTATCTTATTCCTAGCCTTAGTTATGAGGAGAAACGTAAAGGCAGGCAACAGCGAAATTCACACTTTTTCCGAACTTTGAAAGTCATTTAAAAAAAAAAAAATTTTTTTTTTTAAATTTCTCTTCACATTTTGCATTGTCTGACATGCTATTATCAAATAACAAAATCTCAAAAGAATTAAAAATATAGAGGTAATAATCATTGGTTCACTTGACATGGAATGACCCGCACGCCCCGCTGGGCGGCATTATTCTGGGTCCTCTCTGCCCCATTAATTGGAATCTCCCGCCCTCTGTGTACCTCTATACACCGGCCGGGCGTCACGTGATCGGCCCTAGTGCATTATGGGGCTGATCATGTGATCGGCCCCAGTGCATTATGGGGCTGATCATGTGATCGGCCCCAGTGCATTATGGGCTTGATCACGTGATCGGCCCCGGCTCCGCGCATGTGCAATGCGCTTATTGAAGCCGGGCCAATCACATGATCAAGCCCATAATGTACTGGGGCCGATCACGTGAACGCCCATAATGCACCGCGCCGGATGTGATGCCCGGCCGGTGCTTAGAGGTACACAGAGGGCGGGAGATTCCAATTAATGGGGCAGAGAGGACCCAGAATAATGCCGCCCAGCGGGGCGTGCATTACAACCAGGAGGTGTGATGAAGGAAGTGAGGCCACGCCTACCCAGTCCTCCAACCACGGGGACTGCAGTAAGTTTATACTTATTTTACACGTTTCATAGGGCCACTTTAGATAAGAAAGGGATAGATAGGAAGGTGTAGGGACAGCTAGAGATAGTGTAGGGCCTTAGAATTAGGTGACAGGTTCCCTTTAAAGGCACAGTAATCTTAATGTATGTAAACATGTGACTTTGCAGAAAGTAATAAAATGCCTTACAATATTCCGTATTCCGTCTTTCAGATTATTTTGACATTTGGCAAATCTTAATAATTATGGTAATCCTAATTGACCTAAAACTGGAAAGGTTTATTCTGATTTCATGTCAGATAGTGAGAAAAACATGCATGTGTGTCTTATCATATAGGGTATGTAAACTTCTGGTTTCAACTATACCCAATAGCGTCTGCCCACAGATCTGCCCCTTTACATCCTTATCAGGAAGAGGGTTAGTATTAGTGCTTGTGTTTTCTCCTTTCCTTCAGCCAAGAGCCATAACTTTTTGCTTGTCCCCATACTTGTATGAGAACTCGTTATCTGAGGGACAAGTTATCATTTTGGAATAAACCATCCACTTTACCATATAATGTAATGGAACAGAGGTTAAAAAAAGTTCCAACCTAAAGTCCACCATAAACTTCTTGACAGTAGGATTGTACAGGTCGCTGCGGTTACAGCGATACTAAACTTTATACAAACCCTTTATACTTTAGTGATGTTTGCTGTGTGAGGGCTGGGTTTAACAATTTGGGTTACACGTGATGTTGGGTATAAAGTTGTATAGCATCATGTATGGAGGCGTGCTGTCCAGAAGCACAGCAACTGTAGAGGCTGAATATCTTCATTATGTCATAGATTATTACAGGTTTTTGTGGGTTTCCTGTAAGTGTCTGTCAGGATCGTGGACGCTAAAACGTCTGGTGGCTGTGACAGTGCAATGAGCCATGGCTGCTTCACAGGTGTACCAACATGGCGGCCAGGAGTGTGCAGCAGGCCCAGCTCCCTCCACAGCTGTACCATGTACGTGCACACATACACGAGTTACCTCAGAGGCTTCCTGGACAGGGGACACACCAGGAACTGCAGCACTGAGGGGTCAAACCCTGCACTGCCCGCGCCCTCCCGCCCGCCTGGGGCAGTGTACAGACTCCTCCGCCTCACCACCGCCCTCTGGAGGAGGCCTCTCCACACACCGAGCCCGGGCATCATCCACCGGCTCCAAGGACACCGACACCTGCCGCTTACCCACAAGTCTCCGCTCCGACAAGTCACATCCCCCTGCCAGTCACAATGGTACGTGCCCGATCATTAACTTCCGGGTGTCTGGGGATACAATAACTTTATTAGCACAGTGAAGCGTGCACAATCACACCCGCGTCTCCTAAGCAATGTCCGCTGCCGTTCTGTGTACACACGTCTGCGCCTGCGTCTTTAGCAGTCAGAGATGACAGGCAGCACCACTAGGGGGCGCCTGAAGCCCGGTTACTGATATGTGCACATTGACTTTACCTCTATGATTAGAATTCAGCAAATTGCTTCAAATTCGCCAATTTCGTCAAATTGTCCCCCCAAAATTTTGACTTACAACCAGAGATGAGTGAACCCGAACTGTAAAGCTTGGGGTTCGTATTGAACAATTGGTGTCCGCAGGGGCGGACCGTCACCCCCGGGGGCCCTGGTGCAGGTGTGGACCGGGGGGGGGGGTGCGCTCTTACCGCTGCTTCTCTCCCGCCTGGTCCTGCCGCGCTCTCCCGCCTGGTGACGGCGGCTTGTTGGGGTCGGCTGGGAGAGCCGCGCTGAGAGCCGCGCTCTCCCGCGGCTTGTGGGGGTCGGCTGGGGGCCCCCTCCAGGCTTGAAGGGGCCCCCTAAACGGTCGGGGCCCTGGTGCAGCTGCACCGGCTGCACCAGTGTAGTTCCGCCCCTGGGTGTCCGGTGGTGAACCCCAAACATGGATCTCTTTGTACGTCAGGTTTCTGCAACAAGAGAGAGAATACCTTCATCAGATCATCATGGATCATCATTTCAGGTCATTGACTCACCCCAGTGGGGTGCTCGGAGCCGGGCCTCTCTCTCGACATCCTCAGGCGTCTGGGGTGCTGTCACTGTGGCGTGATCCGGTTCGTGGTCCCCTATTGTGCAGTCAGTAAAAAGGGGATTGAAAAGGGGTAAAAAGAAAAAAGTAAAATAAGAGTTTGTCGTGACACAACCTATGGAAGGCAGCCGGTAGGGGCCGCTGCTGCTATGCGGGACCTCTGGGGATGGTGGAGTTGCAGCTGTGGTGTTTTAGCTCCCCATGGGAGGAGCAGGTCTCCAGTGCAACCGTTAGAGTCTATGGAGGTAGTAGGCCGTTGAGGGTGCAGAACTTAATGTGCGAAATAACCGACAGACACGGGGATTATAGTCTCTGTTACCTTTACTGTAGGGAGTAGCAGGTTCGTCCAGTGTACTTGTGGCGCCCCACTAAGAGTGCGTCACAAGAGGGTACTACACCCCTGACTGAAGGTGTCGTATTCTCTGTTCTAGTAATGAGTAAGATAATTCTGATGTTCCATCCACCACATGCAACACCTAGTGTTAGAGGACCAATTAGGCACCGGTTCCTAGGGTGACCGATCCTGGTGGGAGGAGAAGCTAGGGTATATAGCAGTGGGGCAAGCAGCAAGGGGTTAGTGAAGAAGTTAGATCAGATCAGGAAGTGAGAACAGAACAGAACTGTACAAGAGTCGAGTCGTGACAAGAGAAAAGCTGCACAGAGCTGCGCAACAGATGTTGCAGAGTGGGAGAAGAACAGAAAAGAACAGAGACAGCTAACAGGGAGGGCACCTCAACCTGGTGACCCAGAAGAGACAGAGGGAGGCAAAGTTAGAGCGAGTGATTCAAGACCCGAGCCCAGTCCACAGAACCCGGAGTACCGGCTCCGACGTGGTCCAGCAGGTTCATCCCCGAACCACAAAACCCGGAGTGGTCGCAGGCTTTATAGGAGCTCGACTCACAAAACACCAACTACCGCAGCTATACCGGGAGCACCCGCCATTGAAGGCCAGGGGCCGTGAGCGCGAAGCGGTGACCCAAATGAATGCCCTCAGTGCTCCTAATTGGGTATAACAGAGCAGCGAAGAGAAGGGACAGATAGAGAAAGACACTTGTGGAGCTTCAGAAGGACACTACTCATTTCAAGAACCACCCGGTTCACTACCCGGCAATAAGACCTGCATTACTCTGTATGCTGCAGAATACCTGAGTAAATACCCGTTCAGAGTGAGCAACGTGTCCGACCTTTATTCCAGAACCGCCATTCACTTGCATTGCTTTGCAGAAACAACTGAGCTGCCCTATTCCACCATTACAGCTTCGGGGAACCCGCTCGTCCTGTAGGGAGCGACTCCATCTTGCTGCCGCCCATCACCCCGGAGGATCAAGTAACGCCGGTGCCATCACTGGGACCTACAGGTGGCGTCACGAACAAAAACTTTATTCCTTTTTATTATTTTCTTTTTCCCTCTTTCATTGACCACCGGGCCTACAGCCTCAGGCACCGGAACCGTGACCTACAGACTGCACCTGAGACCTGAGTCCCCTGGCCACGGTGAGTCATACTGTCCACAGGAGATGTTAGGGGTCCGGAGCCTGGGAGCAAGTTAAGGCCCTCCACACCTGGAAAGCTCTGAGGCCCCTCTACTGCACTGCTCTTGGCAGGTCCTGGCTGCCTGTAGCTATGCTGTGACCCTCTCCTCTCCTGTGTGCTGTCTCTGGCCCGTATGACAGGCGGCTTGAGCTCTTCTTGGGTTACTCTCCTCTGGCTACTCCTCCCCGAGCTCTCTGGTGCTGCTGTGTCTCCTGGGCATCGTGGTGGGCGAGCGACTTGAAGTCTCTTGCCCTCCGGTGTTGGCTGCTGGGCTTAGAGTCTCTCACAACCTCAGACTCCGGTTTCTGCTCCTGGCACTCTGTACTGGGGTGAGCCTGGCACTGTCTCCACTCCCCAGACCTATACCTCCACTTCCTCAGACCCTCTCCTATGGGTCCTTCACGCTGGCTAGTCTACGTCCCGGGACAAGCCTTAGTCCGCTCCAGTCCACGGGACCTCTTCACAGTTCTCCTAGGAACTAAACTGCCTAACCCCGCCCCTAGACCAGAATTTATAGCAGGGGACAACCCCTTAGGTCAGGATTCGGAGCTCCCCCTTCTGGGCTGGCGTTGGCAAGGTGTTGTGTGCATGGTTCACCTGGTGTGGGTATCTTCCCTTGCTTCTAAGCACAGCATGGTCCCCCAGGGAGACAACGCTATTGTGGCAACTGGACACTGGGGTGTTACATTCCCCCTTGGTTAAATTCAGTACTCCTGGACTGAGGAAACACTTTTGTACACACAAAGACATAAAATGACAATAACTGTAAATAATGAACAAAGTCTTAAAAGGAAAAAGTACAAACCAAAATGACAATCTCACAAAGGAAAAATTACAAAAACCTAGAGAAAGTGTAGAAAACAGTCACTATGGCGCTTAGTCCTTCCACCGATGGTTGAAGAAAAGTTATTTAATAAAGGGTCTTTATTACGCTTGGTGGTTGCATTGTCAATTAGTTCCTTGGGAAAACACACATATGCACACAGTTGCAGAAAAGAAAACAAAACATGTTTACATTGTAAACCATGTTACACTTGTCCACTTTTCTGGCTAGCTATGTAATGGGCTGGAGCCTGACCTATATTACTACGTGTGGACCTATGCAGCACAGGTGTTTCTGTTTGGCTATTCTGGCCTGTAGTGTTTTACTACTGGTGGGGTGTGTGCACTACTTGCTAATCTGGGTGTGGATCTGAGTGGTTTCGGTATGGCAGCAGTCAGACTCTGGCTCACCATGGGACTGACAGGCTCACCAGCGGCATGGGGCTGACTTTCTGGCTCTGGTCCCGGTGCTGGTTCTTCAGCCCTCCTTGGACTCTGTACAAGTGGTTGTGCTGCCACTTGGGGAATGGTCAGTACAGGGACTACAATGGCTCCATTGATCTGGGTCTAGGTCTTGGGGAAGTCTCCCAGTCCTCTTTCCCCAGCCGAGACTGGGGTATGGCCAGGGGCTTTTCTTGGCTCTTCAGCTGCTCGGCACATTGTTTTAGGTGATCTCTGGAGATGGTGACAGAGGTTTCTCCTACGTCCCTGCTGATTAGGCAGACCTTCGTGGGGTCAAAGTGGGAAGGCATCATGGTGTAAGGCTCTGCCTCCCACTGGTCATCTAATTTGTGGGTCTGCCTCTTTCTATTTAGGACCTGCTCTCCTGGTACCAGGGGGTTTGCGGGTGCTTTCTGGTTGCCTTATGTTTTTCTCTAGCTTGGGCCAGGTTCCCTTCGACACATTCTTGCACCTGGCGGTACCTCTGTTGGTGCTCTACGTCGTAGTCTGTCTTTGAGAGATTGTCTTCTGATGTCAGTAGCCCCATTGTCAGGTCAATAGGCAGTTTGTCGGTTCATGCTCTCATTAAATAAGCGGGCTGAAGTTGGTGGAGTTCACTGGGATGTGGTTGTACAGGTCCACTAGATAAGGCATCTTCTCTGGCCACATGTTTATCTCTTCTAGTGGGAGTGTCTTCAGCAGATTCATCACTAGTTGGTTCACCTTCTCACACATGCCGTTTGGGGATGATATGGCGTTGTCCTGATCTTCCTGCACCTGTAAAGGACGCAGAACTCCTGGAAGACCTCGGCCTCAAAGGCTAGACCTTGGTCTGTCAGCACCCGTTCAGGGTAGCCGTGGGGTCTGCAGAAGTGCATTTGGAAGGCTAGTGCTGTGGTCCCTGCTGTCAGGTCTTTCACGGGTACCACCACCAGGAACCGGGAGTAGTGGTCCACTATGGTGAGAGCGTACACATAGCCGGACCAGCTCGGGGTCAACTTCATGTGGTCCAAGGCCATTAGCTCTAGGGGCTGTTTGGTGATGATGGGTTGCAACAGGGTCCGCTGGCTGTCACAGTCCTTTCTTCGGAGACTACAGGGACCGCAAGCTTCGATGGCTGCCCTCATGCCGACCTAGTAGTACCTCTCACGCAGTAGTACTTCCAGCTTCTTCCATCTGAAGTGTCCGCCCCATCGTGGTAGGCTTCCAGGACCATCTGGGCGTCTCTCTTCAGAACCACTATCTGCCACACTAGCTCATGGGTTTTACAGTTGATGTGCCGCCTGCACAGTTTGCCTGCATAGATAAACAGTCTGCCCTTCTCCTTCCACAGTTGCTGTGCCACTGCCGAGGCATCTGGGCCTGGGTGTGCGTCCGCCTCTTGCTACAGTTTCTTGACCAGGCTGATGACAGGTCACTATCTTGCCTCTCTGCTCAGCTGTGGTGGAGCAATGGGTCAAAGGTGGCTTCCCGCACTCCAGGCCGCTTGTCTCTTACTTCATGGGAACACTGGTCACGTTCTTGCAGTGGAAAGCCGGTAGCTCTACTTCCTCCAGCTCTTCCGGGTCTCTTCCCGTGTCTGGCAGATGGGGCATTCTGGACAGGGCATCAGCATTGGCATTCTTGTGCCTTGCCTGGTATTTGATGGTGAAGTTGTAGTTGGAGAGCCAGGCCATCCAGCGCTGTTCTAGGACGCCAAACCTGGCGGTCTCCAGGTGGGTCAGGGGGTTGTTATCTGTGTAGATGGTTAACTTTGCTGCGGCCAGGTAGTGTTTGAAATGTTTTGTCACTGCCCACACTACGGCCAGAAACACTAGCTTGAAAGAGCTGTAGTTGTCGGGGTTCCTCTCTGTAGGCCGGAACTTCCTGCTGGCATAGGAAATCACTCTCTCTCTTTGCCTCTCTGCAGTTGGGACAACACGGCTCCCACACCCACATTGCTGGCATTGGAGTACAGTACAAACGGCTGGCTGTAGTCCGGGTAGGCCAGGATTTTCTCCTCTCGTGAGGGCCCTCTTCAGCTGCTTGAATGAGTCTTCCTCCCTGGCCTCCCATTTCAGTAGGGGGCATGGGCCCTTTGTCTTCTTGTGCTGGCCAACTAGCAGGTCTTGCAGGGGCATGGCAATCTTGGTGAAACCTTTGATGAACCGCCTGTAGTAGCCTACCAGTCTCAGGAACTGCTCCACCTCTTTGAGGGTGTTGGGCCTTGGCCAGTCTTGGATTGCGGTGACATTGTCGAGGTCCGGGGCCACACATTCTGTGGTTACCACATGACCTAGGTACTGCATCTTGAGTTTGAGGAGATGGCACTTGGAGGGCTTCACTTTCATGCCAAACTTGGACAGCGCCTCGAAGACTTCTGCCACATGTTTCAAGTGGTCTTCGTACGTCCTGGAGTAGACTATGATGCACAGCAGCATAGTTTCAAAGTTCCTATGTCCCAGGCAACACTTGATCAACCTCTGGAATGTCCCTGGTGCATTGCAGAGCCTGAATGGCATACAATTGAACTCGCAGAGGCCCATTGGGGTCGTGAAGGCGGTTTTCTCCCTGTCGGCCTCTGCCACGGGAACCTGCCAATACCCACTGGTGAGATCTAGGGTAGAGAAATAGTTAGCGGTTCTCAGTGCAGCTAATGACTCCTCTATCCTTCGTAATGGATAAGCATCTTTATGTGTAATGTGATTAATCTGCCTGTAGTCAACGCACATTCTCATTGTACCATCTTTTTTCTTTACCAGGACTAGTTGAGCTGCCCAAGGGCTACAACTCTCCCTGATTACCCCAGCCTTCTTCATTTCTCGTAACATCTCTTTGTCACTTTGGTAGTGGGCTGGTGGTATAGGTCTGTACCTCTTTTTGATGGGTGGATGGTCCCCTGTGGGTATGTGATGCTGCACTCCTTTCGTCTCCCCAAAATCTAAAGACCTGCTCATACTCTTGGACCACCCAGTATACTCCATGCTTTTGGTGTAAGGGAGTGGAGCTGGTGCCTACAGGCAGCGTCTTGCACCAGTCCACCAGCCTCCCCTCAGGGCCCTTGTCCTCTGCCTGTTCTGGTGGGTCCAAGGGCTCTGCAGCTGTGATAGCATTGTTACTGACCATTTACAGCTTGGCAATGGTAGCATACCATTGCAGTTTGGCCTCCTCCTCCCCACAATTCAGGAGGCATACAGGCACCCTCCCCTTGAGGACATCAACTACACCTCTAGCTGTCAGGACGTTGGGCCTGCTATCTGCATACACGGGCTCCACCAGCGCCTGGTAATCTTGCCCTCTGATGCCTATGGCCGCCCTGCACCAGATCAACATTTCACTCCGCGGGAGAATTACAATCGGGGTTGAGTCAATAACTCTTACGCTGCCAACTTCGCCTCCAGACAGCTCCACTTGCTGTCTCTGCGTCATGGCCTTTATGTCTTTCTGCAGGGCCCTCTGCTGCCTGAAGTTGGCAGTCTCAGCAACCTGTTGCAACAACACAATAATCTCGCCCAAACAATTTTCAATGACATTTGTACCTAGTGTTACCATTGGATCACTGGCTCGCCGGTCAACATCAACAACCACCATACCATGTGCACTTAGTTCCTCCCGCCCCACTTTAAAAGTCACTTCTTTAAATCCTACTTGTAGCACGAGCTACCCGTTGCTCGCAAAAATATAGTGAAACTGTTATGTTGGCGGTTAAGAATATCAGAGTCTGACCAGTAGCGCTTGTAAAGGATATAGGGTATCGTCGTTACCTGGGACGTGGTGTCCAACAAAGCGTTCATGGGAATCCCATCCAGCACGATAGGCAGGACCAGCCGTCCTCCAACGTACCTGTTGGCCGGATGGGTTTACTTCTGGGGACTGGCCCTCGGCCCCAGGGGTTTCACGTTTAAAGTGCAGGATCTTGCTAGGTGTCCCGCCTAGCGGGGGCCATGGGGTACTTGGAGCTGGGCCTCTCTCTCTATGTCCTCAGGCATCTGGGGAGCTTTCACGGTGGCATGACCCAGTCCGTGGTCCACTTTTGGGTGGTCAGTAAAAAGGGGATTGAAAAGGGGTAAAAAAATAAAAAGACTTTGACTACCCCGAAACAGCTGTCTGTGGATGGATACCTGGCTCTGTTAATTCCCTTGTCATATCCTTAACTCGTAACTGAGTGGGATATTGACTAAAAGGGCCACTTAATATGGTGGTTATGGTGGTCTCCGCAAGGATTCCACCCCAGGGCTAGGAGGGATATCTGGCTAGTCCCATGTTTGAGACTCTTAATCGAGGCTCCACAGATTCCATTTGCATATTCCCTTGCTTCCAAACACAGCATGGTCCCCCGGGGGAGAGAATGCTATTGTGGCAACTGGACCCTGGGGTGCCACATCATCATGAATCTAAATGGTGATCCGGGTATGATGGCCAGAAAGGGTTAAAGCTGGGTTCGAAAGTGAATTTCTCTAAAAGGTTTAGGCTAACCCAACGGAACTGAACTTCCACAGGTCTGCATATTTCTACTTACAACTACATTTGGGCTTACTTGCAAGATCAGAGAGGAAGCTAGTGAGCATGACCCACTTAGTTGGTTGACATGACAGCCACCTTAGTGACTTTCCGCACGTTCTACCTGGTGACTGCTCTACACTCCTCCATTTCCACCAAGCCAGGTTACCACGTGCCCACCGACTCTATTCCCTGACACTGCAAGGCGAGCATGCGACTATAAGCAGCCCATCCGCAGTAGCGTACTGAAGACGCCAGGCCACGTCCACTAACTCTAGTACCCTCTGACCAAAGTGACTACTGAAAAGTGGTGTGCTGCAAGCAGGCAATGCCAGCATGCAGTTGACAGATATGACAATATGGAATGTTAAAGCTTTATAAGAAATGCAGAATAAATAAATAATAATCAGACATAAGTGGGCCGAGTCCGTGATATAGCGCACGGAAGGAAACATTAAGGCAGGCGTCAGGGCAAGTCATGCTCACTAACTTCTGGTCCCTGATACTGTAAGTATGCCATAAATTTGGCACAAATCTCAATACTGAAAGTATTGCATTGCTAAAAAATACAAGCATACCACTGAGAGGTCTGCTAGGTGTGTATTGGATCCTTTTTAGCTGTGTCAGGCAACACAGTCTTAGTAAATGTTGACGTGACCTCACGTAATCTGGCTACAGAAAACTGGATGGTAACCAGCAACCTCTTTAGCAATTCCAATCTCTTCAGTATTAGATTTTAAGCTACATAAATTGTAAAAGCTGTCCAAAACTATTTCTTTCATCCCTGCCTTCCTGGGGTTTATCTATACACAGGCAAGACAAATGGAAGAAGTCGTAGCTTCTTCACTTAGGGAGTACAAAATTATCTCTGAGGAGTATCTATAGTTTTGTTTTTTGCTAAATGAAGTAGCGATAGCATTCTTATGAGCTGTCCAAAAATTATCCCTTTATTAATGAAGTAAGAACAGATGTGCTGGGGCGTGGCTGAGCAGCTCATGGCAGAGGCTGCTTGATTCAGGAGCTCCCAGATCCCAGAGCTTCTAACTGGATTTAAATGATCTTCTAAGCGGAATCTGATCACCCCAATTGGATCCCTCTGTTGCTGAAACACCCTGGCATCGATGGGTAAGGTAAAGCCTGCTCAAACCCTGCTCCCTAAGCGAGTATCAGACTTTTTTACTGCTGGCCCCTCTGCTCCTACAACAACAACAGCAGCTAATATGGCACCTCCTTCACCTCGTGCTGCCCGTGCCTCCCGCAGAGATGCACAAGGCCACACATCCTCTGCCTCCCAGGGAGCTCCAGAGACCCCCATTACCCACTCACAGATGAGGGTTATGTTTGGGGAGCTCTGGGCATCTATTCAGGAGGACATTAAGAAGGTGGTAGCAGAGCTGCGCAGCGAAGTGTCAGATCTGGGCTCCCGCACGGACCACCTAGAGAATAAAATGGCCGAACTCATCAATTCTCACAATTCTCTCTTGGATGACCACGAGCAGCTACAGCAGACAATGGCCAAAGTACAGGCTAAAAATTGTGACTTAGAAGACCGCCATCGCCAAAATAATGTGAAATTCTGGGGCATTGCAGAAACGATCTCTGCTTCTGAACTCAGACACTTATTACAGGATTTTATGATGGAAGTTCTACCTGACCTGGATAAACGTGATATTAAGATAGACCGTATCCATAGAGTCCCAAAACCTTCGGGTGTGCGAGCGGAACTTCCCCGAGACGTCCTGGCAAGGATACACTTTTATGAGGTGAAAGATGATTTCCTTCAAGCTCTGCGACGTAAACCATCTCTCCCTGACCGCTTTGCAAACATCGCAGTCTTCCCAGACTTGTCACCCGGAACCCTTGCTGTGAGGCGTGCATTCAAACCGTACACTAACATTCTCCGGGATAATGAGATTTCGTATATATGGGGTCGTCCGGCGAGGCTCATTGTACGCAGGAACGACACCACCCATGTTTGACTCATGCCATTGCAAGCGAAACGTTTATTGACTGATTGGGACCTTTTCTCTGAACCGACGTCTTCGGATCCTTCTCTTCCACGACGTTCTGATGAAGCGGCTCTCCGAAGGAAGAAGATAGTGGCGGAGTGGGACGTCGCCTGACCGATGGATTCCGCTGGAGATCTGTAATGTGATACAATTAGCTCTGGGATCTGCTTCCTGAGCCGAATTTTTGTTCCCAGACTCTATTTTTGACTTTACCTTTTATCTATTCTACGGTACTCTTTGCCTTTAACTCTAACCAACTTTTCCTTCTCTCTCTACTGTCTACCTCTTCGACCTCTCTTACCCCTTTCCCCCTCTTATCTCTTTCTCCTCCTATTCTATTGCTCATTCTCCTCTCTTCAGTTTCCTCTCCCTTCTATCATCCTTCTTTCCTTACTGACGCAGCTGCGTCTCTTCTTCCCCACTCCAGCTCTTTATTGCATCTACGTTTCTTTTTCCCCCTTTCCAGCACTATATCACATCTGCGTCTCTTTCTCACCACTTCAGAACTGCATCGCTTCTGCGATCTTTATATCTTTCCTTTCTCTGGGAACGCTGCCCTGAGAGCGTATTTTTTCGCTCTAGGTTCTCCTCTGCTCGGAGAACCCTTACCATATTTGGTACTACATCTGCCAACCTTTTTGCAATTATGTTTATTGTTTTTCTTGTTGTTTCCCCTTGCCTACCTCTTCCTATTATTCCCCACTTGTACTCCTCTGACAGCCGAAATCCTTCTATATTGGATCAACTATTGTACAGGAACGTATGTACGATGTCTTTGCTTTTATTGCAACATATGAGACTTGCGTTGACTTTGCACCTTTACCATGCCAATTGTAACTTTATCGTTAAATGTTAATGGATTGAACTCCCCCCAGAAGCGGGCTCTCCTTCGAGGTCAATTGCGTAAGACCCGACCTGACATAGTCTTTTTACAAGAGACCCATCTTCTTGGGGGAGACAATCATAGGGTGGCCTCATCATCCTATCCTCACCAATTCTTTGCTAATGCCTCCAGCAAGCGAGCGGGTGTGGCAATCTTTTTCCGTTCTAGCTTAAATTTTGAATTGGTCACCTCTGTTTCTGATCCTGAGGGCAGATTTGTACTAGTTACTTGCCGTCTGGATAATGTTTTGTATTCTATGATGTCTGTTTATGTTCCTAATTCCTGACAAATTACCTATATTAGGACCTTGCTTGATAATCAATCCTCATCCCTGGTAGGACATAAAATTATTGCTGGTGACTTCAATGCTCCTTTGAATAAATTACTTGACTGCTCTGCCCCTTCTGACTTTCGGACCGACCTAAACCCGACGATCTCTTCATTTCATCTGCATGATGTATGGAGATATCTTCATGGAGAAGAACGCACATACACCTTTTTTTCGTCCAGATTTAAAACGTTTAGTCGCATTGATTTTACTCTGGTCAGTGATTCCTTGCTCTCCCAGTGTCTCTCGGCCGACATAGACCTCATCACTTGGTCTGACCACGCTCCGGTTCAACTAACTTTACAAGACGCAACACCACCTCTCCCTCTCTCTCAATGGACCCTTAATGAGCGCCTCTTGTCCTCCCCGGTTAACTGTGAGGCTATCTCATCTCACCTCACTGACTATTTTCAGCTGAATGATGCTGAAGAGATCTCCCCAGAATCCCTGTGGTATGCGCATAAAGCGGTTATCCGTGGACACTTTATAAAACTGGCGGCCCACGCCAAGAAACTCCATGAAGCCGCAACACAAAACCTGCTCACTAAAATCAAATCACTTGAACAGTCCCTCCTTACTCATCCCTCCTCTACTATTCTTTCTGATCTCCTAGCTACCAGAAACCAGTTACGCGCGCTCCTGCTTTCTAAAGTGGAACATCTCCTTAAGAAAACCAAATCGAGATATTATGCCATAGGTGACAGAGCGGGTGCTCTTTTGGCCCGCAGAGTACGTAAAGTGGAATTGAAAAGTAGAATTTCTCAGGTTATCACTCCCCAGGGTAACACGATTCGCAATCCGATCGAGATAGCAGATCAATTTAAACATTTCTACCAATCATTATATAATCTGTCTTCAGATCCTAATACTTCTCAGCCCACTCCTGAGGTTATCCAAGACTTTCTCTCACGCGCAGCCCTTCCTGCTCTATCTGTATCACAGCAAGAGTTCTTGAATAGACCCTTTTCCCAAGAAGAGATTTTATCGGTGATTCGCTCCTCCAAGAAACGTTCTGCCCCCGGTCCCGACGGATTTTCTTATCACTATTATGCCGCCTTTGGTCCACTTCTTGCACCTCATCTTCTCTCCTTATTTCACCACTGGCAAAAGCAGAGCATGATTAAACCTGAGGGGTTAGCCGCCTCCATCTCCACCATTCTTAAGCCAGATAAATCGCCCTCCCGGGTAATTATCGCCCTATTGCCCTGCTAAATTGTGATCTAAAAATTTACTCAAAGCTGCTAGCGGACCGTCTCAAGACCGTATTACCCTCCTTGATCGCTCTGGACCAGGCGGGTTTCATTCCTGGTAGACAGGCGAGAGATGCCACAAGGAGAGTCTCTGACCTCTTGGAGATCCTAGAGAGGAGAGGTACCCCTGGTGCACTCATCTCTTTAGACGCTGAGAAAGCCTTTGATCGAGTGCATTGGGGGTTCCTGGCTGCGGTCCTGGAGAAATTTGGAATATTGGGCAACATGTACTCGTCCATCATGGCGTTATACTCTTCCCCCTCTGTGGTTGTTAGAGCGGGTGGTTTCACCTCCTCAGCCTTCACCATCTCCAATGGAACCCGTCAGGTTGCCCCCTCTCACCTTTAGTGTTCGCTCTTGTGATGGAACCGCTGGCAGCTATTATTCGTACCCATCCTGCTCTGAGGGGTGTTGAAGTTGGACCAACTGATCACAGAATATCACTTTATGCGGATGATGTTCTTCTTTCCTGCACTCATTTGGAAACATCAATACCTGCTCTTATGGAGATTCTTGAAAACATTTCCAACGCCTCTTATTATAAACTCAATTTATCTAAGTCAGCAATTTTTCCTATTAATGTCCCCTCTCCACTCCAACACTCCCTTCGCGATGAATTTCCTTTCCTTTGGTCGCCCACCGGTTTCAAATATTTAGGAATCCACATTACACCTACGAAGCGTTTGATCCAAACTAACTGTGAAGCTCTGCTGGCCGATCTCAGAACGACGTTTACACACTATTCTACCCTCCAACTGTCTTGGATGGCTAGGATTCATCTGGTGAAGATGATGGCTCTACCTAAAATATTATACCTGTTGCACTGTATACCCTTTCGCTTCCCTCGCAGATTTCTCAATCTCTTTCAGGCGACTTTGGCTAGATTCATATGGAGTGGTAAAATGCACTTTTATTGCGATGTCGACACTTACTCTTCCGTATAAATCCGGTGGACTTGGTGTCCCTGATATTACGGCCTACTACATAGCTGTTTCTCTGGATATTGCCAAAATATATTGGGTAAACGCTCCCCAGTCTCTATGGCTTCAACTGGAGGCTTATCACACTCCATGTGGATCGACCAGACTTCTCCTTGAAATGAATCTTATGCGCTCCTTCTCCCCATCTGACAGCCTACTCTCCACCTGATCGGTCCTGGCTCTATGGAATGCCTTATCCCATTCCCACCTTCCTTTTCTTTTCCACTATATCTCTATTAAAGCAGTGGAGTGTCTGATGACAGAGATCTCGCTCTTGCCATGGAGGACAAAGGGAGTGCTCATGCTTCGAGACATCTTACAGGATAAACGGATTATCCCTTTTCCTACATTACAAACCAAGTATTCCCTCCCCTCCTCCTGTCTCTTTGACCATTTACGCCTCTCACACTTTATGCGCTCAGTGTCTATCCCAGACTGCGACCTCTTGACAGTTAATACTCCATTGCAGGCTTTCTTCAAGCAAATATCACCTACTGGCTGCGGAGTGTCGCTTATATACAAGGCACTCCTCTCCATTAAGGCTGATCTAAAATTGCCCTATATGATGAAGTGGGAAACCAGATTAGCGTTCACTGCCTCTCTGACACAATGGCACGAGGCCTCGGGGCATGCAGCATCTTACACTTCATGTATTGGTCATCTAGAACAGACCAAGAAGATCATGTTTGACTGGTACCTCACTCCTGCCAAACTTTCTAAATTTCATGGCAGAGATCCTGCACCCCTGGCTACGTGTTGAAGGGGATGTCCTCAATTGGGCTCCGAGACTCATATTTGGTGGAGCTGTCCACGTTTGACGTTGTTCTGGGCGGAAGTGAGCTCATTGCTTACGTCCCTCACTGGCCTTCCTATATCTCTAGAGGCCCCATTAGCTTTACTGGGGATAGACCTGTCTTCATTCCCATCCATATTACGTCCCATCATTACAAATGTCCTTATTGCGGCCAGACTTACTATTGCGTCTCACTGGCGCACCTCCACCCTCCCTACGAGGTCTGAAGTCATAGTGCGCTTAAATCAGCATTTCTCATATGAAGTGATGTTGGCACAGGGTCTGACACGGAGAAACCGTATATTAAACTGGTGGGACCCTTGGGTATCCTCCCCACACAACACAGTGTCATTGCCCTCTTGAGCTCCCGTCGCCGTTTTTTGTTTTGTTGTTTTGTTGTTTTTTATTTATTATTTTTGGTGATATCTGTTTTATTGTTCTTACGCATTGTATCACTGTGAATCTGGTCTAGTTTCCTGTATATTATTCGAATTACTCGCTGTCATGATCGGTATGCTCCCTTCCCTTGATCCTTTTCCCCTTCTCCCCCCTTTATATTATGATCTAACTTTTGTGTTTTATGTGATGCTCTTTGCACCTACATTACTTGATTGATTTGTTCTGTTTTACAAATTTCAATAAAAAACAAATGGTTTAAAAAAAAAAAGAACAGATGTGCTGTTTTTAACATGGATAAGTCACTGCTTTTCAACTAGTAGTAAGAAAATTATCCTTTTTTTAATTCCGCAACAAGTTTGCTATTGTTAAAACATTTAAACAGTTAAGGCTTTTTATCAAGCAGTCCCAAAATTACCCCTTTTTATGGGGATCTGGGAAAGGCTAACTTTTCAAAGTAAGGAAGCAATGGCTTGTAAACAAGATGTAAAAAATATGATCCCTATTTTTGGATCTGTTTCATGATTGCATATTTTCAAGAGAGTACAATTCCCCCCAGCAGTAAATTATAGTTGTAAAACACTGTGGGCAGCCAGGACATACAGTATGTATGGGTGTCCAGTGTCAGCAGCAGAGACCGTACAATAGAAAAATAAGATGGGTCAGACAAGATGTCTGGCAGCATAGGGTCAGCAATAGGAGCCCAGCAGCAGTAGAGTATCACCATAAAACACAGTGAGCAGCTGGGAGATGTGTGGCTGTGCAGTGTTAAGGCCACGTCACACACACAGATACTTTATCTGTTCAGATATTGGTCACAGATCTCTGGTTGCAGTAAAATCATGGACACATTGTTACATTTTGTGGCCGTGTACAATGGAACAATGTGTCCATGATTTCACTGCAACCAGAGATCTGTGACCAATATCTGAACAGATAAAGTATCTGTGTGTGTGACGTGGCCTTCAGAAGCCGCATGGTAGAAAAACATGACAGGGCAGGCAAAGAATTGTCTGTCAGTGTATGAGCAGCACTGATAGCAGCAGTACAGTACAGCACTATAAAATAGCTGAGAGATGTGTGGCTGTGTAGTGTCAGAAGCTTGGTAGAAAAACAGGACAGGGAAGGCAAGGAGATGTCTTTCAACATACAGCCAGGAACTGCAGTTTCAGTAGAAGCAGTAGAGTATAGAGATAATACAGCATAGATGACATGAAATATGATGGACAAGGAGTAGATGCCTAGCTGGGCTTGGCCATTGGTACTGGCAGCAGAAGAACACTATAGAAAACAATGAACAGGCACAAGGAATGGCCAGTCTAATTATTGGCATTAGCTGTTGGTGATGATATATGCTGATTCATTTTGACACTTGTAAGGTTGTCCACACTTGCAGTGGATAAACATGTCCACTTGGGTGGAACAGTGTCACCGTCCATGCAGAGCACAGTCTCTGATAGTACACTATAGGTGCTTGCTTCAACTGCTGGCCAGCTTTCTTCCAAGTGAGCAGGTGATGTTGCTACATATTTATTATTATTATTTATTTATGTAGCACCATTAATTCCATGATGCTGTACATGAGAATGGATGGGTTACATACAAAATTATAGATATACGTCATGTTCCAAATTATTATGCAAATGTTCTTTTTCTCTGATTTTCCTAAATGGTCAGTGCAAATGACAGTCAATCTAATAAAAGTCATCACTAGTTAGAGTATACATTGAATTTTATTGAAGACACCTCCCAATGATAACAGTAAAATCTTCAAAAGTAAAGAAAACTGTAAATGCACTGTTCCAAATTATTAGGCACAGTAGAGTTTCTAAACATTTGACAGGTTTAAAAGAACTGAAAATGCTCATTTGTTGAATTTGCAGCATTAGGAGGTCACATTCACTGAAATAAAAAGCTATTTAACTACAAAACATCATAACAGGCCAAGTTACATGTTAACATAGGAACCCTTCTTTGATATCACCTTCACAATTCTTGCATCCATTGAACTTGTGATTTCTGGAGAGTTTCTGCTTGTATTTCTTTGCATGATTTCAGAATAGCCTCCCAGAGCTGCTGTTTTGATGTGAACTGCTTCCCACCCTCATAGATCTTTTGCTTGATTATACTCCAAAGGTTCTCTATAGGGTTGAGGTCAGGGGAAGATGGTGGCCACACCATGAGTTTATCTCCTTTTATGCCCATAGCAGCCAATGACACAGAGGTATTCTTTGCAGCATGAGATGGTGCATTGTCATGCATGAAGATGATTTTGCTCCTGAAAGCACGTTTTTGCTTTTTGTACCTTCGAAGAATGTTCTCAGTCAGAAACTCTATATACAGTACTGTGATGAATAAGCAGTATTTGTAAGGAATATTGCCATATCCCCCAGCTTCCATTTTGTCCCAGAAAGCAATAGTTGTCTGTTCAGATAAGACACATCTCACTCATAAAGAGATTAAGCCCTCACCCTTGGCAGCCAGAGGCAATTTATCTCTGAGAAGTGGTGTATGCTAATCAGCTAAGGAAATGTCATTTAGCCAGGTGTATGGAGCTTCCTAGGACATGGAGATTAGATGACACTTTGTACCCAGCCATTATCCAAAGGATGACTCCCTGCTGTGGGTTGAAGAGAAGTGACAAACCTAATTTCCTTGTGCTACAGGTTGGAAGGAAACCCTTTCCTTCAACTCAGACTGAGTCGTGAATATAACGTTAATATCTCATGAGCCGTGCTGTCTATAAACATGGCAAGCATAGATATGCGATCTCGACATTCAGACGGTCACCGTACATATCTTTACATACATGTGTGACGACCGTAAGGCATCTAAACGTGATATGGGCTAGTAAACCAGTCTCAGAATAGTCATGTTTCATATCCAGGCAAAGATAAAATCATAACTGAAAATATGAAAGGATTGTCTTCCGTCTGTGATGCCCCCAGACAAAGCTATGACAGATAATAAGTTTGGGTGGGAGTTCTGAGACAGCCCAGAGGTGCGAGATGGGTGGAGACAGGGGTCAGCCCCATAATGTATAAAAATCTGCTGCCCCATACCCATATTATATTTCTTCTGAAGAGGCATTATTATTCCCCTAAAGCCAGAGAATACCCAGGAACAGATTGGCATTATGTTGCCCTTGTGGTGCCATCAGCATTAAGGTAACTGATCACATATGTGTGTAATTCTGTGTATTCCATTTATCCTTCTATTTGCATAACTGACTGTAATATTTGAAACATCTTAATAATAACTGTAAATATATCTAGTGTACCAATAGGGTGATTAAATATATAAATGTAATCTTGAGTTGCTCTTTTTATCTTTTTGAAGTGTCTTTTGGGTCATTGTCCTGCTGGAAGACCCATGACCTCTGAGGGAGACCCAGCTTTCTCACACTGGGCCCCACATTATGCTGCAAAATGTGTTGGTAGTCTTCAGAGTTCATAATGCCATGCACATGGTCAAGCAGTCCAGTGCCAGAGGCAGCAAAGCAACCCCAAAACATCAGGGAACCTCCGCCATGTTTGACTTTAGGGACCGTGTTCTTTTCTTTGAATGCCTCTTTTTTTCTCCTGTAAACTCTATGTTGATGCCTTTGCCCAAAAAGCTCTACTTTTGTCTCATCTGACCAGAGAACATTCTTCCAAAACGTTTTAGGCTTTCTCAGGTAAGTTTTGGCAAACTCCAGGCTGGCTTTTTTATGTCTCGGGGTAAGAAGTGGGGTCTTCATGGGTATCCTACCATACAGTCCCTTTTCATTCAGACGCCGACGGATAGTACAGGTTGACACTGTTGTACCCTCGGATTGCAGGGCAGCTTGAACTTGTTTGGATGTTAGTTGAGGTTCTTTATCCACCATCCGCACAATCTTGCATTGAAATCTCTTCTCAATTTTTCTTTTCCGTCCACATCTAGGGAGGTTAGCCACAGTGCCATGGGCTTTAAACTTCTTAATGACACTGTGCATGGTAGACACAGGAACATTCAGGTCTTTGGAGATGGACTTGTAGCCTTGAGATTGCTCATGCTTCCTCACAATTTGGTTTCTCAAGTCCTCAGACAGTTCTTTGGTCTTCTTTCTTTTCTCCATGCTCAATGTGGTACACACAAGGACACAGGACAGAGGTTGAGTCAACTTTAATCCATGTCAACTGGCTGCAAGTGTGATTTAGTTATTGTCAACACCTGTTAGGTGTCACAGGTAAGTTACAGGTGCTGTTAGTTACACAAATTAGAGAAGCATCACATGATTTTTCTAACAGTGTCAATACTTTTGTCCACCCTCTATTTATGTTTGGTCCCTGGGGGGACCGTGCCCTGTGCTTCCAGCCGCCCTCCACGACCGCGATAGTGTTTGCCGAAGACGAGGAGAGGAGGGAGGATGGGAAGTGAGTGCAGCCTCACTTCCTGCAGCTGTGCCCGCCCCACCTCTCAGCGGTGCAGGAGGTGGCCGACCGCGGGAGTCACTTGCCAGTAGGTACTCCCGGATATACCCCCTACACCCTGCTCATCAAATGTTGCCAGCACAGCACCCCCAACCCCCCCCACCCCCCCGCACATCACCTAAGGGGCCCCGGATGAATTCCCGCACCGGGGCCCGCGGCCATGTTGTTACACCACTGTGGCTCTGCTACATCCTTAAGTCGCAGTTTGCAGTCACATTGAGAAATGTGATTGCGCACTGCACCCTCAGGAACACCCTGATATAGCCGCAGCTGGGAGAGCGGCAACGTCAGTGAGTTCACTGTTGAAAAATAAATTCTATAGATCCCAGCTCGTTGACTAGGTTACTGTCCACTCCCGTAGTCTATTAAAGGTGGGCCGTATCCTAGATAATAGAGCTTGTAAGCGCTGCTCTGAAGCTGGCCGGAACGCTGGATCAAGCCAGCTTAAGTGCCATTGTGTTCCACCGATGTTAATTGCAGCATTGTAGAGTGTATCATGAAGGCCAGCTATTCAGATATGTCAATCATTAGGGCATCCTCCCCTGGCAATCAATAAGTTAGGAGACAGAGAAGCAATGCTCTCCTGCAGAATGAAAATGGGACAAACCCTTAAACTTTTACCATATGTTAATAAAAACAAAATTTCCAAATGTTTCACAAACCTTTAAAGAAATATGTTTGCTTACCTCTGTTTTGCCTCAGTAAATACTAAGATTACAATTAAGTCCCTCTTTTCCTTATCCCAGAGCATCAGGCACCAGTATAATATTCAAGTCCAATTTCCTTGAATTTGTTTTCTCAGCTAGTCACGTTTGTGTGACAAAATCTTCCCCATTTATTTTGTTTGGCACATAATTTAGTTTTGCTTCATAACTTCTCATCTGAAACAAGTAGACAGTTAAGCTCCGAAAGCTCAGAAGGCTAAAGTGCTTCTGTCTTGCTGGCATCAAGTCGCCATGTGCCAAGTCTGAGCTTGAATCATTTCTTACCTATGGTACAATATACAATTCATTTCTCACTTCCTTAAAAACAATTGAATTAAATTGTCCAGTCTCTGCTTAACGTATGTATCACAAGAAAAGAAAGACATTTTATATTTTCACATGAGCACTTCTCAAGTAGTACTGACGAAGTCAGAGAACACTCAAAAGCCTCCGTCTTGTATTACTGGGCAACCTTTATTAACAGCTGCAAACATATATCTCTGCACCCTGCACCTTTCACAAGTCAGCTAAATTTGAAGAGGATGATGCTCTCACCAATCCATAGAAAAGTGATTACTCTCTGTTCATTGGGGTCTGACTGCTGTAAATTGCAATGATCGGCAGATCAGGTAACTTTTATCCCCATTACAAAGTGACGTGGCAGTTTGGACGCCCAGCTGCCACTTACTATGTTTTGCACACTATGATATGCACTGGGCCATAAGATGCACCCCAAATTTAGGGGAGGAAAATAGGGAAAAAACATTTTTGGATTTGAAAATAAGGGTCCGTCTTATAGTACAAATTTAGGAGCTGGACGATGCTGCAGACCCTAGGCTGCTGAGGAGGGGGTGTCCAGGTAGTGCGAGACAAGAACCATTGATCTCCCTGCGGAGGACTTCACTGAAATGTCTGCAGTGCGAAGCAGGAGCCATTGATCTCCTGGCAATGGTCCTCAGGACAATGGTGCCCTGAGATCTCAGCTTGTCATTGAGTCAAGATCTAAATCTGCGCATACGCCACCTCTGGCACCAATTCACTGAAGCCCACTGCTGGGAGATCAATAACATCTGCGTGATACTGGGGAGACACCACATCCTCCCATCCCAGGACCCATAGCATTGTCCCACTCCTTCCGCCCACAGCTTCCTGCATTGATAAACCTGCCTTTTGTGACCCCACTACACCGCGTCCCCCTGTATGCTACATTCAGACTATAAGATGAACCCACATTTTCTCCCAAATTTTGGGAAAAAATATGCATCTTGTAATAGCAAAATGCGGTATTTGTTCACTATGGGTCTGCCAAGCACGATAATTGGCTGTTTTTCAGCAGCTTAGAGAATCAATGGATCTGGCATACCATGTTGTAACGGAGATTTCCTGTTTTGATTTTACTTTGGAAATTATTTTGTTTTATTGATTGATTTTTATTTTTAAAATTCCTTTTAAAATCATTTTTGCTCTTGATTATATTTGCACGTTTTTATTTTAAAGGGAACCTGTCACCAGGGTTTTACCATTCCATCTGAGAGCATCATAATGTAGAGACCGAGACCCTGATTCCAGCGATGTGTCACTTACTGAGCTGCTTGCTGTCATTTTGATAAAATTAGTGTTTTCTCTGCTGCAGATTTAGCAGTTTGTGAATATGCCAGACTACCAGACTAATGGTAATCTCCAGATGATTAAACAGTGATTTAATCAAAACTATACTGAGCAGCCCTGTAAGTGACATATCATTGGAATCAGGATCTCGGGTCCTATGTTGTGCTACTCTCAGATTAGGTTGCAAAATCCTGGTGACAGGTTCCCTTTAAATATTTTGAATGATCAAGTTTAAAACAAAAGAAACTGATAATAGTTCATGTATATCAAATTCCCCTTCTAGACAAGACATCTATTAACTTACAGCGTAAAAAGAGGGGGAACCAACAACCACTTAAAATATTAAAATATATATTTATTATTCAATTTACGTTACTGTTAAACAATTCACTTAAAACATCGAGAGAGGAGAAATAGACCACAATATGCTCTGTAGGATTATAAAGACATAAAGGAAAATTGTCATGCCTCGACTCTAGGGCTTGTTCCAGTGACCTCTGTTTGTGTGATCAGTTTTCCTCTCTGTTGGACCACAGCCTGTTTTGTCTTTGACCAATTAATGATAGTTCTCTTGTTTTTACTTTCCTTTGTTTTTCTCTCCACTTTATTTATATTGATATGTTCTAACTTCCTTGTTTTGTTGGTTCTATCACATCCTGGGAGGGTCTTTTTAAACTCACTATGCACATGCTTTCTTTACTTGCTATATTCCTGGATGGTGGATGGATTTTTAGAGTCTCAGCTCTTCAGTTAAAAGATTCTCTTGCTGAAATACCTCTTCTGTTTTTCTCTGCAGTTTGCCTGTTTTCAAATTGTTCTTTACGCACAGATCTTCTTACAGAGGTGCATGGTTCCCTTATGGCTGACCATCTGGGTTTTTCTGTTGCTTGGAAATCTATTTCTATGTCCTTTTAGTGGTAGAATGCTCGGAAGGATGTTGATGAGTATGTTTATCCTGTAAATGCAGAGTTTGTGCCAGGGCTAAAGGTTTCCTATGCGCTGGGGAAAAGTGCAGCGTTTCAAACGCAACTGCATTTGCAATGCGTTTGCAATACGTTTATCTCAAAGAATCAGAAACATTCTGCCCTGTAGATGGCCAGGGGCTGCTGTGGAGGCTTCCAAGGGAGGATGGTGTGGGAGCCAGATGTTAAGCCCTCTTTAGTTAGGGCAGATGTTCCTTAGAAAGTTGTAGAAGGTGTATAAGTTGAAAAGGAGGATGAGGGTTGTAGTGGTGCAGGGAGACAGCTCTGCAGGTGGGCGTAGGAAGGACCAGACAACACACAGTTCTTGTGGTTCTTACCATTTATTGAAGGTCCGTGCAGTTACAACCCACCTGTGGTACAGAGTTTAACAAGGTTACAGCCTGGCCAGCCCAGAAGTAATCAGAGTCCACCTTGCCTAGACACAGGGATATTTGGCCTTCCTTTCTGCCTTTTTCTTCTGACACCTGTTATCCCTTGTCCTCTCCTAAGTGTCCTGTGATTGCCAGTCCCAACAGGCAGGTAGCTGCAGGTCCTATGAATAATAGTTTTGCTTGTCCTCTAACCCTTTGTAGCCCCTTGAACCTGGGAAAATTACAAAAAGTAAGTCACTGTGCATAAATCCCATTGAACTCCAGTTTCACGGTTGGTCCTGAAGTTTCCCAAATCAAATTGGGGCTGCAGCTAGCCCTTCTGCCCGGCTTGAACAGCCGGCCACAGATTTGTGTCCTCAGTCCTGGGACTAGCACCTAACTCCACATATAGTATCAGCGACCCCGGCTGCTGACTCACTCAAGCTCTCTTTTCCTCTTCCGCCCACCACTAACCTAACTTCTTGCTCCAGCCAGTAGGTGGGGACTGCCCTGAATGTGGGTTTCTTCCACCCAGCACCTCCCTGGCCTGGAGTTTGGATGTGTTGGCTGCATTTTGGGGTCTTGGCAAAGCTTCCTCCTCTTACATCTGAGCATGATGACACACATGTGAAATGCATGCACCACAGTGACAGAAGATTGGGGCCTTCATACATTAAAATTCCAAATGGCCCTAGGATGGTGGTCCCTTCATATGAAGGCACCTGTGTGGTCTCCTGTCCATGGCAAATTCCCACATCTACTTGTCTTGAGAATACACCAAAGAATCTGAGAGTGCATAGCAAAATTGATGTGGTAAAACCCTTTTACCTTGTACGGCCACAATCAGGCTGGACATGTATCTGACATCCACACACAACAATACAGTGGTGTACAGTGCCCTCTAGGGTATTACTCTGTGACCACAGTTCCAGATATCATGGGGTCCCCTGCTTGTGTGAGAGCTGTAGCAGCTACTTCAGAACTCGTTAGGAGACAGAGAACATAGTGTTAAGCAGCCCCTCACACTACAAGCTCCTCATGCGGGATTAGAAATGCTACAAGTTCAGACCCTCCATCTCTCGGCATAAAGGCTGACCAAATATTGCGTTTTTTTATTCTTATGACCCCATATTGTTATCTAACTCTAATGTTCTAAATCCAGCTACACTATTATCAGTGGATTTAGAAAATGGAGGAAAATATTAGAATAGGGAAGAGGGAGGGACCGTGAGCCAAGACCTGCCCTTGTTTTTCAAACTAGCAGATGAGGAAGCTCAGTTTCATTTGAAACTTTCAGTCATTGATGGAGGCAGAATCATAGGCAAATATCACTCACTAACCCCTTTGTTAAGTATTTTTGCAGAGCTTATGAAAATGATCAAGGATGATTCATCACTGAGTATGCAGTAGTCCACAATGGTGAGGCAATAATATAGGAACCACAGAGCAGCTGGAGGAGAGTGGTTCCTACATTACTCTTCTTACGTTTTCCCAGATTGCACATTACATTCACTGTAATGTGCAATCTGGGAAAATGTAAGAAGAGTAATGTATTTTTTAGACTCAATATATGCTTTCAGGGTTGCACATGACTATGGAGTCATTTGGCAAAGCTGTAAATTCCTGACCTCTGCTGGTAAACATGTGCATGCAGTAGAGCAGCTACTCACAGCACTCTTCTGTGTAGGGCAGTCATAGTAACAGCATGACCACCCCTGACAGGAATATTGACCATAATGAACCTGGCCTCATCAGGGGACTTAGTGACCGAGAATGTGGGAAGCCCTCCCTCAACAAGGGAGGCTGTCTCTGCACCGGCCTCAGTGGCCATTGATCATGAACTATTGCTGGTCTTCCAGGCTCAGGTTTCCCCAAACAAATGTAATGCAATGGGCCAAAGAAGGCGCTGTACGGTCAGAGGCAGGGGTATGACTGGTGAACACTAGGATTTACCTCCAACATTGCCTGTTCCCCATGATGGCTGCCATAGCACATTCCTCAGTGCATAATTCAAAAGGTGTGATGCATGTAGTAGTGTTACAAATTGTTGTGCCAAAGGGTTCTCGAATGCGGCTGCAAAGTATGTTATGTCTCGTTTGTGCAAACATAGCTCTGGTAGGTAGACCTATTTGAGTTTGCAGAAAGTCAAACCAAAACCAGATTACCCATTTCAGGGACTGCAGGTGGACTACATCTGGTTACCTAAGGTGGATACTTATTAATGCACCCTGGTTTGCATTGATGTTTTCTTTGGATTGTCTGAATGTTAGGCAGTAATCAAAGATACTAAAACGACCACCCCCTAAAGAGAAATTAATCAGTGAAATAGCCTGCAGGTTTACTTAATATTAAAAGAGTGGCAGGCAATCACTTTACTGGGAAATTGAAGGAACATTTTATGGCCACTCTGTGGATAGAATAGACTTTCCATATTCCCTATCACACACCAAGAAGTGGGAAGGTGGAACGTTTTGAAAGTACTATTGAATTCAAAATCCAAAAGTGCATGAAGAAACACAGTTGTTCTGGGTAGATTGTTTGTCTATCATATTGTATTCAGTGAGGACCGCCCCAAGGGGTAGAAAGGTGTATGAAATACTGTTTGGTAGTATCACGAAATAAGGGTTGTATTTTCTACAGCAGCTGCAGGCAACAGTTCCCTCACTAAACAAGTTGCACAAACATTTGATTGTTACACATGATTGTGTTCTTTTCTTTATCCCAGACCTCATCTGCATAATCGACACATACATACAGGCAGCAGGAGACTAGGTCGTGGTCAAGAGACACATAAAGAGCCCAGATATAAAAGCCATTTTAAGTACCACTGTCCACTGCTACCTCTGTAAAGCTCCAGGGCATGATACTTGGATCCATGCCAGCTAGCGCAAAAAGGTCCTAAACCCCGGCACCAGCAGAAATAACGACCCTGCCACTCTGGATCATGCTGATGACAATTGTGCCCTTTGGCCTGATTATCAATGAGGTGGTAAAAGAGGACAGTGAAAAAAAATTGATAGAGCATCACTAATTCCTGATTCAAGACATGAACTCTCAAGACAGTCCTAAGAACTGCTGGATATTCATCCGTAGTCCAAAAACCCACCAATTGGTTCAAGGGTATGAGCATTTTGTAAGACATCTTACAAATGGGAACGTTGGTATTACTAGTATATGTAGCTACTATGAATGGTATATTTGTTATAACGACACTTTGTAATGAAACTCGTAATATCAAAGATCACAGGTCATCAGTTAGCAGATATACAACATATCATAGTGTTGCTCCAGTAAATATGTATGATTTGATTTACAAACATGATATATATCTGTTGGTGAACGTAATGTGTCCCCCCTAGGCTACCATAGCATGGGGAAGTAGCTGATGGATAAATTGTCTCTTAATAATAATAAAAAAGGAGAAATCGTTATGGTCAATATTTTATACCTTGTTTTGATTATCATTTAAGGCTAGGTTGTGCTGTGTTTGAACGCAATGCGCTTTTCTGCTGAATTAACGCATGCAAACGCACCCACAGGTGCGGTAGATGACAGGTAGATGACAATATGTACATAATTGTCACCAAAGAGCCCTCTAGTGCTCCCTTATCATCACAAAATTGACCGAGGATAAGTAAATGAGGCTGCAGCTGTTCTGCTATTATGCCGATTATTGAGGAGCTCACAGTGTGGCTATTGAAAATATGTATATCACTGGCTCCAGCTGGTGGATTATATATATATATATATATATATATATCTGTGCTGTCACTGCCAAGGTTCCACAATAAAGAGAAAAATATACTACCACCACCAGTCATTTATTGGTAGACAAGACACCCATTTTATACTTAATCCAAAAGAATATGCTGTGTTTATAAAAATATGCAAGATTTTGCAACAGGGAAAAAGTACAATACAGCATAGACAATTACATAAAATAAAAAGTATAAAAACAGAAACTTACTAAACTTGTGCCATGCGGTGGCTTCTACAAATTTAGGAAGGGAAATACTCTGAGAAATATGGATCAGTCCTAAATAAGAGGCAACTTCCTGGATTTGACATTATCATAATGTGGCATTTGATTTTATCAACGCCACTTATACCCGCATAAATCCCCTCTGATGACCTCATGTGGGGGCTTTTTATGAGATGCATTTCCAAAAAATTATCAAATCCCAGCTTCTGGGATATTTCTACTCCTGAACGTCCCACGCAAAAGATATTACCACCATATTTTCTATTATGAATTTATCTTTCCATTGATAGGAGACATGACATGGATATTGTTATCCAACTGGTCAATATTCATTTTTGGGGTGATAGGGATGTCACACAGTTATGAAAGAATATCTCTTACTTTCCTATGTCTGTCCTGATGTCAAAATTGTATTTCTCATATTTATAGGACCTATGTGTACCCCAGTATTGCTGATGTTCTACTGGTGCCTCAATGGTAAGAAGAGCCCTTTCATCACAGTACCTGAATGCATCAGAAGGCCAATTGTCTTTTTCCCAGCAATACTACAATTCTTAATAGCCTTTTCACTGTGGGGGTACAGCCATAGGCTCTATTTTAATTATGCCTTCATTCTTCCATCTTTGCTGGAAGTTCCTGAGAGGGAAGGGGGAGTGCAGCTTCACTGTGTGGGAATTGTAACACAGGAGGGGGAATCACTATCCTTGAGTGCTATGTGCTTGCTCTTAGGACAGTGGAAAACATATTTGGCTTATTATACTTTTCTGACAATCATATTTCCTATCCATGGAAAAGTAAAATCATGATAGGATATATGGCATTAAAATCTACCACCTGGGATCTCCAGGGGTGAAGAAATCCCATAATTCTCTAGAAACTAGAGCAGGGGATTCAAACTCGGCTGGGTATGGGGCCACATATAGAAAAAAATTTATCTTGGACGGCTGCATTCTATGTAGGACTAAGTAAAATTTTTAGTAATACCATATATAATGTCCCCAGCCTGGTCTCCTTCTTGTAGTAATGTCCCCATTATGGTTCCCTTCTTGTAGTAATATCCCCATCCTGGTCCTCATCTTGTAGTAATATCCCCATCTTGGCCTTCATTTTGTAGTAATGTCCCCATCCTGATCCCCTTCTTGTAGTAATGTTCACATCCTAGTACCCATTTTGTAGTAATGTCTCCATCCTGATCCCCTTCTTGTAGTAATGACCCCATTCTGGTTCCCATCTTGTAGTAAAATCCCCATCCTGGTCCACTTCTTGTAGTAGTAATGTCCCCATCCTGGCCCTCATCTTGTAGTAATGCCCCCATTCTGATCCCCTTGTTGCATTAATGACCCCATATTGTAGTAATGGCCCATTCAGATCCCCTTCTAGCAGTAATATGCAAATGGAGTCTGTGGAGCCTTGTTTAAGAGTCTCAAACATGGGACTTGCCAGTTATCCCTCAAGGGAAGGAGCTAGCCCTGGGGTGGACTCCTTGTGGAGACCACCATAACCACCATATTAAGTGGCCTTTTCAGTCACCATCCTGCTCAGTTACAAGCTTAAGGATATGACAAAGGAACTACCAAAGCCAGTTATCCATCCACAGACAGCTGTTTGCGGGTATTGCCCCTCATCAGTGTGGAGTAGGAGTCTGTCTAAAGGAGCAATGCCTGGTAGACCAACATCACAACACTCTCACTGATCTCAGGGAGACCAGTCAAGGAAAACACTGCGGGCAGCTGGCTAAAGCGCTCAAACACAGCAAAATCCATGGTGCATTGCCCCCTGGGAATTTGAATATGCAAATGGAGTCCGTGGAGCCTCGTTTAAGAGTCTCAAACACGGGACTAGCCAGATATCCCTCCAGGGAAGGACCTGGCTCTGGGGTGGACTCCTTGTGGAGACCACCATAACCACCATATTAAGTGGCCCTTTCAGTCACTATCCCGCTCAGTTACGAGCTTAAGGATATGAAAAGGGAATTACCAAAGCCAGGTATCCATCCACAGACAGCTGTTTCGGGGTATTGCCCCTCATCAGTGTGGAGTAGGAGTCTGGCTAGGTGGGAGCAATGCCTGGTAAACCAACATCACAAAGCACTCACTCATCCACAATTCAGTCACCTGCCTACAGACATTGCTGTGCTCGGTCAGCTTCCTAAGCTTGCGGCTATTCCTTTCTCGATATGTGCCAGCAGAAGTATGAGACTCTATTGCCTGTTACATTGTGTGTTTTGTTTAGTATGTGTTATATGCCTTTGACTGTTAGGGGTGCAATAAAGTCTTACCATTGTGTGGTTCAGATACCCTGTGTTGTCTGAGTAGTGTTCTGCTCACGGTTAAGGAGTTCGGGCATTCAGTTGGGATGAGCCATGGTCCATGTGGTCTTTCTAAAGGCGGCTGGGTCAGTGGATGAAGGCACCCACTGACCCCCCCTGTGTCTCCACAGAATTAATGGCCACATATTGTAGTAATGCCCCAATTCTGATCTCCGTCTAGCAGTAATGGCCCCACATTGTAATAATGCCCCCACTCTGATCCTCTTGTGGTAGTAATAGCTTCATATTATAGTAATGTCCCCATTCTCATCCCCTTCTGGCAGTAATGGCCCCATATTATATTAAAGCCCCCACTCTGATTCCCTTGTAGTAGTAGTAATAATAATAATCTTTATTTATATAGCACCAATATATTCTGCAGTGCTTTACAATTCAGAGGTTCATGTACAGTCATAAGTAACAGTTATAAAAAATACAATAATTAAAAAGAAAAATTATGATGACCCTGCTCACTAGTGCCTACAATCTACAATGAGGTGGGGGTGACACATATTACAAGTGCTTATCTACAATGATGATCAAGCCAACTTTAGGAAATGGGGAATAGATAAGAGCTGCATGAGTGGCCACCAGTCATTCTTTACAATGATTTTGGGTCTGATGGTGTCAATAGGTTATGTCTAAATTACTTAGATTAGGGAGCATGATAGGCCGCCCTAAACAGATGTGTTTTTAGGGAGTGCCTGAAACTATGTAAATTATGGATAGTCCTAATTTGTTTGGGTAGAGTATACCAGACTATTGGTGCAGTTTGGGAGAAGCCTTGGAGTTTTGGAGTGGGAGTTTTGGAGTGGAAGGTTTGGATTAGTGCAGATGTTAGTCTAAAGTCACTTCCAGAGCAAAGAGAACGTGTGGGGTCAAAGAAAGAGATGAGGGTAGAGATGTAGGGAGGTGCTGCACTGTGAAGAGCTTTGTGGGTGAGAACAAGCAATTTGAATTGGATCCTATAGTGTATAGGCAGCCAGTGCAGTGACTGGCACAGAACGGAAGCATCCAAATAACAGTTTGCCAAATAGGTGACCCTGGCTGCTGCATTAAGGATTGACTGTAGAGGAGAAAGTCTAGTGCGGAGGAGGCCAGTTAATAGAGAATTACAAACAAGGTGTGAGTGGATCAGGGCCACAGTGAGGGTTTTCATTGTTTCCATGGTGAGAAAGGGGCAGATTCTAGAGATCTTCAGATACAAACAACAAGAATGGGTATGGCAGCAGCTGTGATACAGTATGCTTTTATAGTGGCTGTGACTCTCACAACCACACAAGGTGAGCCTCTTATGCCTATTTAGGTAATATTTTATCTCTCAGACTCTTCATCCTCCCTGCTTTAATTTTCTGAGATAATGACATTTGGGTTTTCATTGGCTCTAAGCCATAATGATCAACATTAATATTTAATCACCTACAGTTACTTGGTACCAGTTTCATATGCAAAAAGAAGGCTCCCTTTCAACAGGCTGTTTGCCAATACTAAAAAATAGTCTTTGATTGATTAAAAAATAATAAGTGGAGGCATAATCACCTTCAGCTCCTATATGAATCTAGCATAGCTCACTACAGTGGTCTTAGCCAGCTCCTGAAGCATCTTCAAATCCAGCACAGCAGATTTCAGAGGTCTCGGCGGGCTCTTGAAGCATCATCTACACTGTTTTTAAGTCCCAGAACTGCTGCAGCCTGTAATTAGCTATAGTGGTTGTGACGACATAGACTCTTTTAATGCATAATATAGGATGGTGTCTATAGTCTGTAGCCAGACAACATTTGTATTTTGTATTACAAGAAATTGATGCGGTCAACACCGTAGTAAGCACAACTATTGTTTCCTCAGACCATTTACCATGTTGCCAATTATCCATCTCCCTGGCTGAGGGTTAGTGCTCGGACATCCCTATGGCAGGTGTGCAGCTGGAAGGGGTGACCGACCAAGGAAAGGTCGAGGTGGAACTTGAGGTCAGCGTTCCCACACCTGTTTTTGTGAAGGCTGAGCAGGAAGAGGGCGAGTTGGAGTTTATGGACAGCGCCCCTACCCTTGTTGCTTTGGGAACTAACCCGGAAGAGGTCGTGGTGGAACTTATAGACAGCGTCCCCATGCCTGCTATTTTGTAGACTGACCAGGAAGAGGTTAATGTGGAGCTTATAGACAGCGTCCCCACACCTGCTTTTGTGGAGACTGACAAGGAAGAGGATGATGTAGGATTTGTGAGCAGCCTTCCCACACCTGTTGTTTCAGGGGCTAACCTGGAGGAGGTTGAACTGGGGCTCATGAATGGCCTCCTCACATCTGTTGTTTTGCGTGCTGACCCAGGACATAGACTATTCAACCAGTTTGTCACAGCCATAACCCACATCCAAGAAGCCAAGCAGCACCCTGATGTGGATCTTGCTGCCACTCTTACTGAGGATAACCCACTTTCCCAGCCCCCATATTTCTCTTCTGAGCCATCAACAGTGAGTAAACCTAACCAGACTGTGGTCATTGAATGGGGGGGGGGAATTGATAGCAAGAAGTTTATAGGAGCCCAACTCCTGAACCCCATCTTAGTGCTTGTCCGCGATATGTCTGCCCATCCTGGGTGAGGTAATCTGGGGGAGGTGTATAACTGGAAGCCTCGATTGCTAACCTCACCATTAAAAAAGACAATGCCGCCAAGAGGAGAAGGATGATCAGAAACTTACCACATCTGACTTCCCTGTCAAGCTAAATTAGAAGGGGTAATAATGTGATGACACGGATTCTTTTAATGTATAACAACATAGGATGGTTTCTTCTGTAGCCAGACAATATTTATATTTTGTTTGCTACCTTGTGATAAGCCACTCATTGTGCCTACAAGAGTTGTAGATGCCTGCTAGTGTTTAACGTTTGTATTATAATTATTTCACCCATTTGTCAGAGAAGGTTCAGAGAACTTAATTATGCTAACCGTCCATTGTATTACTATGTGTACTGCTAGATTCTATGTAAATTATCTGTCTCTGAGTCTCCCCTGCCAGCAATGCAATAGTACTAGAGATATTATGTATGCGGCTTGAAATCTAGCCAATGAGAGCAGAGTTTTAGTAAACCAATCATGAAGTTCCCAATGTTTCAATTTAGTGGTCAGGGGGGATATAAGCAGATCTGTTCATTAACCAGAGTGATTTGTTTTGTGGCCTGAGTCTAGGGATTTCGGTGCTGACTAGAGGTGCACGAGACTTGATATATGCAGCTAATCTAGGATCTACGAATCCGAGTTGCTGGCCATAATGCCAATCCTAGCACTTCGATGCCGACCAAGGGGATCAGAACCTGGATTGTATTACCACATGGACTTCAGCATCGAATGTTAGGATTCGGCTGGGATAGCAAAGACTACATAAGAAAGCAACACAGGTTGGGACAATCCAGTCACCTGGCTACAGACTGTGCTGTGCTAGCTCAGCTTTCTAAATATGGCGTTATTCCATTTTTCGGTGGGTACCCGCCAAAAGCGGGGTGCTGCTGGTTTGGAGTAAGTAGCCCTGAGGCATGAATATTATAATCCCTGGTGAGCCAGCGGAAGGATGAGAAACTGTTGTCTGTTACATTTTATGTTTGCTGGTTATTTGTTATATGCTGTTAACTGTTGGGGATCCGATTAAATGTTATTATTATGGTTCCCTCACCCTGTGTTGTCTGAGTAGTGTTCCGCCCACGAATAAGGAGCTCGGGTGTTCAGTTTGGGATGAGCCCTGGTCCATGCTGTCTTTCTAAAGGCGGTCGGGCCAGCAGACGAGAGCACCCACTGACCCCCGTGTCTTCACAGTGGTCAGGTGACTAGAGGAGCGTAACATTCTCGTGTCACCTAACCCTTGCAGCCTAATACAAGCTGCAGTGGTGTTGGGACTCCAGACACCAGTTCTGGAGCCAGCAGAGACCACTGTTCCAGTAGTCTGTTATGTATTTGCTGGGCCACAACTTATTATTTTTAATCAATCCATTGCTACGAAAACTTGCTTTGTTACTGTATAACATCCCCTTTAATATAGTTTTACATAGATTATGCTGTATGATAGTTTCAGAAAGTATGTATTAGTCGAGAATGAATATGTTTCATAGCTATTGCTTATTAATCCTTCACCACTTGAATTTGCATATGCAGGGGACAGCCCAATCCTACTGACATTACAGGAAGATGAAGGGATCAGTTTTTTGTTATTCATAGCATTAACTTTAGTGTTTATCTAGCACTTCTCAAATCTATATCTAAACAAATGTGCGGGAGAAATTATTCTGTCAAAAACACAAAAGATGACTACTCGGTTGTGATCCGTCCAAATGCTTAACTGACTGAGTGGCTCTCCCCACCTCTTTAATCATAAGGAAATTACACCTACATCCAATATTAATAGACTTAAGACTTCTTCCTTTTTCTAAGTAATTTTAGAGTTTTGCAATATTTAAACACTTCTGATGTATGTGTAAACAAGTAAACGGATGCAGGAGTGAGTCAGTAAGTGGTTCGCAGCCATCAGATGAATAATTGGGTCTTGTATTGATTGGAAGACATTTTGGAACCATTGGCTCTTGGGACCTTATATCCAAAAGGCAGCAAATCCTCTGTCCATTCTGTGCAGCCGACATAGAGGGGTTGATATCTTTGGAGCAGTGTGCTCTCTGACCATAGGGTGTTTTGGTTTAAAGACCACCTTGTCTGTGGTCCATTTTAGATCGGGCAAATTCTGGATATATACCGCATCTTTCTGTGGGGAAGTTGAGGGTCAAATTAGTGTACAGTAGGTGGGGATAACCTTCCTTGGCCACTGTTCATATCCTGATGTTGAGCCTACTGATACAGCTTTTGGGGCTAATCTCTTGCATCTCCTAGCACAATTCATGGGCCCACTTCAGTTCAGTATGAGTATCCCCTGAATATGTTTCATTGTGGCTCTGGACCATGCAAGCTACAGTTGGTGCTTCTTGTTCCTGTACTCTTGCTTCAGCTCTAAGCTCAAAAAGACTCATATTGAAGTTGTAGAGGAGATTATTTCTTAGGCCTGCAACTAATTGGTCCCTTAACACTTCATCTGTGGGGCCTAACCCACTGTGCTCACCATCACGTCTTGCAATGCATTTGCATATTGGGTTACTGTCTCATCTTTCTTCTGGTCATGATGGAAGAAGCGCATATGCAAATGAACTAAGTCAGTGGTGTTGCCATACATATCCTCTATGGTTTCCACCACTTGTATTACTGTGCTACAGTCCCTTGGGCTTCTAAAAATTACTGTATGTCAGACCTCTCGAGCCAACGTCAGTAGTTCTGAATCTGACTGTAATGGTACCTTTACACGCCGCGACGGCAGGCTGGATACATCCCGCTACTTCACGTGCACGAGCACGCTCAAACGGTTACAAACGGTCAACGCACCCTCTTTACACGCCGCCACAAGGTGCGCTACGCCACGCTACATCTATAGCTAGCTACATCGCCGGATGTCTCAAGTAGCCAGCTGTAGCTCATTTACACACCGCTATAACCAGCTACTATGGGCGGACCTGGTGCAGCAGGGACAGCACATAGGCGTGCCTCAATTGTGGAGTACGAGCCGTCCGTACGCTGATAGGACGAAGCAATAAAATCCTGATTGGGCAGGCATCGCAGGAGGCTGAGTAATACAGCACGCTTGAGCGATTGTGTAGTGTAACTCGTCAGCTCCTTAAATATGCCTCCCTATGCAGCGACTACCAATCGTCAAGCAGCAGCTTCCACCAATGATCGCACATGGGGCGCGGTAACATGGAGCCAGGGTCACGCCTTTGCTACATTGCAGCTACATCGCAGGCTGTCCCGAGTTCCCTTCCGTTGCCTCTTTACACGCCGATACAGCTCGCTACCATCGGTGATGTAGCCATCAGTTTTCGAGCAGACCTAGGAAACAGATGTATCTGTTGCCGGCTGTAGCGTCACGTCTTCAGACGCCGCTACGACGGGCTACATTGGCGCTACAAGCTACATTTGTAGCCTGTAGCGGGATGTATCCAGCCTGCCGTCGCGGCGTGTAAAGGGCCCTTAAGGCAGGTGTCATTGGGTGCATCCTTAAAATACACCTCAAATGTTCAATCCAGTCCTTCAATGGTAAGTTATCACCTATAATCTTTGGTATATGGTTGAGCATAGCTTCCAGGCGAAGACTCCTGCCACTTGCCTCTGTTACCAACTATTTAACCATTTCTGTGCCCAAGTGGCGCATCCTGAAGACTATGCCAAGTGTAAACAGGTGTATGAATACAGCAAAACAGAGAATGCAGACTCAGTGATAACAGTGGAACAAGTCTGAGTTTTATTAACAATTTACAGTTTCAACGAGGCAACGTACAACGTCATCCTGCCCGGATATGACGCTATTTGCGCCATACCAGCTAATACGCCCATAAAGCAGGGCGAGGAGGACTTGGATTTCTTATCACACCCATCGGGGCGTGATAATGAGCGGCTCAGGCAGGCTTAGGAGCGCACAGTGAACGCCCTGTGAGACTTATTCAGGGAGCAGAAGTCGCACTTTCAGTAAGTATAAAAGGCTAGATTTCCTCTTTCATAGGGAGCATTTCCAACACAAGAGCAACGTTGGAAATGATTTGTGAGGGTGCAAGGACAGGTATTCAGAGGCTTGGGGGTGATTATGAGGGGTCAGGTTCACTTTAAGGCAAAAAAGTTGCTTAAATTTGGATAGAAAGGACTGTAAAATATTTTTTCTGATGGAAAGTAGGCCAAATACTATATATATAAAAAGGGAGAGGGATGTACAACCCCATATTTAGAAAATATTCCTTTATTTTCAGAGGGTGCTGATAGTAATATTAAAACAATGATTAACAAAGATAGAGAAAAGGTACAGTACAAGGTAAGCTCTCAACTCATCAATTACAAAAAAGTGACAAAGTTTATATATTGTATAGTTAAAAACATTTAAAACACTCACCAGACATCAACACAACCCTATAAGAGCCTCATTTTGACCTGATTTTGGCTGTCATAGATGACTTACATTGATAACTTTTGACATAACTTCTGACCTCCAGCCAGTGAAGTGTTATGGGCACACGAATGCACCACAGGACCAGAGAGGCACTGAAGAAGGATGAAAACGTCAGAGCGTAAGTATATTAATAGGAGCAGGGAACTTAGATTCAACTTTAACTTTTGATTTCCCTTGCCCCACTCATATACTTATCCTCCGTTATTTTAATCCTTTTTTGGCGCTGCTCCAATACTGTGGCGCCATCTTGTGCCAGTAAATTTTCATTGGACAGAAGTCAGATGGTATTTAAAAAGGTCTCAATGCAAGGCTATGAGAGCCAGAATAAGGTCAGAATAAGGCTCCTATAGAGTTGTATTGAGTTGTGAACTTCAGCTTGCTTCATAAAATACTTAAGGTGTCAGCAGGTCACAAATCACAGGAGCCAAGCTGAAAACAGATGAGGTCGTTGGCAGGTGCGTATAAGATGGGAGGCAGGGGACTTACATTTAAAGCATCACTCCAGTGCTGAAATAAAAAAATAAAAAAAACTAAATGCTGATGTGGAGCTTTAAAGGTGCACTTCAAAATTAGAAAATGATTTGATATTTTTTTCCACAAACAGACCACTCTTACTCAGGGCCATATTTGGAGTTCCTGCCGCCCTAGGCACTTTCAGTGGTCGCTCTCCTCCCCCCACTGATCAGTCAGACTAAGCGTATATGCACGGACATAGCATTTTATTTTTCAGGCAAATCCGCAAATAAATACTAACTAGAATGAACTCAAGCACGGCAATGTAAAAATGACTTGCTGTTCATTTGTTCAGTCTTTTGAGGTTTTTCTCTTTAAGGCTGCTTTGACATCAGCGTTTTTTCAATCGTGGCAGATCCGGTATCAATTATTTTAGAAAAAATATTTTCCTTTAGGAGGTAACTTACATTTTAATTACCGTATATACTCGTGTATAAGCCGACCCGTGTATAAGCCGACCCCCCTACTTTTGCCCCCAAAAACTGGGAAAACTTATTGACTCGCGTATAAGCCGAGGGTGGACTCCAGCACAGGTATACAACCCCCAGCAGTGAGGTATACAGCCCCCAGCAGTGTGGTATACAGGCCCCAGTAGTATGGTATACAGCAGCCCCCAGTGGTATACAGCAGGCCCCCAGGCGTATAAGCAGGCCCCCAGGGGTATAAGCAGGCCCCCAGGGGTATTCAGCAGGCCCCCAGGGGTATTCAGCAGGCACCAGGGGTATCAACAGGCCCCCAGGGGTATACAGCAGGCCCCCATGGGTATACAGCAGGCCCCATGGGCATCAGCAGGCCCCCAGGGGTATCAGCAGGCCCCCAGGGGTATACAGCAGGCCCCCAGGGGTATTCAGCAGGCCCCAGGGGTATCAGCAGGCCCCCAGGGTATCAGCAGGCCCCCAGGGGTATCAGCAGGCCCCCGGGGGTATCAGCAGGCCCCCAGGGGTATCAGCAGGCCCCCGGGGGTATCAGCAGGCCTCCGGGGGTATCAGCAGGCCCCGGGGGTATCAGCAGGCCCCCGGGGGTATCAGCATACCCTATAAACTTGTATTGCATGAAACTGCAACTCCCAGCATTTCTTTAACAATGGTAAGGAGATAATTGGAGTTGTTGTTGATACCAGCCATCCTCAAACTATGCAAAATACAGGAGGCACAGTACTGATTAGTAGTTGCAGGTAGCATGTAAAGAGTAAGAAAGGGGTGGTCCGAAGGCAAAGTAATTTTCATTCCAAATCCCTATCTGTTTAGTGCTGTGAGGTTAGTGCATACCCAGTGCATATGGAGGACTCGCTTGTAGCGTAAAATTGACACCAACTCGTGTTTTTATGTAACAAATGTCCACCCATTTATTATTCACCACACATATAACATAAACCAGGTAACCACCTCTCCATCGAACACTAGGAGCACTAACGACAGCTCCAATGGTGGTCACGGCCGCCGGGCCTTATCTTTACTTTACACATACATTTAATATTAATATCTATCGTCGGGATCACATCATAACCTAACCATCGATCCCAATGGTGGTTCCAGCTGTCGGGCTCCATTTATAATATCTATTTACATGCTACATAACCCGGAACCCCTTCTACGAGACATTTGTGGTCTCAGTGCATGGTACGTGTTCCCACCTTACGGAACACCAGAGACACACACACCCACCAGGATCCGGGTACAACCCTGTTCACACAGGTCTCATACAGACTGCTATACTGCAGACAGCCTACACACATTCATCCAAAGGTCAACGGGACCATAACATGACCTATGGTCGGTCTCAATGGCGGCTACGACCGCCTGGCCCTTGAGCCATACTCGGTCTCATACCACACGGCATAGTACAGGCTCCAGCCTGAGCCTGACCGGGAACTTACACACTGCATGTGGTCCATCATACTACATCCATGGAGGACATAAATACTGCTCCACACACACACAGCCCATCATACAATATCCATGGTGCTGCTGCCCTCCCAGGCACGGAACAGGAATTGGCAAACCTGAGTTACGGGTGAACCCGGCGTCCCCAAGGTCTCCTTCTTAAGTCTGAGTGAGCACCCTCCAGGGTCGGCCAAGGCTCCCCTACTCTAGGGACCTTCTTAACCCCTACGTCCGGCCGCAGGCTCTCACACACTCCGTCAGAGGGACAGGTGCCTCCCACGTAGAGAAGGGCAGGCTTCCCTCACGTCCCAAAGGGATGGAACGCCTCTGACTTTCACATTCTCACTGGCTGGATATTTCTCACAGACTGAACTCCTTCTTTCTCTTCTGACTGAACACCAGGCAGCTTCTTATCCTGGCTGCCTCTCACACCTGCAATGTAGTGCTTTCAATCAGCATCCACTCTCAGCCACAGACCTGGCTGCAGTTAACCCTTTGTGCACGGGTTAGGTGAACAATTACCACACAGTCTAAGACATTGGTACCATTAACCCACTGTACACTGGTCAAGTCTAACACAGCAATCACACAGAGTAAAACAGGCTCATGTGAACAGGCTCTTGTGCTGTATGCCGGCCATGAGCTAACCATGCCTGGCCATACCTCACAAAGCCCATGTGATGCACCCCGGCCATGGGGCACCATGCCGGCCGGTCATCACAGTGCCAAAATCTAAACTATTTTCTATTATACTTGCATTAATAATTAGTGCTTCCCTAACTGCACTATTTAACCACTATTCTCTTTTTTATATACTTGCTTTTTGATGACTCTTAGTTGGAGAATCCCAGTGAATGCTGGAATAGTAAAATAAGATGACATCTGGGGCAGAGGCTGCAGTCACTACCGCAGCCCTGATCCCTCCCTGAAGTAAAGCGTGATCAATGACACTCATCACAGGCGCTGGTCTTGCTGATGTGCACTGTCCGATTTGCACAACGACAACACACATTTTCTGTTGCTGGCTTAGGTCAGCAGTAACAAGCTGGCACCAGAGCAGTGACAGAATCTCAGGTGTGCAGAGACCAGCCCCACGAGTGACAACACTGGGCTCCATATGCAGGGTATTGTGACACCGCTCTGGTGCTGGCTCGCTGCTGCTGATCAGAAGTGGCAATAGAGATTGTGCTGTTTTGTGTACATCGCGCAGAGACTAGCCAAGCCCCTGAAATGACTGTCACTGATGATGCTTCATGTCAGGGAGGGGCAGAGGCTGTAGCAGTGACCATAGCCTCTGCCCCTATGACTCTTCATTTGAGTGTTTCAGCATGCACCATGCATTGGCATTCTCAAACAAAGCATCATCAAAAAGGAAAAAGGGAAAAAATAGAACAGCAATTAGTGTGGCTAGGGAACGATAGGGAATTTTTAATGCAAATATACTAGAAAAAAAGTTATATTATGGCACTTAATAGAGATTTAGAATGACATTTACTTTGCCTTAGGACAACCCCTTTAATTTTTAGGAGATATCTTTTCTTAGGTCCATGCTTCCCCCTCCCCCATACACAACCCATGTTGTGCTGCCCTCTCTCCCATACACGTCACGTTATGCTGTCCCCTTTGCCGTACTGATCCATATTATGCTGCTCCCTTTCCTATACACAACCCATGTTATGCTGCCCCCTCTCCCATACACGTCACGTTATGCTGCCCCCTTTCGCATACTGATCCCATGTTATGCTGCCCCCTCGCCAATACACATCCCATGTTACGCTGCCCCCTCTCCCACACGCAACCCATGTTATTCTGACCCCATCTCCCATACTGATCCCATGTTATGCTGACCTTTTTCTCATACTGATCCCATGTTATTCTGCCCCCTCTCCCACACACATCCCATGTTATTCTGTCCCCTTTCCTGTACTGATCCCATGTCATGCTGCCCCTCTCCCATACTGATCCCATGTTATGCTACCCCCCTCCCGTACTGATCCCATGTTATTTTGACCCCTTTCCCATACTGATCCCATGTCATGTTGCCGCTCTCCCATACTGATCCCATGTTATTGTCAAGCCCCAGGCCCTGGGGTACTCGGGTATCAGGCTCAGAGGGGTTCACGGGGGTGTCATGGGTGGCGGTGTCTGAGCCCGTGGCCTGGGTGACACTTCAATAGAGGGGTTATGTACAGGAGCTAAGAGTTATTGTCACGTGACACCACCTGTAGTACCTGGGTCACCAGCGCTGCCACAGTCCTGCGGAGGGTGATGATATTGCAGAAAGGATGGCAAAGCTCCCTAGAGGTGGAGCTGGTCCTCCAGGGCAGCGTAGGGAAAAGGGGCAGCTTGGAGTGGGACTTGAGGCCAGGGTAGGAAACAGTAAGGCAGTCTATAGAGAGTCTGGGGACGGAGAGGAATAACACTCCTAATAGCACACATTCTGAAGAAAGTTTCTTTTACCTTTTACTTGTGGTATTTACAGGTAAAGATGTCCAGGGCACTGTCGGGCGACCAGGTGCACAGTGAGTCTCCACAGCAAGTGGGTATAAGGCCTCCTCAGGTTCCCTCCTCAGAAGCCCTGTCAGTATGTAACACAACTGGCCTCCTCACTTTCTCTGGTCCTCTCTCTCCTCCTGTGCGGTCCACGGGTTACCCTCTCTGATCACTGCTGTGTGATTCCACACTACGGTGTCTGGCTCCCTCTTGCTGGGTATGCAGGGGACCGGGTGACTGAAGTCCCCACAGTGTGCCGGGGTTTTCTGCAGTCCTAAAGTGCTCCTGCAGGTGCGGTTCCCCGAAGTCCGGTACGTCTTGGGTAAACTTCCACTAGTTCCTCTACTCCCTTGGCTAAGCTCCGTGCCTTCTGTCCCCACTCCTAGGCTTGGCTGAACAGCAGAAGGACCACTCCTGGTCACTGGTTCGGGCCTAACCAAGGCACCAAACACCAAGACGTCTTCGCAGCTCTCCTAGCATCTGCACACTCTAACTAACTCCTCCCCAGCAGCAGTATTTATAGTGGACCTCACCTAAAGTCAGTGAGTCTAGCTCCCCCTACTGTGTCGGGGTGGAAGATGAGTCTAGCTCCCCAGCTGTGCATTAGGGAAGGCTGTGGCTACCTGCGTGAGCAGGGTGCCACATTATGCTACCCCATACTGATCCCATGTCATTCTGCCTCCTCTCCCATACTGATCCCATGTCATTCTGCCCCCTCTCCCATACTGATCCCATGTCATTCTGCCCCCTCTCCCATACTGATCCAATGTCATTCTGCCCCCTCTCTCATACTGATCCCATATTATACTGCCCCCTCTCCCATACACATCCCATGTTATTCTGACCCCTTTCCCCTACTGATCCCATGGTATTCTGCACCCTCTCACATACTGATCCCATGCTATGCTGCCCTCTCTCTCATACACATCCTAGCTCCCCTCTTCCATGCGGATCCCAGCTGCCCCCCTCCCCTGTCCCCCTTGTGGATCCCAGCTATTTCCTGTCCCCCGTGTGGATCCCAGCCGTCCCCTGTCCCCCATGCAGATCGCAGCCATCCCTTGTCTCCCATGCAGATCCCAGCCGTCCCCTGTCCCCCGTGCAGATCCCAGCTGTCCCCTGTCCCCGTGCAGATCCCAGCTGCCCCCTGTCCCCTGTGTGGATCCCAGCTGCACCCTGTCCCCGTGCAGATCCCAGCTGCCCCCTGTCCCCGTGCAGATCCCAGCCGCCCCCTGTGCCCCATGCGGATCCCAGCTGCCCCCTGTGCCCCATGCAGATCCCAGCCACCTCCTGTCCCCCGTGCGGATCCCAGCCACCCCTTTTGCCTGGTGGGGATCCCAGCCGACCCCTGTGCCCCATGTGGATCACAGCTATCCCCTGTGCTCTGTGCGGATCCCAGCCATCCCCTGTGCCACGTGCATATCACAGCCGACCCCTGTGCTCGGTGCGGATCCCAGCTGTCCCCTGTGCTCGGCTCAGATCTCAGCCGCCCTCTGCGCCCTGTGCGGATTCCAGTTGCCCCCTGTGCCCCATGCATGTCACAGCCCGCCCCAGTATCTTTGGCTGTGTAGCGCCTACTTTAGCTATGGTGGCCTCTCTCCTTCTCTGCGGTGCTCTGGACTGACGTCGGCAGTGAAGGGGTGAACTGCCATCAGGAGCGTCTGCACCAGCAGCACAAGAGGTCAGGGAGCCACCTGTCCGGAGCTCTCAGGACCAGGAAGTAAAGGGCAAGGAGCATCATTCATCAGAGTCTTATAGACACTGATGAATGAGCACAGGACGGACCCCTGCTGCCTCCGCCGCTACTGACACCCCCTCCCCTGCAAAGACTGAAGCTGACTCGCCCAGGGGTTTGGGGTACTCGGATCCCGGGCGTTGCTGCTGGATCCTGTCACTGGTGGTCAATGCCCGGGTCCGTGGCCTTGGTGGTCGCTGAAAAATGTTGAAATGAAAATAATAAAAGTGTATTGTTCGTGACGCTACCTGCAGTGTCTGATGATGACACCAGTGCTACTTCAGACCTCTGGGGATGGTGTTATTGTAGCCGGTTGGTCTTGCTCCCTGCAGGTAGAGCAATGTCCCCTGGGCAGTGATGCTGTATTAACTGGAAGGCGGCTCTGCAGGTGAGAAGCTGTCTGATCCCTCACAGTGGGAAAGAACAACACACCACACGTAGCTGAGTCTCTGCACCGGTTTACTGGTCACGTTCAAGTTCAACAACAGGTTTACAGTGACGGGTAGCTGGCCTGGGTAGTGACCAATGAATGGGGTGTTCGTCTGTGGCTCTCAAGATGTTTCTCTCAGCTTCGCCCTCTGTCCTTCCTAGTATTGAAGTCTGGCCTGCGTGGAACCCGACTTGACCTCCTGCTCTCTCATCTGTAACTCTACGCTCATGTAGGAACCTTCTCCGGATTGCCGCACCTCTGGAGATTTTCCGCGGGTCCTGGCTCCTTGTTTGGCTATTGTTACAGGTGACTGGGATGCTGAAGACTCCTCGGTTTGACCGGTGTTGGCGGCTCAGAGTTAGACTTGCCTGCACCGCTCCCGGAGCTGGTACTCTGCTCCATGGACTGGGATCCTCCCTGACCAGTAGGTAGACGGTCTGATGCCGGGTGTTAGCACACACCCTCAGGCTCCCCTTTTCTCATCTGGGTCACCGCTCTTTCTGGGTGCCCTCCCTGAACGTCACCTAAAGGGTCCTCCTTGACCTTTCTTCCACTCCACTGAACTCTTCTTCTACTCTGCACTTTTCCCGCTCTCCACTACCCACCTATATAACCTCTCACTGGGATTGGTTACACCCTGGTAATAGGTTTAACCAATTGGCCCCCTGAGCTAGGTGTGTGGTGGATGCAGGATGAAAGCCACATAGGAACCTCCCCCTTCGTTGGCCACAGGGATACCGCACATGCTGGTGGTCTGCGTGCAGTACCCCTTCGTGGCGCATCGACCAGTGGGGCGCCAAAAAATCATTCTTCACTCACGTCTTGCAAGTTCAGTGGCCAGTTCATGTGTGTCAAGATCCATTTAAGCTAGGGAAAAGGAAAGAAATAGTAGTATAGCTCGCCAAAAACCCTTATTGCAGTAAAAAAACTAAGGATTTTTAATTTGATTTAAAACGGTATGCCATTTTAAATCAAATAAAAAATCCTTTGTTTTTTTTATAATACGGGTTTTTGGCCAGTTTGTGTAAGGCACCCACTATACCGCTATTTCTTTCCTTTTTCTCAAGCATACACTGTCCCTCTGCAGCATTGGGATTGTGGAGATGCTACCTCTAACTCTGAGCCTTAACCCTATACAGATGTATAGCATTTACTGATTGCTAGCAACACCTTGCCTGGGAATTGTTTTCCATCTTTTCGGAGCGGCGTCTGAGTGAGGAACTGATTGTCGGCGTTATCCGCCATAAATCCTGCCTTTGATCTGCCCCTGGATGTAGTAACAAGGACGCGAATCCCACTGCTATTACCTGTGTTGTGCCAGCCTGCACAACCAGAGAACTTGAGTGTAACAACTCACCTAACTGTATAATCACTGTGGTAATCAATTACACATAGGAGCACTTTTTTCTCTTGTCTTTTGTATTACAAGAACCATTCAAGAAAGTCAGCAGGTTTTTCCTATGTAATCTGAATACAGCATGCTGTAGGGGTTAGAACACAAATGTAATCAATGCTTCGCTCATAAATGTTTGTGATGCTGTTTACTTGCAATGATTGTTTTAGCACCATGAGATTTTTATTGCTTGGCGAACACCAGCAGCATTTGGCAGGTAGTCCAACAGACCCTATCAACTCACTGTCTATAGATATTGTCTATATAGAGCCTGATGGGAGTGGGATTAGATTTATCTCTCTGCTGTATGCTAAAACTAACATATCTGATTGAGTTTGAACCACTGCACTCAATAAACTAAGTTTTACTTAGTTGAATTTAGGTTCTTTTTGCCTTTTCTGTTCTCAGATGAGATAGCAAAAACCAGCTGACATATTTCCTTTTAGATTCTGCAGATTTATAACCTTTAACAGGCTTTGTTGATTTTTTCCTTCTGTATCTTTTGCAGTATATGCTTAAGTTTTATTTCTGGAGTATACAATATGTAGAGTGTTTATTACACCTGGATTACTCTCCCCACCTTCCCCCTAGTAGGTAGATATCTCCTCTGCTCCAGCGAGGGCTGCTGACTAGAGATAAGCGAACCTTCCTCGAACATGTTTGCAGATTTCAAATTTGGCATGAACATTCCAGATTCGGCTCGAGATCGAAAATCTTAGCAATTTCCCCCAAAAATCGGCAAACCGGCTATGTTTGTAAAAAAGTTTGAAATTCAAAATGGCCCTAAAACTTTCCCTGTTTGTTTGGGACCAAATGGCTAGCCAGAAGACCCGCTGGCTGGAGACAACACCTAACCTTATGGTTAGGAATGTTCACAGCCATTGTGTCTACTGGCTTGTGTTAAGCTGTAAAATTTATTGGAGCTTTAAATTAATTTTTTGAAACTTCCTGGAGTCTGTAGGTGTTTTGACACCTGCAGGGTCTTATTGTTGGAAACAGTGCCAGATGTATTTGCAGCTGTAAAGTCCAGGAAGCTTACAATGTCCTTAAAATATCCGTGTAAAACAGCTTAATATTTTTGGGGAAATTATTTTCGAATATTTTCTTTTCATTTTTTTATTTTATTTTTAGTATTTTTTAATACTATCAATTTTTTGGCAGGGCAGAGTAAACCTTATTATTACAGAGGGTCAACAGCATGCAAAGCCCTCTATTCTACACTTCCGTGATAGCAATTGATATAAAAATGGCATATGGTCATTGTATGCTTCACACACATGTTCTTATAGGTCTGTTCATGTTCACACACATTAGAAACACCATACTATGGATATTGCTTCTTAAAAATGCGCAATCACTATTTCATGTCATTGCATATGTTTACTATACAGATTTTTGGCAAGTGCACAAACTGTGTTACAGTTAAAACCAGAAGTTTACATACACTATATGAATAGACACATATGCATGTTTTTCTCACTATCTGACATGAAATTAGAATAAACCTTTCCTGTTTTAGGTAAATTAGGATTACCATAGTTATTTATATTTGCCAAATTACAGAATAATGAGAGAGAGAATGTTTTAAGGCACTTTTAAAACTTTCTACCAAGTCAAATGTTTACATACACTAAAATTACTATGCCTTTACATAATTTGGAAAAGCCATATGATGATGTCATGTGTTTGGAAGGTTTATTAGCAACATCTAAGTTAATTAGAGACACACCTGTGAATCTATTTTAATGCACACGCAAAAGACACTTCTTCTTTGTGTAGCATCATGGGAAATTCTAAAGAAATCAGCAAAAATATCAGGAAGAGAATTGTAGACTTGCACAAGGCGGGTTCATCCTTTGATACAATTTACAGATAACAGAAGGTGCCTCCTTCATCTGTACAAACAATTATACACAAGTAAAAACAAGAAGGGAATGTACAATCATCATACCGCTCAGGATGGAGACTGGTTCTGTGTCCCACAGATGAACATGCTCTGGTCTGACATGTTCAAATCAACAAAAAATAAAAGTAAAAGATCTTGTGAAAATAATGGCAGAAGATGGTAAGATTGCATCTAGGGATGAGTGAACCCGCTGATGCTCAGGATCGGTGGACTTGCCCGGACCTTTTTGCAAAGTCCGAGTTTGGGGCCAGACTTAACTCGAACTTGCATCCGAACCCCGTCCTTGGACTTTACAGTTATGGGATCGGGTGGGGGGGACTATGAAACAAAGCACATTAGTAATAAACATTATCATTATACTTACCGGGTCCAGTGGCACGCGTCCTCCCGGCCCGCTGCCCTGGCCGCATCTACTTCCGGGGCCACTCATTAACTTCCGGGAAAATTCACTGCACTGCCAAGAACCGCTTCAGTTCTTGGCAGTGTTTGCGGTGACGTCAGGGGTCACCTGAGTTTATGGCTCAGTTATGAACTCCATTGGCCTTTCTCACGGCATCCAGCTCAGTCTGAGCCTGCTTGTCCCTCTGAAAAGATGCTTGTCTGTTCAGAGCGATGAAGCTCTGCTTGTTGATTAAGTCAGAGGCAGGGTTTTTTTGTAATTAAAGATGGAGTCCCTAAATATATCTTTTTTGTTTTATTTCTAATAAAAAAAATGTTGTCTCTGTGTTGTGTTTTTTTAATGTTTACTGGAAATCCATGGTGGCTGGGTCTAATTTGGCCTGATACCATGAATTTCAGGCTTAGTACCAGCTGACAATACAAAGCTGGTATTAATCTCACTATTACCCAGCATGCCACCTCCCACCAGGGCCACTGGAAGAGCTGGGTAAAGCGACCTGGAAATGGCACTTCGATGGGTGAACCATTTTCTAGGGTGGCTTTGGTTTTCAGTTTAGGCGGCCCAGAATGCTTGGGCCTTACCACGCTGAGAATCCCAGCCCCAGCTGCCTGGTTTTACCTGGCTGGCGATCAAAATATGGCGGGAGCCCATGCTTTTTTTAAAAAATTTATTTAAGTAGTTCAAAAAAATGTGCTTCCCTGTATTTTTGATTGCCAGCAAAGATAAATTCAGGCAGCTGGTGGTGGCAGCTCGTAGCTGTCTGCTTTATTTGTGCTGAGAATCAAAAATACCACGGTGCGCTATGTAATTTTTTAAAATTATTTATTCATTTTTACACCACTATATGTGTGACGGACCCAACAGCCAATCACAGACACTGTGACAGAGAATGGGCATCTGTGATTGGCTGTTGGAGTAACCTCGAATCTGCCCATACTTTCTAGATGCTAGAATGTATGGTTTCAGGTTACTCCAGTAGCCAATCACATACGGCCACTCTCTGTGACAGCATCTGTGATTGGCTTTTGGGCCTTTCACAGATTGACTGACATTGTAGTAATTAAAAAAAATGCATGGGCTCTTGCCATATTTTGATTGCCAGCCAGGTAAAACCAGGCAGGCTGGGATTCTCAGCGTGGTAAGGCCCAATTGTTCTGGGCCTTCCACGCTGAAAATCACAGCCCACAGCCATCCCTGAAAATGGCACATTCATCGTAGTGCCATTTCAGGGCGCTTTACCCAGCTCATCCAGCGGCCCTGGTGGAGGGTGGCACGCTGGGTAATAATGCACTTAATACCAGATTTATATTGTCAGCTGGTACTAAGTCTGAAATTCATCATGTTAGACGGCCGTGATGAGTCATCACCTTGCTGGCAGTGCAGCATGTTACACGGGAGGAGAAAGAAGATGACGATGATGTGCCTGGAGCGTGGATCAGGTAAGTGCTATTAGGCCGAATATAGCACCAAAGCCAGCCTGAGGGATGATATGATGAAGGGAGGGGATGGACAAACGAGGGAAGAAGCTGCATAAAACATGGGGGGAGGGGAAAGATACATGGAACATAGGGGTAGAAGCTGCATGTAACATAGATGAGGGATGAGGGGAGAAGCTACATGGAACATGGAGAGGGGATTGGGGATGAGCTGCATGGAACATGGAAGGGAGATAGGGGAGAAGCTGCATGGGACATGGGGGTGAAGTTCATGGAACACGGATGGGGGGGACAAGCTGTATGGAACGTGGAGGGGAGATGGGCAGAGAAGCTGCATGGAACATGGAGGGGGATGGGGAGAGAGGCTACATGTAACATGGAGGGGGGAGAAGCTACATGGATGGAAAATAGGTGAACAAGCTGCATGGAACATGGAAGAGGAATGGGGGAGAAGCTGCATTGAACTTGGAAGGGGGATGGGGGAGAAGCTGCATGAACATGAAAGGGAAATCAGGGGAGAAGCTGCATGGAGCATAGAAGGGGAATGGGGGAGAAACGACATGGAACATGGAGGGGGATGAGGAAAAACTACACGACGCATGGGGGGAGAAGCTGCATGGAACATGGAAGGGGATGGGGAAGAAGCTACATGAAACATGGTGGAAGACTCTGCATGGAACATGGGAGAGGGATGAAGGGAAGAAGCTGCATGGCTGCATGGAAGGGGGATGGGGAGAAGCTACATGAAATGGGGATGGGGAGAAGTTACATTAAAGGGAATGGAGGAGAAGCTACATGGAACATGGAAGGGGGATGGGGAGAAGCAACATGGAACATGGAGGGGGATGGGAGGAGAAGCTACACGGAACAGGGAAGGGGATGGGGGAAGCTACATGGAACGTGGGGAGAAGCTACATGGAACATGGTGGAAGACTCTGCATGGAACATGGGAGGGGGATGAAGGGGAAGAAGTTGCATAGAACATGGAAGGGGATGGGGAAAGGATGAGCTGCACGGGACATATGGAGGAAGATGAGCAACATGAGATTGAGTTGAATGGGGTGAAGAATGAGCAGCATGGGACATATGGGGGTGAGCAGTATGGAACATATGGGAGGAGGATGAGCAGTATGGGACATAAGGTGGGACTAGAAGTATGGGACATATGGGGGCAGGATAAGCAGTGTGGGAGATATGGAGGAGAAGATGAGCAGCATAGGACATGAGCAGGATGGGGGGATGAACTGCATGGGGACATGAGGGGTGCAGTATGCTGAAGCATTAGACTGGAAGGGCACGATCTGGAGAATTAATAGCCTCAAGGGATATGGTACAGAGAAGTAACATGGGAGGGGCATGGTATGGAGATGGGGTAGCATATTGGTCTCAGTATGGAGAAAAGGTAGCATGGAGAGCACTCAGTAAAAAGACTGGTAGGGCAAGGTATGCAGAATGTGTAGCATAAGGGGGCTCACTATAGAGTTGGGACAACATGAGAGGGAAAGTGACTAGGGGCTCCATGTAGTGGAGATCATAGTTCATAAGAGAGGAAGGTATGGTGGGTATAATTCATTATGGGGAGGACAGTGTGGTGGTTTTCATTTATGAAGCAGTGGTGTGGTGGCCATATTTAACTTGGGACAGTGTAATGGGAATATTTTATAGGGGAGAATAATGTAGAGGCCATATACCATAAGTGAGACAGTGTCGGGTAATTTGTGCAGGAAGCACATTAAGTGGCAATTAATTTTTCAGGGGCACAGGATAGGGTTTATCTAAGGTGGCTATTCATTAGTCAGAAACAATATAATGACACTGCTTTGGTATGTGCTGCAGAAGACCAAACAAGAGGGTAGTCTTGGGAGATGCAGGACAATGTGCTGCTAAGATAGATGATATTTTAAAGGAGTCTTTTACCCCCAAAATACTAATTAATCTGCATACACATTTATATAAGGGATATACTGTTCTAGTGATGTATTGATGGTGGTTCTGATTATGTATTACTGTATTGATGGTGATTCTGGTGAGGGGTTTTTTTTCCTTATAACTATTTGTATATCAACCACCGAATTGTTAAGCGCTGCGGAATATGTTGGCGCTATGTAAATGAAAATTATTATTATTATGTACTGACAGGGGTTCTAGTGACGTGTTATTGTTTTGCCGGTGGTCCTGGTGATGTAGTCATGTGCATGTTGTAATCTTTAACTTAACAGGCTTGATCCTAAAATATTATAGGGCAAGTGTGCTTGGCAAAAAAATACAGTGGAATGTCAGCCAAACAATTAGTTGACTAAAGTCCCCAAACTCTATAGATAGGTGCCCAATTGCTCTGCTGGCATTGATCTTGCTTGGCTCTCCAATATACAGGAGCACTCATTCTTTCAAGTGTCCCTGTATGCTTTATTGGAACTGCTGCTAAACATCTCTGTCAACAGTTTATCACCTAGAGGACAAATAAATCTACAGCCTGTAATCGGACATGCTGGATCCTTATTTCCCTCAACCGATCATCAGTTACAGCCCCCATACACATTATACTGTCCTCACAGGTTTAGCTAGCTTTAGTCTCATGTGTATGGAGTTCTTAACTACCATGTGAAGGCTACAGGCATTCTGATATTTGTGAACCACCTAAGTAATGGAATTCAGACAAAAAATGCTTCAGGACACACAGTTAAAAAGAAAAACCTCAAAATACTGAACATATGAACAGCAAGTGATTTTTACATTGCCGTACATGAGTTAATTCCTTTTAGCATTTATTTGTTGCTTTTTCAATGGAATACTGAGTGGATCTGCCTGAAAAATACAATTCTATCAGCACATACGCTTAGTCTGACTGATCAGTAGGGGGGTGCGAACACTTAAGGTGCCTATGGTGGCAGGATATCCAAATACGGCCCTGGATGTCTGTGGAATAAACTGAAACAAGACCATATATTCTCACATACTAGAATGTATGGGCTAATTGCAGATTACTCAAACAACCAATTACAGACACCCATTTTGTGTGACAGTGTCTGTGATTGGCTGTTGGACCATTCACACATATAGTAGTCTAAAAATAAATAAATAATTAAAAAAATGACATAGTGCTCCACGGTATTTTTGATCTCAGCGCAGAACCAGCAGACTGCTACAGGCTGCCACCCACAGCTGCCAGACGTTTCCTTGGCTAGCAATCAAATACAGGGAAGTGGATTATATTATTTTAATTAATTAAATAAATAATAAAAAAAAAATGCGTGGGCTCCCGCCGTATTTTTATCATCAGCCAAGTAAAACCAGGCAGCAGAGGGCTAGGATTCTCAGCATGGAAAGGTCCAAGCATTCTGGGCCCGCCATACTGAAGACTGCAACCCACAGCTGCCCATGGAAATGGTGCATTGATCATAGCGCCATTTCCAGGTGCTTTACCCAACTCTCCCAGCAGTCCTTATGGAGAGTGGCATGCTGGGTAATAATGGGTTGATGTCTATGGAGTGACATTAAAGCAACCCATACATTCTACCATACTAGAATGTATGGGCTAATTGCAGATTACTCAAACAGCCAATTACAGACGCCCTGGGCGTCTGTGATTGGCTGTGGAAGCCAGTGAAGTGAATATCCCCTGAAGATTATGCGTGCCCCGGATGTAGATGTGGCCGTGACAGCAGGAAGTGCACCGCAGGACCTGGTAAGTATAATGATAATGTTTATTAATAACGTGCTTTGTTTTACAGCCCCCGGACTCAAACTGTCCCAGGGAAACCCATTAGGGATCTGTGCATGAACACTAGGTGTCCAGTACAGACCCTGAATTTTACAGTTCGGGTTCGTCCATCACTAATTATGTCATTATCCACAGGGAAAAGAGTACTGTATCATCATGGGCTGAAAGGCCACTTTGCCAGGAAGAAGCCGTTACTCTAAAAGAAACAAAAAATCCAGATTACTGTTTGCAAATGCACACAGGAACAAAGACCTACATTTTTGAAGACATGTCCTGTGGTCGGACGAAACTAAAATTGAACTGTTTGGCTATAATGACCATTGTTACATTTGGAAGAAAAAGGGAGAAGCTTGGAAGCCTAAAGGCCACTTCACACGTTAGGATATAGGTGAACTAGATCGTTAGCTATGTCTCATGACCGCGATCCTTCCGACATCGTTAGTGCGTTGTTAACGATCTTTAATTTGGCAACGCTCCAGCTATTTGGAGAAGATCGTTTGAACGATTTTACAAAGTGTCAGGAATAGGAGAATTATGAACGACATCATTCAAAAAGGTGTCACACTGCTGCTTCCCAGGACGTTAATTGGACGACGAACGATAGATTTGAGGTCAGGATCACAAATTTTGGATGAACGTTCCAACGATTTTTCCATCCTACATCGTTCGTTTACACGCAACGATGCACAAACGATATCGCTTGAAAGTTCACAAGTCCGTGACGTTTAATAATAATAATAATAATAATAAAGCTTTATTTATATAGCGCCAACATATTCCGCAGCGCTTTACAATGTAGGGTTAGAGTACAGAAAATATAATACAGTAAGTAATTACAGTAGAGAACAAATACAGTACAATAATTGGATACAAAACAATAGGCATAGAATCAATGTAAAAAAGAAAATACAATAAATAAAGCAAGAAATGAAGGTGACCCTGCTCAAAAGAGCTTACAATCTACAACAGATTCAACTATATCGTTAATGAGATCCTAGCGTGTGAAGTGGCCTTAAGAACGCCATCCCAACTGTGAAACACTGTGGTGGCAGTATCATGTTGTGGGGTTGTTTTACTGCAGGAGGGGCTGGTGCACTTCTCAAAATAAATGGCATCATAAGGAAAGAAGATTATGTAGCAATACTGAAGCAACATCTCAAGACATCAGCTAGGAACTTAAAGCTTGCTCGCAAATGAGTCTTCCTTAATGAAGACACACAGATTAAGGGCCGCTTTACAAACACCAACTTCTGTGACCAACTTCTGAACAGATCTCTGGTTGCAGTGAAATCATGGACACATTGCTCCATTTTGTGGCTGTGTACAAATGTAACAATGTGTCCATGATTTCACTTCAATCAGAGATCTGTTCAGAAGTTGGTCACAGATATCTGTGTGTGTAACGTGGCCTTTAGAGCAATGCTACCAAATACTAATGAAATGTATGTAAACTTGTGAGTTTGCAGAAAGCTATAAAAATGCCTTAAAACATTCTCTCTTTCTAATTATTCTGGCATTTGACAAATATTAATAATTATGGTAATCCTAATTGACTTAAAACAGGAAAGGTTTATTCTGATTTCATGTCATATTGTGAGAAAAACATGTATTTGTGTCATTTTATATAGTGGATTTAAACTGTTGGTTTCAACTGTATATCCAGAATCTACCACATGAGAAATGAACTTGGCTCCTGTGGCCTCTGCGCACATGATGACTCCAGTGTTGAAGGGCACATAAATCTATTACTTTTCACACAGGCACGCTGATGACGTGCATGATGCTGGAAAGGGAAAACCCCTCTAATATTGGTATGAAAAGAACACTGCCGCAAAATTTCACTGGACTATATATAAAATTACCAAAAAATGGAAACATCCTGAAAGACTAATGCCTGTAAGCACATAGACTCATCATTACTCGACACTGTATTTGACAAGTGATAAGATGTAGACCGCAGGATACAATGCATCCTGTTTACAATGCAAACCACAAGGAAATGTGTTAATCAGAAGAACCCTGAATTTGGCAACAACATAGTCATCTTAAATAAACCTTGTACCATTCTTAATTTGTTTTACCAAGTTTATTTCTCTGCATATTGCACTCCAGACCTGACAGAGTCAATTTATATAATTTGGCCATTAGGTTCCCTGCTCGAAAATATAATTCATAATTAAATTATTATAGTTCTTACATTTGATTTCCTATATCCTCTTATGCCCCTTCTGTCATTGTTTGCTTCTACTAAGTGTGGCATACTGAATATGCTGCTTCCAATTGGACAGTATGAGACTGGTACAATTTATATACATGGTGCCTTGAAAAAGTATTCATACCCTGTGAAATTTTCCATGTTTTTTCACTTTACACTCACAAACCTCAATGTATTTTATTGGGATTTTATGTGATAAACGAACATTAATACCAAGTATTTGTGAAGTTTAAAGGAAACAATACACGGTTTTCTAAATATTTTAAAAATATAAATCTGAATGTTGTGATGTCTATTTGTCTTCAGCATCCCCGGAGTCAGTACGTAGGACATCAGTTTACTGCCATAACAGCTGCAAGTCTTTTGATGTCTCTACCATCTTGGCACATCTCTAGAGGCTGACATTTTTGGCCACTCTCCTTTGAAAAATCACTCTAGCTCAGTGAGATTAGATGAAAAGCATCTGTGAACAGCAATTTTCAAGTCTTATCATAGATTCTCAATGGGATTTAGGTCTGAACTTTGACTGGACTTTCAAATACATGAATATACTTTGATCTAAACCATTGAATTGTAGCTCTGGTAGCAGTGGCGTAACTTGAAGCTCATGGGCCCTGATACGAAAGCTCCAATGGGGCCCCCAAATATTGCAAATCTGTAATAGCATTAGTCTTTTTCTATAGACCAAAGGGACTTTTGGGGCCCCCTGGACTCCAGGGCCCAGGTATGATTGCAACCCCTGCACCTGTTGTAGTTACACCCCTGTCTGGTAGTATGTTAAGGGTCTTTGCACTGCTAAAAGGTGAACCTATGCTCCAATCTCAAACCTTTTAGAGCCTATAATAGGTTTTCCTCCAGGATTATTACTTAGCTTCAACCATCTTCCAATCAACTTTGACCATTTTACCTGTCCAAGATGAAGAAAATCATTCCCACAGTATGATGTTTTTTTATGATGTGCAGTGTTAGTTTTCCACCACACATAGCATTTTAGCATTTAGCTGAAAAAGGTCTACTTTGGTCTCATCTTGATCACAGAACCTTCTGTGACGAAGTGGACCCCTTTAATATATAATGTAGGAGGATTTCTTATTTATCCTGACAATGTTGTATTTTGGTTTGCAAACTTGTAATATGCCACTCATGGATTACACAAGATTTCTAGGAGCTTGCTAGTATTTAAAGTGGGTAATGTAATTATCTGCCTTGTGATGGCCAACTCATTGTCCCTAGAGTCTGGTAGATGCTTGGAAATGTTGACTGTGTGTAATGTAATTATCTCAACCCTTGTCAGAGAAGGTCATGACACTCAGAGAACTTAGTCCTGCTAACATTCCATTGTATTGCTATGTCAATCAGTATGTGCGTTTTCCTTGCCAGGACTGCAATACTACTAAAAGTATGTTATATGAGGCTTGAGGTCCAGCCAATGAAAAGACAGTCTTATCCCACCAATCGTGAAGTCCCCAATATCCTGCAATGAGGGCTGAGGGTATATAAGGGGGATTGTTCACCTTGACCAGCAGATTGGATACAGGCAGCTAATCTAGAATCTTCAAGTCCGATTGGTCAGCCATAACCCCAGTCCTAAGCATTTTGGTGCTGACCGAGGGGATCAGAACCTGGATTATAAAACCACAAAGACTTCAACATCGACTTATTGGATTCAGCTGGGATAACAAAGACTGCATAAGAAAGCCACTCAGGCTGGGACAATCCAGTTACCTGCCTACAGACTTTGCTGGGCTGACTCAGCTTCCTAAATCTGGCATTATTTTTTTCTCAGTGGGTACCTGCCAAAAGCAGGGTGCCACTGGTTTGGAGTAAATAGCCCTGGAAGTTTTGAGGTACGAATATTCTAATCCCGGGTGAGTCAGCGGAAGGGTGAGACTCTGTTGCCTGTTACATTTTATGTTTTGCTGGTTATGTGTTATATGCTGATAACTGTTGTGGATCCAATAAAGTCTTACTATTGGGGTTCCCTCACCCTGTGTTGTCTGAGTAGTGTTCCGCCCAGGAGCTCGGGCGTTCAGTTTGGGGATGAGCCATGGTCCACTTTGCCTTGCCAAAGGCGGCTGGGCCAGCGGGTGAGCGCATCCATTGACCCCCGGGTCTCCACAATTGGTGGCATCAGTGGGATACTACTCAGCCTGGTTTATCCAGGGGAACTGCAGGGGACTGGTGTTCGTGGACACCGTCCAAGGGCTCAACAACTAGGGAGGCATATAAGCAAACCCAGCAGGCCATAAGTATGGCATACAGGTTTCGGACGTTGCCATTTCCAACCCCACCAGCTCAGCCATGGGACAAGGACCGGAGTGGAGATACGGCCGCAGCAGTAAATGGATGCTACAGGATCTGTGCCAGAGGCAAAATATTGAATACAGGAATGCTGACACTCGGTCTGCTTTGATTCAGAAATTGGTCCATTGGGACACCCAGAACGAGGTGGAGGATGATGAGGACCCCGCCGATGTTGTACCAGAGGATGTAAACAAGGTGTCTCATCCTGGGTCCTGTGACAATCTGAATACCAACCAATCCCCAGCAGACCAAGTCAAGGAATGGTTGGCTGCATTGGGGCCTGAAGCTTCAAGACACTAAAGGGCTGGTGTTCTGCAAGTAGTGTTGGGAGCTCCAATTTCCTTATCACCAGCGCCCACCTCCACGATAGACTTTATCTAGACTTTAGATAGAATTCATCTTCGCTACAGTGACGTGCCAGTGATGAATGGATCCAACACTGAGATCGATGAACACTTGCAAAACTTTGAGATGATGATGAGTATGCACCGGATGCACACAGCTGAGTGGCCCAGATACCTGTGGACAAGTTTGCCTGGTCGGGCCCAGGAGGCTGTCCAATCACTTGGGCCTCAGGATTGTTTGGACTATGGAATTATTAAGGACACTCTGTTGACCCTTTCTACCATAACCCCCGAGAGATATTGCATTAAGTTCCGGACTATGTCTCGCCAGGGTGTCTCCTACGTCGAATTTTGCAGTCAGCTGTGACGACACTGTAACCGCTGGCTCAATGGTCGGGCTGCCCACTCCGTTGCTGCCAACTGGGATATGATAGTAATCAAACAGCTTATGGAGAGGATGGACCCGGAAATACGAAAATGGGAAGCCTGACACCCCAGAGCAAGCAGCCCGATTGGCAGACAAACTTACAGCCAACCGACCTAGCTGGAGACCCAATAGGCCCACTGATCCCAGGAGGTTCCATAACCATGGATTCCAGCAACCTCCGGACTCCAGTGCTGGACTAACTCACTATGCCGCAGAAGCCCCAACAGGGCAAAGATTTACCAACAGGGCTTGCTTAACCCACGGTGCAGTTATACGTGTGGGCCCCTTGGACACATGGCCAAAGAGTGTCTTCAAAATCTGGGCCCTATGCCTCGAGCCTGTCTGCCAGCCCAACCAGTCAACATATGCAGGGATGAACCAGCGATGCCTGGAGGATACTACCCACAAGAAACACCAGTAGCTGAGGAAGTGATTTACCTGGTCCACACCCTACAGCAGGCCGGACTCCGTACACCAGCCAACCCCAATCGCCACATCCAGACGGTCAAGATCGATGGAATACAGGCTCAGGGACTTCGAGATACTGGATCTTCAATCACCCTGGTCAGCCCAGATATTGTTCCCGTCAAACATCATTTACCGGGCCGCCAAGTGACCATCTCCCTTGCTGGGGACCAGCGATCGAACATTCCTCTGGAACGAATGCAGTTGGACTGGGGAACTGACCAGGGAGAGGTTGATGTGGGGCTCATGGATCACCTCCCAACACCTATTCTTTTGGGAAATGATCTAGGACAAGAATTATCCAGCCAGTTTGTCACTGCCATCACCCGCAGCCAAGCCAAGCATCATCCTTGTGCAGATCTTTCTACCAACCCATCCGAGGATAACCCTCCTCCTCAATCTTCAGCCTCCTTTTCTGAGCCGACAAATGTGATTACATCAAACCAAACTGTGGCCATTGACTGGGGGGAGATAGTTAGTAACAAGCCCAACTGACAGACCCACCTTAGAGCGCATCCATAGTGTGGCTGCTCAACTGGGGGAGGAAATCAGGGGGAGGTGATGGGAAAGAGTCCTCTTATATCAGGAAAAGCCCGCATCCTGCCCAGAAAAACATTGGACCCGTGTACATCAGCTTGTGGTACCCCAGCAATACCGACCCCAACTATTGCGCTTAGTTCATGATGTTCCCGCAGCTGGGCACATGGGGACCAAAAAGACCTGGACCCGCCTGTTGCGTAGGTTTTTTTTAGCCAAGGGTCACTCAAGAAGTGAAGAAATACAGACACTTTTGTCCAGTGTGTCAACGTGTGGGCGGAGCCCCATGTTGTGCCCCACTCCATCTCATGCCTTTGATAGGGCAACCGTTCCAGAGAGTTTAATAGGCCCCTTAGCCATCCCCAGCCGCAGTGGAAAAAGATTCATCCTCACCCTGGTAGACTTCGCCTCCCGCTACCCAGAAGCCACTGCCTTGACTACCATAGATGCAGAGCATGTGGCTCAAGCATTACTAGACATCTTTAGCTGGGTAGAGTTACCACAGGAAGTATTAACTGACCAGGGGGCACAGTTCCAAAGCGAACTGATTCAGACCCTCTGGGAGAAACATGGAGTCCGCCCCATGTGTACAACCCCCTACCATCCTGAAACGAATGGATTGTGTGAGCGCTTCAATGGATCCCTTAAACAGCTCATTAGCCGTTGTGTAGAGGCCGAGGGCGGGGACTGGATGAAAAACCTGCAGCAGCTCCTTTTTGCTTACCGGGAGGTGCCGCAGGACTCCACTGGGTTCTCCCCCTTCAAATTGCTGTATGGCCAAAAAGTACGGGGGTCCTTAGAGCTGGTACGAGAAAGTTGGGAGGGCACCTTCCCCACAGAAGAGGTTCCCATACTGGACTATGTTCAAATGTTTAGGGAAAGGATGAGGCACCTCATGGCATTAGCCCATGGGAACTTAGAAGTGGCTCAGGAAAGGCAAAAACGATGTTATGACCGCGCTGCCCGACTCTGAGAAATTGCCTGTGGACAGAAGGTCCTAGTACTCGTACTGGTATGCAAAAACAAGCTGCAAGCCATGTGGGTGGGTCCATTTACCATTACCAGGAAATGTGGCAATACTGACTACACCGTGGCCCTGGACCGGGCAGGTGTTCGTGAGCGTACCTACCATTTTAACAGGCTAAAAGCTTATGAGGAAAGAGAGGTCACCAACTTAGCAGTTTGTTGTCCCGTTTTAGATGGCCCCGATATAGACCAGATCCCAGACCTATTAGTGGACTCCAAAAGGGAAATGGGGGTAAAAGATGTGTCACTGGGGGAACAGCTTTGTCCATCACAGAAGCAACCGTTATCAAACGTACTCAGACCATATGAATCCCTGTTCACGAGTTTGCTTGGTCGAACACCTCTGGTCTGGCATCATGTCAACACAGGGGCATCCACTCCACTACGCCAACCCGCCTACCGAGTGACACCTCCAGTGTTGGCAATGATGAAGGCAGAGGTGGATGACATGTTAAATATGTAAGTCATAGTTCCCTCCCAAAGCCCATAGGCTGCCAGTGTTGTGCTGGTGCCAAAAAAGGACAAGAGTACTCGTTTCTGTGTGGACTATAGATGGCTCAATGAGATCACAGTTACGGATGCCTACCCCATGCCCCGGGTGGATGAACTACTAGATTGGTTGGGGGGATCTCGGTTTATATCCACCCTCGATCTGAGCAAGGGATACTGTCAGATCCCACTCACAAAAGAGGCTCAAGAGAAATCAGCTTTCATAACCCCTTTAGGCCTAAATGAGTTCACCAGCATGCCTTTTGGGATGAAGAATGCCCCAGCTACCTTCCAGAGGATGGTGCAACCTTATCTGGACCCCAGAATGTGAAGCTGCATTCCTCCAGTTGAAAGACCGGTTAGCCCAGAGCCCACTTCTGCTCCTGACGTCCGACGTAGGTTCATTGTCCAAACAGATGTATCAGACACAGGACTAGGAGCGGTACTTAGCCAAGTGGGGGCTGATGGCGAGGAACATCCGATAGCTTATCTCTCCCGGAAACTGTTGGACCGAGAGAGGGCCTTCGCCACCATAGAAAAAGAATGCCTGGCCATAGTCTGGGCCCTAAGCAAATTGCAGCCCTACATCTATAGCAATGAGTACACAGTCCTCACTGACCACAATCCATTGAGTTGGCTAAACCTGCCTACAGACTTTGCTGGGCTGACTCAGCTTCCTAAATCTGGCATTATTTCTTTCTTGGTGAGTACCTGCCAAAAGCAGGGTTCCACTGGTTTGGAGTAAATAGTCCTGGAAGTTCTGAGGCACGAATATTCTAATCCTTGGTCAGCCAGCGGAAGGGTGAGACTCTGTTGCCTGTTACATTTTATGTTTTGCTGGTTATGTGTTATATGCTGATAACTGTTGGGGATCCAATAAAGCCTTACTATTGTGGTTCCCTCACCCTGTGTTGTCTTGAGTAGTGTTCCGCCCACGGTTAAGGAGCTCGGGCGTTCAGTTTGGGGATGAGCCCTGGTCCACGTTGCCTTGCTAAAGGCGGCTGAGCCAGCGGACGAGAGCACCCACTGACCCGGGTCTCCACACCTTCTTCCACATGCTAGCTGTGTCCACTACATGGGTTTTTACTAGCTGCAAATGGGACTTCTTATGGCTTGCTTTAAAAAAATGGCTTCCTTTATGTACTCTTCAATAAAATTCCAATTCCTCTTTGGTTTATTTTTGGACCTCTCGCCCATCCTTGACCTCTCCTCTGTCCTTTACCTCTCCTCCTCTTGTCTTCAGCCCCACCCCAGAAGTGGTTCAAACCCCCATCTATTCCCATACCATTACTTTCACCACCCCATCATCTTATGCCCCTGAATCCCCTCCTTCTGTACCCTCATCCCCTCTTAACACACAAATGGTCCCATCAATCTACCCATCAATCCATGGTAGCAGTTTCCTCAAAAGTCCCAATCCCAAATATATTAATTTAAAAATAAATATTTTTTGGGTTTTGACATTTCTTCTGTTTTTTTGTTTATTGCACTACACACACTTCTTTGTGTCTCTAGAAACGGGTATTGTAATCGTAAATATCTTATTTTCAACATGTAGTAGGTATAGTAAAAACAATATTGTGGTATACCTGATCTGTCTACTTCGCTTCTTTAATACAATGCATCTTGGTGTACATAGGGGATCTTCAACTACAGTACACGCGGGCCACAAATAGTGCCTGTTTTCACGATTTCCTTACCACTATTGAACAGGTGATAATTGAATCACCTGCAGAGGTGGAGATTTCAACCCCTGTGAAATCATGGAAACATGCAGTGTTTGCAGTCCTGGAGGACTGGAGTTGGAGATCCCTGGTGTACATGGTTATTACCACTTTGAGTGGATGTAACTAAGGATACCTACTGCAATGCCCTGCAACACGAGGAATAGATATATCAGGAAAACCATAATAGTTTATATGCTTTTACTAATATTAGCAGTGCACCTACTACATATTGCAGCGAGTATGAGTATCATAAAAATGTGTTAGATTTAAGCATATAAATAACATTTTAAAAATGCTTAGTCTTAGCCAAATGTTAAGCAAGTTTTATGACAAGAGGGATGGAGGATGGAGAGATCAGGGGGATCGAGGATGGAAGGAGCAGGGGGATGATGAATTGAAAGGACTCGGAGCAGGGGGATGGAGAGACCAGGGGATGAAGAATGGAGGGAGCAGGGGAATAGAGGATGGAAGGAGCAGGGGGATGGAGAATGGAAGGAGCAGGGGGATGGAGGGAACAGGGGCATATAGGCCACTGAAGTGAATGACGAGACGTAGGGCTGCACCCCTTCCCCACTCCTCAAGCTTGGCCGGCGCCTGACAGCAACCCCCCCGCTCTCGCCTCAGGTATGCGTACCAGGAAATTTTTTTTACAAAAAAAGCACTGGTTAAATCTGTTTAGTTAAGTTGTACTATGCCTATGATTAAGAACTGTTGTTCGAAAGATCTCAGGTGGAGTCCATGTGGCTTTACATGTTTTTTTTTTTTAAATATATGGATTATATTGGACTATGATAAAAGCAGCATAATGTTTTTCAAAATTATATATTTTGGAGATCCAGATTCTCTTTTTCTACTTTTGAATATCCAAATGGATTCCAACCACTTCCCACTGGATTCTCCACGAATCCTTGTGAATATTTGATGAGCTGCACATTTTTTCCCTTATGTTTCCTTTTTGCATTATCTCTGGTTGTGGAGCCCACTGGGACGGAGTACTCGGTGCCGGACCGGTGTACTGCTGGGGGATGTCACGGCGGTCCTGGTCCGGACCGTGTCCCGGGCCCGCACAATAAAATGGGGGTTATTTACAGGGGATTTGTCACTCGTGACGCCACCCACTATATGCGGCCAGTAATGGGGCCGCCGCTGCTGCAGAACCTCCGGGGATGATGGGATAGCAGCTTGGATAGAATAGTTCCTGTGGGCAGAACTGGGTTCCCCGGGGCAGTGGTAGTAGTAGTTAAAGTCTGTGAGGATAGTTATTGATGCTGCAGGAGAGTAGGGGTAGCAGTAGAGATGATGAGAGTAGAGGTAATCGCAGTATATGAGGGCAAGTGGGGCTTCAGTACAAGGATCACACACACTCACGGTTTCTGTTGTTTTCAAAGTCTTTACTTGCAGATGGTATATCACAATATTGTCCACGGAGTCTGTACCAGGTTGCTCCCACCCTGACCGGGTCCTTGGCTTCCTACTTAAGCGCTGTGTGTGGCCCTGCTGCTGCTTGTAGCTGAACTGCTGGCCCTGTCTCTGCTCACGGGTACCAATCTGCTGGGCAACTTGAGTCCTCTGTGTCACTGACCCCTCCGTGTTGCTTTGCTATGGTACAGTGAAGATGGTGGACCTTCACTATGCCGGTGTTTACTGTCCTGTCTGTCTCAGGCACAGCCTCGGATCCGGTATCTGTCTTAAGCGCCTCTCTGGGGTTAAGTTTGGGGTAACTCTCTATCCCGGGGATGTTCCTCTGTTCCTCTGTCTCCTCTCCTCAGACCTCTCAGGACCTCCACTTCTACTAGACCCTGCTCCTGCTCCAGACTCAAACTAAAAACTGAACTAACTGTCACTCTTCTCTGTGGTAAACAACTTTAGCTCCTCCCACTAGTGCAGGTGCCACCTAAGCTCCTCCCACTTACTAGTGTAGTGTTGTGTGGGGAGTGAACCTGTGTTGTTGTTTCTGTGGCACATTAACCCTTGGGGTGCCACATATTAGATGCCCAATCCTTATACTTCGCCCTGGCCCTTTCCGTTGCCCTGTGTGGTAGCAAAAAGGGTAATGGTATTTGAGGTTGATGCCAGCTATGTAATGTCCGCTGGCATCAAGCCCAGAGATTAGTAATGCTGAAGCGTCAATCAGATACCCCACATTATCAACCCAGTGAGTAATAAGAAAAATAAACACACACAATATTTTATTTTGAAAAATACTCCAAGACACATTCCCTCCTTCACCAATTTATTTATTGGTGTGAGTTCAATCCGATTTTGTACGACACTGCACTTGGTGTATTTAAACACAGATGTGAGCGGAGCCTAGTACTAATACTATATCCAATGATCCAATACGCATTTAGGGGTCAATCATTCATCTATGAATTTCTTTAATTCACAGATAATAAAACCAGTGACACATTTATGAACGAAGTATTACAAATCATGCTAAACGCACATATCTTTGTGACTCACAAATGTTGCCAACTATTACAAGTGACGGATTTTGGAATTTACGTTGTTGTAATGATGTGACATCAGAATGACGGTGCTAAATCTAATATATAAATGCACATTAGGAACAAATTGAAGGCAGATAATCTTGGATACAGCAAAGCTAAAGGAATTCAGAAGTCTGCCAAGTAAATTTAACCATGATGTTTGCTAAAACATTCTGTGTGACTCTTGCCATCTTCCTGATTTCCACCACTGTAACAGAAGGTAATTTCTCCATTTCTTTTTTCTTATGCGTAGAAGATATAGAACACAAATAGAAGATTTACAGAATGTAAGAAAAATAATTGTGTATTTCTAATGAGTGAATTTACTGAAAGTAGTTGCTCAGGATTAGGAAAACAGCATTAACCTTTTTCTAAAAGGCTTGGGCACTAATTACCTTGGGCTAGGGCTGGAAGTAAGTGCAATGACGGACACAGTCCATAGGTACAAGTGGCACTGTTTTTTAAAGAAAAAATGTATTCCCTTTTTGAAAATCCATGAAAACTCCTTTAGTTTAATATCTATGTTAAATCAGACTACATTTATCATGAAGTTTTTTTTCATAAGTTTATTTTTTAAGTTTCATTTGTTTTTTCTAAGGCTGCTTTCACATCAGCGGTAATCACTGATCGCAGCAGTTGCGGTGAAAAAAACGCAACTGCCACGATTACTGCATAACGATTACTGCATAACGAGCTGCAGTTTTGTCGCGGCCGCATCTGCCGCAAGTGCTGAAACTGCTCTTGCCGCACCCGACGCACAGTTGCCGAAAGCCCCATAGACATTGCATGGGGCTTGCCGCAAGTGAACCGCAAGTGCGGCCGTTATGCAGTAATCGTGGCAGTTGCGTTTTTTTTCACCGCAACTGCCGCGATCAGCGATTACCGCTGATGTGAAAGGGGCTTAACTTGACCTATTTCTATATTATTAAATTTTCAATAATCATATGTGAAATAGTTCACTTAAAATTTATATTGTATATATACGGTATGTGATGCTAGGCTCTTTGACCTAAATCTGAATTACCTATTAACCATCATTACTCAAAAATGGTTCATAAGAGCTCTATGGTATGTATTTAAAGGAAATCTGTCTGAATGATCCACCAAACACCCTCCAAACTGTTTATATGACCATGTCGCTTTCTGAAATAGATTAATAGCTTTACTTAAGGAATCTGTCACTCCTTGACTGCAAAATTGCTGTTTTACTTCATATGCAAATAAGACTTAACTGTTCTGGGAGTATTACTTCTCATCACTCTGCCTCCCCAGTCAAACTATCAACTGATTAAGGCTACGTTCACACTATACGCATTTTTTTGCGCTTTTTGCCGCGTTTTGCACCCATGCACACACCACTTTTACATGCTCACTTCTTCCCCAAAAGCGCAGGTGAGAAGTGATGTCACACAGGGAGGAACAATCGGGAGCCGGGAGCCGACACAACCACAGGTATCACCCTTCTAGGGCCTATCAAGATCGCTGATTGGCCGCTCGCCGTCATATGATATGTGATGTGCTATGATGCTCATATCACACGACTGCGAGCGACCAATCAGCAAAGTTGATAGGCCCTGGAAGGTCGATTCCTGTAGATGTCTCGGCTGCGGCTCCCTGAACACCTGGCTCAGAGGTAAGTATTCAATTTTTATCATTTTTAGCACATTTGGATTTGTTTATTTTGGGTTTCGCAATGTATATTTATACACTAAGAAACCCAAAAGGGGCTGTCACAGATGTCACAAAGGGGAGTTCCTCCCCTGTGTCACATCACATCCTGCAGCACCAGCATATTCCCGCTGGAATTGCGCATTGTCTGAATGGTGATGCATAATTCCAGCGGGAATAATGGGCTCCTATAGGAGAAAGCACGGGTGCAGCTGCGTAAAGAATTGACATGGTCATTCTTTTTAAGCCCGCACTTTCTCCCATGAAAGCACTGCGTATATTTGCGCATTATCTGAAAGGAAAAGTGAATGTCACATTCACTTTGCCGGCAGACACACACGTACTTGCGCTTTTTTGAAACGCATGCTCAAAAAAGCTCAGTGTGTGAACGTAGACTTACTGACAGTTCCTTTGCTGTGTAGTTAAACCAACGAGCTGTTAGTCAACCAGAGGGAAGTGGGACCGGCCTGGAAGCATAGTCAGGCAGGCAGAGGTTTGGGAAGTGCTTTGACACTCCCTGAAGACTCAAGACTTGTGAATTATAACAGTATTTTATAGGGAAGAAAAGATCACATCAGTCAATGTATGGATGTAATTATCTTTGAGGCTGGGGTCACACTTGGCATGAGTTTTTTTAGTGACTTCAAAAAACTCATGCGTTTTTTCATGTCAGCATGAGTTTTTTAAGGTGTGTGATGGCTCCCTGCATTTTTGCATGCGTTTTTAAATCCGCACCAAAAAATAGTGCATGCACTATTTTTTGGTGCTGTTTTAAAAACGCATGCGTTTTTTTAACATAGGCCCCTATGGAAAACGCATGCAAAAACGCATGGTACATTAGTACCATTTAGTACCATCCAAAAACGCATGCGTTTTTTTAACATGGACTCCTATGGAAAACGCATGCGTTTTTGGATGGCACTAAAGCTGCGTTCACACGCTGCGTATTTGTCGCGGTTTTTTACGTGCTTTTTTTAAGAGGAAAAACGTGCGTTGAAAAAAAATGCGAGAGAACAACTTCAATTGCGCTTTTTTACGCGCGTTTCTTCCAGTGCTTTCAATGGGGCCTATGGAAAAAACTGGAAAGAATTGACATGTTCATTCTTTTTACGCACGCGTTTTTTGCTCCAAAAACGCTGCGTAAAATTATGCGACGTCTGAATGGCACAAAGTGAACGTCCATTCACTTTGCTAGGAAACGCAGACGCACAGGCGTTTTTGGGGCAAATACGCGCGTAAAAAAATGCGCCAAATACGCAGCGTGTGAACGCAGCCTAAATGGTACTAATGTACCATGCGTTTTCGCATGCGTTTTTGATGTCAGCTAATCACATAATAGCAAAAACGCACACAAAAACGCATGGTACTGTCACACATACTTTTTTGCTATTAACACATGCGTTTTTGCTATTGGGGCATGCGTTTTTTAACATGGGAGCCTATGGGTGCATTTTTACATGATTTTTACAAAATGCAGGTCTCCAAAAACTCATGCAAAAAACGCAAGTGTGACCCCAGCCTTAAAGAGCAACATGATCATATAAACAGATTTTTTGGGGGTGGGGGGTGATTCTGACAGATCTCTAATAAGAGTACTGTAAATAGAATACCACATTACAAAATGTTTTACAAAAACATGTTTCATATGTCTCCTTAATATGAGTGAATGGCAGGTGTAGTCCATTGAATCTTATACTCTACAGTTTTATACATGTATGGTGAACGTATTTGAACATAATCAATGGGAAATGTAATGCAAACATTCATATTGGTGTTATATGTGAGAGAGAGATTAGTTTCTGTCCGTTTTTGTCCCCTGCACCCAAACTCAGAGCAGTCTCCAATTTTGGGTCCAAGAAAAAACATGACACAAACGGATGGCCATATAGGACTAATCCAAGCCCTTAGGGATACATGAAAGGCAAAAACCGATCCCTGCCTATCCATTTCAAAACGGATATACACGGATCCCCAAAAACGTGGTGTGAAGCCAGCCTTACTGTAAGAACATTGAACCCAGTACTAATGAACTTAGCTTATCAGCTCCCTCTGCTGGTGACTGTGGAGATCTAAAATGTTACCGTTTATGCAAACTTTCTAATGCATGGTATAGACAAAATTAATAAATATATGTAATTTTCTTGTCATTTTAGGTATGTCTTTAGCTAAATCAGCAACAGAGCTAAGATGCCAATGTATCAGTGTTGCAAGACCAGAGAAACCAATTAAAGACATGAAAAGTTTGGAGCTCATACCCAGTGGTCCCCACTGCACAAATAATGAAGTGATGTGAGTATTTTATGAACAGATGACAATTTTACATTTTCTTGCATACAGCAGAAATATTTTATTTTCTGGATCCGGAGCATTAAAGGGAATCTGTCGATGGGAACAGCTGCTTCTAAACAATGGAGGCTCCTATGGAATGACTGCAAGCAGTGATCTTAAAGGAAATCTGTCACCAAGTTTTTGGTTTGTAATCTGAGAGCAGCATAATGTAGGGACATAGACCCTGATTACAGTGATATATCACTCACAGGGCTGCTTGCTGTGTTTTTGATTAACTCAGTTTTCTCTGCTATACATCAACTAGTTCCCTAAATGCTGAACACTATATAAGGGTGGAGGGACACTGTCATACATCAAAAACAGAGCATTTTTGATGCATGACAGTGATGAAAGTGCTCTGCGTTTTTAATGTGAGTGTGGTGCGAGTGTGCTGTGTGTGGGTGTGTGTGCATAGCTGTATGTATGAGAGTGTGCTGCGAGTGTAGTGCGAGTCAGTGTGAGTCAATGTGTTGCTGTCCGTGGTGCTGAACTTTGCTCGGTGGGATTTCTCAGCATGCTGACAAATCACGCCGAGCAAACTTCAGCACTGCTTACAGCATTTTCTGGCGTATTCAAACACCGCTGTTGTCACAGCAGCGGAATTTGAATTTGCCGGGTTGTTGGTACAGTATCCAATCAGCTTTCACTGCTGTGACAGCAGCGGTGAAAACTGATTGGTTAAATCGACCAGTAAATGCTTTCCATGGTGCTGAAGATAAAACTTCATCACCATGGAAAGCACGGACTTTCAAACACGAGCGGTGTTTGAAATTCACGGTAAATGCTTTCCATGGTGCTGAAGTGTCACAGCGGTGAAAGCTGATTGGATAGTGTCCGGCAACCTGGCAAATTCAAACACCGCTGCTGTGACAACTGGTCTGAAGTGCAATGCGAGTTTTTCTTGCATTGCACTCGTGCAATTCTTGCGCCCATGTGCCTCCACCCTAACACTGCTGATTGGCAGCTTTCTGTGTACTCTATCCACTGGCAGAAAGCTGCTAATGAGTGGTGGAAGCGGGATTACACAGAGAAGAACTAGAGGCCACGAGACAACTAGCCCTCTGGTGATAATCTGCTGACGAAACAGTGATTTATTAAAACTGTAGTGAGCGGATCAGTAAGTGACACTTGGCTGGAATTTAGGGTCTCTGCTGCAAGCAGAATAAAAAGCAAAAATCTGGTCCCATTTCAAAATTGCAGGCAAATTTTTCATAGCGATAGCAATTGTGGCAACAAATAGGTTACAAATATACAGGTATAGTACAGAGTGTCTACATTGTCATTCATATAGGAAGAACACAACGAAAGAACAAAAATTGTCAACATGTATTTTTAATTATAAGGTCTATGAGGGAACGTTCTCCTGGTGGAGAGTGCCATGCTGGGATAAGGAGACTTATAGGCCATGTAATGTTCCAGTGAGAATTTAAAGATGCAAGTATTGTCTTCAGAGAGGAAGAGGACAGGAACTGTAGTGCCACCCAGGAAAATCAATACTGATCCTTTATTATAGTGGAAAATATTAAAATCGGAGAGTCCTCAGTGGTTGATACCTTATAATGGCCAACTGAAAAGATGGTAATAAATAGCAAGTGTTCGAGACAACTCAGGTCTCTTCTTCAGGCTGCGTATAAGACAAAATCTGATGTGGCGCATATATATACACAACATGACATGTAATTCTGCAGTTCTTAAGCCAAGTGAGATGGAACAGAACAGGAATGAGATGAGGTGAAACAGTTATGGCAGTAAATATCTGAACAGTTTACTGATAAGAAATGTCAGAGCGTTATTGTCCTCTGATTGGGGTCTGTTAAAATATATGATGAACCCAAATGCCCTTTCAATTGATGTAAAAAGACATGAGTCCATGTGAAATGTTCATTCCTGTTTTGAATGTGTCAAAGGTCATTATCAATTTGTATTCCCAAATTCTTCTCTCTCTCTGAGACTTGAAGTTACTTTTTAATACGACCAGCTTCATGTCGATTGTTCTGTGATCAGAGCTACAAAAATGCTTGACTACAAGTAGGTTCATACGTCTTTTTTTTATTGTGTGGCAATGCAAATTCATTCTTATTCTAAGTTTTTGTCCTGTCTCACCAATATACAGACTTGTCACCATCTTTTCAGTTAGCCATTGAAAGGTATCAACCACTGAGGACTCTCAGATTCCAATATTTTCTATCTACTGGCTAACACGGTACAAACTTATATTTTACCCTATTATGGTGGGACATTTACCTCAATTACTGTATATAAAGTGTGTATCTTTTTATTTTCAGAATTACTCTGAAAAGCGGAAGCAGAGTCTGTGTGGACCCATCAACCCCTTGGGTAGAGAAATTAGTCAAGACTATATTGGAAAGGTAGGACAACCTTAATTGTCATTTCTCATTTGGCTCCATTTCAATTGCTTCTGCAAAGAATTGCTGATAACATGATCAATGAAAACAATGCCTGATAATGTGCTGTTCACACTGTAGGCGATCACTTGATCACGGTCTGCACACACAGTGAGCCCATGCACTCATCATAGCCAATATCCCAGTGCACATAGCTAATTTTGCACCATGTAGATGAGGGCATGAAGCCATGATTTGAAGTTAGGGTCCCATCAAAGAAGGATGCCTTGCCATGGCTGATGGGCTCTTATCAATTGGCCAATTTAGGCATTAAGTGCCCTTATTTTTAGAAGTATATTTTATGTAGGTTCGATGTGGTTACAGTTACCGCTAACAGCAGTGAGAGCGATTGCAACCCTGCAGTACAACATTACAGTTTGATCTGTCAGTCAGTGCCTGGGCATGAATTACAGCCTCCACTCTTAGTGCTGTGAGCAGTGATCATAATTTCTCCGGACATGCCTATATGGATGAAAGCCGCCAGCTCCTGGGAGAAATAAAGTCCATTTCCTTCTGGGTGCCACAGTTTTATTTCTGGATCAATGCACCTTATTAACATTATTACCCTGCAGATTAACCCCATATCTGCAGCTTAATAGCATTATCAGACAAGACAGGTTCCCTTTAAAACAGAAAAAGGAATTAGAAATGTGCATAAGAAAGATTGCTAAACAGAATAATTTTTAATATAGACTAATTATATTCAATGCTCATAACTGCAAAGCAAAATATACATATATCATTTGTCTAACATTTGAAAAACTTTTTATTTAACAGGCAGCAAAATGATGCAACAGTTTAAGAGATGTCTTTCACCATAACAGAAGATCACCTCCTATTCGGCCATTGATTTCAATGTTTGATTACGTATATACTTTATATGTTGATAAGACATAAGTAATTTATTCTCTTTATAGGTGGGACATGTTCAGCTAGAAAAATGAATACATAATATAATGTGGTTTGGCTTTTACCATTTATAGGATGAATTGAGACGTCCTGTTTTACAGTCCATACACAGACTGTAATGCCTGGTTCAATCTTGGGTTTCCCTAACCTCAACTAACAGCCTCATAGGCTTATACGAGGCTATTGTGTTCAGGTGAGAAAACCCGCAGTCGGTCCGGGCATTGGGTCTGCGTACTAACCGCTAAACATGGATGTCTGAATTCCGCAGTGTAGCTCCGACTCTGGGGCCATCAGAATGAAGGAACCACAGCTTACTTTGTTCTGCTAATCAGTGAGGTCCTTGGGGTTTAACAGTTATTAAGAGTCCCCATGGATCATTTATTAAGAGTCTATGGGCCTTGTTGGAAAAACCATTTAACTTTTTTTTAATCAATATCATAGTAAACATCAATGGAAACAATAAAGATTGTTGAAAAAGATTTTTTAAAAATGATAAATTATGTTTAACAAAGCAGTAAATTGTGTGAACATGTCAGGTTCTATAATATTTGCATATTTATATATTTATATCAAGTTTTTGTATTATTTATTTAATATTTATTGGCTTGCTTGAGATTACATAAGGGTCTGCATTACTGATTATCCCAATTTCCTTCAATGAGGATAAGCTTTAATTCCAGACACAGCCCATAAAGAGATGTAAAAAAAAAACAATATTTAGAAAGTTTCAGAGCTTTATGCACTTAGTGGATTTACATCTACATCTGAATATGCTCTTAAAGAGGTATTCCCATCTCCAAGATCCTATCCCAATGTGTATTGGGTGTAATAATAATAATTATGTCAAATCCCTCCAATTAGAAATATAGTATAGTTCTCCGGATTAGCTATGTCTCTTACCTAATGTGCAGGATGTCACATCTTAGGTATCCATGGTTATGACCATGAGCAACTAAGTAAGTCACTTATGAGTGGTCATAACCACGGATACCTAATCTGTAATGTCCAGCACATGAGGTAAGTGACAAAGCTAATCCAGAGAACTAGACTACATGTCTAATTGGAGGGATTTCTTAATATTATTAGTGCATCCAATGCATACTGGGATTGGACCTTGGAGATAGGTATACCCCTTTATAATCTAAGCTTTCCTTTTTTTAAGAAAGATTAGCAAATTGAAATATGCCCTCAAGATAAGGTGGTAAAGGTGTAAATTTTTTACCCGGGACCATCTTACAAATCTCATATAAAACTCCAAGAGGATAACCCATCTCCCTGGGGAGCTATTAGAGGCCACAGCCTTCTTTGAGGCCCTATAGATATTTGTCATTTTTGTGTAAAACATACTACTTCAAATATAAGTACTGTTTTCAATCTCCAGGCTTTTTTGTTATTTATAACTTACAATGTTCTGTAATGTATATGACTTAAATAAATAAATAAATGTATTTATAATTTATTTGATCAAGTTTATTTGATTTCTTTTTTGTTGCACTTTATCTAAAATAAATTAACAAAAGAAAAAGAATAACTTGACTTACTTGATTTAGTTCCGGGCACCACTGCAATCCTTTTCCCCTTTCCCAGGTGCCATGTACTACTGAGGAGCTCCTCGCTGCTGCCTGTCAGCTTTGCATGCTGATTCCTTCTCCGAGGCCGTGCTGTGCACTTCCGGTCTCAAAGTTCATGTAGCCATAACAACCATAATCAAGCGGCAACACTCAGGGGTGCAGGAGAAGGATGGGAAGTCCTCTGAACGACGGGCCATTTCACTCCACTCACGGGCGCTTCTACAGGTTGTTGCACCAACCTGAAGAAAAGAATAACTTGAGCCTACGAGAGAATCGGCAGGAGCTCTGTACATCATGTAAGTGGCTGTGGATCAAAATAAGAGCCTAAGGTCACATGCACACATTGAGTTTTTAGTGGGGTTTTTTAAGTTAGTAAGTCAAAACCTGGAGGGAAACAATCAAAGAAAAACATCACCACTTCTTTATTTATTACCCACTCCTGGTTTTGGCTTACAAATTTACAAATACTGAGACATAGCTGCCAACCATTCTGGATTTAGTAATACTGTCCTGATTTGAGGGCCTAGTCCCGCTGTGTCGGCACGTCAGGACTTTGTTTCAACGTCTTCTCACTCTCCTCATGGGATTCATAGCTCCTCCTGGAAGGTCAAGACTGCCATCTCTGTACACTGACATAATTTAAATAAATAATTAACTTCACTACTGGAAACCTGAACTAGCATTTCTTCTGTGGTGTTGCTATCAGTGTGTCAAGAGTGGGAGAAGAGGGTTACATTGACAATGCAACACAATGGGCAGCACTTTGAACACATTTTATAAGTAGTCATAAACTTGTTAAATAAGAATAAAGTTACGTTAAAAACAAGCACACCATTGTTTTTGTGGTGCCCTGCTCACGCAGGTAGCCACAGACTTCTCTAATGCACAGCTGGGTTTCCACAGCAGGTACCTACTACATGCAACATCTTCCACCCCGACACAGTAGGGGGAGCCCCACTTGCCAACCTTAGGCAAGATCCCCTATAAATACTGCTGCTGGGGGAGGAGTTAGTCAGAGTGTGCAGACGCTAGGAGAGCTGCGAAGACGTCCTGGTGGTCGGTGCCACGTTTAGGCCCGAGCCAGTGACCCGGAGTGGCGCTTCTACGTCCCGCAAGCCTAAGTGGGATTGAAGGCAAGGAGCATAGAGCAGAAAGGGAGCGAGGAACTTGAGGAAGTTCACCCAAAGAGAATCACCGGATATTGAGGATCCGTACCTGTGGGATACTATAGGACAACAGCAAACCCCGTCGCACCGTGGAGGCTTCGGCTACCCGGTTTGCTCTGTGGGTCAGGAGAGGGAGCCAGAACCAGCAGCATAGCATCGCAGTGATCAGAGAAGGTAACCAGGAGACCGCACAGGAGGAGAGCGAGAGACACTACAGTCAGGAAGAGAGAGGAGGCAAGTCTGGCTGCAAGCAGGCTGTGCTTCAATCACCACGACAGAGCAGAGGAGGCCTTATACCCACTCGTTGTGGGGACCTACTGTGCAACCCTGTCACCAGTCAGTGCCTTGGACTTCTTTACCTGTCAAAATCAGTAAAAGGTAAAAGAGACTTCTTCTGTGTGCGTGCATCATACCTCTCCAGTATCGTTCCCTTGCATAGACTGTTCCAGCACTCCCTATACCATCCCAGCTCCACTACAAGCTGCCCCTTCTTCCTAAGCTGCCCCGGAGGTCCCAGGCCTACCTGTGGTGGACTTTACCACACTAGCCGCAATACCATCTACCTCCAGCGGACTGTGACGGTGCTGGTGCAAATCACCAGAAACTACAGGTGGCGTCACGACAACAAACTTTGTAAATAGTCCCCTGTAAATATCAACCCCTTTTCAAAAGATACCCCAGGACACGGGGTCAGGAGCGGCTGCCATTCCCCGTGACACAGTTAACCCTTTGCCGCCTGACACCCGAGTACCCCAAAACCTGGGCGCTACATTTTTCTTATGAAATTCTCAAAAAGGTTGATGTGTCACATGACCCTCTTCCCATTGAAAAAAATAAAGTTGGATTCAAAATGGCCGACTTCAAAATGGCCACCATGGTCACCACCCATCTGGAAAAGTTTTCCCCCTCCCATATACTAATGCGCCACAAACAAGAAGTTGATATCACCAACCATTCCCATTTTATTTAGGTGCATCCATATAAATGGCCCACCCTGTAGTTACATGTAGTTACACCCTGTGTATTTTCACAGATTGAGTGGTTTGCACAAATTCTCAGAAACCTGTCCAATTTTGACCCCAGTCTTGGATCAATTTCACCAAGAAAGTCTGTAAATCTCTGATAAAAATTGTACAACATTCAGATTCAATACATGTGCTGTCTATATTTCACAGACTGTATGATAGGAAAAGCTTGAGAAGCCTCAATCACAGTTTTTAATAAAAAAAAATCTGATGAAACTCTGATGGTAAAAGCTGACACCCTGACCAAACACTGATGAAAATTGGACCGTTTTTTGCATACATGAAATCTCACTGATATCTAAATGAGGCCTCGGGCTTCATGCAGAAATAAGTATTTTTCATGTATGCAAAAAAATGGTACCGGTGTCAGTAGGGTTTGGGATCAATACCATCAGTTTGGTGAGTGTGTCAGTTGATACCATCATTGTGTTATCAGTGTTTTGGATCAGTGTCATCAGTGCACCACCTGTGTGTCTGTTATTACCACCACTGTCCTCAGTGTTCTGGATCAGTGTCATAAGTGTATGTTCTGTGTGTCAGTTTATACCATCAGTGTGTGTGGCGCCCTGCTCACGCAGGTAGCTACAGACTTTCCTAATGTACAGCTGGGTTTCCACAGCAGGTACCTACTACATGCAATATCTTCCACCCTGGCACAGTAGGGGGAGCTACACTCGCTGACTTTAGGCGAATTCCCCTATTAATACTGCCATTGGGGGAGGAGTTAGTCAGCGTGTGCAGACGCTAGGAGAGCTGCGAAGATGTCCTGGTGTTCGGTGCCGTGATTAGGCCCGAGCCAGTGACCTGGAGTGGCCCTTCTGACGTCGCGCAAGCCTGAGTGGGGACAGAAGGCAAGGAGTACAGCCTAAAGGGAGTGAGGAACTAGTGAAAGTTTGCCCCAAAGACATGCAGGACATCGGGTATCCGCACCTGTAGGATACTTCAGGACTACAGAAAAGCCCGTCACACCGTGGAGACTTCAGTAACCTGGTCCCCCTGTGAGTCCAGAGAGAGGGAGCCAGACACCGCAGTGAGAAATCGCAAGGCAGTGATCAGAGAGGGTAACCCGTGGACAGCACAGGAGGAGAGAGCAGGGAGTAGAGACAGGAAGAGAGAGGAGGCCGGTCTGGCTGCATGCAGATTGGGCTTCAGTTACCACAGAGGAACAGAGGAGGCCTTATACCCACTTGCTGTGGGGACCCACTGTGCACCCGGTCACCTATAAGTGCCCTGGACATCTTTACCTGCGTACCACCAGTAAAAGTTAAAAGAGACTTTAGCAGTGTGTGTGCGTCATTCCTCTCCGCTCCTGGTATCCCTTATGGACTGCACCATCACTCCCCATCCCAACCTACAGCCTCACTCCACACTGCCCCTTCACACTACGCTGCCCCGGAGATCCCGCTCCACCTGTAGGGAGCTTTGCAAACTCAGCCGCACTACCACCTACTTCAGGCGGACTGTAGCGGCGCTGGTGACCTATCACCAGGTACTACAGGTGGCGTCACATGACAAACTCTTATCCCCTGTAAATACACCCTTTTTTGAAGTGGCACCGAGGACACGGGATCAGGCGCTGCCACCCGTGACATCCCTAAACGACCACCGAGCCTGGTACCCGAGTACCCCAGGGCCTGGGGCTCGACATGTATCATCATTGTTTTGGATCAGTGTCATGAGTGTATGTTCTGTGTGTCAGTTTATACCATCAGTGTGTCATCAGTGTTTTGGATCAGTGTATGTTCTGTGTGTCTGTTATTACCACCACTGTCATCAGTGTTTTGGATCAGAGTCATCAGTGTATGTTCTGTGTGTCAGTTTATACCATCAGTGTGTCATCAGTGTTTTGGATCAGTGTATGTTCTGTGTGTCAGTTTATACCATCAGTGTGTCATCAGTGTTTTGGATCAGAGTCATCAGTGTATGTTCTGTGTGTCAGTTTATACCATCAGTGTGTCATCAGTGTTTTGGATCAGAGTCATCAGTGTATGTTCTGTGTGTCAGTTTAAACCATCAGTGTGTCATCAGTGTTTTGGATCAGTGTCATCTGTCTATGTTCTGTATGTCTGTTTACGCTCAGTGTGTCATCAGTGTTTTGGATCAGTGTCATCAGTGTATGTTCTGTGTGTCAGTTTAAACCATCAGTGTGTCATCAGTGTTTTGGATCAGTGTCATCAGTGTATGTTCTTGTGTGTATCAGTTTATATCATCAGTGTGTCATCAGTGTGTTTTGGATCAGTTCATCAGTGTATGTTCTGTGTTGTCAGTTTATACCACTCAGTGTGTAATCATTGTTTTGGATCAGTGTCATCTGTCTATGTTCTGTATGTCTGTTTACGCTCAGTGTGTCATCAGTGTTTTGGATCAGTGTCATCAGTGTATGTTCTGTGTGTCAGTTTATACCCTCAGTGTGTCATCAGTGTTTTGGATCAGTGTCATCAGTGTATGTTCTGTGTGTCAGTTTATACCATCAGTGTGTCATCAGTGTTTTGGATCAGTGTCATCAGTGTATGTTCTGCCTGTCAGTTTATACCATCAGTGTGTAATCATTGTTTTGGATCAGTGTATGTTCTGTATGTCAGTTTATACCATCAGTGTGTAATCATTGTTTTGGATCAGTGTCATCAGTGTATGTTTTGTATGTCAGTTTATACCATCAGTGTGTCATCAGTGTTTTGGATCAGTGTATGTTCTGTGTGTGTCAGTTTATACCATCAATGTGTCATCAGTGTTTTGGATCAGTGTCATCAGTGTATGTTCTGTGTGTCAGTTTATACCATCAGTGTGTCATGATTGTTTTGGATCAGTGTATGTTCTGTATGTCAGTTTATACCATCAGTGTGTCATTAGTGTTTTGGATCAGTGTCATCAGTGTATGTTCTGCCTGTCAGTTTATACCATCAGTGTGTCATCAGTGTTTTGGATTAGTGTCATCAGTGTATGTTCTGTGAGTCAGTTTATACCATCAATGTGTCATCAGTGTTTTGGATCAGTGTCATCTGTGCATCATCTATGTGTCAGTTTTCACCATCAGTGTGTCATCAGTGTACGTTCTGTGTGTCAGTTTATACCATCAGTGTGTCATGATTGTTTTGGATCAGTGTATGTTCTGTATGTCAGTTTATACCATCAGTGTGTCATTAGTGTTTTGGATCAGTGTCATCAGTGTATGTTCTGCCTGTCAGTTTATACCATCAGTGTGTCATCAGTGTTTTGGATCAGTGTCATCAGTGTATGTTCTGTGAGTCAGTTTATACCCTCAGTATGTCATCAGTGTATGTTCTGTGTGTGTCAGTTTATACCATCAGTGTGTCATCAGTGTTTTGGATCAGTGTCATCAGTGTATGTTCTGTGAGTCAGTTTATACCATGAATGTGTCATCAGTGTTTTGGATCAGTGTCATCTGTGCATCATCTATGTGTCAGTTTTCACCATCAGTGTCATCGGGCAAAGTCTGTGTGACTGTTTTGATCATCAGTGTGTCATCAGTGTTTTTCATGGATGCATAAATAAATAAATTACAAAGCTTCTCACATACTTTTCAATGTTAAATACATACAGCACATGGATGCCATCCGTATGCTCTACATGATTGTCTCGAACCCATAGACTTGTATTGGCACTTTTCAAAGTAAAAAACAGTCATGTCTCCATGTGTTTTGCACAGACACACAGTATGGGTAAGGACACACATGCAAGTGAAAAAACTCTCCGATTCACGGATCCGAGAGTCGGACGACTTTTGTCAGAGTTTTGATCTGTTTTGAATGCAACAGTGATGCTACTGTCCGACATCTCCTGAGATCACATCCGAGAACTGTCTAACAGTAATCCGAGTGTGGTCCGAGTGCAAGCCGAGAGTTGCATGCGATTTTTGAATGAAATCAGCTTGGCAATTGTTTCAGCTGTGAAAACCCTGATCAGAGTTGGATGGTCGAACTGTGGTCCAACAATGATCCAACAGAGGTCCGTGAGTTTTGTAGGACCCATAGACTTGCATTGGCGAGTCTCGAGCGTGAATCGCATAATGTCGTAGCATGTTGTCACTGCTTTGATGTCCATGAATCGGATGAGAAAAAACGTCCAACACTCGGAAATGTGTTCTCAGACATTGAATAACATTGGTCCCACTGCAATGCGATTATAACTTGCACTACAGTCGTCCGGGTTTCACGGATGTGTGTCCGTACCCTAAGTAAAAAACCTGGAGATGTGAACCATAATGGATACGTGCTGTAGCCATGAAAAATACGAATAAAACACATACGTGCAATTTGGACATCTGAATGAGGTTTTTTTTTACTAGCATGCCTCCTGTCAAAGAGGAACTATATTAAACAACAAAAAACTATACTCACTCATAAAAATCATCAGTTTTTCCTGTTGTCCAGTTAGGTGCTATCATTCAGTCCTTGTTTAGCGCTCTTTAGGAATAAAATTGTGTCTATCTATTTTATTGTTTTCACCAATCCATGCCGCACACTGGTGTTTTAGTGGCTGCAGTACACCTAAGGCATTAAGTGATATGTTAAATATGCCTACATTGAAACAAAGGAAGAATATATTCTGCAATTCCTCTTCTAGCCAGGAGATGGTAAGAGAGCCTAGAGGACAAGGCATTTTTCCATGTTTTCCACTTGCGCCATAAATTACTGTCTAAAACAAAAATACAGTTGTCTGAAAGCTAACAAATGCGAAATTACAATTTTGTAAATATTCTATAAACCAATTTAGTTATTCAAATAGGCCCCCTTCACATCATGATTTTTGGGAATCTGTGGCTATCCATTGTAAAACAGATACCCATGGATCCGATTTGGCCTCCATGTATCCCTATGGGCACGGATGGGCACGGATTCATCCTTGATTGCCATCTGTGTGTGCAGGGATCCGATTGTGTCTGCTTTTTTCACATCCCCAAAATCGGAAACTGCTCCGAATTTGGGTGCCGCAGACACAATCAGACAGATTCGGACAACAAAGGAACTGACGCTGTCCGACTCAATTAACATGGGGGTCTATAGAGCTTGGGTTCGAGAAAAGATAGGATCATTTCCTGGATCCAATTTGCTCTGTGGCTGTGTAATTTCACTTTAGCAGTGTATGTAGATACACTGCTAAAGTGAAATTAAAGTAAGCAAAGTGTTAAAAATAAAAAAAAATGCCACCTCTCCGCCGAATGACCCTCGATGCGTGGCATCCACCTCCAACGGCTGCAAGGACCTTAATCAGCTGACTGGGTGGGGCAACTCGGTCTGCTGATGGGTCACATGACAGCATCAGCTGAGTGGTTTAAACCGCCCTCCAAAACTGATTGGCGGGTGGTTTAAACCGCTCAGCTGATGCTGTCATGTGACCCATCAGCTGATCGGGTTGCCCCGCCCCACCCAGTCAGCTGATTAAGGTCCTTGCAGTCATCGGAGGTGGATGCCGTGCATTCAGGGACATTTGGTGGAGAAGTGAGCATTTATAAGGTTATTTTTAACCTTTGTTTTCCCTTTCGCAATGTATGTAGATACATTGTGAAAGTGAAATTCAGCCCCGACACCACTTGGCTGCGTTTTGCAGGCTCCTCCCAGCTCTTTCGGTGTCCGGATCAGTCAAAATCATGGGTCCGGACATAGAAATGGCATCCAGAGTAACAAATCCAAGCCTGTCTGATCCGGTCTGTGTGGTCCTGCAAATAACAGGATCCCCATGAACATGAACAAAACGTGATGTGAAGGGGGCCTAAGGCATTTAAGAGAGATAAATTGTTTAATGTCATTGTAATAGAAAGCTAATACTTAAAAAAACAACAACCTATATTACACTTATAACCCACCAATAAATATGATATAATAATCACAGAGAAGGCAATGACCGTTGTGAGGTTGCGTTTCCCTGGGGGTTCGCTTGACAGCGTAGAATGACACCAATAAATTTTTTTTAACCGTTATGCAGCAGTTTATTACATGTAAACTGCTCCTCTCATAAAAAATACATACAGTACACTCACATCACATAACATTATAAATAACATCACATTACATTACACAGTACATAAAGTATATTGCACATATTCTAACACCTGGTTACCTTACGGTACCAGTACACACACACAGAGTATATGGGTAACACACCGTCCCCTAGGGATCCTGGCCTAGTCAGCTCACCCCTATTCACACCTGATGGTATTTACCCTACGGCCAGGCTCTTCCTTGGCCCAGAGTCCCCTTGTGAGTCCAGTCCCTTCCCACAGGCTGCTAACTGTTTCCAGCCCTTTACACAGCGCTCTGGCTGCTCTGAACCAGGCCCCGACCTGGTTGTAGTCACCGGAGCTCCAGGCCAAGTGAGGCCCCCAAGAACTCCTCGGCACGTGTCTCCAGGTCGCCAACCGCTTCCAAGTCTGCCATCACCAGGGCCAGACCTCCAGGCAAGCGGCTGCACCAAACACGCCCTCGCGAGCCCCTCCAGGGTCAGCCCCACTTCTCAACTCCCGGTACTCTAATCCCTGTCGTCTGGCCTCATGGCTCCACCCACACAGGACCTGGTCTTCTCTCTCCCACAGAGGCTTCTACTCTGCCTCCATTCACACACGGACCTCACGGTCCCACATCATACACGGCCCTTATCCTTAAGCCGTCATACACTTCGCTAGTCCCTCATGGACCTGTATGGACATCAGCCTTGTCAGGCCCAGACCACTCACACCAGCACAGTCCGGCATGGACTTCAGCCCTCTAGGCCCAGACCAGGTTGCGAGCCACCTGAGCTTCAGGGCAGTCAAAGCATCCCCCAAGGTCTCCTCACCCTGCCCATGATGCCCAGCTGCCTCCAAGCCCCCACCAACACAGGCAGAGATCCTGGATGGCAGCCTCACCACCATGGACAGAGTGAGCCCCCTACAAGTTCAGCCAGGACCCCCCTTACACCCAGGTGCTCCACTAACCTCTCGGTCTGGCCACAGGCTCCACATAGCTCAGAGGGGCCGGCGTCTCCAGCATGGAGAGCCAGGCGTCCTGCCTCATCCCCCTAACGGGAACGGGACCCCCCTGAAGCATGTCCTCTCCCTCAGAGGATCATGTTTGGTCTCTCTCTGGACTCTGCAGTCTCTGGTCTGCTCTCATCTGCAGCCTGATCTCATCTGCAGTCTGATCTGATGTCTCCCCCATCTCACACCTGGCTAGCTATTATCTTGCCTTCCACACCCACACCGACACACCCACCTGAGCAGCTAGGTAATCAGTACACACATTACTCTCAGCTGCTCATTAGGGTCATGAATATCCTGGCTATTAACCTATTGTGCACTTGACAGGATTACAGCACTCACTCTCAGCTGTTAACTCACTATGTTCCAGGTAGGTTTAACACAGCACAACCACAGTAAAACCGGATACATGTGAACAGAGTCATATACCAACAACCTGTGTGATGCACCCGGCCGTGGGTTGCATCATCACACCGTATATAGGATAAAAACAATGTTTAAATGGCAAATATTTAAATATAAAAGGTACAAAAAAGGAAAACCTCAAACAAAAGTGCGACAGAAAAGAATCTGCAAGGAAGGTAAATACGTTCCAAGAATCTGATGAGCAGTAATATAATTAATGTGAAGGATTAATGCCTATAATGGTGGGTTTACACGTCGCGATATCGGCGTCAAACTCCGACCAAAAGTCACGTGGGTCGTGCGTTGTCCCCGATATCGTTCGTGCGTTGTATGGTATAACGCCCAATACGATGCACGAGTGATCCCAAAACGATATCGGGGATCAAATGATCCTTTCTCACACTGGGCCCTACATTATGCTACAAAATTTGTTGGTAGTCTTCAGACTTCATAATGCCATGCACACGGTCAAGCAGTCCAGTGCCAGAGGCAGCAAAGCAACCCCAAAACATCAGGGAACCTCCGCCATGTTTGACTGTAGGGACCATGTTCTTTTCTTTGACTGCCTCTTTTTTTCTCCTGTAAACTCTATGTTGATGCCTTTGCCCAAAAAGCTCTACTTTTGTCTCATCTGACCAGAGAACATTCTTCCAAAACATTTTAGGCTTTCTCGGGTAAGTTTTGGCAAACTCCAGCCTGGCTTTTTTATGTCTCAGGGTAAGAAATGGGGTCTTCCTGGGTATCCTACCATACAGTCCCTTTTCATTCAGATGCCGACGGATAGTATGGGTTGACACTGTTGCACCCTCGGACTGCAGGGCAGCTTGAACTTGTTTGGATGTTAGTCGAGGTTCTTTATCCACCATCCGCACAATCTTGCGTTGAAATCTCTCGTTAATTTTTCTTTTCCGTCCACATCTAGGGAGGTTAGCCACAGTGCCATGGGCTTTAAACTTCTTGATGACACTGCGCACGGTAGACACAGGAACATTCAGGTCTTTGGAGATGGACTTGTAGCCTTGAGATTGCTCATGCTTCCTCACAATTTGGTTTCTCAAGTCCTCAGACAGTTCTTTGGTCTTCTTTCTTTTCTTCATGCTCAATGTGGTACACACAAGGACACAGGACAGAGGTTGAGTCAACTTTAATCCATGTCAACAGGCTGCAAGTGTGATTTAGTTATTGCCAACACCTGTTAGGTGCCACAGGTAAGTTACAGGTGCTGTTAATTACACAAATTAGAGAAGCATCACATGATTTTTCCAACAGTGCAAATACTTTTGTCTACCCCCTTTTTTATGTTTGGTGTGGAATTATATCCAATTTGGCTTTAGGACAATTCTTTTTGTGTTTTTTCATTGAATACAAATTAAATGAAGATAATAATACCAAAGAATTTGTGATTGCAATCATTTTCAGAAAGAAACTGAACATTATCTGACAGAATTGCAGGGGTGTCAATACTTTTGGCCACAACCGTAGTTCCTGAAGTCATGCGGATTCCTTTCCTCCAGCTGATGAACCAGCCGCATGTGGCTCAGGTTGCCCTTTTGCAGAAGCAACTCCAGACACCACATGCGCCGTGGTCTACAACCCCGCAATCTCTCAGCTCTGTCCTAAAGCCACAAGTCCTCCTCCAACAATGCTAGAGCCACAATAAGCCTCTGTCCACTGTCCATGATAAGCTGAAAAACCAACTCTTGGGAAAAGAAAAAGACATATTGTCAGACACAACAAACATGTCCACACGCACTAAAAGCCAACAATAACTACTTCCCTACACACCACCTAGCCCTAAAGCCACCTGCAACATCCCTGCCATCCCCACCACATCCCCATCTCAAATTTGCACCATTCTGACTTCATACAATAGTAACATTTTGGAACATACAGACTACAATAGTCTGTTAGCACATGTGGCACCCCAGGGGTTAATGTGTCACAGTAACATCCAAGGGTTAACTCCCCACACAACACCTGACACTGCACTAGCACCTCTAGGCCAGAAGGGGGAGCTAAAGCAGCTCCCTTTTATTTTCTGGTCTGAGGAGGAAGTAGTGAGTTGATAGTTGACAGTTCAGTTTAGTGCAGGGAGCACTAGGAGGAGGACCTGTAAATGGGAGCAGTGCTGAGCTCCTGACAGGGACAACTGACTACTTTCAGGCCTGAAGCCAGGTCTGAGGAGAGGAGTACAAGAAACAGAGGAACATATCTGGGAGACTGAGTTACCTCATAACTCCCCCCAGAGGAGCGCAGAAGGCAGATACCGGATCCGAATCTGTGACTGAAACACGCAGCACAGAAAACACCGGGATAGTGGAGGTTACATACCTACACCGTACCTCAGCGAAGCAACACGGCGGGGTCAGAAGCACACGGAAAGACTCAAGTTGCCTAGCAAAGGGGGTACCTGTGAGGAGAAAAAGGGCCAGCAGCTCAGCTAAAGCAGCAGCAGGGCCACACACAAGGTGCAGGAGTAGGAAGCTGAGGACCTGGACAGGGTGGGAGCAACCCGGCCCCGGTACAGACTCCGTGGATAGTACTCTACTGAATACCATCACCAGTAAAGCCTTGGAAAACTTCAAAACCATGAGTGTGTGTGATCCTTGTGCTCAAACGCTGCGAACCCTCACAAATTACCATCTTCTCTACTACTACCCCTATCCTACAACATCCATAGCACTATCTATATACTATTACTATCACTGCCCCAGGGAATCAAGCTCTACCCACGGAGAGCCATTACATCTCCAGCTGCCAAACATCATCCCCGGAGGTTCTGCAGCAGTGGTTGTCCCCTCACTGAGCACAACCCGTGGGTGGCGTCACAACAAACTCCCCTGTAAATATACCCCCCATCTATTGCGGAACCTGGGACACGGTCCGGACCAAGACCGCTGTGATATCCCCAGCAGTACCCCGGTCCGGCACCAAGTACCCCGTCCCAGTGGGCTCCACACACATCACCCTCCACATTGTACACATGGACATCCCCAACAAGCATTCATTTAAAAAACAAGCCCATATCTAAGCACATCATCTGAGATAGTCAAGCAGGAACTTACAAAAAAACAAACAAGATGGGCCCTGAATTCTCATTTGTGCCCCTCCCCCCCAAAACATATTGGCAACACGTAACACATGCATGGCCTAGGAACATAGCCACCTCAAACCTTCATGACACACTGCAGGATTAAACATGAGCAAAAAACAACCATGTCCTCTTGAAAATGCAGGATACTATCCATCACACATTACCAACCCTCCAGACACACTGAAGCTGTCACCAGAAGCCCAAAACATACATTGTGTTTGAGCAAGTCAGGACAAAAATCCAGATCAGTGTGGATGTTGGCAAAACTACAGCACTGACGCAATTTGGGTCCACATTCCAGAATTAACACTATAAAATGTAGGGACAATGATGAGGCTGCATCTATACACTTGGTCCTACACAGCACCACAATGCCAAACATTCGGAGTATGTAATGCACATACCTGGAGGTGGTGTGGTGCTCACAAAGACTGTTTTTTTTATTTGTAACAACCTTGTTTCAACACAAAACACACTCAGCCATCGTACAAGGGACATGTGAACAGCAGTACTTACCCAATGACTCTGGCCAGCTAGCTTCACATTGCTCTGGCGTTTTTATCATGTAAGCAGCCAATCCCCACACACCTGCATCATCCAATACACGAACCTGCCTTGGCGTTGCCAGGCCCAACTCCTGTGATTTGCTGATTCTGTTGCGTTATGATTTGTTATCGTCCGTTATAAAGATGGCGAAGTTGTAGCACTTGCGTGTCCACAAAGCATATCACCCATTGTGGTTGCATCTCTCCAAGCACAGTCAGCTGCTCACACGGTAGGTATAGCGATGTGCATGACTTGATCATCTATACAGTACTGATGTTATTAGGTTAGCACTACCTACTGGCCCATATGTAATGTTTTGACCAACGCTGTTGTCCTTGTTGCATTGTACGGAAGTTTATTGTGAGGTTTATGGCCCCAAGGTCCGCCCCTCAATGTAAACACTGATACATCATGTAGCCCTACAATCGAGATCTGGGCGTTGTAGTTTTGTCCACTGTTATGTTTTATGTGCCAAACACCTCCTCAACTTCATATCCAATTAGACTGCAATAACTAGTACTTAACCACTCTTTTGCTGTGCCTACATAGTGGGCATGGTAATAGATGTGTATCTATGTGGCGCCCCTGCGATCAGGAGGCCACATAGGGAACTGCAGCCAGGTAAGATAGGAAGACAGTTGCACCACAACACCCTCACAGGCATCCCACACACCACTAGAGGGCAGCATCCAACCCGGAGCCCGGGACTCTAGGCAGGCAAGGGGTGGTGGGTTTAGAGAACAGTGGGTGGGACAGCAAGCAGGTCAGGTGATAGATGGTAGAAATAGAGAAGGGGATGAGGAAGGAGTCAGTAGGCCCAGGGTGCCGAGCAGCCAAGACACAGACCAGCAGCAGGCTGAGAAGCACGGACCAGGCTGAAAGACAGCAGTAGGCCGGTGTAGGCTGAGCAGAACAGAACAGAAACACACGGACTGGAGGAGTGGAGAGTAAGGAGCGCAGAATCTGCAGGGCCAGTGCGAGCCACAGAGAGAAAGCCCATTAGAAGCCAGCACCCCAGGAGTGTGAGGGAAGAGAGGACCAGCAGCACTGGGTCCTAGTAACACGGCTGAGACGAACGACTGCAGTAGCCTTCCTGTGGAACCTGAGTCACGGTTAGAAGGAGCCTGATAGAGCCTAGCATAGCAGGACTATTGGAGGCTAGGCTAACAGAAGAGTGCCGGCTCTGAAGGGGACCGATGATCTACCCGGTTTCCCCAGATTAACCGACGGGGGACTCTAGCTCCAAGTTAGAGTTCCTACCCCAAAAAACAGGCAACCACGAGGGCCCCCAGGGGTCCGAGCCCCCGCCATACTGTCCTGAGACGCACATACCAAGTGAGAGAAAGAGAGTAAAAGCCTGGAAAGGACAGAGCAAGAGTGAAGCGTCACAGAGAGGAACAACCTGGCTGCAGGGAGTAAAGAGGAACCCGGAGGGGAGAGGTGTAACCCGTGTAAGGACTTGTACTTTGAACTGTGACAGAGCTGTTATGCTGAACAACTTGCTAAGTAAACACGGTGAACCCTGCCTCTGACTCCCTTGCATTATTTTCTGTTGCCTGCACATGATTCCCTCCAACAGGACTGCAGAGGAATACAACCTGGAGAGCCACAGCCTGTCAGCTCTGGACGCTGAAGAAAAGAAAGCTGCAGCAGCAGGACAGTAAGTGTATTGCATCCACTACCAGCTTACACTACACCATAGACTCTAACTTCATCACTGCCCCGGGGAACTAAGTTCCACCCGCGGAGAACTATTCCATCTCAAGCTGCTTCAACATCATCCCCGGAGGTTCTGCAGCAGCGGTGGTCACACTATTGACCACAAGCCGTGGGTGGCGTCATGACAAACTATTATCCCCTGTAAATATTCCCCTTTTAATTGCCAGGGCCCGGGACACGGTCCGGACCAGGACCTCCGTGACATCCCCAAGTAGAAATCCAGTCCGGTTTCGAGTACCCCGTCCCAGTGGGCTCGACATCTACAGAACCTTATCTACATTGGTCTAATTAGCCGCCGTTGCCATAGCTACATGTGGAAGTTGCCCTGTACATGGGTCAGCATATCTATCCTCATTACACAATGTGCGGCTTTTGTGAACTCATGTGGCGTCTTTAAACAATGCTGTGTAGCTGGTGTCGTATTGTGGCCATTATTCTTGTTTCATCATGACATCATATGTACGTGTATGATTCTTGGTGACGTGGCCTGTGCTTATGTTGCAGATGTGGGACAATCAGGATTTTGTCCTGGCCTTGCTTGCTATGTACCAGGACCATGAATGCCTGTGGCGCCTGCAGTCACCTGATTATAAGAACAATCAGGTGAAGGAAGTGGCCTATGGCCATCTTGTCTCCCTCTCCCAACAGCACCATTCTGGGGAGAGGTGGGACAAGAAAAAGGTGCAAGCCAGACTCAAGCACCTGCGCACCATGTTCCGAAAGGAGTATAACCGGGTCCAGATGTCCCAGCGCTCAGGGATGGGAAGTGAGGAGGTGTATGTGCCACAACTGTGGTATTATGACCTCCTCACTTTCACTCTGGATCACGTTGTCCCTAGACGAATGCGGGGCAACAGGGTGCTTGAGGAGGCCACATCTGAAGCCACAGCACCATCACAGGAGGTATGTGTACTGAATATTGTTGTGTCTGCTTAGCCGTTGGTGCCTGTACTCACTGGTTCTTTTGACAATCAGCTGCAACTACAATCCTGTTGGTGTATTCTTCCAAATCATTTGTTTGTGGTGATGGGTCACATACTAGCCTCCTATTTTGGCTTGTACTTGGTTGTAGGGCCACAGCAATTACAATGTTGGATCCTCAGGCTGAGTTGACTGCACAATTTTGACTCTTCAATAGTCTTGGTTTCATATGGGCAGTGTTTGTGGTGACCTCGTACACTGGCTTGGTAGTGCTTCAGCTGTTTATAGGTCATGACATACATAGATTTCTGGAAACATGACAAGTGTATTGACATTTTGTTTTGTTTACAGGAGCCTCCGGAGCTGATGTCCAGCCAAGAGACGGCACCTGTGGATGATCCTCCCCCATCAACATCTGCAGGGGAGGTTGTGCCTGGTCCCAGTGCGGAAGGACAGCACCCAGAACTCAGCTCAGTCATTAGTCAGAGATGCCCACCAACACCTCCGACAACTGAGCTGGGTACGTGGGCGAAGAGGGTGCTGCTACAAGCGGAAAACCAGAAGAACACTGGGATTGGGCATCTTGTTGATGAACGGGTGCCCAGGCTGGACCAAGATCAGCGAACAACAGCAGAGAGGCTCATCATTCGGGTCCTGAAGGCGGCTGAGGACAAGGCACTGACGCCACTTGCCTACATTGCCATCCCCACTGGGCAGGCGTCAGTGTCACAGGGTCCGAGGCCGCATAGGTGTGGATCCAGACTAACTCCATGTGGCCCTAGACAACACCCCCCACTTGGCATACTGTTGGGGGCTATGCAGATATGGGGCCACAACCCACTTCTGAGCCAGTACATGACTATGAACAGGAGGAGAGACGCTACTGATAGTGATGCTTCTATGTCAAGACCTTTTTTTTTGTTATTGCCTTCTTATACATGGGCTGTGTTTGTTTTGGTTATGAGATGTTATTAAAATTTTTGTTTTTCACAAATCAAAACTCATTATTGGTGTGTACCTGTAATGTATGTGTCTGTATGTACTGTTATGTTGCATTACTGGGCAAGGATGTGTGTCACTTGTATAGCCCACATAACCACTATAACATGGTAAGGTACACAATTTGACATATAGTACATCCCTTTGGCCCCTAGGTGTGACAATGCCTTGTTCCAAAACTTATCTGCCCTACATGGCTCTACAAGTGTGTTCCGGGCCCTTGACACATGTTTCGGTGGTTTGCCATTCAATAATAGTAATTCTTATTTGGGCCATTGGATGTGTGATATTGTCCATGTTACATTGGGTAATTAATGTTGGATTGTGCTCTATACATTGATGGAGTGGCTACCCGCATCCCTTGCATGTATTTATAGTGATGTTTGCACATTCAAGGTTAATCAGACCCGGCACACATTGGATTGTGGCTGACAGATGTTTTATTGCCAAATCTGGTTACACTACAAAGTCCTGCACCTCTGTGTTTATATCAAAGAGGCCAAATACTGGTGTGGGATTTTTGCAAATAATTTATTGTTTCAATCCCTTTTTTTTTGCCGATGGGTGTGTTTTCGGCTACACCTATTCTTTTTTTTGGTAGGCCAAACAGAAAGGCCGAACAAGTGGTAAACAGAGAATATTTCATGCGGTGAGAAGGAACGCCAATCACTAGACAAGGCTACATGGAGCGAACCACTATGCAAACTTCTGATTCGGACAGTAAGGAGTACTTCTCTTCTAAAGGCTTGACATCCAATTCCAGCAGTGATAAATCATCATCAGTTTAATAGAGGCCTCCGTACAACCAGATGATGATTTATCACTGCTGGAATTGGATGTCAAGCCTTTAGAAGAGAAGTACTCCTTACTGTCCGAATCAGAAGTTTGTTTAGTGGGTCGCTCCATGTAGCCTTGGCCAGTGATTGGCGCTCCTTCTCACCGCATGAAATATTCTCTATTTGCCTGCTTGATATCTCCCTTCAGGGAGAGCAGTGTAGAGCTGATCGTGTCGAGCCCCAGGCTTTGGGGTACTCGGGTATCAGGCTCCAAGGGGTTAACTGTGTCATGGGGAGTGGTGGCCGCGCCTGATCTCGTGTCCTGGGGGACTTCTTTGAAAAGGGGTATATTTACAGGGGATGTTATATACAAGATATCTTGACGCCACCTATAGTTTCTGGTGATGTGTCACCAGCGCTGCCACAGTCCGCCGGAGGTAGATGGTAATACAGCAAGTTGGCAAAGTCCTCTACAGGTAGGGCTGTTCCTCCGGGGCAGTGTTCCTGTATGAGGAACAAGTTCATGCAAAGGAAACACAGGCAGAGGCAAAGCCACTTTTCCTTCGGGTACTTTACTGTTAACTTGCATTGGCATCATACAGAGTTCACAGTTCAGCACTTTTGATGTTATAAGAACAGGTAGCTTATCGGGTGGCTGCAAGTGGATCCCAGGTGGTATGGTGGAACCCTTGGTGTGCTTTCTTTCACTAACCCGTGTCTGTTCTTTCCTGCTTTCCAGTTTTGGTGTGAAGCCTGGTGACTTGAAATTCAGCCTGGCCTCCTTTCCTCTCTCACCTTCGCTGCCGTCGGGTAACCCTCTACTGGCTCGCCGCTCATTCCCTTGGCGGTGCCTGGTACCCTTCTTATGGACTGGTCTGGTGTTGACCATAAGAAGAATTGAAGACTCCATAAGAATCTGGATTCTCTGTTGTGCCTGTAGCTACGGCAGTCTGCGGGCTCCGGTGCCGGGTAAGCTGTCTGGGAGAACCTAACCACGGCCCCTCTTCCTAGACCGGCTGCTCTCCTGAAAAGCTTCTTTCTCCTTGGACCCTCTCTTCCTCTTTCATCTCTTCTCCTGGTTCCTCAGCCGAGAGACCTAGCAGCAAGCTTATAGGCAAAGACGAAAGACTTTCTTTTTCCCCCTAGAGGTGATTTTATTCCCTCCCGGGTAACCTCCCACCGTGTAAACTAATGTGGGAGTGTTGGAATGGGTCCCACCCACCATCCTAGGGTCCACCTGCAGCTGGAGCATCTTCACCTGTTTAACGGGTGCAGTACCCCTCTGTGATGCCTGCTTGGCAGGGCACCACACTCGGAGTTAAGAAACTAACTACAGGACCTGCCATGACGCCATCGGGAGACGCCCAGCTGGTCACGGGGTTCGGGTCACAAGCTCGCCTCTGGAGGTTCATCGCGCACTGCCTGTACACAGCCCGTGGTGCCGGAGGATCCTCTCCTTTACACCGGGAGCTCACCCTCCAGTTGTGCGGGGGCCTCAGCACAACTGGCCAAGGTTAGTGGCCCCGTCGTCAACACCTAGTAAATTCCATTTAAAAAGGATCCTTCACTATTGGCGCATTCTATCTTCCCTTTGTTTGAACAAGTGGTAAAATCAGGGCAACATGCCACACAGTCAACACACAAGTGTGTAAAATAAAAACAAAAACTAAAACACATCAAAAAGGGTGTCTCCAACCAGCAGGGACTTCAGCAGCCTGCCCACCAGTGAGATGCTGGATGATGGCCCACATTCTATCTAAATTGGCATGCGCCTCACGGTGGACAGCAACCAACTCCTCAATGCTTTGTTGACCTGTTGTGGAGATGGCCAACATTAGTAACATGTCCTTCTCTGTTGACAAATGTTATGTATATGTGTTACCATACTTACGATTCTGGACATCATCCGGCAGTTCCCTTTCTGCTGGGGTTGAGGCTGTCCCTGCCAACATGGGTACAGCTGCTATGCATTCTGGATTTAGCAAAGGGTTGACACCAAAAAAAACGCATTATCTGCGGGTGTGACAGGGCAAATTTAGAACATCCAGCTTATTTAATATGTGCAACACGTACCGTTAGGGCCACCTCCACCAGGCTCACTATCACCCTGTGGGGACCATTCCCCAACAGGGCTGCCAAGTGGGCTGGGTACGTTGGGTGGAGGGGTGTCAATATGGGAGGCTGTGTGCAGCCGGGCGTGCTCTTCCAGGAGAAGGTGGCGGTGGTCTGGCCAATGGTGGTGGTGGCATGGAATTTCGTCGGGGACCTGGTGGGCTGGCCACTGCTGATGGCTGGCCTTCTGAGCTGTCACCATTATCTGTTAGATGAAACATTGCATTTAGGAACAAATGTACACCATCCACAACACATATAAAATCACAAATTACATTTGCATGGGTGTCAGAAATAACTGCAGTCAACATGTATATGTTTGTAGACTTGTCCATAGTGATGTGATGTGAGCTGACTGAGCACATATGTACAGGGCCGTGGGTAAACATACAGTTTTGTGGGCATGCAGAGCACACACGCATTTAGTGGTGGCCATGACAGAGACTTTGCCACACACAATTGGGGCATTAATGTTGTGTGTGCACTCTTATGGTCTGCCTGCTGTGGCTAAATGATGCCAGATTGGCCATGACAACACAGTATTACGTGTGTAGACAACAATACTGACACATCCATATACATAAAGGCTAATGTACAGATGCACATGACCAAACAGGGAACAGGTGCTGTAGTGCTCATGTGGCAGTATACATTTATGTCCTGTGTCATGGATATATTGGCATTCCCAACTACATGGTGTGACAGGCTATATGTTACACAGCATGCAGATATTGACTGTATGTGTCATGGTGGCCATTACATGACGTACATGTTGACTTCAGCTGTATTATCCAGCTATGTGTGTAGATATACTGATATTCCGGCAATATGGACATCAACAATGGCAATACATAGTAGTCTGGTTTGCACCTTCATGTTGCATTTTACACACCCTGCAAATGCAGAGTGATGAAGCCACAACATCAGATACTCAGGCAACCTATGTGACAGGCTACATTTCCATGTGGTGCCACAGCCTTGATTGTTTTTGGGATGACGTATGTGTGTAGCACAAATACTGACCATGCAGCCTCCTAATCCGGGCCCGGAGGTTGGCAATGTGCCCTGGACACTTGTATTTAAGGTCCGCCACCTTCTTCTGGATCTGTTGTGTGGTGCGATCCACACCCAGTCCCCTCAGCAGGGCCCTCTTCACTTTACGCATGATGGACTGCTTGTGTAGTCGTGGGTGCTGGTGGTGATGCTGGCACCAATAATCCCAGCTGTCCAACACATTGATGAGAAGCAGCAGCTCTGGCTCACCCCATGCTGCAGCTCTCTGTCCTGACACCATCGCTACCTCTGCAGGGGAAGGGAAAGCACCTGGAAGGCAGGGCCCAACATCAAACAAGGACATGACATCATTGTGCACGCTGGTTATGCCGAGGAGACTTGAGGGCCCGGACAAAGAGTTTTGAGCCTTTCCGGGACGCCGTGGCGTCACCTTAATACATCAAGTACGAAACGCAGGGTGACGGACGTGCGTAGCAACTGGAAGACATACATGCGTTACTATTTCATTTGGGCCCACATATGAGTTGTGATTTCTGTATGGTCAATATGTAGTTTCTCACATTTCACCCACCAGCAATAGCACTTGCGTTACTACACAGATATTTGCGTGTATGTTTCCATACACCAATTGTCATTATCAGAGGATTATTCATTTAGTCAGGACGTCCCAACATCATACACACAGTATCACTCTTATGCGCTAGTCCATGATGCTCGTAGTTTTAAGGCTTTTACTGACACTTCTGAAGAAGAAGATGAGTCTGGTGAAGAACGCACAGATCATCAAATATGGCGCCTTTGCTACGGCCAGCCAATGAGAGCGCAGGAGCTGCCACCAATCGCTGCAGACGGGGCGCGCCAAACAGCACGCTCAGGCATGCCTCCAGAATTGATTAAAGATTGTCTGAGCTCGCTTTCTACATCGCTATCGTCCTATCACATGCCATGAAGCGCTGAGATCGCCTGGTGGTTATAGCCTGATTAAACTGCAGTGCAATCAGGTGATGCTCCACCGGTGATTTCTCGCTGTACAATCGCCCAATCACACTCCACTGCGCACAGGCGATGTGGTTTCCACATCGCCCAATTCGGAAATTGCTAACGAAATGGCCGGCGATATGGCAGCGTGTGACGGTACCTTTAGCGTAAAGGATCAAGAAAGATATTGCTTTCGGCTGTTTCTACTGCATGTCAAAGGAGCTACAAGTTATGACAATTTGAAAACAGTTAACGGAGTGTTGCACGATACATTTAAAGCAGCAGCTTCGGCTTTAGGACTTCTATTGGATGATACTGTGTGGAGACTTACCGTATATACTCGCGTATAAGCCGAGTTTTTCAGCCCAAAAATTGGGCTGAAAAGTCCCCCCCTCGGCTTATACGCGAGTCACTGTATACTGTATACAATGTATACAGTATACAGTGCCCCCATCTATATACAGCCCCCCGCCGCAATCCTGTAAAGGAATAGGTTAGTATACTTATCCATCCGCTGCAGCTGCCCCGCCGCCATGGCGATTCAGCATCTTCCGACTTCCAGCGTCTCGCGTCTTCTTCCGATGGTCGCAGGCAATGACGTCATTGCCTATGCGACCGAGGAGGAAACCGGAAGAAGACGCGAGACGCTGGAAGTCGGAAGATGCTGAATCGCGATGGCGGCGGGACAGCTGCAGCGGATGGATAAGTATACTAATCTATTCCTTTACAGGATTGCGGTGGGGGGCCTGTATATAGATGGGGGGGCCTGTATATACCTCTGGGGCATATATATGTGGGGCTGCTGTATACTACCACTGGGGCTATATTTACCTGTGGGGCTGTATGTATACTACCACTGGGGCTATATTTACCTGTGGGGCTGCTGTATACTACCACTGGGGCTGTATTTACCTGTGGGGCTGCTGTATACTACCACTGGGGCTATATTTACCTGTGGGGCTGCTGTATACTACCACTGGGGCTATATTTACCTGTGGGGCTGCTGTATACTACCACTGGGGCTGTATTTACCTCTGGGGCTGCTGTATACTACCACTGGGGCTCTATATACCTGTGGGGCTGCTGTATACTACCACTGGGGCTGTATATACCTGTGGGGCTGCTGTATACTACCACTGGGGCTGTATATACCTCTGGGGCTTCTGTATACTACACTGGGGCTGTATATACCTCTGGGGCTGCTGTATACTACCACTGGGGCTGTATATACCTCTGGGGCTGCTGTATACTACACTGGGGCTGTATATACCTCTGGGGCTGCTGTATACTACCACTGGGGCTGTATATACCTCTGGGGCTGCTGTATACTACCACTGGGGCTGTATATACCTCTGGGGCTGCTGGATACTACCACTGGGGCTGCTGTATACTACCACTGGGGCTGTATATACCTCTGGGGCTGCTGTATACTACCTCTGGGGCTGCTGTATACTACCACTGGGGCTCTATATACCTCTGGGGCTGCTGTATACTACCACTGGGGCTGTATATACCTCTGGGGCTGCTGTATACTACCACTGGGGCTGCTGTATATACCTCTGGGGCTGCTGTATACCACACTGTTGAGGGCTGTATACCTGTGCTGGGGTCCACCCTCGGCTTATACACGAGTCAATAGGTTTTTCCAGATTTTTGGGGCAAAAGTAGGGGGGTCGGCTTACACACGGGTCGGCTTATACACGAGTATATACGGTACTTTAGAAGACGCGGTTACCCTACATATGCTTAAGCAACTTCGCAAATTGTTTGCCTACATCTGCGTATTTGGATCGCCTACAAATCCAGCTCAACTTTGGACAAATTTCATTTCAAAGAACATATAATCGAGGATTACTGCTTACGTTTTCGCAACAAAAGTGGAAATTGTCAAAATTATTTTGTTTATTCTGCTGGGTCTGCCCTCCTCTTCTGCTCCTGACCTCACAAGGAGCAGGAGCAGAAGAGGAGGGCAGACCCAGAACAAGAGGAGGCGGAGGCAGACACCTAGAGGAGGCGGAACACACAAGGAGGAGGCAGGGAGGGCTGTGCCAGCAGCCAGGACCTCTTAATAAGATCCAACCCAGACGACTGAACTGTAAGGTTTCTAAAGTCTTTTTTAAAGCTTACAGGGGACCTAGAGACATGGGGGGCCGCTTCCCTGAATGCAGCAGACATGCTGCATTCAGTGCTGCATTTAGTGTGCCATGCACCAGGGGAGTGACAGGTCCTTTTTAATATGGGACTTGCTTCTCTGTGGATTTAATGGTTGGAATCTATTGTGGGAACACAGTGGAAAATAGGTTTGTAACAGATCATCAAATCTGATTAATACAGTGAGTTTCCATCAGCTTATGATAAAGAAAGAGAAACATGAATAGCTCAAGAGGCCAATTAGGGCTGTGGAGTGTACATGTCAGTTTATTTTGAAATAAGTTATAAAAATAAAAACTGGGCTTATGCACCAAAGGTGTTAGAAGGTAAAATAGTTATAGAGATGAGCAAACCTTTTGAAGATCGGATTAGGTTTGGTTCACTGAATCAGCATATGCTCGCTGAATAGATCGGCGAACAGTTCAATGTACTTCCCGAACACAATTGAAATCAATGAGAAGCAATGTCAAGGGACTAAAATTACCTTCAAAGAAGCCCAAAAGCTGCCAAAGCAGTTCAAATTATGGACAGACACCAGGAAAAGTTCCTACATCCAATTGAAGTCAGCGCTTCACATAGCAGGTGTTTCTATACAAAAATCTTTATTCCACCATTTCCAGTGCAACGTCTCAATCTCTGAAGTTGAGATCTTTTTCAAGCATCAACTTCAGAGATCAAAACGTTACACTGGAAATGGTGGAATAAAGATTTTTGCATGGAAACACCGGCTGTGTGGAGTGCTGTCTTCAATTGGACATATGTATTATATTATGTATTATATTCCAAGATAGCTCATTAGGAGTGATGTGCTTCACAGTAGGGGTGAAATTGAAACCTATATGTTCTGGTGGGGTGCTGAAAATCTCTTTTTGTATATATGACCAGGAAAAGTGCCATCAGATCTCTGTTCCTCAGAGTTAAAATTTTCATCATTGTGCATTCTGAATGCATGGGATGAGACCTGGCCCGGTATTTCAAGCTTTAACAATGATCAGTAACAGGGAGATGAGTGACAGGTGTAGGCATGGTGCTCAGAGATTACTGATAAATTCATGAATCACACATAAAAGAACCCCAAGAAGAGTCTCCACATTAGGGCTAGACACCAAGAAAGTGGCATATATTGATCCAGAATAAAAATTGTATAATGGAACAGCCTGCATTCATGGCACAGGGTCTGGAACAGGACTTGGCCTAGCATTTCAAGGTTAAACATTTATTAGTAACAGGGTGATGACTGACAGGTGTAGGCATCGTACTCACAGAGCCCTGTTAAATTCAAGGAACAGACAAGAAGGAGACCCCCAAGAAAAGTCTCTACATTTCAAAAAATTAGTGTCAGTTATCACCAAAGTGGCATCAATTGGTCTAGACAAAAATTGGAAAATGGCAAGATGAATGAAGCACGCTGGAAAGTACAACATAGCCTACTCTGCCCAGTCTGCCACTGTGGTGGAAAAGTCCTTGGAGATCCATGACTTGTTCATCTTGATGAGAGTTAGGTGGCCTACCCTTTCATGGGACAGCTGGATGCACTTATCCATCAGGACATCACCAGCAGCGCTGAAGAAATGTTCTGTAAGAACACTGGCTGCTGGGCATGACAAAACCTCCAAAGCATGACTGAAAAACTCAGGCCACTCCTCTATTTTTGAAGCCCAAAATGCAAAAGGGTCCAGCTTCCCCTTCCCCCAATGGCATTGATATTGAGCTCTAGACACACCTGCATTATCCTCTCTAGTCGCAATCTATGTGTCAGACTTGTACTCAGTTCTGCCAGTGGATGGGCTTGTTTAAAAAATTTGTCAAAGCACTCCCTGAAATTGATTCTGACAGTTAAACTGCTACTCCTAATATCGCTACGCTAATGAATTGACATTTCCTGGGTTGGAAGTGTAGATCTGCGATGCGCACTGTGTCCCTCACTGATGTGTTTTGGAAAACCAGTCGTAAGATTGTCTACCAGCAGAGAGTACAGCAAGAAGGCGATCATGTGTTTGATGCATCCATGTGATCCAAGTCCTTGTTATATTTGCAGCAGCATAAATATCGAGCTTCCTTCCTCTATCCTCTCCTGCCAACCTCAGGCAACAGAAAGGGGAATCATTTCTTCCTCATCTCCTGAATATTCTATGCCAATCTTCTCTTTATCCTCATTCTCCTCCATTTTTTCCTTGGCTCCTGCATTTTCACTACCACTTTGTCTGGTACTATGAGCCCCACTCTGTCGCTTTACTCCACCTCGCCATGCCCACCGGTTATGTGACAAGAGTCTGGACCTTTGCAATATTGATATCATTTCCGAATCCTCCTCTTCTTCCTGTGGTACTACCACCTCATCTCGCAGTTTGCTCCAGCATGTAGAAGACTGAAATAGTGATGCTGTTGATTCCTGCTAACCATCTTAGTGCCATTTAAAAACTCTGTAGAAGGGTGCAGAGCTCCTTGATCTGTGCTCACTCTGCAAGCATCATTTGCACCACATTTGGCTCGATATGAGTCACTGTACATATGATGACATACTCCACCAGGGCTTGTTGTTGCTGCCACAGCTGCTGCAACATGTGCAGAGTGGAATTCCACAGCGTTGGAACATCACATATCAAACAGTTAAAGGGAACCAACCACCCCCAATGACCCCCCCGGACTATTAATATCAGTCCCTACACACAGCACATACATGTGCTGCAATGATTTTTGCTAAAAAAAACTGTTTTTTAAAACTAAAGATAATGATTTTTAAAGTTTAAACCGAATGGACGGATGGGCGGTACTTATCTGTGGCAAAAGCCGAGATCTGATGCCAATCATCCTCCCGTCTCCCCTCGCAGCAGTTATGGACAGCCCTTTGTTCAGCGTCACTGCCTGGTGCACGGGATCTCATGCCCGTGCACACGTCATCATCTACAGCCGGGAAGCGAGCGCGCGCTCTGACTTCCTGCGCTCGGCTATGGAAGACAGAGCGCGCGCTCGCTTCCCGGCTGTAGATGATGACGTGTGCACGGGCATGAGATCCCGTGCACCAGGCAGTGACGCTGAACAAAGGGCTGTCCATAACTGCTGCGAGGGGAGACGGGAGGATGATTGGCATCAGATCTCGGCTTTTGCCACAGATAAGTACCGCCCATCCGTCCATTCGGTTTAAACTTTAAAAATCATTATCTTTAGTTTTAAAAAACAGTTTTTTTAGCAAAAATCATTGCAGCACATGTATGTGCTGTGTGTAGGGACTGATATTAATAGTCCGGGGGGGTCATTGGGGTGGTTGGTTCCCTTTAACCGGTTGTCTGAAAGATTAAGATCTGTAGTGATGCTGGTCGACGAGCCCTGGTGCCATGGAGCCATGGTGGAAGTAAGCACACAGCAGCCATGCCTTGTGCAGCAGCTCATTCAGGCTGGGCTAGTGGTGTAGGAATTGCTGGACAACTAGGTTGAGGACTTGAGCCATGCATTACGTGTGTAGGATTGCCCTGGCATCAGGCTGCCACCAGGTTCATATAGTTATCACACACAGCCTTCCCTGGTTTACCTTCCAGGTTTAGCAGACACAGCCATTGATGAAATTTGGCCTGCATAGCCGTCCACAACTCTTCAGCTGTGTGACAGACCTCTTCAAGGCATTTCAATTTAAAAACTGCCTGATGGTGGAGATCCCTGCAGCGCAGTATGGAGGTGGGGTGAATTCTGTCTGAAGTTTTGCCACATTAAGGCAGAGGTCGAGAGCACAGCTGGAGGCCCTAGAGGAGGTAGACTAGGCAGAAGCAGTGGATGAATATGTACAAGTACATGTTTGTAACAAAAGTCTTGGGGATTTCAAGACTTCAGGAGTAGCCCCTTCCTCAGCTGACCCCGTAGCCACCAGAGTCACCCAATGATCAGAAAGGAAGATGTAATGCCCCTTGCCATGTTTGGTCATCCAGGTGTCAGTGGTGATATGCACGCTGTCGCACACAGAGTTTCTCAAGGAAAGGGTGATGTCGTCTGGTATTGCGCATGCACAGATTTCTTCGAGAAGTAATGGTGACAGGGCAACTGATACTGAGGGGCTGTGACAGCCGTCAGCTTTCTGAAAACATATGTATCCACCAGGCGGAAAGGCAGCTTTTCCGTGGCAAACAAATTGGAGATGGTCAAGTTTAAGCTCTTTGCTTTGGAATGTGTAAGAGAAAGTAATCTCTTCTGTGACCACAACTGCGGGACGGGACCTAGGGATGACTGCTGTGCTGAGAGAGGGTGTAGTGCTGTGTACCCAACAAACTGCTGCACTGGAAAGGAAGTGCAGGCGCAGGTGTTATGGTGGGTTGACAATGCAGTGGTGTGCTCAGTGTCTTAAAACCAGTGTCAAAATCAGCAGGTGTGTCCACTTCCATAACATTTGAGGGTCTGTTACTCACCCTGACTGTAGTGGGTAAAGAAGTGGAGGTCCTGCTGTCGAACACCTGTCGGACAACACTTGCCACACTAATGAATGAGGAAGAAGCAGCATATGTGTTTGATGTGGTGCATGGTGTCTGGTGAAGCCCACTAGCCAAGGTTTTCATGCAGTACTTTTCAGAGAGTAACACATGGTGCTGGGCTATCTCGCGATTTATGTTTGTAGTAGTCAAATCGTTGGGGTTTCCTTGCCTGTACTCAATATTTTTGTACAAAGATTGAAAATAACATGAGTTGGGTTATTTTTTGTGTTGTCAAAAAAGGCCCAGAATAGGCAACTAGGGATGAGCGAGTACACTCGTTACTATTCGTTACTCGGGGAATAGTACAGTACTCGCTCTACTCGTTACTCTGCGAGTATCCTAGCGATTAAAAGTAACGAGTACAATGTAAATCAATGGGGAATGCAATTCCTCTGCTGCTGGACCCTATAAGGTCTGGCAGCAGAGGAAAAACCTGCAATTTCCCCATTTCATTGTTTAAAAGCCAGGGGCTTTTTACCGCTGGCTTTTAAACAATGAAATGGGGAAATTGCAGGTTTTTCCTCTGCTGCCAGACCTTATAGGGTCCCAGCAGAGGAATTACTCGCAATTACTCGCTTCCCCATTGACTTACATTGTACTCGCTAGACTCGTAACGAGTATTAGGACCTACTTGTTACGAGTCTAGCGAGTACGAGTATTTTAGTACTCGCTCATCCCTATAGGCAACCCTTGCTGAATCAGACAACTGCAGTTTCCCAACTGCTGCTTTCCAGAGCTAGAGTTGTGGCTGAGGATGCTGTGATTGTTGTGTTTGCAGCCCGTAGGTTTTGTGCATGAACATGCAATCTAACCTCTTTGTTTTCCTCTTCCTCTGCTGAGCTACTCAGCTGCGTCACTCGGTGTTGATTCCAAGTGGGATCTCGAACCTCATCATCATACACTCTGTTATCCCACTCCTCACCATGAGAGTCACCCTCCTGCACTTCCTGCCATGAATGCACAGTATAGTGAAAGTGTTCCTCAGGTATCTCAGTCCCATCATCATCATCACCTCCAACTTCAGGGGTTAACGTCTGGTGACGAGGATCTGGATTCTGTTTGGACCATACTTACATCGTCCCTGGATCCAACTCGAAAAGATTTTGGGCATCGGTGCAGATGCTTTCCTCTTCTGGAGTATGTGAATCTTTGTAGCAAACCTTTGATGCCCATGGATTGGAATGTGTGGAACATCTCTCCTGAATCGCCCATCTTTCTTTCCCCACAATCAGTTGTGCGGTTGGAAAGTTGTGACAAAATTACATGGGTAATTGGGGCGCCACCTTTGAAGACTGTACTGTTTGGATGTTGAGGTGGAGGAACAGGAGGACATAGAACTTGATGCAGTGCTTGCCATGAACTGTAGCAAAATCTATTTCTGGGCCTCATCCACAACTCACATCGCTCTGCTGCTGGCAAAGAGACTGGATTAGGATGTCCAGTAACAAAAATTGTAATTTAACTTGGGATACAGCGAGATCAATGTTTGACTGCTTTCATTAACATTTAGCAGTAGCAACTACCCCACGTACACCTCAAACATCAAGTCTACTCCCCTTTACAACAACCCTTTTCCCCTTCGCCTTTCCACCACAACCTCAGGATTTTCCACTCATGTTTTATTCACACAGATTTTGGAAAGCACTTTTTGAGGTAAACACAGCTTTTTTTGGGTAAAGGATTTGGCAAACACTACTTTGAGGCAAAAAATGCCTTTTTAGTACCAACTGAAAGATTTGACAATCACTGGTTAGAAGCCAAACAGCCTTATTAGGGGAACTGATTGATTTGGCAATCACTGTTTGAGGCAAAAAAAAAAACCTTTTTAGTACAAACTGAAGGATTTGACAATCACTGGTTAGAGGCAAATAATTGTGTGGCGCCCCGGGGTCCGGTAATCACATTACAAGCTTGAGGCAAGGCATCCACCAGGTGAAGCACACATATACCATATCCAACCTGGGGCTGTAGGGGGAGCTCTAACAGCTGAGGTCAGGTCAGTTGCTGACATCAGTAGAGGTGCCCCTAGATATGCAGGTCAGGGGGCGAAGCTAGTCAGTTCCTATCAGGAGAGCTGAGGTGAAGTTGAGAAGAGCAAGAAGGAGGAGAGGAAAGTTATCTTGGGGATAGGAGCCATGTTAGGCCAGTCCAAGGAAATTGACAGTGTGTGGAGCCCATAGCGAGGCCCTGAGGAGGAGAGAAGGAAGATTTGGGAGTGGTAGTAGTGCCAGCAAGCCCAGAATTAAGTATAGTACGGTCACCGGAGACCGAGATCGTAAGAGATTATACACCCAGCGCCAAATCCGGAGAACGGATAGATATACACCGCCCCGTTCACTGTAAAGCTAAAGAGACACAGCTGCACTACAGAGCCCAGGAGAGCTAAGAAGAAATACAGCCAAGAGAAGGGTTCACGCTGCTTGTCCTACAGCCAGTACAGAACAGAGAGGGTCACAGCATTGCTTTATGCAGCCAGGGCCCAATGGACACAATCTAAAAGGAAAGCCTCAGGACTTGCCTGGTGTGGAAAGCCTAAAATTACCTCCAAGCTCCGGACCCCGTGAACAGTACCCTGTACTACCTGAGTTCCACCATTAAAGTTAAAGAAAAGATTGTTACTCTTGTGTCTCTACATCATTGTTTGAGCTATTTCCTGCATTCCCATCAACATCAATAACAATTATTATCACCAGCTCAGGGATCATCCTTGCCCTACCTGTGGAGGGTTTAAATCCTGCTGCATCCCAACATCATCCCATGAAGCTGAGATAAGCAGCGGTAGTCATATCCGGCCACATCCCACAGGTGGCGTCACTGACAAACTCTTATTTGTATTTTTATTTTTCCCTTTTTAATTGCGGTCCCTCCAGGGCCACAGAACCAGTCCACGGGCACCACCATGACATCCCTCTGTAAGCAGAGAATAAGGACTGGTCCTTAGTAACCCATAGCCCTGAGGCGATACAATTGCCTTTTAGGTGAAACTGAAGGATTTGGCAATAACTGGTTTGAGATTTTTAAAAAATGTCTTTTTAAAACAAACTGAAGCATTTGGCAATCACTTTTAGAGGCAAAAATGCCTTTTAGTGGAAACTGAAGAGTTTGGCAATCACTAATTTGAGGAAAAAATGCCTTGTTAGTACAAACTGAAGGATTTGACAATCATTGCTTTGGGTCAAACACAGCCTTTTTAGGGGAAACTAACTGATTTGGCAATTACTGGTTTTAGGTGAAACTAAAGGTACCTGTCACATGCGGCAATATTGCTAGGCAATTTCACTGGCAATTTGCTGGTTGCTGTGAAATCATGGACACATTGTTCCATTTGTACACAGCAACAAAATAGAACAATTTGTCCATGATTTCCCTGCAACCAGCAAATTGCCAGTGATATTGCCTAGCAATATTGCCCGTGTGACAGTACCTTAACACATTTGGCAGTAACTGGTTTGAGGCAATAAATGTGTTTTTAGTACAAACAACCTTTTTAGGGGAAACTGGCTGATTTGGCAATTGCTGGTTTGGGGCAAAAAAATATGCCTTTTTAGTAGAAACTGAAGGACTTTGACAATCACTGTTTAGAGGCCAAACAGCCTTTTCAGTGGAACTGATTGAGCAGTAACTGTTTGAGACAAAAAAAATACCTTTTTAGTACAAACTGAAGGATTTAACAATCACTCGTTAGGGGCAAAATAAATGCCTTTTTAGGGGAAACTCAAGGATTTGGCAATAACTGTTTGGAGGCAAAAAAATGTCTATAGTAGTGATGGGTGAACCCGAACTGTAAAGTTCGAGGTCCGTACTGAGCACCTAGTATTCGGGCACAGATATCGAACATGGACTTCCCTGGGAAGTCCATGTTGTTACAGTTTGGGTTAGGGTTCATGGTGGGGGATCTGTAAAAAGAAAGCAAATGGTTATTAAACAGCATTATACTTAGTGTGTCCCGCCTTCCACCGCATCTACTTCCAGGATGCTCACTAATTTCCTGGATATTCACTGTGGAGGGGCCCAATAGCCAATCACAGATGCTGTCACAGAGAATGGGCATCTGTGATTGGCTGTTGGAGTAACTTGGACAATACATTCTAGATGCTAGAATGTGTAGGCTGGTTTCAGGTTACTCCAGCAGCCAATCACAGACACCCATTCTCTGTGACAGCATCTGTGATTGGTTGTTGGCCTACTCACCCCTAGACCGATGACATTGTACTGTACAAATAAATAAATAAATTTTGCGTAGCAATTTGCTGTATTTTTGATTCACAGCGCAGATAAAGCGGACAGCTACAGGCTGCCACCACAGATACTTGGCTTTACCTTGGCTGGCAATCAAAATATAGGGAAGTCCATTCTTTTTTTAATTAATTAAATTAATTTAAAAAATGCATGGGCTTAGCCCTATTTTTGATCCCCACCCAAGGTTAAATCAAGGCAGCTGGGGGATGGATCCTCAGCGTGGTAAGGCGCAAGCATTCTGGGCCCCCCATGCTGAAAATTGCAGCCCGCAGTTACCCCTGAACATGGTGCATTATTTTGTAGTGCTATTTTCAGGTGCTTTACCTAGTTCATCTATTTGCCCTGGTGGAGGAGGGGCATGGTGGGTAATAAAGGAGTTAATGCCAGCTTTGTATTGTCAGCTGGCCGAAATTCAAAGTGTCAGGCCAATATTAGACCCAGCCACCATGAAATTCTAGCAAAAAGTAAAAAAAAAACAACACAGAGTAAAAACACTTTACTAGAAATAAAACACAAGACAACCCTCTTTCCTATCTTTAGTTAACAGAAAAACCTCACAGAGACTAGATGGCTCACACTGACAACCTGGCCATGGGAAATGTTATCTAAGTTCACACCTGAGCCGAAGCAGGAGTGAACTCAGATGACCCCAGCACGATGGCACACATAGCACAGCTGTAAGTGAGTGCTTGTTCCATCACCAGAGCTACTGGAAGAGTTGGTGTACAGCACCAGAAGATGGCACTTCTATGAATGCACCATTTTCTGGGCCGGATGTGGGCTACAATTCGCAGCAGGTGAGGGCAGAAATCTTGGGCCACCCTTAGATGCCTAGTTGTACCTGGCTGGAAAACAAAAATATGGCCAAGCTCTAAATCGTTTTTTGAATAATTTCAGGAAATAATTAAAAAAAAGGGCTTCCCAATATTTTTAGTTCCAGGCCAGGTAAAAATAGGCAGCTGGGGTAGGGGGCAGTCCGTAGCTGCCTGCTGTACCTGGTTGGGATACAAAAATACGGTAAGGTCCCAAATCATTTCTTTTTTAATTCTTTCAAGGCTTATTTTTTAAAAAAAAGGCTCAACTGTGTCATGATTTGGTGTTCTTTTTGGGCTAGGAGATGCAGATGAACACATTGAACACACCACTTGCAGTTTTGTGGCAAAATTGCACCACAATCCACTTATACGGTGGAAACTGTATTTCCGGTACCATATGCTCTCTCCCCCTCATTCCCCTTCCCCTGATGACATATACCGTGGCCATTGTACATATGGAGGTTTATAAATCTGCAGGTCATCAAGGCAGCCTATGTGTTAGATCGCAAGCGGGTTTGTTATGGTGGGCGGGGCTGAGTATGCCTCTGCACGCCCACCGCTCGGATGATGGTGACGACGTGTTTCCGGTCTGTGGAACGCAGACCGGAAGACACGCGGCGGTGGAACGCACGCCGACACGCCCCCTGGAAGCTCCACATTAACGGAGAGGATACATAAGGAGCGGGTGGCGGGACAGAGGTGGCGCCGCTATTATAGTAAACAGGAGGGGATACCTGACACCCCTGTTAGCGCACTATCTGTAGAAAAGAAAAGTCTCCCAGACATCTACACTGGGAAGGAGGGCGCAACAACTGAGGGGAAAAGTAAAAGCTTTATCCACCTACCAGCGCAACCTGTGAATAAAGGAAAGAAGTCACGGGCACCTCCAAAGAAGGAACTGTCACTCCTGATGAAACCTACTTCCATCAGTAGGTGGAAACGCGTAGAGTGCTGAGACAGTGGACTTGAGATAAGTAGCCAATCTGTATCTACCAGTGTATGCATCCACTTTCCGGAGGGGATGAATGCAATAATGACTGTCACCACTTATCTTGCAGGCGAAAAAAGAATGGGCTTATAAATGTTGGTTTGTTAGGATATAAGACACTATAGAAGTGGGTGCACCTTGGAGGGAATATAGATCCATTGAAACCCCCCCACACACATATTGGAGGTACTGTGGCAGGTGACTATAGTGGTATCTTAGTATGTGTGTATGATTTGCATATACCTCCTAACTATCGATATCTAGCCCATAGTAGCACTAGCCCCCAAGATAGTGGGTTGTCACTAGAGCATGAGACATAGGGGTTTGACCCTTGTCCAGATAGATACCCCAGAAGGAAATGGGATGCATGACATGACTGCGCCCTAGTTATAGGTATATAAATATCAGGGAGAGCCGACGTTGAGCGGGGACACCGTACAAATTAGGTGTATAAAACTCCGCTGTCAGGTAGGAAACAGAACAGGGTAAAGAAAGGAATTACCCCTGTATGATACATGTGTGTATAGACACTAGGTGTGGGTGAGCACCTTTTTGTTATTTTAACAAATAATTTATTAAAAGTTATATTTTAAATAGTGCACTTTAAATTGATTCAAAATTGCACCACAAAAGCAAGAAATCCGCAGCAAAAACTCATTGTGGGTTTGGTGCTTTTTTGGGCCAGGAACTGCAGATGAACACATGGAATACAATTAATTCAGTTTTATGCCAAAATTGCACCAAAAAAAGCACGAAATCTGCGACAGAAACTGTGTCGTGGTTTTGGTGCTTTTTTGGGCCAGGAGATCAGTAGCTACCGTAACTGCCTATTTGTGTAACACAAAAGGACCAGCACGAGGCAGCACGGAGCACCAGCAGCACTGTTCCTAAGCAGTAACACTCTGAAAATGGCGACAACAAATGGCCGCTTCTTATATTCCAAAGGACATGTGACTTTGGCAGCCAATGAAACAAGCAAGCCAATGACACAAGCCTGATTGCCTGCTGGCCTGGAACATCCACACAGAAAGTGTCGGGAAAAAAAATGGAGTCTGATGTTACACTGATCTCTCCCCACACCTATCCTTATCAAACACATCCCGAACACTATCCTACACTGTCATAGGTTAGGAGAAAAGCATCAATTAAACCCAGTATTTTTTTATTCGATCAGTTTTACAAACAATGTCACGTTCAAAGATTTTTTGTGAAATTGCTTGTGTTTCCTTTCCGAACCAAATTTCCAATATTCGTGCCGAATTTGAAATTGGCGAACATATTTGGGGAAAGTTCACTCATCTCTAGTCATAAATCAAGTAATTCACCTGAAATTAGGGATGAGCTAATTAGCCCAGCAACTATACAAGTGATGCACAGCTGATACAGGAAAAGTCTATGAATGTCCAGCAACAAAACAGAAAAATAGTGCCACTCACCAGTTGCAATAAAAAAGTGATCCTTTATTCCTTCAGTATTAAAAGGAGGCAGGCAATGTGTATGATGTGAGTACAAGCTGGTTCACCCCAGCCAATGCTTCTACAGATCCATGGATCATCCAAAAGAGATATGATCTACCCGCATCATGAATATTGCCTGCCTCCTTTTAATGTTGATGAAATAAAGGATCATTGTTAATTGCCACTGGTGAGTGCCACCATTTTTCTGTTTTATTGCTTAGTTTATTTTGAGCCCCTTACAGTAGTATGGTTGAATATTTAGTTTTTTGTTGTGCAAGGCAGCAGTTTTATACCACAAATAACAAACATAAACAAAGTATGAACTTCATTGGATTGTTTCAATTATTTGGTTCTTCCCTTTTTCACATCTGGCTTCTGAAAGACCCTTGAGAAAACTGCACAGCCTCAACAGTAAAAAGCTCTTCTTCATTTTATAACATCCCCTCTCACATCTTCTTTATGTAGATTTCTGTCATTTTTTGGAAATTCACTTTCGTATTTGTACGCTTGTCTCCTGTAAAATTGAAGAAAAGATTGTTAAAATGATAAATTTGATGGCTGCTCACCCTCCTCGGTGCCATTGGCGCAACTCCACTGCTGCACTAGTCTTTGTTGACAGTCTGCAGCATTGACAGCTGAACATGACCACTGCAGCTAGTCATTGGGCTCAACAACATTTGCTCACATTAGATTGTCAGAGCCACTGCTGCCTTGCAAAAGCCAATGGGAAGAAATAAGCGTTTTCCATAAAATTATTATAAACATAAATATATCCTCTAAGCAGTTCACTATTAGTCTTTTCTGATGATCAGTGTTAAATTACCATATCTTGTGGACTATTAGACACACTTTTTTCCCAAAAAATATTTGGGGAAAATGGGGGGTGCATCTTATAGTCTGAATATACGGACTATGTGACTGTGGCGCTGTGCTTGGAGGAGTTGTGGCTCTGGAGTGGGTTGAGGGAGGCTACAGGGGCTGCTGAGGGACAGCGGGAGGTCATGTGCTCCCGCTCACTATGCTCATTTAATATGCACTGCATCTCGCTTTCCATCCCCTCAGTGCTGAAGCCGCGTTGAGAGATGGGCGAAGGGATGCAGTGCATATTAAATTAGACGAAGTGTGAACCTCCCCCCATCACTGTATATGCTCCATGCTGCTGCACACACTGAAATAATAAACAATGTAACTCACCCTCTAGCGCTTCCCTCCATCTCTGTCTGCTTCTATTACTTGCTTTCTGAGTCCTCCTGCGCCTCTGTGGAGGTCAATCATGTGATCGGCACAGCAGAGTAACATCATCAATATGTACTCCAATCACATGATCACCTGCCCCAGGGACACAGGGAGAAGCGCTGGGGGGTGAGTTACATTTTTTATTATCTTAGTGTGTGCAGCAGCATGGGGAGCCACATCCAGAATGAGTAGGAGGAGCATATTCAGGATGAGAGGGCCATGTACCATGATGGGTGGCCATATCCAAGATGGGGGGTAATGTACCTGGATTGTGGGGGCTTTATACCAGCATTGGGGGCTATATCCCAGGATGGGGAGCCATATCCAGGATGGGGAGTTATATCCCAGAATGGGGAGCCATATCCAGCATGGGGGGCTGTATACCAGGATGGGGGCTTTATCCCAGGATAGGAAGCCATATCCAGGATGGGGAGCCATATCCTGGATGGGGGCTATATTCAGGATGGAGAGCTATATCCAGGATGGGGGGCTGTATACCAGGATGGGGGTATATCCCAGGATGCGGGCTATATCCTAGGATGGGGGGGCTGTATGCCAGGATGGTGAGTCATATCCAGGATGGAGGATGCTATATACCAGAATGGGGGGCCATATTCCAGATGGGGATTATATACCAGGAGGGGTGGGCCATATATTACCTGCAAGGGGCCCAGGATGGAAACATTACCCCATAAGTGTCAGCAGCACATTTTCCCCATAATAGTGCATTATAATCAGATTTTTTGCTTAATTTTGTTTTCTTTATTTTGCTCCTCTAAAATCTGGGTGCGTCTTGGGCGGCCGTCACACGCTGCAATATCGTGAGCGATATTGTAAGCGATCACGTGCACGCGCGATCGCTAACAATATCGCTCACATCGTTGGTGAGCTGTCACACAGGCAGACTCACCAGCGATGTGGGGCAGCGAAATCGCTGGTAACTATGGTACACATCGGGTTACTAGGCGCCGCGCGGCGCTTAGTAACCCGACGATTACCATACATACCATCTCCCAGCATAGGCTGTGCCGCTGGGAGATCGTTCATCGTGGTGTCACACACCACGATGAAGCAGATTGAACAAGCGATTATCGCTTGATATGAGCTCCGGCTCCCAAATCTGCGATCTAACGATCAAGCGATTTCACATTGTAAAATCGCTTGATCGCGCGCAGCGATGCATAAACGATATCGCTTAAGCGATCAAAAAGCAGATCGCTTAAACGATATCGTGCATTAAATTGAACCGTGTGACGGTCGCCTTAGGGCCACGTCACACACACAGATATCTGTGCAGATATTGTTCGCAGATCTCTGGTTGCAGTGAAATCATGGACATATTGTTCCATTGTACACAGCCACAAAATGGAACATGTGTCCATGATTTCACTGCAACCAGAGATCTGCGAACAATATCTGCACAATTATCTGTGTGTGTGACGTGGCCCTTATAGACTGAAAAATACGGTAGAGCCAAGCTGTAAAGGCCACTTCACACACACAGATATCTGAGTCCAATATCTGAACAGATCACTGGTTGCAGTGAAATCATGGACACATTGTTACATTTGTATACAGCCACAAAATGGAGCAATGTATCCATGATTTCACTGCAACCAGAGATCTGTTCAGATATTGGACTCAGATATCTGTGTGTGTGAAGTGGCCTTAACTCCACAAAACCTCATGATGTGAGTGATTGCATTTGCAATGTATCCTTCATTTTGCACTATTTTACAAACTGTTTTTCTAATCTGTACAAAATGACCATGATAACTCAAAATACTATTTGAGGATATACTACAATACAATACAGTAAGAATGTATCTAATTACTCAGTCTTTTACGATGTGGATGTTGGTCAATCATTGTATCACATGTGTATTGACAGATGGTATGATTTAAGATACAGTATACTTGCCAGTTCGTGCAACAAATTAGTCAATCCATTTTGTTTTATTTTTTTGTGGCTTATTCGTTCTGAAGCAATACTTGAGAGGGTTTACTTACATCTGCTAGAAGGAATGTACTAAACTTGCAGTATAATGGAAATTGCATCATTTTTACTGTGCTGGGAACCCACATGTATATCACAGCATTAACTGCAGTGTGGGTAACCTAGATTGATAGATTATCACATACTCAGTCTTCCATAGATAGAGAGTAATTTGTTTACATGGCATTTAGATACAATTTTAGGATGACATAGGATATCTGCCATAACAAAGAATGCTCAGTTGTAGTAAAAACTAAATGTCCAGAAGAGTTTCATACGCTATAATATTTTTAACAGTATAGGGAAGCATGGTAGCCTGACCTTGAAAAATTATATTTATCTGCAGATCTAAGGTTATTCTGCCAGTACATAGCATTACAGCGCTGACCGCCACCCTTACTAAAAGTGCAGCTGCTGGTAGAAAAATAATTTATGTCCTCCCAGGAGCCTCTGACTTTCAGTCATAGGGGTGTGTACAGAGTGGTTCAATCACCCCTTACAACCCCACTGGGTTATGATTCATCATGCCTGTTCTCTTTTATTCATGAATGAATATCAAACCCCCAGTACATGTTAAATGGTCAGTTGACAGTACATTATTTTAATAGATTAATGTGTATTTTATTATTAAGTATTTACCATAGGTATTACTGAGCAGCCAATGTGACATTAAACAGAAAAATCATAAGGCAGAGTTAAACAATATGAAAAGTGAGGTAGCTAATCCAGTGAAATTAATCTTTTAGTAAACCATTCAATGTTTCAGCTGCAGTGGGCTTTCCTCAAGGATGGTGCCTTCATATTTGCTGATTGTTTGTGACTAATAGATCAAGTCGAAGGAGGTGTGTACCCCCTCTTTCCAATTGCCAGTGCTATTGCTTTTCTATTAGGTACATTACTTTAAATGATCCCCAGTGGAAGACTCGACACCCTACTTAGATCCCCTACCTACACTCAGCACAGTTGTGCCACTTATGTATTTTGCTGTTCCTTGTTTGCGTTAATGGATTTATTACCACCATTCTAACCCACCTTCTGTTTCTCGATTACACTACTATTTTATACAAGACCTTAGAGTGCCTGGACTTAACTATTCTGCTGACTACGTTCCTGTCTAGTGATTCTGTCATCGTCCCTGTTCCTCTATTCCATTGTCAACTCATTGCACCAGTTTGCAGCTATTCTGCATGTAACCATGGATCCTCCAAAGCAAAGATGCCTATATAAGGGTGAAAACTAGAGACTGTCCTTTGACCTGCAAAGCATAGTCATCTTCACTAAACTTGTCCATGGACATCCAATGAGAGTTGACAGACTTCATACAGACCATAACATTATTGCTTCCTTTAGAAAGAAGGATTATGATTACAGCTGAGCGAATCTAAGAACATTTGTTTTCAAATGATTAGCTCAAACCATCCAGCACATTTAATTAATTTGAAATAAAGTTTGCTCTAGCTCAAATGTTCCCCAAAAATGCATTAATTTTTCTTCGATGTCTCTGCACATCCATAAGAAAAGTAGGACCATGATGGGGATAAAAATAAAAGAATGCATTCACCTGTCCTAGGACAACTTCTCACCTGCCCTGCCACTGCAGCTTCCCACCCATTCTTCTGTTCACTTCTGATTGGTCATTAGATCAGTCTTTGCATCAGGTTTTGGTAAGATCTGGACCGAAGACCAAACTGAAGGCAAGGGAGGAGTTGGGTGGCAGGACTGGTGGGGGGAGTCTTTTGAAGACTATTTGCTGGCCCTCAAAAAGTTTCTATCTAAATGAAGTCTGGCTAGCTTTCATTTTGCTGGACTCATGAGAATTGAAACCCCAAAAATTTTAAATCTGAAATTTTGATGAAATTCTTAAAAATGTGTTTGGATTATAATAAAATAAGATAATACTTCAAATATTACTATTAAAATGAATTATACTAATATTCAAGGTGCATATACAAAAATGCAACTTCATTGTTGAATCGAAAGGTCTTCCTGTTTGTACAGTCATACATGAATAGTGTTAGTACTTCTTTAATCAACATTTCGAAATAAGTGATTGTGCAATATGTTTTGATTGCATTAATCACATATCATTGCACTAAAGTGGGAGAAGAGGGAAGTATAAAATTGGGAACTAATTATGATTTATAAAATTTCCAAGATATTTATTATAAGAATTTTGAACATTTTTAGTGCTATTTAATAGTACTAGTTTTCATGCTGCTATAATCTGTAAATTAATTTGACCTACCACAGCTGGCAGATATGCTACAGATACTTTGTAAGGGTTTGTGCACAAGACATCTTATTCAGATGGATTTTCACCTAAAAGAATGCTATATAAACATTCCATAAAATGGTCATAATGCACCTTCACGACATTGCTGTGCGCATGATCTGTCTTAGGCAGGTTTCACATCACAGTTTTAAGGATCCGGGGCTGTCTGGTGGGAACTGGACAGCCCCAGATCCGATTTTGGCCTCATAGTATTCCTATGGGGCCGGATGGAGCTGGATGGCAGTATTTGCCATCCGGTTCCCTGCTGTCAGGGAAGATCCAGGAGAATTCATTTTTTTTCCACGGACATAAAATCGCAGCTTGCGGCGTTTTTGTGTCCGGGGCAAAAATCTGCCAAAATCAGATCCACCCAGATCCTTCCGGATCAGGTGCAATCCGGCACCCCCTAACATGGGAGGCTATGGGTGCCAGATCACACCGGATCCAACAGAAAATCAGATTTGGCTACCGGACGCCAGGTGCTGAAGTTCAGCGGTGGACAGCGCTGAACTTCAGCACCTGGAGCTCTTGAAGCTGCGAACTGCCGATTCCGGCAGAAAACAGGACTGTAGGGCATATTTGCCCTCTGGTTCTGTTCTGTCCGGAGCTGTCAGGCTGTGTCTGGTGCAACCAGCAAAACACCGGACACAGCCTGACAGCTCAAAACCGTGGTGTGAAGCCGGCCTTATATCACTTCTTTTACCACTTCAGGGTCTCCAAATTGCTGAAGTGGTTTGAAAAAGTGAGATGCTCATTACTTGGGAACCTTCTGCTTGGAATCCATTCTCTATACTTCACAATATAGAGTAAAACATCTCAGCAGCTAACGATAGTGAAGAAGCTTCAGGAATACGGTGGCCTGGGGAAATGTGGTAGTTGTGTCGGTGTCTAAAAGATGCTGTGTGCAGAAAGCCTTATAATTCCATGCATGTGGATGAAGCGTGTAAAATGCTTGCATATAGTGCAGAAAACAAAGCATTCTCATGTGTAGAACAGCTTTTCAGTCCCAGAACGTTCTGCATCAAATCATGCCTCTTGTTTTCACATAGGGTCCAATCAACCATAATAAAGGCATAAAACAGACTTTTCTAATAGATTAAAGTTTTGTAAATGAGTTATTTATTTGTATTGTGCAAGAAAGATGAAGAAATCTGTACAGGCATAATGTACATAAGGAAGAATAAAAGTAAAAAGCCTTGCATGCTTCTTTGAGGTTTTCTAATCATATAATTATCTCTTATGTAAACTATAGACATGTGTTTGGTTACTTTATCCTCACATGTTAAAAAGAGAAAATCCCCTACAAAGTAGGTTACATACCTTTCATATGAGCTGAACACAAACTTTTATAAATATTATTTTTCTAAAAATGTAATTGTGATTTCCCTAGTGAGAGATTCTCAGAGCCGGCCACTTCCCTGTTCGGGACACCACAGTAGGATTTGGTTCCCGTTATACACATGTGTATGTTTCCACTAAAATGTTTTCTGTTAAAGAACAATTTTAAAAACTAAGTTTAGTAAACTCATAATTCGTTTTTGCTGTTTCCTTACAGTTGATGAGATCAAGCTGTAGATAGATTACATATTCCGTAAAATGTTGTATCTTTTTTATTTTCAAAGAGCTATGGACGTGTGGCCGCATTTCTGGACAAAAGTGGACTCCCAATTTATAGCCAATTTTTTTACATTGATAACAATACAGTCAGCAATATTTTCACGTGGGGTCCTTTAAACCTTTAACACCAAAGCATAAAGATATGTTTTCTTCTAATTTATTCAGTTTGGTAACTGAATTACACTGGGGAACAATTTGAAAATTTTCGTTGAGTGGTTTTGAGTGACTTATACTAAAATTGGCATGCTGATTCCAAAAATGTAGTCAGTTTTTTTCTAGCACGTCAAGTCTTTCCTCCACAACTTACCTGCCAGAGAAGCACAATTGCACTGATATCTGTAATAAGACTTGTTATCTGATTACAATTGATCATATAATCCTTTGTAAAAAAACATGATAGTGTTAAAAAACATATTTGTCATGCCTATTTCTTATATATTCATTTTTTGTTCATATTTGTACTATTTAAAAAAAAAAAAAAAAAAAAACACTTTTTAGGTACAGTAGTTTACATATTTTTGAGAAGACAAAAATCCTATAGTTCAAAAACTTGACGTGATAGAGAAAAACTGAGATCATTTCTGGATTCAGCATCCAAAAATTAATTAAGAACAGTTGTCTGACCTAACTCCTAAAAAATTGTGTTCCGCAGTGTTATCAATCTGAATTGTGCAAAGAAGATGACATTTCCATAGGCATAAGTAACGTAGCAAAGGCTAGAAGTTAAAGCTTTGAACGCATATGTAATGCAAATTGAAAAATCTCAAACATATAATTGGTATTTGAAATATACATGTGTTTGATTACTTTTTCTCACATGAAAAAAAAATCGCCCTACAAAATCGGTGACATACTTTGTATATGATCTGAACACAAAGTTCTATAGACAAACCTTTTCTACAAATGTGATCCTCAGGCCAGGTTCACCATACAACTCAAATGTGTTTTGGATCAATGTCCTGTTGCATAACCCAATTACGCTTCAGATAGAGATCATGGACAGATGCTGAAACTTGTCCTTCAAGATTTTTTGGTAGACCGCAGAATTTATCGTTTCATTTAGCACAGCAAGTCTTCCAGGTCCTGAAGCAGCAAAACAGCCCCAGACTATCACACTACCACCACTATATTTTACTGTTGGTATGATATTCCTTTTCTGCTATATTACTTCTACAACAGATGTAATGGGACATACACCTTCCACCATTTGTTTCGTCAGTCCACAGATTAATCACTGTTTTGTTTTATTTTACAGTCCCTCTAGCCACTATTTCATAACTGCAAAGTATGGGTTCGGGCTCAAGTCCGGGTCAAGTCTAGTCGGATCCGCGAAACCTGAACATCTGCTGGTTTGCCCATCTTTACTGTGCACATATCTATATTCCCAGCCTGGCAGTCCTTTTATATAGTTGCTTACATAAACAGACCTTTAGAAAAAGTATTTCTAAAGACCATTTATGAGATGCAAAATAGGGCTTTAACTAGTCAAGGGAGCATTAGTTCCCCGACTTGTTGGCCCACTTAGGCTGGGGTGACACATAAGCCCTTAGTTCGTTTTTCCTACCCGTTTTTGCAATGATTGTGTGTCCAAAAACGGATAAGAAAATGGATCCATAGGGCTCAATGTTAAAAACGGATTGAACAAAAGTGGTTTGTTAAATCATGCCGTTTTTCAAAACGCACACCAAAAACGCTGCAGCCCACATTTTTGGTCTCCCTCTCAAAACGCATGCGTTTCCCTTATAATGGGGCTCTATGGGAAACGCATCCGATAACGCATTGCCATTTGGCACACATATTGCACAAGTGCGTTAACGGGTCCGTTTCCAAAATCTGCTCCAGAAGGTGGCAAATGTCAATCATGAAAGGTCATGTGACCTTAGCCAGCCACACAAAAGGGGGGGTGTAAACCAGGAAATCAGCACTGCTCCCTGGACATACTGCATGTGTTGTAACCCCTTCCACTAAGATGATGGTAGGTACAAAATGTTTGCACATATGCTCCTGAAAAGATGTAATTGTTGTACATGCTGCCCTCAAGTAATGTGTCTTTCTGTTTGTCACACCTGCACAGATGACAGATTCTGAGCTCAGCGACAGGGACAGTCCCTCAGAGCAGACATCTGACTCGTCTGTAAGTAGCCCATGCATTCTGTGTTCTGTACTACTAATTGCCTTATAATGCTTGTTTCACACTGCCGTTTACCTCCGCATGGTTCTGGGTAGGGGTTGCTGCCATGTGAGCGCAGCCACCTCAAGCCACAAGACAATGCGGATGCAGGGTGCTGCGCTTCACTGCACATGACCGTGTGCTACCTTCCCTGCAATATGTGCTGTGGCGGAAGGCTGTTGAACAATCACACAGTGTTGTCCGCACCAGGAATGCAACATGTCGTCTCCCTGATGCGGACGACATTGTGTGATGTGTGTGCAGCAATATGGCTGTGGACAAATGACATAGTGCAGTTAATGTCAGTGCACGGTAATGCGCAGTCAAGTGCAGCACACCGTGTACACATTATAAACTTAGGGGCATGCACTTTCTGCACTCACATGTTGTCTCCTCGACCACGAACCCTGCGCAGGGGAATGCCATTGTGCAACCAGACTCCAACTCCTAAATTTTTCCAAATGTCCACTCCAATTTGTTTTGAACATATCATCATAAGTTGGCTTCGGACAGCCATTTGTGTCTGCATGCGAATGGCATGCAGATGCCAATGCAGGGCAAAGTCTGGCCATATTGATGTGAACGCATTGCACATTTGAAACATGCGTTCACATTACTATGCACCCTGGTCAGCCAATCAGCTGACTTGTTGTTGGCCCGGAGGAGGCAATCTGCTGTATGGCCGGAGGTGTCAGAGTTGGAAATGTAATGCAAAGGATGATCATCCAGCTGCTTCGATGTCACGCGCAGAGCCATAATTGGCTGATATTGGTGCATGACATCATGAGCATCTGCTTGCTTAATTCAATGTACTGTGGCAAGCTCCATTATTTGGGGTTTGTGTGGTTTAGACTAACAGCTGAACCATCACCTGATTGTCCCCGTTGATACCTGGCCAATATCATTGCCGGCTGTAGATGATCTTCCGGTGTCTACCGCTGATCAATGCTGGCCACCGGTACAGATGTGAATGACATCTGCAACCTTGTCTTGCAATGGCATGGGGAGGAGACTGTGGATCCATTTCCGTCAATGGGTGTTTGGGGCACTTGTTGTCATGTGATGATCCAAAGATCCCCTGGTACAACTCAACAACTTCCACATGCTGTGGGCCCTGTGGTGTTGGGGGTTTACCAAGCCCTTATACTCACCCCTGCGGTTCAGTATTTATTGCTTATGGTGTTGGGTTTGTAAATTGTGGCGGCGAAGTGCAGGGGCCTGTATGCTACCGCTTTCAACAGACGCTGAGCCTGCTTTTCGGAGGGATATTGTGCTCCACACTTCACACACACAGGCTGCATAGTGTCCGCAGAATGGTACTTTTAAAAAAAAATGGTGGTCTCATTGTTTCCCTGTGTGCTATGTTAAAGCGGACACTATGCAGCCTGCCTGCTGTGTGAAGTGGGTATCACGATACACATTGTGTAAATATGGGCCGAGTTGCATGAATGTGTATCGGCAAATGCTCCTCTGGCCAAACCAACTCTTCCACAAAAAAAATACACAAACAATACATACTTCCAGCCGAGGTGTGTGGACAAGGGCAAAGTTGTTCCCCCTACCAAAGTCTCATGCTGTGTGTTTCATTTGGGGTGGGCCACATGTACCTTAACCCACACCCAAAACACATGTTTGAAGGTTGTCACATGCCTATCAAATGGTAGCTGAGCTAAAAGGGCTTATTGTCCCTCTTCAGCATGGCAGGCCAAACTTTGCAAAGTACACTTCAGTACACATAACGATGCAAGATATGTGGGTTGTGTTTCTCTTAATGCTTACACATATGTGTCCAGGTGTGGTTTGACATTGATATACTCATTTGCAATTGCAGCCTTCTTCAACATCCACTTCCGAGTCCAGTGCCCGAGAGGCCAAAAGAGTAAGTCACTTGTCTCTTATAATGTGCAACAATGTGTTAGTTGTAGCCAGAGTGCAGGACAGTCAGTTGGCCAACACATATACGAATCCTTTGTGAAGAGTTCTTTTACAGTTTGTGTTGGGCTGCCAATGTAATGTAACTACACATTGGATGAGGAATCTTTGTTTTGTGCCAACATGTGTGGGCAACCATATGTATGGTTTTAGTTTCCTTTTTATTTAATATTTTGCACACCTTTCAATCTGGGATACAGCTTATGAACGATAAGCAACATATCTCGGTTTGACCTGATTTCAAATCTCTCCCTCCAGCACAAGAGAAGCCAGAAAAAAGGCCAAAGGCCACGCGGAAAAAGCGGAAAGGCACCAAGGCAGGGCCATCCACACAGAAGGTACGTTTGGACAGTGTGTGTGTGTGGTCATGTATGGGGAAAATGGTGCAATGACATTTCCGCCCACTTTTCACACACCAACGTCTGTGAGCAAATTCAGAACCAAACTCTGCTTGCATTTAAATCATGGACACATTGGCCTATTTTGTGACTCTGTTCAAATGTTGAAATGTGTCCATGATTTCACGGCAAACAGAGATGTGTCCTGAAGTTAGGCACAGACGTGTGTGTAAAGCAGCCCTTAGTTATCCTGTGTGGTACTAAATTTTTGTTGTAACACACACAGGACCCACCTAAGGCACTCCCAGAGCCCAAACCCACCCAGACTGCCAAAGGGCAGAAAAAAGCAGCTGCTGCTACCGAGGTAACAGAACGTTGGTTTGTTTGGGTTGAAGTCATCATCTGAGTTAACAGCCTTCAACACATGTTGATTGTGTCATCCGCGCACACACATTTTAGTGATAACGTTCAATGTTGCCAAACACCATCCGTTGCATATGTGTGTTCATCTGCAGTTTAACCCACAATACTTTTTGTGGCTAATGTTTTCCTTTTTCTGACTGTAGAACTATGTTGAAACAGCCGGAAGAAAAAAAAAGGAAGTTTACAAAACTACGCATCGACAACCAAGTGCTCATTCATCTAATTGAGAAGCAGCCCGCTCTGTGGGACCAGGGGAATGAGAATTATAAGAATGTACTTATCACCAGAGACATTTGGCATGAGATCTGCCACACAATGTTTCCGCAGTTCACTTCAATTGACTCGGAGGAGCAATAGTATATAGGTAAGGACACCTCCAACCACACATACATGTGTGGTGTTGTCAAATTGTGTAGTGTATAGGTATCACACATGTCTCCTGTTTTGCTCTGCCTTTGCCATGCTATGTAGATGAAAAGGTGCAAGTCCGGTGGCGCTCCTGTCGGGATAGATTTAAGTGTGATGTGAGGAAGATGGCGGCTTTTAAGAGTGGGGCAGCTGCAAAACCCCCCACAATCTATCGCCACCACGATGAGCTCACCTTCCTACTCCAGACACTTGGCTCACGAAAGTGAGTATGAACACACATGCAGCACTAAAGTTATGCGCTGAATTTATGTCTGTTTGTTGTAACTAACATTATATCTATCTTCCTTAACCGGCAGAACTCACAGCAACACAGCAATCGATCTTCCGGAACAGGAGCCGAGCAGTGGTGACATGCCTCCCAGCCAGCCCCAAGACCCTGCTGCAGATGTGGCTTTGCCAGCCTCACAGACTGTTGTGTGTTCCCAAACTTGGGAAAGCAGTGGAACAACAACTACCCCAACAGCTACCCCAGCTACATCCCGACCTACCCGTGCCTGGAAAAAAACAACCATCAGAGAGGACATAGACACAATAATAGTAGAGGGATTACAGCGCCTACAGGAGAGTGTGCGTGACAATCGCACAGTCATGGAGCACCAAATTGCACAAATGGGCAACAAGGAGTCTGGGGGGCCTGGCCAGGACTGGATGAACTATTTCAGTTCGTACATACCTGAGCTCATTAATATGCCACCACAGGACAGATTAAATTTTAAAGGGAATTTAACCAGCTGGTACAGAAGTACTGTGTTAAGTACCCCATTAATGTAACCCTGGTGTGTGACGATGTGTCCAGTGAGGGGGATTGATGTGTTCAGCCTAGGGAGACCATGTGTAGCCAGTTTGTGGCTGTTGACATAGACATTACTGTTATAAGTTATTATTGCCCATGTTGGGTTTCACACGTGTACTTTTCTTTCTAGGCGACCATGTGTACCCAGTTTGGCCTGTTGACACAGACATTACTGTTCTAAGTTATTATTGCCCATGTAGGTTTCACACGTGTACTTTTTCTTTCTAGGCGACCATGTGTAGCAGTTTGTGCCTGTTGACACAGACATTACTGTTCTAAGTTATATTGCCCATGTTGGTTTCACACTGTACTTTTTCTTTCTAGGACGACCATGCGTAGCCAGTTTGTGGCCTGTTGACACATAACTTAATTATGTACCTTACTCTCGACCATGTTGCCTTTCACACGTGTAAATCCTGATCTTGCCCAAACCAGGCTCGATGCTCTTTTGCCAGCATCTTTGCTCCGTGTGAGCCAATGTTTTTTTCCTGCAGTTTATGTGACAACATTAAAAATGTTTATATGCCTGGTCAAGCTGCATTTCATCTCTTTATTTATTACCAAATATTTGTGACACAAATGTAATGTTTTATTTTGAGATATTAACATATGGCCAATGACAAGGTTACATGCCGTATCTCCATAGGCGATATGTGTACATATGTTCTAACTTCAGACCAGACACATTGCATGAGGCCATGTGATCAAACCAAATTGTTAAGCCAAACACCTCCCAGGCGGAAAGTTAACATGACTGGGTCCATTACATTATACAAGGGGCTGTAAATAATGTGCTCATGTGTTGACACCATACTGAATAAGCCATACTTTAAAATTTAGGGGACCTTGACACACAGCCCCAGGAAGGTATAAACCGCCAGCCATAGGACACAATTGTGCCTGGTGTCATTTAAACAGCTTGAAGTGGGTGCGTGTTAAGTCATGCATCTGCAAGACACATGAATTAAAATGTGGAATTACACACAGCCACTTCAAAGTGTTTTCAGGCCAACAGCCACAATTGTGTCAGATGCCTGTTGGTTTCAACATTCCTGTGGCTGCATGGAAAGGTACCATTAAGGCTGGATTCCAAACACGGTAGCCTTGGATAAGGACCTGTGTGGTTGACGACAAGCCGGGGTACAATCCCACCTAGTTGTGAAGCCACCCAAACCAAATTGTGTGTTTGGCAAACACATGTGATCATGGCCACACACAAATGCTATGTGAGGAGGATAAACTCGACACAAACAACCATCACTTACACGTTCTGGTCTGAACACTGTAATGTGTTGGGCCACACACTGCAATTTCAAACACATCCAACAGAGTTCAAAATAAACCCAAGGGATCAGCCATCTTATTTTTTAAACACATAGAAACACCACATAGCTGAGGAAAGGATGCAGTGTTGGAACAAACCACAAATGCTAAACATAAGGACTTGTGTAAGATCACTTTGTGGGTAAAGGTATCCTTAAACATGAGATTGAGGGGCTGGGTCATTCATGAAGTAAGTAGCAAATTGGTCCCTTACAGTAATGGCAGCAAGAGGGGCCCGCACACTGGGCTGTTGTATGGGTAATAAAGAAGAAGACCACTGAGTGGGGTCAACATTGAGCCCTTCTTGATTAATGACAAAGTTATGTAGACAGGTACAGGCTTTGATGACACTGTCCATATTCTGGGGATGTAGCTGAATGGTGGTCAAAAGCACACGCCACTTGCAGCCAGTATGCCAAACGCACACTCTACATACTGACGTGCCCGGCTTAACCTCATATTGAAGTTCTGCCGTGCAGCCGTGAGTGTGCGGCTGGCATACGGCTTCAGTAGATTAATGTGAAGCTGGAATGCCTCATCTGCAACCACTACATGTGGCACACAGGGTGAGCTGGTGCTAGGCAAAGGACAAGGCTGCGGCAGATTTAAGCAGCCACTATAAAGGGCTCGCCCCATCACACTGTCCTTGAACACCCGAGAGTCATTTGTGTGGCCGTATGCCCCAATGTCGACGGATAGGAATCTCCCCCTGGAGTTCGCAATTGCCATGAGGACGATTGAAAAATAACGTTTATAGTTGAAATACAGTGAGGCACTGTGTGGGGGCTTGCGAATTCTTATGTGTTTCCCATCGAGTGCTCCAACACAGTTTGGAAAATGCGCTTTTTCTCCAAATGACAGCGCACTTGACATCCATGTGTTGTTGTTTGGTTGTGGCATTACCAAAGGCTGTAGCTTCTCCCACAACACATCACAGATCTGTGGAATGAACTTGGTGATGGTTGAGCGTCCAATTCGGAATTGGTAATGCAGGGAGGCATATGACTCCCCTGTTGCAAGGAACCTGTTAAACAGAACAACAACACCATTAGTATGCTGTGAACAAGACTACTGCAAAATACATGTCAACAAACAGAGCCTTGGAAGAACACCTAAGCAACATGGCTGCAAATGTGTTTACAAAATGTACAGGTAATGTAAGATTGTAGCCAAACTACTAACAGACGTCCATTAAAATTTGAAAGTAGAGACACTTGATTAGTGATATGCTAACAACATCATATCCAGCCCACTGACTTCGACATTCATCCACAAACAACACTCATGTAGCAGCACACTCTAAGGGTACCTTTACACACGGCTACATTTGTAGCTTGTCACCAGGTAACTTACTGGTTGCAGTGAAATCATGGAGAGATTATTCCATTTGTACACAGCAACAAGATAGAACCATGTATCCATGATTTCACTGCAACCAGTAAGTTACCTGGTGACAAGCTACAAATGTAGCCGTGTGTAAAGGTACCCTTAAGGTACCTTTACACGCCGCGACGGCAGGCTGGATACATCCCGCTACTTCACGTGCACGAGCACGCTCAAACGGTTACAAACGGTCAACGCATCACCTTTACACGCCGCGACAAGATGCGCTACGCCACGCTACATCTATAGCTAGCTACATTGCCGGGTGTCTCAAGTAGCCAGCTGTAGCTCATTTACACACCGCTATAACCAGCTACTATGGGCGTACCTGGTGCAGCAGGGCCAGCACATAGGCGTGCCACAATTGTGGATTACGAGCCGTCCGTACGCTGATAGGACGAAGCAATAACATCCTGATTGGGCAGGCAACGCAGGAGGCTGAGTAATACAGCACGCTCGAGCGATTGTGTAGTGTGACTCGTCAGCTCCTTAAATATGCCTCCCTATGCAGCGACTACCAATCGTCATGCAGCAGCTTCCACCAATGATCGCGCATGGTGCGCGGTAACACGGAACCAGGGTCACGCCTTAGCTACATCGCAGGCTGTCCCGAGTTCCCTTCCGTTGCTTCTTTACACGCCGATACAGCTCGCTACCATCGGCGATGTAGCCATCAGTTTTCGAGCAGAGCTAGGAAACAGATGTATCTGTTGCCGGCTGTATCGTCACGTCTTCAGACGCCGCTACGACGGGCTACATTGGCGCTACAAGCTACATTTGTAGCCTGTAGCGGGATGTATCCAGCCTGCCGTCGCGGCGTGTAAAGGGCCCTTTCCAGGGGAGCTGGCAATCTACTGGTGCCTGAAATGGCTATTTTCAAGCCAGATCTTTGATTGATTGTGGGCGTGGTGATTAAAATGTCCTTGGTGGGTGAATCTAGACATCACTAAACTGCAATATGTGGCAATTACAAGGGCAGCCGCTAACACACCACCTCACACTACATTGTCCATGAACACAGTGAGGACACTTCATGACACATCCTCAAACCCTGGCCAAGAAACACCATAATGTAGTTCTTGTACGGAGAACAAAAAAACGCCAAACACATGTGTTGTGTGTGTGCAGGCAAGAAGGCAGCAGGGAAAACACACTTACCGCAATGTGACCACCAGTCTCTCCACTGGGGAAATGGCCGGACGCCAACGCGTGTCCTGCCGGGTGATGTGTGGGCCCACCAGCTCCAGCAGCTGATCAAACGCCTCCACAGACATCCTGAGGTACCTGTGGAATTTATCCGGAAAGAGCCGCAGTTGAGGGAAAAGAGCATGGAACGCCCCATGCTGTGGTGGCAACAAGTTCACCTCATTAATCCAGACTCTGGAACGGCGTGCTTGGCGCAACTGTCGCCGCCGTGCAGCCACGTATCGTAGCTGAAGGAGGAGGACATCAATCTCAAGATGACGATCCATCAGGACAGCAGGAACGTGTCTGATACAAAGTTACCAAAAGGAAGGTGGTCACACCCCCTAATTTAGCTGCCCTTTTTATTGGCTGAAGGGTGTGGCCAGTAATGAATATTTATGAAGGACCCATAACAGTAGGGATCATTTCAGGAAAGGAACATCATTTGTAAAAACGGATCCGTTAACGGATGCTACACATGGTACACCATCCGTTAACGCATGCGTTTTTAAAACGCATATAATGGTCTCCAATGGACACTTATGCCTCCCCACACCTACCAATCCATTTTTGGAAGAGGTTCAGATAGCCAATCCGTTTTTTGGAACACTTTCAAAAACGGACTTCTATGTGTGACCCCAGCCTTAGGATGGTTGTTAATCTTACCAGAGGGGTCGTTTGACTCTACTGCACTTCAGACAAAATTATATGAACATATACCAGTATCACATACACATACACCAGTATCACATACAGTGGGTATGGAAAGTATTCAGACCCCTTTAAATTTTTCACTCTTTGTTTTATTGCAGCCATTTGGTAAATTCAAAAGAGTTCATTTTTTTGCTCATTAATGTACCCCAACTTGACTGAAAAATACAGAAACGTAGACATTTTTTTTAATTTATTAAAAAAGAAAAACTGAAATATCACATGGTCATAAGTATTCAGACGCTTTGCTCAGACACTCACATTTAAGTCAGATGCTGTCCATTTCCTTGTGATCCTCCTTGAGATGGTTCTACTCCTTCATTGGAGTCCAGCTGTGTTTACTTAAATTGATAGGACTTGATTTGGAAAAGCACACACCTGTCTATATAAGACCTCACAGCCCACAGTGCGTGTTAGACCAAATGAGAATCATGAGGTCAAAGGAACTGCCCAAGGAGCTCAGAGACAGAATTGTGACAAGGCACAGATCTGGCCAAGGTTACAAAATAATTTCTGCAGTACTCAAGGTTTCTAAAAGCACAGTGGCCTCCATAATCCTTAAATGGAAGATGTTTGTGACCACCACCACCAGAAGTCTTCTTAGACCTGGCTGTCCAGCCAAACTGAACAATCATGGGAGAAGAGCCTTGGTGAGCGAGGTAAAGAAGAACCCCAAGATCACTGTGGCTGAGCTCCAGAGATGCATTAGGGAGATGGGAGAAAGTTCCACAAAGTCAACTATCACTGCAGCCCTCCACCAGTCAGGCCTTTAAGGCAGAGTGGCCCAACGGAAGCCTCTCCTCAGTGCAAGACATATGAAAGCTCACATAAAGTTTGTAAAATAACATATGAAGGACTCCAAGACTATGAGAAGTAAGATTCTCTAGTCTAATGAGATGAAGATGGAGGTTTTTGGTGATAATTGTAAGCGGTATGTGTTGGAAAAACCAGACACTGCTCATCACCTGAACAATACAATACCAATAGTGAAACATGGTGGTGGCAGCATCATGCTATGGAGGTGTTTTTCAACTGCAGGGACAGGACGACTGGTTGCAATTGAAGGAAATATGAATGCAGCTAAGTACAGAGATATCCTGGATGACAACCTCTTCCAGAGTGCTCTGGACCTCAGACTTGGCCGAAGGTTCACCTTCCAACATGAAATTGACCCTAAGCACACTGGTAAAATAACAAAGAAGTGGCTTCAGAACAACTCTAAATACTTATGACCATGTGACATTTCAGTTTTTCATTTTTAATAAATTTGCTAAAATTTCTATATTTCTGTTTTTTTTCTGTCAAGATGGGATGCAGAGTGTACATTAATGAGAAAAAAATGAACTTTTTTGAATTTACCAAATGGCTGCAATGAAACTAAGAGTGAAAAATTTAAAGGTGTCTGAATACTTTCCGTACCCACTGTAGGTATGATGGAAATAGTGTATGTCATCAAATTTGTTCAACACAAGTTTTAGCTTTTATTAAAACACTTGTATCACTTCCTGTTATGTTTGATCCTCCAGTAAAACCTGGTTGTATCATCATCAGCTAGTGTAAAGGAAATAAGGAAGCATGCCATGATCATAAACCCTTGCAGAAAAGACTATAAATTGATGAGAAACCAAGTTATTTCCTAGAAGCTTGACATTATGAACTCTATCACTTAAACTGCATCAGTGAGCTTATGCATGCTGCACATGCTGATTTTTCAGTGTAAGGGCTCATTCACACATCCGTGCAATCAGTTTGAGCATAGACCACTAATGCACAGACTGACTGCGGCTCTCCTGACTTGAGCATGACAGGCTGGGGTCACACATGCGGCATGTATTTTAAATCCTTATCCAGTTTTGAGCTTTCAAAAAGCTCAAAACCCGATCAGGAAACGCTCCCCATAGGAGCCCATTATGGTAACCGGATTGCACTACATGCAATCCGGTTACCGGCTCTGGATCTGCAGCCTGCACGAAAAATCATGCAGGCTGCAGTTTTCGGAGTGCTTCTGTGATCCGCAATGCGGTAACCTTATTGCTCAGGATGTGTAATCCTGAGCAATGCGGTCACCGTCTACTTTGTTCATCCCCGGGATGAACAAAGTGTTAACTGCTTAATAAAACATGAAATATTAATATTAGTTGTGTGCAACATGTCTCTAGGGGGTGCCCATAGAGACGTGCTGCCCACTCCTGTGGGCATGTCAGGCGTTAATAACTCATTTACAGTAAGCCGGCTATTGTCGGCTTTGTACAATTTTATCAATGAAGCCGCAGCTCCCCTGACAGTTGCGCAGATACTGTACGTAATGTACGTATACCGTGTTTTCCCCATAGTAAGACCCCCCCGAAAGTAAGACAGGGTAGGGGGAACGGGGGGTCTGCTAATATAAGGCCCCCCCCGAAAGTAAGACCGCCTAGGGGGGGGCGCTGGGGAATATAAGGCCGCCGCTGCCGCCTCCTGGTACCTGTCCCCCGGTGTGTCCAGGCTCCCCCGGTGTGTCCAGGCTCCCCCGGTGTGTCCAGGCTCCCCCGCTGTGTCCTGCAAGTGCAGCCGCGCTGGAGCAGATGGGGTTAATCACAGCCTAACTTGCTGTGTCCCCCTGCTCATCTCCGCCCAGCCTGACGTCACTGCAGCCCGGCTCGAGCTCTGATTGGCTCCCAGGAACCAGCGGGCGCGGCCAGATGACGTTATGAGCTCTGATTGGCTCGTCATCTGGCCGCGCCCGCTGGTTCCTGGGAGCCAATCAGAGCTCGAGCCGGGCTGCAGTGACGTCAGGCTGGGCGGAGATGAGCAGGGGGACACAGCAAGTTAGGCTGTGATTAACCCCATCTGCTCCAGCGCGGCTGCACTTGCAGGACACACCGGGGGAGCCTGGACACACCAGGGGAGCCTGGACACACCGGGGGAGCCTGGACACAGCGGAGGAGCCTGGACACACCGGAGGACAGCGGGGAGCCGGTAAGAAGCGGTGTGTGTGTGTATGTGTGTGTGTGTGTATGTGTGTGTGTGTATATGTGTACTTGCTTTGCTATACTTGTGGGGACATGGACCTGAATACACACCAACAGTGTGGGGACCTCTGTCTTCGTGGGGACCAAAAATCAGGTCCCCACGAAGCTGGCAATGCTAATCAATGGAGAAGACCTTGTTTATACACCTAGCATCAAAATCTCAAGTGTCCCCTTTATACACATATATAAGAGACAGTGTGTATGAGTGTGTGTGCTGTGGGTGCTCAATGTGTGTATACTCCCTCTCTGGTGCCTTTGTGGTACTGCAAGCTGATACACACTTCAAAAAAGCCTCAAGATTCCACCTCTGGCAAACCTAGGTACTTCAGGCTCTCACACAAATTTGTTTAAAGTGTGTTGTAGGGACACAGATACAGTCTTGGTCATACAGTTAGGGCCAGAAATATTTGGACAGTGACACAAGTTTTGTTATTTTAGCTGTTTACAAAAACATGTTCAGAAATACAATTATATATATAATATGGGCTGAAAGTGCACACTCCCAGCTGCAATATGAGAGTTTCCACATCCAAATCGGAGAAAGGGTTTAGGAATCATAGCTCTGTAATGCATAGCCTCCTCTTTTTCAAGGGACCAAAAGTAATTGGACAATGGACTCTAAGGGCTGCAATTAACTCTGAAGGCGTCTCCCTCGTTAACCTGTAATCAATGAAGTAGTTAAAAGGTCAGGGGTGGATTCCAGGTGTGTGGTTTTGCATTTGGAAGCTGTTGCTGTGACCAGACAACATGCGGTCAAAGGAACTCTCAATTGAGGTGAAGCAGAACATCCTGAGGCTGAAAAAAAAGAAAAATCCATGAGAGAGATAGACATGCTTGGAGTAGCAAAATCAACAGTTGGGTACATTCTGAGAAAAAAGGAATTGACTGGTGAGCTTGGGAACTCTAAAAGGCCTGGGTGTCCACGGATGACAACAGTGGTGGATGATCGCCACATACTTTATTTGGTGAAGAAGAACCCGTTCACAACATCAACTGAAGTCCAGAACACTCTCAGTGAAGTAGGTGTATCTGTCTCTAAGTCAACAGTAAAGAGAAGACTCCATGACAGTAAATACAAAGGGTTCACATCTAGATGCAAACCATTCATCAATTCCAAAAATAGACAGGCCAGAGTTAAATTTGCTGAAAAACACCTCAAGAAGCCAGCTCAGTTCTGGAAAAGTATTCTATGGACAGATGAGACAAAGATCAACCTGTACCAGAATGATGGGAAGAAAAAAGTTTGGAGAAGAAAGGGAACGGCACATGATCCAAGGCACACCACATCCTCTGTAAAACATGGTGGAGGCAACGTGATGGCATGGGCATGCATGGCTTTCAATGGCACTGGGTCACTTGTGTTTATTGATGACATAACAGCAGACAAGAGTAGCCGGATGAATTCTGAAGTGTACCGGGATATACTTTCAGCCCAGATTCAGCCAAATGCTGCAAAGTTGATTGGACGGCGCTTCATAGTACAGATGGACAATGACCCCAAGCATACAGCCAAAGCTACCCTGGAGTTCATGAGTGCCAAAAAGTGGAACATTCTGCAATGGCCAAGTCAATCACCAGATCTTAACCCAATTGAGCATGCATTTCACTTGCTGAAATCCAGACTTAAGACGGAAAGACCCACAAACAAGCAAGACCTGAAGGCTGTGGCTGTAAAGGCCTGGCAAAGCATTAAGAAGGAGGAAACCCAGCGTTTGGTGATGTCCATGGGTTCCAGACTTAAGGCAGTGATTGCCTCCAAAGGATTCGCAACAAAATATTGAAAATAAAAATATTTTGTTTGGGTTATGTTTATTTGTCCAATTACTTTTGACCTCCTAAAATGTGGAGTGTTTGTAAAGAAATGTGTACAATTCCTACATTTTCTATCAGATATTTTTGTTCAACCCTTCAAATTAAACGTTACAATCTGCACTTGAATTCTGTTGTAGAGGTTTCATTTCAAATCCAATGTGGTGGCATGCAGAGCCCAACTTGTGAAAATTGTGTCACTGTCCAAATATTTCTGGCCCTAACTGTATGACTTAGTGGGAGTGGTGTACAGGGTCTTAGCAGTAAAGAGTATTCCATATTTCTGCCAGATACCCACAGAGATATTGAAATCTGAAAAAAGGGACTTCTGCTCATTGAAGGTAAGAACTGCTCACATAGGGTTCAACTCCACAGCAAACAACTCTATTTTATGCTATATGTTGCTCTCTATATGTTTGGGGTGACTGCACATAGGGTTGCATAATGTGGATTATGAATGCAAGTGTACACAAGGTTCGTAATGTGGATGATGAGGGATAGATATCCCACATACCCAGCTTTCCAGTAACTGTACTGCGCAAGAGAGATGGGGAATGAACATAATACATGTACAGTATGCAGTGTAATGGATATATCCCACATACCCAGCTTTCCAGTAACTGTACTGAGCAAGAGAGATGGGGAATGAACATAATATATGTACAGTATGCAGTGTAATGGATATATCCCACATACCCAGCTTTCCAGTAACTTTCCTGAGCAAGAGAAATGGGGAATGAACATGATATATGTATAGTATACAGTGTAATGGAGATATATCCCACATACCCAGCTTTCCAGTAACTTTCCTGAGCAAGAGAGATGGGGAATGAACATGATATATGTATAGTATACAGTGTAATGGAGATATATCCCACACACCCAGCTTTCCAGTAACTTTCCTATGCAAGAGAGATGGGGAATGAACATAATATATGTACAGTATGCAGTGTAATGGATATATCCCACATACCCAGCTTTCCAGTAACTTTCCTATGCAAGAGAAATGGGTAATGAACATGATATATGTACAGTATACAGTGTAATGGAGATATATCCCACATACCCAGCTTTCCAGTAACTGTACTGAGCAAGAGAGATGGGGAATGAACATAATATATGTACAGTATGCAGTGTAATGGATACAGTATCCCACACACCCAGCTTTCCAGTAACTTTCCTAAGCGATTAAATAGTTGGTGAATAAACATGATCTATGTGTAATATATAAAGGATAAGGGGACCTCTTAAGCGGACCCTAAATCTGAGTTAAGTCTAAGGGTACGTCCACACGCTGCGGGTGTATGGCGTCTGGAATCCGTATTCCGTACGGACTTTGGCCGCTAAATGCGGCGGTATTCCGGAGTATATATACCAATTGGTCGGCGTATATATGGCAGTAATAGGGTGGAATAGCGGTGGTAGTTCCTTACCACCGCCAATTCCCGCAAGAAGCCGCGGCTGATATTTAGCCACGGTTTCTGCCATTTTAGCATGCCAAATTATCAGACGGATCCTGTCCGTCAAATTGACATGATGCGGTTGAGAATAACGGCAGTCCAGATCAATTTCCGGACGAAAATAATCCGACCAATGACATCAGTACTGGTTTTGCTGGCGACTATGGATCAGCCGGCACAAATCCGGCATGTGTGGACGAGCCATAATTCTCATCTGTTAGGTAATTCTGTCACAGACTTCAAGCTTTTTATTGCAATTGGCAAAATTAATTCCATCTTTTCTGCAGGTTTTGAGGTGCTTTTTTGGCGCTCTTATGTGCGGCAAAAGCGCCAAAAAATATGCTGCTAAGATGCTGCAAGAGCGGTCTGACTGCGATTCAATTCTAACCTATAAGCAATTTACGTTTGTATTCCGCAAGAAATCAGAGCGGCAAATTGACAAGATGCGGTTGAAGATTGCCGCACTGCGACCTGCTTTCCGCGGCGGCAATTTTTCCGTCCTGTGTGAGCTGCTTTTTGCAGTTCACACAGGGTATAATGGAGGGCATGGCCGCAGCGGTATTTCCGTGCAAAAACCTTCTGGAAAATCCACCACGTCTGAACGTACCCTTAAATGACTTATCAAATTTACTATTTGCGCTTCATTCACACTGCCGCTGTTTTTGTGGCCGCATTTGCGGTCCGTTCTTGCGACCCCCGAGTTTGCAAAAGTGGGCCGCGATTGCGGCCGCTCGAAAGTGGAGTATGTGGAATATATATTCCTTACAGTATATAGATATCATGTTCATTCCCCATCTATCTTGCTCAGGAGAGCATCACCTCCCCCGGCACCAAGAGCAGCTCATACTGAATTGTTACATTGACTAGTAACACAGCACACAGGAATGGGGACATACTAAAAACAATGAAGAAAAGGAATAAATAAAAAGAATGAAGATAATAATTTATTACCAAAAGATTGTGTAGATGTAAAAAAAGGTTTCTTGGGAAACTTAGACATGGAATGAACACATATCCCATATAACCAGGTGTATATTATGTTACCTGAGCATTATAGGTGTGGAATGAAGATGAAATATCTGTAGATAATAGGAAAATGAACACATATCCCATATAACAAGGTGTATATTATGTTACCTGAGCATTATAGGTGTGGAATGAAGATGAAATATCTGTAGATAATAGGAGAATGAACACATATCCCATATAACCAGGTGTATATTATGTTACCTGAGCATTTTAGGTGTGGAATGAAGATGGAATATACTTAGATAATAGGAAAATGAACACATATCCTATATAACCAGATGTACATTATGTTACCTTTAAATATCTGTAGATAATAGGAAAATGAACACATACACCTGGTTATATGGGATATGTGTTCATTTTCCTATTATCTGCAGGTACTTCACGTTCATTCCACACCTAAAATGCTCAGGTAGCATAATATACACCTGGTTATATGGTATATGCGATCATTCTCCTATTATCTACAGATATTTCATCTTCATTCCACACCTAAAATGCTCAGGCAACATAATATACACCTGGTTATATGGGATATGTGTTCATTCTTCTATTATCTACAGATATATCATCTTCATTCCACACCTATAATGCTCAGGTAACATAATATACACCTGGTTATATGGGATATGTGTTCACTCTCCTATTATCTACAGATATTTCACGTTCATTCCACACCTATAAAGCTCAGGTAACATAATATACACCTGGTTATATGGGATATGTGTTCATTTTCCTATTATCTACAGATATTTCACGTTCATTCCACACCTATAGTGCTCAGGTAACATAATATACACCTGGTTATAAGGGATATGTGTTCATTCTTCTATTATCTACATATATTCCATCTTCATTCCACACCTATAATGCTCAGGTAACATAATATACACCTTGTTATATGGGATATGTGTTCATTTTCCTATTATCTACAGATATTTCATCTTCATTCCACACCTATAATGCTCAGGTAACATAATATACACCTGGTTATATGGGATAAGTGTCCATTCTTCTATTATCTACATATATTCCATCTTCATTCCACACCTATAATGCTCAGGTAACATAATATACACCTGGTTATATGGGATATGTGTTCATTCTCCTATTATCTACAGATATTTCATCTTCATTCCACACCTAAAATGCTCAGGTAACATATTATACACCTGGTTATATGGGATATGTGTTCATTCCATGTCTAAGATTCCCAAGAAACCTTTTATACATCTACACAATCTTTCTGTAATAAGTTATTATCTTCATTCTTTTTATTTATTCCTTTTCTTCATTCTTTTTAGTACGTCCCCTTTTGATGTGGTATTCTCTTAACTCCGTGTTTACCAATTGCTGTCAAACCGTCCAATCGGACCCTGTCACTCCAGTGTTGACAAGCTCCTTGTTGATGTCAACAGCAGTTGATTCCCTGTTATTTAGGGTGATTGTAACAATTCTTCTACCAGTATGAGGAGTGGTATCCTTCTTCCTTCCTCTACCTGGTTTATTCTTTATTGAACCAGTCTCTTGAAACCTCTTGCGCACTTTGAGGACGCTGGCCGGTGACCTCCCTTTTCCAATTCGTGCGGTTATTTCCCGGTAACTGTACCCTTCTTCTCTTAAAGTAACAGCTTTGGCTCTCTTCTTAGGTGACCACTCCTGTCTAATACTGCTGGTCATTCCCAAAATCTGACATTCAAATGATAAAATGGTGAAAAATCACTTAATATGTCATTATATCACACTGTTATATTGCAAATATAATTATTAAATCAAAGCTTAATTTTTATTAACTTTCTACCCTACAAAGATGCAGTCATTAATGCTGCACGTGAAATAAAAGTTAAGCAAATATGTGTCAATTTTATATAATAGAATTCTGAGACAGTATAACAATAAAAACATGTCATTCATGTCATTGCTTACATTTTGATGACAAACTGGCTTAAAATATAAAAACTGCCTTTTAATCACAAAATATCGGTCTTAAATCACACCCAAGTCACTATAAACAAACATAGAATACATATTGCAGAAGAGGGCGAATGTTCAAGTAAGTATGTCAGTGAAAACGTTCATTAAATATTGGTGATGGTGAAAAACTGCAGGTGTTGCCTCACCTTAGGCCACTAGTGTACACAGGAAGCTGCCAATCAGTGGTGTGGGCAGTGCTATATACAGAAAACTGCCAATCAGTGGTGTGGGCAGTGTTATATACAGAAAGCTGCCAATCAGTGGTGTGGGCAGTGTTATATACAGAAAGCTGCCAATCAGTGGTGTGGGCAGTGTTATATACAAAAGCTACCAATCAGTGGTGTGAGCAGTGTTATATACAGAAAGCTGCCAATCAGTGGTGTGAGCAGGGTTATATACAGAAAGCTGCCAATCAGTGGTGTGGGCAGTGCTATTTACAGAAAGCTGCCAATCAGTGGTGTGAGCAGGGTTATATACAGAAAGCTGCCAATCAGTGGTGTGGGCAGTGCTATGTACAGAAAGCTGCCAATCAGTGGTGTGGGCATTGTTATATACAGACAGCTGCCAATTAGTGGTGTGGGTGGGGTTATATACAGAAAGCTGCCAATCAGTAGTGTGGGCAGTGTTATATACAGAAAGCTGCCAATCAGTGGTGTGGGCAGTGCTATATACAGAAAGCTGCCAATCAGTGGTGTGGGCAGTGTTATATACAGACAGCTGCCAATTAGTGGTGTGACAGAAAGCTGCCAATCAGTGGTGTGGGCAGTGCTATTTACAGAAAGCTGCCAATCAGTGGTGTGAGCAGGGTTATATACAGAAAGCTGCCAATCAGTGGTGTGGGCAGTGCTATATACAGAAAGCTGCCAATCAGTGGTGTGGGCATTGTTATATACAGACAGCTGCCAATTAGTGGTGTGGGTGGGGTTATATACAGAAAGCTGCCAATCAGTGGTGAGGGCAGTGCTATATACAGAAAGCTGCCAATCAGTGGTGTGGGCAGTGTTATATACAGACAGCTGCCAAGCAGTAGTGTGGGCAGTGTTATATACGGAAAGCTGCCAAGCAGTGGTGTGGGTGGGGTTATATACAGAAAGCTGCCAATCAGTGGTGTGGGCAGTGCTATATACAGAAAGCTGCCAATCAGTGGTGTGGGCAGTGTTATATACAGACAGCTGCCAATTAGTGGTGTGACAGAAAGCTGCCAATCAGTGGTGTGGGCAGTGCTATTTACAGAAAGCTGCCAATCAGTGGTGTGAGCAGGGTTATATACAGAAAGCTGCCAATCAGTGGTGTGGGCAGTGCTATATACAGAAAGCTGCCAATCAGTGGTGTGGGCATTGTTATATACAGACAGCTGCCAATTAGTGGTGTGGGTGGGGTTATATACAGAAAGCTGCCAATCAGTGGTGTGGGCAGTGTTATATACAGACAGCTGCCAAGCAGTAGTGTGGGCAGTGTTATATACAGACAGCTGCCAAGCAGTAGTGTGGGCAGTGTTATATACGGAAAGCTGCCAAGCAGTGGTGTGGGTGGGGTTATACAGGGCTCATCATTCAGTGCTATGCTAAAGAAAACAGTGATTGTATCAAAATAACAGCAAGCAGACAAATCGCTGGAATCAAGGTCTCAGCCCTTACAGATTACATGGCAAAAATCTACTGACAGATTCCCTTTAATAAAAAAAATTGGTTTCCAGCACACAGATCACTGGTTTAGGAGTCTGTATATTGGTCAGTGCCCTGCTTGACCTCAGATACAGCTCCCAGGACTAGAAAAGTGCATTGAAGACTATAGACATAGCAGAGTTGAAATCAAACTGGTGCATAAGGCCAGCTTCACACCATGTTTTTTGCGATCCGGGGCTGTCCGGGGTGAACCCCTGCATGAAAGCCTCAACAAACACCGATCGAACATAAAAAATGGCTTCAAAGCTCATGGTGTGTCCTATCATTGTGATCTCCATCATAACAGAGACCCCACGGTCATCAGCATTACCCCCATAGACCATGTACAGTCACACATCCCAAACAGATTCGAAGTATTAAAAGAGAGATGTTTAAACTGGACACACTGAAACCTACTGAAACCTAGGGGACGGAACCTAATCTCTGAAATAATATAGGAATCATTGGTCAGTTATCACAGTATTCTTGTACACTTACAGCACAACACTTTCAGTATATTCTGAAAGGTACTTCCACACTAAAATAAATTCACTATGTTCTTTAGCATTCCTTTACAGTTATAGACAACACAAGAACGTATCTATCAAACTACTTTGGGTCTAAATCCACGTCCCAGCACCCCACACACAGTAATGCTTATCTTTTCTTTTTCTTTATTCTTCACTGAACAGAAATTCGGAGCTAGCACATTTTCTTGTTAATACACAGAGATTTGGATGAAGCGCCCCCTACTGCGGTGATATAGGCTTGTGAAGACTTGGTACCTGGTTTTGTTTCCTTGACAACAACATCCAGACTATCGCCATCTTGTGGACAAAATAGAGTATTACCACATATAATTGTAACTTATAAGATGTACATATAGATCCATGAGTGGGGATTATCCTAAGTGTACTAAGATCTTGACATGTGACTTAAAGTTTTTTTGTTTGATATATATGAATAATCTTAGTCTGTATCCTTTTGGGGGGATAGAACCCAGAGAATTTGGATGACAACACATGCACTCACACGGGTATGCCACAGAAGATGAGGCAAAAAGAGGGACTACTCGTTTTTAACATTATAATTATTTATTTATTCTTGTTTTTATTAAATATTTTACTGATATTACTTCATAGGGCTTTCATTTACTTCATCTCATCTCTGATTCTGATCTTAAGACTTATTTTTAATGTAATTAATAAATTATTCTTTTAATTGTTCATCACTGATGTTCCACAAATGAGATTGTGAGAAATCTCATGAAATCCGGAGGCTTGTATCTTCGGTTTCTTCCTTCCATCCGTATTTTTTGTCTGTCTTCTTCTAGAGAAAAATAAAGCACACATTGATTTTAGGAATTTTGGGAGCAAAAACAAGAGATCTACTAATCTGGTTGTTTTACAACAGATTAAGTGGCGCTTGTCACTGATAATGATTTACACTTATCTATCCATCGGGACCTGCCGGTTCTATCCCCCAGAGAGCAGAGTAGAATGCTTTATTTTAGTGAGCAATTTTTTTGTCTAGCCCTTTCAGACAGTTTTTACAGGCGTTTCCACTGGCATTTTGCTGATTTTTTTGCACATTTCTCTTAATCGGATTTTTTAAAATGTGTGGGCATACTATGTTATTAATTATTTATGGAACATTGGTTTTTAAAAGTTTTGATGACGATGATGACGTCATTATTGATGTTTACTCCCACTAATCAATATTATGAGATGTGCTAAATATATATGAGAGGTTTGGTGGGGTGGAGGTATCCCTGAGGAAGGTGCCAGGAGGCACCGAAACGCGTAGGAGGTAATAAAAGAGTTCCTTTTGAAGTTCCATCTTCATGTGCATTTCTTTAGAGTGAGTGATTTTGGCAGCGCGGACCGTGATGCACCATTTCTTCCCTGCAATTCAATGTGTCTCCACATTTGAGTGGACGGTGGAAATCCAGCAGCAGCCATCTGGAAACTATCATTTATACGCCTTCAAACCAGTTGTGGGTGTCACAACTGCCACAGGTGAGTGGATTCTTTTCTCACCACCTCTACATTCAGTGCCATAGTGATAGGGCACTATTGCGCCTCTTGTTCCCCCCCCTTCTTTTTATTTGTATTTAAGGACGTCATCTATCTGCAGCAGCGTGGAACTACGATGGGCCCGGCCTGCGCGCCTTCGTACGCCAATCTCTTCCTGGGATATTGGGAGAGATTGATATTTGGTGATGGAGGCATGGCAGCCTGTGCCCAGGTGCAGTGCTGGATGCACTACATAGACGACGTCTTGTTTATTTGGCAGGGCTCAGCGGAGCAGCTGGATGTCTTAATGAAACATGTACATCAGTCTGATGTTATAACAGTTCAAGTGTAGTTCGGCGAGGATTGACTTCCTGGACATTGCCCTGGAAGTGGAGAGCTCTGGACTGATTGAGACGGACGTCCACAGGAAGTCATCCTCCGTGAACTCCTTGTTACATGCTTCCTCTGGTCACAGTTCCTCCACCATACGTGCCGTCCCCACTGGCAAGTTCTTGAGGATGAAGATCTGTTCTACAAAGGAGGGATTTGAGCGTCAGTCTGTGGCCCTTAAGCAAAGATTTAGAGATCGTGGTTATTCCAATAGGTGCATAAAGCGTGGGCACCTGAGTGCTTTACATACCACAGAGAGCCCATCTACTAAAACAAACACCCAAAAAGACTGAGATTGAACAGACACTACGCTTTATTGGTACTTTTAACCATGAATGGCAGACCATGAGAGAGCTTTGTAGTAGACACTGGGGGGGGTCTTACTCACTGATCCTACTTTGAGAAAGTGTGTACCTGACCGACCTCTGATGATTCCACGACGTACCTGAAACCTGAGGGACATGTTGGATCACAGCCACTATGTGCCGCACATACCTAATCCCTTTAGCTCTCAGGGGCCTATTTTGGGATGTTATCCCTGTGGACATTGCGTCTCCTGCACTAACGTGGAGCATGTGACCCATTTTCACTCTGCTGTTGGCTCGCGTAGATTTGAGATCAGGCACAGGATTTCGTGTTCCTCAACACATGTGGTGTATTTTGCCCAATGTGCCTGCCCTCTGATCTACGTGGGCTTGACCTCACGTGAGTTGAGGGTACACATAGGCGAGCACGTTCGCGGCATTATCGCAGCGAAGGAAGCGAAAGATCCCACTTTGCTTAAAACAATACCAAAGCATTTAAAAAAACATCATGGATGCAATCCTGCCTCCTTGAGAGTCAGGGGAATTGATTTGGTGTGTTGTGGCAATAGAGGCGATGACCTTAAAAAGGTTCTGGCGCGTCTGGAGACTAAGTGGATCGCGACTCTCGGGACCTTGACCCCTAATGGTCTAAATGAAAATGTCACCTATAGTCCTTACCTATGAGAGACTGCTCATTATGCCACATGCTAACTCTCTTTTCTTGCTTTTTCTATTTTAATCCTTTTTTCCTGGTTCTATATCATTTTTAGGTTTTTTATTGTTCACACACCACACCATATACTCTCAAGGTGTCCAAGCCAGTCTCCTGTGTCCTTTGCCCAGGGATCACCATATGTGAAGTATACAAGTTGGATCTAGAAATCACAAGGAGAAGGACAATACCTCACCAAGCTGATAATGACTACAGTCCGAGATGTTCAGATGTAATTATCTCGGAGCCCAGCCTATACTTAATGGCGATAGATTTCCTAGCTCTCCTGATGTGACATACATATTGTCTCTTTTTCCCCTGGTTTGTTATCGTTTGAGAATATGGTGATATAATGAGCGCACAGCGCTGCATAAGCCTGTTCCACCCTCTCGGTGTGTAGGTGTTCGCCAACGGCCCCTCCCCTCCGCCCAGCATCTTTGGTGATGCGTCCCTGTGCTGGATGATGGTGGGCTGTGAGCCGGAATCTGGAACCGCCCTGAGATGGTGCGGACAGACTGTGCATAACACAAGCGGAACCCAGAAGTGCTTAACATCGCACCCGGAGTTCCCAGTGCTATAAAGACACCACCGATGTTATGGTGCGGGGTCCACTACCACCATACACCTCTCCCTGAGGAAGCTGAGTGGGCGAAAAAAATGTAGGGGTTATAGGATCTACTTTGCCTTTCCTCGAGCTTGCACTCCCGCTGGTTGCCATATAGGTATGATGTCTATTTATTTAACATGATTGGTTTATAATTTTTTTTATGTGGATGCAATGACTAAGACTGGAGGCAAACTGGCGTTGAACTCGCATGAGTTTAATGCGAGAAAAACTCTATCTATACAGGTCACATTAATGCGAGTTTCTGGCATTAAACTTGCTTTGCGAGAGCCATTAAAAGTATATGGGTGCGAGTCTAGCTCGCACCCATACAGCACATGGTACGAGAGTCGCAGCCGTGTGCTGTTAAAATCACTGGCCCCCCACAGTCCCCATACAGTTACAATAATGTTTCATTGCTGTGACAGCAGCAGTGAAGCAGTATTGTATGTATAATTTCTTACTTTTTGCAAAGTTACACTTATCAGCTTGATTTGACATGTTTTTACCATGTCGGCTGTTCAGGACTTCATTCTGCACTGTGCTACCGAGGGGGTTTTAACCCGGTGAATAAGGGTTAATCAGACGCTGGTGTCATGACACCATCTGTCCAGGGGTTGTCCTCCCCCCCTGGATACATGGTGACATGACATCATGTGTCTGAACGGGTTAATTATTCTGTAAACCAGGTTCAAGTGTATGTCGGGTGTAGAGATTACACAGAATAAGCCGGTGATTTGTAAGGAGCTGTCCATGGTGCTGAAGCCCTGGCTTCCATTCACAAATCACGGCTCTTTCTGTCACATCTCTACACCCGACATGCACTTGAACCTGGGTTACAGAAAAATTAACCCATTCAGACACATGATGTCATGTCACCATGTGTCCAGGGGGAAGGACAACCCCTGGACAGATGGTGTCATGACACCAGCGTCTGATTAACCCCTTATTCACCGGGTTAAACCCCCTCGGTAGCACAGTGCAGAATGAAGTCCTGAACAGCCGACATGGTAAAAACATGTCAAATCAAGCTGATAAGTGTAACTTTGCAAAAAATAATAAATTATACATACAATACTGCTTCACTGCTGCTGTCACAGCAATGAAACATTATTGTAACTGTATGGGGATAGCAGGAATTATACAGGCGAGCAGCACTAATGCTGTTCCGTGGTCCATCAAGACCATGGACAGCAGAGAGAAAAAAAAACAACACACACGCACTCACACCTCACACTCGCACCACATACACTTACATACAGCCAGGCACACTCACCACAAGCACCACACTCGGACCACACTAGCACTACACTCGCACCAAACTAGCACTGCACTCGCATCGCTGTCGTGCATCACTCACGCTCCGTGTTTGATGCACGACAGTGTGCCTGTACCCTAACATAAAGTCAGACACTCCTTATGAGAATCTCGATTTAAGACTAACAGCGATTGAGGGTTTTATATGTATGCATTTGCCTGGATTCTCTTTGTATCTGTACTAATTGTTTACCATACATAAGAACATTGTAATCTATATGTACGACCTTTGTCAAGTTTAACCTCTTTAACCAAGTTTGCAATGGAGGCTCAAAGTAGCAGAGCTGAGACAGTGATGAGCAGAGTAGACTAAGCAGAGAGGAAATGGTGTAGTAGTCTTGAAGTTTCCAATGGCGGTTTAAAGTAGCAAAGCTGGCAAAGGGATGTAGTGAAGTTTACTCAGTGAAGATGAACAGTGTAAAAGAGCTGAGTATACAGTATCCTGCACCGAGGTCTTCGCGAAATGTCCTGCGCAAAGATTTTCCTAGCAAGGGAGTATCCTAAAGGTCATCCAGAGAAGGCGGTCAAATTGTACGTCAGCCTGGACGAACAGAGCAACAAGTCCTTGGCCAGGTCAGAACTCTTCGACTTGCTCAACTTAAAGGGAAACACCTTTCCCTACACCTTGGGCACCTGCAGCGGTGTGACAGAAGCCACTGGAAAAAAGGCCATAGGAGATACCACTTCCCACACTCATAGAGTGTAACCAAATACCCTTGAACAGGGAAGAAATCCTATGTGCCACAAGCGGCTCTTCAGTTTCCTCACCTCAAAGCCATAGCCAACGAGATAACGGCCTTGGACAACAAGGCAGATATCTTAATTCTACTCGGCAGAGACATTATACGACTGTACAAATCTGTCTACAAATCTCTGGACAACTTTATGAACTATACGCTTAGTGCTTCGAGCTAGGCTTGGTCATCATCGGCAACATCTGTAGTGACCAGACAATTAAACCATGTATACGAGAGAGAAGGAATTGACAAAAATTCTGCGGCACACCACCATTGCATAGGTCAAAAAATCATCAATTTTATTAAAGACAAGAACACACATCTAAACCATTACAAAACCACAAAACCTGCATTTAGGAAGGGTTTTTCTGTTAATACAATGAATCAAAAATTACAGGCACACCATATACAAATGAACCAAAAAGGGGGTGGCAGCACAATACATTCTCCCTGTAGGCTTGCATATATTTTATAGTCACAGGTCAAAATTATGTAATCTCAGTCATATGCATATTGAAATTGAATGCAATCAAGTGCTACTGACTGGAGGACACTAAAGGTACCGTTACACGTCGCAACAATGCATGCAATTTCACTGGCAATTTACTGGTTGCAGTGAAATCATGGATACATTGTTCTATTTTGTTGCCATGTACAAATGGAACAATGTGTCCATGATTTTACTGCAACCAGCAAATTGCAAGTGAAATTGCATGCAATATTGCGACGTGTAACGGTACCCTTAGGTCACAGAGGTTGCCAACAACTATCCCTAAAGGTAGTGCCACAGGTCTAACACTCATAGTCCTTGGCAAAGTGAATGCACCCAAGTCCCTATAAGCTCAAATAATATGCTCTCACCTGGTTCAGTGTGAATCCTTATCATAGGAGATGTTTAAGGGACCAGTCCCTGGCCAGGGGAGCAAGGCTTGAAAGATCGGTGCTAGGACAATGATGGTGTCAGGATACACACAGAGGATCCTTGTCTCACGTGTGTCTCCGTTGCTTGGCGACTTTGTCAGGGAGGCGTGGCTTAGAACTCCTTCCCTGTCTTTAAATAGTACATATAATCAAAGTGGAGTGCCCTCCGCTGTGTAGGTAGTCATGGCAACGTTCTGGCGTCATAAGTGACGTTCCGGAAATGGGTCATGTCACGTGTGTGATCGCGCCATCTCACCCCGCCCATCTGTTTATATTTTCCAATGTACTGAGTCTGTCCGTCGCACAGACAGACCTCTCAACTTAAATCATAAGGATCTGAATAACGGCGCACACTAGCCCGAACAGGATCCTTGTAATAGCACATATTTATCAGCAATGGAAACATGAGCTTAAATTGCAATCTAGTTATTGACATTTCTCCTGGTACTACATAGTAGTTCTGAGATGGCATCATCAGTGATCGCTAATCCCTATCAACTGTAACATTTGGAAAGGGGGCACATTTGTACAGGGTATGTCCCTCTTGTCGGATCAGTATACCAAATAGATTAGAGACAAGGGAACAAAGCCATGTGAGTGGGACAATCCTATGGCACCGTGCACTGTGCCATTTGGCCACCAACTCACCAGCGCAAAGGACCCCCTTACTTTTCCCCTCATATATGGGATCAGACACTTGTATGATCCGTCCAGTATCAAGCCGTTGGTGCAATATAGTACTATAGTCATGGATTTATCAAAAAATTATTATTGTATAGGACATGCCTTATATATAGTTGGTTAAGGATAGTACCATAATCATGGATTTGCTGATACAAAGCACATTGCATACCAAGCATATGACCATATACAAAAGCATTTTTTGTCCATATGATAGGATGAGCAAAGTGGAACCACCAGACGTCCTTTCTTGAGCCAAAGGCTGTCCCCCCGTACGGCTCACCTCCCCCACAATAAATCCACCGGGCTGCTGACCCGCAAACTGAAACGGCCAGCAGTCCCAATGGATTAGGGGACTCAAGAACTCACAATACCATTAATGAAATGTCACTCAATTGTTTCGGGTAGCCCCGGGCAGACACCCAAAAAGAAAAAGAAATATAGGGGATGTAGAGGGAGCGGTAGAAACAAATCTGGATCACTCCGTTCTACCAGACCCCCGTCTGAAAAAGAACAAATCTCAATAAACCATCCCAATAAAGGAAAAATAATGGGGTAAGAGAAAAAATTGGGAAAAAAATTGGGTAATATATCTGAAAAGAACCCTGAAAAAATGAGGAAGTGAAATTTTAACCCTCTACATCATAAGGGCAACAATATTGAAACCTTTCAACAATTGATCTTGAAAGATCTAAGATCATTTACGCAGGATAATAAGCGAGATAATCTTAATCAAGCTGAAAGGAGAGCAATTGATACCCTGAGTCAGAATAAAGAGATTATTATTAAGGGAGCTGATAAAGGGGGAAGGGGGGGGTAATTATGATCATGGACCGTGAGTGGTATAAAGAAGAAGGCTTTAGGATTCTAAATGATAGGGAATATTATGAGGAACTAGATCATGACCCCTCCCTGCAGATTCTTCACAATTATAATGAAATGATGAAAACAGCAACAATGGAAAGGATGTTAAATAAAAACGAAAGAGAATTTCTAAGTATACATTTCTATCAAATACCCTTTTTTTTTAATTTGTTACCGAAAATCCATAAAAACAGAAATAACCCTCCTGGTCGTCCAATAATTTCTGGAATTCATTCCATTACAGCGAATTTGTCCCATTATTTAGATTTATTTTTACAAAAATATGTATTAGAACTTAAATCTCACCTAAGAGATTCCACCCATTTGATCAAAATATTGAAGGAGGTAGTCTGCAAGAACAACTATATTTTTTGTTCCCTTGACGTTGGTTCCCTTTACTCTAATAGTTCCCATTCATTGGGGCTTGAAGCAGTTCACGAATATTGAGCTATGGATAAATCACTGCCGGCTATCCAACAACGATTTCTCCTACAAAGCTTGGAGTTTATTTTGAAGAATAACATCTTTTCCTTTGAGGGAGTGACCTATAAGCAATTAAAAGGTTGCGCTATGGGCACGCGAGTGGCACCAACTACACCAATCTTTTCATGGGCCACTTTGAATCCCTACATATTGAAAATGACACCTTTGCCATGGAACGGATCATTGTTTACAAACGATTTATAGATGACCTTTTCTTAATTTGGTCGGGAACGAGTGAAGAACTAGTAACTTTCTTCACTCAACTAAATAACAACACATGGGGCCTAAATTTCACCCATACAACCTCCATGGAAGGGATCCAATTTTTGGACCTATATATATGTAAAGGGGATAATGAACAAATACTTCCACCTCTTTTGAAACTGTAGATGTTAACAGTTATTTAGCCTTTGATAATGGTCACTTGCCCAAGTGGATCTCAAATGTGCCTTATGGGCAATACTGGCGCATTAGAAAAAAATTGTACCCATCTAACTGACTTCCGAAAAGAATCACTAGTTTTAAAGAACAGATTTTTAGAAAAAGGGTATCCGAAACCATTAGTGGTTGATGCCTTCAACAGGATAAAAAATGAAACTCAAGATTCCTGTATAAGAAGAATGATTTGACCAAAAAAGGCGATAGTGAAAATAAAAAAGGAGAGTTTAGTTTAAAGGGAACCTGTCACCTGGATCTAAGTCCCTACACTATCACTACCTGTCCCTGCACCTTCCTAGCTGCTCCCTATCTATCCCTCTCTGAGCTAAATCCGCCCTATAAAACAGCAGAAAAATAACTTATAACTTACAGAAGTCCCTGAGGCTGGGGTACTGAGAAGGTGGGCCCAGGCTCCATTCTGCCCCTCCTTGATGCAGCAGCACACGCCCCGCTGGGCGGCGTTATTCTTTCTTCATTGCCGCCTCCTCCATTTGGAGTCTCCCACCCGCTTTACACTGTAAGGTAGTGGTTAGGATCAGCACGACAGAAGGCAGTGACTCAGGTATTTACTCACACAGCACACAGTTTAATGGCACAGTTCAGGTATTCACAGACCTCCAGGTTTCGGTGTAACAGGCCAGATTAACCCCCCCGACCAGAATATACCCGGGGTTAAAGTGGCCTAGCCCAGATTATACCCCGGGTATAGTCTGGCCTAGCCAAGTTTATACCCCGGGGTATAAACTGGGCTAGCCCAGAATATACCCCCCTGGGCCAGAATATACCCTGGGTGTATTCTGGCCAAGCCCAAATTATACCCCAGGGTATAAACAGGCCTAGGCCAGATTATAACTCTCCGTATACCACAGCAGCTGTAGATCAGGGCCCCAAGCAACGCATGAGGGCCCGAGGCAGCACAAAGTGGCCCCAGGCAGCAGAAAGTGCACCTACGCAACATACAGGGACCCCAGGCAGTGCTAGGGCCCCAGGCAGCGCATGGGGGCCCGAGGCAGCACACAGGGGCCCAAGGCTACACACAGAATCCCAGGCTACACACAGAGGCCCCAGCCAGCATACAAGGGCCACAGGCAGTGCACGGGGCCCCAAGCAGTGCACAGGGCCCCAGGCAGCACAAAGGGGCCCCAGGCAGCACAAAGTAGCCCCAGGCAACGTACAGGGGCCCCAGGCTACACACAGGATCCCAGGCTACACACAGCGGCCCCAGCCAGCATACAAGGGCCCCAGGCAGTGCACGGGGCCCCAGGCAGCACAAAGGGGCCCCAGGTAGCACAAAGGGGCCCCAGGCAGTACTAGGGGCTCCAGGCTACACGGGATCCCAGGCTACACACAGGGGCCCCAGCCAGCATACAAGGGCCCCAGGCAGTGCACGGGGCCCCAGGCAGCATACAAGGGCACCAGGCAGCACAAAGTGGCCCCAGGCAACATACAGGGGCCCCAGGCAGAGTGCCACCTGGGGCCCGTGTGCTGCCTGGGGACCCTGTGTGCTGCCTGGGGCCCCTGTGTGCTGCCTGGGGCCCCTGTGTGCTGCCTGGGGACCCTGTGTGCTGCCCGGGGCCCCTTTGCACTGCCTGGGGCCCTTATATGCTGCATTGGGCCCCTGTGTGTAGCCTGGGATCCTGCTACAAGGGTGTGGTGGAATATCAGATGTGTAGAAGAGTGCTTGAAGTTGTCAATTGTGCCTAGGGGTCTGAGGGTTCAGATTTTCCCTGCCTGGGAACCTAGCGAGTCCTTCAAGGCGAAATGGGGAAAGAGTTTGATGCAGTGCTCACACATCATTATCAATATGCTCTTGGAACACGATAAGGCCCTGTTAGCATCTACTAAGCTCAAAATGTCTACACTTGAGGAAAAGTTAACGGGCTATGATGAAAGTAGCTTGGTTACACCATTCTTGGCCCGTATGAAAGTGAATATTGATAAATATGAAAAGGAGATTATTGATGGGAAACGAAAAAAGTATAAGTGAGACAAGGCAGGTTTTTCCTGTAATGGGGCTTTTAGGTGGTGACATAAGGGCAATGGCCGCACCCCTCACGCTCCAAAACCAGCAGTAAAACCAGCCCCAAAGCCAACACCGGATCCAGGTCTCAATAAAGCACCTCACGGACACTGAACAATTGAGTGACAGTGATTTTTTTAGCAGCATGCCAAAGCAATTCGGAAGAAGAACCAGGCAGGGCGGCAGGAGGGCCAATACAAGGTGTGGCACGAACTTCACTGAACCTTCCCAAAAGAAGGCCACAGGGACGGAACACCCAGCATTAATTGACACTTCTATAGGTGGTGACATGGAAGCACGGACATCTGACGAACAAGCAGGTAATTTACAAGTTATTAATTTGTCCAGCCGTGTTCTTACCCAAGATGAATTATTGGTATTAAAAAGGGGCTTAACCTTTTCCACTGAACACAGGCTGGACAAGTTTACCCTTATTAAGGATGTATACCTTTTTTGCCACAGGGTCGTGCTTTCAGCCATTCAGACATCCGACAGTTTTGGATAACCCGGCAATCATGGAACAAAGAACCCTACAGGACTTACTGGATGACACTACACCAGGATCAGGTAGGCGACCCTGCTCACTGAGAAACAAGTCTAACACGACCCCACCTTTGTCTTTGTTTACCTCAGTAAAAACATATTTTGATCTGGTAAAGAGGGATATTTCCAAATTGCCAGATTTCTTTGGCTGGGTAGGGAACCTAAAAAACAGCGAGAGAAAAGCCTTTTTTGATCTAAAAAATGATTCCACCATCATCATAAAGGAGGCTAACAAGGCGGGGAACGTTGTGATTTGGCCCTAGGAGATGTACGTGGAGGAGGCAAGGAAGCAACTGGACAATAAAAGATTCTATTCCAGATTGCCTTCAGATCCTACGGCCGTCTTCCAAAGAAAGTTCTCAGAGCTCTTGGGGGCAGCATTGGGATGTGGTTCAATAACGAAAAAGGAAAGAGCCTATCTGTGGATTTCTGAGCCTGTTGTACCAACTCTATACTTTCTTCTGAAGTTTCATAAAGATTTACATAAGCCACCGGGGAGACCCATCGTCTCAAGCATCGGAAGCATTTGTGAGAAAGCGGGTTCCTATATCGATCATTATCTACAACCAATAGTCCAGGGCTTAGCCTCCTACATTAGAGACTCAACGGATTTCATGAAGAAGACCCAGACCCTTCTGGTCCCTACAGGTGCTCTAATCGTAACGTGACATTGAGTCACTGTATACAAATATTTTACACCAACATGGGATGGAGGCGGTAACATATTTCTTGGATAAACAGGTCGGCACTGACCGGCATCATGACTCGTTCCTCATAGACTGCCTGGATTTTTTACAATGACGTAGCTACTTCGTATTTGACCAATGTTACTACCGACAAATTTCAGGAGTAGCTATGGGGGTGAAATGTGCACCAGCCTTTGCAAATTTGTTTTTAGGCTGGTGGGAGGAACATCTTGTATATAATATGTCATCTTATAAGAACAATGTCCAAGCTTGGTATAGATATATCGACGACGTGGTGTTTCTATGGAGGGGGGATGGAGATACATGTAGAGAGTTTGTGGAGGAACTCAACTCCAATTCTACGAACATCTTTTTAAACTACAGTTTATCCCCCTCAGAAGCTACTTTTCTGGACTTGAAAATCATGAAAAGAGATGAACATCTTCGCACTCATGGCTATGAATAAGACCTTTTGTTGAAACGCGCTGGCTTCAACTCGCGCTGTCCCCCTGCAATATGGATTATGGAATTTATTCACTTAATTAAAACTGTATATTGGATCACACTTCGCTGGAATTCCTTCTTCTATTGATTTGGCCCAGCTCCAAGGCGGCACATCCGTGCGGAGATGTATCCAGGCTGAAGGACACTATTTTTACCGGTGAGCTGCCATTTCCTTCCCCTTTTCCTGTAATCTATCTTGCTGAGGGTAAGACGCAATTGTACAAGTGAGGAGGATTTTCGCCTCCAGTCACGTGCATTGACTAATAGATTTTCTGCCCGACAATACCCTACCACGGGTTGGTGAACCTTTTTGTCTGTCCGCCCACCATGTTTTAATAAATCTTTTCACTTTTGCAACATAAGACGATTTTGTCGTAATTTCCCCTTTGCATTGGTATTTATATGGTACGACTCAGTCTTTGTCCATGGAGTAGTGCTCCCAGGAATAATTGGGGTTATAGAGAGGCACTAATATTATGAAGGTCTTTAAACATGGATCAATGGTAAAGAACGAGAAAAGCTAACAAGAAACAACTTTTCCTCGGGTACATCTGTAGTGAAAGCAGGGCAATCCTAAAAACTATTACATAGAACCAAGACGTCAGAGTATCTACATATGTACAATCAAAAGGGAGGGATTAATTGGTGGGATTTGGGCAAGTTCAGACATCTTCTTGGGTTGCTATATCCTCTATCGTGGTTGTCTATAGAGTATCTCAGGACCAACCCTCACTGGTGTCGGTCTAAAAGTCTGAAAAATTCCCAGTCTTAAAGTGATCAATGATGTTGTACACCACCGGAATCTGAGGAGAAAAAGGGGAAGAGTGGAGAAATGGAATGTAAGCAATAAGGAACAAAGAGAATGGGATGATCCAGCCAAGTCAGTTCCCCCTCCTGGGTGTATAGACCTCCCAGATGGTAACCTCCTTTCCCCTTTGTGGTTTTGGAATGGTTTTGATTTTAGATGTGTGTTCTTGTCTTTAATAAAATTGATGATTTTTTGACCTATGCAATGGTGATGTGCCGCAGAATTTTTGTCAATTCATTCTCTCTCATATACATGCTAATTGATGACAAAGTGGCACCCCTGTCCCAACAGAACTAACATTGGTAGTGGTGCACCCATTCTTTGATTAAACTTGGTTTTGAGTGGTATTTGTCACGATTTCTGGGGAGCACACATAAGACCTACATTGTAATTTTTGATAGACTTTTGGAATAATAAATTTTGGATGGTCAATACCCTAGGCGTACTGTATCTTCAGCCTTCAGGAGGGCCCAGTCTTGCTCACAGGACTCCCTGCTTCAACATCGCCTGAAACCATCAGATGGTACACCAAGGATTATCACAGATTACCACAACCAATGGAACAAGGTTGCTAATATAATATACTCAGAACACATTGGGATGTTTTAGCTATGGATCCCAAAATAGGACCAGGAGATGGGGAGCACCCAATGAATACAGTAAGACGGGCACCAACTCTAGCTGACACATTCGTACGGAGTCATTTCAGGAATTAAACTGAAGGGCTCTTTCCCATGCGGCTCCTGCAATGTCTATCCCCTAATGAACCCGACCAGGGACTCCTTCACTAACCCCGGGGATGGTAAGATACACCAACTAAAACACTACATTAATTGCAGGACGGATTTTGTTTTTTATGCAATTATCTGTCCTTGCAATAAGGTGTATATAGGGATGACGAGGCAGGAATTGCGGAAGCGCATTCAGAAACGTGTCTACCATTCAACAGGCTAGTAGTAACCTAGCCAAAGGATTGACACCAGCTTCAGTCGCTTCCCACTACCTATCCCATCAACAGAGGCACCCAACAGGTAGTAGAGTGATAGGTTTGGATAAACTACAACACACCTTGCGGAAGGGGGGGGGGAAACAGGAGAAAACCACTACTGCGATTGGAATCGAGGTGGATTTATCTCCTCAACCCCGTCTCTCCAAAAGGAATTAACGAGGAACTCCACTTTACAGGGTTCCTTGGGGATTAGGGAAAGGGGGTTACCATCTGGGAGGTCTATACACCCAGGAGGGGGAACTAACTTGGCTGGAACATCCCATTCTCTTTGTTCCTTATTGCTTACATTTTCTCCACTCTTCCCCTTTTTCTCCTCAGATTCCGGTGGTGTACGATATCATTGATTACTTTAAGACTGGGTATTTTTTGGACTTTTAGACAGATGCCAGTGGGGTTGGTCCTGAGATATTCTATACACAACTATGATAGCGGATATAGCAACCCAAGAAGATGTCTGAACTCACCCAAACCCACCAATTAATCCCTCCCTTTTGATTGTACATATGTAGATACTCGAACGTCTTGGTTCTATGTACTAGTTTTCATGATTGCCCTGCTTTCACTAAGGATGTATCCGAGGAAAAGTTCTTTTTGGTTAGCTTTTCCTGTTCTTTACCATTGATCCATGTTGTTTTAAACACATTTCCCAGGGGACTCTTATGTTCTCTCTTCCGAGATGGTCAATGTCAAATGTGTGAGTCGTGGCCCTAGCTATCCTTGGTCTCAACAGTTGTTTGCAATGGGACATAACATTAAACTGATAGACATCTCATTAATGGTATTGTGGGTTCTTGAGTACCCCAATCCATCGAGACTGCTGGCCTTTTCAGTTTGCGGGTCAGCAGCCCGGTGGATTTATTGTGGGGGAGGTGAGCTGTATGGGGGGACAGCCTTTGACTCAAGAAAGGACATCCGGTTGTTCTACTTTGCTAATCCTATCATATGGAAAAAAAAACGTATTTGTATCGATATGGTCATATGCTTGGTATGCAATGTGCTTTATATCAGCAAATCCATGATTATGGTACTATCCTTAACCAACTATATATAAGGCATGTCCTATACAATAATTCTTTTTTTGATAAATCCATGACTATGGTACTATATTGCACCAACGGCTTGATCCTGGACGGATCATACAAGTGTCTGATCCCATATATGGGGGAAAAGTAAGGGGGCCTTTGCGCTGGTGGCCAAATGGCACAATGCACGGTGCCATAGGATTGTCCCACTCACATGGCTTTGTCCCCTTGTCTCTAATCTATTTAGTATACTGATCTGACAAGAGGGACATACTCTGTACAAATGTGCCCCCTTTCCAAATGTTACAGTTACAAGGGTTTAGCGATTACTGATGATGCCATCTTCGAATTACTATGTAGTTCCAGGAGAAATGTCAATAACTAGATTGCAATATAAGCTCATGTTTCTATTGCTGATAAATATGTGCTACTACGAGGATCCTGTTCGGGCGAGTGGGCGCCGCTATTCAGATCCTTTTGATTTAAGTTGAGAGGTCTGTCTGTGCGATGGACAGACTCAGTACATTGGAAAATATAAACAGATAGGCGGGGCGAGATGACGCGATCACACACGTGACATGTCCCATTTCCGGAAGGTCATGTCCGATACCAGAATATTGCCATGACTACCTACACAGCAGAGGGCACTCTGCTTTGATTATATGCACTATTTAAAGACAGGGAAAGTTCTAAGCCACGCCTCCCTGACGAAATCGCCACGCAGCAGCGATACGTGTGGGACAAAGGTTCCCTGTGTGTATCCTGACACCATCATTGTCCTAGCACCTATCTTTCAACCTTGCTCCCCTGGCTAGGGACTGGTCCCTCAAACTTCTCCTATGATAAGGATTCACACTGGACCAGGTGAGAGCATATTATTTGACCTTATAGTGACTTGGGTGCATTCACTTTGCCTAGGACTATGAGTGTTAGACCTGTGACACTACCTTTAGGGATAATTGTTGGCAACCTCTGTGACCTTAGTGTCTTCCTGTCAGTAGCACTTGATTGCATTCAATTTCAATATGCATATGACTGAAATTACATCATTTTGACCTGTTTATAATATATGCAAGCCTACAGGGGAAATGTATTGTGCTGCCACCCCCTTTTTGGTTCATTTGTATAGGGTGTGCCTGTAATTTTTGATTCATTGTATTAACAGGGGACACCTTTCTAAATGCAGGTTTTGTTGTTGAGCAATGGTTTTAATTATATTTAGATGTGTGTTCTTGTCTTTAATAAAATTGATTTTTTGACCTATGCAATGGTGGTGTGCCGCAGAAGTTTTGTCAATTCCTTCTCTCTCGTATATATGTTAATTGTTAATAAAGTGGCACCCCCGTCCCAACAGGACCAACATTGGTAGTGGTGCACCCATTCTTTAGTCAGACAACGAAACCAAACAACTTCTCCGCTTACAAAACCATCATCACGTCAGTCAACCACAACGTGTCCCTTCTGCCGCACCCACCTCACTACCGGGTAAAGTAGAAACTAAACGACACTAGGTGGCAACAACAACCACCTGACAACCCAAACCTGCTTCGTCTTCAAGATGACAACCTCCAGTCAACAACACCTCTACCCAGCAAACCAAGTCAACGTCTCACCACCTACCCATGAAGACAAGGTGATCATCAGGGTCACGGGCATCAAACCCAATGGAGACAACTACAAGAGCTGGGTGGCTCCCTCACCCTCTCTTCCCACAAAGACTGAGTTGCCAGGGGATTCGCAGTAAGCAATGGCAAAGTTTCCAACCTGTGAAGCCTATCTCCATCACAAACCTGGTCAAACCAAAGCCGCGCTAGACTTCAGTGCTCAAAGTAAGAGCCCCTCTCTCAACTGCCTACCTCTTACCAAAGGTCTTAATGTTCTCCCCATGCAACACAACCTCAGCACACCACCGGATGTTGAACAAGGCACGTTCACCTTCCTAGCTTCACCCTATAATGATGAACTTACTACAAAACGAGGAGTCTTGCCTGTTGAAAATAGTATCCACGGTCCTCTTTGGTTCAAGACACCCATCGCAGTTCAAAACAGGGTACTGCTGAGACAGCTTGCTACCAAGGGCATAGACAGGAACACTACGTCACCATCTCAGAGACAACACAGGTGGGAGACGGAAAAGAAGTCTCTAAAGGCCATACAGCAACTCCATGTCCTGCACCTTGGTTTTCCACAGACTCTTTCAGCTGTTATTAGGAGACAAGCATACATTTCCTATGACTCATCTACTAAGGCCACAGCGGCAGCAGCCTCCTTGACTGCCTCAAAGACCAGGAAAAAGGTACAGTTTCACTCTGGACAGGGCCAAGCTTGACTCAAAACCTGCATGCACCATACCAAAGCTGGAGCTTTGTGCTGCTGCGCTAACAGCTGAAGCCAAGAGAGCCACACCTGAACAGTGGCATCTCATCTCCACTGACCTCCAACTAGCTAAGTGGAGAACAAGACTCAGGGCACCACCCCCAGGTTGACTGGAAAGACTGTAAGGCCAACTTACAAGCCATGTGTCCCAGGTGCCAGGACAAGGGCTGAGGTTTCATCACTCTGGACACTCTCCAACCTGGTCAGCCGTTGTGCAGGCTGACACTCAGTCCAGGTCAATCGCCCGGTGGCTCCTTCAATCAGGAGTTACGTGAACTGGACTTGTTGCTGGACTCTGCCACGGCAGGGAGCGCAGCTCCTCCTACCCCTGCCATACCAGAACACAGAACTGTCAGTGTCCAATCGACCGTGAACCTTTCCTTCGGACTAAACTTTACCGTTGGATAGTTGGAAGAGTTGGCATGTTAGGGCTGCTTTATACACACCAACGTCTGTGACCAACTTCTGAATAGATCTCTGGTTGCAGTGAAATCATGGACACATTGTTCCATTCTGTGGCTGTGTTCAAATGGAGCAATGTGTCCATGATTTCACTGCAACCAGAGATCTGTTCAGAAGTTAGTCACAGAAGTTGGTGTGTGTAAAGTGGCCCTTACGGCTTCCCCAATCCGAAGATGGGTTTGTTGAACTTGAACTCGTTTTATTTTTTCATTTTCTACACAAGGACTATGTGCCATCGGTCAAGCATGGACTAGAATTTACTGCATTACTGTTGTAATTATATGTTTTGTTTCTATGTAATGCATTTTATATTTTTCCTTCAATCAGAAAATTCTCTTACTGTTACCAGGTAGATTAGATTATATACTAAATTGTCCCCATGTCCCCCCCTTAGTTTTCCTCTGTACAAGGTGCTCCTCCCTTCTTCCTCAGTTTAGTCTAAAGAAACCATTGCTGAAGACGCATGTCTGCAACCCCTGTACAGATTATTCCTTTTCACCTGCTGTTAAGTTGAACTTAATACATGATTCTGGAAGAAAACTGCAGCGTTTCTCCTGGTCTTACTATCCCAAAACTACTAGTAGGTCCTAGTAGTCCTTTTAATTAGGAATAGAAGTGTACAATGGCTTCACATCAAGCCCGACCAATAATTATTTTCTAAAATGTGTAAATTATGTTATTTGGTCAGCGCATCGCCTGTATTCAGGATAAAAGAGTTGTAACGCAGACATTCCTGTCCCTACTTTCACTGGCATCCAGGTGCTTTCTAGCGCCAACGTCCCTGCACTCTCCTCTCCCCCCAGCCAGCAGGCACACTGATGCCGTTACCCCTCTGGCCACCCACTTGTTCTTGCAGGTGTGAACATGTCAAATGGTCCTCTGCTCTCCTCCATGGCTGCTGACGTGTTTCAGCCCATGGCTCCTGCCAAGGATCCTAGGCCCCAGGCCACACAGAGTTTCCTGGCTTCCAGCCTAGGGTGCGTGCACATGGAATAGGTGTCCCCAGTCTATCACTGGGAGGCATCAGGTATTTAAGGCTCTCTCAACTGCAGGGCATCTCTCAAGCAAAACTGTAGGTTCCTAGCCTAGTCCTGTGTTCTGGTCCAGCCTGCTGCTCTGGTCTGCCTGTATCCAGCACCAGTTCTGCCTGCAACCAGTTCTGTGTCTGCTGAAGTCCCTGAACCTATCAAGCCTGAATTCCTTTGTCTGTCCTGTCTATGTTCCTGGACCCATCCTGCATGTGTTCCTAGTCCATTCCTGTGTTCTGGTACCAGCATAAACTCTGCACCCAATTCTGTGTTTGATGCCTGGAGTTTGATGTTTTGCCTATAGTCTGATGTCCTGTCTGAACTCCGGTGTTCGGCCTGCATCTGTCATCCTGCCTGAGCCTAGCTTACCTTCCGTCTGGAATATTCAGGTACAAGTGTATCCAGGAACCAGTGAATGGCATACCCTGAGTCCAGAGACTGCAGCTCTGTCCATGTACCTCCACCAACCGTGGCTGTATTCCTGCACCAGCTTTGTTTGTGTTGCTTGTGTCCTGTGCCTGCAACTGATGTCCGGTGATAGATGACCTCTGCTTGATGTCCTTTCTGAGAACCATTACCAGATGACCTGTGCCAGATGACCAACAACCTGTGCCTGATGTCCTGATGACTTATACCAGATATTCTGAGACAGACAACCACCAACCAGTTCCTAATGTCCAGATAACTTATACCAGATGTCCTGTACCAGAACCTACCTGTACCTGTATACCTGTTCTGCTGTCACCCAGCTCTGCTCAGCTGCTACATTCCTGGACACTGCCCTGGGAGTAGCACCTGGCATCTAATGGCAGCCAAGCCCATCCTCACCACCTGAGGCTCTGATGAATTCCTGGTAGGCGCTTAGTTAAGCCCCTCCCATGTCAGGGTAAGCCCAGATCTCCCCTGTGGTCCAATGAGGCCAGTCCCACTTGCATCCTTGCAAACATTACAAGAGATCAATGTACTAGTCAAATTTTCCAGTTGTACACCAATTAATGCAACCAAAGAACTAGAGAGGATTTTAAAATGCAAGTATTTATTTTGTTAAGACACTTACAAACAGGGGGACACTGATGGAGACAAAACAATGTACAGTCCTAAGTCAAAGGTATCTACATAGACATTAAAAAAGTACCAAATAGCATAATTCTTATTGCAACATGCCCATAAAACTCCATAAAAATATCTGACTACCCCGATGTTTTACACCTGTAAAGAGATGGTGATATTAAAGTGCCAGATAAAGATTGCTATGCAGGGCTTAACATATGAATATGAACGGGACTGCCTGTGGGACTGTGTGGGCCCCTACAAAATTTTTGCAGGTCGACAGCTCCGTCCCGGGGGGCGCCCTTGACCCGAAGCTGGGCTCGGCGCCCTGTCGGCGCTTTTGACCTGGAGCTGGGCTCGGCCGGCGCCTTCACGGGGGGCGCCCTTGACCCAGAGCTGGGCTCGGCGCCCGGCCAGCGCCTTCACGGGGGACGCCCTTGACCCGGAGCAGGGCTCGGCGCCTTCCTGGGGGGCGCCCTTGACCCGGAGCTGGGCTCAGCGCCCGGCCAGCGCCTTCACGGGGGGCGCCCTTGACCCGGAGCTGGGCTCGGCACCCGGCCAGCGCCTTAACGGGGGGCGCCCTTGACCCGGAGCTGGGCTCAGCGCCAGGCCAGCGCCTTAACGGGGGGCGCCCTTGACCCGGAGCTGGGCTCGGCGCCTTCCCGGGGGGCGCACTAGACCCGGAGCTGGGCTCGGCGCCTTCCCTGGGGGCCCACTAGACCCGGAGCTGGGCTCGGCGCCTTCCCGGGGGGCGCACTAGACCCGGAGCTGGGCTCGGCGCCCGGTCAGCGCCTTCCCGGGGGCGCCCTTGACCCGGAGCGGGGCTCGGCGCTTTCCTGGGGGGCGCCCTTGACCCGGAGCTGGCTCAGCGCCCGGCCAGCGCCTTCACGGTGGGGCGCCCTTGACCCGGAGCTGGGCTCGGCGCCGGGCCAGCGCCTTCACAGGGGTGCCCTTGACCTGGAGCTGCGCTCGGCGCCCGGCCAGCGCCTTCACGGGGGGCGCGCTTGACCCGGAGCTGGGCTCGGCGCCCGGCCAGCGCCTTCACGGGGGGCGCCCTTGACCCGGAGCTGGGCTCGGCGCCCGGCCAGCACCTTCACGGGGGGCGCCCTTGACCCGGAGCTGGGCTCGGCGCCCGGCCAGCGCCTTCACGGGGGGCGCCCTTGACCGGGAGCTGGGCTCGGCGCCCGGCAGGCGCCTTCACGGGGGGCGCCCTTGACCCGAAGCTGGGCTCGGCGCCCGGCCAGCGCCTTCACGGGGGGCGCCGTTGACACGGAGCTGAGCTCGGCGCCCGGCCAGCGCCTTCACGGGGGGCGCCCTTGACCCGGAGCTGGGCTCGGCGCCCGGCCAGCGCCTTCAAGGGGGGGCGCCCTTGACCCGGAGCTGGGCTCGGCGCCCGGCCAGCGCCTTAACGGGGGGAGCCCTTGACCCGGAGCTGGGCTCAGCGCCCGGCCAGCGCCTTAACGGGGGGCGCCCTTGACCCGGAGCTGGGCTCGGCGCCCGGCCAGCACCTTAACGGGGGGCGCCCTTGACCCGGAGCTGGGCTCGGCGCCTTCCCGGGGGGCGCGCTTGACCCGGAGCTGGGCTCGGCGCCTTCCCGGGGGGCGCACTAGACCCGGAGCTAGGCTCGGCGCCTTCCCGGGGGGCGCACTAGACCCGAAGCTGGGCTCGGCGCCTTCCCGGGGGGCGCACTAGAGCCGGAGCTGGGCTCGGCGCCCGGTCAGCGCCTTCACGGGGGGCGCCCGTGACCCGGAGCTGGGCTCGGCGCCCGGCCAGCGCCTTCACGGGGGGCGCCCTTGACCCGGAGCTGGGCTCGTCGCCCGGCCAGAGCCTTCACGGGGGGCGCACTTTACCCGGAGCTGGGCTCGGCGCCCAACCAGCGCCTTCACAGGGGGCGCACTAGACCTGGAGCTGGTCTCGGCGCCCGGCCAGCGCCTTCACGGGGGGCGCACTAGACCTGGAGCTGGGCTCGGCGCCCGGCCGGCGCCTTCACGGGGGGCGCACTTGACCCGGAGCTGGGCTCGGCGCCTTCCTGGGGGGCGCCCTTGACCCGGAGCTGGGCTCAGCGCCCGGCCAGCGCCTTAACGGGGGGCGCCCTTGACCCGGAGCTGGGCTCAGCGCCCGGCCAGCGCCTTAACGGGGGCGCCCTTGACCCGGAGCTGGGCTCGGCGCCTTCCCGGGGGGCGCACTAGACCCGGAGCTGGGCTCGGCGCCTTCCCTGGGGGCCCACTAGACCCGGAGCTGGGCTCGGCGCCTTCCCGGGGGGCGCACTAGACCCGGAGCTGGGCTCGGCGCCCGGTCAGCGCCTTCCCGGGGGGCGCCCTTGACCCGGAGCGGGGCTCGGCGCTTTCCTGGGGGGCGCCCTTGACCCGGAGCTGGGCTCAGCGCCCGGCCAGCGCCTTCACGGTGGGCGCCCTTGATCCGGAACTGGGCTCGGCGCCCGGCCAGCGCCTTCACGGGGGGCGCCCTTGACCCGGAGCTGGGCTCGGCGCCCGGCCAGCGCCTTCACGGGGGGCGCCCTTGACCCGGAGCTGGGCTCGGCGCCCGGCCAGAGCCTTCACGGGGGGCGCACTTTACCCGGAGCTGGGCTCGGCGCCCAACCAGCGCCTTCACAGGGGGCGCACTAGACCTGGAGCTGGGCTCGGTGCCCGGCCAGCGCCTTCACGGGGGGCGCACTTGACCCGGAGCTGGGCTCGGCGCCAGGCCAGCGCCTTCACGGGGGGTGCCCTTGACCCGGAGCTGGGCTCGGCGCCCAGCCAGCGCCTTCACGGGGGGCGCCCTTGACCCGGAGCAGGGCTCGGCGCCTTCCTGGGGGGCGCCCTTGACCCGGAGCTGGGCTCAGCGCCCGGCCAGCGCCTTAACGGGGGGCGCCCTTGACCCGGAGCTGGGCTCAGCGCCCGGCCAGCGCCTTAACGGGGGGCGCCCTTGACCCGGAGCTGGGCTCGGCGCCTTCCCGGGGGGCGCACTAGACCCGGAGCTGGGCTCGGCGCCTTCCCTGGGGGCCCACTAGACCCGGAGCTGGGCTCGGCGCCTTCCCGGGGGGCGCACTAGACCCGGAGCTGGGCTCGGCGCCCGGTCAGCGCCTTCCCGGGGGGCGCCCTTGACCCGGAGCGGGGCTCGGCGCTTTCCTGGGGGGCGCCCTTGACCCGGAGCTGGGCTCAGCGCCCGGCCAGCGCCTTCACGGTGGGCGCCCTTGACCCGGAGCTGGGCTCGGCGCCGGGCCAGCGCCTTCACAGGGGGCGCCCTTGATCCGGAACTGGGCTCGGCGCCCGGCCAGCGCCTTCATTTTCCTATTATCTACAGATATTTAACATTCATTGCACACCTAAAATGCTCAGGTAACATAATATACACCTGGTTATATGGGATGTGTGTTCATTCTTCTATTATCTACAGATATTTCACGTTCATTCCACACCTATTGTGCTCAGGGAACATAATATACACCTGGTTATATGGGATATGTGTTCATTCTCCTATTATCTACATATATTTCACATTCAATCCCCACCTATAATGCTCAGGTAACATAATATACACCTGGTTATATGGGATATGTGTTCATTCTCCTATTATCTACAGATATTTCATCTTCATTCCCCACCTAAAATGCTCAGGTAACATAATATACACCTTGTTATATGGGATGTGTGTCCATTCTTCTATTATCTACAGATATTTCATCTTCATTCCACACCTAAAATGCTCAGGTAACATATTATACACCTGGTTATAAGGGATATGTGTTCATTCTTCTATTATCTACATATATTCCATCTTCATTCCACACCTAAAATGCTCAGGTAACATATTATACACCTGGTTATATGGGATATGTGTTCATTCCATGTGTAAGATACCCAAGAAACCTTTTATACATCTACATAATCTTTCTGTAATAAGTTATTATCTTCATTCTTTTTATTTATTCCTTTTCTTCATTCTTTTTAGTACGTCCCCACAGAAATGCACCTTAATATTCCACTGTTAACCCTTTCCTCCCAGCAGTAACACACTCCTCACCTTGATATCATGGTGATTTATGGTCCGAATGACTTCAATGCGATCAGTGATTTCTATTCTAGCTCTGCTCACATAGATTTTATATCCACACTCAACTATAGGCCGTTCTTCATATTTTGGGGGCTTTTAGTCAGATATACTAGTTTGTGCCTGTATAATATTGGTGTAGCTGGGAGTGCAGGCATGGGTTACATGGCACTGTGGGGGGATACTGATGGGAGGTATTGGGGCTGTGTTTGATGCTTCTACTGGGTATTTTCCTACAAATACTGTAACAGCTCACTGCTTAGAGCGATCCTTCCCAGCTCTAGAATATCTATTATATAATTGCGAATGGGTTTTTTGCCCCTTCTGAGTCCACTCTCGCTGCGAGTCAGCGTGGTCATGTGGATACGCCCGAAGCATTGGCCGCGCAGCGGCCATTGCGAGCAGTTCTAAGGCGACTCGCTATGCCCGCGCAGCGGGCATGGCGAGTCGCCTTAGCAGCGCGAAGCATTGGCCGCGAAGCGGCCATTGCGAGTCAGAGACTCGCTCTTCTAGAATCCCGATGCATGTGCATCGGGCACCCAGCTAGTATTATATATACCCCACAATGCAGGCTCACACACACATTTGTCTAAAGTGTGTTGTAGGGACACAGATACAGTCTTGGTCATGTGACTTAGTGGGAGTGGTGTACAGTAAAGAGTATTCCATATTTCTGCCAGATACCCACAGAGATATTGAAATCTGAAAATAGAGACTTCTGCTCATTGAAGGTAAGAACTGCTCACATAGGGTTCAACTCCACAGCAAACGAGTGCGCTGGCATCTCAGCAGGGATATTCCCCTACTGCACATGTGTGTCTGGGTCGCTGTGACAGTTTACAGGACATAACTCAGGGCACCCAGAGAGAAGGCAGAGGGGAGACTTAGCAGCTGAGCCTATATCTTGGCTTGTGAGCATGGCCGGCGATTACAGGGTAACATGAAAAATGTCCGGCTTGCAATATGACTAGAACATGACAATATCCTTTTAAGTACTAACCCAGTGGCGTAACATTCACGGTCGCAGGGGTCACGCGTCGCCACCCGCCCCCTGTGCCCACTGATCCAAGCGCCCTGCGCCCGTCAATGCCGGCGCCGGGCGCAGCACACACTGCACAGTCAGGCAGCTGAAAATCACAGTTGCTACCTTGCCCTCTGGCCCTGGGGAGCTGTCACCCACCTCCTCCTCAGTCTCCCGCCCGGTGTCCCGGCGGCCGTGCATCAGGTCCTGGCCGCTCATTATCATGAAGTGAGGATATGCCCCCCAGCTACTGCCGAACAGAGAAGAGTGGAGACACAGGTGAGAGGAGGTAAGCCGAGAACAGAGGAGGAGGATGAGAGCTGGTGGACAGAGGAGGAGGATGAGAGCAGGGGACAGAGGAGGAGAATGAGAGCGGGGTACAGAAGAGGAGAATGAGAGCAGGGGACACAGGAAGAGGATGAGAGCAGGGGACACAGGAAGAGGATGAAAGTGGGGGACAGAGGAGGAGGAGAGCAGGGGACACAGGAAGAGGATGAAAGTGGGGGACAGAGGAGGAGGAGAGCAGGGGACACAGGAAGAGGATGAGAGCAGGGGACAGAGGAGGAGGAGAGCAGGTGACAGAGGAAGAGGAGAGCAGGGGACACAGGAAGAGGATGAGAGCAGGGGACAGAGGAGGAGAATGAGAGCAGGGGACACAGGAAGAGGATGAGAGCGGGGGACAGAGGAAGAGGATGAGAGCAGGGGACAGAGGAAGAGGATGAGAGCAGGGGACAGAGGAAGAGGATGAGAGAGGGGACAGAGGAAAAGGATGAGAGCAGGGGACAGAGGAAGAGGATGAGAGCGGGGGACAGAGGAAGAAGATGAAAGTGGGGACAGAGGAAGAGGATGAGAGCAGGGGACAGAGGAAGAGGATGAGAGCAGGGGACAGAGGAAGAGGATGAAAGCAGGGGACAGAGGAGGAGGAGAAAGCAGGGGACACAGGAAGAGGATGAAGCGGGGACAGAGGAGGAGAGAGCAGGGGACAGAGGAAGAGGATGAAGCAGGGACAAGGAAGAGGATGAGAGCAGGGGACAGAGGAAAGAGGAGAGACAGGGGACAGAGGAAGAGGAGGGAGAGAGACAGGGGAAGCAGGAAAGGAGATAAGCAGGGACAGAGGAGAGAGGAGCAGGGGACAGAGGAAGAGATGGGACAGGAAGAGGATGAGAGGGGACAGAGGAGGATGAGAGCAGGGACACAGGAAGAGGATGAAAGCAGGGGACAGAGGAGGAGAGAGCAGGGGACAGGAGGAGGAGAAGGGGACACGGGAGGAGGGAGAGGAGAGAAGCAGGGGACAGAGGAGAGAGGAGAGAAGGGGACACAGGAAGAGGATGAAAGCAGGGGACAGAGGAAGAGGACAAGGAAGGAGAGCAGGGGACACAGGAAGAGGATGAAAGCGGGGACAGGAGGGAGAGCAGGGAAAGGAGAGATGAGGCAGGGGACAGAGAAGAGGAGAGCAGGGGACAGAGGAGGAGAAGAGGGACAGAGGAGTGAGAGCAGGAAGAGAGGGAGAGCAGGGAAGAAGAGGATGAAGCGGGGGACAGAGGAGGAGGAGAGAGGGGACAGAGGAAGAGGATGAAAGCATGGGGACAGAGGAAGAGGAGAGAGCAGGGGACAGAGGGAGAGAGAGGAGATGAGAGCAGGGGACAGAGGAGAGATGAAAGAGAGAGGGACAGAGGAAGAGGATGAAAGCGGGGACAGAGGAGGAGGAGAGCAGGGGACAGAGGAAGAGGATGAAAGCAGGGGACAGAGGAGGAGGAGAAGCAGGGGACAAGGAAGAGGATGAAAGCAGGGAGAACAGAGGGAGGAGGAGAGCAGGGACACAGGAAGAGGATGGAAAGGCGGGGGACAGAAGGAGAAAGCGAGGAAGGAAGAGCAGGGGACACAGGAAGAGGATGAAAGCGGGGACAGAGGAGGAGGAGGAGAGCAGGGGACACAGGAAGAGGATAAGAGCGGGTGGACAGAGGAGATGAGAGCGGGGACAGAGGAGGAAATGAGAGCAGGAACAGTGAAGAGGAAGAGCAGGGACACAGGAAGAGGATAGAGCGGGTGGACAGAGGAGTGATGAGAGCAGGGGACAGAGGAGAGAATGATGAGTGTGGACAGGGAGAAAGCAGAGGACAGAAGAGATGAGAGCTGGTGGACACAGGAAGAGGATGAGAGCAGGGACAAGGAGGATGAGAGCGGGGGACAGAGGAAGAGAGAGAGAGGGAGACACAGGAAGAGGATGAGAGCGGGTGGACAGAGGAGAAGGATGAGAGTGGGGGACAGAGAAGGAATATAAGAGGTGGGACAATGGAAGAGGACAGCAGAGGACACAGGAAGAGGATGAGAGCGGGAACAGAGGAGGAGGATGAGAGCAGGGACACAGGAAGAGGATGAGAGCAGGGACACAGGAAGAGATGAGAGCAGGGGACAGAGGAAGAGGACAGCAGGGACACAGGAGGAGGATGAGAGCAGGAAACAGAGGAGGAGGATGAGAGCAGGGGACGCAGGAAGAGGATGAAAGCGGGGGACAGAGGTGGAGAGCAGGGAAACAGGAAGAGGATGAGAGCGGGGGACAGAGGAAGAGGACAGCAGGGGACACAGGAACAGGAGCGGTGGACAGAGGAGGAGGTTGAGAGCAGGGCACAGAGGAGGAAGATGGGAGAGTGAGTAGGGGAGCAGGGGACACAGGAAGAGGATGAGAGCAGGGAACAGAGGAGGAGGATGAGAGCAGGGAACAGAGGAGGAGGATGAGAGCGGGTGACAGAGGTGGGGGATGAGAGCGGGAGACACAGGAAGAGGATGAGAGTAGGGGTGCGAGGGGCACAGGAGAAGGTGGAAAGCGGGTTGACAGAAGAGGAGAGAGGGCAAAGAGTAGGCTATGAGGCTGCATATATAAGGCTGCACTTAATGAAGAGCTATGAGGCTGCATATATGAGGCTGCACATATAAGGCTGCACTATATGGAGAGCTATGAGGCTGCACCATATAGAGAGGTTGTGAGGCTGCATATATAATACACTATATAGAGAGATATAAGGCTGCACTACATGGAGGCTGTATATATAACGCTGCACTATATGAGACTGTACTATATGGAAAGCTATGAGGCTGCATATATAAGGCTGTACTATAGAGGCTGCACTACATGCAGAACTTAGTCTGCATTATAATGTATAGAGGGCTGTGAGGCTGCATTATATTATATGGAGGGCTGTGAGACTGTATTACACTATATGGAGGACTATGAGGCTACTATATGTAGGATAGTAGAGGTGCATTATAATAATTGGATGACTATTGGGGCTACCTTATTAATGGGGTACTATGGGATGCATCATAATACATGGAGGACTATGGGGTCTATTGTAATATATGGAGGAATATGGGGATGCATTATAATAATTGGAGGACTATTGTGGCGGGAGGAAGACCATATATACCAGGACGGGGGACAAATATACCACGATAAGGGCCATATTCCAGAAGGGAGACCATATATAGCAGGATGGGAGACATATATAAAAGGATAAGCTCCATATTCCAGTAGGATGACCATATATAGCAGAATGAGGGACATTAATACATAGAGGGGTCAATTTGTGAGTCTTTATAGAACTTAGAACGTTACACGGGGCCCATGCATCCGACCAACGTGTGCGTGGAGGGGGGCCCAGGTCTGAATTTCGCACCGGGACCCACCAGACTATAGTTACGCCACTGTACTAACCTATGATGTGTTCCTAAGCAGTTCATGTTATATGTTCTACAATTCCTTTTCTGCATACTTTACAAGTAGTAGAATTTGCTTTGATATACGCAACTGGATTTTCACAATGAAAAGGCGAAGGATAATCCCCGAAAAAGACGCCATACATTATGTCAGTGCCATCACTGACAAACCTGGATTGACCATGAAATACATCAATCCCCTTAATCCAATAAAACTATGAGTAATTTTGCATGAAGTAAAGCCTTATACTCCTTTTTCTCTCAGTTTTCAATTCTTCTCTGGAGTTGTTTTGTAGAGGCAGATACCACAAAAGCGGTCTCCTTACCTCTTAGTATATGTGGATTTTTGTATTTCAATTATGTTCTTGGTTGTGACATTTACTCTGTAACGGCCGGAACTGAGCCACCGTACCGTGCTAGCCACTGAGCCACCGTACTGTGCTAGCCACTGAGCCACCGTACTGTGCTAGCCACTGAGCCACCGTACTGTGCTAGCCACCGTACTGTGCTAGCCACCGTACTGTGCTAGCCACTGAGCCACCGTACTGTGCTAGCCACCGTACTGTGCTAGCCACCATACTGTGCTAGCCACTGAGCCACCGTACTGTGCTAGCCACCGTACTGTGCTAGCCACTGAGCCACCGTACTGTGCTAGCCACCGTACTGTGCTAGCCACTGAGCCACCGTACTGTGCTAGCCACTGAGCCACCGTACTGTGCTAGCCACTGAGCCACCGTACTGTGCTAGCCACTGAGCCACCGTACTGTGCTAGCCACCGTACTGTGCTAGCCACTGAGCCACCGTACTGTGCTAGCCACTGAGCCACCGTACTGTGCTAGCCACTGAGCCACCGTACTGTGCTAGCCACTGAGCCACCGTACTGTGCTAGCCACCGTACTGTGCTAGCCACCGTACTGTGCTAGCCACTGAGCCACCGTACTGTGCTAGCCACCGTACTGTGCTAGCCACCATACTGTGCTAGCCACTGAGCCACCGTACTGTGCTAGCCACCGTACTGTGCTAGCCACTGAGCCACCGTACTGTGCTAGCCACCGTACTGTGCTAGCCACTGAGCCACCGTACTGTGCTAGCCACTGAGCCACCGTACTGTGCTAGCCACTGAGCCACCGTACTGTGCTAGCCACTGAGCCACCGTACTGTGCTAGCCACCGTACTGTGCTAGCCACTGAGCCACCGTACTGTGCTAGCCACTGAGCCACCGTACTGTGCTAGCCACTGAGCCACCGTACTGTGCTAGCCACTGAGCCACCGTACTGTGCTAGCCACTGAGCCACCGAACTGTGCTAGCCACTGACCCACCGTACTGTGCTAGCCACTGAGCCACCATATACAGTGCTAGCCACTGAGCCACCATATACAGTGCTAACCACTGAGCCACCATACTGTGCTAACCACTGAGCCACCATACTGTGCTAACCACTGTGCCACCATACTGTGCTAACCACCGAGCCACCATATACAGTGCTAACCACCGAGCCACCATATACAGTGCTAACCACCGAGCCACCATATACAGTGCCAACCATTGAGCCACCATACTGTGCTAACCACTGAGCCACCATATACAGTGCTAACCACTGAGCCACCATATACAGTGCTAAACACTGAGCCATCATATACAGTGCTAACTACTGAGCCACCATACTGTGCTAACCACTGAGCCACGATACTGTGCTAACCACTGAGCCACCATACTGTTCTAACCACTGAGCCACCATACTGTGCTAACCACTGAGCCACCATATACAGTGCTAACCACTAAGCCACCATAGAGTGCTAACCACTGAGGCTCCGTATACAGTGCTAACTACTGAGCCAGAGTAAACTGTGCTAACCACTGAGCCCCCGTATACTCTGCTAACCAATGAGCCGCCGTAAAGTCTGCTAGCCACTGAGCCCCCATATACTGTTAACCACTGAGCCCCGTATACTCTGTTAACCACTGAGCCCTGTATACTCTGCTGCGGGCAGGAGGGGGCCGGGGAACAGTGGCTGGGTGAAGGCAGGAGGGGCAACCCCCCGCCCCTTCCTGGCTGCACCCGGCCGCTGTTCCCTGGCCTTCTCCTGCCCGCTGTTCCCTGGCCCCTTCCTGCTCGCATCCTGTCGCTGTCCCCCTGGCCCCCTCCTGCCCACACCCGCCCCCTCCTGCCCGCGCCCGCTCGCTCTTCACCGGCTCAGGCCAGCCGCCCACGACCAATCAGCAACAGGGACAGTCCACACGCAAATTGGCGCAAGATTTCAACTACCCTTCGATGATTGGTTGTCAGCAATCTGCGATATTTGTGCAGGATTTAAACCCAGCTTCGCTTTGCATTATTCTTAAATCTTCATAAATAAACTACATACATACTCTAGAATACCCGATGCGTTAGAATATACTATACTATATATACCATATACTATAATAGGCCCCACATTGGCTTCCATATAGTATAATGGACCAACATTCCTTTCCATATTATATAATGGCCCCACATTGCCTTCAATATAATATAATGGGCATCTGATTGCCTTCCAGATAGTATAATGAACCCCACATTCCCTTCAATATAGTATAATAAGCCACACATTGCCTTCCATATAATATAATGGGCCCCACAATGCCATCTATATAATGGGCCCCGATAGCCTTCCAAATAGTATAGTAAACCCCATAATAAATTCAATATAGTATAATGGGCCACACATTGCCTTCCACGTAGAATAATGTCCTCACATTGCCTTCCATCTATTATATAATCACGAATGCAGCGAGTGCCCCTTTTGAGACCGCACTCGCTGCGAGTCAATGTCGTCATGTGGATACGAACGAAGCATTGGCCGCGCAGCGGCCATTGCGAGTCGCTCTAAGGCGACTCGCTATGCCCGCGCAGCGGGCATGGCGAGTCGCCTTAGCAGCGCGAAGCATTGGCCGCGAAGCGGCCATTGCGAGTCAGAGACTCGCTCTGCTAGAATCCCGATGCATTGTGCATCGGCACCCATCTAGTCTATTATATAATCACGAATTGGTTTTTTGCCCCTTTTGAGTCCGCTCACGCTGCGAGTCAGCGTGGTCATTGGATACGCCCGAAGCATTGGCCGCGCAGCGGCCATTGCGAGCAGTTCTAAGGCGACTCGCTATGCCCGCAGCGGGATGGCGAGTCGCCTTAGCAGCGCGAAGCATTGGCCGCGAAGCGGCCATTGCGAGTCAGAGACTCGCTCTGCTAGAATCCCGATGCATGTGCATCGGCACCCAGCTAGTATAATATAATGAGCACCACATTCCCTTACATGTAATATTAGGGGCTCCACATTGCCTTCCATGTAGTGTAATGGGCCCCTAATTGCTTTCCGAATAGTATAATGGATCCCACATTGCCTTCAATACAGTATAATGAGCCCCACATTGCCTTCCATGTAGTGTAATGGGCCCCTAATTGCTTTCCGAATAGTATAATGGATCCCACATTGCCTTCAATACAGTATAATGGGCCCCACATTGCCTTCCATAAACTTGAATGGTTGCTATTGGCAACAGACTTATTGTTGATGCTGGGAGATGTCCTGTGATGGAATGTTGTGGGTGATGATGTCTCTGAAGGCCTTGTGATGTCATCACTGGGAGGTTCCGCCCACTAGGAGTTTGTATCACATTAGCCGTATCTTGGTGCTGAGATTCTCTCTAGAGACAATGGTTTTCATAGTGTTCCTGTGCTGTTCCCTGTTCTTCACCATCAGTTACCAAGGGCTGCCGGTGAGTCCCTCTCTATTATTATAATGGCGGATGGTTTGTCCCTGTAGTAATTAATGACTTTGCTGTTGTTTCCTATAGAAACCAATAGGCTCAGATCTTAACCCTATGTTCAGTTTTCCATCCCACAGATCTGTTCCCTCCACAATTTACTATTCTGTAACTGAATTTTATTTTGTGTAAAGGGAATTGGTCATAATTTTTAGTTTTTAAGTCTTTGTAGTTTTGCTAAAAAATGTGTTTAGAAAAGTATAAAGTGAAATTGTGAAAAAATTCATAAAAGAAAATTCTTGAATGGATGCTATTGGCAACAGAGACTGTTTTTCATATAGTATATTAGGCCGCACATTGCTTTCTATATAATACTAGATGGTGGCCTGATTCTAACGCATCGGGTATTCTAGACTATGGTTAGCAGAGTATACGGGGGCTCAGAGGTGGGCAGGGGACGGAGGAGGAGCGATCCGACCCGGGGGGGGGGGGGGGGAGCCGAGGACGGAGGAGGAGCACACCGGCCCCGGGGGGACCGGGGACGGAGGAGGAGCGCACCGGCCTTTCATACAATATAATAAGCACCACATTTGCTTTCATGTAATATTAGGGGCTCCACATTGCCTTCCATGTAGTGTAATGGGCCCCTAATTGCTTTACGAATAGTATAATGGATCCCACATTGCCTTCAATACAGTATAATGAGCCCCACATTGCCTTCCATAAACTTGAATGGTTGCTATTGGCAACAGACTTATAGTTGATGTTGTGGGTGATGATGTCTCTGAAGGCCTTGTGATGTCATCACTGGGAGGTTCCGCCCACTAGGAGCTTGTATCACATTAGCTGTATCTTGGTGCTGAGATTCTCTCTAGAGACAATGGTTTTCATAGTGTTCCTGTGCTGTTCCCTGTTCATCACCATCACCAAGGGCTGCCGGTGAGTCCCTCTCTATTATTATAATGGCGGATCGTTAGTCCCTGTAGTAATTAATGACTTTGCTGTTGTTTCCTATAGAAACCAATAAGCTCAGATCTTAACCCTATGTTCAGTTTTCCATCCCACAAATCCGTTCCCTCCACAATTTACCATTCTGTAACTGAATTTTATTTTGTTTAAAGGGAATTTGCCATCATTTTTAGTTTTTAAGTCTTTATACTTTTCTAAACACATTTTTTAGCAAAACTACAAAGTGAAATTGTGAAAAAATTCATAAAAGAAAATTCTTGAATGGATGCTATTGGCAACAGAGACTGTTTTTCATATAGTATATTAGGCCGCACATTGCTTTCTATATAATACTAGATGGTGGCCTGATTCTAAGGCATCGGGTATTCTAGACTATGGTTAGCAGAGTATACGGGGCTCAGCGGTTGGCCGGGGCCGGAGGAGGAGGAGGAGGGCGCACCCTCCGGCCCCAGGGCCGGAGGAGGAGGAGGAGGGGCGCACCCTCCGGCCCCGGGGCCGGAGGAGGAGGAGGAGGGGCGCACCCTCCGGCCCCGGGGCCGGAGGAGGAGGAGGAGGGGCGCACCCTCCGGGGCCGGAGGAGGAAGGGCGCACCCTCCGGCCCCGGGGCCGGAGAAGGAGAAGGAGGAGGAGGAGGGGGGGCGCACCCTCCGGCCCCGGGGCCGAGGAGGAGGAGGGGGCGCACCCTCCGGCCCCGGGGCCGGAGGAGGAGGAGGAGGAGCGCGCCGGCCCCGGAGCCGGAGGAGGAGGGGACAGGCCCCGGGGGAGCCGGGGACAGAGGAGGAGTGCATCGGTGAATCCCTTCTATTATTATAATGGCGGATGGATTAATGACTTTGCTGTTGTTTCCTATAGAAACAAATAGGCTCAGATCTTAACCCTATGTTCAGTTTTCCATCCCACAGATCTGTTCCCTCCACAATTTACCATTCTGTAACTGAATTTTATTTTGTTTAAAGGGAATTTGTCATAATTTTTAGTTTTTAAGCCCTTTGTATTTTGCTAAAAAATGTGTTTAGAAAAGTAAAAGTGAAATTGTGAAAAAATTCATAAAAGAAAATTTTTAAAGGGATGCATTGGCAACAGAGACTTTTTTTCATATATATATTGGGGCCCCCACATTGCTTTCTATATAATACTAGATGGGGGGCCTGATTCTAAGGCATCGGGTATTCTAGACTATGGTTAGCAAGTATACGGGGCTCAGCGGTTGGCCGGGGCCGGGGGAGGAGGAGGGGGGGCAAACCCCCCGGCCCCGGGGCCGAGGAGGAGGGGAAAAGGGACCCCCCGGGCCCCGGGGGCCGGGGGAGGAGGAGGGAAAGGGGGCCCCCCTCCGGCCCGGGGCAGGGGGAGGAGGGGGGGGGGGAGGGAGGGGGAGGGGGGCCCCCCTCCGGCCCCGGGGCCAAGAGGAGGAGGGAGGGGGCACACCCTCCGGCCCCGGGGCCAGAGGAGTGAAAAGGGGGAGGGGCCACCCTCCGCCGGGGGCCGGGGCCAGAGGAGGAGGAGGAGGGGCCCCCTCCGGCCCGGGGGCCGAGGAGGAGGGAGGAGGGGCCACCCTCCGGCCCCGGGGCCAAGGGGAGGAGGAGGAGGGGCCACCCTCCGGCCCCCGGGGCCCGGGGGGAGGAGGAAAGGGGCCACCCTCCCGGGCCCCGGGGCCGGGGAAAGGAAGGGGGGCCCCCCTCCGGGGCCCCGGGGCCAGAGGAGGAGGAGGAGGGGCCACCCTCCCGGGCCCCGGGGGCCAAGAGGGGAGGAGGAGGAGGGGCCACCCCCGGCCCGGGGCCAAGGAGGAGGAGGAGGGCCCAACCCCCGGGGCCAGAGGAGGAGGAGGAGGGGCCACCCTCCGGCCCGGGCCAGAGGGGGGGAGAGGG